>CM053651.1:6012981-7440962 GCA_028654395.1 Scutellaria barbata | reverse complement strand
TTACTTGGTGGCAAGTTTTCTATCATTATAACTTGAGGTGTTTTGGATTACTTTTGATAATACTTAAATGATAATGTGAGTACAATTACATCTTAAGAAGGTGAAATTGAGGCTACTACAAGAGATGATCGAACCCTTTGATTATAATAGAACACGTGCACTTAGATTATAAGATTAAGGCTTATACTATCGAACATTAGAATGAATGAATTCCCGATCAAAGCCACTCATACTTGTTATATAGCTTGGTCATTTCAACTCATAAAACACGTAACTTATATTTCTTACAAGCTTTACTTGGTGAGCAAGTTTTCTATCAATATAACTCGAAGCGTTTTGGATTACGTTTGATAATACTTAAACGATAGTGTGAGTACAATGACATCTTAAGAAGGTGAATTCGAGACTACTAATGGAGTTATACTACAAGAGATGACCGAACCCTTGGACTTTAAGAACACGTGTACTTAGATTATAAGATTAAAGATTATATTGTCGAACATTGGAATGAATGAATTCCCGATCAAAGCCACTCATAATTGTCATATAGCTTGATCATTTCAACTCGTAAAATACGTAACTTAGAACTCTAACAAACTTTACTTGGTGCGCGACTTTTCTATCATTATAACTTGAGGTGTTTTGGATTACTTTTGATAATACTTAAATGATAATGTGAGTACAATTACATCTTAAGAAGGTGAAATTGAGGCTACTACAAGAGATGATCGAACCCTTTGATTATAATAGAACACGTGCACTTAGATTATAAGATTAAGGCTTATACTATCGAACATTAGAATGAATGAATTCCCGATCAAAGCCACTCATACTTGTTATATAGCTTGGTCATTTCAACTCATAAAACACGTAACTTATATTTCTTACAAGCTTTACTTGGTGAGCAAGTTTTCTATCAATATAACTCGAAGCGTTTTGGATTACGTTTGATAATACTTAAACGATAATGTGAGTACAATTACATCTTAAGAAGGTGAATTCGAGACTACTAATGGAGTTATACTACAAGAGATGACCGAACCCTTGGACATTAAGAACACGTGTACTTAGATTATAAGATTAAAGATTATATTGTCGAACATTGGAATGAATGAATTCCCGATCAAAGCCACTCATAATTGTCATATAGCTTGATCATTTCAACTCGTAAAATACGTAACTTAGAACTCTAACAAACTTTACTTGGTGCGCGACTTTTCTATCATTATAACTTGAGGTGTTTTGGATTACTTTTGATAATACTTAAATGATAATGTGAGTACAATTACATCTTAAGAAGGTGAAATTGAGGCTACTACAAGAGATGATCGAACCCTTTGATTATAATAGAACACGTGCACTTAGATTATAAGATTAAGGCTTATACTATCGAACATTAGAATGAATGAATTCCCGATCAAAGCCACTCATACTTGTTATATAGCTTGGTCATTTCAACTCATAAAACACGTAACTTATATTTCTTACAAGCTTTACTTGGTGAGCAAGTTTTCTATCAATATAACTCGAAGCGTTTTGGATTACGTTTGATAATACTTAAACGATAGTGTGAGTACAATGACATCTTAAGAAGGTGAATTCGAGACTACTAATGGAGTTATACTACAAGAGATGACCGAACCCTTGGACTTTAAGAACACGTGTACTTAGATTATAAGATTAAAGATTATATTGTCGAACATTGGAATGAATGAATTCCCGATCAAAGCCACTCATAATTGTCTTATAGCTTGATCATTTCAACTCGTAAAATACGTAACTTAGAACTCTAACAAACTTTACTTGGTGCGCGACTTTTCTATCATTATAACTTGAGGTGTTTTGGATTACTTTTGATAATACTTAAATGATAATGTGAGTACAATTACATCTTAAGAAGGTGAAATTGAGGCTACTACAAGAGATGATCGAACCCTTTGATTATAAGAGAACACGTGCACTTAGATTATAAGATTAAGGCTTATACTATCGAACATTAGAATGAATGAATTCCCGATCAAAGCCACTCATACTTGTTATATAGCTTGGTCATTTCAACTCATAAAACACGTAACTTATATTTCTTACAAGCTTTACTTGGTGAGCAAGTTTTCTATCAATATAACTCGAAGCGTTTTGGATTACGTTTGATAATACTTAAACGATAATGTGAGTACAATTACATCTTAAGAAGGTGAATTCGAGACTACTAATGGAGTTATACTACAAGAGATGACCGAACCCTTGGACTTTAAGAACACGTGTACTTAGATTATAAGATTAAAGATTATATTGTCGAACATTGGAATGAATGAATTCCCGATCAAAGCCACTCATAATTGTCATATAGCTTGATCATTTCAACTCGTAAAATACGTAACTTAGAACTCTAACAAACTTTACTTGGTGCGCGACTTTTCTATCATTATAACTTGAGGTGTTTTGGATTACTTTTGATAATACTTAAATGATAATGTGAGTACAATTACATCTTAAGAAGGTGAAATTGAGGCTACTACAAGAGATGATCGAACCCTTTGATTATAAGAGAACACGTGCACTTAGATTATAAGATTAAGGCTTATACTATCGAACATTAGAATGAATGAATTCCCGATCAAAGCCACTCATACTTGTTATATAGCTTGGTCATTTCAACTCATAAAACACGTAACTTATATTTCTTACAAGCTTTACTTGGTGAGCAAGTTTTCTATCAATATAACTCGAAGCGTTTTGGATTACGTTTGATAATACTTAAACGATAATGTGAGTACAATTACATCTTAAGAAGGTGAATTCGAGACTACTAATGGAGTTATACTACAAGAGATGACCGAACCCTTGGACTTTAAGAACACGTGTACTTAGATTATAAGATTAAAGATTATATTGTCGAACATTGGAATGAATGAATTCCCGATCAAAGCCACTCATAATTGTCATATAGCTTGATCATTTCAACTCGTAAAATACGTAACTTAGAACTCTAACAAACTTTACTTGGTGCGCGACTTTTCTATCATTATAACTTGAGGTGTTTTGGATTACTTTTGATAATACTTAAATGATAATGTGAGTACAATTACATCTTAAGAAGGTGAAATTGAGGCTACTACAAGAGATGATCGAACCCTTTGATTATAAGAGAACACGTGCACTTAGATTATAAGATTAAGGCTTATACTATCGAACATTAGAATGAATGAATTCCCGATCAAAGCCACTCATACTTGTTATATAGCTTGGTCATTTCAACTCATAAAACACGTAACTTATATTTCTTACAAGCTTTACTTGGTGAGCAAGTTTTCTATCAATATAACTCGAAGCGTTTTGGATTACGTTTGATAATACTTAAACGATAATGTGAGTACAATTACATCTTAAGAAGGTGAATTCGAGACTACTAATGGAGTTATACTACAAGAGATGACCGAACCCTTGGACTTTAAGAACACGTGTACTTAGATTATAAGATTAAAGATTATATTGTCGAACATTGGAATGAATGAATTCCCGATCAAAGCCACTCATAATTGTCATATAGCTTGATCATTTCAACTCGTAAAATACGTAACTTAGAACTCTAACAAACTTTACTTGGTGCGCGACTTTTCTATCATTATAACTTGAGGTGTTTTGGATTACTTTTGATAATACTTAAATGATAATGTGAGTACAATTACATCTTAAGAAGGTGAAATTGAGGCTACTACAAGAGATGATCGAACCCTTTGATTATAAGAGAACACGTGCACTTAGATTATAAGATTAAGGCTTATACTATCGAACATTAGAATGAATGAATTCCCGATCAAAGCCACTCATACTTGTTATATAGCTTGGTCATTTCAACTCATAAAACACGTAACTTATATTTCTTACAAGCTTTACTTGGTGAGCAAGTTTTCTATCAATATAACTCGAAGCGTTTTGGATTACGTTTGATAATACTTAAACGATAATGTGAGTACAATTACATCTTAAGAAGGTGAATTCGAGACTACTAATGGAGTTATACTACAAGAGATGACCGAACCCTTGGACTTTAAGAACACGTGTACTTAGATTATAAGATTAAAGATTATATTGTCGAACATTGGAATGAATGAATTCCCGATCAAAGCCACTCATAATTGTCATATAGCTTGATCATTTCAACTCGTAAAATACGTAACTTAGAACTCTAACAAACTTTACTTGGTGCGCGACTTTTCTATCATTATAACTTGAGGTGTTTTGGATTACTTTTGATAATACTTAAATGATAATGTGAGTACAATTACATCTTAAGAAGGTGAAATTGAGGCTACTACAAGAGATGATCGAACCCTTTGATTATAAGAGAACACGTGCACTTAGATTATAAGATTAAGGCTTATACTATCGAACATTAGAATGAATGAATTCCCGATCAAAGCCACTCATACTTGTTATATAGCTTGGTCATTTCAACTCATAAAACACGTAACTTATATTTCTTACAAGCTTTACTTGGTGAGCAAGTTTTCTATCAATATAACTCGAAGCGTTTTGGATTACGTTTGATAATACTTAAACGATAATGTGAGTACAATTACATCTTAAGAAGGTGAATTCGAGACTACTAATGGAGTTATACTACAAGAGATGACCGAACCCTTGGACTTTAAGAACACGTGTACTTAGATTATAAGATTAAAGATTATATTGTCGAACATTGGAATGAATGAATTCCCGATCAAAGCCACTCATAATTGTCATATAGCTTGATCATTTCAACTCGTAAAATACGTAACTTAGAACTCTAACAAACTTTACTTGGTGGGCGACTTTTCTATCATTATAACTTGAGGTGTTTTGGATTACTTTTGATAATACTTAAATGATAATGTGAGTACAATTACATCTTAAGAAGGTGAAATTGAGGCTACTACAAGAGATGATCGAACCCTTTGATTATAAGAGAACACGTGCACTTAGATTATAAGATTAAGGCTTATACTATCGAACATTAGAATGAATGAATTCCCGATCAAAGCCACTCATACTTGTTATATAGCTTGGTCATTTCAACTCATAAAACACGTAACTTATATTTCTTACAAGCTTTACTTGGTGAGCAAGTTTTCTATCAATATAACTCGAAGCGTTTTGGATTACGTTTGATAATACTTAAACGATAATGTGAGTACAATTACATCTTAAGAAGGTGAATTCGAGACTACTAATGGAGTTATACTACAAGAGATGACCGAACCCTTGGACTTTAAGAACACGTGTACTTAGATTATAAGATTAAAGATTATATTGTCGAACATTGGAATGAATGAATTCCCGATCAAAGCCACTCATAATTGTCATATAGCTTGATCATTTCAACTCGTAAAATACGTAACTTAGAACTCTAACAAACTTTACTTGGTGCGCGACTTTTCTATCATTATAACTTGAGGTGTTTTGGATTACTTTTGATAATACTTAAATGATAATGTGAGTACAATTACATCTTAAGAAGGTGAAATTGAGGCTACTACAAGAGATGATCGAACCCTTTGATTATAAGAGAACACGTGCACTTAGATTATAAGATTAAGGCTTATACTATCGAACATTAGAATGAATGAATTCCCGATCAAAGCCACTCATACTTGTTATATAGCTTGGTCATTTCAACTCATAAAACACGTAACTTATATTTCTTACAAGCTTTACTTGGTGAGCAAGTTTTCTATCAATATAACTCGAAGCGTTTTGGATTACGTTTGATAATACTTAAACGATAATGTGAGTACAATTACATCTTAAGAAGGTGAATTCGAGACTACTAATGGAGTTATACTACAAGAGATGACCGAACCCTTGGACTTTAAGAACACGTGTACTTAGATTATAAGATTAAAGATTATATTGTCGAACATTGGAATGAATGAATTCCCGATCAAAGCCACTCATAATTGTCATATAGCTTGATCATTTCAACTCGTAAAATACGTAACTTAGAACTCTAACAAACTTTACTTGGTGGCGAAGTTTTCTATCATTATAACTTGAGGTGTTTTGGATTACTTTTGATAATACTTAAATGATAATGTGAGTACAATTACATCTTAAGAAGGTGAAATTGAGGCTACTACAAGAGATGATCGAACCCTTTGATTATAATAGAACACGTGCACTTAGATTATAAGATTAAGGCTTATACTATCGAACATTAGAATGAATGAATTCCCGATCAAAGCCACTCATACTTGTTATATAGCTTGGTCATTTCAACTCATAAAACACGTAACTTATATTTCTTACAAGCTTTACTTGGTGAGCAAGTTTTCTATCAATATAACTCGAAGCGTTTTGGATTACGTTTGATAATACTTAAACGATAGTGTGAGTACAATGACATCTTAAGAAGGTGAATTCGAGACTACTAATGGAGTTATACTACAAGAGATGACCGAACCCTTGGACTTTAAGAACACGTGTACTTAGATTATAAGATTAAAGATTATATTGTCGAACATTGGAATGAATGAATTCCCGATCAAAGCCACTCATAATTGTCATATAGCTTGATCATTTCAACTCGTAAAATACGTAACTTAGAACTCTAACAAACTTTACTTGGTGCGCGACTTTTCTATCATTATAACTTGAGGTGTTTTGGATTACTTTTGATAATACTTAAATGATAATGTGAGTACAATTACATCTTAAGAAGGTGAAATTGAGGCTACTACAAGAGATGATCGAACCCTTTGATTATAATAGAACACGTGCACTTAGATTATAAGATTAAGGCTTATACTATCGAACATTAGAATGAATGAATTCCCGATCAAAGCCACTCATACTTGTTATATAGCTTGGTCATTTCAACTCATAAAACACGTAACTTATATTTCTTACAAGCTTTACTTGGTGAGCAAGTTTTCTATCAATATAACTCGAAGCGTTTTGGATTACGTTTGATAATACTTAAACGATAATGTGAGTACAATTACATCTTAAGAAGGTGAATTCGAGACTACTAATGGAGTTATACTACAAGAGATGACCGAACCCTTGGACTTTAAGAACACGTGTACTTAGATTATAAGATTAAAGATTATATTGTCGAACATTGGAATGAATGAATTCCCGATCAAAGCCACTCATAATTGTCATATAGCTTGATCATTTCAACTCGTAAAATACGTAACTTAGAACTCTAACAAACTTTACTTGGTGGGCGACTTTTCTATCATTATAACTTGAGGTGTTTTGGATTACTTTTGATAATACTTAAATGATAATGTGAGTACAATTACATCTTAAGAAGGTGAAATTGAGGCTACTACAAGAGATGATCGAACCCTTTGATTATAAGAGAACACGTGCACTTAGATTATAAGATTAAGGCTTATACTATCGAACATTAGAATGAATGAATTCCCGATCAAAGCCACTCATACTTGTTATATAGCTTGGTCATTTCAACTCATAAAACACGTAACTTATATTTCTTACAAGCTTTACTTGGTGAGCAAGTTTTCTATCAATATAACTCGAAGCGTTTTGGATTACGTTTGATAATACTTAAACGATAATGTGAGTACAATTACATCTTAAGAAGGTGAATTCGAGACTACTAATGGAGTTATACTACAAGAGATGACCGAACCCTTGGACTTTAAGAACACGTGTACTTAGATTATAAGATTAAAGATTATATTGTCGAACATTGGAATGAATGAATTCCCGATCAAAGCCACTCATAATTGTCATATAGCTTGATCATTTCAACTCGTAAAATACGTAACTTAGAACTCTAACAAACTTTACTTGGTGCGCGACTTTTCTATCATTATAACTTGAGGTGTTTTGGATTACTTTTGATAATACTTAAATGATAATGTGAGTACAATTACATCTTAAGAAGGTGAAATTGAGGCTACTACAAGAGATGATCGAACCCTTTGATTATAAGAGAACACGTGCACTTAGATTATAAGATTAAGGCTTATACTATCGAACATTAGAATGAATGAATTCCCGATCAAAGCCACTCATACTTGTTATATAGCTTGGTCATTTCAACTCATAAAACACGTAACTTATATTTCTTACAAGCTTTACTTGGTGAGCAAGTTTTCTATCAATATAACTCGAAGCGTTTTGGATTACGTTTGATAATACTTAAACGATAATGTGAGTACAATTACATCTTAAGAAGGTGAATTCGAGACTACTAATGGAGTTATACTACAAGAGATGACCGAACCCTTGGACTTTAAGAACACGTGTACTTAGATTATAAGATTAAAGATTATATTGTCGAACATTGGAATGAATGAATTCCCGATCAAAGCCACTCATAATTGTCATATAGCTTGATCATTTCAACTCGTAAAATACGTAACTTAGAACTCTAACAAACTTTACTTGGTGGCGAAGTTTTCTATCATTATAACTTGAGGTGTTTTGGATTACTTTTGATAATACTTAAATGATAATGTGAGTACAATTACATCTTAAGAAGGTGAAATTGAGGCTACTACAAGAGATGATCGAACCCTTTGATTATAAGAGAACACGTGCACTTAGATTATAAGATTAAGGCTTATACTATCGAACATTAGAATGAATGAATTCCCGATCAAAGCCACTCATACTTGTTATATAGCTTGGTCATTTCAACTCATAAAACACGTAACTTATATTTCTTACAAGCTTTACTTGGTGAGCAAGTTTTCTATCAATATAACTCGAAGCGTTTTGGATTACGTTTGATAATACTTAAACGATAGTGTGAGTACAATTACATCTTAAGAAGGTGAATTCGAGACTACTAATGGAGTTATACTACAAGAGATGACCGAACCCTTGGACTTTAAGAACACGTGTACTTAGATTATAAGATTAAAGATTATATTGTCGAACATTGGAATGAATGAATTCCCGATCAAAGCCACTCATAATTGTCTT
This sequence comes from Scutellaria barbata, assembly GCA_028654395.1. Taxonomy (NCBI): domain Eukaryota; kingdom Viridiplantae; phylum Streptophyta; class Magnoliopsida; order Lamiales; family Lamiaceae; genus Scutellaria; species Scutellaria barbata. The sequence continues at coordinate 7,432,016 of CM053651.1, read as the reverse complement.
ATAGCTTGATCATTTCAACTCGTAAAATACGTAACTTAGAACTCTAACAAACTTTACTTGGTGCGCGACTTTTCTATCATTATAACTTGAGGTGTTTTGGATTACTTTTGATAATACTTAAATGATAATGTGAGTACAATTACATCTTAAGAAGGTGAAATTGAGGCTACTACAAGAGATGATCGAACCCTTTGATTATAAGAGAACACGTGCACTTAGATTATAAGATTAAGGCTTATACTATCGAACATTAGAATGAATGAATTCCCGATCAAAGCCACTCATACTTGTTATATAGCTTGGTCATTTCAACTCATAAAACACGTAACTTATATTTCTTACAAGCTTTACTTGGTGAGCAAGTTTTCTATCAATATAACTCGAAGCGTTTTGGATTACGTTTGATAATACTTAAACGATAATGTGAGTACAATTACATCTTAAGAAGGTGAATTCGAGACTACTAATGGAGTTATACTACAAGAGATGACCGAACCCTTGGACTTTAAGAACACGTGTACTTAGATTATAAGATTAAAGATTATATTGTCGAACATTGGAATGAATGAATTCCCGATCAAAGCCACTCATAATTGTCATATAGCTTGATCATTTCAACTCGTAAAATACGTAACTTAGAACTCTAACAAACTTTACTTGGTGCGCGACTTTTCTATCATTATAACTTGAGGTGTTTTGGATTACTTTTGATAATACTTAAATGATAATGTGAGTACAATTACATCTTAAGAAGGTGAAATTGAGGCTACTACAAGAGATGATCGAACCCTTTGATTATAAGAGAACACGTGCACTTAGATTATAAGATTAAGGCTTATACTATCGAACATTAGAATGAATGAATTCCCGATCAAAGCCACTCATACTTGTTATATAGCTTGGTCATTTCAACTCATAAAACACGTAACTTATATTTCTTACAAGCTTTACTTGGTGAGCAAGTTTTCTATCAATATAACTCGAAGCGTTTTGGATTACGTTTGATAATACTTAAACGATAATGTGAGTACAATTACATCTTAAGAAGGTGAATTCGAGACTACTAATGGAGTTATACTACAAGAGATGACCGAACCCTTGGACTTTAAGAACACGTGTACTTAGATTATAAGATTAAAGATTATATTGTCGAACATTGGAATGAATGAATTCCCGATCAAAGCCACTCATAATTGTCATATAGCTTGATCATTTCAACTCGTAAAATACGTAACTTAGAACTCTAACAAACTTTACTTGGTGCGCGACTTTTCTATCATTATAACTTGAGGTGTTTTGGATTACTTTTGATAATACTTAAATGATAATGTGAGTACAATTACATCTTAAGAAGGTGAAATTGAGGCTACTACAAGAGATGATCGAACCCTTTGATTATAAGAGAACACGTGCACTTAGATTATAAGATTAAGGCTTATACTATCGAACATTAGAATGAATGAATTCCCGATCAAAGCCACTCATACTTGTTATATAGCTTGGTCATTTCAACTCATAAAACACGTAACTTATATTTCTTACAAGCTTTACTTGGTGAGCAAGTTTTCTATCAATATAACTCGAAGCGTTTTGGATTACGTTTGATAATACTTAAACGATAATGTGAGTACAATTACATCTTAAGAAGGTGAATTCGAGACTACTAATGGAGTTATACTACAAGAGATGACCGAACCCTTGGACTTTAAGAACACGTGTACTTAGATTATAAGATTAAAGATTATATTGTCGAACATTGGAATGAATGAATTCCCGATCAAAGCCACTCATAATTGTCATATAGCTTGATCATTTCAACTCGTAAAATACGTAACTTAGAACTCTAACAAACTTTACTTGGTGGGCGAAGTTTTCTATCATTATAACTTGAGGTGTTTTGGATTACTTTTGATAATACTTAAATGATAATGTGAGTACAATTACATCTTAAGAAGGTGAAATTGAGGCTACTACAAGAGATGATCGAACCCTTTGATTATAAGAGAACACGTGCACTTAGATTATAAGATTAAGGCTTATACTATCGAACATTAGAATGAATGAATTCCCGATCAAAGCCACTCATACTTGTTATATAGCTTGGTCATTTCAACTCATAAAACACGTAACTTATATTTCTTACAAGCTTTACTTGGTGAGCAAGTTTTCTATCAATATAACTCGAAGCGTTTTGGATTACGTTTGATAATACTTAAACGATAATGTGAGTACAATTACATCTTAAGAAGGTGAATTCGAGACTACTAATGGAGTTATACTACAAGAGATGACCGAACCCTTGGACTTTAAGAACACGTGTACTTAGATTATAAGATTAAAGATTATATTGTCGAACATTGGAATGAATGAATTCCCGATCAAAGCCACTCATAATTGTCATATAGCTTGATCATTTCAACTCGTAAAATACGTAACTTAGAACTCTAACAAACTTTACTTGGTGCGCGACTTTTCTATCATTATAACTTGAGGTGTTTTGGATTACTTTTGATAATACTTAAATGATAATGTGAGTACAATTACATCTTAAGAAGGTGAAATTGAGGCTACTACAAGAGATGATCGAACCCTTTGATTATAAGAGAACACGTGCACTTAGATTATAAGATTAAGGCTTATACTATCGAACATTAGAATGAATGAATTCCCGATCAAAGCCACTCATACTTGTTATATAGCTTGGTCATTTCAACTCATAAAACACGTAACTTATATTTCTTACAAGCTTTACTTGGTGAGCAAGTTTTCTATCAATATAACTCGAAGCGTTTTGGATTACGTTTGATAATACTTAAACGATAATGTGAGTACAATTACATCTTAAGAAGGTGAATTCGAGACTACTAATGGAGTTATACTACAAGAGATGACCGAACCCTTGGACTTTAAGAACACGTGTACTTAGATTATAAGATTAAAGATTATATTGTCGAACATTGGAATGAATGAATTCCCGATCAAAGCCACTCATAATTGTCATATAGCTTGATCATTTCAACTCGTAAAATACGTAACTTAGAACTCTAACAAACTTTACTTGGTGGCGAAGTTTTCTATCATTATAACTTGAGGTGTTTTGGATTACTTTTGATAATACTTAAATGATAATGTGAGTACAATTACATCTTAAGAAGGTGAAATTGAGGCTACTACAAGAGATGATCGAACCCTTTGATTATAAGAGAACACGTGCACTTAGATTATAAGATTAAGGCTTATACTATCGAACATTAGAATGAATGAATTCCCGATCAAAGCCACTCATACTTGTTATATAGCTTGGTCATTTCAACTCATAAAACACGTAACTTATATTTCTTACAAGCTTTACTTGGTGAGCAAGTTTTCTATCAATATAACTCGAAGCGTTTTGGATTACGTTTGATAATACTTAAACGATAATGTGAGTACAATTACATCTTAAGAAGGTGAATTCGAGACTACTAATGGAGTTATACTACAAGAGATGACCGAACCCTTGGACTTTAAGAACACGTGTACTTAGATTATAAGATTAAAGATTATATTGTCGAACATTGGAATGAATGAATTCCCGATCAAAGCCACTCATAATTGTCATATAGCTTGATCATTTCAACTCGTAAAATACGTAACTTAGAACTCTAACAAACTTTACTTGGTGCGCGACTTTTCTATCATTATAACTTGAGGTGTTTTGGATTACTTTTGATAATACTTAAATGATAATGTGAGTACAATTACATCTTAAGAAGGTGAAATTGAGGCTACTACAAGAGATGATCGAACCCTTTGATTATAAGAGAACACGTGCACTTAGATTATAAGATTAAGGCTTATACTATCGAACATTAGAATGAATGAATTCCCGATCAAAGCCACTCATACTTGTTATATAGCTTGGTCATTTCAACTCATAAAACACGTAACTTATATTTCTTACAAGCTTTACTTGGTGAGCAAGTTTTCTATCAATATAACTCGAAGCGTTTTGGATTACGTTTGATAATACTTAAACGATAATGTGAGTACAATTACATCTTAAGAAGGTGAATTCGAGACTACTAATGGAGTTATACTACAAGAGATGACCGAACCCTTGGACTTTAAGAACACGTGTACTTAGATTATAAGATTAAAGATTATATTGTCGAACATTGGAATGAATGAATTCCCGATCAAAGCCACTCATAATTGTCATATAGCTTGATCATTTCAACTCGTAAAATACGTAACTTAGAACTCTAACAAACTTTACTTGGTGCGCGACTTTTCTATCATTATAACTTGAGGTGTTTTGGATTACTTTTGATAATACTTAAATGATAATGTGAGTACAATTACATCTTAAGAAGGTGAAATTGAGGCTACTACAAGAGATGATCGAACCCTTTGATTATAAGAGAACACGTGCACTTAGATTATAAGATTAAGGCTTATACTATCGAACATTAGAATGAATGAATTCCCGATCAAAGCCACTCATACTTGTTATATAGCTTGGTCATTTCAACTCATAAAACACGTAACTTATATTTCTTACAAGCTTTACTTGGTGAGCAAGTTTTCTATCAATATAACTCGAAGCGTTTTGGATTACGTTTGATAATACTTAAACGATAATGTGAGTACAATTACATCTTAAGAAGGTGAATTCGAGACTACTAATGGAGTTATACTACAAGAGATGACCGAACCCTTGGACATTAAGAACACGTGTACTTAGATTATAAGATTAAAGATTATATTGTCGAACATTGGAATGAATGAATTCCCGATCAAAGCCACTCATAATTGTCATATAGCTTGATCATTTCAACTCGTAAAATACGTAACTTAGAACTCTAACAAACTTTACTTGGTGCGCGACTTTTCTATCATTATAACTTGAGGTGTTTTGGATTACTTTTGATAATACTTAAATGATAATGTGAGTACAATTACATCTTAAGAAGGTGAAATTGAGGCTACTACAAGAGATGATCGAACCCTTTGATTATAAGAGAACACGTGCACTTAGATTATAAGATTAAGGCTTATACTATCGAACATTAGAATGAATGAATTCCCGATCAAAGCCACTCATACTTGTTATATAGCTTGGTCATTTCAACTCATAAAACACGTAACTTATATTTCTTACAAGCTTTACTTGGTGAGCAAGTTTTCTATCAATATAACTCGAAGCGTTTTGGATTACGTTTGATAATACTTAAACGATAATGTGAGTACAATTACATCTTAAGAAGGTGAATTCGAGACTACTAATGGAGTTATACTACAAGAGATGACCGAACCCTTGGACATTAAGAACACGTGTACTTAGATTATAAGATTAAAGATTATATTGTCGAACATTGGAATGAATGAATTCCCGATCAAAGCCACTCATAATTGTCATATAGCTTGATCATTTCAACTCGTAAAATACGTAACTTAGAACTCTAACAAACTTTACTTGGTGCGCGACTTTTCTATCATTATAACTTGAGGTGTTTTGGATTACTTTTGATAATACTTAAATGATAATGTGAGTACAATTACATCTTAAGAAGGTGAAATTGAGGCTACTACAAGAGATGATCGAACCCTTTGATTATAAGAGAACACGTGCACTTAGATTATAAGATTAAGGCTTATACTATCGAACATTAGAATGAATGAATTCCCGATCAAAGCCACTCATACTTGTTATATAGCTTGGTCATTTCAACTCATAAAACACGTAACTTATATTTCTTACAAGCTTTACTTGGTGAGCAAGTTTTCTATCAATATAACTCGAAGCGTTTTGGATTACGTTTGATAATACTTAAACGATAATGTGAGTACAATTACATCTTAAGAAGGTGAATTCGAGACTACTAATGGAGTTATACTACAAGAGATGACCGAACCCTTGGACTTTAAGAACACGTGTACTTAGATTATAAGATTAAAGATTATATTGTCGAACATTGGAATGAATGAATTCCCGATCAAAGCCACTCATAATTGTCATATAGCTTGATCATTTCAACTCGTAAAATACGTAACTTAGAACTCTAACAAACTTTACTTGGTGCGCGACTTTTCTATCATTATAACTTGAGGTGTTTTGGATTACTTTTGATAATACTTAAATGATAATGTGAGTACAATTACATCTTAAGAAGGTGAAATTGAGGCTACTACAAGAGATGATCGAACCCTTTGATTATAAGAGAACACGTGCACTTAGATTATAAGATTAAGGCTTATACTATCGAACATTAGAATGAATGAATTCCCGATCAAAGCCACTCATACTTGTTATATAGCTTGGTCATTTCAACTCATAAAACACGTAACTTATATTTCTTACAAGCTTTACTTGGTGAGCAAGTTTTCTATCAATATAACTCGAAGCGTTTTGGATTACGTTTGATAATACTTAAACGATAATGTGAGTACAATTACATCTTAAGAAGGTGAATTCGAGACTACTAATGGAGTTATACTACAAGAGATGACCGAACCCTTGGACTTTAAGAACACGTGTACTTAGATTATAAGATTAAAGATTATATTGTCGAACATTGGAATGAATGAATTCCCGATCAAAGCCACTCATAATTGTCATATAGCTTGATCATTTCAACTCGTAAAATACGTAACTTAGAACTCTAACAAACTTTACTTGGTGGGCGACTTTTCTATCATTATAACTTGAGGTGTTTTGGATTACTTTTGATAATACTTAAATGATAATGTGAGTACAATTACATCTTAAGAAGGTGAAATTGAGGCTACTACAAGAGATGATCGAACCCTTTGATTATAAGAGAACACGTGCACTTAGATTATAAGATTAAGGCTTATACTATCGAACATTAGAATGAATGAATTCCCGATCAAAGCCACTCATACTTGTTATATAGCTTGGTCATTTCAACTCATAAAACACGTAACTTATATTTCTTACAAGCTTTACTTGGTGAGCAAGTTTTCTATCAATATAACTCGAAGCGTTTTGGATTACGTTTGATAATACTTAAACGATAATGTGAGTACAATTACATCTTAAGAAGGTGAATTCGAGACTACTAATGGAGTTATACTACAAGAGATGACCGAACCCTTGGACTTTAAGAACACGTGTACTTAGATTATAAGATTAAAGATTATATTGTCGAACATTGGAATGAATGAATTCCCGATCAAAGCCACTCATAATTGTCATATAGCTTGATCATTTCAACTCGTAAAATACGTAACTTAGAACTCTAACAAACTTTACTTGGTGCGCGACTTTTCTATCATTATAACTTGAGGTGTTTTGGATTACTTTTGATAATACTTAAATGATAATGTGAGTACAATTACATCTTAAGAAGGTGAAATTGAGGCTACTACAAGAGATGATCGAACCCTTTGATTATAAGAGAACACGTGCACTTAGATTATAAGATTAAGGCTTATACTATCGAACATTAGAATGAATGAATTCCCGATCAAAGCCACTCATACTTGTTATATAGCTTGGTCATTTCAACTCATAAAACACGTAACTTATATTTCTTACAAGCTTTACTTGGTGAGCAAGTTTTCTATCAATATAACTCGAAGCGTTTTGGATTACGTTTGATAATACTTAAACGATAATGTGAGTACAATTACATCTTAAGAAGGTGAATTCGAGACTACTAATGGAGTTATACTACAAGAGATGACCGAACCCTTGGACTTTAAGAACACGTGTACTTAGATTATAAGATTAAAGATTATATTGTCGAACATTGGAATGAATGAATTCCCGATCAAAGCCACTCATAATTGTCATATAGCTTGATCATTTCAACTCGTAAAATACGTAACTTAGAACTCTAACAAACTTTACTTGGTGGGCGACTTTTCTATCATTATAACTTGAGGTGTTTTGGATTACTTTTGATAATACTTAAATGATAATGTGAGTACAATTACATCTTAAGAAGGTGAAATTGAGGCTACTACAAGAGATGATCGAACCCTTTGATTATAAGAGAACACGTGCACTTAGATTATAAGATTAAGGCTTATACTATCGAACATTAGAATGAATGAATTCCCGATCAAAGCCACTCATACTTGTTATATAGCTTGGTCATTTCAACTCATAAAACACGTAACTTATATTTCTTACAAGCTTTACTTGGTGAGCAAGTTTTCTATCAATATAACTCGAAGCGTTTTGGATTACGTTTGATAATACTTAAACGATAATGTGAGTACAATTACATCTTAAGAAGGTGAATTCGAGACTACTAATGGAGTTATACTACAAGAGATGACCGAACCCTTGGACATTAAGAACACGTGTACTTAGATTATAAGATTAAAGATTATATTGTCGAACATTGGAATGAATGAATTCCCGATCAAAGCCACTCATAATTGTCATATAGCTTGATCATTTCAACTCGTAAAATACGTAACTTAGAACTCTAACAAACTTTACTTGGTGCGCGACTTTTCTATCATTATAACTTGAGGTGTTTTGGATTACTTTTGATAATACTTAAATGATAATGTGAGTACAATTACATCTTAAGAAGGTGAAATTGAGGCTACTACAAGAGATGATCGAACCCTTTGATTATAATAGAACACGTGCACTTAGATTATAAGATTAAGGCTTATACTATCGAACATTAGAATGAATGAATTCCCGATCAAAGCCACTCATACTTGTTATATAGCTTGGTCATTTCAACTCATAAAACACGTAACTTATATTTCTTACAAGCTTTACTTGGTGAGCAAGTTTTCTATCAATATAACTCGAAGCGTTTTGGATTACGTTTGATAATACTTAAACGATAATGTGAGTACAATTACATCTTAAGAAGGTGAATTCGAGACTACTAATGGAGTTATACTACAAGAGATGACCGAACCCTTGGACTTTAAGAACACGTGTACTTAGATTATAAGATTAAAGATTATATTGTCGAACATTGGAATGAATGAATTCCCGATCAAAGCCACTCATAATTGTCATATAGCTTGATCATTTCAACTCGTAAAATACGTAACTTAGAACTCTAACAAACTTTACTTGGTGGCGACTTTTCTATCATTATAACTTGAGGTGTTTTGGATTACTTTTGATAATACTTAAATGATAATGTGAGTACAATTACATCTTAAGAAGGTGAAATTGAGGCTACTACAAGAGATGATCGAACCCTTTGATTATAAGAGAACACGTGCACTTAGATTATAAGATTAAGGCTTATACTATCGAACATTAGAATGAATGAATTCCCGATCAAAGCCACTCATACTTGTTATATAGCTTGGTCATTTCAACTCATAAAACACGTAACTTATATTTCTTACAAGCTTTACTTGGTGAGCAAGTTTTCTATCAATATAACTCGAAGCGTTTTGGATTACGTTTGATAATACTTAAACGATAATGTGAGTACAATTACATCTTAAGAAGGTGAATTCGAGACTACTAATGGAGTTATACTACAAGAGATGACCGAACCCTTGGACTTTAAGAACACGTGTACTTAGATTATAAGATTAAAGATTATATTGTCGAACATTGGAATGAATGAATTCCCGATCAAAGCCACTCATAATTGTCATATAGCTTGATCATTTCAACTCGTAAAATACGTAACTTAGAACTCTAACAAACTTTACTTGGTGCGCGACTTTTCTATCATTATAACTTGAGGTGTTTTGGATTACTTTTGATAATACTTAAATGATAATGTGAGTACAATTACATCTTAAGAAGGTGAAATTGAGGCTACTACAAGAGATGATCGAACCCTTTGATTATAAGAGAACACGTGCACTTAGATTATAAGATTAAGGCTTATACTATCGAACATTAGAATGAATGAATTCCCGATCAAAGCCACTCATACTTGTTATATAGCTTGGTCATTTCAACTCATAAAACACGTAACTTATATTTCTTACAAGCTTTACTTGGTGAGCAAGTTTTCTATCAATATAACTCGAAGCGTTTTGGATTACGTTTGATAATACTTAAACGATAATGTGAGTACAATTACATCTTAAGAAGGTGAATTCGAGACTACTAATGGAGTTATACTACAAGAGATGACCGAACCCTTGGACTTTAAGAACACGTGTACTTAGATTATAAGATTAAAGATTATATTGTCGAACATTGGAATGAATGAATTCCCGATCAAAGCCACTCATAATTGTCATATAGCTTGATCATTTCAACTCGTAAAATACGTAACTTAGAACTCTAACAAACTTTACTTGGTGGCGACGTTTTCTATCATTATAACTTGAGGTGTTTTGGATTACTTTTGATAATACTTAAATGATAATGTGAGTACAATTACATCTTAAGAAGGTGAAATTGAGGCTACTACAAGAGATGATCGAACCCTTTGATTATAAGAGAACACGTGCACTTAGATTATAAGATTAAGGCTTATACTATCGAACATTAGAATGAATGAATTCCCGATCAAAGCCACTCATACTTGTTATATAGCTTGGTCATTTCAACTCATAAAACACGTAACTTATATTTCTTACAAGCTTTACTTGGTGAGCAAGTTTTCTATCAATATAACTCGAAGCGTTTTGGATTACGTTTGATAATACTTAAACGATAATGTGAGTACAATTACATCTTAAGAAGGTGAATTCGAGACTACTAATGGAGTTATACTACAAGAGATGACCGAACCCTTGGACTTTAAGAACACGTGTACTTAGATTATAAGATTAAAGATTATATTGTCGAACATTGGAATGAATGAATTCCCGATCAAAGCCACTCATAATTGTCATATAGCTTGATCATTTCAACTCGTAAAATACGTAACTTAGAACTCTAACAAACTTTACTTGGTGCGCGACTTTTCTATCATTATAACTTGAGGTGTTTTGGATTACTTTTGATAATACTTAAATGATAATGTGAGTACAATTACATCTTAAGAAGGTGAAATTGAGGCTACTACAAGAGATGATCGAACCCTTTGATTATAAGAGAACACGTGCACTTAGATTATAAGATTAAGGCTTATACTATCGAACATTAGAATGAATGAATTCCCGATCAAAGCCACTCATACTTGTTATATAGCTTGGTCATTTCAACTCATAAAACACGTAACTTATATTTCTTACAAGCTTTACTTGGTGAGCAAGTTTTCTATCAATATAACTCGAAGCGTTTTGGATTACGTTTGATAATACTTAAACGATAATGTGAGTACAATTACATCTTAAGAAGGTGAATTCGAGACTACTAATGGAGTTATACTACAAGAGATGACCGAACCCTTGGACTTTAAGAACACGTGTACTTAGATTATAAGATTAAAGATTATATTGTCGAACATTGGAATGAATGAATTCCCGATCAAAGCCACTCATAATTGTCATATAGCTTGATCATTTCAACTCGTAAAATACGTAACTTAGAACTCTAACAAACTTTACTTGGTGGGCGACTTTTCTATCATTATAACTTGAGGTGTTTTGGATTACTTTTGATAATACTTAAATGATAATGTGAGTACAATTACATCTTAAGAAGGTGAAATTGAGGCTACTACAAGAGATGATCGAACCCTTTGATTATAAGAGAACACGTGCACTTAGATTATAAGATTAAGGCTTATACTATCGAACATTAGAATGAATGAATTCCCGATCAAAGCCACTCATACTTGTTATATAGCTTGGTCATTTCAACTCATAAAACACGTAACTTATATTTCTTACAAGCTTTACTTGGTGAGCAAGTTTTCTATCAATATAACTCGAAGCGTTTTGGATTACGTTTGATAATACTTAAACGATAATGTGAGTACAATTACATCTTAAGAAGGTGAATTCGAGACTACTAATGGAGTTATACTACAAGAGATGACCGAACCCTTGGACTTTAAGAACACGTGTACTTAGATTATAAGATTAAAGATTATATTGTCGAACATTGGAATGAATGAATTCCCGATCAAAGCCACTCATAATTGTCATATAGCTTGATCATTTCAACTCGTAAAATACGTAACTTAGAACTCTAACAAACTTTACTTGGTGGGCGACTTTTCTATCATTATAACTTGAGGTGTTTTGGATTACTTTTGATAATACTTAAATGATAATGTGAGTACAATTACATCTTAAGAAGGTGAAATTGAGGCTACTACAAGAGATGATCGAACCCTTTGATTATAAGAGAACACGTGCACTTAGATTATAAGATTAAGGCTTATACTATCGAACATTAGAATGAATGAATTCCCGATCAAAGCCACTCATACTTGTTATATAGCTTGGTCATTTCAACTCATAAAACACGTAACTTATATTTCTTACAAGCTTTACTTGGTGAGCAAGTTTTCTATCAATATAACTCGAAGCGTTTTGGATTACGTTTGATAATACTTAAACGATAATGTGAGTACAATTACATCTTAAGAAGGTGAATTCGAGACTACTAATGGAGTTATACTACAAGAGATGACCGAACCCTTGGACATTAAGAACACGTGTACTTAGATTATAAGATTAAAGATTATATTGTCGAACATTGGAATGAATGAATTCCCGATCAAAGCCACTCATAATTGTCATATAGCTTGATCATTTCAACTCGTAAAATACGTAACTTAGAACTCTAACAAACTTTACTTGGTGCGCGACTTTTCTATCATTATAACTTGAGGTGTTTTGGATTACTTTTGATAATACTTAAATGATAATGTGAGTACAATTACATCTTAAGAAGGTGAAATTGAGGCTACTACAAGAGATGATCGAACCCTTTGATTATAAGAGAACACGTGCACTTAGATTATAAGATTAAGGCTTATACTATCGAACATTAGAATGAATGAATTCCCGATCAAAGCCACTCATACTTGTTATATAGCTTGGTCATTTCAACTCATAAAACACGTAACTTATATTTCTTACAAGCTTTACTTGGTGAGCAAGTTTTCTATCAATATAACTCGAAGCGTTTTGGATTACGTTTGATAATACTTAAACGATAATGTGAGTACAATTACATCTTAAGAAGGTGAATTCGAGACTACTAATGGAGTTATACTACAAGAGATGACCGAACCCTTGGACATTAAGAACACGTGTACTTAGATTATAAGATTAAAGATTATATTGTCGAACATTGGAATGAATGAATTCCCGATCAAAGCCACTCATAATTGTCATATAGCTTGATCATTTCAACTCGTAAAATACGTAACTTAGAACTCTAACAAACTTTACTTGGTGCGCGACTTTTCTATCATTATAACTTGAGGTGTTTTGGATTACTTTTGATAATACTTAAATGATAATGTGAGTACAATTACATCTTAAGAAGGTGAAATTGAGGCTACTACAAGAGATGATCGAACCCTTTGATTATAAGAGAACACGTGCACTTAGATTATAAGATTAAGGCTTATACTATCGAACATTAGAATGAATGAATTCCCGATCAAAGCCACTCATACTTGTTATATAGCTTGGTCATTTCAACTCATAAAACACGTAACTTATATTTCTTACAAGCTTTACTTGGTGAGCAAGTTTTCTATCAATATAACTCGAAGCGTTTTGGATTACGTTTGATAATACTTAAACGATAATGTGAGTACAATTACATCTTAAGAAGGTGAATTCGAGACTACTAATGGAGTTATACTACAAGAGATGACCGAACCCTTGGACTTTAAGAACACGTGTACTTAGATTATAAGATTAAAGATTATATTGTCGAACATTGGAATGAATGAATTCCCGATCAAAGCCACTCATAATTGTCATATAGCTTGATCATTTCAACTCGTAAAATACGTAACTTAGAACTCTAACAAACTTTACTTGGTGGCGACTTTTCTATCATTATAACTTGAGGTGTTTTGGATTACTTTTGATAATACTTAAATGATAATGTGAGTACAATTACATCTTAAGAAGGTGAAATTGAGGCTACTACAAGAGATGATCGAACCCTTTGATTATAAGAGAACACGTGCACTTAGATTATAAGATTAAGGCTTATACTATCGAACATTAGAATGAATGAATTCCCGATCAAAGCCACTCATACTTGTTATATAGCTTGGTCATTTCAACTCATAAAACACGTAACTTATATTTCTTACAAGCTTTACTTGGTGAGCAAGTTTTCTATCAATATAACTCGAAGCGTTTTGGATTACGTTTGATAATACTTAAACGATAATGTGAGTACAATTACATCTTAAGAAGGTGAATTCGAGACTACTAATGGAGTTATACTACAAGAGATGACCGAACCCTTGGACATTAAGAACACGTGTACTTAGATTATAAGATTAAAGATTATATTGTCGAACATTGGAATGAATGAATTCCCGATCAAAGCCACTCATAATTGTCATATAGCTTGATCATTTCAACTCGTAAAATACGTAACTTAGAACTCTAACAAACTTTACTTGGTGGCGACTTTTCTATCATTATAACTTGAGGTGTTTTGGATTACTTTTGATAATACTTAAATGATAATGTGAGTACAATTACATCTTAAGAAGGTGAAATTGAGGCTACTACAAGAGATGATCGAACCCTTTGATTATAAGAGAACACGTGCACTTAGATTATAAGATTAAGGCTTATACTATCGAACATTAGAATGAATGAATTCCCGATCAAAGCCACTCATACTTGTTATATAGCTTGGTCATTTCAACTCATAAAACACGTAACTTATATTTCTTACAAGCTTTACTTGGTGAGCAAGTTTTCTATCAATATAACTCGAAGCGTTTTGGATTACGTTTGATAATACTTAAACGATAATGTGAGTACAATTACATCTTAAGAAGGTGAATTCGAGACTACTAATGGAGTTATACTACAAGAGATGACCGAACCCTTGGACATTAAGAACACGTGTACTTAGATTATAAGATTAAAGATTATATTGTCGAACATTGGAATGAATGAATTCCCGATCAAAGCCACTCATAATTGTCATATAGCTTGATCATTTCAACTCGTAAAATACGTAACTTAGAACTCTAACAAACTTTACTTGGTGCGCGACTTTTCTATCATTATAACTTGAGGTGTTTTGGATTACTTTTGATAATACTTAAATGATAATGTGAGTACAATTACATCTTAAGAAGGTGAAATTGAGGCTACTACAAGAGATGATCGAACCCTTTGATTATAAGAGAACACGTGCACTTAGATTATAAGATTAAGGCTTATACTATCGAACATTAGAATGAATGAATTCCCGATCAAAGCCACTCATACTTGTTATATAGCTTGGTCATTTCAACTCATAAAACACGTAACTTATATTTCTTACAAGCTTTACTTGGTGAGCAAGTTTTCTATCAATATAACTCGAAGCGTTTTGGATTACGTTTGATAATACTTAAACGATAATGTGAGTACAATTACATCTTAAGAAGGTGAATTCGAGACTACTAATGGAGTTATACTACAAGAGATGACCGAACCCTTGGACTTTAAGAACACGTGTACTTAGATTATAAGATTAAAGATTATATTGTCGAACATTGGAATGAATGAATTCCCGATCAAAGCCACTCATAATTGTCATATAGCTTGATCATTTCAACTCGTAAAATACGTAACTTAGAACTCTAACAAACTTTACTTGGTGGCGACTTTTCTATCATTATAACTTGAGGTGTTTTGGATTACTTTTGATAATACTTAAATGATAATGTGAGTACAATTACATCTTAAGAAGGTGAAATTGAGGCTACTACAAGAGATGATCGAACCCTTTGATTATAAGAGAACACGTGCACTTAGATTATAAGATTAAGGCTTATACTATCGAACATTAGAATGAATGAATTCCCGATCAAAGCCACTCATACTTGTTATATAGCTTGGTCATTTCAACTCATAAAACACGTAACTTATATTTCTTACAAGCTTTACTTGGTGAGCAAGTTTTCTATCAATATAACTCGAAGCGTTTTGGATTACGTTTGATAATACTTAAACGATAATGTGAGTACAATTACATCTTAAGAAGGTGAATTCGAGACTACTAATGGAGTTATACTACAAGAGATGACCGAACCCTTGGACATTAAGAACACGTGTACTTAGATTATAAGATTAAAGATTATATTGTCGAACATTGGAATGAATGAATTCCCGATCAAAGCCACTCATAATTGTCATATAGCTTGATCATTTCAACTCGTAAAATACGTAACTTAGAACTCTAACAAACTTTACTTGGTGCGCGACTTTTCTATCATTATAACTCGAGGTGTTTTGGATTACTTTTGATAATACTTAAATGATAATGTGAGTACAATTACATCTTAAGAAGGTGAAATTGAGGCTACTACAAGAGATGATCGAACCCTTTGATTATAAGAGAACACGTGCACTTAGATTATAAGATTAAGGCTTATACTATCGAACATTAGAATGAATGAATTCCCGATCAAAGCCACTCATACTTGTTATATAGCTTGGTCATTTCAACTCATAAAACACGTAACTTATATTTCTTACAAGCTTTACTTGGTGAGCAAGTTTTCTATCAATATAACTCGAAGCGTTTTGGATTACGTTTGATAATACTTAAACGATAATGTGAGTACAATTACATCTTAAGAAGGTGAATTCGAGACTACTAATGGAGTTATACTACAAGAGATGACCGAACCCTTGGACATTAAGAACACGTGTACTTAGATTATAAGATTAAAGATTATATTGTCGAACATTGGAATGAATGAATTCCCGATCAAAGCCACTCATAATTGTCATATAGCTTGATCATTTCAACTCGTAAAATACGTAACTTAGAACTCTAACAAACTTTACTTGGTGCGCGACTTTTCTATCATTATAACTTGAGGTGTTTTGGATTACTTTTGATAATACTTAAATGATAATGTGAGTACAATTACATCTTAAGAAGGTGAAATTGAGGCTACTACAAGAGATGATCGAACCCTTTGATTATAAGAGAACACGTGCACTTAGATTATAAGATTAAGGCTTATACTATCGAACATTAGAATGAATGAATTCCCGATCAAAGCCACTCATACTTGTTATATAGCTTGGTCATTTCAACTCATAAAACACGTAACTTATATTTCTTACAAGCTTTACTTGGTGAGCAAGTTTTCTATCAATATAACTCGAAGCGTTTTGGATTACGTTTGATAATACTTAAACGATAATGTGAGTACAATTACATCTTAAGAAGGTGAATTCGAGACTACTAATGGAGTTATACTACAAGAGATGACCGAACCCTTGGACATTAAGAACACGTGTACTTAGATTATAAGATTAAAGATTATATTGTCGAACATTGGAATGAATGAATTCCCGATCAAAGCCACTCATAATTGTCATATAGCTTGATCATTTCAACTCGTAAAATACGTAACTTAGAACTCTAACAAACTTTACTTGGTGCGCGACTTTTCTATCATTATAACTTGAGGTGTTTTGGATTACTTTTGATAATACTTAAATGATAATGTGAGTACAATTACATCTTAAGAAGGTGAAATTGAGGCTACTACAAGAGATGATCGAACCCTTTGATTATAAGAGAACACGTGCACTTAGATTATAAGATTAAGGCTTATACTATCGAACATTAGAATGAATGAATTCCCGATCAAAGCCACTCATACTTGTTATATAGCTTGGTCATTTCAACTCATAAAACACGTAACTTATATTTCTTACAAGCTTTACTTGGTGAGCAAGTTTTCTATCAATATAACTCGAAGCGTTTTGGATTACGTTTGATAATACTTAAACGATAATGTGAGTACAATTACATCTTAAGAAGGTGAATTCGAGACTACTAATGGAGTTATACTACAAGAGATGACCGAACCCTTGGACATTAAGAACACGTGTACTTAGATTATAAGATTAAAGATTATATTGTCGAACATTGGAATGAATGAATTCCCGATCAAAGCCACTCATAATTGTCATATAGCTTGATCATTTCAACTCGTAAAATACGTAACTTAGAACTCTAACAAACTTTACTTGGTGCGCGACTTTTCTATCATTATAACTTGAGGTGTTTTGGATTACTTTTGATAATACTTAAATGATAATGTGAGTACAATTACATCTTAAGAAGGTGAAATTGAGGCTACTACAAGAGATGATCGAACCCTTTGATTATAAGAGAACACGTGCACTTAGATTATAAGATTAAGGCTTATACTATCGAACATTAGAATGAATGAATTCCCGATCAAAGCCACTCATACTTGTTATATAGCTTGGTCATTTCAACTCATAAAACACGTAACTTATATTTCTTACAAGCTTTACTTGGTGAGCAAGTTTTCTATCAATATAACTCGAAGCGTTTTGGATTACGTTTGATAATACTTAAACGATAATGTGAGTACAATTACATCTTAAGAAGGTGAATTCGAGACTACTAATGGAGTTATACTACAAGAGATGACCGAACCCTTGGACTTTAAGAACACGTGTACTTAGATTATAAGATTAAAGATTATATTGTCGAACATTGGAATGAATGAATTCCCGATCAAAGCCACTCATAATTGTCATATAGCTTGATCATTTCAACTCGTAAAATACGTAACTTAGAACTCTAACAAACTTTACTTGGTGGGCAAGTTTTCTATCATTATAACTCGAGGTGTTTTGGATTACTTTTGATAATACTTAAATGATAATGTGAGTACAATTACATCTTAAGAAGGTGAAATTGAGGCTACTACAAGAGATGATCGAACCCTTTGATTATAAGAGAACACGTGCACTTAGATTATAAGATTAAGGCTTATACTATCGAACATTAGAATGAATGAATTCCCGATCAAAGCCACTCATACTTGTTATATAGCTTGGTCATTTCAACTCATAAAACACGTAACTTATATTTCTTACAAGCTTTACTTGGTGAGCAAGTTTTCTATCAATATAACTCGAAGCGTTTTGGATTACGTTTGATAATACTTAAACGATAATGTGAGTACAATTACATCTTAAGAAGGTGAATTCGAGACTACTAATGGAGTTATACTACAAGAGATGACCGAACCCTTGGACTTTAAGAACACGTGTACTTAGATTATAAGATTAAAGATTATATTGTCGAACATTGGAATGAATGAATTCCCGATCAAAGCCACTCATAATTGTCATATAGCTTGATCATTTCAACTCGTAAAATACGTAACTTAGAACTCTAACAAACTTTACTTGGTGGCGACTTTTCTATCATTATAACTTGAGGTGTTTTGGATTACTTTTGATAATACTTAAATGATAATGTGAGTACAATTACATCTTAAGAAGGTGAAATTGAGGCTACTACAAGAGATGATCGAACCCTTTGATTATAAGAGAACACGTGCACTTAGATTATAAGATTAAGGCTTATACTATCGAACATTAGAATGAATGAATTCCCGATCAAAGCCACTCATACTTGTTATATAGCTTGGTCATTTCAACTCATAAAACACGTAACTTATATTTCTTACAAGCTTTACTTGGTGAGCAAGTTTTCTATCAATATAACTCGAAGCGTTTTGGATTACGTTTGATAATACTTAAACGATAATGTGAGTACAATTACATCTTAAGAAGGTGAATTCGAGACTACTAATGGAGTTATACTACAAGAGATGACCGAACCCTTGGACTTTAAGAACACGTGTACTTAGATTATAAGATTAAAGATTATATTGTCGAACATTGGAATGAATGAATTCCCGATCAAAGCCACTCATAATTGTCATATAGCTTGATCATTTCAACTCGTAAAATACGTAACTTAGAACTCTAACAAACTTTACTTGGTGGCGACTTTTCTATCATTATAACTTGAGGTGTTTTGGATTACTTTTGATAATACTTAAATGATAATGTGAGTACAATTACATCTTAAGAAGGTGAAATTGAGGCTACTACAAGAGATGATCGAACCCTTTGATTATAAGAGAACACGTGCACTTAGATTATAAGATTAAGGCTTATACTATCGAACATTAGAATGAATGAATTCCCGATCAAAGCCACTCATACTTGTTATATAGCTTGGTCATTTCAACTCATAAAACACGTAACTTATATTTCTTACAAGCTTTACTTGGTGAGCAAGTTTTCTATCAATATAACTCGAAGCGTTTTGGATTACGTTTGATAATACTTAAACGATAATGTGAGTACAATTACATCTTAAGAAGGTGAATTCGAGACTACTAATGGAGTTATACTACAAGAGATGACCGAACCCTTGGACATTAAGAACACGTGTACTTAGATTATAAGATTAAAGATTATATTGTCGAACATTGGAATGAATGAATTCCCGATCAAAGCCACTCATAATTGTCATATAGCTTGATCATTTCAACTCGTAAAATACGTAACTTAGAACTCTAACAAACTTTACTTGGTGGCGACTTTTCTATCATTATAACTCGAGGTGTTTTGGATTACTTTTGATAATACTTAAATGATAATGTGAGTACAATTACATCTTAAGAAGGTGAAATTGAGGCTACTACAAGAGATGATCGAACCCTTTGATTATAAGAGAACACGTGCACTTAGATTATAAGATTAAGGCTTATACTATCGAACATTAGAATGAATGAATTCCCGATCAAAGCCACTCATACTTGTTATATAGCTTGGTCATTTCAACTCATAAAACACGTAACTTATATTTCTTACAAGCTTTACTTGGTGAGCAAGTTTTCTATCAATATAACTCGAAGCGTTTTGGATTACGTTTGATAATACTTAAACGATAATGTGAGTACAATTACATCTTAAGAAGGTGAATTCGAGACTACTAATGGAGTTATACTACAAGAGATGACCGAACCCTTGGACTTTAAGAACACGTGTACTTAGATTATAAGATTAAAGATTATATTGTCGAACATTGGAATGAATGAATTCCCGATCAAAGCCACTCATAATTGTCATATAGCTTGATCATTTCAACTCGTAAAATACGTAACTTAGAACTCTAACAAACTTTACTTGGTGCGCGACTTTTCTATCATTATAACTTGAGGTGTTTTGGATTACTTTTGATAATACTTAAATGATAATGTGAGTACAATTACATCTTAAGAAGGTGAAATTGAGGCTACTACAAGAGATGATCGAACCCTTTGATTATAAGAGAACACGTGCACTTAGATTATAAGATTAAGGCTTATACTATCGAACATTAGAATGAATGAATTCCCGATCAAAGCCACTCATACTTGTTATATAGCTTGGTCATTTCAACTCATAAAACACGTAACTTATATTTCTTACAAGCTTTACTTGGTGAGCAAGTTTTCTATCAATATAACTCGAAGCGTTTTGGATTACGTTTGATAATACTTAAACGATAATGTGAGTACAATTACATCTTAAGAAGGTGAATTCGAGACTACTAATGGAGTTATACTACAAGAGATGACCGAACCCTTGGACATTAAGAACACGTGTACTTAGATTATAAGATTAAAGATTATATTGTCGAACATTGGAATGAATGAATTCCCGATCAAAGCCACTCATAATTGTCATATAGCTTGATCATTTCAACTCGTAAAATACGTAACTTAGAACTCTAACAAACTTTACTTGGTGCGAGACTTTTCTATCATTATAACTTGAGGTGTTTTGGATTACTTTTGATAATACTTAAATGATAATGTGAGTACAATTACATCTTAAGAAGGTGAAATTGAGGCTACTACAAGAGATGATCGAACCCTTTGATTATAAGAGAACACGTGCACTTAGATTATAAGATTAAGGCTTATACTATCGAACATTAGAATGAATGAATTCCCGATCAAAGCCACTCATACTTGTTATATAGCTTGGTCATTTCAACTCATAAAACACGTAACTTATATTTCTTACAAGCTTTACTTGGTGAGCAAGTTTTCTATCAATATAACTCGAAGCGTTTTGGATTACGTTTGATAATACTTAAACGATAATGTGAGTACAATTACATCTTAAGAAGGTGAATTCGAGACTACTAATGGAGTTATACTACAAGAGATGACCGAACCCTTGGACATTAAGAACACGTGTACTTAGATTATAAGATTAAAGATTATATTGTCGAACATTGGAATGAATGAATTCCCGATCAAAGCCACTCATAATTGTCATATAGCTTGATCATTTCAACTCGTAAAATACGTAACTTAGAACTCTAACAAACTTTACTTGGTGGGCGACTTTTCTATCATTATAACTTGAGGTGTTTTGGATTACTTTTGATAATACTTAAATGATAATGTGAGTACAATTACATCTTAAGAAGGTGAAATTGAGGCTACTACAAGAGATGATCGAACCCTTTGATTATAAGAGAACACGTGCACTTAGATTATAAGATTAAGGCTTATACTATCGAACATTAGAATGAATGAATTCCCGATCAAAGCCACTCATACTTGTTATATAGCTTGGTCATTTCAACTCATAAAACACGTAACTTATATTTCTTACAAGCTTTACTTGGTGAGCAAGTTTTCTATCAATATAACTCGAAGCGTTTTGGATTACGTTTGATAATACTTAAACGATAATGTGAGTACAATTACATCTTAAGAAGGTGAATTCGAGACTACTAATGGAGTTATACTACAAGAGATGACCGAACCCTTGGACATTAAGAACACGTGTACTTAGATTATAAGATTAAAGATTATATTGTCGAACATTGGAATGAATGAATTCCCGATCAAAGCCACTCATAATTGTCATATAGCTTGATCATTTCAACTCGTAAAATACGTAACTTAGAACTCTAACAAACTTTACTTGGTGCGCGACTTTTCTATCATTATAACTTGAGGTGTTTTGGATTACTTTTGATAATACTTAAATGATAATGTGAGTACAATTACATCTTAAGAAGGTGAAATTGAGGCTACTACAAGAGATGATCGAACCCTTTGATTATAAGAGAACACGTGCACTTAGATTATAAGATTAAGGCTTATACTATCGAACATTAGAATGAATGAATTCCCGATCAAAGCCACTCATACTTGTTATATAGCTTGGTCATTTCAACTCATAAAACACGTAACTTATATTTCTTACAAGCTTTACTTGGTGAGCAAGTTTTCTATCAATATAACTCGAAGCGTTTTGGATTACGTTTGATAATACTTAAACGATAATGTGAGTACAATTACATCTTAAGAAGGTGAATTCGAGACTACTAATGGAGTTATACTACAAGAGATGACCGAACCCTTGGACATTAAGAACACGTGTACTTAGATTATAAGATTAAAGATTATATTGTCGAACATTGGAATGAATGAATTCCCGATCAAAGCCACTCATAATTGTCATATAGCTTGATCATTTCAACTCGTAAAATACGTAACTTAGAACTCTAACAAACTTTACTTGGTGCGCGACTTTTCTATCATTATAACTTGAGGTGTTTTGGATTACTTTTGATAATACTTAAATGATAATGTGAGTACAATTACATCTTAAGAAGGTGAAATTGAGGCTACTACAAGAGATGATCGAACCCTTTGATTATAATAGAACACGTGCACTTAGATTATAAGATTAAGGCTTATACTATCGAACATTAGAATGAATGAATTCCCGATCAAAGCCACTCATACTTGTTATATAGCTTGGTCATTTCAACTCATAAAACACGTAACTTATATTTCTTACAAGCTTTACTTGGTGAGCAAGTTTTCTATCAATATAACTCGAAGCGTTTTGGATTACGTTTGATAATACTTAAACGATAATGTGAGTACAATTACATCTTAAGAAGGTGAATTCGAGACTACTAATGGAGTTATACTACAAGAGATGACCGAACCCTTGGACATTAAGAACACGTGTACTTAGATTATAAGATTAAAGATTATATTGTCGAACATTGGAATGAATGAATTCCCGATCAAAGCCACTCATAATTGTCATATAGCTTGATCATTTCAACTCGTAAAATACGTAACTTAGAACTCTAACAAACTTTACTTGGTGCGCGACTTTTCTATCATTATAACTTGAGGTGTTTTGGATTACTTTTGATAATACTTAAATGATAATGTGAGTACAATTACATCTTAAGAAGGTGAAATTGAGGCTACTACAAGAGATGATCGAACCCTTTGATTATAAGAGAACACGTGCACTTAGATTATAAGATTAAGGCTTATACTATCGAACATTAGAATGAATGAATTCCCGATCAAAGCCACTCATACTTGTTATATAGCTTGGTCATTTCAACTCATAAAACACGTAACTTATATTTCTTACAAGCTTTACTTGGTGAGCAAGTTTTCTATCAATATAACTCGAAGCGTTTTGGATTACGTTTGATAATACTTAAACGATAATGTGAGTACAATTACATCTTAAGAAGGTGAATTCGAGACTACTAATGGAGTTATACTACAAGAGATGACCGAACCCTTGGACATTAAGAACACGTGTACTTAGATTATAAGATTAAAGATTATATTGTCGAACATTGGAATGAATGAATTCCCGATCAAAGCCACTCATAATTGTCATATAGCTTGATCATTTCAACTCGTAAAATACGTAACTTAGAACTCTAACAAACTTTACTTGGTGCGCGACTTTTCTATCATTATAACTTGAGGTGTTTTGGATTACTTTTGATAATACTTAAATGATAATGTGAGTACAATTACATCTTAAGAAGGTGAAATTGAGGCTACTACAAGAGATGATCGAACCCTTTGATTATAAGAGAACACGTGCACTTAGATTATAAGATTAAGGCTTATACTATCGAACATTAGAATGAATGAATTCCCGATCAAAGCCACTCATACTTGTTATATAGCTTGGTCATTTCAACTCATAAAACACGTAACTTATATTTCTTACAAGCTTTACTTGGTGAGCAAGTTTTCTATCAATATAACTCGAAGCGTTTTGGATTACGTTTGATAATACTTAAACGATAATGTGAGTACAATTACATCTTAAGAAGGTGAATTCGAGACTACTAATGGAGTTATACTACAAGAGATGACCGAACCCTTGGACATTAAGAACACGTGTACTTAGATTATAAGATTAAAGATTATATTGTCGAACATTGGAATGAATGAATTCCCGATCAAAGCCACTCATAATTGTCATATAGCTTGATCATTTCAACTCGTAAAATACGTAACTTAGAACTCTAACAAACTTTACTTGGTGCGCGACTTTTCTATCATTATAACTTGAGGTGTTTTGGATTACTTTTGATAATACTTAAATGATAATGTGAGTACAATTACATCTTAAGAAGGTGAAATTGAGGCTACTACAAGAGATGATCGAACCCTTTGATTATAATAGAACACGTGCACTTAGATTATAAGATTAAGGCTTATACTATCGAACATTAGAATGAATGAATTCCCGATCAAAGCCACTCATACTTGTTATATAGCTTGGTCATTTCAACTCATAAAACACGTAACTTATATTTCTTACAAGCTTTACTTGGTGAGCAAGTTTTCTATCAATATAACTCGAAGCGTTTTGGATTACGTTTGATAATACTTAAACGATAATGTGAGTACAATTACATCTTAAGAAGGTGAATTCGAGACTACTAATGGAGTTATACTACAAGAGATGACCGAACCCTTGGACATTAAGAACACGTGTACTTAGATTATAAGATTAAAGATTATATTGTCGAACATTGGAATGAATGAATTCCCGATCAAAGCCACTCATAATTGTCATATAGCTTGATCATTTCAACTCGTAAAATACGTAACTTAGAACTCTAACAAACTTTACTTGGTGCGCGACTTTTCTATCATTATAACTTGAGGTGTTTTGGATTACTTTTGATAATACTTAAATGATAATGTGAGTACAATTACATCTTAAGAAGGTGAAATTGAGGCTACTACAAGAGATGATCGAACCCTTTGATTATAAGAGAACACGTGCACTTAGATTATAAGATTAAGGCTTATACTATCGAACATTAGAATGAATGAATTCCCGATCAAAGCCACTCATACTTGTTATATAGCTTGGTCATTTCAACTCATAAAACACGTAACTTATATTTCTTACAAGCTTTACTTGGTGAGCAAGTTTTCTATCAATATAACTCGAAGCGTTTTGGATTACGTTTGATAATACTTAAACGATAATGTGAGTACAATTACATCTTAAGAAGGTGAATTCGAGACTACTAATGGAGTTATACTACAAGAGATGACCGAACCCTTGGACATTAAGAACACGTGTACTTAGATTATAAGATTAAAGATTATATTGTCGAACATTGGAATGAATGAATTCCCGATCAAAGCCACTCATAATTGTCATATAGCTTGATCATTTCAACTCGTAAAATACGTAACTTAGAACTCTAACAAACTTTACTTGGTGCGCGACTTTTCTATCATTATAACTTGAGGTGTTTTGGATTACTTTTGATAATACTTAAATGATAATGTGAGTACAATTACATCTTAAGAAGGTGAAATTGAGGCTACTACAAGAGATGATCGAACCCTTTGATTATAAGAGAACACGTGCACTTAGATTATAAGATTAAGGCTTATACTATCGAACATTAGAATGAATGAATTCCCGATCAAAGCCACTCATACTTGTTATATAGCTTGGTCATTTCAACTCATAAAACACGTAACTTATATTTCTTACAAGCTTTACTTGGTGAGCAAGTTTTCTATCAATATAACTCGAAGCGTTTTGGATTACGTTTGATAATACTTAAACGATAATGTGAGTACAATTACATCTTAAGAAGGTGAATTCGAGACTACTAATGGAGTTATACTACAAGAGATGACCGAACCCTTGGACATTAAGAACACGTGTACTTAGATTATAAGATTAAAGATTATATTGTCGAACATTGGAATGAATGAATTCCCGATCAAAGCCACTCATAATTGTCATATAGCTTGATCATTTCAACTCGTAAAATACGTAACTTAGAACTCTAACAAACTTTACTTGGTGGCGACTTTTCTATCATTATAACTTGAGGTGTTTTGGATTACTTTTGATAATACTTAAATGATAATGTGAGTACAATTACATCTTAAGAAGGTGAAATTGAGGCTACTACAAGAGATGATCGAACCCTTTGATTATAAGAGAACACGTGCACTTAGATTATAAGATTAAGGCTTATACTATCGAACATTAGAATGAATGAATTCCCGATCAAAGCCACTCATACTTGTTATATAGCTTGGTCATTTCAACTCATAAAACACGTAACTTATATTTCTTACAAGCTTTACTTGGTGAGCAAGTTTTCTATCAATATAACTCGAAGCGTTTTGGATTACGTTTGATAATACTTAAACGATAATGTGAGTACAATTACATCTTAAGAAGGTGAATTCGAGACTACTAATGGAGTTATACTACAAGAGATGACCGAACCCTTGGACATTAAGAACACGTGTACTTAGATTATAAGATTAAAGATTATATTGTCGAACATTGGAATGAATGAATTCCCGATCAAAGCCACTCATAATTGTCATATAGCTTGATCATTTCAACTCGTAAAATACGTAACTTAGAACTCTAACAAACTTTACTTGGTGCGAGACTTTTCTATCATTATAACTTGAGGTGTTTTGGATTACTTTTGATAATACTTAAATGATAATGTGAGTACAATTACATCTTAAGAAGGTGAAATTGAGGCTACTACAAGAGATGATCGAACCCTTTGATTATAATAGAACACGTGCACTTAGATTATAAGATTAAGGCTTATACTATCGAACATTAGAATGAATGAATTCCCGATCAAAGCCACTCATACTTGTTATATAGCTTGGTCATTTCAACTCATAAAACACGTAACTTATATTTCTTACAAGCTTTACTTGGTGAGCAAGTTTTCTATCAATATAACTCGAAGCGTTTTGGATTACGTTTGATAATACTTAAACGATAATGTGAGTACAATTACATCTTAAGAAGGTGAATTCGAGACTACTAATGGAGTTATACTACAAGAGATGACCGAACCCTTGGACATTAAGAACACGTGTACTTAGATTATAAGATTAAAGATTATATTGTCGAACATTGGAATGAATGAATTCCCGATCAAAGCCACTCATAATTGTCATATAGCTTGATCATTTCAACTCGTAAAATACGTAACTTAGAACTCTAACAAACTTTACTTGGTGCGCGACTTTTCTATCATTATAACTTGAGGTGTTTTGGATTACTTTTGATAATACTTAAATGATAATGTGAGTACAATTACATCTTAAGAAGGTGAAATTGAGGCTACTACAAGAGATGATCGAACCCTTTGATTATAAGAGAACACGTGCACTTAGATTATAAGATTAAGGCTTATACTATCGAACATTAGAATGAATGAATTCCCGATCAAAGCCACTCATACTTGTTATATAGCTTGGTCATTTCAACTCATAAAACACGTAACTTATATTTCTTACAAGCTTTACTTGGTGAGCAAGTTTTCTATCAATATAACTCGAAGCGTTTTGGATTACGTTTGATAATACTTAAACGATAATGTGAGTACAATTACATCTTAAGAAGGTGAATTCGAGACTACTAATGGAGTTATACTACAAGAGATGACCGAACCCTTGGACATTAAGAACACGTGTACTTAGATTATAAGATTAAAGATTATATTGTCGAACATTGGAATGAATGAATTCCCGATCAAAGCCACTCATAATTGTCATATAGCTTGATCATTTCAACTCGTAAAATACGTAACTTAGAACTCTAACAAACTTTACTTGGTGCGGACTTTTCTATCATTATAACTTGAGGTGTTTTGGATTACTTTTGATAATACTTAAATGATAATGTGAGTACAATTACATCTTAAGAAGGTGAAATTGAGGCTACTACAAGAGATGATCGAACCCTTTGATTATAAGAGAACACGTGCACTTAGATTATAAGATTAAGGCTTATACTATCGAACATTAGAATGAATGAATTCCCGATCAAAGCCACTCATACTTGTTATATAGCTTGGTCATTTCAACTCATAAAACACGTAACTTATATTTCTTACAAGCTTTACTTGGTGAGCAAGTTTTCTATCAATATAACTCGAAGCGTTTTGGATTACGTTTGATAATACTTAAACGATAATGTGAGTACAATTACATCTTAAGAAGGTGAATTCGAGACTACTAATGGAGTTATACTACAAGAGATGACCGAACCCTTGGACATTAAGAACACGTGTACTTAGATTATAAGATTAAAGATTATATTGTCGAACATTGGAATGAATGAATTCCCGATCAAAGCCACTCATAATTGTCATATAGCTTGATCATTTCAACTCGTAAAATACGTAACTTAGAACTCTAACAAACTTTACTTGGTGCGCGACTTTTCTATCATTATAACTTGAGGTGTTTTGGATTACTTTTGATAATACTTAAATGATAATGTGAGTACAATTACATCTTAAGAAGGTGAAATTGAGGCTACTACAAGAGATGATCGAACCCTTTGATTATAAGAGAACACGTGCACTTAGATTATAAGATTAAGGCTTATACTATCGAACATTAGAATGAATGAATTCCCGATCAAAGCCACTCATACTTGTTATATAGCTTGGTCATTTCAACTCATAAAACACGTAACTTATATTTCTTACAAGCTTTACTTGGTGAGCAAGTTTTCTATCAATATAACTCGAAGCGTTTTGGATTACGTTTGATAATACTTAAACGATAATGTGAGTACAATTACATCTTAAGAAGGTGAATTCGAGACTACTAATGGAGTTATACTACAAGAGATGACCGAACCCTTGGACATTAAGAACACGTGTACTTAGATTATAAGATTAAAGATTATATTGTCGAACATTGGAATGAATGAATTCCCGATCAAAGCCACTCATAATTGTCATATAGCTTGATCATTTCAACTCGTAAAATACGTAACTTAGAACTCTAACAAACTTTACTTGGTGCGCGACTTTTCTATCATTATAACTTGAGGTGTTTTGGATTACTTTTGATAATACTTAAATGATAATGTGAGTACAATTACATCTTAAGAAGGTGAAATTGAGGCTACTACAAGAGATGATCGAACCCTTTGATTATAATAGAACACGTGCACTTAGATTATAAGATTAAGGCTTATACTATCGAACATTAGAATGAATGAATTCCCGATCAAAGCCACTCATACTTGTTATATAGCTTGGTCATTTCAACTCATAAAACACGTAACTTATATTTCTTACAAGCTTTACTTGGTGAGCAAGTTTTCTATCAATATAACTCGAAGCGTTTTGGATTACGTTTGATAATACTTAAACGATAATGTGAGTACAATTACATCTTAAGAAGGTGAATTCGAGACTACTAATGGAGTTATACTACAAGAGATGACCGAACCCTTGGACTTTAAGAACACGTGTACTTAGATTATAAGATTAAAGATTATATTGTCGAACATTGGAATGAATGAATTCCCGATCAAAGCCACTCATAATTGTCTTATAGCTTGATCATTTCAACTCGTAAAATACGTAACTTAGAACTCTAACAAACATTACTTGGTGGGCAAGTTTTCTATCATTATAACTCGAGGTGTTTTGGATTACTTTTGATAATACTTAAATGATAATGTGAGTACAATTACATCTTAAGAAGGTGAAATTAAGGCTACTACAAGAGATGATCGAACCCTTTGATTATAAGAGAACACGTGCAGTTAGATTATAAGATTAAGGCTTATACTATCGAACATTAGAATGAATGAATTCCCGATCAAAGCCACTCATACTTGTTATATAGCTTGGTCATTTTAACTCATAAAACACGTAACATATATTTGTTACAAGCTTTACTTGGTGAGCAAGTTTTCTATGAATATAACTCGAAGCGTTTTGGATTACGTTTGATAATACTTAAACGATAGTGTGAGTACAATGACATCTTAAGGAGGTGAATTCGAGACTACTAATGGAGTTATACTACAAGAGATGACCGAACCCTTGGACTTTAAGAACACGTGTACTTAGATTATAAGATTAAAGATTATATTGTCGAACATTGGAAAGAATGAATTCCCGATCAAAGCCACTCATAATTTGTCTTATAGCTTGATCATTTCAACTCGTAAAATACGTAACTTAGAACTCTAACAAACATTACTTGGTGGGCAAGTTTTCTATCATTATTACTCGAAGCGTTTTGGATTACGTTTGATAATACTTAAACGATAATGTGAGTACAATTACATCTTAAGAAGGTGAATTCGAGACTACTAATGGAGTTATATTACAAGAGATGACCGAACCCTTGGACTTTAAGAACACGTGTACTTAGATTATAAGAGTAAATATTATATTGTCGAACATTGGAATGAATGAATTCCCGATCAAAGCCACTCATAATTGTCTTATAGCTTGATCATTTCAACTCATAAAATACGTAACTTAGAACTCTAACAAACTTTACTTGGTGCGCGACTTTTCTATTATTATAACTTGAGGTGTTTTGGATTACTTTTGATAATACTTAAATGATAATGTGAGTACAATTACATCTTAAGAAGGTGAAATTGAGGCTACTACAAGAGATGATCGAACCCTTTGATTGTAAGAGAACACGTGCAGTTAGATTATAAGATTATGGCTTATACTATCGAACATTAGAATGAATGAATTCCCGATCAAAGCCACTCATACTTGTTATATAGCTTGGTCATTTCAACTCATAATACACGTAACTTATATTTCTTACAAGCTTTACTTGGTGAGCAAGTTTTCTATCAATATAACTCGAAGCGTTTTGGATTATGTTTGATAATACTTAAACGATAGTGTGAGTACAATGACATCTTAAGAAGGTGAATTCGAGACTACTAATGGAGTTATACTACAAGAGATGACCGAACCCTTGGACTTTAAGAACACGTGTACTTAGATTATAAGATTAATGATTATATTGTCGAACATTGGAATGAATGAATTCCCAATCAAAGCCACTCATAATTGTCTTATAGCTTGATCATTTCAACTCGTAAAATACGTAACTTAGAACTCTAACAAACATTACTTGGTGGGCAAGTTTTGTATCATTATAACTCGAAGCGTTTTGGATTACGTTTGATAATACTTAAACGATAATGTGAGTACAATTACATCTTAAGAAGGTGAATTCGAGACTACTAATGGAGTTATATTACAAGAGATGACCGAACCCTTGGACTTTGAGAACACGTGTACTTAGATTATAAGATTAAAGATTATATTGTTGAACATTGGAATGAATGAATTCCCGATCAAAGCCACTCATACTTGTCATATAGCTTGATCATTTCAACTCGTAAAATACGTAACTTAGAACTCTAACAAACTTTACTTGGTGCGCGACTTTTCTATCAATATAACTTGAGGTGTTTTGGATTACTTTTGATAATACTTAAATGATAATGTGAGTACAATTACATCTTAAGAAGGTGAAATTGAGGCTACTACATGAGATGATCGAACCCTTTGATTATAATAGAACACGTGCACTTAGATTATTAGATTAAGGTTTATACTATCGAACATTAGAATGAATGAATTCCCGATCAAAGCCACTCATACTTGTTATATAGCTTGGTCATTTCAACTCATAAAACACGTAACTTATATTTCTTACAAGCTTTACTTGGTGAGCAAGTTTTCTATCAATATAACTCGAAGTGTTTTGGATTACGTTTGATAATACTTAAACGATAATGTGAGTACAATTACATCTTAAGAAGGTGAATTCAAGACTACTAATGGAGTTATACTACAAGAGATGACCGAACCCTTGGACTTTAAGAACACGTGTACTTAGATTATAAGATTAAAGATTATATTGTCGAACATTGGAATGAATGAATTCCCGATCAAAGCCACTCATACTTGTCATATAGCTTGATCATTTCAACTCGTAAAATACGTAAATTAGAACTCTAACAAACTTTACATGGTGCGCAAGTTTTCTATCATTATAACTCGAGGTGTTTTGGATTACTTTTGATAATACTTAAATGATAATGTGAGTACAATTACATCTTAAGAAGGTGAAATTGAGGCTACTACAAGAGATGATCAAACCCTTTGATTATAAGAGAACACGTGCACTTAGATTATAAGATTGAAGATTATATTGTCGAACATTGAAATGAATGAATTCCCGATCAAAGCCATTCATAATTGTCATATAGCTTGATCATTTCAACTCGTAAAATACGTAATTTAGAACTCTAACAAACATTACTTGGTGGGCAAGTTTTCTATCATTATAACTCGAGGTGTTTTGGATTACTTTTGATAATACTTAAATGATAATGTGAGTACAATTACAAATTAAGAAGGTGAAATTGAGGCTACTACAAGAGATGATCAAACCTTTTGATTATAAGAGAACACGTACAGTTAGATTATAAGATTAAGGCTTATACTATCGAAAATTAGAATGAATGAATTCCCAATCAAAGCTGTAGGAACCGCCGGATCGCCGATCCTATACGATTATCTAAATCGGGGTCCATGCAAATATGATTAATGCACAGCGGAAAACGAATCATACCTTTTGCACCGAAATTAGTTCTAAGATCAGAACTGTAGATGGAGGAATCGATGAAGCCTGGACCTCACGATCTTTGCTGTATTCCTCGCCTTTATCTCGAACGTTGTGTGGGCAACGAGCTATCGAGACTTTCAGCCATCTTCTACTAATACGTATCTCAGATTTTTATGTCTGTGTATCTGTATTTCTGTGTGTTTTTAGAAAACGGCTGACTTGAGGCTTATTTATAGGCTACAACAGGGACCTTGAAGAGGATTAGTAATCGGTCTCCTGATAGGCTTAGGAGTCCTTAATTCGATCTGAATATACTTCTTAAGCCTATCAAATAATATCTTAATCCACTAAAAAGATATTATTGAACTGCTGTCCCTCATCCATATTAGATATGGCTCCTATTTATTATGTGCGCATTTATCTTCCCGCGTTTAAGATATCGAATGTCCATTAATTAAATGAATTACTGACAATTCAATTAATTAATATTTAATCCAAGAGTAGTACCACTCAACTTTATTATCATGCCGAAATAAATCCACCTGCAGGGTTTACATGATAATCCTTATGAGTTCCTCAAGGGGACATCATCATCCTAAATAATTAGGACACGGTTTCATTATATAATCAACAGCACACCATATAAACAACACTGTATCCCAATTTATCGAGCTTATTGATTTAATAAATAAATCTCACCCATTGGTAAGTTAAAGAAACATATATCGAGTATACATGCCCGTTATCATACAATGATTAAGAGGACGCACATCCATATTAACAGAGGTCTTGTTTTATTTATGTAGTCAGTACAAATAAAACAACATCAATACATACAAAATGTACTAGTGTAATTTTATAATCAAGACAGATTAATATCAAATTACACTACAACCATTCCGATAATTTGTCCAAAATTATCTCGGCTGTGAGCTACCATTTATAATCTATAAGGAATTGATAACATGATCTTCTGTGTGGCACCACACACCATGTTATCTACAATATAAATTAATTGGACAATTGCAATAACATATATAACAAATATATAAAATGCAAACATTTGACCACAAAAGATTCTCATATCATAAATAGATGTTCATACAAAAGCTAGGCTTATAGTATACATCCTAACATACATATTGTCTACTCTCCGATAGCTAAGCACCATTCAACTTATTCCTTCTGGTACTCAATTATCATCTGTATACTATATTGCTTACTCTCAATCAACCAAGCATCATACTTCCTCTTTTAAAACACCTTTTATATGCATTATGAATCATAACAACCACGCATACAATTCAATTGTAAACATATAACAATAATTCAAATATCATTTAAATCACATAAATATCAATTAATTCTTGCAATGCAACAATTAAAAGCATCAACTTACCTTAATTTCAACACGAGCACAATAATAGAAGTGTTTGTCTTTGGGAAAGATGTGACGTGCTTATAAACCTAAAAGAATCAAGCATGCATATATACCCTTAAATACTCATTCAATGAAGATACAATATCATTCAATCACACATATCAAGTCTTATAATCCTAGATCTTAATATCATTCTTAAACTTGCAGCCCCTAACTTTGCAATAACACACTAAGAACTCAAATGAATCGAAACAACCTATGCTCTTACGTAAATTACATAAATAACCAATTAAGTTATCTATCCTCTAACTCTTCAAGCACACTTCCAAACATTATAACTATACCATACATCAATAAAATAAATATACAACAATAACTTACAAGATTCACAAGTTCAATTAAACTACTTTAACCAACTTAGTTATCTTCAATTCATCTTCATATTAACATATATAATATCAGATCATATGAATACCATATAAACATAATTTTAAACATAAAATATAGGGATAGGGTCAGACCTCAAAAATAAGCTTAAGGATGCAACGTTTTAAGCAAAACAAGCACTAAACTAGCTTTAATTAATCTCATATGCAACCACCGTGATTGATTTTAGTTTTATATGGGGTTTGGGGTTTTGAGAATAAAGAAAGGAAAAGCAGAAGAGGGTTGGACGTTTTTGGGGCTAAGGTGATCAAATGAGAACATAAAAGTCATTTCCTACCTCTTTTGACTTTGCAAAAGAGAAGCACTGCCTTGTTCTAATTGGCTGGACTTATTTAGGTTTGAAATGGGTATCATGCCACGATTTTAGCCTTAAGAAGGTTTAAGAAGTTGATCAAAATCACAAAAATCAAGTGCAACACCATACAAATTCTTTTGGTGCAACTTAGTTAACTAACCAATCAAATTGCACTATTTTTCTTACTTTAAAATTATAAATAAATGAAATGAAATTCAAAACTAAGAAGTTTAAACAAGTTAATCTAGGAATATCATTTTAGAGATATTATGCATGTAGCGTATTTATAACCATTTTCAGCACATCCATCTTCTCTTCCAAAGCCAAACCTTTCCACTGTAAAAGAAGCGCTAAAAAAGTATATTAGACATGCTTATGAATGTCTTTTAATGTAAGATGCAAATGATTAGAGAATTAGGTGTTGCAGCTTATCAATAGAAAAGGCTTATAGTATACGATATACTAAACAAAACCATTAAAACTAGTTATAACTTGGTCATTTCAAGTTATAAAACGTTAAACTAAGAGTTTTAACAACCTTTACTTAGCAATTAAGTTTAAAATAATTATAACACTAGGAGTTTCGAAAATTTTTTATATTGACTTAGAAGATAAT
The DNA here is from genome assembly GCA_028654395.1 of Scutellaria barbata. Taxonomy (NCBI): domain Eukaryota; kingdom Viridiplantae; phylum Streptophyta; class Magnoliopsida; order Lamiales; family Lamiaceae; genus Scutellaria; species Scutellaria barbata. Next base: position 7,395,615 of record CM053651.1, on the reverse strand, counting down.
TCAAGTACAATCCACTCATTATAAGGTGGTTTGAGTATGATTAACTCTTTAAAAATGAAAAATGATTCCACTTAAAGAGCGGTTGATCAGCATGGACTAGATCGTTTAAGTTTGAGTGATCATATGGACTTAGAAAGTAAACATAACCCTTTTCTCATTGAACAAATTAATAGAAGATACGACTTAACACAAAGAAAAGGCTTATAGTACTCTATTTACAAAATCAAACCATTAAAACTAGTTATAACTTGGTCATTTCAAGTTATAAAACACTCAACTAATAATTCTAACAAGCTTTACTTAGCAATTAAGTTTTCTATAATTGTTACACTAGGAGTTTAAAATTCCTTTTATATTGAGTTAGAAGATGATTCAAATACTATTAACTCATTATAAGATGATTTGAGTATGATTTGATCTTTAAAAGTGAAAAACGATTCCACATAGAGAGCATTTGATAAGCATTGGCCCGATCGTTTGACTTTAAGTGATCTTATGCACTTAGATAGTTAACATAAAGCTTTTCTCATTAAATAAATTAATAGAAGATACAGTTTACAATAAAGAAAAGGCTTATAGTATACGAATTCCTTAACAAAACCATTAAAACTAGTTATAACTTGGTCATTTCAAGTTATAAAACACTAAACTAAGAGTTCTAACAACCTTTACTTAGCAATTAAGTTTTCCATAATTGTAACATTAGGAGTTTTGAATTTCTTTTATATTGAGTTAGAAGATAATTCAAGTACAATTAACTCATTACGAGATGGTTTAAGTATGATTAGCTCTTTAAAATTAAAAACGATTCCACTTAAAGAGCATTTGATAAGCATGGACTAGATTGTTTAACTTTGAGTGATCATATGAACTTAGAAAGTAAATATAATCCTTTTCTCATTGAACAAAATTAATAGAAGATACGGCTTAACACAAAGAAAAGGCTTATAGTACTCTATTTACAAAATAAAACCATTAAGACTAGTTATAACTTGGTCATTTCAAGTTATAAAACGCTCAACTAATAGTTCTAACAAGCTTTACTTAGCAATTAAGATTTTCGTAATTGTTATACTAGGAGTTTCAAGTTCCTTTTATATTGAGTTAGAAGATAATTCGAGTACAATTAACTCATTACAAGATTATTTGAGTATGATTAGATCTTTAAAAGTGAAAAACGATTCCACTTAAAGAGCATTTGATAAGCATTGGCCCGATTGTTTGACTTTGAGTGATCTTATGCACTTAGATGGTTAACATAAAGCTTTGCTCATTAAACAAAATTAATAGAAGATACGGCTTACAATAAAGAAAAGGCTTATCGTATACGAATTCCTAAATAAAACCATTACAAGTAGTTATAACTTAGTCATTTCAAGTTATAAAACACTGAACTAGAAGTTCTAAAAAGCTTTACTTACCTACTAAGTTATCCATATTTGTTACACTAAGAGTTTCGAAATGGTCTTATATTGAGGTAGAGGATAATTCGAGTAATATTAACTCTTTATAAGATGGTGCTAGTACGATTAACTATTTAATAGTTTAAAATAATTACACTAAAAGAGCTTTTGATAAGCATTTATCAGACCGTTTGACTTTGAGTGATCTTATGCACTTAGATGGTAAACATAACAGTTTTTTTCATTGAACAAATATAATAGAAGATACAGCTTAACACATAAAAAAGACTATAGTATATGATTTACTAAATAAAACCATTAAAACTAGTTATAATTTGGTTATTTCAAGTTATAAAACGCTCAACTAATAGTTCTAACAAATTTTACTTAGCAATTAAGTTTTCCATAATTGTTACACTAGGAGTTCGAATTCCTTTTGTATTGAGTTAGAAGATAATTCGAGTACAATTAACTCATTACAAGATGGTTTAAAAGTGAAAAATGATTCCACTTAAAGAGCATTTGATAAGCATTGGTCCGATCATTTGACTTTGAGTGATCTTATGCACTTAGATGGTTAAAATAAAGCTTTTCTCATTAAACAAAATTAATAAAAGATACGGCTTACAATAAAGAAAAGGCTTATAATATACGAATTCCTAAACAAAACTATTAAAACTAGTTATAATTTGGTCATTTTATGTTATAAAACATTGAACTAGAAGTTCTAAAAAGCTTTAGTTAGCTACTAAGTTATCCATATTTATTACACTAAGAGTTTCAAAATCGTTTTATATTTAGGTAGATGATAATTCGAGTAATATTAACTCTTTATAAGATGATTCTAGTACGATTAACTCATTACAAGATGGTTTGAGCATGATAAACTCTTTAAAAGTAAAAAATGATTTCACTTCAAGAACTTTTGATAAGCATTGACTGAACCATTTAACTTTGAATGACCTTATGCACTTAAATGGTTAACATAAAGTTTTTCTTATTAAATAAATCTAATAAAAGATACGGCTTACACAAAGAAAAGGTTTATAGTATACGAATTCCAAAACAATACCATTAAAACTAGTTATAACTTGGTCATTTCAAGTTATAAAACACTTAACTAAGAGTTTTAACAAGCTCTACTTAGCTTTTAAGTTTTCCTCAATTGTTACACTAGGAGTTTTGAATTCATTTTATATTGAGTTAAAACATTATTTGATTACAAATAACTCATTATAAGATGGTTTGAGTATGATTAGCTCTTTAAAAGTGAAAAATGATTCCACTTAAAGAGCATTTATTAAGCATTGATTGCATCGTTTGACTTTGAGTAATCACATGATCTTAGATGGTAAACATAATCCTTTTCTCATTTGAACAAATATAATAGAAGAAAGGTTAATACAAAGAAAATGCTTATGGTACACGATTTACTAAACAAAACCACTAAAACTAATTATAATTTGGTCATTTCAAATTATAAAATGCTCAACTAATAATTCTAACAAGCTTTATTTAACAATTAAGTTTTCCATTATTGTTACACTAGGTGTTTCGAATTTCTTTTATATACTAATATAATATAAAGATTATCGCATCAATGAAAAAAATATTAATTTTAGCACGGATTTAAATCGGATCCGATTTGATCCGATTCGTGTACGCCCAATTACACCATACAATGCACAAAAACACAACTCATATTATAATTAAACAATCAAAATCTATCATCATAGATATCACCTGCTCTATACTAGTTATTGGAAGAAAACATAGAAACATATAAAACAAAAAAAAGATAAGTGCAGTGTTTCTACTTTTCCTCAAGACTTCAATATAAAGATTGAGTTCAAAGTGTAACATAATTAATCTCGATAATGTAGCTCGTACCCAAATCTATTTTTGATTTATATTCTGCTTAGTTTTTTTCACTAGAGTACTCAAGTTCTTCAACTCATAACAGTGAAGATGATTTCTTTACTGAATTAGTAGATGGATAGAATTAATAGAGTCGGATAAGAAATAATGAAAAGACTTAAATACAAAAATATACTCATTCTAATTTAAAATATATTTTATGTTTAGATAACATTATAACTTCATACTCTTTATCTACTACAAAATTAAAAACCCCCTTCTCTTTCTCAATAATGTGGTCATTACAATTTCTATTTCTCTAGACTCATAATAAATAAAATAATTCAATAGTAAAAAACTTAAAAAAAAAGGATTATCATAAACTCATAAGATTTGCACAACATTAAAATCCCTCGATATTTTAATGAATATGGTCTTAAAGCTAGTAGTGCATGCGTCTTTTTAACATACGAGTTTTAAAACATGTGCGTGATATGTAGAAATCAATTCAAATTAAAAAAAATAATATAAATATTGTATATATAACACTTTTATATTAAAATTCTAATTATAATAAAATTCTATTAGATTTTAAATTAGTTATTCTAATATAAAATTATTTAAGTATAAAAATTCTAAATTACTGTTATAACCTTAAATAATAATCTATAATAAGAATATATTTGACAATCCATATTTTATAAAAAATATCCACACTTTTATATAGGTAATAATTGATAATTAAGTTCTAAGAAAAATCAAACTATAGTGATTACATCAAAACTTGGTAGTTTTCTTAGGATTAATAACTCAAAATCATGGCAGCAAATTCAGTCAGACTAAGCAAATGAAAAAATCCCTCTTTTTCAATCTAGCTACATAAGATGCTTCTAAGTTATACAATACAGAAGATGGAACTTCATTTTTAAAGCCTAAATACCAAAGAATAATAGGTTGAAACTAAATCCAAGATTTGATAGAACTCTATCTCGGCAGTGCAAATCGTCCAATTTTCAGCTGCCAAATAGACAAAGCAACCATAACATAATCTTCAAAGAAGCATAACCTAACGGCGCTTATACCTGCAGAGTAACAGAATCATAAATCATTTGAGATATAAATGAAATGATAAATGACGGAGACATGTTAAAGATTAAAAACTTTGTTGCCCATCCAACCACGCAGCAATTTTGCAAAAGAGATATAGCCATTGATTGCTTCAATTAAATAAACATGGAAATAATATTAATACCGTGACTTGCTCTTGAAAGAGGATTTCTTCTTCCCAGCAGCTCCACCAAGAGTTCTTTTCTGCCTTTTCTCGCTCATGTCATCCTGGAAAAGTTCCTGCATCTCTTCCGTTCTTGATTTGGTTACTTGGAAAGGACGCTTGGGTTTCTGAACTGATTTTTTTACAATTTTTCCAGCATCAACAGCCTTTTTTGCAGCCTTCACTGCTTTTGCCCTACGATACGCAACATCGACAAGAGAAATTCCACTCTTCTCTTTATTCTTTTTTCCTCCAACCTGGTTATTTCAAATATTACTAGTTAGTAACAGCTCTAGTAACATGGATAAAAGACCTGTTGGCTAATCACATCATTCATGTGGATGCTACAACAGAACACAGGTCAGGTGACTAAATTACCACACAACAATATAGCCATTGTGATAATATGAATGCAATCTTGCCCGATTGGTGCAGTTAAATTACAACAGATGAACTATCTGGTAGTCTACTGCATTGACTTGGAACCAGCCGGTCCCGGGTCATCATGGGTCCACGTTCCAAAGTGGACCCCATGCAATTGACAGCCATGACCCAAATCCATTTAAGAATGTCTACAGATTCCAATCACAGATTGCAAAAGAAGCTGTTTGCACAAAACTTGCGGCACAGTTGCATGGTTTTTTACATATCCAAAAAAATTAATATAGAAAAGCATGTGATCATACAATGTAAAAAATGAAAGGATATGCACCTTAACTTCCTCTTCATCCTCTAACATCTCCCTAGCTGCCTCCAATTTTCTTCGTTGTTTCCTTGGCATATTTTTCTGTTAAAAGTATTAGCTCCACATAAATCAATTTGCCCACACAAAATAAAGAAGACATATGTAGACTATGTAAAGAACCTCGCGCTCTCGCTTTCTCTTTTCCTTCATCTTCAACTCTTCTGCTTGTTCAGCGCTGACTGCTTCGTTTCTACGACCTTTTCTCTTATCCAAAGCTTCCTAGTACACCATTGGCCAATGCCACTTGAATGGTTAGAAATAATACAACTAACAGAAAATTGTTCAAAGACAACAACAGACTACTGACAGCCAGGAAAAATGCAGTGTAATTATGGGCATAGATATACAAAGAGTAATAATTTTTCTTTTTTTATTGAAGATCACTCTCAGCATCATCCATTTAGTTGATGAAATGCAAATGGATAGGGAAACATTCTAAACAGATAAAGAAAAAGGACTCTACAGGTAAACATCGAAGGAAAAGAGGCTGGGGGACAAAATTTAATCTCCTGATTGTACAGTAAATATAGGAAGAGATAAAACCATAAAGTTGCTAAAATTACATAAAACCATACCTGAGGCTACTTCAATCACATAAATCCTTAATTAATAGAGGCCTAACTTATAAAGGCCATTTTCAGTAGTTAGAACATTAAGAAAAGGAAACTGGCAGATACTATACTGTGCTCAAACTAGTCATGCCTCGGGAATTCTCCATCATGATAAACCGCCATCATCAAACAGCCAATTTTATCATGATAGCCACCATCACCATATAGACAAAATAGTGAAAATGAAATCCACCTTGATAAATAACAAACTTTTAATCAGTTGTTAATGTCAATAACATTTTAATTCGCTAGCCTAAGAGAAAGACAATGCAATATAGAATATCCAGACAATGAGGAATTACCTTTGCTTCCTGAGCTACTAGCTTCTTTTCCTTCTCCGTAACAAACCAAGTTCGTTTAGGACGTGAGTAAATTTCGTCTTTGTGAGCAATCATGTTTTCTGCCTACAAGCCATGAAGGAAACATTTATACATAAAAGTGGACGAGAAATGGTGACTGGGCTATGCAAGTATTTAATATGTAAATACTGCTATTATTCAACGATATTCTGTCTCTTTTGTCTACATCACACATGTTCTAGTCTATGTGTCTGTATGCATCCTATTATAGATAGACTCCCACAAATCAAAGCTTGCTTATAGACCTGGAATGAGAAAAATCTGCTTTGTTCAATTTCATTCTATTTCCTTTTTAATTCTAGGTCTTCCCTTGTTAGAGTCTCACATATACAAGCTATATCTACAACCAATAGGGTGAAAATTGTGTTGAAAGTAACTCAACGGGATGGCCGAATGCTTCTAAGCCACGGCATCTGATTGAAAAATCACTTAATATGGACTTGGGGATTATCCTGGTAATTTATATATTTCAATTTGTAAAGATACTGTGTATTTTAGCCCCTAAAGAAACTACAAATTGTCAAGAGACTAAACAAGAATCACAGAAAATGAAACCTTCGTAGCCTCCATTTCAGCTTTTCTTAGCGCCATCTCTTCCCTGCAACAATCCAAGACAATGAATTGTGGGGGTAGGAATCACACTTTGTATGAAAATCAGATTGAACAGGTGAAAAATGAATAAATTACCTTTCTTCAAGAAGAATTGAGGACACTTGATCTTCCATTTGCTCAATCATTTGAGACCACTTCTTTGTTGATTGCTCAGCTACAATTCGGCTCTTCAACCTTGAACCAGCTCTTTTAATCTGTCATAGTGGTTCAATATGTGACTAAACAAACTCAAGCTAAAGCTTCATTTTCTTGGTTAATTCTTTTTGTGTTATCAGAGATCCAGAAATAATTTATTTGACAAAATCGTTCACAACCATAATAAGATTGAAGAAGGATTAACATGGACATAAGTTTGCATAACTTGACCCATAAAATTGGTAACTGCTTCTAGAAACAAAAAGGTAAAAGATTATGTAAATATAAATATGCCAAACAGGCAATGATGATGAACAACTAATTACTTTTATAACATCAACCTAAAAAGAACATTGATTGCAAGGACGGTACAAAAAGGCATCTTCAAGGATATCTCTACGTCCAGAACTCATCCTCAAAAGACTTCGAGCTAATAATGAATTATCCTTACCAAATCAACTTAAACACCACAAGCACAGGGAAATGGAGAAAGCAAAAGGAGAACATTCAGCTGAAAAAGTTGCAAATGTAGATGGAAAGGAACAACTGATTGAAAGAAACATTACCTACACTGTCATAAGAATGTTGAATAACATAGCCAGAACACATGGGAAAATAAAGACATTCTTAAAGATTAAAAAATAAATAAATGTTTGGATTAGAATGATATAGGGCAAAAAATCTGCTATAAACTTGTCCAAATCAAATTTCTATAACTTTATGATTAGTCAATCTCTCCTTTACAAAGCAAGTGTTCATGCCAAGCAATTTTGCATGACCTAAATTCATGTAACAGAAGTATATCCACAAAATCGATCATAACCTCAGAAAAGCTAGCATCGCTTCTTAGAAATCTGCTAGAGAAGTCAGCTCAGTAGTGCAGTCATTGTGCACTAAAGTATTGTTGTAATCTTCTAGTTAGTTCAGTACTGCTTGAGAAATCAGCTGGATAATGATGTTGAAATATTCTGAAGTATTGTTGTACGGATAGATTACTAACTAAAACAGATTTATATTACTTTACACAACTACCACAATATATGAAGATATGGTTGGGATCATTCAATATATGCATTAATCAGAGCACTAATTACGTAATTCACGAGGTTTTACCTTGCTTAGATATTTAAATTCCTAATCACCACAAAAATAATATATAATAACTCACACCACCGACTCAGAAATGTGAATCATCAGCCTTGGTGAAGAGATCCACAGCATAAAAAACTAAACGTATGAGATCTCACTTTAAAACGAAAAAATCATCATAAAAAATAATAAGAGAAGCTTCTGGAAACAGCCACTTTCCAATAACAAAAATTATTTTTTATACCTATATTCAGAAAAGATGCTTTTTACCAGATATGAACAATTTATATGGTGGATTGACCACATTACTGACCAACTCACTTTGCCTTTTAGGACAAATCTTGTTAATATTTCAAATATCCAAAGCTTACTGTCCGCGTCTAATGAGCTCAGAGACTAATCTTGTATTTCTTTAGCAGGAAAGAACAGAAAGATTTGAGTCTCCACTTGAAATGATGTCAGATTCTGATCCCTTTCTGGGATCTGCTGTTCCAACCTCAACTGATTGAACTTTGAGAGTTAAGATTTAGCCGTTGCAGAAACTGTTCTAGTATCTTCATTTATGGTTGAAAAGTAATGCAAAAGAAAACATGTTTTTTTGGAATCAGTGGTCCAAATCATATTTCTTAAGTAAAATGGTATCAAAACCCTACCAGATGCATGTTTAAACACTACAACTTATTGCCCCATTTTGCACTGAGAAGCAAACAACATAACATAAGTAAAAAAACCAGAAAATCACAAGTTGTGATGAATTTAGATGCTTACAATAGCTTTTAGAAGAGACCGATCATCATCAGTAACAAATGTAACAGCATATCCTTCTCTGCCAGCTCTGGCAGTGCGACCGACTCGATGGACATAACTGCAGGAACAAATAGTTTCTCAACTGTACATAGTCAGAATATCGGATAAAGACAGTTTGACAAGTCTTGGATATAATGATGGAATTTAAGAAGATGAGATAAATGAGAAGCCTAGAATTGGGAATTACATTCTATGAGAACTACAACCGAACTGAAAATTACAAAACTAAATTATCAATTTTCATTTTTCAGACCAGTCATGGTAAAACAATATTTACCTTGTAAGGTCTCGCGGACATGCAAAATTAATGACTGTCTGAACACCAATTATATCAAGACCCTGAAAACAGTAATAGAAATGAGATGGAAACACAGAAATCGCAACAATCACAATGTCAGATAGAACATATTAATTTTTCATTTCAAATTAGTAGTTTAAATTTAACCATATAAAAGTTTGATCTCAGACTTACACGAGCCGCAACATCTGTTGCAATTAGAAAATCCACTTGCTGCTTCCTGAAAAGTTCCAAAGCCTAGCAAAAATCATGAAAACAGGCTTCAAGATATACAAAGGAACGATACATGGACTTAACAAAAAAAAAAAAAAAAGCTAATGATCTTAGGAGGTACTTACATCTAGACGCTGGGCCTGTGTAAGGTCACCATGAAGTTCAGCTGCTTTAAAGCCGGCCAACCCAAATAGAATTTTCAATCTATGGGCTGCCTTCTTAGTACCACTAAAAATAGAATATAGAATTTCTTAGGCACTATTTAAGAAAACCGCTGAGAAAATTCAAATGAGGTTGTTCATCATTATATACATTAAAAATTAATTGAAAAACATGGCCCAGATTTTCTCTTAATTCACTACCATTAGCACCTAAAACTGGAAGTTGGGAACCCCCAAAAAAAAAAAAAAAAATAGAATTCAATTGTGTAAAAAATCCATCTCACTTTAGATGGAAATATAAAATAAATGAATCATGTTGATAGTCTAAAACCTTCCTTGTCAACTTTCCAGCAGTCAGACATGAGATTCAACATTTCACCTACAATTTTGTTCTTCTGCTGAGTAATTCTAATTAGTTGAGAACCTCTGGATGAGATTCAATAACAAACTCCCATTACTCACATTATTTTCAATATTCTCAGCAGCTCAAATTTAACCAAATTCATTCCTAATTGTAGAGTGACATAACATCGTTGATGTAACAGAGGACAGAACTCAAACAAGTCAATGTTGTCCAAATGGAAATAGCAATCAAATCCAAATGAGAAGGAAAACCTGAATATAATAACTTTTGAGGTAAAGGTCTTGGAGCACAATGCAAAAAGAACTGCTTCATGATTTCCTTCACGAATTCGGCGTATGCGAACCACCCTGCATAGAAGGCGATACTGTTTCGTAGACAGTTTTATATAGGGAGAAATAGAAAAAATAACCACATGATCTTTGAACATCCCTTCACGATCTTAACCATAAAGACCATGAAGATTGGATTTAAATTGCAAAGAGAACCACTAATGACTAACTCTTCAGTTAATGCTGTTGGACGTTTTGTAGATGGATCAGCTGATAGGCGTAATGGTTTATTCAATGAGAGCTTGATAAGGTCGTCAATTTTCTCAGTCATGGTTGCTGAAAATAACATGGTTTGTCTCCTCTTAGGACATAACTTCACCTGATAAGTATTAACAAACATCTCAAGAATTAGTTTAGATATAGAACTGCAAGCTCCACATCAAAGGAATGTCACGAAATGATCTACAGGATGTACTTCACAAATTTTATCAAACAAAATAGCTGCCAGAGTTTTCAGCACTCTATTTTTGTAATATTTTCCACTTTAACTGCTCCATAGATACAATTACCAACACAAGTATTTTTTTTTTCAACAATTCTACGTAATCAACTTTGTAGAATTTTTCTTGGGTAAGCAATTAGTTCGACTTGCCAGCTTCTACAGACTGCTGTGATGTTTCTATCAATGCATCTAGCTTTTTGTCTAATGGCTCAGATAGGCAGCTGTAAACTTCTAAGAAGACACTTCAAAAACTTATCCATGATGTGTTGCATAGCCACTTGCCCCTTGCTGATTCAACTTATCTCAAATAAATGACAGCTACAAGAATTGAACTGTAAAGTCACATAGTAAGCTTGATGGTGGCCATGGGAGTGTCTGAAAGGAGATGATGTCAGTAGGACACAAGTGCTTCCATCATTGAAAAAATTATGAGTGATAAGTGAGCAACAATGCTGCAACTTCCAGGGTTAAGGAAAGAGAAAAATGTTACTGTGAAAAAGAAACAAAATAGTTTCAGTAATCAAAATCATTAAACATAAAGTATTCAAATTGAATTTGTTTATTTTAGAGGACCATTTAGTTAGAGGATAGAATTAAGAACACCTGCAGTTATTGGAGGGGAAGCAAAAAAACAAAGTTAACTTTCCTTATGATTAAGAAACCAAGATAAGAGGAGATGAATCCTATGACAATTCATTATTAACCAACCAAGATAAGAGGAGATGAATCTGATGACAAATCATTATTAACCATATTTCTGGACAGAAAGTAAAGTACTTAATCGCTATAATCTCTAGATTCTTATTCTGATAAAGATTTTACAATTCAAATATCATTCTAGACCTTCACAAATGAACTCTTAATCCACTATTCCGTTCTTATTAACTTGTGCAGTGACAACATAACAAAAGGTCAATAATTCTTTTGACAAAACCCATGGGTCTCCATTATATTTCCTCTTTGCATTAAATGATTATCATGCTTCTCCAAAATATGTTCCTCACATGCTAAGAACAGAACTAACATGCTTCTCATACTAAAAAGAATCTGCTTACCAATTCATGAATTTCAGCACTAAATCCAAGCTCAAGAAGTCGATCAGCTTCATCAAGTATCAGAACTGCAAGCTCATCCAGATGTACTGACATAGAGTTCCGCAGGTGATCAATCATACGTCCTGGAGTTGCAACAACTATATCTGGCAATGTTCTCAAAGCTGCTTCTTGCACCTAATATAATCTTATGTCAGTAGGCAAATATCAGAAGACATGGTAAAAATTAATAAATCATAGAAACATCCTCAAAGTGATTTTTCAATATCACACAGCTCAAGTGCCTGGATTACCAGAAGTACTTCACATGCAACCTTCCGAGTAGCATAAACTTGTAACATGCTCTACTCACCATGCATTTTCTGTAACAACTTTCAGTGAAGAAGCAAATGATAACAGCTAGTTGGCTAAAACCTCAAGAAACCTAATCTTATAGGATATTACACGATACTAACAGGTCGATAAGAAACTTTAACTTGTTGCATGGTGGAGACACTTTAAGAACTTCGAACCCAGCAGCCACCATATTATATAAGTACTCCACACTTCATATGGAGGCATTGTATTGGTTTGAGTTTGACTATCGCTGCAAGGACCAGGACTCCTACTCTATGTTGAGTTCATTTGCATAATACATCCATTCACAGTGAAGATAGTGGTTATTCCAATTTAAACACAGGTTACAAAATTTTTAATCGGTGACATTTCACACACAACAGTACCACAAGTTGTATACCAGTCTCACCATAGAAGAAACAGTTTACAAGTCTTTATATTTTGGATGTGGCCTACATGGCTGTGAACCAAATGTAAGGCATGATGATGTAAAGCTTCACAAAATAGAACAGAGACAGGCAAACCTTTGTTGATAGACCACCAACTACCAGACAACATCTGATGTCAGTCATAAACTGAGCAAGTTTCCCAATCATGCTATGAATCCTGAAAAATAAGTCATATAATCCAGTAAAACACTAAAATTATAGAAAAACTGGGATAAAAGAAACAAAGAGAAAATCAAATAGTAGATAATTATAATATGTCAATGATGGTTCTTAATGTGTGCTAAAGCATCAAGAACACCATAGCCAGTAGAGCACAAGAATTAAGCATGTGGTGCACCCTATCGAAGTGAAGAAAATATTAATTTTCAGTATTTAGAGCCAAATTCACAAAATTCCAGATAAGAAAATAATTGTGGTTATTCACACATTTCTGACCCCATTAAACTTCCAAATATTGAAATGGAAAATTCATGTTCAGCAAAAAGCAATACATGCTATGTTACTCATGGTGGTCTGCTGACATCTCACCAAAAGGAATTGTTTTCAAACATTGTCCCTCATCTCTACATGTTAAGATTCAATTTTTGCTCATTCACACTATTTCACTTATGCTTGTCAAGCTCTTCTTAGACACAGAAATTACAGTCATGATGAACTAATAGGAAGATATTGAATTTCTTATATCTTCTAGCACCACCACAATTTTTAAAGTTGCTTGAATGCTCAGCAGTCCTGAATACTAATTTCAGAAGGATTTCAATATTATCCCTTCACTTTCAGTAGGCTTACGCGTTGGTTAGTAAATAGTGCATATTAAATCCCATTATCATGCAACATTGAAAACCAAGTAAATAAAAAAGATAGATTACAAGATATAAATGCATGGTGTACAAGAAAATTTGCAGGCAAAGCCATCTGCAGCATCTTATCGTGAGAAGTCTTCAAAATGTAATAAAAACTAATTGTCTGATATGTCAGTGAAGAATCATATATGAAGGACAGATGTAGTCCAATTCAAACCAACTGCAAACATGAATAAGAATAAAAACAGTAAAGAATGTTGATGTAGAAGTATATAAGTAACTTAAGGAAGCAGAACTTACTGGACAGCCAACTCCCTAGTTGGTGTAAGAATTAAAACCCTAATAGCTGGTCTATTCTTTGGCCGATACAAAAGTCTCTCCAATGTTGGTAAAGAAAATGCAGCAGTCTGGATATCACAACAAATATATTCATCAATCCTACAGTTAACAATCTCATCTATGTTGCAAAGGCACTCAAATCAAGTACACATTTATTTCTATAACATAATATTTGTTAAAATATTATATGAAATCAAACAAAAGGAGCTGGAAAGAGAGAAACATGACATTGTATGCCATCTCAGGCAACTCTTCCTTAACCATAAATATGTGGATTCTGTACTATGTACTTTCCATCTCACTGAAGCGTGAAGGTTACAAAAAAGAATCAAACAAGCTAAATTCAACAGGTAGCTATCTTTCAAAAGAAAATAGAAATACCTTCCCCGAGCCAGTAATAGCACTCCCACATATATCACGTCCTGTTAAAGCCAATGGTATACAAGCAGCCTACAAAAAAAAGGAAAAAACGTATCAACTCTTGTTTAACCACATAAAACGAAAACACAACATCTTAAATATAAAAAACAAGGAAGAAATGGCATCTACGAACCTGAATGGGAGTGGGTTTACTATAGCCCAAAGCTTCACATGCTCGAAGCAAAGGTCTTGAAAGATGTAGGTCGAGAAACGAGTTTGCTTGGAAGGATACACCCTCCACTGGTGAAAAGAATGGTTTCATATCGTTCCCACTAGTAGTTGGCATATCATCCTCCTCTTCAGGCATAAAATCCTCCTGCAAAAGACAATTAAACGGGAAATTAATAAATCAGGAAACAGACTACAACATGGTACACTGACAACTCCTGTTCTAACACATATTTCATAACATAAAAGGCCTAACTTGGAGGGGTTCGGAATTCTCCTCGGAGTGATTATCTTCTGTGGCGGCAATGGGGCGGCGCTCAAGAGCTTTGCTAATTTTGTAGTCAACTGAAGTGGTTCTCCGCCTCGAGTGTTCATCGGCCAATGATTCAGTGTAGGTGGAGAAGTCCCATGGCGACTCCGATTTCTTGTTTTTTCGTACTTTTTGTTCTTTGTGTTCTTTGTGTTCCGATTCTTCTTGATTTTGGTCTTCATCTTCTTCGGATTCGGTCTCAGTCTCCTCGTGTTCGATTTCCTCGTCGCTTTGCGGTTCGAAGACGAAATTCGCCATTAGAGGTGTATGTTAGCAGAGCCGCTGTGAAGAAATGGAGTAAGGGTTTAACACAAAGAAAGGGCTTTGGAAAAGCCAAATTCAGAGGGTTTTACGTTTTTAAGGACCAGAATTTTTACATTCGGCCTGGAAAATTGCTTACTGGACTCTATTCAAAAGCCTATTACAATTTGTCAGCCCATTGATAATTGACTAATAATCCCTTGTCCTTTATGTTTGACGAGCATCTAAGTGGAGGCATGTTGGATAATTTGTCCGGAGAGCACCTAAAACTACATCTAAAAATATAGTGTGATTCAATTCTACCATCTTCCATATAATAATATATGCTTATACCAAAATTCAAATAATAAATACCCAAATTACACCATTTTGTCCATAACCCACTCCCCATAATTTGACATTGCCCCCCACCCACAACCATCACAATCCAATATAATTCTCATTGTGGTCAAAGTTGACATCTCAACTTTTATTCTCATTTTCATTTAACCAAGGTTGGAAAAAAAAAAAATTCACTCTCCAGCTGCAGCGGCGCACTTCGTGTAAGAGTGAGGCACTACGTGGATGAAGAGAAGCAAACACTGAGGCATTTTCGTTTAAGGTCCGAAGCGAAGCGATGGTAGACGTTTCTACTTCTTTTTACGTGGAAGGATCTATCTTCCATTAATTTGCAGTGAATTTGGGGCTTTCACAAAATGGATCAGTTATCGGAGTTTCATGTAATTTGAGCTCTTGTTTTTGAATTATTTGGTATATGAATCCTATTTTGTGTAAGGATAAATGAATTGGTTTTGTTTTCAAATTTGTCTCACTCCAATTGTTTGTTTTCTAAATCTTATTTCGTTTTAAGGATAATTGAATTGGTTTTGTTTTTTAATTTGTATCTAGGAATTGTTTTGCATATCTAAATCGTATTTCGTGTAAGGATAATTGAATTATTTGTTTATCTGAGTATTTGAATTATAGTTTATCAGAATTGGTTTTGTGCGAATTTATATTGCTGGATATTGTTGGATTAATTTAGGGTTGGCTTACACGAAAATTCTTAATTTTAGGCTTACATAAATATTCCCAAAATTATGCTTACATGAAAATTCTCAATTTTAGACTTACACAAAAATTTACATATGTAAAGAAGATTTTCAAATCTAAACTTACACAAAAATTCAAGCATCTGAGTCACACGAAAATTTACAAGTTAAAAGTTTACACGGAAAGTTATATAGTATCCACGCTTACACTAAAATTTACATAGTTATTAGTATTAGGCCTACACGAAAATTCTTAATTCTTAGGGGTTATGTTCTTTTTTTTTTTAAATTATGGTTTAGTTACTAAAATAATTATAACTTTTATATTAAATTCGACCATAGCAAGAAAATCCAACAAATTAAAATTTATTTTATATATTTAATTAGATAAGTAATTGTTGATGTCGAAATTTGTATTATGATATAATTCCTAGTTGAACACTCAAAATGATCGAATCCGGATTAAATTAGTGAAATCGGATGAAAACAGATTAAAAATGTGTATAAAAATGCAGAAAACACTGTGCCCGAAGCCTACTCGGGCAATTTAGTTCGGCTGATCCTGGTAAATTCAAGGTGGCCGGTCAGGATCGTATTTAATATATGTTAGAGAAAATAGCTCTCTAGTGTTTGAGTACAAAAAATATTCGAACTCTTTATAAGTTGAAAATCATCCTATTTATAGCCTAGGAAGAGCATGAGTAGTGGGGGTCATGCCCACTACTTCCTTGATTTTTGCCTACTTTTAAGGGAGTGGGCGGTTTGATTTCTCCACGATCTCCTAGCCATCAGGAATTATCCTGCTCGCCATATCCTGCCCGAATCGGTCATGTCCCTACGAACCCACCACGGAAATGATCCTGGCCAAGTCGCCCAGAGGCCATCCAAGTAAAGCATCCTGGCCGACTGATTGGGTAAGCTTAATGAATTATTTGGATCGAACTCTTAAAGGTCACCTCTGTAAATCGGCCAGGTTAGATATTAGATTCTTGCTCAAGTTGGGGGTCCAACAATAACCCCTTAAGTCGTGAGAAACTTGTTCTGTCAGGACCTAATCAAACTTCACCGGTCGAGTCGAGCTGAATATATGTCAGACATAGATGATGTGGGTCGTTCATTAAGCCGAACACGTGTCATCATCAGATAAAGAGGAAGTTGAAAGGTCGCTACACCACCTCCAAATCTGGCAGGACGAAAGTCGAAGGGTCGCGCTCTCCTTATAAATAGGGGCATCTCTTCTTCACTTTCCTTTTCATGAGCTTAAAACTGTTGGAGATTTTCCTCTAGAACACCGAGTTGAATTAACCGGAGAGAATTAACCGAGTTAATTAACCCAAGAAGAATCAATTGTCCCCAATTTTTCTCTACGTAAACATATACGTAATTATGTCGGCAAGTGAGTCATCCAAATGTGGAGCAGTCAGGGACTACGACCAAGGTGTATCAAAAGAGTGTGAATACAACTCGGGAGAGCTGTTCTTGAGATCTACCTTCGATGAGGAAGTCATCGGAGCCCAGCCCCCATTGTGGCCGAAGAGGTCGGCCCATCGAGCTCGGTGCCCCCCTAATATCCCAATCGAGGTACCAATTAGACGGTGATATCACCGCACTAAGCAGCCCTCAGAGGACTCCGAAGCGATGGCCTGGCCATCCATTGCCACCAAAGTCGAGCTCGACCGTTGGCATACTCGCTTAAACATCCCTCGGGGAGTCATCTTTGATGTTTCCCAACAGAGGAGATGATGGACAAGCCGTCGGAAGGGTATGTGGCCATCAACTTCAAAGCTTTGGAAGGTGGCCTGCGTTTTCCCTTAGCTTCCTGCCTAACCCATTACCTTTGGAACTGGGGGATTGCGTCTGACCAGCTTCATCCCAAAAACTGGTCTTCCATATTGGAGCTGCTCGTGCTCGGGATCCCTAGCCTCCAAGAGTTAGTCTGACTCTAGAACAAAGCACATCGACATCAAACATCACTTCATAAGAGATCATGTGGAAAAGAAAGATGTTGTGCTAGATAAAGTTCATATGGATCTCCAACTAGCTGATATATTCACTAAACCCTTATGTAAATCAAGGTTTTCGATACTAAGAGCTGGGAATTCTAAAGTTATGAGTGGAAAAAGAAGTTGCAGAAGCTCAGGGGGAATTTCTGCAACCTTGCGAGAAGCTGTAAGAATTTTGCTGCAAGTTGCGACTGTGGGAACTGTCGGATCGCCGACCCTATACGATTATCTGAATCGGGGTCCATGCAAATATGATTAACGCGCAGCGGAAAATGAATCATACCTTTTGCACCGAAATTAGTTCTAAGATCAGAACTGTAGATGGAGGAATCGATGAAGCCTGGACCTCACGATCTTCTGCTGTATTCCTCGCCTTTATCTCGAACATTGTGTGGGCAACGAGCTATCGAGACTTTCAGCCGTCTTCTACTAATACGTATCTCAGATTTTTATATCTGTGTATCTGTATTTCTGTGTCTAGAAACGGCTTACTTGAGGCTTATTTATAGGCTACAACAGGGACCTTGAGGAGGATTAGGAATCGATCTCCTGATAGGCTTAGGAGTCCTAAATTCGATCTGAATATACTTCTTAAGCCTATCAATAATATCTTAATCCACTAAAAAGATATTATTGAACTACCGTCCCTTATCCATATTAGATATGGGTTCCTATTTATTATGTGCGCGTTTATCTCCCCACGTTTAAGATATCGAATGTCCATTAATTAAATGAATTACTGACAATTCAATTAATTAATATTTAATTCCAAGAGTAGTACCACTCAACTTTATTATCATGCCGGAATAAATCCACCTGCAGGGTTTACATGATAATCCTTATGAGTTCCTCAAGGGGACATCATCATCCTAAATAATTAGGACACAGTTTCATTATATAATCAACAACACACCATATAAACAACATTGTATCCCAATTTACCGAGCTTATTGATTTAATAAATAAATCTCACTCATTGGTAAATTAAAGAAACATATATCAAGTATACATGTCTGTTATCATACAATGATTAAGATGACGCACATCCATAATAACAGAGGTCTTGTTTTATTTATGTAGTCAGTACAAATAAAACAACCTCAATTGGTCCTGCTCAATACATACAAAATATACTAGTGTAATTTTATAATCAAGATAGATTAATACTAAATTACACTACAACCATTCCGATAATTTGTCCAAAATTATCTCGGCTGTGAGCTACCATTTATAATCTATAAGGAACTGATAACATGATCTTCTGTGTGGCACCACACACAATGTTATCTACAATATAAATTAATTGGACAGCTACAATAACATATATAACAAATATATAAAATGCAAACATTTGACCATAAAAGATTCTCATATCATAAATAGATGTTCATACAAAAGCTAGGCTTATAGTATCCATCCTAACAGCGACTTCATACGGCGCTAGTTTCAAACGGCGCTGCATCTTTAATTCTTACAGCACAGACAGTAAAAAGGGAAGAAAGCAGCGTAAGGTTACAACATTTATTTCTAAAGAGTATTTAATACTCTGCAACCTCGTACCAGGATGCTGTAACCTTAAAAAGATAATGAATTAGACGACAAATCTCATTTCTTTCATCGTATTTAATACAAGTCTACGCCTATCAGAATTCAAAGAGACGTGGTCAGAGCCCACAACTGTTCAGTCTTGTTTAATTATGATTTGACCTCTCCATCTTTTTATAAGGGCTGTAAGATCAATTTCCCTCTTTTAATCTCAATCATTGATCTTACTACACGCCCCTTAAACTTCTCCATGATACCATAACCATATTATTTGAAATCATTTCGCTGAATATCATTCTCAGAGAGAAGTTTCCAAATTTTCAAAATTCTCTAAGTCTCTTAAAACCCTTTTTCTCTCAAACATCAATAGCTGCCAGATAAACCATTATTCTCGAAAGTTGCTTGGTCAACCAGGAGCATGTTTATGCTTCTAGGATGTATGATAACTCCATCATCCATTGGATTTTCGACGCGCTGGAAAGGACCGGAATCCTAGGGCTCCTAACCACTGTTTATACCGAATACTTTATAGAATCGGTTCAGTGATTATACTTCCTCATAAGGAGATCCTAGGAAAGAAGACACTCCATCCTCTTCAGGATGGATGCAGATGATGAGGAACGGTCACTATCCATATATGACATAATCGCCGCCTTCAGCATTTCTTCAGAAAGATTATCCCCAAGTCAGTTTTTGACTTACGGGGAAGATATCTCTCACGAGATATGGGATCTACTTCTCGAGGATCAAGAAGATGAGCCAGTTGAATAGGTGCATGAATAAGGAGCTGTTGACTCAGCTCCATTGCGCGAACAAGAAGCGGTGTTCAAAATGTGCTTGATCCTACCTTTCCAACTGCTAGAAATATGGAACAGTAATACAGTCTCTAGAGGAGGATGAGACTGGCTAAGGAGGAAACCCTGTTGCAATGGAAGAAGTTTCTCACTATAGAGAAGGTTGTCCTGGAGTGGGCCAAATCAGAAGATATTCTAGAACTCCTGCAACCTAAGTATGCAGCATTCGTGCAAGAGAGATCAAGAAGCACTACTGCTCAGGAAGCACTGGACAAAGGAAAAGAAAAAGTTGTTGCAGAGTTTGAGTCTGCAGAGCTGCCGATGAAAGTAGTAATGGAGGATGTGTAGGTCTTCCTAGCCCCGACTGCAGAAGCTATAAGAAATAACGATGATATTGTATTTGCTACAGAGCAAATCAGCATTTTAGGAGTGGAATAGGCTGAGGAAGCCATGTTGCAACTAGCGCTGCAAGCTAGTGTGAAGGAGACAAGAATGCAGCACACTACTAGAAGGATGCAGGGAGAAGGTAGCTCAAGTCACAACTCAAGCTTCTCCATATACGAGCAAGTGGTTGAGGGCCTCTCAACGCTGGTCACTCTCGATCCTTTGGAGGAAGAGGAGGCCCAACTGCTTGACTACAGTGATTACCCTGTTCACACCATTCCTGAAGCCACTGAAGATGCTCAAGGAGAACAGACCGCCATTATCAGAGAAGTTCTCTCTGATATTGCTGAGATTACCGATGACGCGATCATGGAGGAAGTTGCAAAGGCTGGACTCCCTGTACTGGCAGAGACAGTAGTATAGCAGACAGACATCCATACAGAAGCTGCTGAAGAAATAAGAAGGATGGATGCTGAGATTCTTGCAGCAGTGGAGCTTACAGTGCTATAAACTATTGGAGCTGCAAGAAGAGATTCTTGTAAAAGCTGTCTAGAATATAGGACCGTCTAAGGAGACGGGATCCGTACAGAAGACCTTAGGGGAGGCTGTTGTTGAGACAACACTCCCTGAGAGGATGAAGACCTCTGAAAAGAAGACTGTTGAGACAGTACTCTTAGAGGATAAAGATGAAGAAATGGATGAAGTAACTCCTGTACAACTAGAGACACCTCATGAGGAGGTTACTAAAACCTACTCAGGTTACAGCAGTAGAGGTTACTGAGGAGAAGAGGACTTTGAAACCTCCGATTACCTAAGAAGACTCACTGACCTCAGAAGAGAAAGAACAGGGAGGTGCCGTGATGATGAATTTGAAGAGGTGGAAGCTAAAGAGGTAGATGAAAATAAAGAAGAAGAAGAAGAAAAAAAAAACTGAGGCTCTAGAGCAGGATGCAGCACAGACCCCTCAAGCTATGATTCTATATGCTGCATCAGTCTCTGTCCCTAGACAATAAAGAACAGTTAGACATCTGATGAATCAATTGACAGGGTTGTTGCTGCTGTTAGACATCTGCGCATGTTCTTCCAGATCATGAGTCTAACATGCAGAACATCATGAAAGTCAGTGCAAAATTCCATGCTGAAACCATGTCCGGATTCAAGAAAGATATTGAAGTACTATCTAGGATGATCAAACGTGATTTTACAGATGCTACCCATAGGCTGTACAAAAACAGGGTTCGGATGGAAGGAGAGTTGAAGAAAGAGGCTGCAATTAACCGTGCAGAGATCAAGCTATGTAAACACTCGATTAATGATGCAACAGACAGACTTCAATCACACTCCATACTGCTGGAGATACTTCTGGACAATGTTCTTGACCAAATCACAAGAACCAGAAGTGTCGATGACAGGTTGGGGAACCTGCAAGTGATCATAGGAGAACTGAGGGACATGATGGTCAGTGCATTCCCTTAGTATGCTCAAAAGTCCAAGCAAGCCCCAACTCCTGCAAGAAGACCACGTTCTACAGTGGTTTAGACTGGACTTGCTCTACCCCCAGTCTTTGATGATGTCAAAAAGGGGAAAGGATTTCATGATAGATATAGGATCTTTGGGGAGAAAGATTTAGGTACTCATTTCTGCAAAGGTCCTTTGGAGTTAGTTTCTTTTGGAACCCAAACTTTCTTAACAGTCAATATGATAGAGTTAAGATGATTCTATTAACGAGATCTTTAGAGGGGCCATGGTATGATTACAGCCACAACAAGAGTTGCTGAATTTTAATAATAATTTTTGATAACCCTTTCACTATGGAACCTGAATATAATTAGGTGAACAGGACAGGAAAATCCTAATAGGAAAAGAAAACTTAATTCTAATAGAAAAAGAAAACCTAATAAAGACTAATACGTAATTAATAATAATAATAATAATAATACTTAATTGAAATAAGAAATAAGAATGTTAATTAAATAATTCTAATAGGCCCAAGCCTGCTACATTCTTCCTCCTGCGTGCATCTACCAAACGTGTATCTCTATCAATTACTCCTCCTGCCGAAGCAGCCTTGTCCTCAAGGCTGAACTCGGGAAACTGTCTCTATATATCTGTAATGTCCATCCATGTACTTTCTTCATCACCCAGTCATTCCTATTTCACTAGCACCTATTCAACTAAGCCCTCATCCGTCTGATAAACTCGGTCGTGCATAACCCTCTCCGATAATAAGGCTAATTGACGGCTAACAGGTCCTCAGGTAGGATCAACGACACCACTGCAGAGCCAATGGCCAGTTTCAATATAGACACATGAAAAACTAGGTGGATTCTTGAGTTGGCTGGTAATTTCAAATGATAAGCCACCTTCCTAATTCTTGACACTATTTCAAATGGATAAAACTATCGAGGTACTAGCTTGGCATTCCTTCCCGAAAATAGTGTGCGCTGTCAATAAGACCTGAATTTCAGAAATACCTTATCACCTACGTCGAACACAAGAGCTTGGCAATGCTTATTGGTCGCTCACACTATACGCTGTTGGGCTCTCTCTAAATGCATCCAAAAGTCCTTCAGAATCTCATCCCACTCCCTCAAAGAGTCGGCCAATGTCTACACACGAACCTCCCCCAGAAGAAGGGGTACGAGAAGAGGGGCAGTCTCCCATAAACTATCTCAAACGGAGTTGTTCCCGTCCCAAAACTGAAAAGCGGTATTATAGTTAAATTCTGCCCACGACAGCTATGCTCTCTAAGCTTTCGATCATTCCGAGTTGAAGCATCGGAGGTAAGTTTTGATGCACCTATTGAGTATCTCGGATTGCCCGTCTGTCTTAGGGTTATAAGATGAACTCATCTTCAAAGTAGTGTAGGCGTGTTTAAATAATACCTTCCTGAATGAACTAAGGAAAATTGGATCCCGATCAGACACAATGGAACCTGGGATGCCACACAATTGAACTATTTCCCGTGCAAATAAATCTACTACCGTTTTGGTAGTAAACGGATGTTTTAACCCCAAAAAGTGGTCATACTTTAAGAAACGATCAATCACCACTAAAATACAATCCAATCCCCCGGAACGGGGTAATCCCATTATAAAATCCATACTAATGTCCTCCCACACATGAGATGGGATCGAAAGAGGGAAACACGTAACAATTTATGCTAAATATGTGATTATCGAGAGTAAAAGAAACTATCTTACAAACCCTTTGGGTGTCAAACTGTGTCCCATCATCTAGTATTACGGTAGGTCATCTGTTGGTGTAGGTTTGATACCCAACGACCAAACCACCTGATGGGAGATGAAACAATGCTCGCACCATTATCGATCATTGTCAAGAGTTGTCTATCGCCCACCCGACCAAACAACTTGAGCGTATGTGACCCGTCAAACCCGTTTGAGGATAGTTTGGATAATTGAAGATGGTGAAACTCGAATGTTTCATCGGATGATGATGCGACAGACAGGGGTCAGTCTCGTACCCCTGAACCGGGTGCATAAGGTCATCATCTGGATCGGTTTCATCAGCCTCGATATAGACCCCATAGAACATAGTTGTATACTTATGCAAGGGGGTGTACGATTGACTACAGCGGTAGCACTTCCCATTTGCATGAAATTTACACGCCTCCTCCACAGTAAGATGTCGTGTGTTTTCCATTGGGTCGGTATCCCATTGGGTTATGCCCGAAGGTTGGGGTTGAGGTGGCTTGGTAGAAGGGCCTCATGGTTGTTGAAGATGGTCGATCACCGTTCCGAAAGGATGGCCAATGCGGAATGTGGAAGGTGGTCTTGAATACCCGGTGTGGGTATTAGGGATGTGGCCTGGGATGGAAAAGAGATATGTCACACGAGCAATGCGATGAGCGGCCTTGATAGCGGAAAAGACATCCGTCATCTCAACTATTGAAATCTGATCCCGAATAGAAGGTTGTAGGCCTCCAATAAACATTTTGAGGTACTGTTCTAGCGGAAGAGTGGGCAATTGGGCAACCCTCTCCTAAAACAAGATCAAGTATTCCTCCAATGAGCCTGTTTATCGTGTAACATGCATTACTTCGTAAGCGTTGATAACCGATCTATTGCCAAAACACTCGATCAATTCCCTGGAAAATTGGTCCCAAGATATCGATGCGGACCTGCATAAAATCCATTGGGCCCAAATCATCGAGTGACCTGACATGGCGATCAGGGCTATGTGAACTCTATTGGCCATTGGTGTGTGATAAACCAGAAAGTACTACTCGACTTGGCCTAGCCAGGCGATGGGGTCGGTCCCGTCAATTATTGGAAGATCCAATGTCAATGTGCAGCTGGAACATGTGAGCATTGGGACAAAGGGTTGAGATGATCCGATGGAACCCAAATTATATACAGAAGTGACCCCATGAGAGCTGTTGGAGGTCAAGTGGGGCACCAATGGTGTTTCGAGTGGTGGACAAGACTGGTGCAAGGTGGTAGTGTCTAAGGTTGGGGTCGGTGACCCTTGGTTGGTTGTTGGTTATATCGTATCTAATTTGGTCATGATGGTTGAGAATATCACATCATGGCACTCCAGGGTTTTCTAGACATTGGCAAATTCTGAGGAAACAGATTCCTCAATGCTGGAAATATGAACTAATGTTCTGTTCCAGATTGTCGATCACCTTCTCCATCTGATCATATCTCTCCTTTGCAAACATGGCAGAAGAGTGGCAGGTCGGACCAATTGGTACAGTTAAGATAATTCTATTAACGAGATCTTAGAGAGGCCACGGTATGATTACCGCCACAACAAGAGTTGTTGAATTATAATAATAATTTTCGATAACCCTCTCATTGGGGAACCCGAATATAATTAGGTGAACAGGAAAGCAAAATCCTAATAGGAAAAGAAAACCTAATAAAGACTAATACGTAATTAATAATTATAATAATACTTAATTGAAATAAGAAATAAGAATGCTAATTAAATAATTCTAATAGGCCCAAGCCTGCTGCGTTCTTCTTCCTACGTGTATCCACCAAACGTGTATCTCTATCATAATATTTTGTTGTAAGTTTTATTGGTTCCTTTAATGTAGGCAGTCTTGTTCTTGAACTGCTTGTTAAAGGTGTGTACAGAAACTATATATGTGTTACAAACAATTTTGTAGTATGGTCTTACACCATACTTTCCTAGAGTATGTCCTCTTTGAGGTTCAGACATGAAAGTCTTAGCATAGGTGGGGTAGGAATTTTTGTATTGCAACTTTTTGGGTTGTTGTATCTTTTTGCTGCATACAGTAGATATCTTCTGCTGCAGCCAGCTCTTAAATACAGGCTTACTGTTAGGATATATATTATAAGTCTAGTTTTTGTATGAACATCTATTTTGATATGAGAATCTTTTACGGTCAATGCGTTTTATATTCGTTATATATGTTATTGCAATTGTCCAATAAATTTATATTATGGATAACATAGTGTGTGGTGCCATACAGAAGATCATGTTATCAGTTCCTTATAGATTATAAATGGTAGCTCACAACCAAGATAATTTTGGACAAATTATTGGAATGGTTGTAGTGTAATTTGGTATTAATCTATCTTAATTATAAAATTACACTAGTACATTTTGTATGTATTGAGCAGGACCAATTGAGGTTGTTCGATTTATACTGATTATATAAATAGAACAAGACATCTGTTATTATGGATGTGCGTCCTCTTAATCATTATATGATAACGGGCACTTATATTCAATATATGTTTCTTTAATTTACCAATGGGTGAGATTTATTTATTAAATCGATAAACTTGGTAAATTGGGATACAATGTTGTTTATATGGTGTGCTGTTGATTATAGAATAAAACAGTGTCCTAATTATTTAGGATGATGATGTCTCCTTGAGGAGCTCATAAGGATTATCATGTAAACCCTGCAGGTGGATTTATTCCGACATGATAATAAAGTTGAGTGGCACTACTCTCGAAAATAGATGTTAATTAATTGAATGTCAGTAATTCATTTAATTAACAAACATTTGATATCTTAAACATGGGAAAATAAACGCGCACATAATAAATAGGAACTCATATTTAATATGGATTTGGGACGGTAATTCAATAATATCTCTTTAGTGGATTGAATTATTATTGATTGGATTAAGAAGTGTGTTTAGGCTGAACTAGGACTCCTAATCCTATCAGGAGACCAAATCCTAATCCTTCCCAAGGTCCCTGTTGTAACCTATAAATAAGTCTTAAGTCAGCCGCTTCTAAACACACGAAAATCTTATAAAACGATTTTAGTGGAAGACAGCTGGTATTCTCGAAGGATCGTTACCCACACAAGAAAAGATGAGGTATACGGCAGAAGATTGAGAGATCCAGGCTCTATCGATTTTTCGGCAGTTCTGACCTTAGAACTGGTTCGTCTTCACCTATTACGGTGAAATATATTATTCATTTTCTACTGTGTGTTAATCATATCTTATATGGATCTCGAATCAGATAATTGCATAGGATTAGTGATCCGTGGTTTCAATAATTGGTATCAGAGCCGTGGTTTTCTAACTCTATGCAATTGATTCGATTAATCATATCGTGATGTGTACTTTGATTGGATAATAGTAGGATATGCGAGATATTCTGATGTTTTGTAGGAATCCTAAATCCAATTATTATGGTCTGTATGTATGTTGATGTATGAATTAAACCCTCGGACATGTCGAGGTTGTTTTTGATGATGTATGTTTGTAATAGTAAAATCACGGTAGTTTGTCGTGTTAGGTGTTTATTTTCTGTTCAATCTAGATCATACGTAAACTCCTTCGTGGAGTATAGGATCGATGAATGTAATAGTATTACAGAGTTAGGGTTGCGATCAAGATTTCTTGACATGGAGAAGGATTCTGGTGTCCAGAAGCCACGGCGGAAAGAGAAGCAAGAGGGCAAACATTTAAGAACACGATGATATAATGAGACCATAATAGTTGGAATTTATGTTTTCCATATTTATTGTCATTATTGTGTGTTATCAAGCATGTTATTATGTGGTTTATATTATATGCATGTTAAAATTCCTCATGATTAAATAACTAAGTGAGAGAGGGATTAATTTTTAATAAATCCCGTGGCCTCCATTACTGGTTTGTAAGTGATGCATTTAAACTTGCATGTTGGCTTTAAGTGTCTTCCTCCATATCGGATGAGTTTATTTGTAGATCACTAGACCAAACTTCCTTTATGGATGATTATAGAAAATTGTTTAGGAATATATCATCTTTTCCATCTGAAGGGGCATAATTCTAGATAATGCACTTAGTATCAAGTAATGGTATACACTTAGGTACATTTGATGGTATCCTTCCCATCGGAGTCACTGCTGTTATTTGTATGGCCAAAGTGATACTAGCTATTAATTTTATTTGTCATAAAGTTAAGTTGACAAGATAATAAAATTAATGGGTAAAACTTCTTCTAACAAATGTTTGAATGAGTATACATCCACACTATCATAACATACGAAGTTCACGGTGTATTGAGGTGTTAGTCAATTTCAATTATATTGTTTGAGGGAATTTGTTAATTCAAATATTTTGACCTATGTGTTTGTTGGTCCTAAGTGGTGTCCGAGGTTAGGAAGGGGGGTGAATGAACTTTGGTCGATTTTGCAAATCTTTGAAAAACCTTTATGCTCTGCAAGTTACTTGAACTTGCAGCGTCAGATCGTTACTGCTTACAACACTAGGATGCAGTGCTGCACGCTGTAACTTGGAGTTTTATACGCAGCGAAAAAATATAAGTTATAATACAAGGCTGATTTTCTCAATATGCTTCTTTGAAAAACGTTTAATGCTTATGAGATATACAAGATCAGAAAGTAAAGGCACAGATAAATAAAACAATTAAACACGTATGGCTTATAGTGGTTCGAATGTGGTGTAATCCTTCTACGTCCACTCTACTGCTCCTCGAGCAGGAACTTTGTTAAGCAAGATTGAATTACAGGACCCTCCTAACAATCTATCAACTTTACAAAGCAACCACCTACTAAAGTCCAGCGTACAAACAACAACTGCAAACTTCAAAGGCTAACCCACACAGGGTTCTACACTCCCACACAGGGAAGCTGCCTAACTCTAGATAACTATACAAACAGCAAGGATCTCTCCTATCAAATGTTCGACACCTCTAAAACAACCTAAGCACACAGCAACAAGGTTAAAAGTATATTTGTTTGTTTCTTCAACTGGTGCGACGAAGTGAGTTTCTGAATCCTTCGAGGGATCTTTCAGCTTGAACTTGCTTCACTTTTGAGAGGTTGAGTGACTGAAACTGATGGTAGACTTGAGTGCTTGTAACTCGAAAGCTTGTGAGTTTTTGCGCAAATGTTTCAGTAACCAGCTTCAGTGTTTTTCATCCTCTATTTATACTTATAGAACATATTTGTTGAAGGAGATATCTCTCTTTTGAATTTGAAGTAGTCTGATCAAAGGCATGGCTCACATTTAATGCGACTTGACTTTCTCTTTTGGAGCATTTAATGCGGCAGTTGTGGCTCGCAGCTTTCTACAGCACGTCAGTCCACGTGGCATCTTCGTATTGGCTCCGTATCTACAACTTTGATCTTGTCTCGAATGACTCTATTTATTCTTGCTTGAATCTTCGTTCCTCGTACTGCATTTATCCTTCCTAGGATTACAAGATACATTTTGTTGTAATTGGTGCTGATTGACTTCTCTGAACTATAAGCTTTGCGTTGTATCCTAGGTCTTCATGTGGCTAATGCTATCTTGCAGTGCTGCTGTAACTAAGACCTGGTTGTAGTATCTTTGAGTAGAGCTGCTGCATCTTTTTCTTGCAGCACTCCTGTACGTCATTCCTTCTTATTTAGCTGTAGTGAAGTTCTGTCTTCTTACAGCGATGCTGTATCTGCCTTCTTGCAGCGATGTTGTATCTGCCTTCTTACAGCAGCTTCTTTTCTTGAAAGGCTTAGATGCAGCTTTAACCTTGTCAAACCTCCATTTTTCAGCACATAACCCTAGACTCAAACCTAGTCTATATATTCACTTAAACATTGTGAAAAATGGGGTACTTAACACTTCCTATTACAGATACGTTTTGTCTCATTAAAATCTAAACATTGAAATCCCAATAATTTCCCCCTTTTTGATGATGACCAAACCTTTACATTATTTCGTTTATGAAGAAAGATTTTTACTTTACAGATTATCGTAAGATCAGGGTTACATGCTTGAACAGCTTTCATAAATATAAACCCTGGATTCATCATAGATGCATCATGCTATTCCTTTATCACTAAACATTAGGAAAAACATAAACAACATGCATAAGTTCATAAGGATTGAACTTTGAACATAAATGAAACGAAAATTTCTTCATTAACTGAGAGAAATTTACAAGGCATATACATTACAGCAGGGATCACAAGAGAGTATATAAATTACTGAAACAGAGACCTTTTTGTAGACAATTCTTCAGGTCTTCTATCAGCAAACTTTTCTAGGCCTTCTCTTCCTCTTGATCCCTTCCACCAGTCCCTGATGGACTCTTGATAGGACTCATCTAGCTTCTATATAAATACTGGAATTTGAATCCACCTAAGCCAGAAGTCCTCACAATATGGCACGATCCTGCCATGCTTCACTAGGTTGGTATAGTATCTCTGAATTTCAAGTTCTCCTTCCCTAGCGAGATGCTCATATCTCTTTAATGCAGTCTTGCAAGTGTGATATCTGCTGAATTTGCCTTTCCTGCATAGGGTTCTGAAGTTCCTGAGGTATTCTGATCGCTTATACAAGGTGATCTCCTCAAATGATGGATTCCTGTTAGTATGCAGTCTGATTTCCTTGAAGATGTCAAATCTCCAAGCCATATTTTCTTCTTCAGGCCTCTGATCCATCAGAACGGAAATTTCAGTAGAGATGTTTTCAGTGTCAAGGCGAGAGATCTCTTGAGGAGGGTATTGGTGGAAGTCCTTAGGAAAAATTCTTCTCTCACCAATTACTCCAAGTCTTTGAATCCAGGCATATGGATCTTGTTCTTCTCTTTAGTGCCTCTGACTTTCGGACTCGTCCTCGCTCATCCTCTTCCTTGAGCCTTGCTGCTGGCCCTCATACCCTCTCTTTGTATGATGATGAGAGGGAGGTGTTGCATCTTTTCTTGCAACTCTGCTGGGTGCAGTGCCTGCTGCTGATCTTCTTACAGCACCAGCTCCACCAGCTCCTCCATCATCATCTCTTCTCCATCGCTTAGGAGATGAGATGTCAGCCGCAGCAGATGATCCATACCTCTTTCTCCTCCTGCTGAGAGGTTGCTGGTCATCATCATCTTCTTCTTCAGCTCCCTCTGAGCTCCTGTATCGATCTTCAACTTCTTCCCCCTTTTTGGCATCATCAAAAGCCGGGGGCTGCGTAGAGGCAGCTGGGACCACCTTGGAACGTGGTCTTCGGGTCAGTTCGGGAGAGGCCTCAGGAGCATCAATATACTAAGGGAAGGCTCGGAACATGATGTCCCTCAGTTCTCCAACAATTAGCTCCAGGTTCCCCAAACGATCATCCACACTTCTGGTTCGCTGGGATTGATCAGATGTGTGATCCAGAAGTGTTTCCAGGATGAGGGAGTGAGTGTTTAGCCTGTCAGAGGCATTCTCAGCATGACGCTTGCACAACCTTATCTCCTGACGAGTCTGTGCAGCTTCAACCTTCAACTCTCCATCCATCCTGACCCGTTCCATGTAGAGCTTGTGGGAGTGATCATTGAGCGTTCTCTTGATCATCCCAGGCAGGGCTTTAAGGTCCTTCTTGAAACCTGTCATGGTTTCAACGTGGAATTGGGCAGCGACCTTGAGACTGTTGCGCATGGTAGACTCGTGCTCCTGGAGAGCGTGCACCAGATGTCTAACAGCGGCTTCAACTCGGTTGATCGATTTGTCAGGAGTCAGCCCCGAATTCCTTCTTGTTGAGGCAACAAAGAATGCAGCGAATGGTATTACAGCTTGAATAATCGGAGCTGCATCCTGCCTTGGAACCTCAGCAGCAACCTCATCCTCATGATTGCTGGTTTGGGAACTTGTAGAGCTCGAGGATGGGTGCTCTTCTTCTTCTGTCTCCTCTTCGTCGGATGAGACTTCAACAGGTTCTGCTCTGCCAGATTTCGGCCCATGAACAGCTATGTTGTGCTTCCTCATCATCCTGGCGAAGTCGGCGTGAGTAACCTCAGCGTCCTCAGTAACCTCTACTGCTGTAACCTTGGAAAGTTCTTGAGAACATGCAGTAGTTGCAGCGTCAACCTCCTCTTGAGGTGTCTCTAGCTGTATAGGGGTTACCTCAGCTACTTCTTCTCCCTCCTCTGTAGGTACTGTCTGAACAGCCTCCCCAGTAGAGGTCTTCTCACCCTAAGGGAGTGTTGTCAGAACAACAGCCTCCCCTGAGGTCTTTTCCAAGGACCCTGTCTCCTCGGCCGGTCCTACAACTTGGACAGGTTCCGCTGCAAGAATGGGTTCTTGCAGCTCTGGTTGGTTTCTTGCAGTGTACACAGCATTCAGCACTGTACGATCCTTTGCTGCAAGAATCTCAGCTTCCACCCTCCTTGTCTCTCCAGTAACTTCTTCTTGGGTGGTCGCCTGCTGTACTGCTGTCTCCGTCAGTACAGGGAGTCCAGCCTCGGCAACTTCCTCCGTGGTTGCATCATCGGCATCTTTAGCAAGTTCAGAGATTACTCCCTGAATGATGGCTGACGATTCCCTTTGTGAGTCTGCAGCAGCAGCATCCATGCGAACAGGGAAATCGCCATAGTCCAACAATTGAGATTCTTCCTCCTCCAAAGGATCCAGCGAGACAATGTTGGAGAGGCCCTCAACTACTTGCTCGTATGTAGGGGAGTTCATATGATGTTGACTTGAACTTCCTTCTTCCCGCATCCTCCTAGGAGTGTGCTGCATCCTGGTCTCCTTCACACTTTGTTGTAGCTCCTGTTGCAGCATAGCTTCCTCAGCTTGCTCCACTCTCAGGGTGTCGATTTACTCTTTAGCAAAAGCGACGTCATCGCTCCTTCTTATAGCCTCCGCAGTCGGGGTAAGGAAGACGTGCACATCCTCCAATGCTGCTCTCATCGGCAGCTCTGCAGAGTTGGATTCTGCAAGAGCTTTTTCCTTCCCTTTGTCCTTTGCTCCCTGAGCAGCACTGCTTTTACTAAGCTCCTGAACTCTTGCTGCATACTCAGGTTGCAGGAGTGCCAGAATGTTTTCTGATTTGGCCCACTCCAGGACAACTTGCTCGACTGTTAGGAAATCCTTCCACTTCAACAGGATTTTCCCCTTAGCCAGCCGCATCTCTCTCCAGAGATTGTATTGCAGCTCCATATTTCTAGCCGCTGGGAGGGTAGGATCAAGCACTGAAGCTTCTGTTTGTAGACGAGCGTTTTCAGTTGGCTTGACCCGGAGCTGATGTGGCTCCTAAAACAGATGTGACTCATCCCCAAGATTTTCTACCACCTTAGAAGGTGTAGAGAGTTGGGAATTAAGAGCTCCTTCTTGATCCTGGGACTGATGAGACTCATGCTCAACAGCAACTACAGCCAAGCTTGCTGTAGAGAGTTGGGAGCCAGCAGCAGCTGCAGCAGCATTCTTCTTGCTGCGCGGGGCCCTTCTCACCAAGGGTGCATCGTCATCTGAGGAAGAGGATTCAGTTTTAGGTACAGCCTTCCCTAAGCTCCTCTTGATGACGGGAAGAGGGTCTTGAATGTCCTCTTCTTCTTCGTCTCTCCCGCTGCATACTGCTTCATCTTGTAGGGCCAGGGTAGCATTCTTTTTGTCTTTGGTTTTCTTCCTTGCTGCCACAGCTTCTACTATCTTCGGTTGGGTCTTACCCTTCTTCTTCTCCCCTAGATACTTTCTAATAGGGATGGGGGTAGGTGCTGTAAGTTGAAGACCAAGCTTGCAGAGTAGAAAACAAATGGTGATACCGTAGTTTTGCCGCTTTGTTATCTTCTCTGCTTCCTCCCACAGTCTCTTTATGATGAACCTCGCCCAGTTCATTTTCTCTTCGATCATGATAGCAGACATGATCCGGAACCGGAGATCTGTGCACTTGTCATAACTCTCTGTTCGGCCTTCAATGGAGTATGCACAGATATCATGAAGAAGTTCAAACTCCGGCTTGAAGAGCTTCTTTGGGGCGCTTCTCTTGATTTCAGCCCCTGCATCCCTTGCTCGAAAGAGATCCCACATCTCTTGAGCAGTACCCTCCCCATAGTTCAACAACTGACTGGGGGTCAGACCTCTGGCGGAAATGCTGAAGGTGGTAGCGATGTCTCTGACGGTTAGAGACCGCTCTTCCTCGCCTGCATCCATCCTGAACAGGATGTAATTTCTATCCTCCGTCCGCCTAGCGTAGGAGTAGAATCTCTGTACTAACTCCACAGAGAAGCCAGCGTAAACAATGGTCAGAAGCCCTAGGACTTGGGTCCGCTGAAGGGCATCGAAGATTCTCTTGACGAGGGTATTATCATATAGCCCAGAAGCATAGACGTGCTCCTAGTTGATCAAGCATCATTCCAAGATGATGGTTTGCCTGGCTACCATGGATTTCTTAGAGAGAAAAGATGAAGAACTTCGAAGATTTGGACTTAAAAAGATTTTCGTGAAAAGAAGTTTCTCTCCTTGGTTGATGGTGAAAAATGATTTCGAAAGGCGCGGTTATGAGAATTATGGCAGATCTCAAGGGACGTGTAGTAAGATCAACGGTTGAGATAATTCAGAGGAAGTTGATCTTACGGTTCAGAAAAAGACGGATATGTCAAATCGTCGCTAATTATTACAAGGCTCGTGGGCTTTTGAGCGTAACCCTTCCACTTCTGACACGTGCAGACTTTGCATTTAATGCTGAAAGACATGCCCTTTGCCGCCTAAATAAATGTCTTTTTAAGGTTGCAGCATCATTGGTACGAGGTTATAGAGTAATCAATACTCTTTTGAAATAAATGCTATAACCTGGTGCTGCTTACACTCCCGATTTCTGCTGTATTGTAAGAATATATAATGCAGCGCTGTTTGAACTCAGCACTGTATGAAAGCATAACTTACAACACTATACTTACTGCTTCTCGCAAGCATGCATAGGTTCCCCCTTGATTTTTGCACCTTCTTTTTCTCCTCATAACTTAAGAATTCCCAGCTCATTTTTAAGCATAGAAAACCTCGATTCACTTAAAGGTTTAGTGAATATATTTGCAAGCTGGAGATCCGTATGAACTTTCTCAAGCATAAAATCCTTCTTTTCCACGTGATCTCTTATAAAATGATATCGTATGTCAATGTGCTTCGTTCTTGAGTGAAAAACAGGATTATGGGTAATTGCAATAGCACTTGTATTATCACAGAGAATTGTAGTCTCTTTTTCTTCAATCCCATAATCTTTAAGTTGCTACTGTATCCAGAGATTCTGCGCACAGCAGCTTCCTGCTGCAACATACTCTGCTTCTGCTTTAGAGGTTGCAATCGAAGTTTGCTTCCTACAGAACCATGAGACAAGTCTATTTCCCAAAAACTGACAAGTCCCACTGGTACTCTTCCGATCAATCTTGTAGCCTGCATAATCTGAGTCAGAGTAGTCTTTAAGCTTGAATCCTCCTTCCTTGGGATACCATAGACCTACTTCCTGAGTTCCTTTCAGATATTTAATAATCCTTTTAACCGCTGAAAGATGTGATTCCTTTGGTGCTGCTTGAAATCTTGCATAGACTCCTATTACAAGCATAATGTCTGGCCTGCTTGCTGTAAGATACAGTAAGGATCTGATTAGGCGTCTGTACTTTGTGATATCAACATCTTTATCATCTTCATCTTTGTCAAGGCTTATTGATGTAGACATAGGAACAGATGTTGCTGCACCATTCTCCATGCCAAATTTCTTGATAAACTCCTTCATATACTTGACTTGACTGGTGAAGGTTCCTGTAGACAGCTGTTTTACTTGCAGCCCGAGAAAGAAACTTAATTCTCCCATCATACTCATCTCGAACTTTGACTGCATCAGGTTGGAGAACTTCTCATATAACTCTTTGTTGGTGGATCCGAAGATGATGTCGTCCACATATATCTGTACTAACAGTACACTTTCTCCATCCTGTATCCTAAACATCGTCTTGTTGATTGTTCATTTTTGGAAACCATTCTCTAGCAGATAGAGAGATAAGGTGTCATACTAAGCTATTGGTGCTTGCTTAAGTCCATACAGGGCCTATGTAACCGAAACACCTTCTCTTCTGCTTGATCTTCGAAGCCTGGAGGTTGTTCTAAATAAACTTCATCTATAAGAAGACCATTCAGGAATGCACTCTTAACATCCATTTGATAGACATTGAAATTCATATGAGCTGCATATGCCAGAAAAATCCTTATTGCTTCCAGTCTTGCTACTGGAGCAAAGGTCTCATCAAAATCAATTCCTTCTTCCTGGCAAAAGTCTTCAGATGTTCCTTTCCATTGTTGAGAATATAACACCTACATCCAAATATATGCAGATAAGAGATATTTGGAGTATATCCATTCCAAATTTCATAAGGAGTTTTGTCTAGATCTTTGATGATTAGACATCTGTTCTGTGTGTAGCAAGCAGTGTTGGTTGCTTCAGCCCAAAATCTCTTGGGTACTTCTGCTTCAGCTATCATTGTCCTTGCTGCTTCCTTGAGAGTTCTATTCCTCCTTTCAGCTACACCGTTCTGTTGAGGTGTTCTTGCAGCAGAGTATTCATGTCGAATACCATTATCAGAACAGAATTTCTCAATAAATTTGTTTGTGAACTCAGTTCCTCTGTCTGATCTTATCTTCACTATGCTCAAACTCTTTTCGTTTTGAATTTTCTTCATGAAATCAGGTAGCTTGTCTTGAGTTTCTGACTTCTTTGCAAGGAAGATTGTCCATGTATATCTGGAGTAGTCATCCACAACTGCAAGAGAATACTTCTTCCCGCTCAAGCTTACTGGTTCTACTGGTCCAAATAGGTCCATGTGCAGAAGATCTAGAATCCTGTGTGATGACTTTTGTATCTTATCTTTGAATGAGCTCTTAACTTACTTTCCTTTCTGACAAGCTCCACAGATATTTTTCTTATTGTATGCCACATCTGGAAATCCTCACACAAGGCCTTTTCTTGCTAGCTTGTTGATAGTTTTGAAGTTCAGATGGCTTAACCTTTTGTGTCATAGCCAGCTCAGCTTTGGTGGACTTTTCACAATGAAACATGTAGGTTGAATAGAAGAGTTCCAATCAGCTAGATAGATATTTCCTCTTCTTGTTCCTGTAAGCTTGACTTCATTTGAGGTGCTGTCCTTGATTAAGCATTTGTTGAGGTTGAATTTTACTGTGTATCCTTTGTCACAGAATTGACTGATGCTCAGAAGATTGTATCTGAGTCCTTTTACATAGGATACATTCTTGATCTTTATGTTTTCTTTGACAAGGCATCCACTTCCTTTTGTGCTTCTTTTGGAATCATCTCCAAAGATGACTTTTGGTCCTTTGCATTCTTGAAAGCTTTTAGGGATTCTTTACTGCCTGTCATGTACCTCGAGCAGCCACTGTCAATGTACCATACATCATCGCTATAACCTGGCACTGAAACCTATAACAATTTCAAGAAGATTTAGATACCCATATCTGTACGGGTCCTTTGGGGTTAGTTGCTTTAGGAACCCAAACTTTCTTAACAGTCACTGTTTTGCTGTAAGATTTGTTGGTTCTCTGATTATATGCAGTTCTGCTTTTGAACTGCCTATTAAAGGTGTGTGCAGAGATAACATATGTGTTACCAACACTTTTATAGTATGGTCTTCCACCATACTTCTCTTGAGTATATCCTCTTTGAGGTTTAGACATGTGAGTCTCAGTATAGTTGCGAAAGTTTCTTCTGTGCTGCAACTTAGTGGGTTGCTACATCCTCTTGCTGCATACAGCAGATGGCTTCTGCTGCAACCAGTTCTTAGATGCAGGCTTACTTCCTGTAGTTGAGCATTGGGGTTTCTTCCCCTCATTGTTATTTTGTTCAAGATCTTCACAGAGTCTTGAACAAAATTTCTCCATTGAGGTTTCAGCTTGAACAAAATTTAAAGCTTTGGATGTACTTGTTGTAGTCTGAGAGATGTGATTGCTGTAACCTATGCCCGATTTTTTAATAGGACTTCTGTTTTGGTTTATGCAATCCCTTGCGTCCTTTGATGATTTACTGAACGTGCTTATCGTGGACTGCAAGCTTTTCTTCTCAGCTTTTAGCTTAGTGACCAGCAGATTTAATCTAGAGACCTCCATTTGTAGCTTGCTGCACCTTGAGCTATCAGACTCACATGCAGCCAGCTTTTTTACAATATCAATGTTCTTGCACTTCAGGATCTCATTGTCGATTCTTAAGTTCTCATTTTCAATCTTCAATTCCTCATGAATTGAGTTGATCTGCTTGAAATCACTCATGATCCTTTTTAAGAAGTGGATCATGTTCAGCTCCTCACATTTAGATACGAACAACGGTTGATAAATTACCTCATCTTCTTCGCTGTCCTCGTAGTCGTTAGCCATCAGGCATATCAGCGCTTTTCCATCAGAGGATGAGGTTTCAGTGTTGCTGTTAGAGGATTCTGCAGCATTCAGTACTTCCTTCGGGATTACTGTATCCTTGGCCTTCTCCATCTCTCCTATGAGAGCTCGAAGCTTGTGTTTTTCCTCTCTCCTTTTATCTCTCCTCTGCTCTCTTTCTCCTTCAGGATACTTGTGCACCGTTGGGTATGGACAATTTCTTACATAGTGTCCTGGTTTTCTGCAGTTATAACACAAGTCAATATTGCCTGTATTCGACTGTGGAGAGGAGGACACCTGAGGAGGTGGATGACTTTTTCTGAAGTCATTCTTCTTGTTGAGGTTGGTGTTGCTGCTATTGTTGTTGCTCTTCATGAATCTTCTAAATTTCTTTACAAGTAGAGCCATCTCCTCTTCAGCAACTTCTGTTGTAACCTCAGTCTGCTTACTGCAACTAGTGGTTGCTGTTTCATTGGTGCCTCTGGCAGTTAGCGCTGTAACTTTGGAGCTCAATTCTTCGGACTTCTTTCTCCGTTTGTTGATGTCATATTCGAACGCTTTGAGATCGGAGAATAGGTCGAATGTACTCATGGATTTCAAGTCCATAGACACTCTCATGGCAGTGGTCTTGCTGTCCCACTCCGTAGGTAGGGCTCTCAACACTTTCATGTTTTTCTCCTTCTGAGTGTAGTGTTTACCCAGAGCTTCTAGTTCGTTCACTATGGATGTGAATCTCAAGTCTAGTTGCTCAAGAGTCTCTTCATTCTTTATTTCAAAGAGCTCGAATAGTTGGGTAGCGTTGGAGATCTTGTTGTCTTTAGTGAGCTCAGTTCCCTCACATATTTGCTCCAACTTTTCCCATATTTCTTTGGATGTTCTGCAAGTCTTGGCTTTGCTGAACGTGCCTTTATCCAAAGTAATGAATATAGCAGTCTTGGCCACATTGTCTAGATTAGCTCTCTTCCTGTCTTCGTTATTCCATTCAAGTCTTGGCTTGACTAGGAAGACTGGTGGTGGCTGTGCTTCTTCTTCTAGGTCTCTTCCTAGCACTGGATTCACCTTCGTGGGTATGATTGGTCCTTCAGTGATGACCGTCCACATTTTGTCATTCATTACTGAAAGATGTGTCTGCATTCTTATCTTCTAATCGTCATATTTCTCTATGGAAAACATAGGTAACTTGTGATTAGAGGAATCCATGATATGCTGTAAGAATGAGTTTTAGATGTAGAGAAAACAACGAGTCTAAGGTGGATCTGGGTAGGTGACCAGATAAGTTGGCTTTTAACCCAACTTGCTCTGATACCACTTGTTGGTCCCAAGTGGTGTCCGAGGTTCAGAGGGGGGGTAAATGAACCTTGGCCGATTTTATAAATCTTTGAAAAACCTTTCTGCTCTGCAAGTTACTTGAACTTGCAGTGTCAGATCGTTACTGTTTACAGCATTAGGATACAGTGCTGCACGCTGTAACTTGGAGTTTTATACGCAGCGGAAAAATATAAGTTATAACACAAGACTGATTTTCTCAATATGCTTCTTTCAAAAATGTTTAATGCTTATGAGATAAACAAGATTAGAAAATAAATGCACATATAAATAAAGCAATTAAACACGTATGGCTTATAGTGGTTCGAATGTGGTGTAATCCTTCTACGTCCACTCTACTGCTCCTCGACCAGAAACTTTGTTAAGCAAGATTGAATTACAGGACCCTCCTAACAATCTATCAACTTTACAAAGCAACCACCTACTGAAGTCCAGCGTACACACAACAACTGCAAACTTCAAAAGCTAACCCATACAGGGTTCTACACTCCCACATAGGGAAGCTGCCTAACTCTAGACAACTATACAAACAGCAAGGATCTCTCCTATCAACTGTTCGACACCTCTAAAATAACCTAAGCACACAGCAACAAGGTTAAAAGTATATTTGTTTGTTTCTTCAACTGGTGCGACAAAGTGATCTTCTGAATCCTTCGAGGGATCTTTCAGCTTGAACTTGCTTCACTTTTGAGAGGTTGAGTGATTGAAACTGATGGTAGACTTGAGTGCTTGTAACTCGAAAGCTGGTGAGTTTTTGTGTAAATGTTTCAGTAACCAGCTTCAGTATTTCTCATCCTCTATTTATACTTGTAGGAGAAGATATCCATTGAAGGAGATATCTCTCTTTTGAATTTGAAGTAGTCTGATCAAATGCATGGCTCGCATTTAATGCGACTTGACTTTCTCTTTTGGAGTATTTAATACGGCAGTTGCGGCTTACAGCTTTTTGCAGTGCGTCAGTCCACGTGGCATCTTCGTATTGGCTCTGTATCTACAACTTTGATCTTGTCTCGAACGGCTCTATTTATTTTTGCTTGAATCTTCGTTCCTCGTACTACATTTATCCTTCCTAGGATTATAGGATACATTTTGTTATAATTGGCGCTGATTGACTTCTCTGAATTGTAAGCTTTGCGTTTATCTTAGGTCTTCATGCAGCTAATGTTATCTTGTAGTGCTGCTGTAACTAAGACCTGGTTGCAGTATCTTTGAGTAGAGCTGTTGCATCCTTTTTTTTGCAACACTCCTGTATACTATTCCTTCTTACTTAGCTGTAGTGAAGTTCTGTCTTCTTATATCGATGCTGTATCTGCCTTCTTGCAGCAGCTTCTTTTCTTGAAAGGCATAGATGCAGCTTTATCCTTATCAAACGTCCATTTTTCAGCACATAACACTAGACTCAAACCTAGTCCATATATTCACTTAAACATTGTGAAAAATGGGGTACTTAACACTTCCTATTATAGATACATTTTGTCTCATCAAAATCTAAATATTGAAATCCCAACAGTGTTTATTTATGTGATTCTCAGTATTTTCATTATGGCTTTCAATCCTCTTGTTGTTATACTTAAAGAAAACAAACTTACTAGTCCTAATTATATTGATTGGAAACGAAACTTGGATATTGTCCTGACTGCTAAAGAGTACAAATTTGTACTCACTGAGCACTGTCCTGACATGCGTGATGAAAACTCTAGTGAAGAGGAGAAAATGTTTTATAAAATATGGGATGAGATGGTGCGGTGTTACATTTTGGCTTTCATGTTAAATGTGCTGCAACATCAGCATCAGCCCATGGCTACTGCCTATTATATGATGCATAATCTCAAAGAACTCTTCAGACACCAGAGTCGGGCTGCCAGACAGGAGGCTATGAAAAACTTCATGACTACCACCATGGCTGAGGGGACACCTGTAAGTGATCATGCCCTCAAGATGATGGCTCATTTGAATGAGAT
Source organism: Scutellaria barbata (assembly GCA_028654395.1). Lineage (NCBI taxonomy): Eukaryota > Viridiplantae > Streptophyta > Magnoliopsida > Lamiales > Lamiaceae > Scutellaria > Scutellaria barbata. The sequence continues at coordinate 7,354,181 of CM053651.1, read as the reverse complement.
AGAGGTCATTGGAGCTGAAATCAATAGAGAAACCCAAGTCGATATCGTTCTCCAAACGCTGCCTAAAAGTTTTGAGTAGTTCTGTCTGAACTACAACATGGATAAGAGGTTTATTCATTGGCGGAACTTCTAACAGAATTTCAATCAACAGATGGACTGTTTCGTCAAAATTCTCAAGCTTACGTTGCTGAAAATGTTTCTGCTTTTAAAACGCAAGACGGAAAGAAGATGAAGAAAAAAAATTCTTTAGGAAAGAAAATGGCTGGGCCTCAAGTGGCAAAGCCACAAGGTGGCATGAAAAAGTCGAAGGGAAAGTGCTTTAGTTGCAAGCAGCTTAGACATTGGAAAATGGATTATCTTCGTAAAAAAGAGAACAATCGAGGTACATCTTTTTCATTAGTTGTTGAAACATGTTTTGCGATGTCATTTACCGGTACCTGGTATATAGATACAGGAGCCACTGATCATGTTTGCAATTCATTGCAGGGGTTCTAGTAAACCAGAGGACTCAGTGACGGAGAGATTACCATATACATGGGCATCACTGTGAAAGTAGCGGCGGTTGTAGTGGGAGATGTTTATTTATCTTTTCATAAGAATAAGTCTTTGATTTTGATAGATTGTCTTTTCGTACCTTGTTTTAGAAAGAATTTGATTTTAGTTTCTAAACTTTTTAAGGATGGATATTCTGTTTCTTTTGATAACAAAGTTGTGGTCAAGAAGAATAGAGTTATTATCTATTCCGTTACGTTGGTTGATAATTTATATACTTTTAATCCAATAACACATCTTCTAAATCTAATAAAAGAAAAGAACTTTCGAAAATGAATCAAACGTATCTTTGGCATCTAAGGTTGAGTCATATTAACTTAAGTAGGATTCAAAGGTTGATAATCGATGGACCCTTGGATTCCTTGGAAGTGGAAAACTGTCCAACCTACGAGTCCTACTTGGAAGAAAAAATGACCAAAAGGCCTTTTAAGGCAAAGGGATATAGAGCCAAAGAAATGTTAGAATTGATTCATTCTGATTTATGTGGCCCTATGACTATTCAGGTAAGAGGTGGTTTCAAATATTTTATCTCTTTTATAGACGATTAGTCAAGATATGGGTAAATTTTATGTACCACAAGTCTGAATGTTTTGATAAGTTCAAAGAATACAAGGCTGATGTGGAGAAATGTCATAGTAAATGTATCAAGACACTACGATCTGATTGTGGTGGTGAGTACCTCTTAGGAGAGTTTAAGAGTTACTTATCAGAGGCTGGGATTCAATCCCAATTATTTACACCGGGTACACCCCAACATAATAGTATGGCAGAACGAATGAATAGGACTCTTACGGAAATGGTTAGATCAATGATGAGTTATTCAGAATTACAAAAATTATTTTTGGGGTATGCTCTGGAAATATCGGCGTATATTCTGAACTTGGTAGCTTCTAAATCAATACCCTCTACTCTCACAGAATTGTGGACTAAGCGCAAGCTTAGTCTGAAACACATTCGGATTTCGGGTAGTCCTACACATGTGCTGAAGGGAGATGTTGATAAGTTGGAATCTCGTATAGAAGTTCGCTTGTTTGTGAGCTATCTTAGAGGAAAGAAAGGTGGTTTATTTTATAGTCCTAAAGATTAAAAGGTCATCGTTAGCATGGATGCCCAATTTTTAGAAGAGGACTATATAATGAACCACAAGCTCATAAGTAAAATTGTTCTTGAGGAAATGAGAAGGGATAATTCTTCTGTACCCGCAGTACAAGATGAGATACCATAAGTGAATGCACCGTGTATCACAAATGATACACAATTATCAGTAGTGTCTCATCGCAGTGGGAGGATTATTAGATAACCGATAGATTCATGTTTTTGGGGAAGCCATCGAACTTGGTCCCTAGTGAACATGAAATAGATCCTTGAACTTATGACGAAGCACTCTAAGATAAAGATGTGATATCTTGACAAAAGGGAATGCTCTCTAAGATAAAATCTATGGATTCTAATCAAGTTTGGGAGCTTGTAGAACCACCAAATGGTATAAAAGTCATTAGATGTAAATAGGTCTACAAAAGAAAAAGAGGATCAGACGGAAAGGTAGAAACCTTTAAAGTAAGGCTTGTTGCGAAGGGGTGTGCTCAGAAAGAAGGGATTGATTATGAGGAAACCTTTTCGGTGGTAGCCATGCTTAAGTCTATCCAAATTCTTTTGTCAGATGGATTATGAGGTTTAGCAGATGGATGTCAAGACAGCTTTCCTTAATGGAAGTCTTGAAGAAAACATCTATATGAAGCAACCTGAGGGATTCATTGCAAAGGATAAAGAGCATCTCGTGTGTAAACTCAATTGATCCATTTATGGACTAAAATAAGCTTCGAGATCTTGGAACATCTGCTTTGATGAAGTAATCCAATCTTATGGATTTATTCAATATCTGGATGAATCTTGTGTATATAAGAAGAGTGACGGAAATGTGGTGGTATTTCTTATACTATACGTAAATGACATCTTGTTAATTGGAAAGAATGTCAGGGTTATCAGACGTAAGGGTATGGTTGTCTAAGCAGTTTGCTATGAAGGACTTGGGAGAAGCTGGACATATTCTTGGGATCAAAGTAATAAGAGATCACAAGAAAAGAATGGTGTGCTTATCTCAAGCTTCATACATTGACACTATCCTAGCTCGTTTTAGCATGCAAAACTCAAAGAAAAGTTTTCTACCCTTTAGACATGTAGTGCCTCTATCTAAGAAAATGTGTCCTAAGACACCAAAGAAGATAGAAGAGATGAAAGTAGTTCCTTATACTTTGGTTGTAGGAAGCTTAATGTATGTGATGCTATGTATGAGACTGGATATTTGCTTTGTTGTGGGCATGGTTAGTAGATATCAAAATAACCAGGACAAGGTCATTGAACTGTTGTAAAGCATATTCTAAAGTACCTGAAAAGAACTAGAGATTATATGCTAGTTTACTAGACAAATGATTTATTTCCTGTGGTTACACGAATTCTGATTTCCAGTCAGACAGGGACAGCAATAAATCTACCTCGGGATATGTGTTTACCTTGGGAGGTGGAGTCATAGTATGGAGGAGTGTAAAGCAAAAATGCATTTTGGATTCCACCATGGAAGCTGAGTATGTGGCAGCCTCAGAGAAGCTATGGCTCAAAAACTTTTTGATGGACTTAGAAGTGATTCCTAGTTTGCCCAAAGCTATCACAATTTATTATGATAATAGTGGTGCAGTAGCAAACTCGAAGGAACCACAAGCCCGTAAGGTAAGTAAACACATTGAGCACAAATACCACCTAATACGAGATATCGTAAAGCGATGGAAAGTTGTTATCGCCAAGATTGCATCAGTCGATAACCTAGATAATCCTTTCACAAAGGCCCTTCCGACGAAAACGTATGGCAGCGTATATGACAACATAGTCTTTTAGTATAAGTGGGAGATTGTTAGGATGTATACTATAAACCTAGCTTTTGTATGAAGATCTATTTTGATATGAGAATCTTTTATGGTCAAATGTTTACATTTTATATTCGTTATATATGTTATTGCAATTGTCCAATTAATTTATATTGTAGATAACATGGTGTGTGGTGCCACACAGAAGATCATGTTATTAGTTTCTTATAGATTATGAATGGTAGCACCCAACCAAGATAATTTTGGACAAATTATCGGAATGGTTGTAGTGTAATTTGGTATTAATCTATCTTCATTATAAAATTACACTTAGTACATTTTATATGTATTAAGCAGGACCAATTGATGTTGTTCGATTTATACTGACTATATAAATAGAACAAGACCTTTGTTATTATGGATGTGCGTTCTCTTAATCATTATATGATAACGAGTATATATACTCAGTATATATTTCTTTAATTTACCAATGGGTGAGATTTATTTATTAAATCAATAAGCTTGGTAAATTGGGATACAATGTTGTTTATATGGTGTGTTGTTGATTATAGAATGAAACCGTATCCTAATTATTTAGGATGATGATGTCTCCTTGAGGAGCTCATAAGGATTATCATGTAAACCCTACAGGTGGATTTATTCCGAACATTTGATATCTTAAACACGGGGAGATAAACACGCATATAATAAATAGGAGCCCATATTTAATATAGATTTGGGACAGTAGTTCAATAATATCTCTTTAGTGGATCGAGTTATTATTGATTGAATTAAGAAGTGTGTTCAGGCCGAACTAGGACTTCTAATCCTATCAGGAGGCTGAATCCTAATTCTCCCCAAGGTCTCTTTTGTAGCCTATAAATAAACCTTAAGTCAACCACTTCTAAACACACAAAAATCTCATAAAAAATTTTTAGTGGAAGGTGGCTGGTATTCTCGAAGGATCGTTGCCCACACAACGTTCAAGAAAAGATGAGAAATACGGTAGAAGATCGAGAGGTCCAGGCTCTATAGATTGTTCGACAGTTCTCACCTTAGAACTGGTTCGTCTTCACCTATTATGGTGAAAGGTATGATTCGTCTTCTACTGCGTGTTAATCGTATCTTGTATGGATCGCGAATCAGATAATAGCATAGGATTAGCGATCCGTGGTTCCAACACTTACTTCCTGCAGTTGAGCATAAGGGTTTTTTTTCATTGTCCATCAGTGTTGGTTTGTTCAAGATCTTTTCAGAGTTACAGGGTAACTCATTCTCCATTAAAGTTTCAGTTTGAACAAACACCACAACCTTAGATGAACTTGTTGTAGCCTGAGAAGTGTGAGTGTTGTATCCTAAGCCAGTTTTCTCAAATGGACTACTGGCCATCAATAGACACTCTCTTGTATCCTTAGCAGATTTGCTGAAAATTCTAATTGTGGATTACAAGTTCTCTTTCTCATTTTCTAGCTTGGTGACCAGCATATTGAGCCTTGAGACCTCCTTCTGAAGCTTGTTGCATTTTGAGCTATCAGATTCACATGCTGCTAACATTTTTGTAATATCAACATTTTTGCTTCTGAGGATCTCATTTTCAATTCTAAGGTTCTCATTCTCAACCTTTAGCTCCTCATGGGTTGAGTTTATCTGCTTAAAGTCACTCATGATCCTTTTGAGAGAGTGGATCATGTTCAGCTCCTCTTTATCAAGTATGGACAACGGTTGGTAATTTACCTCATCTTCTTCGTTGTTCTCACAGTCTTTTGCCATCAGGCAAATCAGTGCTTCTTCGTCTAAGGATGAGGTTTCACTATCACTGTCAGAAGATTCAGCAGCTTTCAGCATCTCCTTTAAGACTATTGTATCTTTAGTTTTTTCCATCTCTCCAATGAGAGCTCTAAGCTTATGTCTGTCATCTCTTATCTTCTCTTTCCTTTGCTCTCTTTCTCCTTCAGGATACTTGTGTACTGTTGGGTATAGACAACTTCTTGCATAGTGTCCAGGCTTCCTGCTATTATAACACAAGTCAAGATTGTTTGTATTTGATTGAGGAGATAGAGATACCTGAGTTGGTAGATGACTTCTTCTAAAGTCATTCCTCTTGTTGTTGTTGCTACTGCTATTGTTGCTCTTCATGAACCTTTTGAACTTCTTTAGAAGAAGAGTCATATCTTCTTCTGTATCCTCAGCTGTAACTTCTAACTGCTTATTGTAACTTACGATTGCTGTATCCTTTGTACTTCTTACAGTCAATGCAGTGACCTATGAACTTGATTCTTCTGCCTTCTTTTTCCTTCTGTTGATGTCATATTCGAAGGAGTTGAGGTCGGAGAAGAGGTTGAATATACTCATAGACTTCTGATCCATATACACTCTCATAACGATGGTCTTGTTGTCCCACTCCATTGGAAAGGCTCTTAGCACTTTCATATTTTTCTCTTTTTGCGTGTAGTGCTTGCCCAAAGCTTCAAGTTCATTCACTATTGAAGTGAACCTCAGGTCTAGCTGCTCTAAAATCTCTTCATTCTTCATCTGAAAGAGCTTAAAAAGCTGGGTAGCGTTGGAGATCTTGTTATCCTATTTGAGTTCTGTGCCCTCACATATCTGCTCCAACTTTTCCCATATCTCCTTGGATGTTCTGCATGTTTTGACCTTGCTAAAGGTGCTTTATCCAAGGTGATAAATAGAGCATTTTTGGCCACATTGTCCAGGTTGGCTCTCTTCATGTCCTCGTTATTCCATTCTTGTCTTGGCTTGATCAGGAAGTTAGGTAGCTGAGATGCTCCTTCCTTTTATCTCTTCCCAACATGAGATTCACCTTCGTGGGAATAATCAATCCTTCTGTGATGACCGTCCACATCTCATCATTCATTGTTGAAATTGTAGGAACCGTTGGATCGCCGACCCTATATGATTATCTGAATCGGGGTCTATGCAAATATGATTAACACGCAGCGGAAAACGAATCATACCTTTGCACCGAAATTAGTTCTAAGATCAGAACTGTAGATGGAGGAATCGATGAAGCCTAGACCTCACGATCTTCTGCTGTATTCCTCGCCTTTATCTCAAACGTTGTGTGGGCAACGAGCTATCGAGACTTTCAGCCGTCTTCTACTAATACGTATCTCAGATTTTTATGTCTGTGTATCTGTATTTCTGTGTCTAGAAACGACTGACTTGAGTCTTATTTATAGGCTACAACAGGGACCTTGAGGAGGATTAGGAATCAGTCTCCTGATAGGCTTAGGAGTCCTAAATTCAATCTGAATATACTTCTTAAGCCTATCAATAATATCTCAATCCACTAAAAAGATATTATTGAACTACCGTCCCTTATCCATATTAGATATGGCTCCTATTTATTATGTGCGCGTTTATCTCCCTGCGTTTAAGATATCGAATGTCCATTAATTAAATGAATTATTGACAATTTAATTAATTAATATTTAATTCCAAGAGTAGTACCACTCAACTTTATTATCATGCCGGAATAAATCCACCTGCAGGGTTTACATGATGATCCTTATGAGTTCCTCAAGGGGACATCATCATCCTAAATAATTAGGACACGGTTTCATTATATAATCAACAGCACACCATATAAACAACACTGTATCCCAATTTACCGAGCTTATTGATTTAATAAATAAATCTCACCCATTGGTAAATTAAAGAAACATATATCGAGTATACATGCTCGTTATCATACAATGATTAAGAGGACGCACATCCATAATAACAGAGGTCTTGTTTTATTTATGTAGTCAGTACAAATAAAACAACCTCAATTGGTCCTGCTCAATATATACAAAATATACTAGTGTAATTTTATAATCAAGATAGATTAATACCAAATTACACTACAACCATTCCGATAATTTGTCCAAAATTATCTCGGCTGTGAGCTACCATTTATAATCTATAAGGAACTGATAACATGATCTTTTGTGTGGCACCACACACCATGTTATCTACAATATAAATTAATTGGACAATTGCAATAACATATATAACAAATATATAAAATGCAAACATTTGACCATAAAAGATTCTCATATCATAAAATAGATGTTCATACAAAAGCTAGGCTTATAGTATACATCCTAACAATTTCCCACTTATACTAAAAGACTATATTGTCATATACGCTGCCATGCATCTGATTCCCATCCCATCAAGATGCTCATCGAAGGCTTTCGCCGGAAGGGCCTTTGTGAAAGGATCTGCTAGGTTATCGGCTGATGCAATCTTGGTGACAACAACGTCCCCTCGCTTTACGATATCTCGTATTAGGTGGTACTTGCGTTCAATGTGTTTACTTGCCTTATGGGCTCGTGGTTCCTTCGAGTTTGCTACTGTACCACTGTTGTCACAATAGATTGTGATAGCTTTGGGCAAACCAGGAATCACTTCTAAGTCTATCAAGAAGTTTCTGAGCCATACAGCTTCTTTGGCTGCCTTAGAGGCCACCACATATTCAGCTTCCATGGTGGAGTCCGAAACACATTTCTGCTTCACACTTCTCCACACTATGGCTCCACCTCCCAAGGTAAACACATACCCCGAGGTTGATTTACTGTTGTCCCTATCTGACTGGAAATCCGAATCCGTGTAACCCACAGGTAATAAATCATTTGCTTGGTAAACTAGCATATAATCTCTAGTCGTTTTCAGGTACTTTAGAATATGCTTTACGACAGTCCAATGACCTTATCCTGGGTTACTTTGATATCTCTAACCATGCCCACGGCAAAGCAGATATCCGGTCTCGTACATAGCATCGCATACATCAAGCTTCCTACAGCCGAAGCATAAGGAACTGCTTTCATTTCCTCTATCTCCTTTGGTGTCTTAGGACACATTTCCTTAGATAAAGGTACCCCATGTCTAAAAGGTAAAAAACCTTTCTTGGAGTTTTGCATGCTAAAACGAGCTAGAATAGTGTCAATGTATGAAGCTTGAGATAAGTATAACATCCTTTTCTTGCGATCCCTTATAACTTTGATCCCAAGAATATGTCCAGCTTCTCCTAAGTTCTTCATAGAAAATTGCTTGGACAGCCATACCCTTACATCTGACAACACCTTGACATTGTTTTCAATTAACAAGAAGTCATCTACGTATAGTACAAGAAATACCACCACGTTTCCGTCACTCTTCTTATATACACAAGATTCATCCGGACATTGAATAAATCCATAAGACTGGATTACTTCATCAAAACGGATGTTCCAAGATCTCGAAGTTTGTTTCAGTCCATAAATGGACCGATTAAGCTTACACACAAGATGCTCTTTGCCCTTCTCAATGAATCCCTCTGGTTGCTTCATATAGATGTTTTCTTCAAGACTTCCATTAAGGAAAGCTGTCTTGACATTCATCTGCCAAACCTCATAATCCATATGAGCAGCAATAGACAAAAGAATCCGGATAGACTTCAGCATGGCTACCGGTGAAAAGGTTTTCTCATAATCGATCCCTTCTTTTTGAGTATACCCTTTCGCAACAAGCCTTGCTTTAAAGGTCTCTACCTTTCCGTCTGATCCTCTTTTCTTTTTGTAGACCCATTTACATCCAATGGCTCTTACACCATTTGGTGGTTCCACAAGCTCCCAAACTTGATTAGAATCCATAGATTCTATCTCAGAGAGCATTGCCTTTTGCCAAGATATCGCATCTTTATCTTGGAGTGCTTCGTCATAAGTTCAGGGATCTATTTCATGTTGTCCAGGGACCAAGTCTGAAGACTCTCCCAAAAACATGAATCTATCAGGTTGTCTAACAACCCTCCCACTACGACGAGGCACTATCGGTATTTGTGTATCATTAGTGACACGCGGTGCAGTCACTTGTGGTATCTCATCTTGTACCGTCGGTACATCCGAATTATCCCCTCTCATTTCCTCAAGAACAATTTTACTCATAGGCTTGTGGTTCATTACATAGTCTTCTTCTAAAAATCGGGCATTCGTACTAACAATATCCTTCTGATCTTTAGGACTATAAAATAAACCACATTTCGTTCCTCTAGGATAGCCTACAAACAAGTGCACTTCCGTACGAGATTCCAACTTATCAGCATCTCCCTTCAGCACATGTGCTGGACTACCCCAAATTCGAATGTGTTTCAGACTAGGCTTGCGCCCAGTCCACAATTCTGTGGGAGTAGAGGGTACTGACTTAGAAGGTACCAAGTTTAGAATGTACGTCGCTGTTTCCAGAGCATACCCCTAAAATGAATTTTGTAATTTTGAATAACTCATCATCAATCTAACCATTTCCATAAGAGTCATATTCCTTCGTTCTGCCACACCATTCTGTTGGGGTGTACCCGGTGCAGACAATTGGGATTGAATCCCAGCCTCTGATAAGTAACTCCTAAACTCTCCTAAGAGGTACTCACCACCACGATCAGATCTTAGCGTCTTGATACATTTACCATGACGTTTCTCCACATCAGCCTTGTATTCTTTGAACTTGTCAAAGCACTCAGACTTGCGGCGCATCAAGTAAATGTATCCATATCTCAAATAATCGTCTATAAAAGAGACAAAATATTCAAAACCACATCTTGCCTGAATAGTCATAGGGCCACATAAATCAGAATGAATCAATTCCAACACTTATTTGGCTCTATACCCCTTTGCCTTAAAAGGCCTTTTGGTCATTTTTCCTTCCAAGCAGGATTCGCAGGTTGGATAGTTTTCCACTTCTAAGGAACCCAAAGGTCCATCGGCTATCAACCTTTGAATCCTCCTCAAGTTAATATGACCCAACCTTAGATGCCAAAGATATGTTTGATTCATTTTCGAAGGTTCTTTTATCTTATTAGATTTAGAAGATGTGCTATTAATTTCCATTTGTTGCATCGTAGGAGTTATAGGATTAAGAATATATAAATTGTCAACCAACGTACCAGAACAGATAATAACTCTATTCTTCTTAACGACAACATTGTTATCAAAAGAAACAGAATATCCATCCTTAAAAAGTTTAGAAACTGAAATCAAATTCTTTCTAAAACAAGGTACGTAAAGACAATTTCTTAAAATCAAAGTCTTATTCCTATGAAAAGATAAATAAACATCTCCCACTGCAACGGCCGCCACTTTCACAGCGGTGCCCATGTATATGGTAATCTCCCCATCACTTAGTCATTTGGTTTCCTGGAACCCCTGCAATGAATTGTAGACATGATCAGTGGCTCCCGTATCTACACACCAAGTACCGGTAGATAACACCGCTAAACATGTTTCAACAACTAATGAAAAAGATGTACCTGAATTGTTCTCCTTTTTACGGGGACAATCGACTTTCCAATGTCCAGCCTGCTTGCAATGGAAGCACTTGCCTTTTGGCTTTTTCACACCACCTTGTGGTTTAGCCACTTGAGGTCCGGCCGTCTTCTTTGCTGAAGAATTATGTTTCTTCTTCTTCTTCTTTCCGCCTTGTGGTTTAGAAGCAGAAACATTTTCAGCAACGTAAGCCTGAGAATTTTGACGAAACAATCCCTCTGCTGATTGGAGTTCTATCAGAAGTTCCGCTAATGAATACAACCTCTTGTTCATGTTGTAGTTCAAACGGAACTGCTCAAAACTCTTAGGCAGCGTTTGGAGAACGATATCGACCTGGGTTTCCCCATCGATTTCAGCTCCAAGGACCTTCATCTCATTTAGATGAGCCATCATTTTGAGGACATGATCACTCACAGGTGTCCCCTCAACCATGGTGGTAGTCATCAAGTTTCTCATAGCCTCCTGTCTGGCAGCCCGACTTTGATGTCCGAAGAGTTCTTTGAGATTATGCATCATATCATAGGCAGTAGGCATGGCCTGATGCTGATGTTGCAGCACATTTGATATGGAAGCCAAAATGTAACACCGCGCCATCTCATCTGCCTTGACCCACTTCTTATAAAGCATTTTCTCCTCTTCAGTAGAGTTTTCATCAGGCATGTCAGGACAGTGCTCAGTGAGTACAAACTTGTACTCTTCAGCAGTCAGGACAATATCCAGGTTTCGTTTCCAATCAGTATAATTAGGACCAATAAGTTTGTTTTTTTTAAGTATAACATCAAGAGGATTGAAAGCCATAATGAAAATCCTGAGAATCACATAAATAAACACATAGGTCAAATCATTTGAATTGACAAATCATATTGTTCCCTCAAACAACATAGTTTAAATTCACCAACACCTCAATACACCGTGAACTTCGTATGCCACGATAGTGTGGACGTATACTAATTCAAACATTTGTTAGAGGAGGTTTTACCCATTAATTTTATTATCTTGTCAACTTAACTTTATGACAAATAAAATTAATAGTTGGTATTGCTTTGGCCATACAAATAACAGCAGTGACTCCAATGGGGAGGATACTTATCAAATGCATCTAAGTGTATACCATTACTTGATACTAAGTCCATTATCTAGGATTATGTCCCTTCAGATGGAGAAGATGACATGCTCCTAGACAACTTTCTATAATCATCCATAAAGGAAGTTTGATCTAGTGATCCGCAAATGAACTCATCCGATATGGAGGAAGGCACTTAAAACCAACGCGCAAGTTCAAGTGCATCACTTACAAACCAGTAATGGAGGCCATGGGATTTATTAATTAATCCCTATCCCACTTAGTTATTTAACATGAGGGATTTTAACATGCATATCATATAGAACACATACAAGCATGCTTGATAAAACAACACATATAAGACAATAAACATGAAAAACATAATTTCCAACTATTATGGCCTCGTTTTATCACTGTGTTCTTGAATGTTTGCCGTCGCCGGAAAATCATCGCCTAGCACGGTCTGATCGTGCCCCTCAGCACGGTCGTGCTCGATCTGAAAACACGCCGCACGGTTGACCGTGCCATACAGCACGGTCGTGCCCTGTTGTCCAGTCGCGATCCTCAGCTGGCACGGTCTGACTGTGCCCTCCAGCACGGTCGTACCCGATCTGTAAACACGCCGCACGGTCGATCGTGCTCCATAGCACGGTCGTACCCTGTCGTTCAGCTCTAATCTTCTACCGGCACGGTCTGACCGTGCTCCATAGCACGGTCGTGCCCGGTTGTGCGATCCTAACCTTGTTTCTATTACATCCATCGATCCTATACTCCACGAAAGAGTTTACATATAATCTAGATCGAACAGAAAATTAAAACCTAACACGACAAACCGCCGTGATTTTACTATTACAATCATACATTCAAAAAACAACCTCGACATGTCCGAGGGTTTAATTCATACATAAACATACATTCAGACCATAATAGTTGGTTTTAAGGTTCCTGCAGAAAATCATAATTTCTCGCACATCCTACTATTATCTGATCTAAAACGCGCATGCTTTAAGACATGATTCATAATAGAATTAACCGATTCAATCGAATAAAGTCAGAAAACCACGGCTCTGATACCAATTGTAGGAACCGCCGGATCGCCGATCCTATACGATTATCTGAATCGGGGTCCATGCAAATATGATTAACGCGCAGTGGAAAACGAATCATACCTTTTGCACCGAAATTAGTTCTAAGATCAGAACTGTAGATGGAGGAATCGATGAAGCCTGAACCTCATGATCTTCTGCTGTATAACTCGTCTTTATCTCGAACGTTGTGTGGGCAACGAGCTATCGAGACTTTCAGCCGTCTTCTACTAATATGTATCTCAGATTTTTATGTCTGTGTATCTGTATTTCTGTGTCTAGAAACGGCTGACTTGAGGCTTATTTATAGGCTACAACAGGGACCTTGAGGAGGATTAGGAATCGGTCTCCTGATAGGCTTAGGAGTCCTAAATTCAATCTGAATATACTTCTTAAGCCTATCAATAATATCTCAATCCACTAAAAAGATATTATTGAACTACCGTCCCTTATCCATATTAGATATGGCTCCTATTTATTATGTTCGCGTCTATCTCCCCGCGTTTAAGATATCGAATGTCCATTAATTAAATGAATTACTGACAATTCAATTAATTAATATTTAATTCCAAGAGTAGTACCACTCAACTTTATTATCATGCCGAAATAAATCCACCTGCAGGGTTTACATGATGATCCTTATGAGTTCCTCAAGGGGACATCATCATCCTAAATAATTAGGATACGGTTTCATTATATAATCAACAGCACACCATATAAACAACATGTATCCCAATTTACCGAGCTTATTGATTTAATAAATAAATCTCACCCATTGGTAAATTAAAGAAACATATATCGAGTATACATGCCCGTTATCATACAATGATTAAGAGGACGCACATCCATAATAACAGAGGTCTTGTTTTATTTATGTAGTCAGTACAAATAAAACAACCTCAATTGGTCCTGCTCAATATATACAAAATATACTAGTGTAATTTTATAATCAAGATAGATTAATACCAAATTACACTACAACCATTCCGATAATTTATTCAAAATTATCTCGGCTGTGAGCTACCATTTATAATCTATAAGGAACTGATAACATGATCTTCTGTGTGGCACCACACACCATGTTATCTACAATATAAATTAATTGGACAATTGCAATAACATATATAACAAATATATAAAATGCAAACATTTGACCATAAAAGATTCTCATATCATAAAATAGATGTTCATACAAAAGCTAGGCTTATAGTATACATCCTAACAGAAATATGTGCATGTATTCTGATTTTCCAGTCATCATATTCTGCTATGGAAAATATAGACAATTTATGATTTGAAGAATCCATGATATGTTGAAGAAATGAGATTTTTCAACGATATAGAGAAAACAGCGGGTTTTAAGTGGATTTGGGTAGGTGACCAGATAAGTTGGCTTTTAACCCAACTAACTTTGATACCACTTGTTGGTCCCAAATGGTGTCCGAGGTTCAGGGGGGTGAATGAACCTTGGTCAATTTTGCAAATCTCTTTCAAACTTACTGTTCTACAAGTTACTTGAACTTACAGCACCAGCAGTTACTGCTTACAGCACAAGAATGCAGTGTTGCACGCTATAATTTAGAGTTTTTAATGCAGCGAAAAATATGTTTTGACCAAAGGCTTGTTTTCTCAAATATGTTTTTCTTTAAAAGTCCTTTTATGCTTATGATAAGATATGTATAAGATGCAGCATATATATATATATAAAGTAATAAAATATTTATAGCTTATAGTGGTTTGAAGGTGGTGTAATTCTTCTACGTCCACTCTACTACTTCTCGAGTAGGAACATCATTAAGCAAGATTGAATTACAGAGAAACACATAACAATCTATCAACCTAACGAGTTAACACCTACTAGAACCCAGCGTACACACAACAACTACAAGTTCTAAAGGCAAACCCACACAGAATTTCTATACTCCCACATATGGAAGTTGTCTATCACCTAGACAACTATACAAACAGCAAGGATAAATCCTCTCAACTGTTCGACACCTAAAACAACCCAGCATACAACAACAAGATTAAAGTATATATGGTATGTTCTTCAACTGATGCGGTGAAGTGAGCTTCTGAATTCTTCTTTGGATCTTTCAGGTTGAACTCGTTCACTTCACTTTAGGTCGAGTGACTGAAACTGTAGAATGCTTAAGAATGTAGCTTCGAATGCTTGAGCTTGTTTGAGCGTAAAATGTTTTGTTGTTCAGTGCTTCAGTGTTGCTCGACCTCTATTTATACTTGTATAAAGATATCCGTTGAAGGGGATATCTCTCATTTGAAATATGTGTACTCATCAAAGACATGGCCAACATTTAATGCGTCTTGACTTTTCTTCTCAAAGCATTTAATACAGTGGTTGCAGCTCGCAGCTTTCTACATCCTGTTGTTACGATGTATACTATAAGCCTAACTTTTGTATGAACATCTAATTTGATATGAGAATCTTTTATGGTCAAATGTTTACATTTTATATTTTTTATATATGTTATTACAATTGTCCAATAAATTTATATTGTAGATAACATGGTGTGTGGTGCCAAACAGAAGATCATGTTGTAGGAACCGCCGGATCGCCGACCCTATACAATTATCCGAATCGGGGTCCATGCAAAATTGATTAACGCGTAGCGGAAAAACGAATCATACATTTTGCACCGAAATTAGTTCTAAGATCAGAACTGTAGATCGAGGAATCGATGAAGCCTGGACCTCACGATCTTCTGCTGTATTCCTCGCCTTATCTCGAACGTTGTATGGGCAACGAGCTATCGAGACTCTCAGCCGTCTTCTACTAATACGTATCTCAGATTTTTATGTCTATGTATCTGTATTTCTGTGTGTCTC
Organism: Scutellaria barbata; assembly: GCA_028654395.1. Classification (NCBI taxonomy): domain Eukaryota; kingdom Viridiplantae; phylum Streptophyta; class Magnoliopsida; order Lamiales; family Lamiaceae; genus Scutellaria; species Scutellaria barbata. The sequence goes on along the minus strand of CM053651.1, from coordinate 7,338,478 downwards.
GAAAATGGCTGACTTGAGGCTTATTTATAGGCTACAACAGGGACTTTGAGGAGGATTAGGAATCGGTCTCCTGATAGGCTTAGGAGTCCTTAATTCGATCTGAATATACTTCTCAAGCCTATCAAATAATATCTTAATCCACTAAAAAGATATTATTGAACTACCGTCCTTTATCCATATTAGATATGGCTCCTATTTATTATATGCGCGTTTATCTCCCTGCGTTTAAGATATCGAATGTCCATTAATTAAATGAATTACTGACAATTCAATTAATTAATATTTAATCCAAGAGTAGTACCACTCAACTTTATTATCATGCCGGAATAAATCCACCTGCAGGGTTTACATGATAATCCTTATGAGTTCCTCAAGGGGACATCATCATCCTAAATAATTAAGACACGATTTCATTATATAATCAACAGCACACCATATAAACAACACTGTATCCCAATTTACCGAGCTTATTGATTTAATAAATAAATCTCACCCATTGGTAAATTAAAGAAACATATATCGAGTATACATGCCTGTTATCATACAATGATTAAGAGGACGCACATCCATAATAACAGAGGTCTTGTTTTATTTATGTAGTCAGTACAAATAAAACAACCTCAATTGGTCCTGCTCAATACATACAAAATGTACTAGTGTAATTTTATAATCAAGACAGATTAATACCAAATTACACTACAACCATTCCGATAGTTTGTCCAAAAATTATCTCGGCTGTGAGCTACCATTTATAATCTATAAGGAACTGATAACATGATCTTCTGTGTGGCACCACACACCATGTTATCTACAATATAAATTAATTGGACAATTGCAATAACATATATAACAAATATATAAAATGCAAACATTTGACCACAAAAGATTCTCATATCATAAATAGATGTTTACACAAAAGCTAGGCTTATAGTATACATCCTAACACATGTTATCAGTTTCTTATAGATTATAAATGGTAGCTCACAACAAAAATAATTTTAGATAAATTATCGGAATGGTTGTAGTGTAATTTGGAATTAAAATTACACTAGTACATTTTGTATGTATTACACCAATTGAGGTTGTTCTATTTATACTGGCTATGTAATAAAACAAGACCTCTGTTATTATGGATGTGCATCCTCTTAATCAATATATAATAACGGGCACATATACTCGATATATATTTCTTTAATTTACCAATGAGTGAGATTTATTTATTAAATCAATAAGCTCGGTAAATTAGGATATAATATTGTTTATATGTGTGTTGTTTATTATAGAATAAAACTATGTCCTAATTATTTAGGATGATGATGTTTCCTTAAGAAGCTCATAAAGATTATCATGTAAACCCTGCAGGTGGATTTATTCTAGCATGATAATAAAGTTGAGTGGTACTACTCTTAGAATTAGATGTTAATTAATTGAATTGTCAGTAATTCATTTAATTAACGGACATTCGATATCTTAAACACAGGGAGATGAACGCGCACATAATAAATAGGAGCCCATATTTATTATTGATTTGGGATGGTAATTCAATAATAACTCTTTAGTGGATCGAGTTATTATTGATGAGATTAAGAAGTGTGTTTAGGCTGAACTGAGACTCCTAATCCCATCAGGAGACGGAATTCTAATCCTCCTCTATGTCCCTGTTGTAGCCTATAAATAAGCCTTAAGTTAGCCGCTTCAAAATACATGAAAATCATAAAACGATTTTAGTAGAAGACGGCTGGTATTCTCGGAGGATCATTGCCCATACAACATTCTAGAAAAGATGAGGAATACGGTGGAAGATCAAGAGGTCTAGTCTCTATAGATTGTTCGGCAGTTCTGACCTTAGAACTGGTTCGTCCTCACCTATTACGGTAAAATGTATGATTCATTTTCCACTGCATGTTAATCATATCTTGTATGGATTCCGAATCAGATAATTACATAGGGTTAGCGATTTGGCGGTTCCAATAATTGGTATCAGAGCTGTGGTTTTCTAACTCTATGCGATTGATTTGGTTAATCATATTGTGATGCGTACATAGATCGGATAATAGTAGGATATGTGATTTATTATGATGTTTTGCAGGAACCCTAAAATCCATCTATTATGGTCTGTATGTATGTTGATGTATGAATTAAATCCTCGGGCATGTCGAGGTTGTTTTTGATGATTAATGTTTGTAATAGTAAAATCACGGCGGTTTGTCGTGCTAGGTTTTAATTTTCTGTTTGATCTAGATCATGTGTAAACTTCTTCGTGGAGTATAGGATTGATGGATGTAATAGTATTACAGAGTTAAAGTTGCGATCGAGATTTCTTAATATGGTGAAGGATTCTGGTGTCCAGAAGCCGCAATGGAAAGGGAAGCGAGAGGGTAGAAATATCGAGAATGTAAGTATATAACGAGGCCATAATAGTTGGAATTATTATTTTCCATGTTTATTATTGTTATTTATATGTGTTGTTTTATAAAGCATGCTTTTATGTGTTTCATATGATATGCATGTTAAAATCCCTCATGTTAAATAACTAAGTGGGAGAGGGATTAATTTTAATAAATCTTGTGGGCCTCTATTACTGGTTTGTAATGATGCATTTAAACTTGTGTGTTGGCTTTAAGTGTCTTCCTTCATATCAGATGAGTTTATTTGTGTATCACTGAATCAAACTTCCTTTATGAATGATTATAGAAAGTTGTTTAGCAGTATGTCATCTTCTCCATCTGAAGGGGCATAATCCTAGATAATGGACTTAGTATCAAGTAATGATATACACTTACGTACATTTAATAGTATTCTCCCCATCGAAGTCACTGTTGTTATTTATATGGCCGAAGCAAAACCAACTATTAATTTTATTTGTCATAAAGTTAAGTTGACAAGATAATAAAATTAATGGGTAAAACTCCTCTAAAAAATATTGGAATTAGTATACGTCCACATTATCGTGGCATACGAAATTCATGGTGTGTTGAAGTATTGGTGAATTTAAATTATATTGTTTGTGGGAACAATAGTGTTTGTTAATTCAAATAATTTAACCTACGTGTTTATTTACACGATTTTCAGGTTTTTCATTATGGCTTTCAATCTTCTTACCGTTATACTTAAAGAAAATAAACTTACTGGTCCTAATTGTATTGATTGGAAACGAAACCTAGATATTGTCCGAACTATTGAAGAGTACAAGTTTGTACTCACTAAGCATTGTCCTGACATACGTGATGAAAACTCTACTGAAGAGGAGAAACTGCTTTATAGGAAGTGGGTCAAGGCAGATGAGATGGCGTGGTGTTACATTTTGACTTCCATGTTAAATGTACTGCAATATCAGCATCTGGCCATGCCTACTGCCTATGATATGATGCATACTCTCAAAGAACTATTCGGACACCAGTGTTGGGCTGCTAGGCAGGACGCTATGAGAAACTTGATGACTACCACCATGGCTGAGGGGACACCTGTGAGTGATCATATCCTCAAGATGATTGGAACTGAAATCGATGGGGAAACCCAGGTTAATATCATTCTCCAAACACTGCCTAAGTGTTTTGAGCAGTTCCGTCTGAACTACAACATGAATAAGAGGTTGTATTCATTGGCATAACTTCTGACAGAACTCCAATCAACAGAGGGACTGTTTCGTTAAAATTCTCAAGCTTACATTACTAAATATATTTTTACTTCTAAGCCGAAAGGCTGAAAGAAGAAGAAGAAACAAAATCCTTCAACAAAGAAAATGGCTGGACCTCAAGTGGCTGGGCCACAAGGTGGCGTGAAATAAGCCGAAGGGCAAGTGCTTCAATTACAAGCGGTCTGGACATTGGAAAGTCGATTGTCCTCGTAAAAAGGAGAATAATGGAGGTACATCCTTTTCATTAGTTGTTAAAATATGTTTAGCGGTGATATTTACCGGTACTTGGTGTGTAGATACGTGAGCTACTGATCTTGTCTGCAATTCATTGCAGGGGTTTCAGGAAACCAGACGACTAAGTGATAGAGAGATTACCATATACATAGGCACTGCTGCGAAAGTAGCGACCGTTGCAGTGGGAGACATTTATTATCATTTCATAAGAATAAGTCTTTGGTTTTGAGAGATTGTCTTTACATACCTTGTTTTAGAAAGAATTTGATTTCAGTTTCTAAACTTTTTATGAATGGATATTCTGTTTCTTTTGATGACAAAGTTATGGTCAAGAAGAATAAAGTTATTATCTGTTCTGGTACGTTGGTTGGCAATTTATATACTCTTAATCCAATAACTCCTACGATGCAACAAATGGAATTTAATAACACATCTTCTAAATCTAATAAGAGAAAAGAACCTTTGAAAATGAACCTAGCATATCTTTGGCATCTAAGGTTGGGTTATATTAACTTGAGTATGATTCAAAGGTTGATAGCCGATGGACCTTTGGGTTCCTTGGAAGAGGAAAACTATCTAACCTGTCAATCCTACTTGGAAGAAAAAATGACCAAAAGGCCTTTTAAGGCTAAGGGGTATAGAGCCAAAGAAGTGTTAGAATTGGTTCATTCTGATTTGTGTGGCCCTATGACTATTCAGGCAATAGGTGGTTTCGAATATTTTGTCTCATTTATAGATGATTATTCGAGATATGGGTACATTTACTTGATGTACCGTAAGTCTGAGTGCTTTGATAAGTTCAAAGAATATAAGGCTGATGTGGAGAAATGTCATGGTAAATGTATCATGACACTACGATCTGATCGTGGTGGTGAGTACCTCTTAAGAGACTTTACGAGTTACTTATCAGAGGCTGGAATTCAATCCCAATTGACTGCACCAGGTACACCCCAACAGAACGGTATGACAGAACGAAAGAATATGACTCTTATGGAAATGGTTAGATCAATGATGAGTTATTCGGAATTACCAAATTCATTTTGGGGGTATGATTTGGAAACAGCGGCATATATTCTAAACTTGGTACCTTTTAAATCAGTACCCTCTACTCCCATAGAATTGTGAACTGGGTGCAAGCCAAGTCTGAAACACATTCAGAATTGGGGTAGTCCAGCACATGTGCTGAATGGAGATGCTGATAAGTTGGAATCTCGTACCGAAGTTCGCTTGTTTGTGGGCTATCATAGAGGAACAAAAGGTGGTTTATTTTATAGTTCCAAAGATCAAAAGGTCATTGTTAACACGAATGCCCGATTTTTAAAAGAGGACTATGTAATGAACCACGAACCTATGAGTAAAATTATTCTTAAGTAAATGAGAGGGGATAATTTTTCCGTACCAGTGGTACAAGATAAGATACCACAAGTGACTGCACTGCGTGTCACAAATGATATACAATTACCGATAGTGCCTCATCATAGTGGAAGAGTTGTTAGACAACCTGATATATTCATGTTTTTAGAAGAGTCTTCGAACTTGGTCCCAGGTGAACATGAAATAGATCCTTGGACTTATGATGAAACACTCCAAAATAAAGATGCGATATCTTGGCAAAAGGTAATGCTCTTTAAATGTGGTGGTATTTCTTGTACTATACATAGATGACATCTTATTAATTGGAAACAATATCAGGGTGTTGTCAGACGTAAGGGTACGGCTATCCAAGCAGTTTGCTATGAAGGACTTGTGAGAAGCTGGACATATCTTGGGATCAAAGTAATAAAAGATCGCAAGAAAAGAATGTTGTGCTTATCTCAAGCTTCATACAATGACACTATCCTAGCTCGTTTTAGCATGCAAAACTCCAAGAAAAGTTTTCTACCTTTGAGATATGATGTACCTCTATCTAAGAAAATCACTACAAGAAATTTGAGAAATAGTGACGAGAAAATTTGTCATTTAAATGCTATTTTTCGTTACTAAAAGTATTTGGTGACGAAATCTTAGCGTCGCAATGATCGTCGTTGTAGGTGCGTCACAAAAGAAAAATGTGACAATTTTTTAAATTTATCATCAAATAGTGAACTTTTAATGACGCTAATGGTATCATCACTATATTTTATTATTTATAGTGACATTTAACTCGTCATTTTTTCCTTAAAATTTTTGTCACCTATTATGTTATTTCGTCATCTAAATGGTTAATTTTAAATGACAAATGTCTTATTGTCATGAAAACATTGAACTTCAGTGACAAAATCAAATATTTTACTAAACTCATCGTTATTTGGTGACGACTTTATTGTCATTAAAATATTAATTATTTCGTCATCTTTAAATAATTCGTCATGAAAGAGTTACTAGATGATGACAAAATTTTAGTCGTCATTTAATAAATATATCATGTTGTCGTGATAAATTAGCATTTGATGACAAATATTAATTGTCACCGAAAATATAAGTATTATGACAACATATTGTTTTCGTCAAAAAAATATATGACGATTTTTATCCGTCACAAGATATACACGTACGGTGACAAACAATATTTGGTGACAAAATATTATATTATCACTAAATGAATATTTATCATGACAACTAAATCAATTCATTGAGATAAGATTAGTTTTTTCATGACAAAATAATCATCGTCATTAACTTATTGATTTTATGTGACGACGTTCACAATTACGGAAAAAAAATTAACATATAGAGACAAATTGTTATATTAATGTCATCTTTTGTAAAATATATTTCATTATATATTTGTGACAAAATATATTATGGTTAACCGGCTCTAGTTGTAAATATTTTAAATTTAGTATTTAATAATAATTATAACTATACCAAATTTGTTTTCATTATAAGATCACAAATTTATTCCAAAACCAAATTGTGCACAAAACTAAAAGAATATACATATTCAAGTACCAAAATGAATGTAAATATTTAAAAATACTAAAAGACAGTGGCAAATATCCAAGTTTGACCAATGAAATTAACAATCTTAGTTAATATAAGAAAATGAAACAAGAATGATCATCACTTAAAAGGGACCAAACTATCTAGATAAATATTAGGACTATAATCCTAAATCTTATTTCCTTTCTTGCTTCTTTCAAAACTTCAAAGTGGCAAGAATGAAAACTTCTCGTGAGGAGATCCACAACCATCTGAATATAGATTCATCTGTATATTCCAAATCAATATTAGTATATTAAAAGTAAATATACTCGAAACAATGTATATGAAATTTTTTATTCCTCAATGACACATAACAATGGTTGAAAAACACAATTACAAAAGCAAACTTTAAGAAAAAAAAGTTAGACAATGAATAATACGTAAACCATATAAATCATACACCTAAACAAAATTAAATTAAAAAACACATAATAAACTAACAAATAATATACAAATAGAAAACAATTTAAACTAACCTTGAAAATATTTCAGAGCTCAATTCCTTTAGCAGCAAGATATTCCATGAGCTTATTGATATTTGCACCTTGTTGAGATAGTTGATTCTACTTATTGATATTTGCACCTTGTTGAGATATTCCATGAGTTTATTGATATTTGCACCTTGTTGAGATAGTTGATTCTACTTATTGATATTTGCACCTTGTTGAGATAGTTGGTTCTTCAAACTAGTTACTTCGTTCTCAAATTCAACCACTTGTGTTTTCACTTCGTTCACTTGTGTTTCAGATTTGTTCCTGTGTCTCTTGAAGATTTTTTTGTAGTTGTTGGGTAGATGATTCATATAAAGTGTTTCGTCTGCATGGAGGTTTTGGACCATACCCTAAGCCTTTTACATAACCAGATCCATGTCCAAGGACCTCAAAAACTATCTCATCAGGACTCTTATCAATTCCTTCTTCTTTATATTGCTCCACTAACTTAACCATCTTCTCCTAGTTGAACATATAAATGTAAACAATTAATACTCAACAATATTACAATTAATAGAATTGAATTCTCATAAAATATAAATGTAAACAATTAATACTCAATGTTACAGTTAATAGAATTGAATTCTCATAAAAGAAATTTGTATGCAACTTACCCAGTTATCTTTTGTCTCATCACTAGACCATCCATCTTTCTCAGTATAATGAGTACGTTTATACAATTCGATTCTATCACATAGTTCTCCATTAAGCTCATTCTGAGACTAAAAAGTAAAACTTTGATTAATCTAAAAATGGAATCATAAGAAATAACATCAAATCAAGGAACAACAATTAAATATTAATAAATGCATAATTTATTTTTCATTCAACTATAATTAAATAATCAATGCATAATTTATTTCTAATTTCATATGAAGTGAACTTTGCATGAGATTAAATTTTATGAGCATAATATAAAGTTACTCTATTTTATATCTTTGACCACAAAGTTATGTGTCATCTAACATATATTATTGAGATTGAGATATCCATGAAAGAATATTTGTCGATATTTGTTTCCTTGTATTTGTCGATATTTTCCAATATCATTTTGTAGTTGGCATGATTGTTTCTTATTCTTAAATTAAAGGATACGATTCAATACTCCATATATGTACAACTATAAAGAAGGAGGATCCCTTTAATATTGGATCAAGAAACAATCTTGCCAACTATACAAAAGATATTGGAAAATATCGACAAATACAAGGAAACAAATCAAAGGAAAATATCGACAAATATTCTTTCATGCATATCTAAATCTAATATATACTCAGATTAATTCATAATTAATCTAATTCATAATTAATCTGAAGATTAAACGCTTAAATTATTTATGTAAATGTACCATGGTGCAACATCTTGAAAAACAAAAAAATAAGTACAAATGAAAAATGTATTATATTACTGCAAATGCCTTACAAGAATTGCATACCCACAAAAAATCCCAAGAATTGCATACCCACAAAAAATCCTTCCAAATTCATCCCTGTGATCAAGCTCAATGTGAATCCATAGATATTACACAAATTCATGGCTATAATGATCAATAAATTGATATAAAGCTTCAAAAACTGAATAAATAAAACTGAATTCTAGTATAAGATCATAGTAGCATATGCCACTTCATGATACATAATAACACTCGATCATCTTTAAGTATTGACTAATAACAATTCATGATACATAATAACACTCGATCACACTCGATCATCTTTAAGTATTGACTAATAACAATTCATGATACATAATAACACTCGATCATCTTTAAGTATTGATTAATAACAAGCAACCAACAAGAACAATCAATTAATAGATAAAATATTACAAATGAAGATTGATCTCAAATGCATAAAACGAATAAGAATTCCTGAAAGATGATATTACCAATAGCTAATTCTTCGTTATTGTCAAGAGGATGAATAAAAATAAATCTTGCAACAAAATAATTCAATATAACCTAGGGTATATGCATGAGAGAAAATAGGAATAGATGAGATACTTACCATGATTAAATTTTGATTTCCCACCATCCGCAATTTGATAGCTTGCCAATTTCTTCCCAAAACGAGAGAAAATAAGAATAGATCAGATACTTACCATAATTAAATTTTGAATTCTCACCATCCCGAGAGAAAATAGGAATAGATGAGATACTTACCATGATTATATTTTGATTTCCCACCATCCGCAATTTGATAGCCTGCCAATTTGTAACGCCCAAGATAAAACAAAGCATAATTGGTTAATTAAATAAGTTAACCTTAATTAAAATATCTTATGTGTTTTAATTACATGCGTTTCAGATATGTGTTTAACGACCAGTTTTAGATGGATAAAAATTATACACATAGAAAATAAAATATTTTTATAACATTAGATGCGTAATGGAAAAACGAGAAGATAGAAACGAACTAGAGGTCAATCGGACACCTGTAGGTCAAACGGCGAAAAAAAGGGCAAAATACGGAGTTTCGGAAAAACGAGGAAATGGAATCGGGATGAATAGTGAACGAAAACTTATCGTGAATAGTAACCTATCCTAGTGAACAGTAACCTACCCTAGATGAATAGTGATTTTCCATTTTCTATAAATAGACCCTCATTCGATTTCATTTTTCATCTTTCTTCGAACGAGCCGAAAAGCGACGAAAATACGTAAGTCTCTCTCTTTTCTCTCTCGTCTCTTTATTTATTTTTCTGTTTCCGATCGCCGCCGCCGCCGGAGTCGCCGGAGCCGCGCCGCCGCCGCCGCTGCCGCCGCCGCCGCTGCCGCCGCCGGAAAATTCTAAACTCATCTGTTTTTGTTGATTTTCGTACACAACGTAGTCCTCGACGAGACGAATCTGGGACAACTTCCGGAATTCAATTCCGATTCTCCGTTCGCCGGAAAATGGCGAAAAACCGCCGCTGCCGTCGCCGGAAAAAGTCAAACCCGTTCGTTTCAGCTGATTTTCGTATATAACGTAGCCCTCGACGATACGAGTCTAGGGAAACTTCCGGAATTCAATTCCGATATCCTGTTCGCCGGAAAACGGAGAAAAACCATCTCCAAACCCTAAACCCTTGCTTCTTGTCACCTTTTCTCTCTCCCGTTTTTCTATCTCTCGCCCTTCTTCTCGTGGTTGCAGGCATCGGAGGGCCTTCCGGAGTGGTGGACTAGCCACTGGTAGGGTGGCGCCACCTTGGGTGGCGGTGCCGGTGCCGGAAAATGGATTGGAAAAGTAGTTGTTGCATTGCGTTTTTGTAAAAATCTGTGCGATGAAGGGTTTTTGAGGCCGTTTTTCAGGCCCTATTCATGCCGGAATCCGGCGAGGGATGGCCGGATCTGGTAGCCGGTGTTTCAGGCTATATATAGGACCACGATTTGGCGGCATAGGGTGGCTACACCGCCGCAGGTGGCTCCGGGAAGATGACTGGTCGAGCAGGGTTGCGACGGGAGACCGGGGCACGTGCCGGGGGAAGGCTGCCGAGAAAATTGGGCAGCTGCCGAGAGCCCGTGCTCCCGCTGCCGAGAAAACTCGGCAGCTGCTGAGAATGATTTTCCCGCTGTCGAGAAAACTCGACAGCGACGGGAGACGCCGTGCGGGATTTTTCCCCGTCGCCGGGAACGCACGTGACATCGTATTTTCGATTCGTTTTCGATCCAAATCTCGTTTTCTTTTCATCGTACCTTATCACCGAGTCATCACCAACGAGACCGGGGGTCGTGGGTCCCGATCAAAGTCAACCCTTTGACCAAATTACCAAAATACCCTTCAATCTTAAAACGCTCCGTTCGAACTCGTTTCAACACCGATTAAGCTCATTCTTGTTTTGTTGTGATCCAAAATCCATTCTCTTTCATATCAGCCTTATAAACTGATTTTTCTCTCTTGTTTCTTCAACCTCAATCGCTAGGCCTACCGTTCCGATCCGATATCGTTTAAATCCTTAATTATATTTCATAAATATCTAAAAACATCGTAAATTATGTAGGCTACCTGTTGGATTGAAGCATTGAGATACGTGATCTTGGATACTTGCAACTTACGTGGTAACCACCGAACAAGGTGGGGGTAATTTCTAACTCTTTATCTGTTTACAGTTTTTCCTATTCGAAGCATGATTGAGGAATACTAAATGCTGTGATTATACTTGCTGTGACATACATAAACTGTGAGGGGTGGGCCCGCTGAGGCGCCCCTTCATGCATTCGTCCCTAACCCCCATTCTTCTATGAAAGGTTTGGTGGTCCTTGAAATGCACCAACGGTAATTGAGACCTTTTTATGGGATAAGACGGGCGATGCCCACACCTATTCGTCCCTTACCATTTCTAATGTTTGCTGTGCATATTTCGTGCTGTGTTCTGTGATGATTATATGTATTTTTGGTTTAAATATGTGTCGAAGGTAAAGATGTGGATTTTATTCCCCACGAGTGTATTCAACGCACTCACCCCATATTCTGTAATTCACGTTACAGGAGGTGATAAGCATGGCGAACCCTAGAAGGAGAGAGGAGGTGCTATATTTCTGAATCTGTAATTATTTTTAATATGATGTTTATCAAACTTTTCCCTTTATAAAACAATGTTGTAAGAAATCTATGTTTGGTGGTTATAGGATGTGTATTCGGGATGTGAGATCCTGATGATGATGTGTATTTGGGATGTGAGATCCTGATGATGATGTGTATTTGGGATGTGAGATCCTGATGATGATGTATGTATGGGATGTGAGTTTCTGATGTCTTTTCCGCTGTGGGTATTATGTTTAAGTCGGTTGAACCGATGGTTGTTATGTAATATTTTATATTCGTCTCCTGCCTCTTTTCTTCTTCCTGCACGCCCATGTGGAAAACTCTGATAAATATTTTTGTAAGAATTTGGGGCGTGACACAATTTCTTCCCAAAACGGGAGAAAATAAGAATAGATAAGATACTTACCATGATTAAATTTTGAATTCTCCCCATCCCCAATTTGATAGCCCGCCAATTTCTTCCCAAAAAAAGATAAAACAGAATATTGTAAATCCGGGAAAGATATGAAAAAACAAAAATAAAGAGATAAAACAGAATATTGTAAATTCGGGAAAGATATGGAAAAACAAAACTAAAGATATGGATAAATAAGAAAGAAATTACCACGGATGAACTCCTAAAACATAACATTTGTACAACTCTTCCATTGATGATTGAGTAAACCCATTTCAATTCCAGGACACATATTTTACATTGGGGTTATCGATTATTAAAATCAAGCTGACAATTGTTAAAATTGGTATTGAAAATCAAAGTTGAGATAAACATGTTGAATAATCAATAGGAAAATGGCAGATTAGCTGCTGAGAATGAATACTAGAAAGAGAGATTGAGAGGGAGAGGGAGAGGGAGAGGGAGAGTCTGGCGGTGAGGTCGTCAATTGCAGAGAAGTGCATATTTCGATAAACTTTCAATTAATTATTTTCTACTATTTTTTATGTAACCAAGTCAATATTTGATGACCACTTTTAATTAGATAATTTAGATCCACTTTAATAAAGTAATATAGTGTTTAGCTATGCGACAACTTCTCCTTGTATTACAAATTCAAATAAATTTTTTAAACAAATTCAAATATTAATATTATATTATTTATACATTATATTATATATTTTAACTATAAAATATATCATTTATAAGTTAATAAAAAGAAAAAAAATTCTCACAAATTTATATAAAATAAAAAAAATTATAATAAATAGATCTTAATAATATTTTATTTCTTATTAATATATATTAGTTAATGTTCTTAATAGATGATTTGAAAAAACTACTTACAAGACATGTGATAAGACTTGATCGGGCTACTCAATAAGATATGATACTTTAATTATCACCTTTGTATAATTCCCTTAACAATAATGTAACAACCGAAATAAAATTCAACTATATAAAATGTCTCGAAAATTTTCTACAATTAAAATGAGATGTATAATAATAATAATAATAATAATAATAATAAATTTATTACACAAATAAAATGGAAAAGAAATAAAAGAAAAAAAAAATTTACATATATAGATATATACATATACGCACCCAATGCATACATCTAAGTATAATATATACAATTATTCTTATTTATATATATATATATGTATATAAGTATACATTATATATATTATCTTATTATATGTATATATATATATATGACAAATAAGGAATGAAGTTTGATTTTTGGATTGAAAAGTCAACAAAGGTGGCTAACCCTCTCTCTTTCTCCCCTGCTCACCCACCTTCTCGCCTCTCCCTGCTCTCTCTCTCTATGCTACTCTATCCTTCTTCTCTCCTCTCTCTTTATTTCTGCTGGGCGTCTCTCTCTTTTCCCCCTCTTTGTCCTTGGCTGCTGCTGTGTACACTTTGGAGCTAGAGAAAATGGTGATGGAGTGGTCGGCGCTTGAAACGCCGGCGTGAGGAGCTGGGCGAACGGCAGGTTGGATGGGGGTTTTGGCCACGCCGCCGCGAGGAGCAGCGGCTCTGCAGGGCGGCTGGGTATGTTAGCTCTGTGTGTGAGTGAGGCCTGAGCTGAGATCGGTAAGAATGGTGGATGGGGAAGCTCTGTTTTGTATTATGATATAATATACTTGCTAATATTCTAATGTGAATTGTGAATCACTACTAATACAATATACTTTATACCAACCAACTAAATAAAATACTGATTGATTATTAAAAAAAAATATATCTACTAAACATAATAATATATTTTGCATGATGCAATGATCATGTTAAACACTAAATTAATAAGCAAGACTGTAAAATTAATTATTATTTGTTTGAATATTAATAAAACCTTAAGTATTATAAACAATATTGCAATAAACATAATTATAGTTAAGTACATATTAAAGCTTTGTAAAATAATTTCGTATTGAATAATTAACCCACATGGCAATACACAGCTTGCTGCAATCATTTGGTAAAGGTTAACTATGACATTACTAAAACTTACATCTTAGTAGTTGTTGTGTAGGTGTATATATATATGTATGCTGCTGGGTATATATATGTGTGTGAATATATGTTGTTGTGTGTTGTATGTCGTGGTGGATGTCGGGTGTTGCCGGCGACGTGATGTCGCCGGCTATGGCAGAATTGAGGGCTGAAAATAGGAGGGTTGGAGGCTGGACAGAGGGAAGAAATGGGGTGGGGCTGATTGCTGGAAATTTGAAATACTATAAGGGCTAATTGGCAAATGACAACTTTGAGAAAATTGTAATTAAATCCTTAGCAATTATATGAAACTTCAATTTACTCCTTTAAGAATTTAAAAACATGTTTTAAGGGCTCTAAATTTTGTTTAATGATACTTTGAACCCTAAAATTATTGGAAAACCACTACTGACCTCAATGGTTATAAATATTATAAATTTTAACCTTAAGTTTATGAAATTACGCTTTAAGCACTATAAATTATGAATATTGATATCAGACTCTTGAATTGGATGAAATTTCCTAGTTTTCCCTAAAATTGATGATATTATACATTGTCTTTTAGAATTTATTATTATTGCTAAAACGAACCCTAGATATTACCGATATTGTTTTTGATACATAATATATATATATTAAATGACGAGTTAAATCCAAACTAACGAATTAGGTTACAAATTAACCTTGGAGATATTATAATAATTAAAATATGTACAATATAATAGTTATTTTAAATCTAGTTTTTTAAACCCTAAATTCACGTCTCGTTAACCCCATAACTCTTGGGAAATTATAAATATGAACCTAAATATAATTATGGACCTTATGTTTTGATCTTCATAATTTAATAAATAAATCGAAGACTTAATAATAAATATTAAATATATAATTAATTTCCCCATATTGTTAAAAAAATGAATTAATGATCTTAAATAATTATGAACTTTACAATTTAAACCTCAAAGTTAAGAATCAAATTAAATATCAAAGTAAATATTAAATTCCATTCTCTTAAACAATAATTAACTAAACACGTTATGCAATTAATTATATTTCTTAAATTAACCTATAATTTCAGTTAATTAAAATCATGTTTATAATTTAAATTATATAGTTAATCTAAATACGTCATAATCATAAATATATTCAATTTTAGTAATATCTAAGTTAAATCATAATTTACATAATTAGATTTTCTAAAATTATTTTAAATGTCTTTAAGAATTATTTGAAAACAAAAGTTTTATAATTTTACTTGTTTAGAATTATTATCAAATCTTCAAAGATCTAAACTAAATCATAATTTTATAATTATGTTTCCTAAATCTAAGATAAGTCTTTCAAGATTTAAATAAAGTCTAATTAAGTTTTCTAATATTTTAATAAATACATTTTCATTATAATTCCATTTAAATCCTATATTTACTTTAAAATCATTTAGTTTATTCTTTAAATCACAACATCGTCAGAAACCTGTTACAACTGATGAAGGAAAACACTAAAGAAAACATTAAATTATTAGTGACCTTAACTTACGAATTTACAACTAGACAAAGTACTA
Source organism: Scutellaria barbata (assembly GCA_028654395.1). Lineage (NCBI taxonomy): Eukaryota > Viridiplantae > Streptophyta > Magnoliopsida > Lamiales > Lamiaceae > Scutellaria > Scutellaria barbata. Next base: position 7,322,634 of record CM053651.1, on the reverse strand, counting down.
AGATATTTTTAATGCTCGATATAGGAGACGAGGAAAGATGAATATGCTCGACAATTTATGAATAGAAGCTTCAGTTTTCTAAGGTGGGGAAAAGTGCTAAGTTGGTATTTATATTCCTTTCAAAATATTTAAATTACGGATTTTATTATGCTATACGAAATGGGTTGGGTTTATGTGCTGAATATATGAAATGTTATTATATGATGAAGGTGAAACTTATTCTATGTGAAACGTGCCATATTGAAGTGCCTATGAATAAACGTGCTATGACGTATGATGACTTGAAAGTTGGTGTTTTGTTCAGTACATGTGCTTCTATGTGTATGTTTGATATATGAATTTTATTATATGATTGTGATGAAATTATGTGTGCATGTGCATGCGTATGCAAGGCGGCTAGGGCCGTATATGACGGCTGATCACCGTATTATGACGGGTAATACCCGTAAAGAATATGTTTTCATGGCGGCTGTGGACCGCAAAATGCTTTCATGACGGCTAAGTACCGTAATGACGGTTAATAACCGTAAAGAAATGTTTTCACGGTGGCTAAGAACCGCAAAATGCTTTCATGACGGCTAAGCACCGTAACTATGTGAAAATTGATGATTGAATGTGAATGATGGATTATATGTTTCCATAGCGGCTGAAAACCGCATATGTTGCAAGACGGTTAAAAACCGTAAATGTGGGAATGAAAGTGACATGTTTGAAGATGAATGATGTTGATTGTGAAGAATGCTTATATTTGAATTAATTATAAGTCATGTGATGGATGCTTACATTATAAAGTGATCTATTTTCTACGATTTTTATTAAAATACAAACGTTTTACGAAAATCTGTTATATGTGATAAAATGGTGTTTTGGTGTGTGTATAAAATCTTTGGAAATTATTTTATATCCTCCCGAGTTTCCCTAACCCACTGAGTGTATTTCAAACACTCACCCCTCTTTTAAAATGTTTTTCAGTTTAGGGATTTTTAAGGCGTGGAGTGCGAGTGGTGGATGCTGGTAGCCGATGAGCAAAGGTTAAAGAACCTTTTTATTTTTAAAATGATTAATTTCATGTATTTAAGAAATGTATGTTTTATAATTATTCAGGATTTTATTTATCTTTATTCTATTTAAAGATCGAAATTCTTTTGAAGAGGAAATTTTTTTTAGTGAGTAACGTCTCGGTTAAGATTTATTTACAAAAGAATCGGGGCGTTACAAATAAGACTATCTATATATATAATTTTAATTTGCAATATATTTTAATATAACTAATTGAAGAATTTTGTTTTATTTTTTTACAAAAAAATCGTTTACAAGTCTTAAAAACGATTCACAATCTAACATATATATGATGGTAATTTGTACAAATATATCATCTTTTTATATCAATTGTATAACTATAAACATAAATACGAAACGAAAAAAATCATACTGACGAAGTACACGAACACCAAAAATTTTGTATCACCATGACATGAAAAGAAAATGCTCTAAAATTTAAATGACTTGTGAAAATATATTAGTAGTTGTTACTACATGATAAATGATAATAAGCCATAATTATATAAAAAAATATTTATAACAATAGTGAATTATAAAGTACAAAATTATAAAGTATAAATCATGTTACTAAGATGTTAAAATATAGATAACATTTGTTATTAAAAAAATTAAATTGTGTTTAAAAATTCATGTTATTAAAAGTAACAAAAATCTCTTAGACATTTAAATTATGTATATTTTGAAATTTATTAAATTTCATACTAAGACATCATTTCAATAATTTAATTGAAATGTCCACAAATGTCAAACCACCAATAAATAGCATTATGCCAACATATCTACTTAAAGAAAAACTAGTAAATTCATATTATAAAAGAAATATATTTATACATCTAGATGAAAGTTCTTAATAATGTAATTTTTTGTTAGTTGATATATAATTTAACTAGTATAATTCTCGTTGATGACACGAGTTTTATCATTAAAATGTTTTTAAATATAAGTGTGTATATGAGATATTTACAGAATCACTAAATCAAATTTCTTTTTTATCTTAATATACATATAATACAATAGTACATATATTTTTAACATGGTAATAATTATAATATAATGTTGTGTAGTGTTTTATATTAGATTTAGTTGATTTGGGTAAAGGGCAATCAATTTGAGTATCCTATTGTCGATGTTGAATATTTAAAAATACAATTTTTATTTAATTGATTAGAAAGAAACAACAATTTCTCATAAGAGTATATGAATTGAGAAATAAGAAATGATTTTTGGTCAAATATGTATTTTCTATAAATATAATTGAATATATTAAATTTCTATATTGTATATAGGGACTAAACTTTATTCTAATTCAGAAAAATAAAATATTAGAACGTAAATATTGAATATTTTCTATAAAAAAAGATATATATAGATTATACAAATGTGAATAAATTAAGAATTAATTGATACAAACATTGATTGAACATGTATGTGATGGAACACAAAACTTTGGAAAAATCTAGAGTTGACATGTGTCTCTCATTTCTCTCTTGTCACCCCTTCATCTTCCTCATCTTCATTGCTCATCACTCTCACTAAATGCATAATAAATTACTATAATGCATATATGAAGTATCATATATATATAGAATAACAAATATCAAAAATGATAAAATGTCAATCTTCCAAATACTTCTTAAAATCGAACTTGGATCCTCTGCTGCTGGAAGAAAACCAGCATCAAGCAAATACGCCACCGTTTTAATCAATTCATTCATTTTATTTTATTTTCCATTTCTTAATCTCTCTCCTATTTTCCATTTCATTTATATTATTTATTATTATTTTATTAATCTCTCTCATCATGCTATCCAGATGATTTGTATCTTTTTTATTAATTTTTCTCTCTTTCTCTTCAGTCATTTTACCGCCATTTATTTTCTTTGTACTCCATCCAATTTTTTCCTCCATATATATGTTTTAGAGAATATCAAATTTCAGCAAAATATCAATAATCATGTATTAGGATTTGGGCAATAAAGGGTTATTCAATCTCTCAAAACATTTCTTCTCGATCAACTAACGGTATGGTTTCAGAAACATCAATAAACAAGAGGATAAGTTTCAGAAAATTCACAAATTCAAAAAACCTTTAACATGTAGGAGAGGTGGGAGATGTCGAGATGTGAATAGCGGCGATGGGTGGAGATAGACGATGCTAAGGAATGTGAAAAGTGAAAAGGTCATATGTTGTCCTCTAAATTATTTCTTAAAGAGGTTTTTTTTTTACGTTAGTAGATAATTAAATAGAGATAAATATAGTATGTCAGCAAGTACAAAGCAAGAAGGTCAGCGTAGTTGGTTGAGAGTATTCTCTCAAATTTACAGGTTAAGTGATCGAATTTTGTTAGATGAGTTTTTTGATTTTTTTTTCTCACTTATTTGAAATAATTAATTAATAAAGAATTATTATCTCATCATATATGATTAAAATATAAATTATAGAATGACAAATATTATATAATGATGCACAATTGAAATATGTAACAAATATGAGTAGTCATCATTATTAACATAAAATGTTGTCTTTCTAATTCAATTGTTACGAATTAATACAAATTTTCACTAAATTTAACATTAATATATAACGAAATAGTTTCATAATATTTTCATCAAATTAATGATTAGTGACGAAGTAATATTTTATTGTTTTAAAATCTTAAATTGTTTTAATTTGAAAACCCATCTACAACGAAACATTCTCACTCCAAATGATATAATGTCACATTGACATTTATCATCACCAAATATGAACAATTCTGACGAACTATTATTGTCAATAATTCTTACTAAAAAATCATGACAAAATAATTTATTGTCAATAAAATAAACAATTTGTGACGCTTATAATCAATTTGTCGTTGAAATATATTTGCCACTAAAATTTTGGACTAATGTTTTGCTTTAGAAGAATATTGTCATGATTTTGTTTTATTCATAATTAAATATCTAAATTAGTGAAGGAAAAAAATCTAATGATGTTAAAAATAAATAGTGCCACAAAAGTACATATATCGATGATGAAAATATAATTCGTCATTAGTAGTTAAGAAATAGTGAAACAATTAGTGGAAAATTATACCTTAAAAGAATATTATGACGAATATATTTTAATTGTCACGAACTAATGGTGTCAATATTTATTTTCAATAATTCAAGACAAAATATAGTATTGTCAAGAAAATTAAACAATTTGTGACGTCAAATATCGTCACCATTTGCAATAAAATTGTCGTTAAAAGGTTATTCTCCAAAATTTTGGTGGGAAATTTTATCTTAAAAGAGTGTTGTGAGGATCATTTTTTAATCGTCATGAAGTATGAACATTGGTGACGAATGAATGATGTCAATATTTGTTTTAAAAAATTCATGACAAAACTTGTCACTGTCATGAAAATTAAACAATTTGTGACGTCAATTATCGTCATCAATTATAATAAATTTGTCATTGAAAGATTTCCCTCTAAAATTTTGGTGGGAAAGTCTACATTAAAAGTGTAACGCCCAAGATAAAACAAAGCATAATTGGTTAATTAAATAAGTAAACCTTAATTGAAATATCTTATGTGTATTAACTCTTGAGTGTTTAATTTAATTACGTGCGTTTCAGAGATGTGTTTAACGATCAGTTTTAAATGGATAAAATTCATAGACATGGAAAATAGAATATTTTTATAACATTAGATGCGTAATGGAAAAACGAGAAGATAGAAACGAACTAGAGGTCAATCAGACACCCGTAGCTCAAACGGTGAAGAAAAGGGCAAAATACGAAGTTTCGGAAAAACACGGAACGGGATCTGGATGAACAGTAACCGACCTTATCGTGAACAGTAAATTTTCCAAATTTTCTATAAATAGGCGCTCATTCATTTCATTTTTTTCACCTTTCTTCGAACGAGCCGAAAAGCGACGAAAACACGTAAGTCTCTCTCTTTTCTCTCTCGTCTCTTTATTTATTTTTTCTGTTTTCGATCGCCGCTGCTACCGCCGGAGCCGCCGCCGCCGCTGCTGCTGCCGCCGGAGCCGCCGCCGCCGCCGCTGCCGGAGTCGCCGGAGCCGCCGCCGGAGTCGCCGCCGCCGCCGCTGCCGCTGCCGGAAAATTCTAACCTCGTCCGTTTTTGCTGATTTTCGTACACAACGTAGCCCTCGATGAGACGAATCTAGGACAACTTCCGGAATTCAATTTCGATATCCCGTTCGCCGGAAAACGGCGAAAAACCATCTCCAAACCCTAAACCCTTGCTTCTTGTCACCTTTTCTCTCCCGTTTTTGTCTCTCTCGCCCTTCTTCTCGTGGTTGCAGGCATCGGAAGGGCTGCCGGAGTGGTGGGCTATCTACTGGAGGGGTGGCGCCGCTATGGGTGGTGGCGCCGGTGCCGAAAAATGGATTGGAAAAGTAGTTGTTGCATTGTGTTTGTGTAAATTGTGTTTGATGAAGGGTTGTCGTGGCTGTTTTTATGGTACTATTCACGCCGGAATCCGGCGAGGGATGGCCGGATCTGGTAGCCGGTGATTCAGGCTAGCCATAGGACTAAGTTTCGGTGGCATAGGGCGGCGACACCGCCGCCAGTGGCGCCGGGAAGGTGGCTGCTCGAGCAGGCAGACGACGGGAGCAACCTGCACCGCTGCCTAGAAAACTAGGCAGCCGACGGGAGACGCCGTCGGGAAATTTTCCCGTCGACGGGAACACGCGTACGACGTCGTATTTTCGATTCGTTTTCGATCCGAATCTCGTTTTCTTTTCATCGTACTTTATCATCGAGACGTTGCCAATAAAATATCATTGACCGGGGGTCGTGGGTCCCGGTCAAAGTCAACCCTTTGACCAAATTACCAAAATACCCTTCAATCTTAAAATGCTCCGTTCGAGCTCGTTTCAACTCCGATTGAGCTCATTCTTGTTTCGTTGTGATCCAAATTTCATTCTCTTTCACCTCAGATATATAAACTGATATTTCCCTCTTGTTTCTTCAGCTTCAATCGTTAGGCCCTCTATTCCGATCCGTCTCGTTTCGATCGATAGAATCCAATTCGATATCGTTTAAATCCTTAATTATATTTTCATAAATATCTAAAAACACCGTAAATTATGTAGGCTACTTGTTGGATTGAAGCATTGAGATATGTGATCTTGGATACTTGCAACTCACGTGGTAACCACCGAATAAGGTGGGGGTAATTTCTAACTCTTTATCTGTTTACAGTTTTCCCTATTCCAAGCATGATTGAGGAATACTAAATGTTGTGATTATACTTGCTGTGACATACATAAACTGTGAGGGGTGGCCCGCTGAGGCGCTCCTTCATGCATTCGTCCCTAACCCCCATTCTTCTATGAAAGGTTTGGTGGTCCTTGAAATGCACCAACGGTAATTAAGACCGTTTTATGGGATAAGACGGGCGATGCCCGCACCTATTCGTCCCTTACCATTTCTAATGTCTGCTGTGCATATTTCGTGCTGTGATTAGTGATGATTATATGTAATTCTGATTCAAATATATGTGTTAAGATTTAGACGCAGATTTTATCCCCACGAGTGTATTCAACGCACTCACCCCTTATTCTGTAATTCACGTTACAGGAGGTGATAAGCATGATGAACCCTAGAAGGAGAGAGGAAGTGCTACATGTATTTCCGGATCTGTAATTATTTTAATATGATGTTTCTCAAACTTTTCTCTTTATAAAATAATGTTGTAAGGAATCTATGTTTTGGTGGTTATAGGATGTGTATTCGAGATGTGAGATCCTGATAATGATGTGTAATCAGGGATGTGAGATCCTAAGGTGTGTTTGGGATGAGAGATCCTGATGTTTTTCCGCTGTGTATATTTTATGTTTAAGTCGATTGAACCGATGGTTATTATGTAATATCTTTTGTTCATCTCCTACCTCTTTTCTTCTTCCTGCACGCCCGTGTGGAAAACTCTGATAAATGTTTTTGTAAGAAATTGGGGCGTGACAAAAAGCATATGGTGACAAATAATTTTTAATCGTCATAAAATATGCAAATCAGCGACGATAAAAATACTTAATAATGACAAAGATAAATAATGTCATAAAAATACATATATTAGTGACAAAAATTGAATTTGTCACTATTAAGTAATAAATTGTGACAAAATTTCATGCGTTGCAAAAAAAATCGTCACGAATAGTGTGATTTCTTGTAGTGAATGTTTCCTAAGATACCAAAGGAGATAGAGGAAATAAATGCAGTTCCTTATGTTTTGGCTATAGGAAGCTTACTGTATGCAATGCTATGTACGAGACCGGATATTTGCTTTGTCGTGGGCATGGTTAGTAGATATCAAAGTAACCCAGGACAAGGTCATCAGACTGTCGTAAAGCATATTCTAAAGTACCTAAAAAGGACTAGAGATTATATGCTAGTTTACTATGCAAATGATTTATTACCAGTAGGTTACACGAATTCTGATTTCCAGTCAGATAAAGACAACAGTAAATCTTTCTTGGGATATGTGTTTACCTTGGAAGGTGGAGCCATAGTGTGGAGGAGTGTAAAGCAGAAATACGTTTCGGACTCCACCATGGAAGCAGAGTATGTGGCAGCCTTTGAGGCAGCCAAAGAAGCAGTATGGCTCAGAAACTTCTTGATGGATTTAGAAGTGATTCCTGGTTTGCCCAAAGCTATCACAATTTATTGTGATAATAGTGGTGCAATAACAAACTCGAAAGAACCACGAGCTTATAAGGTAAGTAAACACATTGAGCGTAAGTACTACTTGATACGAGATATCATAAAGCGAGGGGAAGTTGTTGTCATCAAGATTACATCAGTAGATAACCTAGCAGATCCCTTCATAAAGGCCATTCCGGTGAAGTCTTTTGATGAGCATGTTGAGGGGATGGGAATCAGATGTATGGAAGCGTATATGATAACCATTCATACTTGTCATATAGCTTGATCATTTCAACTCGTAAAATACGTAACTTAGAACTCTAACAAACTTTACTTGGTGAGCAAGTTTTCTATCATTATAACTCGAGGTGTTTTGGATTACTTTTGATAATACTTAAATGATAATGTGAGTACAATTACATCTTAAGAAGGTGAAATCGAGGCTACTACAAGAGATGATCGAACCCTTTGATGAGAATACACGTACTTGGATTATAAGATTAAAGCTTATATTGTCGAGCATTAGAATGAATAATTTCTGATCAAAGCCATTCGTACTTGTCATAGTTTGGTCATTTCAACTCATAAGATACGTAACTTAGAACTCTAACAAGCTTTACTTGGTGAGCATGTTTTCTATCAATATAACTCGAAGTGTTTTGGATTACATTTCATAATACTTAAACGATAATGTTAGTATAATTGTATCTTAAGATGGTGAAATCATGCCAACTAATGGAGTTATACAACAAGATTTGACCGAACCCTTTGACTTTAAGATAATACGTGCACTTAGATTATGAGATGAAAGCTTATATTGTCGAACATTAGAATGAATGAATTCCCGATCAAAGCCATTCATACTTCTTATAGCTTGGTCATTTCAACTTCTAAAATACGTAACTTAGAACAATAACAAGCTTTACTTGGTGAGCAAGTTTTCTATCAACATATTATAATCCAAGTATGCGTATTCTCTTAAAGTCAAAAGAGTTCGGTCAATTCTTATTGTATAACTCCTCATTAGTACCCTCGATTTCACTCTCTTAAGATGTATATGTACTCAAATTTTTGTTTAAGTATTATAGAATGTAATCCAAAACACTTCGAGTTATGTTGATAGAAAACTTGCTCACCAAGTAAAGATTGATATTGTTCTAAGTTACGTATTTTACAAGTTGAAATGACCAAGTTATAGGACGTCGATTTAACCTTCTTTAGATGTAATTGTACTCACATTATCCTTTAAGTCAAACGTAATTCATAATACTTCGAGTTATATTGATAGAAAACTTGCTCACCAAGTAAAGCTTGTTAGAGTTCTTAGTTACGTATTTTACGAGTTGCAATGACCAAGTTATAACAATTATGAATGACATTTCTTCGGGTATTCGTTCATTCTAATGTTCGACAATATAAGCTTTAATCTTATAATCTAAGTACACGTGTTCTCTTAAAGTCAATGGGTTTGTTCATCTCTGTAGTATAACTCCATTAGTAGCCTCGATTTCACCTTTTTAAGAAGTAATTGTACTCACATTATCGTTTAAGTATTATCAAACGTAATCCAAAACACTTCTAGCTATATTGGTAGAAAATTTGCTCACCAAGTAAAGCTTGTTAGTGTTCTAAGTTACGTATTTTATGAGTTCAAATGACCAAGCTATATAACAAGTATAAGTGGCTTTGATCAGGAATTCATTCATTCTAATGTTCGACAATATAATATTTAATCTTATAATCTAAGAACACGTGTTCACTTAAAGTCAAAGGGTTCGATCATCTCTTATAATATAACTCCATTAGTATCCTCGATTTCACCTTCTTAAGATGTAATTGTACTCACATTATCCTTTAAGTCAAACGTAATCCAAAATACTTCGAGTTATATTGATAGAAAACTTGCTCATCAAGTAAAGCTTGTTAGAGTTCTTAGTTACGTATTTTACGAGTTGAAATAAGGAAGCTATAAAAAGTATTAATGGCATTTCTTCAGGAATTCATTCATTCTAATGTTCGACAATATAAGCTTTAATCTTATAATCTAAGTACACGTGTTCTCTTAAAGTCAATGGGTTCGTTCATCTCTTGTAGTATAACTCCATTAGTTGCCTCGATTTCACCTTCTTAAGAAGTAATTGTACTCACATTATCGTTTAAGTTTTATCAAGCGTAATCCAAAACACTTCTAGTTATATTGGTAGAAAACTTGCTCTCCATGTAAAGCCTGTTAGCGTTCTAAGTTACGTATTTTACGAGCTGAAATGACCAAGCTATATATAAATATGAGTGGCTTTGATCAGGAATTCATTCACTTAAAGTCAAAGGGTTCGGTAATCTCTTATAGTATAACTCCATTAGTAGCCTCGATTTCACCTTCTTAAGACATAATTGTACGCACATTATCGTTTAAGTATTATCAAATATACTCCAAAACACTTCGAGTTATATTGATAGAAAACTTGCTCACCAAGTAAAGTTTGTTAGAGTTCGAAGTTACGTATTTTACTAGTTAAAATGACCAAGCTATATAACAAGTATGTGTGGCTTTGATCGGGAATTCATTCATTCTAATGTTCGACAATATAATCTTTAATCTCATAATCTAAGTACACGTGTTCTCTTAAAGTCAAAGAGTTCGGTCATCCCTTATAGTATAACTCCATTAGTAGCCTCGATTTCACCTTCTTAACATATAATTGTACTCACATTATCGTTTAAGTCAAACGTGATCCAAAACACTTCGAGTTATATTGATAGAAAACTTGCTCACCAAGTAAAACTTGCTGGAGTTCTTAGTTACGTATTTTACGAGTTGAAATGACCAAGCTATATGACAAGTATGAGTGGCTTTGATCGGGAATTCATTCATTCCAATGTTCGACAATATAATCTTTAATCTCATAATCTAAGTACATGTGTTCTTAAAGTTCAAGGGTTCGGTCATCTCTTTTAGTATAACTCCATTAGTAGCCTCGAATTCACCTTTTTAAGATGTAATTGTACTCACATTATCGTTTAAGTATTATCAAACGTAATCCAAAACGCTTCGAGTTATATTGATAGAAAACTTGCTCACCAAGTAAAGCTTGTAAGAATTATAAGTTACGTATTTTATGAATTGAAATAACCAAGCTATATAGCAAGTATGAGTGGCTTTGATTGGGAATTCATTCAGTCTAATGTTCGATAATATAAGCTTTAATCTTATAATCTAAGTACACGTGTTGTCTTAAAGTCAAAATGTTTGATCATCTCTTGTAGTATAACTCCATTAGTAGTCTTGATTTCACCTTATTGTGATGTTATTGTACTCACATTATCATTTAAGTATTATCAAAAGTAATCCAAAACACCTCGAGTTTAATGATAGAAAACTTGTTCACCAAGTAAAGTTTGTTAGAGTTCGAAGTTACGTATTTTACTAGTTGAAATGACCAAGCTATATAACAAGTATGTGTGGCTTTGATCGAGAATTCATTCATTCTAATGTTCGACAATATAATCTTTAATCTCATAATCTAAGTACACGTGTTCTCTTAAAGTCAAAGAGTTCGGTCATCTCTTATAGTATAACTCCATTAGTAGCCTCGATTTCACCTTCTTAAGATGTAATTGTACTCACATTATCGTTTAAGTCAAACGTGATCGAAAACACTTCGAGTTATATTGATAGAAAACTTGCTCACTATGTAAAACTTGTTGGAGTTCTTAGTTACGTATTTTACGAGTTGAAATGACCAAGCTATAACATGTATGAATGGCATTTATTCGGGAATTCATTCATTCTAATGTTCGACAATATAAGCTTTAATCTTATAATCTAAGTACACGTGTTTGTTAAAATCAAAGGGTTCGGTCATCTCTTGTAGTATAACTCCATTAGTAGCCTCGAATTCACCTTTTTAAGATGTAATTGTACTTATATTATCGTTTAAGTATTATCAAACATTATCCAAAATGCTTCGAGTTATATTGATAGAAAACTTGCTCACCAAGTAAAGCTTGTAAGAATTATAAGTTACGTATTTTATGAATTGAAATGACCAAGCTATATAGCAAGTATGAGTGGCTTTGATCGGGAATTCATTCATTCTAATGTTCGATAATATAAGCTTTAATCTTATAATCGAAGTACACGTGTTGTCTTAAAGTCAAAGGGTTCGATCATCTCTTGTAGTATAACTCCATTAGTAGCCTCGATTTCACCTTCTTGTGATGTAGTTGTACTCACATTATCATTTAAGTATTATGAAAAGTAATCCAAAACACCTCGAGTTTAATGATAGAAAACTTGCTCATCAAGTAAAGTTTGTTAGAGTTCTAAGTTACGTATTTTATGAGTTCAAATGACTAAGCTATATAACAAATAAAAGTGGCTTTGATCGGGAATTCATTCGTTCTAATATTCGATAATATAAGCTTTAATCTTATAATCTAAGTACATGTGTTCTCTTAAAGTCAAAGGGTTCGATCATCTCTTATAGTATAACTCCATTAGTGGCCTAGATTTCACCTTCTTATGATGTAATTGTACTCACATTATCATTTAAGTATTATCAAAAGTAATCTAAAACATCTCGACTTATAATGATAGAAAACTTGCTCACCAAGTGAAGTTTGTTAGAGTTCTAAGTTACGTATTTTACAAGTTAAAATGACCAAGCTATATAACAAGTAAGAGTGGCTTTGATCGGGAATTCATTCTGTTGGTCTCAAGTGGTGTCCGAGGTCCAGAGAGGGGGGTGAATGAACCTTGGTTGATTTTGCAAATCTTTGAAAAACCTTTCTGCTCTGCAAGTTACTTGAACTTGCAGCGTCAGATCGTTACTGCTTACAGCACTTGGATGCAGTGTTGCACGTTGTAACTTAGAGTTTTATACGCAGTGGAAAAATATAGTTTATAACACAGAGCTGATTTTCTCAATATTCTTCTTTCAAAAACGTTTAATACTTATGAGATATACAAGATGAGAAGGTAAAGGCACAACTAAATAAATCAATTAATCACGTATGGCTTATACTGGTTCGAAGATAGTGTAATCCTTCTACGTCTACTCTATTGCTCCTCGAGCAGGAACTTTGTTAAGCAAGATTGATTTACAGGACCCTCCTAACAATCTATCAACTTTACAAAGCAACCATCTACAGAAGTCCAGCGTAAACACAGCAACTGCAAACTTCAAAGGCTAACCCAGATAGGGTTCTACACTCCCACACAGGGAAATTGCCTAACTCTAGACAACTTATACAAACAGCAAGAATCTCTCCTATCAACTATTCGACACCTCTAAAACAACCTAAGCACACAGCAACAAGGTTAAAAGTATATATGTTTGTTTCTTCAACTGGTGCGGCGATGTCAGTTTCTGAATCCGTTGATGGATCTTTCAGCACTGGGCTTGCACTTCACAGAGGTTAAGTGACTGAAACTGTTGGAAACTTGAATGTTTGAATCTTGTAAACTTTAGAGTTTTTAGCGTAGATGCTTCAGTTTTTCAGTAGTTCAGTAACCAGCTTCAGTGTATCTCTTCCTCTATTTATACTTGTAGGAAAAGATATCCGTTGAAGGAGATATCTCTCTTTTGAATTTGAAATAGTCTGATCAAAGGCATGGCTCGTATTTAATGCGACTTGACTTTCTCTTTTGGAGCATTTAATATGGCAGTTGCAGCTCGCAGCTTTCTACAGCGCGTCAGTCCACGTGGCGTCTTCGTATTGGCTCCGTGTCTGCTACTTTGATCTTGTCTCAACGGCTCTATTATTCTTGCTTGAATCTTCGTTTCTCGTACTGCATTTATCCTTCCTAGGATTGCAGGATACTCCTTGTTGTAATTGACGCTGATAGACTTCTCTGAACTGTAAGCTTTGCGCTGTATCCTTGGTCTTCATGCAGCTAATGTTATCTTGCAGTGCTGTTGTAATTAAGACCTGGTTGCAGTACCTTTGAGTGGAGCTGCTACATCTTTTTCTTGTAGCACTCCTGTACGTCATTCATTCTTACTTAGCTGTATTGAAGTTCTGACTTCTTACAGCGATGTTGTATCTGCCTTCTTGCAGCGACGCTGTATCTGCCTTCTTGCAGCAGCTTTCTTTCTGAAGGGCTTAGATGCAGCTTTGTCCTTGTCAAACCTCCATCTTCCAGTACTCAAGACTAGACTCAAACCTAGTCTATATATTCACTTAAACACTGTGAAAAATTGGGTACTTAAAATTTCCTATTACAAATACGTTTTGTCTCATCAAAATCTAAACATCGAAATCCTAACAATTTCCCTCTTTTTGATGATGACAAAATCTTTACATTATTTCGTTTATGAAGAAAGATTTTTACTTTACAGATTATCGTAAGATCAGGGTTACATGCTTGAACAACTTTCATATGATAGATATAAACCCTCGTTTCATCAGAAATGCATCATGTTATTCCTTTATCACTAAACATAAGGAAAACATAAACAGCATGCATAAGTTCATAAGGATTGAACTTTGAACAGAAATGAATCTAAAATTTTTTCATTAACTGAAAGAAATTTACAAGGCATACATATATTACAGCAGGGATCACAAGAGAGAATTTAAATTACTGAAATAGGGACCTTTTTGTAGACGGTACTTCTGGTCTTCTTTTAGCAAACATTTCAAGGCATTCTCTTCCTCTTGATCTCTTCCACCAGTCCCTGATGGACTCTTGATAGGACTCATCTAGCTTCTGCATAATTACAGGAATTTGAATCCACCTGAGCTAGAAGTCCTCACAATAGGGCACAATCCCGCCATGCTTCACTAGGTCGATATAGTATCTCTAAATCTCAAGTTTTCCTTCCCTAGCGAGCTGCTCATATCTCTTCAAGGCAGTCTTGCAAGTATGATATCTACTGAATTTGCCTTTCCTGCATAGACTTCTGAAGTTCCTGAGGTATTCTGATCGTTTGTACAACGTGATCACCTCAAATGATGGATTCCTGTCAGTAAGCAGTCTGATTTCCTTGAAGATGTTAAATCTCCAAGCCATATTCTCTCCTTCAGATCTCTGATCCATCAGTACGGAAACTTCAGCAGAGATGTTATCAGTGTCAAGGTGAGGGATCTCTTGAGGAGGGTATTGGTAGAAGTCTTTGGGAAAAATTCTCCTCTCACCAATTACTCCGAGTCTTTGAATCCAGGCATATAGATCTTGTTCTTCTCTTTGGCGCCTCTGACTCTCAGACTCATCCCCACTCATCCTCTTCCTTGAGCCTTGCAGCGGGCCCTCATACCCTCTCTTTGTATGATGATGAGAGGGAGGTGCGGCTATTGGAACCACCGGATCGCCGACCCTATACAATTATCCGAATCGGGATCCATGTAAATATGATTAACGCGCAGCGGATAAATGAATCATACATTTTGCACCGATATTAGTTCTGAGGTCAGAACTGTAGATCGAGGAATCGATGGAGCCTGGACCTCACGATCTTCTGCTGTATTCCTTGTCTTTTTCTCGAACGTTATGTGGGCAACGAGCTATCGAGACTTTCAGCCGCCTTTTACTAAATCGTATCTCAGATTTTATGTATAGAAAACGGCTGACTTGAGGCTTATTTATAGGCTACAACAGGGACCTTGAGGAAGGTTAGGAATCGGTCTCCTGATAGGCTTAGGAGTCCTAAATTCGATCTGAATATACTTCTTAAGCCTATCAATAATATCTTGATCCACTAAAAAGATATTATTGAACTACCATCCTAAATCCATATTAAATATGGCTCATATTTATTATGTGCGTGTTTATCTCCCCGTGTTTAATATATCAAATGTCCGTTAATTAAATGAATTACTGATTCCTAAAAAGATGTCACATACGCTGCCTCATATCTGATTCTCATTCCATCAGCAGCTCATCAAAGGTTTTCACCGAAAGGGCCTTTATGAAAGGATCTGCTAGGTTATCGGTTGATGCAATCTTGGCGACAACAACTTCCCCTCACTTTACTATATCTCGTATCAGGTGGTATTTGCGCTCAATGAGTTTACTTGCCTTATGGGCTCTTGGTTCCTTCGAGTTTGCTACTGCACCACTGTTATCACAATAGATTGTGATAGCTTTGGGCAAACCAGGAATCACTTTTAAGTCCATCAAGAAGTTTCTGAGCCATACAGCTTCTTTAGTTGCCTCAGAGGCTGCCACATATTGTGCTTCCATGGTGGAGTTCGAAATGCATTTCTGCTTCACACTTCTCCACACTATGGCTCCACTTCCCAAGGTAAACACATACCCCGAGGTTGATTTATTGTTGTCCCTATCTGACTGAATCCGTGTAACCCACAGTTAATAAATCATTTGCCTGGTAAACTAGCATATAATCTCTAGTCCTTTTCAGGTACTTTAGAATATGCTTTACGACAGTCCAATGACCTTGTCCTGGGTTACTTTGATATCTACTAACCATGCCCACGGCAAAGCAGATATCTAGTCTTGTACATAGCATTGCATACATTAAGCTTCCTACAGCCGAAGCATAAGGAACTGCTTTCATTTCCTCTATCTCATTTGGTGTCTTAGGACACATTTTCTTAGATAAAGGAACTCTGTGCTTAAAAGGTAGAAAACCTTTCTTGGAGTTTTGCATGCTAAAACGAGCTAGGATAGTGTCAATGTATGAAGCTTGAGATAAGCATAACATCATTTTCTTGCGATCCCTTATAACTTTGATCCCAAGAATATGTCCAGCTTCTCCTAAATCCTTTATAGCAAACTGCTTAGACAGCCATACCCTTACGTCTGACAACACTTTGACATTGTTTCCAATTAATAAGATATCATCTATGTATAGTATAAGAAATACCACCACGTTTCCGTCACTCTTCTTATATACACAAGACTCATCCGGACATTGAATAAATCCAAAAGATTGGATTACCTCATCAAAATGGATGTTCCAAGATCTCGAAGCTTGTTTCAGTTCATAAATGGACCGATTGAGCTTACACATAAGATGCTCTTTGCCCTTCTCAATGAATCTCTCTAGTTGCTTCATATAGATGTTTTCTTCAAGACTTCCATTAAGGAAAGCTGTCTTGACATCCATCTGTCAAACCTCATAATCCATATGAGCAGCAATAGACAAAAGAATCTGGATAGACTTCAGCATGGCTACCGGTGAAAAGGGTTCCTCTTAATCGATCCCTTCTTTTTGAGTATACCCTTTCGTAACAAGACTTGCTTTAAAGGTCTCTACCTTTCCATCTGATCCTCTTTTCCTTTGGTAGACCCATTTACATCCAATGGCTCTTACACCATTTGGTGGTTCTACAAGCTCCCAGACTTGATTAGAATCCATAGATTCTATCTCAGAGAGCATTGTCTTTTGCCAAGATATCGCATCTTTATCTTGGAGTGTTTCGTTATAAGTCCAGGGATCTATTTCATGTTGTCCAGGGACCAAGTTTGAAGACTCTCCCAAAAACATGAATCTATCAGGTTGTCTAACAACCCTCCCACTACGATGAGGCGTTATCGGTATTTATGTATCATTAGTGACACGAGGTGCAGTCAGTTATGGTATTTCATCTTGTACCATCGGTATATCAGAATTATCCTCTCATTTCCTCAAGAACAATTTTACTCATGGGCTTATGGTTCATTATATAGTCCTCTTCTAAAAATCGGGCATTCGTACTAACAATGACCTTCTAATCTTTAGGACTATAAAATAAACCACATTTCGTTCCTCTAGGATAGCCCACAAAGAAGTGTACTTCCGTACGAGATTCCAACTTATCAGCATCTTCCTTCAGCACATGTGTTGGACTACCCCAAATCCAAATGTGTTTCAGACTAGGCTTGCGCCCAGTCCACAATTCTGTGGGAGTAGAGAGTACTGACGTAGAAGGTACCAAGTTTAGAATGTAGGTCGTTGTTTCCAGAGCATACCCCCAAAACGAATTTGGTAATTCTGAATAACTCATCATCGATCTAACCATTTCCATAAGAGTCATATTCATTCGTTCTGCCATACCATTCTGTTGGGGTGTACCCGGTGCAAACAATTGGGATTGAAATCCTAGCCTCTGATAAGTAACTCCTAAACTCTCCTAAGAGGTACTCACCACCATGATCAGATCGTAGTGTCTTGATACATTTACCATAACGTTTCTCCACATCAGCATTGTATTCTTTGAACTTGTCAAAACACTCAGACTTGCGGCGCATCAAGTAAATGTATCCATATCTCGAATAATCGTGTATAAAAGAGACAAAATATTTGAAATCACCTCTTGTCTGAATAGTCATAGGACCACACAAATCAGAATGAATCAATTCCAACAATTCCAACACCTCTTGCCTTAAAAGGCCTTTTGGTCATTTTTCCTTCCAAACAGGACTCGCAGGTTAGATAGTTTTCCACTTCCAAAGAACCTAAGGGTCTATCGGCTATCAACCTTTGAATCCTACTTAAGTTAATATGACCTAACCTAAGATGCCAAAGATATGTTTGATTCATTTTTGAAGGTTCTTTTCTCTTATTAGAGTTAGAAGATGTACTATTAATTTTCATTTGTTGTATCGTAGGAGTTATAGGATTAAGAATATATAAATTGTCAACCAACGTACCAGAATAGATAATAACTCTATTCTTCTTGACCACAACATTGTTATCAAAAAAAACAGAATATCCATCCTTAAAAAGTTTAGAAACTGAAATCAAATTCTTTCTAAAACAAGGTACGTAAAGACAATTTCTCAAAATCAAAGACTTATTCCTATGAAAAGATAAATAAACATCTCCCACTGCAACGGCCACCACTTTCGCAGCAGTGCCCATGTATATAGTAATCTCTCAATCACTTAGCGTCTGGTTTCCTGGAACCCCTGCAATGAATTACAAACATGATCAGTGGCTCCCATATCTACACACCAGGTACCGATAGATAACACCGCTAAACATGTTTCAACAACTAATGAAAAAGATGTACCTGAATTGTTCTCCTTTTTACGGGGACAATCGACTTTCCAATGTCCAGCCTGCTTACAATGGAAACACTTGTCTTTCCGCTTTTTCACACCACCTTGTGGCTTAGCCACTTGAGGTCCAGCCGTATTCTTTGCTGAAGAATTCTGTTTCTTCTTCTTCTTTTCGCCTTGCGGTTTAGAAGTAGAAATATTTTCAGCAACATAAGCTTGAGAATTTTAACGAAACAGTCCCTCTGCTGATTGGAGTTCTGTCAGAAGTTTCGCCAATGAATACAACCTCTTGTTCATGTTGTAGTTCAAACAGAACTGCTCAAAACTCTTAGACAGCGTTTGGAGAACGATATCGACTTGGGTTTCCCCATCGATTTCGGCTCCAAGGACCTCCATCTCATTCAGATGAGCCACCATCTTGAGGACATGATCACTCATAGATGTCCCCTCAGCCATGGTAGTAGTCATCAAGTTTCTCATAGCCTCATGTCTGGCAGCCCGACTCTGGTGTCCAAAGTGTTCTTTGAGATTATGCATCATATCATAGGCAGTAGGTATGGCTTGATGCTGATGTTGCAGCACATTTGACATGGAAGCCAAATTGTAACACTGCGCCATCTCATCTGCCTTGACCCACTTCCTATAAAGCATTTTCTCCTCTCCAGTAGAGTTTTCATCAGCATGTCAGGACAGTGCTCAGTGAGTACAAACTTGTACTCTTCAGCAGTCAGGACAATATCCAGGTTTCATTTTCAATCAATATAATTAGGACCAATAAGTTTGTTTTCTTTAAGTATAACAGCAAGAGGATTGAAAGCCATAATGAAAATCCTGAGAATCACATAAATAAACACATAGGTCAAAACATTTGAATTGGCAAATCATATTGTTCCTTCAAACAACATAATTTAAATTCACCAACACCTCAATACACCGTGAACTTCGTATGCCATCATAGTGTGGACGTATACTAATTCAAACATTTGTTAGAGGAGGTTTTACCCATTAATTTTATTATCTTGTCAACTTAACTTTATGACAAATAAAATTAATAGTTGGTATTGCTTTGGCCATACAAATAACAGCAGTGACTTCGATGGGGAGGATACTTATCAAATGCATCTAAGTGTACACCATTACTTGATACTAAGTCCATTATCTAGAATTATGCCCCTTCAGATGGAGACGATGACATACTCTTAGACAACTTTCTATAATCATCCATAAAAGAAGTTTGATCTAGTGATCCGCAAATGAACTCATCTGATATGAAGGAAGACACTTAAAACCAACACGCAAGTTCAAAAGCATTACTTACAAACTAGTAATGGAGGCCATGGGATTTATTTTAAAATAAATTAATCTCTTTCTCACTTAGTTATTTAACATGAGGGATTTTAACATACATATCATATGAAATACATAAAAGCATGCTTGATAAAACAACACATATAAGGCAATAAATATGAAAACATAATTTCCAACTATTATGGCCTCGTAATTTTGTCGTGTTCTTGAATGTTTGCCGTCAAACAGGGATCGACCACCCGGTGAGGTCGCAGGGATCGACTAGCACGCTCGTGCTCGACTTACATACATGCCGTACGGTAGACCGTGCCGTACAGCACGAGCATACCTTGTTGTCCAACTTCAATTTTCAGCAGGACACGATCTGACCGTGCTCCACAACACGGTCGTGCCCGGTCGTCCAGCTCCAACTTTTAGCCTGGCACGGTCTAACCGTGCTCTACAGCACGGTCGTGCCCGGTTATGCCACCCTAACCTTGTATGTAATTACATCCATCGATCCTATACTCCACGAAGGAGTTTACATGTAATCTAGATCGAATAGAAAATTAAAACCTAATTATTCAAAAACAACCTCGACATGTCCGAGGGTTTAATTCATACATAAACATGCATTCAAACCATAATAGTTGGATTTAGGGTTCCTACAGAAAAACATAATGTCTCGCAAATCCTACTATTATCCGATCTAAATACGCATGCTTCAAGATACGATTAATAATAGAATTAACCGATTCAATCGACTAGAGTCAGAAAACCACGGCTCTGATACCAATTGTTGGAACCGTCGGATCGCCGACCCTATACAATTATCCGAATCGGGGTCCATGCAAATATGATTAACGCACAACGGATAAATGAATCATACCTTTTGCACCGATATTAGTTCTAAGGTCAGAACTGTAGATCGAGGAATCGATGGAGCCTGGACATCACGATCTTCTGTTGTATTCCTCGCCTTTTTCTTGAACGTTGTGTGAGCAACGAGCTATCGAGACTTTCAGCTGTCTTTTACTAAATCGTATCTCAGATTTCGTATGTACAGAAAATGGTTGACTTGAGGCTTATTTATAGGCTACAACAGGGACCTTGAGGAAGATTAGGAATTGATCTGAATATACTTCTTCAGCCTATCAATAATATTTCGATCCACTAAAAAGATATTATTGAACTACCGTCCCAAATCCATATTAAATATGGCTCATTTTATTTGTGCGTGTTTATCTCCCCGTGTTTAATATATCGAATGACCGTTAATTAAATGAATTACTGACAATTCAATTAATTAACATTTAATTCCTAGTGCAGTACCACTCAACTTTATTATCATGCCGAAATAAATCCTCCTGCAGGGTTTACATGATAATCCTTATGAACTCCTCAAGGGGACATCATCATCCTAAATAATTAGGACACGGTTTCTTTATATAATCAACAGTATACCATATAAACAACATTGTATCCCAATTTACCGAGCTTATTGATTTAATAAATAAATCTCACCCATTGGTAAATTAAAGAAACATATATCGAGTATACATGCCCATTATCATACAATGATTAAGAGGACGCACATCCATACTAACAGAGGTATTGTTCTATTTATGTAGTCAGTACAAATAAAACAACCTTAATTGGTCCTACTCAATACATACAAAATGTGCTAGTATAATTTTATAATCAAGATAGATTAATACCAAATTACACTACAACCATTCCGATAATTTGTCCAAAATTATCTCGATTGTGAGCTACCATTTATAATCTATAAGGAACTGATAACATGATCTTCTGTGTGGCACCACACACCATGTTATCTACAATATAAATTAATTGGACAATTGCAATAACATATATAACAAATATAAAATGCAAAACATTTGACCATAAAAGATTCTCATATAATAAAAAGATGTTTATACAAAAACTAGGCTTATAGTAGACATCCTAACAGCTGCATCTTTGCTTGCAGCTCTGCTAGATGCAGCGCCTGCTGATCTTCTTGCAACACCAGCTCCTCTATCATCATCTCTTCTCCATCGCTGCTGAGATCGGATGTCAGCCGCAGCAGATGGTCCAGACCTCCTCCACCTCCTCCTGAGAGGTTGCTGGTCATCATCATCATCATCTTCTTCTTTAGCTCCCTCTGAGCTCCTGTATCTAACTTCAACTTCTTCCCCCCTTTTGGCATTATCAAAAGTCGGGGGCTGAGTAGGGGCAGCTGGGACCACCTTGGAACGTGGTCTTCAGGTCTGTTCGGGGGCGGCCTCAGGAGCGTCAACATACTGAGGGAAGGCTCGGAACATGATGTCCCTCAATTCTCCTAGAATAAGCTCCAGGTTCCCCAAACAGTCGTCCACACTTCTGGTTTGCTGGGATTGATCAGATGTGCGAACTAGAAGTGTTTCCAGGACGAGGGAATGAGTGTTCAGCCTGTCAGAGGCATTCTCAGCATGACGCTTGTACAGCCATATCTCCTGGTGAGTCTGTGCAGCTTCAACTTTCAGCTCTCCCTCCATCCTGACCCGTTCCATGTAAAGCCTGTGGGAGTGATCATTCAGCGTCCTCTTGATCATCCCAGGCAAGGCTTCAAGGTCCTTCTTGAAACCTGTCATGGTTTCAGTGTGGAATTGGGCAGCGACCCTGAGACTGTTGCGCATGGTAGACTCGTGCTTCTGGAGAGCGTACACCAGATATCTAACAGCGGCTTCAACTCTGTTGATCGATTCGTCAAGAGTCAACCCCAAATTCTGTCTTGTTGAGGAAGTAGAGAATGCAGCGAATGGTATTACAGCTTGAATAATCGGAGCTGCATCCTGCCTTGGAGCCTCAGCAGCAACCTCATCCTCATGATTGCTGGTTTGGGAACTTGTAGAGCTCGAGGATGGGTGCTCTTCTTCTTCTGCCTCCTCTTCGCCGGATGAGATTTTAACAGTGTCTGCTCCACCAGATTTTGGCCTATGAACAGTGATGTTGTGCTTCCTCATCATCCTAACGAAGTCGGCGTGAGTAACCTCAGCTTCCTCAGTAACCTCTGCTGCTGTAACCTTGGAAGGTTCTTGAGTGCAAGCAGCAGCTGCAGCGTCAACCTCCTCTTGAGGTGTCTTTAGCTGCACAGGGGTTACCTCAGCTACTTCTTCAGCCTCCTCTGTGGGTACTGTCTGAACAGCCTTCCCAGCAGAGGTCTTCTCACCCTCAAAGAGTGTTGTTAGAACAACGGTCTCCCCTGAGGTCTTCTCCAAGAACCCCGTCTCCTCGGCCGGTCCTGCAACTTGGACAGCTTCTGTTGCAAGTATGGGTTCTTGCAGCTCTGGTTGGTTTCTTGTAGCGTCCACAGCATTCAGCACTGTACACTCTACTGCTGCAAGAATCTCAGCTTCCACCCTGCTTATATCTTCAGCAGCTGCTTCTTGAGTGGTCGCCTGCTGTACTGCTGTCTCCGCCAGTACAGGGAGTCCAGCCTCGGCAACTTCCTCCATGGTTGCATCATCGACGTCTTCAGCAAGTTCAGAGATTACTCCCTGAATGATGGCTGACGGTTCCCTTTGTGAGTCTGCAACAGCAACATCCATGCTAACAGGGGAATCGCCATAGTCCAACAGTTGAGATTCTCCCTCCTCCAAAGGATCCAGTGAGACAATGTTGAAGAGACCCTCAACTACTTGCTCGTATGCAGGGGAGTTCATGTGATGTGAACTTGAACTTCCTTCTCCCCACATCCTCCTAGGAGTGTGTTGCATCCTTGTCTCCTTAACACTTTGTTGCAGCGCCTGTTGCAGCATAGCTTTCTCAGCTTGCTCCACTCCAAGGGTGTCGATTTGCTCTCGGGCAAAAGCGACATCATCGCCCCTTTTTACAGCCTCCGCAGTCGAGGCAAGGAAGACCTGTACATCCTCCAATACTGCTCTCATCGGCAGCTCTGCAGAGTCGGATTCTGCAAGAGCTTTTATCTTCCCTTTATCCTTTGCTCCCTGAGCAGCACTGCTTTCACCAAGCTCCTGTACTCTTGCTGCATACTCAGGTTGTAGGAGTGCCAAAATGTTTTCTGATTTTGTCCACTCCAGGACAGCTTGCTCGACTGTCATGAAATCCTTCCACTTCAACAGGATTTCCCCTTTAGCCAGCCGCATCTCTCTCCAAAGATTGTATTGCAGCTCTATATTTCTAGATGCAGGGAGGGTAGGATCAAGCACTGAAGCTTCTGTTTGTAGATGAGCTTCTTCAGTTGGCTTTTCCTGGAGCTGATATGGCTCCTGAAGCAGATGTGACTCATCCTCAAGGTTTTCTACCACCTCAGAAGGTATAGAGAGTTAGGAATCAAGAGCTCATTCTTGATCCCGGGGCTGATGAGACTCATCCTCAACAGCAACTACAGCTAAGCTTGCTGTAGAGCGTCGGGAATCAGAAGCTGCAGCAACTTTCTTCTTACTACGCAGGGCCCTTCTCACCAAAGGTACATCGTCATTTGAAGAAGAGGATTCAGTTTCAGGTATAGTCTTCTCTGAGCTCCTCTTGATGATGGGAAGAGGATCTGAACGTCCTCTTCTTCTTTGTCTCTCCGGCTGCATACTGCTTCATCTTGTAGGGTCAGGGTAGCATTCTTTTTATCTTTGGTTTTCTTCTTTGCTGCCCCAACTTCTGCTGTTTTTGGTTAGGTTTTACCCTTCTTCTTTTCCCCTAGATACTTTTCGATTGGGATGGGGGTCGGTGCTGCAAGTTGAAAACCAAGCTTGCAGAGCAGAGAGCAAATGGTGATACCATAGCTTCGTCGCTCCGTTATCTTCTCTGCTTCCTCCCACAGCCTCTTCATGATGAACCTCGCCCAGTTCACCTTCTCTCCGGCCATGATAGCGGACATGATCTGGAACCGGAGATCTGTGCACTTGTCATAACTTCCTGTTCGACCTTCAATGGAGTATGCACAGATATCATGAAGCAGTTCAAACTCCAGCTTGAAGAGCTTCTTTGGGGCGCTTCTCTTGATTTCAGCCCCTGCATCCCTTGCTCGAAAGAGATCCAACATCTCCTGAGCAGATGCCTCCCCATAGTTCAACAACTGACTGGGGGTCAAACCTCCAGTGGAAATGCTGAAGGTGGTAGCGATGTCTCTAACGGTTAGAGACCGCTCTTCCTCGCCTGCATCCATCCTGAACAAGATGCAGTTCCTGTCCTCCACCTACCTGGCGTAATAGTAGAACCTATGTACTGACTCCACGGAGAAGCCATCATAAACGGTGGTCAATAGCCCTAGGACTTAGGTCCGCTGAAGAGCATCGAAGATTCTCCTGACGAGGGCATTATCATACAGCCCGGAAGCATAGACATGCTCCTGGTTGATCAAGCGTCCTTCCAAGATAATGGTTTGTCTGGCTGCCATGGATTTCTTAGAGAGAAAAAATGAAGAACTTTGAAGATTTGAACTTAGGAAAATTCTCACGAAAAAAAACTTCTCTCTCTGGGTGATGGTGAATAATGATTTCGAAAAACGCGGTTATGGGGGTTATGGCGGATCTCAAGGTATGTGTATTAAGATCAATGGTTGAGATAATTCATAGAGAATTGATCTTACGGTCCAAGAAAAAAATAGAGATGTCAAATCGTCGCTAATTATTACAAGCCTGGAGGTTGTTTAACATAAACTTCCTCTGTAAGAAGACCATTCAGGAATACACTCTTAACGTCCATTTGGTAGACATTGAAACTGATGTGAGCTGCATAAGCCAGAAAATCCTTATTGCTTCCAGTCTTGCTACTGGAGCAAATGTCTCATCAAAATCTATTTCTTCTTCCTGACAGTATCCTTTAGCAACTAATCTTGCTTTGTTTCTCACAACGAGTCCAGATTCATCTAACTTATTCTTGAAGACCCACTTTGTTCAATTACTCCTTGATGAGTTGGTCTTGCAACTGTCTGCCATACTTGGTTTCTTTCAAACCTATTTAGCTCTTCTTGCATGGCCTGTACCCAGTTGCTATCTTGCAGTGCCTCTTCAACATTCTTGGGCTCTGTCTGAGATATGAAGCATGCAAACATTACTTCATGAGGGATGGATCTTCTTGTTCTTACGCCAATAGATGGATCTCCAATGTTAAGATCTCTTGGATGATTCCTTAGCCACGTTCTATCAGGCTCAAAGATATGTTCTGTTCTAGGTTGCTCATCTTGTTTCTGTAATGCAAGAGGTTCTGCTGCTGTAAGAATATCTGCTGTATCCAAAATTGCAGCTTCCTCTTATTCATCTTCTTCTATAGGCAGAACCCCTTCTATATATGGAACAACATTCTCTTTCCTTGGAGCTATCTCTTCAGGTGGCTCTTCTAACTTCTTGGTGTCACAGTGTGGTTCATCAAACATCATATAAATAGATTCTTCAATCACCAAGGTTCTCTTGTTAAATACTCTGAAGGCTCTACTTATAGCAGAGTATCCTAGAAATACTCATTCATCTGACTTTGCATCAAAAGTCTTCAGATGTTCCTTTCCATTGTTGAGAATATAACACCTGCATCCAAAGATATGCAGATAAGAGATATTCGAGTATATCTATTCCAGATTTCATAAGGGGTTTTGTCTAGATCTTTGATGATTAGACATTTATTCTATGTGTAGTTTGTTGCTTCAGCCCAAAATCTCTTGGGTACTTCTGCTTTTGCTATCATAGTCCTTGCTGCTTCCTTGAGGGTTCTATTCCTCCTTTCAGCTACACCATTCTGTTGAGGTGTTCTTGCAGCAGAGTATTTATGTCGAATACCATTATCAGAACAGAATTTCTCAATGAATTTGTTTGTGAACTCAGTTCCTCTGTCTGATCTTATCTTCACTATACTCAAGCTCTTTTCATTCTGGATTTTCTTCATGAGATCAGGTAGCTTATCTTGAGTTTCTGACTTCTTCGCAAGGAAGATTGTCCATATATATCTGGAGTAGTCATCTACAACTACAAGAGAGTACTTCTTTCCGCTCAAGCTTACTGGTTCTACTGGTCCAAATAGGTCCATGTGTAGAAGATCTAGAATCCTGTGTGATGCCTTTTGAGTCTTGTCTTTGAATGAGCTCTTAACTTTCTTTCCTTTCTGATAAACTCCACAGATATTCTCCTTCTTGTATGCTACATCTGGCAATCCTCTTACAAGGTTTTTTCTTGCTAGCTTGTTGATAGTCTTGAAGTTCATATGGCTTAACCTCTTGTGCCATAGCTAGCTCAGCTCTGGTGGACTCTTCACAATGAAGCATGTTGGATGAATAGAAGAGTTCCAATCAGCTAGATAGATGTTTCCTCTTCTTGTTCCTCTAAGCTTGACTTCATTTGAGGTGCTGTCCTTGATTAAGCATTTGTTGAGGTTGAATTCTACTGTGTATCCTTTGTCACAGAATTGACTGATGCTCAGAAGGTCGTATGTGAATCCTTTTACATAGGATACATCGTTGATCTTTATGTTTCCTTTGACTAGGCATCCACTTCTTTTTGTGCTTCCTTTGGAATCATCTCCAAACATGACTTTTGGTCTGTTGCATTCTTGGAAGTCTTTTAGAGAATCTTTATTGCATGTCATGTGCCTCGAGCAGCCGTTGTCTATGTACCATACATCACCGCTGCAACCTAGCACTGAAACCTGTAACAAATTCAAACAGATTTAGGTACCCATATCTGTACGAGTCCTTTGGGGTTAGTTATTTTAGGAACCCAAACTTTCTTAACAGTCACTATTTTGCTGTAAGATTTGTTGGTTCTCTGACTGTATGCAGTTGTCCTTACAAACTGCTTGTTAAAAATGTGTGCATTGACAACATATGTGATACCAGCACCTTTGTAGTGTGGTCTCCCATCATACTTCCCTTGAGTATATCCTCTTTGAGGTTTAGACATGTGAGTGTTAGTATAGGTGGGAAAGTTTCTTCTGTGCTGCAACTTAGTGGGTTGCTGCTTCCTTTTACAGCATACAGCAGATGGCTTCTGCTGCAGCCAGTTCTTAAATGCAGGCTTACTTCCTACAGTTCAGCATAGGGGTTTCTTCCCCTTATCCATCATTGTTGTTTTGTTCAAGATCTTCACAGAGTCACATAGTAACTCTTTCTCCATTGAGGTTTCAGCTTGAACAAAATTTACAGCTTTGGATGTACTTGCTGTATTCTGAGAGATGTGATTGTTGTAACCTATGCCCGATTTTTCAAAAGGACTTCTATTTTGGTTTATGCAATCCTTTGCGTCTTTTGATGATTTACTGAACGTGCTTATCATGGACTGCAAGCTTTCCTTCTCAGCTTCTAGCTTAGTGACCTGCAGATTTAATCTAGAGACTTTATTTTGCAGCTTACTGCACCTTGAGCTATCGGGCTCACATGCAGCCAGCATTTTGGCAATATCAATGTTTTTGCTCTTCAGGATCTCATTGTCGATTCTTAGGTTCTCATTTTCAACCTTTAGATCCTCATGAATTGAGTTGATCTACTCAAAGTCACTCATGATCATTTTTAAAGAGTGGATCATGTTCAGCTCCTCACTTTCAGGTACGGACAACGATTGATAGATTACCTCATCTTCTTCGCTGTCCTCGCAGTCTTTAGCCATCAGGCATATCAGCGCTTCTTCATCAGAGGATGAGGTTTCAGTGTCGCTGTCAGAGAATTCTATAGCTTTCAGTACTTCCTTTGGAACTACTGTGTCTTTGGCCTTCTCCATCTCTCATATGAGAGCTCGAAGCTTGTGTCTTTCCTCTCTTCTTTTATCTCTCCTCTACTCTCTCTCTCCTTCAAGATACTTGTACACTGTTGGGTATGGACAGTTTCTTGCGTAGTGTCCTGGTTTCCTACAGTTATAATATAAGTCAACATTGCTTGTATTTGGTTGTGGAAAAGAGGATACCTGAGGTGGTGGATGACTTCTTCTGAAGTCATTCCTCTTGTTGAGGTTGGTGTTGCTGTTGTTGTTGCTGTTGCTCTTCACAAATCTTCTAAACTTCTTTAAAAGCAGGGCCATATCTTCTTCAGCAACTTCTGCTGCAACCTCAGTCTGCTTACTGCAACTAGCGGTTGTTGTATCCTTGGAGCCTCTGGCCGTTAGCGCTGTAACTTTGGAGCTCGATTTTTCGGACTCCTTTCTCCATCTATTGATGTCATATTCGAATGCTTTGAGGTCGGATAATAGGTCGAATATACTCATGGATTTCAGGTCCATAGACACTCTCATGGTAATGGTCTTGCTATCCCACTCCGCAGGTAAGGCTCTTAACACTTTCATATTTTTCTCCTTCTGAGTGTAGTGTTTGCCCAGAGCTTCTAGTTCATTCACTATGGATGTGAATCTCAAGTCTAGTTGCTCAAGAGTCTCTTCATTTTTCATTTCGAAGAGCTCGAATAGTTGGGTAACGTTGGAGATCTTGTTGTCTTTAGTGAGCTCAGTCCCCTCACATATTTGCTCCAACTTTTCCCATATTTCTTTGGATGTTCTGCAAGTCTTAACTTTGCTGATCGTGTCTTTATCCAAAGTAATTAATAGAGCATTCTTGGCCACATTGTCTAGATTAGCTCTCTTCCTATCTTCGTTATTCCATTCAAGTCTTGGCTTGACTAGGAAGGCTGGTGGTGGCTATGCTCCTTCTTCTAGGTCTCTACCTAGCACTGGATTCACCTTTGTGGGAATTATTGGTCCTTCAGTGATGACCGTCCACATTTCATCATTCATTGCTGAAAGATGTGCATGCATTCTTATCTTCCAATCGTCATATTCTTCTATGGAAAACATAGGCAACTTGTGATTAGAGGAATCCATGATATGATGTACGCAAGAGTTTTAGATGCAGAGAAAACAATGAGTCTAAGGTGGATCTGGGTAGGTGACCAGATAAGTTGGCTTTTAACCCAACTTGCTCTAATACCATTTGTTGGTCCCAAGTGGTGTCCGAGGTTCAGAGGGGGGAGGTGAATGAACCTTGGTCGATTTTGCAAATCTTTGAAAAACCTTTCTGCTCTGCAAGTTACTTGAACTTGTAGTGTCAGATCGTTACTACTTACAGCATTAGGATGCAGTGCTGCACGCTGTAACTTAGAGTTTTATACGAAGTAGAAAAGTATAGTTTATAACACAAGGCTGATTTTCTCAATATGCTTCTTTAAAAAAACGTTTAATGCTTATGAGATATACAAGATTAGAAGATAAAGGCACAAATAAATAAAGCAATTAAACACGTATGGCTAACCCACGCAGGAACTTTGTTAAGCAAGATTGATTTACAGGACCCTCCTAACAATCTATCAACTTTACAAAGCAACCACCTACAGAAGTCCAGCGTACACACAGCAACTGCAAACTTCAAAGGCTAACCCACACAGGGTTCTACACTCCCACACAGGGAAATTGCCTAAATCTAGAAAACTTATACAAACAGCAAGGATCCTCCTATCAACTGTTCGACACCTCTAAAACAACCTAAGCACACAGCAACAAGGTTAAAAGTATATATGTTTGTTTCTTCAACCGGTGCGGCGAAGTGAGCTTCTGAATCCGTTGATGGATCTTTCAGCACTGTGCTTGCTTCACTTTACAGAGGTTGAGTGACTAAAACTGTTGGAAACTTGAATGATTGAATCTTGTAAACTTGAGAGTTTTTAGCATAGATGCTTTAGTTTTTCAGTAGTTCAGTAACCAGCTTCAGTGTATCTCTTCCTCTATTTATACTTGTAGGAGAAGATATCCGTTGAAGAAGATATCTCTCTTTTGAATTTGAAGTAGTCTGATCAAAGGCATGGCTCGCATTTAATGCGACTTGACTTTCTCTTTTGGAGCATTTAATGCGGCAGTTGCTGCTCACAGCTTTCTGCAGCACGTCAGTCCACGTGGCGTCTTCGTATTGGCTCCGTGTCTGCTACTTTGATCTTGTCTCGAACGGCTCTATTATTCTTGCTTGAATCTTTGTTCCTCGTACTACATTTATCCTTCCTAGTATTGTAGGATACTCCTTATTGTAATTGGCGTTGATAAACTTCTCTGAACTGTAAGCTTTGCGCTGTAGTCTTGGTCTTCATGCAACTAATGTTATCTTGCAGTGCTGCTGTAACTAAGACCTGGTTGCAGTACCTTTGAGTAGAGCTGCTGCATCTTTTTCTTGCAGCACTCCTGTACACCATTCCTTCTTACTTAGCTGTATTGAAGTTCTTGTTAGGATGTATACTATAAGTCTAGCTTTTGTATGAACATCTATTTATGATATGAGAATCTTTTGTGGTCAAATGTTTACATTTTATATATTTGTTATATATGTGATTGTAATTGTCCAATTAATTTATATTGTAGATAACATGGTGTGTGGTACCACACAGAAGATCATGTTATCAGTTCCTTATAGATTATAAATGGTAGCTCACAGCCGAGATAATTTTGGATAAATTATCGGAATGGTTGTAGTGTAATTTGGTATTAATCTATCTTGATTATAAAATTACACTAGTACATTTTGTATGTATTGAGCAGGACCAATTGAGGTTGTTTTATTTGTACTGACTACATAAATAAAACAAGACCTCTGTTATTATGGATGTGCGTCCTCTTAATCATTGTATGATAACGGGTATGTATACTCGATATATGTTTCTTTAATTTACCAATGGGTGAGATTTATTTATTAAATCAATAAGCTCGGTAAATTGGGATACAGTGTTGTTTATATGGTGTGCTGTTGATTATATAATGAAACCGTGTCCTAATTATTTAGGATGATGATGTCCCCTTGAGGAACTCATAAGGATTATCATGTAAACCCTGCAGGTGGATTTATTCCGGCATGATAATAAAGTTGAGTGGTACTACTCTTGGATTAAATATTAATTAATTGAATTGTCAATAATTCATTTAATTAATGGACATTCGATATCTTAAACATGGGGAGATAAACGCGCACATAATAAATAGGAGCCATATCTAATATGGATAAGGGACGGTAGTTCAATAATATCTTTTTAGTGGATTAAGATATTATTTGATAGGCTTAAGAAGTATATTCAGATCGAATTAAGGACTCCTAAGCCTATCAGGAGACCGATTCCTAATCCTCCTCAAGGTCCCTGTTGTAGCCTATAAATAAGCCTCAAGTCAGCCGTTTTTGACACACAGAAATACAGATACACAGACATAAAAATTTGAGATACGTATTAGTAGAAAACGGCTGAAAGTCTCGATAGCTCGTTGCCCACACAACGTTCGAGATAAGGCGAGGAATACAGCAGAAGATCATAAGGTTCAGGCTTCATCGATTCCTCCATCTACAGTTCTGATCTTAGAACTAATTTCGGTGCAAAAGGTATGATTCGTTTTCCGTTGCGCGTTAATCATATTTGCATGGACCCCGATTTAGATAATCATATAGGGTCGCCGATCCGTCGGTTCCTACAGTTCTGACTTCTTACAGCGATGCTGTATCTGCCTTCTTGCAGTAGCTTTCTTTTTGAAGGGCTTAGATGCAGTTTTGTCCTTGTCAAACCTCCATCTTCCAGCACTTAAGACTAGACTCAAACCTAGTCTATATATTCACTTAAACACTGTGAAAAATGAGGTACTTAAAACTTTCTATTACAAATACGTTTTGTCTCATCAAAATCTAAACATCGAAATCCTAACACATTCATTCTAATGTTCGACAATATAATCTTTAATCTTATAATCTAAGTAAAGCTTGTTAGAGTTCTAACTTACGTATTTTACGAGTTAAAATAACCAAGCTATATAACAAGTAAGAGTGGCTTTGATCAGGAATTCATTTATTCTAATGATTGACAATATAATCTTTAATCTTATAATCTAAGTACACGTGTTCGCTTAAAGTCAAAGGGTTTGGTCATCTCTTATAATATAACTCCATTAGTAGCCTCGATTTCACCTTCTTAAGATATAATTGCACTGACATTATCCTTTAAGTCAAATGTAATCCAAAACACTTCGGTTATATTGATAGAAAACTTGCTCAGCAAGTAAAGCTTGTTAGAGTTCTTAGTTACGTATTTTACGAGTTGAAATGACAAAGCTATGAAAGGTATTAATGGCATTTCTTCGGGAATTCATGCATTCTAGTGTTTGACAATATAAGCTTTAATCTTATAATCTAAGTACATGTGTTCTCTTAAAGTCAATGAGTTAAGTCATCTCTTGTAGTATAACTCCATTAGTAGCTTCGATTTCACCTTCTTAAGATGTAATTATACTCACATTATTATTTAAGTATTATCAAAAGTAATCCAAAACACCTTGAGTTATTATGATAGAAAATTTGCTCAACAAGTAAAGCTTGTTAGATTTCTAAGTTACGTATTTTACGAGTTAAAATGACTAAGCTATATAATACATAAGAGTGGCTTTGATCGGGAATTCATTCATTCTAATGTTCGATAATATAATTTTTAATCTTATAATCTAAGTACATGTGTTCTCTGAAAGTCAAAGGGTTCGGTCATCTCTTATAGTACAACTCCATTAGTAGTCTCGATTTCACATTCTTGAGATATAATTGTACTCACATTATCCTTTAAGTCAAACGTAATCCAAAATACTTCGAGTTATATTGATAGAAAACTTGCTCACCAAGTGAAGCTTGTTAGAGTACTTAGTTACATATTTTACGAGTTGAAATGACTAAGTTATAACAATTATGAATGACATTTCTTCGGGAATTCATTCATTCTAATGTTTGACAATATAAGCTTTAATCCTATAATCTAAGTACACGTGTTCTCTTAAAGTCAAAGAGTTCGGTCATCTCTTGTAGTATAACTCCATTAGTAGTCTCGATTTCACCTTCTTAAGAAGTAATTGTACTCACATTATCGTTTAAGTATTATCAAACGTAATCCAAAATGCTTCTAGTTATATTGGTAGAAAACTTGCTCACCAAGTAAAGCTTCTTAACGTTCTAAGTTACGTATTTTACGAGCTGAAATGACCAAACTATATAACAAGTATGAGTGGCTTTAATCAGGAATTCATTCATTCTAATGTTCGACAATATAATCTTTAATCTTATAATTTAAGTACACGTGTTCACTTAAAGTCAAAAGGTTCGGTCATCTCTTATAGTATAACTCAATTAGTAGCCTCGATTTCACCTTTATAAGAAGTAATTGTACTCACATTATCGTTTAAGTATTATCAAATGTACTCCAAAACAGTTCGACTTATATTGATAGAAAACTTGCTCACCAAGTAAAGCTTGTTAGAGTTCTAAGTTACGTATTTTACGAGTTAAAATGACCAAGCTATATAACAAGTAAGATTGGCTTTGATGGAGAACTCATTCATTCTAATGTTCGACAATATAATGTTTAATCTTGTAATCTAAGTACATATGTTCTCGTAAAGTCAAAGGGTTTGGTCATCTCTTATAGTATAACTCCATTAGTAGCCTCGATTTCACCTTCTTAAGAAGTAATTGTACTCACATTATCGTTTAAGTATTATCAAACGTAATCCAAAACGCATATAATTATATTGGTAGAAAACTTGCTCACCAAGTAAAGCTTGTTAGCGTTCTAAGTTACGTATTTTACGAGCTGAAATGACCAAGGTATATAACAAGTATGAGTGGCTTTGATCAGGAATTCATTCATTCTAATGTTCGACAATATAATCTTTAATCTTATAATTTAAGTACACGTGTTCACTTAAAGTCAAAGGGTTCGGTCATCTCTTATAGTATAACTCCATTAGTAGCCTCGATTTCACCTTCTTAAGATGTAATTGTACGCACATTATCGTTTAAGTATAATCAAATGTACTCCAAAACACTTCGAGTTATATTGATAGAAAACTTGTTCTCCAAGTAAAATTTGTTAGCATTCTAAGTTACGTATTTTACGAGTTGAAATGACCAAGCTATATAAAAGTATGAGTGGCTTTGATCGGGAATTCATTCATTCTAATGTTCGACAATATAATCTTTAATCTTATAATCTAAGTACACGTAATCCTAAACACTTCGAGTTATATTGATAGAAAACTTGCTCACCAAGTAAAGCTTGTTGGAGTTCTTAGTTACGTATTTTACGAGTTGAAATGGCCAAGCTATAACAAGTATGAATGACATTTGTTCGGGAATTCATTCATTCTAATGTTCGACAATATAAGCTTTAATCTTATAATCTAAGTACACGTGTTTGTTAAAGTCAAAGGGTTCGGTCATCTCTTGTAGTATAACTCCATTAGTAGCCTCGAATTCACCTTCTTAAGATGTAATTGTACTCACATTATCGTTTAAGTATTATCAAACGTAATCCAAAATGCTGCGAGTTATATTGATAGAAAACTAGCTCACCAAGTATAGCTTGTAAGATTTATAAGTTACGTATTTTATGAATTGAAATGACCAAGCTATATAGCAAGTATAAGTGACTTTGATCGGGAATTCATTCATTCTAATGTTCGATAATATAAACTTTAATATTATAATCTAAGTACACGTGTTGTCTTAAAGTCAAAGGGTTCGATCATCTCTTGTAGTATAACTCCATTAGTAGCCTCGATTTCACCTTCTTGTGATGTAATTGTACTCACATTATCATTTAAGTATTATCAAAAGTAATCCAAAACACCTCGAGTTTAATGATAGAAAACTTTCTCATCAAGTAAAGCTTGTTAGAGTTCTAAGTTACGTATTTTACGAGTTAAAATGACCAAGCTATATAACAAGTAAGAGTGGCTTTGATCGGGAATTCATTTGTAACGCCCCGATTTTTTTTGAAGGTAAATTCTAATCAAGGCGTTACTTATAAAATTCACTCTTTAAATAAAATAAAGATAAATAAAATCAATAATAATTATAAAATATACATTTCTTTAATTCATGAAATTAATCATTTTAAATAAAAAAAAATCTTCTTTAACCTTTGATCATCGGCTACCAGCATCCACCGCTCAGCATCCACCGCTCACACTTCACGCCATAAAATCCTTAAACTGAAAACATTTTTTAAAAGAGGGATGAGTGTGTGAAATATACTTAGTGGGGTGGGGAAACTGGGGATGACATAAAATAATTTCTAAAGATTTTAAACGCACTTACCAAACCATGATTTTATCACATAAAACAGATTTTCGTAAAACGTTTGTCTTTTAATAAAAATCGTAGAAAAATAGATTACTTCAATACTGCAAGCATTCATCTCTTTCACATGCAAACATATCATTTCTCTTAAGGGTCTTATCGTACACACAACACTATACACCACGTGCACACAACACAACATATTTAGTGCCCACAGCACCTCGGGTTATCTCCCAGCATGAAAGCTCAGCAAGCAGAAATCATGCATGCATTGTCATACAAATGGCTGTAAGGACTTTTAAGAACATCGTGAATGCATGGCTTTGATATCTTTTACTATGTTAGGCCCTTGACCCGTCTATAGTAATTTTCCCCACCTTGGATACTTCGCAATTCTTGTTCAAAAGCTTTTTGTTTTATCCCTCCGTATTCCCGTCTTTTGCTCATATTCCCTACAAAGTATAGAACGTGACTTATTTTCTGATTTACTTGTTTATCGTTAAATATATAAAATTAACCCTTTGAGAAGGTCGATAGACGGAAGTTCTAAATTTATAGTTTACTAAAAATTAGGGTTTGTGGATCACACCCCTAAAATTAGGATTTTCTTGTTTAAAGGTTGATTTGTCACATTCGAAGTTGATTTGCGGTCAAACTTCTATTTTATAATGTTGTAGGTCACAAAATACAATAATTATCAAATTATAGGGTCATAATATAATTTCTGCAAGTTCTAGTGATCATTCTATCATTTTATCAAAGTCTAGGGGTGATTTTGTAATTTTCAGGAATTCTGGGGACTATTCTGTAATTTCAGAGAGTTTTGGGGTCAGTTTGCTATTTCAGAGAAGTTTTGGGGTTAAACTGCTAATGTTCATAAGTTTAGGGGCTAATCTGTAATTATCCATATGTTTAGGGACTTACTTGCTATTTATCCTAAGTTATAGGATTTGCAATTTAGTCCCTAGGTTTAATCAAATTTACAAAACATCACCCCAGCCTCAAACCCACTCTGACGCCTCTCCTGCCACCTTCTTACCGGCGTTCGACACTGCCAGTGACCCCACATCGCTGACGACTCCACACCTGGGCACACACATGCTGCACACACATACAAATACAATATATATATATACACCTGCATACATATATACAGACGCCTACATATATATATATATAAACTGTAAATTATATACACATGTCGTACGCGGTGAAGACGCGATCGGGTAAAAATTCAAGCCCATACTTGTGACCGGCTGAGTGAGAACTATATCATAATCGGGTTATCTTACCAGAAAGGCTTCACCGGTGGCGGTTGGAGAAGCGGCGGTGAAGGTGGCGGTGTGAAGGAGAAGAGAGGCTTCCTCTCTGTTTTTCTTTTCTTTCTATTTACTTCCTTTTCCACTTCTTTTTTTTTCCTTTTCGTCTCTGTTCCCTCTCTCCACCAATTCATTTGTTATTATTATGTAAATTACTTAGTTTGTTGCCAAGTGCCCTCATACTTCCATGGCTTTGCATTCCACGTTCCACGCACACCTATATATATTAACAACTTATTATGTATATATATAATAAGTTCTATTATATATATATCACTTATATATATATATTGTGTGCGTGTGTATACATTTACTTAACATATATAAATAAATTTTTTTTTATTTCTCTTTCATTTTCATTAGTATAATAATTATTATTATTATTATTTAAGTCTCATTTCAATGGTAGAAAACTCTCGTTATATTTTATGTAGTTGAATTTTATTTTGGGAAGATAGTTCGAATATGATTAGCTCTTTAAAAGTGAAAAATAATTCCCCTTAAAGAGCATATGATAAACATTGACTGGATCGTTCAACTTTGAGTGATTTCTCATGCAACAAATATAATAGAAGATACGACTTATCACTTAGAAAACGTACATGGTATATGATATACTAAACAAAACCATTAGAACTAGTTATAACTTGGTCATTTCAAGTTATAAAATGCTTAACTAACAGTTCTAACAACCTTTACTTAGCAATTAAGTTTTTCATAATAGTTACACTAGGAGTTTCGAATTCCTTTCATGTTGAGTTAGAGGATAATTTGATTACAATTAACTTATAACAAGATGGTTCGAGTATGATTAGCCCTTTAAAAGTGAAAAACAATTCCCCTTAAAGAGCATATGATAAGCATTGATTAGATCATTCGACTTTGAGTGATCAGATTAAAGCATATATATGAAAAGGAATAAAACACTTATAGTTTATAGTGGTTTGAAGGTAGTGTAATCCTTCTATATCCACTCTACCGCTACCTCGAGTAGGAACTTTGTTAAGCAAGATTGAATTACAGGACTCTCCTAACAATCTATCAACTCAACAAGTTACCACCTACCAGAACCCAGTGTACACACAGCAACTGCAAGTTCTAAAGGCAAACCACACAGGATTTCACACTCCCACACAGGAAAATTTCCTATCACCTAGACAACTTATACAAATAGCAAGGATAAATCATATCAACTATTCGACACATAAAACAACCTAAGCACACAACAATAAAGTTAAAGTATATAAATGGTTTCTTCAACTGGTGCGGTGAAGTGAGCTTCTGAATCCATCGATGGATCTTTCAGCTTGAACTAGTTCACTTCACAAAGGTTGAGTGACTAAAATTGTAGTAATGCTTAAGAGAGTATAGCTTTGAAGCTTGAACTTTTTAGCGTCAATGTTTCAGTAGTTAGCTTTAGGATTGCTCGTCCTCTATTTATACTTGTAGAAAGATATTCGTTAAAGGGGATATCTCTCATTTGAAAATATGTGTACTTGATCAAAGGTATGGCTTGCATTTAATGCAACTTGAATTCTCCTTTCAGAGCATTTAATGCGGTGGTTGCAGCTCGCAGCTTTCTGTAGTCCGTCAGTCCACGTGTCATCTTTGTATTGTCTCCGTGTCTCCAACTTTGATCTTCTCTGGAACGGCTCTAATTATACTTGCTTCGAGGTATTTATCCTTCCTTGGACTGCAGGATACTGTCATTAACGCGGTTGGTTGATTATACAGCAAGTGACAATCTTTGCGCTATATCCTATGTCTTCTTGCAGCTATTCATTCTTTACAGTGCTGTTATAACTTGACCTTCTTGCAGTATTACTTTATACAGTACTGCTGTATTTGTTCTTGTAGTATTCCTGTAGCCACTTCTTGTAGTGGCGCTGCTTGCCGTTTTTACTTGTTGCATTTCTGTATTTACTTCTTACAGTGTCTTCATTCTTTTAATTTCTCGATGCAGTACGATCCTTTAAAGTTCCTCCATCTTTCAGCACGTATAACTAGACTCAATCCTAGTCTATGTTTTCATTTAAACATTGTGAAAAATGGGGTACTCAAACTTCTGATTATATATGTGGTTTGTCTCATCAAAATCTATACACTGAAATCCCAACAACATAGATAAGGCTTATTGTATACGATATACTATACAAAACCATTAAAACTAGTTATAACTTGGTCATTTCAAGTTATAAAATGCTTAACTAATAGTTTTTACAACTTTTCCTGAGCAATTAATTTTTTAATAGTACTTACATTAGGAGTGTCGAATTCCTTTTATATTGAGTTAGAGGATAATTCAAATGCAATTAACTCATAACAAGATGGTTCAAGTATGATTAGCTCTTTAAAAGTGAAAAACAATTCCCCTTAAAGAGCATATGATAAGCATTGACTGGATCGTCCGACTTTGAGTGATCATAATCCATCATTGAACAAATATAATAGAAGATACGGCGTATCAGATAGAAAAGGATTATGGTATATGATATACTAAACAAAACCATTAAAACTAGTTATAACATGGTCATTTCAAGTTATAAAATGCTCAACTAATAGTTCTAACAACCTTTACGTAGCAATTATGTATTTCAAAATAGTTACACTAGGACTTTCGAATTTCTTTCATACTGAGTTAGAAGATAATTTGAATACAATTAACTAATAACAAGATTGTTCGAGTATGATTAGCACTTTAAAAGTGAAAAACAATTCCCCTTGAAGAGCATATATAGGCATTAACTGGTTCGTTCCACTTTGAGTGATCATATGGACTTAGATGGTTATCATAATCCTTTTCTCATTGAACAAATATAAAAGAAAATATCACTTATCACATAGAAAAGGCTTACGGTATACGATATACTAAACCATACCATTAAAACCAGTTATAACTTGGTCATTTCAAGTTACAAAACGCTCAACTAATAGTTCTAACAACCTTTACTTAGCAAATAAGTTTTTCATTATAATTACACTAGGAATTTTGAATTCATTTCATATTGAGTTAGAAGTTAATTCAAATATAATTAACTTATAACAAGATGGTTCAAGTATGATTAGCTCTTTAAAAGTGAAAAACTATTCCATTTAAAGAGAATATGATAAGCATTGACTGGATCGTTCGACTTTAAGTAATTTCTCATTTAACAAATATAATAGAAGAGATGGGTTATCACATAGAAAATGCTTATGGTATACGATATACTATACAAAACCATTCAAACTAGTTATAACTTGGTCATTTCATGTTATAAAACGCTCAACTAATAGTTCTAACAACCTTTACTTAGCAGTTAAGTTTTTCATAATAGTTACACTAGGAGTTTCGAATAACTTTCATATTGAGTTAGAGGATAATTCGAATACAATTAACTCATAACAAGATGGTTCGAGTATGATTATCTCTTTAAAAGTGAAAAACAATTCCCCTTAAAGAGCATATGATAAGCATTGATTGGATCGTTCGACTTTAAGTAATCATATGGACTTAAATGGTTATCATAATCCTTTTTCTCATTGAACAAATATAATAGAAGATGCGGCTTATCACATAAAAGAGGCTTATGGTATACGATATACTAATCCAAACCATTAAAACTAGTTATAACTTGGTCATTTCAAGTTATAAAACGCTCAACTAATAGTTCTAACAACATTTACTTAGCAATTAAGTTTTTCATAATAGTTACACTAGAAGTTTCGAATTCCTTTCATATTGAGTTAGAGGATAATTCGAATACAATTAAAACTCATAACAAGATGGTTCGAGTATGATTAGCTCTTTAAAAGTGAAAAATAATTCCCCTTAAAGAGCATATGATAAGCATTGACTGGATCGTTCGACTTTGAGTGATCATATAGACTTAGATGGTTATCATAATCCTTTTCTCATTGAATAAATATAATAGAAGATACGGCTTATCACATAGAAAAGGTTTATGGTATACGATATACTAAACCAAACAATTAAAACTAGTTATAACTTAGTCATTTCAAG
This sequence comes from Scutellaria barbata, assembly GCA_028654395.1. Taxonomy (NCBI): domain Eukaryota; kingdom Viridiplantae; phylum Streptophyta; class Magnoliopsida; order Lamiales; family Lamiaceae; genus Scutellaria; species Scutellaria barbata. The sequence continues at coordinate 7,281,328 of CM053651.1, read as the reverse complement.
TTATAAAATGTTCAGCTAATAGTTCTAACAACCTTTACTTAGCAATTAAGTTTTTCATTATAGTTACACTACCATTTTTAAAATAGGGAAATTGTTAGGAATTTTAAATGTAATTTTAATGATGACAAAACTCCTCTCTTCTAGGATGTTTTTTTCATGTATAGATTGAGTCTTTTGTATAGTTTTTATTCTAGACCAATTGAAGGAAATTGCTTAGATAAGCGTACTTCAAGAGGGAATGCGTATAGAAGACTTAGTCTATGAAGAATCAGAATAGTACTCATCTAGAAAACCACTAAGAAAGGCTAAAGACGAGATGTGTTAAACTAGAAGAGACATGCATCTTTAGTATCCTTAAAAGAGATGAGCATGTATAAGCTTGTAAAGCACTCATCTAAAGAAGAAAATGAAAAGATTTCAGAAGACTTTCTTTTCAAACAGAAACAAAAATAAAATCTGATCTGAAGACAAGAGAAAAGACTCAAGTTGTCATTAGCACAAAGTCAAAATTCTCTGACAATCAAGTACAACTAACTTAAATACTACATTAACTTTCAGAAGACTTGTTGACTTATCTGAAAAAGATGGACAAACAAGTACACTTAAAGCCTAAAGACAAGGAGCTTGCCTACCTTTCAAATTAACTCTCTTTAACAGCTAGAATGACACTCTCTCCTATAAATAAAGATTAATTCTCATTATTGAATGCTGCCAAACAAAAGTCTTACCAACCATCTTCAAGAATCTTCAAACTCTCAAAGTTCTTCTTCATGCTCAGCACTCTCCATATTTATATCATTTCTAAGTGAGAATTAAATTAGAAACGAGAAATTTGTTTATTTTTAATCTGTTGTAAATCCTTAAAACATAGGATTGGTCCTCCTTGGGATTAAAGAATATTCACCCTACTTGGAATTAAGAAATATTAGCCCTACTGTGTTTGGGAAGAGCATTCCTCAGTTGTTTAGGAAGAAGTTGTCATTTTGTTCCCCACATATTCTCCTTTTTAAGGAAAGTACGTTGTATTCGTCAGTGGATGTACTTAGTGAATTCCCCTACTTTGGGAAGAGATAGCATAGAAGATTACACCATTTTCGAACCTTTATAAATCATTTTCTTCTTTACAAATTTTTATATATGTTATTTCATCCTTTATCTTATCCATATTAATACATATACTTAAGTCATCGTGATTCATTCTTTTGTCATCTGGACAGTGCTTATTTTCTTACTTGTCTTTCAAGTGTTACCATTCATGCTATATCTACTATTGTGATAGAAGAGAAGAGTCAGACCTTCACATTTCCGTATAAAGCTCTATCGGTTACTCCTCTACTCTAACAAAGTGTTTTAACATATGCTTAGTCTATCTCATCTATTCTTAATTTGTCTTCTATATTGTTAGCAAACCTATTGCTAAGCTCTTGTGTTATCTTGGTTGAAAAGGTTTTAAAGTCTATTCAACCCTCCCCCCACCCATCTAGACATATTTGACGTTTATCGAGACCCACAACCATAATTGAGAAACAACCTAATTGGTACGATCTTTAAATTCAATTTTCCAACAACATTAAATTCTAAGATGACAGGTAAAAATCAATTAGCAGATACAAACTACACATAAAATGCATAAGTCGTATTTGGATACGAAACATCAATATGTAGAAATATACTATGTACATATTTTGTCTTATTAAAGAACACATTCCTAACCACCATTTATAAACTAAGAATTATTTCTTATTTTACTGAAAGATATTATTTATTTTACCGAAAGTTGTTATCTTGTTTACTAAAAAATATTACTCGTATAATTGGAAGGGTGTGATTTATTTAATTTAAAGGTAAGACATAACTCATAAAATTAAAAGGTAATATTCATATAATAACTAAAAGATATCCTTGTATTGTAGAGTATAGAATTAAATCTTAAAATATAATTCATGACTTTATCATTATGTTCATCAATAATTCTACAAATGATTATATATTATTTATATAATTAGTTTTCAATATTATAAAATCACTGTAACAATATCGTAATTTGAAATTGATCATCATCTAAATGTACTAAAATGAGAAGAAACCATCCACACAAAATCATGATTCGAAAAAGGAAGAAAAGATAGAGAAGAAATAGAGAAAATAGTAGAAGAGTATCATACAAATTAAGGAAGGAAGAAGAGAACAGTAGTGATGCTACCTCTATACTATTAAAAAGGGAGAGGATATATATGGCAAGTCGGGTAGAGATGTCCATCTGTGTAACACCCTGTTTTCAGAAAAACGTGCATTCCATATTTTTATAAATAAATTCGAATTTTATTTTTAAATAATTTGTTGTTAATGTTGTTTACGACAAACTTTATTTTTTTATCAAGAAGAAATGAGCTAATGTTTCTTTAAGTTTAAAGATCTCGCAAGATAGCTACCCGAGGAGATCGAGTTCGATCGTAATGCACTCGAAAAGAAGATAAGTTACACATAAAATAATTTTAGCAATTAATATTAAAAAAAATGACTTATGTGTTTAATTATAGTTAGGTAGATTTTTATTGTATAATTTATGTGCAATAAAGTATGTGACTATTATGATGTGTTAAATTAAATATATTTTCAAACATACTTATATGACTTATATGATATATTAAGTTGAACATACCTACATACATAAGTATCTGATTACAATATTATCAAAACTCTAATTTAAGAATGTGCAAATGAAATTCAAGTCATATCATCTTATTTATGTGTGACACCAATTTGATTAAATTTATATGAATTTAATATGATGTACAATAAATTACACCAATAATAAATTAATTATCATAATCATGAACTCTTTTATGTCACATTAAATAAGTTAAGTTACAACTCTCAATGTCACTACATAATACTATAGCTTAAATTATATCATTATACAAGTGATCTACATGTATTACACCTTAAATTAATCATCCTACAAGAGATACACATGTATTCTACATGTATGACACCATATATGCTACATATAAAAGAGAGAGATTACACCATTTAGTCTTTCATTTCTCATTTGATAAGGTGCACTCTCTCTCTCTCTCTAACTATTTTGCTCCTCCTTCTCTCTAAACCTTTATTTCTCTAAAAAAAACCTTCATCTTCATCTTCAACTAAGCTGTCATTTCAAGAGTTAAGTGAAGAATTAATATCCTTCCAAGCCAAGATAGGAAATCAAGCTCAAATTAAAAGCTTCTTCCAAGCAAGTTTTAAGAATACATAGTTTGTGCAATCAAGAGGTAATTTTTACAAATCCTCACCATTCTTCTCTCTTAGGAGCATGATTAAGTTCTAATTTTAAGTTGCATGTAAGATCCAAGTAAGATTTCCTACAAATGTAATAAATTTGTTGAATATCTTGTTCTAAGTAGTTAATCTTCAAAAGTATGTTATTTTGAGTGTTGATTGAGCAAATAGATGTTGGATTGGACTTTGCATGTTTGATTTCCTTACCTAAACATATTGCATGTATGATCCAAGGGTGATTTTCTACTAATGTGAAGAAATTTGTCCAAAGTCTTTTCTATGTAGTTGATCTTTAAAATATGTCACTTTTGGGAGTTGATTGTGCAATTGCATGTTGATTTAGTCTTTGCATGTTTGATTATCTTGTCTAAACTCATTGCATGTGTGATAAATTGAGTCAAGATGGTTTATTTGAGGTTAATGGGGTTATTAAAGTTGAATCTACATTTTAATTAAGAAAGTGGATGAGCTTAATCAAGTTGTGAAAAATATTAGTAGTGGCAGTCCACTTTATCGATTTTTATAAAATTTTATACTTGGAGTTTTTCAAAACTGTTTTAGTATGTTATGCTACATGAAGTTTTGAGCTTATGATAAACATTTGGTAATATTTGGAGTAATTTATGAATTATTATGATTTTTCAAAGATAGTCCAGTTTGAGTTGGAATTTTGCAGTTTTAGACCTTAGAAAAATAATTTTATAAATTCGGTAAAATACAATTTTTGAAAAATGTTTTTTTATATTATCCTAAATGAATGTTTGAGTTTATGGTTAAAATTTGGTAATTTTTGGAATAGTTTATTAATAATTATGATTTTTCAAAGATAATCCAGTTTGAGTTGAAATTATGCAGTTTCAGACCTTAAAAAAATAATTTTATAAATTCGGTTAATTACAATTTTTCAAATTTTGGTTTGAGTTTATGGTTGAAATTTGATAATTTTTAAAATAGTGTACGAATTATAATGATTTTTCAAATTAAGTCCAGTTTCGAATTTAAGATTCTGCAGTTTTGGACCATAGAAAATTAATTATATAAAATCGGTCCATTGTACGTTTTCAAAACTGTTTAACTATGTTTGAGTTCATGATGTTACGAGTCTAAATTATTAATTTCAAAAGGTTTCAGTAAATATACAATTTACAGTGAATTTTATAACACGAACTGATTTTAGAGCAACTTCGAAGAATTTTTGATTATAGTAAATGATTTATTAAAGCTTTTTTGATATGAATTTACTCCTAATATTTTAGCATGGATGACTGAGGATTGTTATGTAAATGTATACTTCATTTCATGAATTTTGAATGATCATTTAAATTATGAAAATTGTTGTAGTAAAGAGTGTCTTTTCTTCCTATATATTACTAACTTCAAGATCAAATTTTATCTATGTTTAAGAATGCAAGTTGATCATATTTTGAAACTGATATTATGTGATTAAATGTGTGCTTATGTGTGAAGTGTTAAATAATTTTAAGCCTTTAGCATATGAATTAGAGTTTTATAAGTTAAGATCTAAAATACGATTTTTATTTCCCTTCAAGGTACAATTGATATTTGTTTGAAAGTATACTTTAAAATTTCTCCCAAATCTATAGTTATGTGTTTATGATATACAATATGTGACATGTATGATAAGCATGTTAGGTTAGATGATTATGATACGATTTAATGATATTATAATTAATTGAAGCACATCAACAAACACCGAATCATATATTAAATAAGTAATCGGTGAAGATGAATATATATGTATGTTTATGATATAAATGAGATGTGTTTGGAAGACTAAAAGTTAATGAATATGACGAGTGCAGTACGAGACGACCGGATACTTCAGTAGCTACCCCCGCTTCAAGTCGAATCTCAAAAGTGGGTAACTTCTACTCTCTAGCTACATGTTGTTAATTGAATTAGTAAGTTATGTATGAAAATCTACGAATAGAAGCGCCGTACCTATAAACGGTAGGCAGCTTCCCTACCGGGCGTAGACCTTAAAGGCGAAAGTGTCTAGTCTACGATGCGAGGTTTAGTGTGTGAGCAATCCCACTTTCCTCGATAGTCCATGGGTGAGCGTACCAAAGGATAATGTTATGTTATGGTCCAAGAGTGAGCATACCCAAGGATAATGTTATGTTATGGTCCAAAGGTCAGCATACCCAAGGATAATGTTGTAGTATGTGCTTAATAGTTTAATTGCTTCAATGTATTAGAGAAGTATGGTTATCCCACTGAGCTTCCTCTCCGGAGGAGTCTCATGATGTTATCTAAAATGTTTTTCAGGTCCAGCTTACGATGAAGAGGATGTGTAACCGGCTGTACGGACTTCTTCTCAGAAACATATGTTTTAATTTATTTTAATGTGTATGATTTTGATATTACATAAATTTTTTGAAAACTTCTATGTTGAATTAACCATTCAAGTAAAATTTTCATATGTTTTAAATATGTCATGGTTTAATTTACAAATGTGGGTAGAACACGAGTTAGTTTCTTGCATGCTAAGCTTTTCGATTTAAAATAGAAAGAAAAAAAATATATACTCGTGTTTTTAGTAAAGTCTTCCGCTGAATTTCTCTATGAAAATGATTTTAAATTATTATTATATATTTTTACAAATATTTTAAGTATATAACGTCAAGGAAGCGCCTTAATCCTCCTAAGTTGGGTTGGGGTGCCACAATCTGATTCAAAAAATCGAAACCAAACAATGGTCAATCGTTCAAAAAACCGCTAATCATTCGATTTGAAACTAAAAACCAAAATCATGGCAACAATTCCATTTTGGTTTGGGTATTTCAAGCTAGGAAACTAGTGTAATTATCATTTTCAAATTCGATCAGTGGGAAAATATCAATAAAAAATATTTAAACACACAAATTAACGAGCAAACGATGAAACAATCATTTTCAACATGATTGGAGGTCTCCTCGCATCAATGCATTTTAATAGTCTTTTTCAACCCAAAGAGCAATATTAATTACCTCCAAACCTAAAGGGACGACTACCATGATATTTCTGGTTTTACTAGAAAATGCACAACGCAATAGGATGAGGAACATTTCGATACAACAATTTCTAGGTAACAAAATGATCAGTAAGCACGTGTAGAGTGACTCTAGTGACTCCAATGAATAGATGTTTCCAACATATGCCTGTACAAGATCATATACAGCAAATTAGAGAACGAGACTTTCTCATCGATCAAGCTTTACTTGGTAAGCAAATTAAGGAGAGATAAGCTGCCTGGTGTTCTGTTCTTTTCATCTATGGCCGTTTTCTTTCCAACCTTCACCACCTGAATTAATAATAGTTTGTTGGTATCACACAGTTGTAATGTTCTTGTGCGAAAAGAGAGAGAAGATCCTCCAAACACAAAGCTAATATATTTTGGAATATTAAATTGCATGTTAGAAGTTTTCACCTTTGGCTTGTCGTTTTCATCCTTGATGTTCAACAAACTGATGTCCTTTAACAACACAGATGAAGCTGGTTGTAGTCTCCTGAATAAATTTGACAAAATAACAATAGTATTCAGTTGTGCGATTCAAAAAGAAGTTAGCAAATAGAAAGGATAATAACTTCTCGCGATTTGAAGGAAGGACTTCCAGCAACATAACACATAAATTAATCAACACCTTTTTGGTTTCTCTTTAAGCTGGAAAATGCTGCATGGAGCAGCGATAGGCACAAATTTGCGGACTTTCTTGGCATCAGATCCTTCCTCTGGCAGAGCAGTTAGCTGCTTCAAAATTAGACAAGAGTAACAACAGTGAGAATAAGAAGCAATGTGACTCCAAAGTTCATTTTAGTAAAGTACTAAAACTGCACCTCGATCATGTCTACTCAATATTTCCAGCATATTAGGGAGTCTAGCAAAATAGTAAACTAACCATTACAGGTGTATTGAAATGTATTGAACAATAAGATGTCCTATTTGAATTTTCATTTGTCCATTATACGCATCATGGATCAATATATATTGAATCTAACCAAAAATATGAAGGATGTAGCTAAGACGGGGAAGCGTAATGGTTGGATATTGAATTTAAATAGAGTAACTGTTGAAATTCATGTCACAAGAAATGGCAAGCACAACCGGAAAAGTGAGAAATATTGTGAGTGTAGCAAAGCAAAACCATGAGTAATAGCTTTTTTTGTTGCAACTTGCAACAATGAAGACACTACAAAAACTTTAACAACCATTGATTAAGGAACCAACACATACTTTGAGGGCAAATAATATACATGGAGGTTTTTTTGTTGTAGTGAAGGACAAATATGGGCAACATAGACAGTCACCCCAAGCTACTGCCAAATTTGAGTATAAAGTTTATTTTTGAAGGGGAGAAAAAGGAAATGAAGCGAAAATTGAATGGAGTAAGAAGGCTTTGTGAACATTCACGAGTACAACCTTCCTACTATATGCTCAAACCATAGCCAGAATTTTTACTGTTTCATGTTTTGTACTTTGTTTTCCAGTACACCACCCACCAGCTGTATAAAAATGCATTTTTCAATAGAGAATTTAAGATTTCATCCCTTTCGATTCCAGTAATCCCCCTAAAACAAAAATCCTTAAAACTTATCTGTCATCATGAATGTGCATCAACATCCTACAATAATAGCCTTAAAGTTACACTTTGAATGTGAGAAACAACAGACATGATGTGTTCATAGAGAAATTGGTAATATTGTTTAGAAACTATTAAACTTTTCTTTTGACTAATGAAGCCGAAGAAAATTTTTGAAAATTTCCACCACGGTATGCAAAGGTTAAGCATTGGCTGTTAGAAAAGACATAAATCCACAAAATCAATTGTTTTAGTCATTTTAACTAAATGAGCTACAGCTTGACTAGTAATTGAAGTAGTTTCTATTCTCAGAGACAATGGCTTCAAGTTACTTCATGTAGGATGAAGAATACAATATCATAACTTTCAAAGTTCTCAAAGCATCAAACTAACCTTGCTCTCTTTGTCATTGCATTGCTCTTCATCCACATGATAACACGTGTCATCTTTCCAAGGAGACTCAGAAGTGTCAAGGGTAGTGTCAGAGTGGGCTACAGCAAGAACAATTCCGCCCTCAACCAATGATAGGCCTTTATCTGGAAAATTGACATAATTGAGAAGAGTACATGCCCTAGTAGCATCCCAAAATATATTTGAAAGAAATTAAATGGGGGGGGGGGGGCATTTTGTGTCACAATTAGAGGGACATTAGTATGTTAGTCATGATTTAAATGAGGAAGAAAAGATTGCAGAGAAGTTCTCTAAAGAAGAGATGAAGAACATCCATATCACAACTCAGCAGGACTTTATCTTTACTAGAAAAGTATGCCCTTTTAATGTTGCCCAGAGTAAAGATAAGTGACAACAACCATGTTGTGGACACCAAAAGAAATATATATGCACTTTGTAGTCTGGGCTACATTAATTGCATCTTACCGTTTTTCTATAGATTGAAGGCAGAGGTTCTATTTCTGACATTTAAAGGAGTAAAAGCACTTAGAGAAGCAATATAAACATATGTATAGCACACACTTGAACAATTGAACTTGTCGCACCATTCTCAAACTGTGTTAGCTCATGTTCAGCATCTTTTAGATCTTCAGAATCTTCAGTGATTTCACATTCAAGAGAAGTATCAGAACAAGATTCCTTTGGTACATCACTCACTGTTTCTGAATTCTTCACATCTTCCATAATGTTTACAGCATCCTGTTCTGTCTTCTGACTTGTGTAGAGGGACCCACTTGTCGACAGACTAGTTGGTTCCTGTTTAGCATCTTTTATATATTCAGAGTCTTGAGTACTTTTAGCACTTTCACATTCAACAGGAGGAAAACAAGATCCCCTTGATACACACTCTCTTTCTGGTTCTGAATTGTTTACATCTCTCACAATGTTTACAGCATCCCGTTCTGACATGTGACTTGCGTGTACGGACCCACACTGACTAGTTGCTCGACTACTGGAATACTTGTCCACTATACACATATCTTCATGGAAAATCAAATCTCGAGAGCTGTTAGCACTTGCAGAAAGGACCTGATTACTTCTGGAGCACATATCCAGTTCAATGGTACCTTCCAAACCCTTTGTATTTTCAGCATCTTCAAAATCTCGAGTACTTTCAGCACTTTCACATTCAAAAGACCCCTTTGATACAAGTGTGAGTCTCTCTGGTTTCACACCTACTACAATGTTTGAAGCATCTTGTACTGACTTGTGACATGTGTAGAGGGAACCTCTTGTTGACTGACTATCTGCTCGACTACTGGAAGGCATGTCAACTATGCACATATCTTCCTGGAAAATCAAATCTACTCGACTACTTCTGGAGCACATATCCAATTCTCTGGTATCTTCCAGTCCATTTGAATTTTTGGTATCATCACTACTTTGTAAGAGGACTTCAAGTTGCTGATGAATAAGCCATGACAAATAAGTGTGAATGATCACATGGATAATGTATGACGATCTTCAATAAGTTGTTAAGGGTAACATTCAAATGATAAAGAACTTGCATAACATTTGCTACCTGTGTGTGTTTTTCAGTTCCAAAGGAACAAGAAGCAACAGTCAAAATTGGATCTCTAGCCTGGTCATTAGTGATATATTTTAAGAGCAGCTATATAAAGTGGAGTACACTACAATATAATAAATGCAAATGGCTTACTGAAGGATCAGGTTTCTTCTCATGTTTAGTTTTTTCCATCTCTCTCGAGTCATTAGTTGAAATATCTGAATTCTCCTGAACCAATTTGAGATGCAGAAAATAGATAGATTGGTAGACCAGATAGTTAAATACAAAGGAATGAGCCTAACACACATAAACACATAGAGATAGATAGATCAGGAGACAGATAATCTAATCAAGGAATGTAAAAATAGAAAAAAAGAAAGCGCATTGTATATATATATTCACCATACTGTTTTCACATGACATTAATTCTGCAGTTTTCCATACAATGATATAATAATGGTATCTCCAACAAGGATTTGTATAGGTGATATCCTTATCCAAGAATTCAGAGAGATCATTGAGCCAGCCATCAAAACATGCAAAACAACCAAAATATAAATTACCTAGGCTATGTTTGGGAAAATACAAGAAGATACTAAAAAGGTAAATAATAAAAATTGGAAAATATGATGCATTAGGTGGAAAATGCTTGGAACAGAGAATGTTTTTTGTATTTTGGAAGAAGGAATTGGGAAGAAATATGTTATGAGAAAATACAACAAACATAGCCTTAGATGTTTTACAGTGAACTGCCTTTTTTATCTCATCCCTCACATAAAATTCAAGAAAAGAAAAGCAGAATATATACAGATATAGCTCTTGAATTACCTCTGACAAAACAGCGACTTGATATTGTGAGAGATTGAAATTAGCATTGTGTGTTGGAACTGAAATGACATCAGCAGAAGCTTTTCTACAACATGTACATCGAGACTTCAATTCCTTTAGTTCATTTTCCAGAACAAAGACCCTCATCTTTCCACTGTTCAGTTCATTATCTAGGTCCAGGCTTCTTGTTTTTTCGTTAGCTAAGCTATCTTTGAGATGGCAGTTTTCGGCTTCGACCCCCTGTTGAGAACAGTGTAGAAAAATCAAGACTATATAATGTCTAGAAAGCATGTAATGTTGAATTATATAACTCAAACATACAAAAGCATAATACTGTATATCCAAAGGAATCACAACTACCTCAAGTTTTTCCTTGTACTGTTTTAAAACAGTCCACAAAGCTTTTGAAAGTCCTTGCATAATTTGGTACTCCCGATCAGTTTTAACATCAGATTTGCCATAATCTCTCTTTACGAATGGTTTTTCTTGAATCCCCAATCCAACAAACCCATCTGATAGAGCATTAATCTCATTTATGTTTTCATCATTAGTCTCTTCGATGTTTAGATTGGGGCGACGCTTAATCACTTCCCCAGAATTCTCTGTCCACAGAATAATCACCACAAAAGCATTTTCAACATAAGAGGAAGATATAACAGCAGGGATGATGCCATGAAATGCAATACGAAGTAAATGGATGTAGGTATCATCAAGCAAAAATAGATAATATTAACAACCTTTGCACATATTCAAAACGAGACCTCTGTCAATATTTCCATCATCTAACTGAAAATAAAAAATGAAATATGTCAAATTATGTGACTAGAGTAACCTCAAAGAGGAAAAGATAGATATAAAGGTATTATTCAACTAATCTAAATGGTATTATTCAACTAATCTAAAAGTTATTATTAAACTATCTTTAGTTGATGATGGATATTCAGAATATCTGTGAATGCTATACCAAAGAAACTTCACGACTGCAGAACTTCATTTTTTTAAGTTGTCCTACATGAGGGAACGCTTGGCTGGGCCTCTTGTTGAAAGTCAAATGTACTGGCTCTTCCACAGTTTTATACCTACAGTCAATTATAAAACACTGTGACTATTCTGAGAAACATCCAACAGGCTGCAAGGTTATGATCACTCAGAGATTCTTACTTGATTTTCATGAACGGTGAAGCTTGCTTTAACAGAAACGATGTATCAAGATAGTCATCTACTCCAGGTTTGACAGTTAAAATCTGCAGATTTAATAATTGACAACACAACAACGACAAATATGATGAATATGATAAAACAACAACAAAAAACAAACAGCAGCATAGCCCATAAAATGGAAGAAGCTCACCAACGCCATCCTCTTCTTGCCTTCTAAATAATCTTGCAAATACCTGGTTAGCTGATCAAAACAGCCCCCAATATGAATGTTCAAATCAGTTAACAGAATTCATATGAAAATTTAGGAAACAAATATATTAAAAATAGTGTTAGCATTAGGAACTCGGATACCAAGGAGTTCTTGTAGTGCTTCTGCAGTGGCTTATTTCGATTCCTCTGGTGCTCCAACAGTGACTGGAAGTGAAGAATTAAAAGTGACATGGGGAAATATTTTCATCCATGAGCGTAATGATGGAGATGAAGAAAGAAGTAATACAGAAAAATATGATTAAAAAAAAAAAAGGTGCATATCATACCCTCAAGCACTGCCCAAGCACCATTGAGGTATTGTTGATGAAATTGCTTTCAAGCAGTCTAGCCCCCTGAGAAATAATACCATCAGATTTACGAACATAAAATATCATAAGCAATCAGATAAGTTTTGAGTATTCTTCAATTTTGAAGCTATAATTTTGTAAAAGTTCAAAAAAAATGTAACTAAATGTTACAGCTTAATGCAAGCTAAGTCCCAAATCTCTGTTGAAATATTTTAAAATGTCTATTAACAGATAATGCAACACCTCATAATTGCTAGCCTAGGGATTCCAAAAATTATTAATCTATAGTAAAATTCCCTATGTATATGCAAAGAATACTAATTGTGCTTAAGTGTATCATATGTATAGCATGCTCCAATAACTGTAAGTAAGACCTAGTGATCGAGTCAAGAGCACTTGAATTAATCACAAACTGGAAATGGATTTTTATTGAGTATTATGAGATAGATACAAGACTACAGGATAATTCCCAGCAGAAAAGCCCTTATATAATAATAATATTCCATGATTGCATGCCTTCCTCAATTACAGTCAGCTGAAATCCAGCCTCAATCTTCTTTGGCCTTCCCTTTTTAAGTATAGACCCAAAAGGTAGGAAAAGTACAGTCACCTCTATCAATACCATCCTCATCAAAACAGCCTTCTACACAAGGCTGGGGAAGGAAATTGTCCTCTTCCATCCATCCAAGTAGACCCTCCTTCCTCAGCTCGACCAGCCACTTGACCAAAAATCAAGATACCTATCATCCTCCCTCCATATCATCCATATCATACGAGAACGCAGACATGGACTTTCTTAAAATCCGCCTGCATTGGAAAAACTCACTCCTTCAGAGTTCTAGTCCTAAGCTAGCTCCTCATTACTATGGACCTTTTGAGGTCATTGAGAAAATGGGCTCAGTAGCTTATCATCTGAAGCTACAGGACTTCTCGCATTCACTAAGTTTTTCATGTTTTCCAGTTGAAGTCATTGTGACATTGTTCGGAAATCATGCTGTGTCTGTTCTTTAACTCCTCAATTGGCAGAGCTAGCTTAGGATTAGAACTCTGAAGGAGTGAATTTTTCCAGTGCAGGCGGATTTTAAGAAAGTCCATGTCTCCAACCAGGTAGTTTACATACCGCCGATGCTTATTAGAAACCCTTTCCATTCTTTGTTGATCTCTCTCCAAGTGCATCTTAAGCACTTACATCTGGCTTGATCAACTCATCTACAGCCCCATTACACTTCTCCAAGAATGAATTGATGAAATGTTGGAGGAGGTCGCCACGAACACACTGAAAAGGAGTTTATCCAGCAACTGACTCAGAGCTTGTGTATAACAAAATTCAGCCCAATCAAGCCATCTACCCCCATTGATTTGGTTTTTCCAAATCCAAACATCATAGATAAGTTTCGAGGGTTTTGAGGAACCTCTGATAAGCTATCGGTCTCCGATGGTAGGTGGTACTCATTTTTAATTTGGAACCTTACCTGCTGCTCTAAACAACTTGGTCCAAAACTTAAATATAAATGGATGCCACAATTGATTGAGGAATTCCATGCGCTTACTTTGAATGTAAATGCGGTTAACATTCCAGCCATCTTTTTGAGTGTAAATGGGTGTTTCAACCCCAAAAAATGGCCTACTTTGAAAAATTATCAACTACCATGAAAATACAATCCACCAATTTGGAGTGCAGTAGGCTGTTGATAAAATCCATGCTTATCTTCCCAGATTCGATCCGGTAGAGGCAGCAGCTGCAGGAGACCAACCGGGGTCCAAATTTTTTCATAGTTATTCTTTTGGCAAATTATACAATCAGCCCACAAACTTGGAACTTGTTTCATCATTCCATTCCAATACACACTTCCCACCAATCTTCGACAATTACAATAAAGCTCCCAATTGACCGCTGAATGGTGTAGAGAGAAATTATTCTATTATTTTCTATAAAGAAAGGGCCTTGAAAATATTTTTTTTACCCTCCAATCAAGCAACTAACAAATGAGAGTTTTAGTCAAAATGTCCAAATCAACCCACTGAGGAAGTGAAATTGGAGAGAGTTCACTCTCCTCCCTTGTATAAGGTGAGTCTGCAGCCTGGTTGCTTGATCCCAAACTATAGATGATTTCAAGTTGTAACCAATGAGCTTAATCACCCAATTCAGTTAGGCTGGGCTTGTTTTTTATTGAGGAACATTATTACAGAGTTATAAGACTCCAAGATAATTCAGAATTGAAAAGTCTGATCTCCACAATATCTTAAGCCCCCCCTGTCTAAATATTACAGCCCTCACTCAATCAATTAGCTAAAATCAAACCATTATCAATCTGCCCATAATTAAGCTAATATTATGACTTTCCCATTTTGAGTATAACTTCAAAAGACAGAGCAAAAAGGTATATTATTCTATATAAACTATACTTTGTCCAAGACAGTGACAACTCCAAATAGTGATGTAGTTCAAAATACTCCTATGTTTAAATCTAAATTTAGCTACTATAATATGATACTGAACCAAGCTTAAAAATTTTCTGGTGAAATATTACTTAAAATCATTCCCAGGGAGCCCTTCCATTGATAACCTGCACAAATCTGATGAAAATTATCCAAAGAGAGCAGCCTTGTGTTTTTTTATATTTTGTATGTCACACTTGAAGTTGTTGATAAAAAATAATCGATACTAACTTCCTTGTTGAATCTATACATAGAATAAGATGTTGTAACAATTCAAAAAAACATATAAATATAAGACTTGCGTTTTACCTGATTCCCTGTCTTCTTTTCTCTCTCCGCTCCAGCAAGGTCCACAATTGTCAACATGGAGCTGCTTGAATTCCCATCAACTTCACCAACTTGTGTTGAATCAAGACGGATGTTAATGATGCACTGTGAACGACTACAAGAATTTGTGAAGAAGTAAATACAGGGCACCATTGAAACCAGAGTGAACAATCAGTACAATTACAGAAAATATTGAAATAGACCACAAGAATGTGGTGAGAAACTAGTGGGGGGGGGGGGGGAATATAGAAGAAGATAATAACATAAGCAATCAAACCAAGAATATTTACAGTCTACAGACCAGTAGGCATTTCTAGTTCAGTTCACATGACCTGTCCTAGAGATAATTTGGTGGAATTAAAAAGACAAAATAACAAAACCCTGAGAAGATAATCTGTTTTAAGAATTCCTCCAGATTAATATTATTTGGTCAATTTGTAACTTGTCATTTCCATAAACTACAATTTCTCCAGATGACAAAACTACATTTGGTTAATTGTGCAACTAGATCAACTATACTTGATTCCATCACTTTAGTACTTTAAAGATATTTGATATACTTTGTGCAACTGATATTGCATTAATAAAGTCATAATACATGGACCAAGAGAATCATATACATGGTGAATAGTCTCTCTCTCAGGAAAAGTAGCTAGGACTAAATAGGAGAACAAGGTGTACATGAAGCACAATACTGTCAAATGGTGCTTCAGCTGACACACATAACTTTGTTGATGTGAAAGCAATAAATCAACATGGCTGCACATAAACCTGGACTGACTATTCGAATTTGTCATAGCTGTTGCGCGCTTCAGCATCCCCTGCGCAACTAATGACTCAGCTTGCTGAGCATCAGAAACAACAGCCTGTTTAACACAACACAAAAAGATCACATAATTGTTCAAAGCAAAGCAACTACTGAATGGAAAAAATTTGTCAAATTAAACCTCTTGAAGCCCCTTGATAACTGATTGTTGCATGCTTATGTCACCTCCATCATGTAGTAAATCAGATATTCTCTCAGCCTTCCCTTTCTCTGAAGAGATCTCAAACATTGACAGACAGAATACCCTGTGCACATGATATTTTGGAAATAAATACATGCACTTAAATTTGTTTCGTTATCACTAACTGTTGTGTGAACCTAAAAAGAAACAGAAACTTTGCAGCTGCCTTCAAAGTAAACCAATAAATAACATAAGCTAAGAAAGTGAAACCCAATCCAATTTATTTTTTATGGGTAACAGATCCTCTATGGAAATTTTACCTCGTTTTGGAAGATGTAGTGCTTTCACTTTCCCTGAAAATGCGATGAAGAGTGAGAGGTACCATACCAGGTTCCCGGGCACACCCGAAAACCGTGTGAGTCTTACCAGATCCACTAGGTCCTATAGCAGCCAACATCCCACTTTTCCCCTCAAGAAAGTCTTCTACTAAGGGCTTCACCATTTCCTCATAGACATCAGTCTAAACAACCACAGTAAAGCATCACTTTAGTTGATGAACGTTAAACAATGAAGACAATACAACTCTTAGCTACGCAAAATTAACCTGAGACACTTCAGAAGCAAACACATGAGAAAACCCTTCATATACTTCTGACTTCACTCTCTTCATCTCTTGCAATTGTGGAGGAGTTGAAACCGTGACAGAACGCATATCTTCATTAACCTGTAGGCATATTTCACTGCTCCTCTTGATTTTTGGCCTTGAATTAACCTTGATTTTTGAATTTTTCGGCCAAGCATTTTTAGATTCAGTCACATTTTTACTAACTTTTTGAACTGTCGGGGGACGGATCCTTAAGAAAACTTTGAGATTTTCGGCAATAATTCTAGGGGAAGAATTGGTGTTAATATCATAGGTATTTTTAGGGTTCTGCAGAATCTCATTGGAGAAAATGTTTCGTGAAAGAGATGGAGAAGAAAGCGGTTCACGAAGGGGCATTACGGAGGAGGGGGTGGCGCGAGCTTTTCGAGGTGGGTTGCGGCGTACAGTAACAGTGGAGGGGCACGGCGGAGGAGATTTCATCTCCATGTTAGAGCAATGGAAGTTGAGAGAGCCGTTGGCTATTTTGGATTTGAATTTATTTGGGGGAATTGAGAGGTTGCAGTTTTAAATTATTGGAAGGTAAAAAGACAATTTAACCACTAAGAGCATCTCCCACCATACCCCAAATTCTAAATTTTACATCTAATTTTGGTATTTTTAATCTTTCAAGCTAAATCACCAAATCATCATTATACCAAAAATTATGGTGATTTGGGTTTAATCTCTCACCATGGTCAAACCCCATATCACCAAAACCCCAAATCCTATATTTTCACCAAATTTTTTGGTGAAGGAATTTTAGTCTCCCACCTTACCACCATTTTAACATAATTTTCACCAAATCCTATTTTTCCTATCAAATATAGGATTGAATATAGGATTTGATGTAATCACCACCATTTATTAATTAGCATATAAAATGATTATATTAACTAATTTCATGTGATTACCAACTTATTAACATATTCTTTGTAAATATATTAATGTTGGTTAATGGATTTGTTTTTCAATAAATAAATATATTTATTATTATTAATAAATTAATTATTAATTATAAATATATTTAGCAAAAATAAATTATAGGTTAAAACGATAAATACATTTACTATCATAAATGAACAAAAACATAATACATTTGAGTAACATATAAAATTAAAAGATAAATTACATAAGTGAAAAACTCATAAACTACTTAATAATCTTGCTTTTTTTTGCCAAAAAAATGTTGATTCAAAGGGGTCTCGTTAAAACCTTGTTTGGCCTAACAAGGAAAGAGTACCCCTTAATTTCTCTAATTAATAGTCTTGATTGTCATAGTTCAAATTAGAGAAATGACCATCACCAGTAAGTTCACCATAGTTGCATTCGATGTTGTTGTTTGGAGACTCCGGAATATAGACATCTTCATCACTTTCTCCACTTTCCCCTACACTAAAATTCAAACTCCTAGTAGCACGCGACCCGTTTCCACGATCAATGATGGCTTGTTTCTTATTACTCCAGAATTGTTTACTAAAAGTTGTGAGATTACTCAAATCCTTTCTCATAACCTCCATATCTTGTTAATCAGTCTTTAATTTTAGTTTTTTTTCCTTCATGTCTATTTTTTTCTGCTTAAGGCTCATCATTAAATCTGCACGTACTTCTCTTTTTTTCTGGATATTTAAGTACTCTTCATGCTGCTTTTGCATAAGATCTTGGCTCTTTCCAACACTGTTCATCATTTCCTGCCACATAGGATCTTTTTCCTTTGAAAGTCTTCTTTTTGCCTTTGCTGTTTTCATTCCAATTGGTCTCTCCGGTGAGCCACTATATCCAAGAGGAGATCTCGAACTATCTCCAAGAGGAGATGATGTACCGTCTGTAAGAGGAGATGATCTATTATTCGACTGAATAGGTTCAGACCATTTTACGTGGTATTTTAGTATTTTCCAAGTATGATCGAACTTAAATGGTTGATTTTTTGGTTCTTTGATGATATATAGTTCTTTGGCCTCTGCAAGCTGTAAAAATGAGTAATAAAAATGTTTAATGAGAATAAATTCTAATAAACTATTTTTAAGTATTAATAAGACATATACTTACCATGCTTTCAGCATTGCCACCACTCTGATTTCGAGCTGTAATTTGAGTAAGTGCTGCCCGGAACAATGAACACGAAGAAGCTATTTTCTCGAATCGAGAACATAATGACCTCATGTTTCTACGCTCAAATTTGTTTACATCAACAACTTCATGGTTGTAGTAGCTCTCTATTTTCGACCACAAATCATCTTTGCTCTGATATGTCCCAATCGCACTATCAGATGAATGATGTACATATGCATTACAAAGAATCTCATCCTCAAGTACCTTGAATCCCAGACCTCTTTGACTCATTTTTCAGAAAATTACTAATATTATTTATCGGAAGTAAAATGTGATGAGAGTACGATTTTTTGTGAGAAATAATTGAAGCTATTCAATCATATATATATATATATATATATATATTATAGTAGGTCACATGGGCATTTATCAATGAAGCCTGCAAAGTTGAGGTGATGAATAGTGAATAGTAACATACTTTAAGAAACTCGTGAGTTGAGGTGAATAGTTTATAGTGAATAGTGAAAAGTACAAGCTATAAATGAAAAAAGTAACATACTTCTCTGCAGACCCGTAAGTTGAGGTGATGTAAAGCCTGTAAGGAGTGAACATGGGTACTGATGCAAAGCCTGCAAATACATTTACTATCTATCGGTAAGTAACATGGCCACTTGGTTGTGATACGATTTAATTTAGAGATAGGTTTCTCATATACATTCAAATAATATGTCTATAAATAATATAAAGTAGTAACATTACTCATCAAACATAGATTAGTACTTTTGCATCTTCCCAGTTCAAGTAACACAATGAGTTACGAAGCTGGACCATCTCACCATATTCTAAGTCAATCCTCATCTTCATCATCTTCATCCAACAATGAATCTAATCTTGAAGATTCTTCAAACGAGTTTGATATTCAAACAAGAAACACAAACTAATGGAATCATATCATCCAACAACAACAAATGATGCAACAATATTATTTATCGCAATCTCATGGTAATTGGGGCGGGGCCGTTGTTGGCCATGAATATAAACATCGTGGAAGAGAAGCTGGTGCAGACCAACTCAAAAGTGACTACTTTGGTGAAAATCCCACATATGGTGCACAATTTCGCAGGCATTTTCGAATGAGTCGTGAATTATTTCAACGAATTAGAAGGGGTTTAAAAGACCATTCTAATTCATGGAAGAAATCCTACGACATTACAGGACAACAAAGTTTTACTTCCTATCAAAAAATGTGTGCATCTATCCAATTTCTTGCTTATGGTACTTCTGCTGATTCGTTTGATCAATATTTTTGGATTGGTGAGTCAACTTTAATTAGATTTGTTAAAGAATTTTGTCGAGATATCGTCACGGTATTTGGTGAAATTTATCTAAGAAATCCAAATGCGGAAGACATTGCAAAGTTGTTACAAGTTGCAGAATCTCGCGGTTTTCTTGGGATGTTGGGGAGCCTAGATTGCATGCACTGGGAGTGGAAGAATTGCCCAACAGCTCATGCAGGGGCATACCGTGGACGCAACAAGAAGTGCACTATCATACTTGAAGCAGTAGCGTCGCATGATACTTGGATATGGCATGCATTTTTTGGCCTCCCAAGTACAAATAACGATGTTAATGTCCTATAAAAATCGACTCTATTTCAAGCATTGACCAATGGTACATCTATACCTGCTAATTATTCGATTAAAAGTAAGAATTATAATGTCGGTTATTATCTAGCTGACGGTATTTATCCTAAATGGTCAACTTTAGTACAAGCCATTAATGTGCCCAAATGTGTCAAAGAAAACTATTTCATACAGAAACATGAATCATATCGCAAAGATGTAGAACAAGCATTTGGAGTTCTTCAAGCTCGGTTTGCAATTATTAGAGGAGCGGCTCGATTTTGGAAGAAGAAAGACTTACATGAAGTCATGTTCGCATGCATTATTATGCACAATATGATAGTCGAGGAAGAACGTAGTGGATATCAAAATGCCAACCTTGACTATGAAAGTTCACCCACTGTCCCATTTGCTGAGTTTTCAAGAGATTGTAATAATACGAATTATGTTAGTTTTCTTGGTCGACATCGAAATCTGATAAATCAAGGAGAACATAATGAACTAAGAAGAAGATTGGTAGCACATTTGTGGGGCAAACGTGGTCAAATCGATGATGTTGAAGATGATGATGATAATGGTGAATGAGATTTTTTTTATGATTTTAGATTAATATATGTTGTAACGTTATTTATTTGAGTTAATTTTCTTTCATGTTGTAACGTTATCATGTTGTAATATTTTTATGATTAATTTATGTTGTAATGTTTTATGCAATAATTTATGAAATTATTGTTTATGTGTGATTTAATTATATGTATTATAATTTAAGTTGATTTGCTTTCATGTTGAAATAGTTTTTTGAAATTTATCATCATTGTTGGAATTATATAGTTAAGAAAATTAATATTTAAAATCAGATCTATAATCAATATTTTGGAAATAAAATAGACCAAAATTATGATTAAAATTAAATTTATAATTTGGTGATATATTTGGTGAAATACCATGGGAGACCAAACCAAATTATATCTTTATAAATTGTGTAATATGGTGATATATTAGTATTTTATTATTTGGTGAAAGATTTGATGAAATAGGTGGGAGATCAAATACACCATTTTTTCATCAAAAATGGTGAAATAAGGAAATTGGGTGCTATTGGTGGAAGATAAACCCATTTTTTCATCACCAAAAATGGGATTTAGTGAAAAAATGGTGTCAACGGTGGGAGATGCTCTAATGCACTCAAAATCACAAATGTATTTATCCCAGTTAAAAAAACCATACAAATCTTTTATAAGAATACCCACATCAACAACTCAACCCAACACAACCTAAAATAAAATATTAATTTCTTTCTCATCCACCAATTCAACTCACAATTCAACCTAACTTTATATTTTCTATATCCACATCCACAACCCAACCCAACCTAAAATAATAATAATTATTTTATTTTTTATTTATCTATACTATACTAATAACAGGACAGTTGTAAATATTTACAAGAATGATATTTTTCTGCCAAAAAATGTCATGTCATTAAAAATATTAAAAAATATAATCTTTCTTGATAAGCTATTTGTGTGTTGTTCAATATTTTAAATCTTACAGAATAAGCTATATTATAAATCTTACAAAGTAAGCTATGTTAGGCATCCGACCCGAGCTGCACAGCACATCGCACCTGGATGGCCTAATGAAGGCCATCACCCCATTTAGCCGGCCAAGATGACAATATCCTCCCTAGCAGACCGTCCAGGCCGATTGGGAGGAATCCTCGACAAACTAGTCTGGCCGGCCAGAACCGATATAGCCATCCAAGTAACAGCCAACCGCCAAGAGATCGTGGGTGACGAAACCGCTCAATGCCGCATAAATAGGCAAAAATCAGGGAGAAAGTGGGTTCAACTTCCACAACCTCCACGATCCCCACGATCTCCACCATTTAAGTTGTTTTTATAGCTATAAATAGATTCAATTTCAACATGTAAAGGGTTTGAATTCTGATTCTGAAAACAGCACTAGAGAGCTTATTTCTATACTCCACATTTTATTTTCACATATTTTTGGGTGTTAGACTATGAATTATCCTTTGACAAATTCCGACATCAACATTTTGGCACTAGAAAAAGAGGGATTTCAAACACCTGAACACAACTCCGATACACAATGAGCAACGACCAACGCAACACCACCCCAGAATCCCAGGCTCCTATCTTCCAGCCTGGTGGCTCCAGCCGACCTCGACCGATCACGGCTGAAGAAGTCATTTAGGTGGCTCATATCACTATGGAGACCCCAGAGACCCCCATGTCTGTGGCACAGATTCGGGGCATCATGGCCGTACTAACCGAGCGGCTCAAAGAGGCTGAACAGAGGGAGAAGGTCAGAGCAACCAATGGCCCACTGGAGGACTCCGAGTCCTCAGACGGACCCAGGTAGAGGCGGAATTTAGGAAAGCGAGTAGCCGAGAACGACCTACCGAGAAGTCAGTCCCCTGCACGCGCTCGAACGGATCACCACCGAGTCCACCCAGACAGTGCAGGGGAATGGGCAGATAGGCGGTTTACCCAAGACAACGTAGGATCGGCCCTAACAAGGGAGGCCAGGAGGCTAGAGAGGCTTCCCAATGAGAGAGGTGAGGTCCCACCACCTCACGATTAGAGTACAGGCCACAATCTTCGGTACTCAGAACTTGTGGAGGAGCAGGAGCTCCGAAAACGACTGGCTGACATTCAGGCCAGGCGAAACCGATGGGGCTGGAAGAGGGCCACCCCCTTCGCAGAGCACATTTCCACCTTGGTCTCGGCCAAGTTCAAGATGTCCCCCGTCGGTCAGTACAATGGAGAAACCGACCCTAGTACTCACCTGGATAAGTATACGCCCTGGCTGGATTTACAGGGCATAGAAGAAGAGCTGATGTGCAAGGCATTCCCGCTCACCTTGGGAGACCGAGCACAGAGATGGTTCTGTTCCCTCCCCGACTCATCAATTGAAGGGTGGGACGAGTTATCCGAACTGTTTCTTACACAGTTCATGGGATCGAGGATGAGGTCGACCCTAAAAGAGAGGTTGGTCAACGTAAGGCAAGATAAGGCCGAGCCTCTGAAATCATATCTGGACCGCTTCAACAAGTTGGTCCTTGGTATGGAGCAGGTGTCAGATGACGCCATTCTCATGGCCGTTATGGCTGGATTAAGGCCCCGGACCAGATTTTGGTGGTCCGTCCACGAAGAGGGGCTGAAAACATATCATGACTTCCTCAACTGAGCGGAGCGGTATATTGGAGTTGAGGAAGCCATTCCAGATGATCGATCATTGGAAAAAGAGAGGAGGCCTAAGCGGCGAGAAGAAAAGAGGGAAGAAAGAAGAAAACCTGTGAAGCCGTTCAGGCCGGCCATGAATTTCTGGGCCTTCCAGCCCGGAGACCCCGGCCAGGTAACCGAAATCATCACGGTTACCCCATCACAAGTCCTTACAGAGATCAATGATAAGAATTTGCTGCCCGAGCCGAGGCCCTTGAGAGCAGACCCGGCCCGCCTAAACCAAAATAAGTATTGTAAATACCATAAGGCGAAGGGCCACGATACAGACAAGTGCTGGGCACTTTTGGCTGAGCTGATGAAATTGATCGACCAGGGTCAGCTGAAAAAGTACGTGAAGGGCCAGGGACAACACGGCCAGGGGGCGCCACAAGCATTGCCCCCACCACCACCACCAAACAGAGCTGCTCACGAAATTCATACTCTCGTCAACAACAGTTTCGGCGAGCAGCGGGGATCCAAGAGGGCCCGAAAAGAACAAGTCTGGGAGGCCAGGAACGCCTATCAACAATGCATTCCGCCTAGGGCTGAGCCCCGCCACGCACCTATCCTATTCATTGAGTTGGACAGTGAAGGGATAGCCTACCCTCATAGCGATACCTTGGTCGTATCGCTCAATATCAGCAGGACCATGGTGCATAGGGTCATGATCGACACAGGCGCATACGCCAACGTGCTCTACCTGAGCACTTTCAAATGGTTGGGGTTTCACAAATCCCAACTCATGCCGTCCTTCGATACAATTCAAGGTTTTAGAAGAATGAGAACCAAGGTGCTCGGCACTTGTGAGCTCAAGGTCCTGTTCGGATCTGGCGACCGAGAAGTCTTCACAACAACAAAATTCAAGGTGGTGGACTTGAACTCTCAGTATAATGTCATTTGGGGCAGACCGTTTCTCACAAAATTGAAAGCGGTGGTTTCCATCTATCACCTTGCCCTTAAGTTTCCGGTGGGCGATGAGGTATATGTTATGAAGGGGAATCAGTTGGCAGCCTGCGAGACAGACATGGGGCTGCGTCCGAGAGAGCTCAATCAGCTCGAGCCAACTCAGGCCGGCCCGGACAATGAGCAGATGGAGGACGTCTTTGAGGATTCCGTTCTCGAAGTTGTCGAGCACGGTCAGGCCAATATGGAGGTAGATGATGAACCTCCACAACGGCAAATGTTCCAGAACTGCCGACCAGCTCAACCTTCGAGGTTGGATCCTCCTCTGGCACAACCGCCCAAAATAGTGGGGGAGAAGTGGCTATGGAAGCACAAGGGCCCGAGGAAGAATGGGGATCCATCGATCCTAGAAGAGACGTCACAAAGATGAGCCGCGCCTGTCGAGGAGTTGGATCTCGTTAATATGGATCCAAACAGGCCGGACTTGGAATTGCGGATAGGTCGAGAGTTGCAAGAGTCATTCCACACTGA
This sequence comes from Scutellaria barbata, assembly GCA_028654395.1. NCBI lineage: Eukaryota > Viridiplantae > Streptophyta > Magnoliopsida > Lamiales > Lamiaceae > Scutellaria > Scutellaria barbata. The sequence goes on along the minus strand of CM053651.1, from coordinate 7,256,254 downwards.
GCTAATAACTTTTTTGCAAAATAATACCGACATCTTCGTATGGGCTCACGAAGACATGGAAGACATCCGGCCAGAAGATGCCTGCCACCACCTTAACATAGATCCTGCTGGACAGCCAGTAGCTCAAAAGAGGCGAAGGCTTAGCCCATACAGATACAAGGGGCTAGAGCTCGAAGTACAAAGGTTGCTGGGATATCGCTTCATCAGAGAAACCAAGTATGCCACTTGGGTCTCCAACCCGTACTGGTTAGAAAGCCAAATGGGTCATGGAGGCTTTATGTAGACTTCACCGACCTAAATAAGGCCTGCCCGAAGGACTGCTTTCCATTACCGAACATCGACCAGCTCGTCGATACTACCGCCGGTCACGAGCTAATGAGCTTCATGGACGCATACTCAGGTTACCATCAGATACCGATGGCCAAGGACGATCAAGTCCATACAACTTTCATCACCGACCGGGCATAATACTGTTACACTATGACGCTGTTCGGCTTGAAAAATGCAGGGGCTACCTACCAACGGCTGGTGAACAAAATGTTTGCCGCCCAGATCGGGAAGATGATGGAGGTCTACGTGGACGACATGCTAGTCAAGTCCAAACAAAAAGCCGACCACGTAGGCCACCTGGCAGAAATGTTCGACATCCTGAGGAGGTACAGGAAGAAGTTAAACCCCAAAAAGTGCTCTTTCGGGGTAGGTTCGGGAAAATTTTTAGGCTACATGGTAAGCCAAAGAGGAATCGAAGCCAATCCTGAGAAAATTTAAGCCATCGCGAACCTGATCCCACCAAGGCGGATCAAAGACGTCTAAAGTCTAATCGGCAAGGTGGCGGCCCTTAATCGGTTCATTTTCTGGTCTACCGATAAGTGCCGGCCATTCTTCAACCTAATCCAAAAGAATGCCCAATTTGAATGGAGTGAAGAATGCCAATCCGCCTTGGAAGACCTAAAGAAAGCACTGATGGAAGCCCCGGTTCTGGCCAAACCTCAATCAGGGGAAAAGTTGCAACTGTACCTGGCAGTGTCCGAGTATGCAGTAAGTTCTGTATTGGTCCGAGCAGAACAGAAAGCTCAACAACCTGTTTACTATGTGAGCCAGTCACTGCATGATGCTGAGCTCCGCTACCCAGCAATGGAAAAATTGGCTTACGCACTGGTTATCTCTGCCCGGAAGTTGCGCCCATACTTCCTGGCACATCAAGTTGAGGTATTAACTAACTTTTCTCTGAAGTGGAGATAAACGCGCACATAATAAATAGGAGCCATATCTAATATGGATAAGGGACGGTAGTTCAATGATATCTTTTTAGTGGATTAAGATATTATTTGATAGGCTTAAGAAGTATATTCAGATCCAATTAAGGACTTCTAAGCCTATCAGGAGATCGATTCCTAATCCTCCTCAAGGTCCCTGTTGTAGCCTATAAATAAGCCTCAAGTCAGCCGTTTTCGAGACACATAGAAATACAGATACACAGACATAAAAATCTGAGATACGTATTAGTAGAAGACGGCTGAAAGTCTCGATAGCTCATTGCCCACACAACGTTCGAGATAAAGGCGAGGAATACAGCAGAAGATCGTGAGGTTCAGGCTTCATCGATTCCTCGATCTACAGTTCTGATCTTAGAACTAATTTCGGTGTAAAAGGTATGATTCGTTTTCCGCTGTGCGTTAATCAATTTTGCATGGACCTCGATTCGGATAATCGAATAGGATCGGCGATCCGGCGGTTCCTACAGTGCATGCGTATGCAAGGCGGCTAGGGCTCGCATAAAGATAGTTGATCACCGTATCATGGCGGCTAAGAACCGTAAAATGCTTTCATGGCAGCTAAGCACCGTAAATTATATGGAAAGTCATGTTTGAATGTGAAAATAAAGTGATATATGTGCATGTGCATGCGTATGCAAGACGGCTAGGGCTCACATAAAGACGGTTGATCACCGTATTACGACGGCTAACGACCGTAAAAAGGCGATTAAGACCCGCAAATGTTTTCATGGTGGCTAAGAATCGTAAAATGCTTTCATGGCGGCTAAGCACCGTAAATTATGTGAAAAATGATGTTTGAATGTGAATGATGGATTATATGTTTCTAGGGTGGCTAAGACCCGCATATGTTTGCAAGACGGCTAAAAACCGTAAATATGATAATGAAAGTGATATGTTTGAATGTGAAGGATGATTGATTTGAGATGGATGCTTACATTTTAAAATAATTTAAGTCACGTGATCGAAATGATCTATTTTATGCTGTTTTTATTAAAAGATAAACGTTTTACGAAAATCTGTTTTATGTGATAAAATGGTGTTTTGGCATGTGTGTGTAAAATCTTTTAAAATTATTTTATGTCATCCCAAGTTTTCCCACCCCACTGAGTGTACTTTTGTCACTCACCCCTCTGTTTAAAATGTTTTCAGTTTAAGGAGTTTAGGGCGTGGCGCGCAAGCGGTGGATCCTGGTAGCCGATGATCAAAGGTTACAAAAGCTTTTTATTTGTAAATGTGATATTTTATGAATTATGGAAATGTATATTTTATAATAAATCTTGAATTTTAAAGTTTATTTATTTTATTTTTATTGAAAATTTAAAGAGTAATGTTTTTATAAGTGAGTAACGTCTCGGTTAAGATTTATGTACCAAAAAGAATCAGGACGTTACACCTGAAACTGTATAAACCACATGTTCTTCACATTCTCAGGGATCTCACTCCACCTAAGCCATGGTTGTTCATATTTAGACTTGATAACTGTGGTGATATGTTTAATTGCTTCAGAAGAAAAGAACTTGTTTGTAATAATTAATTTAGAACTAATAGTTAAATTTGAATAAAAAAATAAAAAAATACATTTAGAATCAACTTAGATTAAAATGTAAATAGTTAGAAAGTCATACTCATCTCCATTTGGTTGTATCAACAACTTGCTGACGGTCGTTCCACACCCTGATGATGCACTTACAGATGTAGATAAAGAACTACCAGCAGAAGGTGGACGAGTCAGCTGCGATGAGTTATTTGTAGGGGGTCTCACAGATGCCCTCTTAGATGGAATAGGACCTCTCTCAGACGTAGAATGAGCTCTCTCCGATGCTCTCTCAAATTGAGTAGGAGCTTTCTCAAACGATACCTCAGATGGTACATGAGAACTCTCAAATGCTCTTTCAGATGGTATATGAGCTCTTTCAAATGCTCTTTCAGATTATGTGAGATCTCTCTCAAGCTCTCTCTCATATGATGAGTGATCGTTCAGGTTCATGGATGTGGGATGAGTAAGACGACCAATAGTTCCTTTACTGGTGTTTCTACCTCTATATCTACTAGTATTTGAACTAGTGTATTTGTATCGCCCTCGAAAACCACCACGATCACCTCTTCCTGTCATCTGCATATCAACATTAAACAAAATAAATTTCCATGTTAGGTTAAAATAAAGTAATGCATCACACCATATTACATAAAAAAAGTTAAAAATATTCATTATATGCACCTTAATAATCAATCACTATATTCATAATAATCAAAAGTGTTTTCCTCATAATCAGATTCTTCAGTTTCATATAATGCTTCTTCATCTTCTTCTTCAGCATGCCCTTCAACTTCATCATCATGATAAACATTAGCAACACTTGTAATGTTATCAATTTCCTCACCTATGCTGTTGAAATCCCTTAATGCAACATCAACATCATCCAGATCAGATACTTTATTAAGGTGAGAACCAATATCATCTTGGTATGGAGCATTTAGTGATTGAATCGTTTGTCTTGCCTTACTTTTAATCAGCACAAACCAATCTTTTCTATCTGGAGTAGGGTTGGGGTAGGGTGTAAAATATACTTGCTCAGCTTGTTGAGCAAATATAATTGTATCTTTACCCTTGTATCTCCTATTTGATTTTACTTCAACAACTCCATATTTGGAGCAAGTCTTTGTGCCCATAGACGAAGAATCAAACCATTTACAATTGAAGAGTGTTAATCTTTTGATTTGTTCTCCGGGATACTCTATCTCAATGATTTCTTGAATAATTCCATGATATATCGTTTCTTCTCCAATAAGAGCAACTCGTGAATTATTTGTTTTCCTATTTTGCGCCCAAGTGGATATGTGAAAACAATAACCATCGACAAAATATATAGGAAAACTTTGCACCCGATGTATTGGACCCCACGCCAAGTTATACAAAAATTGATCTTCAACACCATTGTCAGGGTCATATGCCTAATGAAATACATCATAAAGACGTACTAGATCACAAATAGTAATAAGTGAATAAGTAGTTACATATATATAATATTTGTGTAAGTAAAAAAAACTTATATATCTCCTGAACCAATCTACAAAGTGTAATTTTATTTGTCTATTAACTTCAACACTGCTAAGATTTGGGTGATATGCATGGAAAGATTCCACATATATGCTGAAATAGTTAAGATATATATCAAATATAAGTAATTCTAAAGGTTCAAATGTGAGAGTAATTCTAAATTTAAAATGTAACTTATTAAATGACTCAACTTCTGGACAATTTAAGAGAATGTACAAAAAATTACTGTAATTTCTTCATCATTTAGATAACGACTCTTAGATGCACCCTTATGTCGGCCAGGATGATTGAAAATAGAAATCGGTGGATTCTCAAATGACACTCCACCATCATCATTTCGAGGAACTCTTCTATTTCTTGTTTGGACATGCGACTCAAAATAATGTGAACAAAATGTAGAAGTCTCCTCAAGCATGTAAGTCTCACAAATGGAACCTTCCACATAAGCTTTATTCTTAACTTTTTCTTAAGACCGTGTAAAAATCTAAGAAAATAATGATATTGAGCATGTATATTGATATTTAAGTGAACATTGATATATAAATAACTCTAATGTAAAAATAATACCTCTCAAATGGATACATCCATCGAAATTGTACAGGGCCACCAACTTTAGCTTCATAAACTAAGTGTACGGGTAAATGTTCCATTACATCGAAAAAGGCTGGAGGGAAGATCTTCTCTAACTTACATAAGATGAATGGAATATTCTTGTCCATTGCTTCAAGTCTATGTGTTTCTAACACAGGACAACATAAATCTCAAAAAAAATAGCTCAACTTTGTTAAAGATTCCCAAATTGGAGTTGGTAAACAACTGAATGCAATTGAGATCAATCTTTCCATAAAAACATGACAATCATGAGATTTCATATGTTGTAATGTGCAAGATCTCAAATCAACATTTCTTGATAAGTTAGATGCATATCGATTTGGAAACTTTAGGCCCTGTACCCACTCATATATTCCCCTCTTTTGATGGATATTCAAAGTGTATTGTGCTTTTGGTTTCACTCTTTTTCCACAACCACTTTCTTCTAACTCCAAAGTCGGGCGATTAATACAAAGGGAGATCCATCCTTGTCTTGATGTTATCCTTCTCCTTACCTATAACATCTATAACTTTGTTGAACAAATTTTGAAAAATATTGATTTCAGTGTGCATGACGTCTATGTTGTGTGGATTCAATAAATCACACCAATATGATAAGTCCCAAAAGATGCTACGTTTAGTCCAACGATGATTATCTCCATAGCCAAGCATTCTATGACTACCACCTGAATCAGTGATTTTTAGAAGTTCACTTATCTTCGCAAATAGCTCAACTCCTGAATACTGTCTTGGAGGCATACTCATTTCTACTTTCCCTTTTAAGAAGTTCTTCTTATTCTTACGAAATGGATGACTCCTTGCTAGAAATTATCTGTGACAGTCAAAGTAACACATCTTTCTCCCATTTTTCAAATAAAATGCTTTAGAACCTTCCCTACAAATAGGACAACCCAATCTACCTACCATCGATCAACCAGACAACATTCCATATGCAGGGAAGTCATTGATAGTCCAACATAATGTAGCTTTCAAACAAAAGTTTTGCTTTCTTGAAATATCATACGTCAAAACCCCTTCATCCCACAATTTTTTTAAATCATCAATTAACGGCTGCAGGTATACATCAATTTTACTTTTGGGATTACTAGGACCAGGGATAATTATTGTCAAAAACATATATTCCCTTTTCATACACATACCAGAAGGAAGATTATATGGGGTTAAGATCACAGGCCAACAAGAATATACATTGGAGTTCATGTTGAATGGGCTAAACCCATCTGAACATAATCCCAATCTTATATTTCTTGGTTCTGAAGCAAATAATGGGTGCTTCTGGTTGAAGTGCTTCCACGTTTCTCCATCGGATGGGTGTGACAACTTTCCAACCTCGCGATGACTATCATGATGCCATGTCATATATTTAGCTGTTGCATTAGAGGCATACAATCTTTATAGTCGAGAGATTATTGGCAAGTACCATATCTGCTTCTTTGGGATTTCCTTCTTTCGATTCTTTGTTGACGCATTTACCTTAAAACGAATCTCTCCATAAAATTTACAACGTGTCTTACCTATATCATTTCTAAAATACAACATACAACCATGTGGACAACAATCAATCTTCTTATACCCACGTCCAAGTTGGGTTACCAATTTTTTTGTCTGATAAAAGTTCTCAAGCATTCTATTACCAACTGGCAATACCTCTCTTATCAATGTACCACATCTGCTTCTTTGGGATTTCCTTCTTTCGATTCTTTGTTGACGCATTTATCTTAAAATGAATCTCTCCATAAAATTTACAACGTGTCTCACCTATATCATCTCTAAAATACAGCATACAACCATGTGGACAACAATCAATCTTCTTATACCCACGTCCAAGTTGGGTTACCAATTTTTTTGTCTGATAAAAGTTCTCAAGCATTCTATTACCAACTGGCAATACCTCTCTTATCAATGTAATGATTCATCAATGCACGCAGCTTGAATGTGGTAATCAGACTTTATACTTAAAAGTCTGACTACAATTGATAACACCGAATGTTCTTCACAACCATCCCATAATAGAGATTGTGTAGCACATAATAAATCATAGAAATGTGTATAGCTGGGATTAGGTTCTTTTGGATGAGGATCATTATAGAAACTATGCCCCTCGGCATCAATAACCATTCTCTCATATGGATCCAAATCATCAGCATCAGCATCAAAATGGCTATCGAATGTAGATGGTGGCATTTTTTCATGATTATGCCAATGGTAGTAGTGTGGTTGAAAACCTTTGTTATATAAGTGTTGTCTTACCAAATCTGGTTCATAAAACCTCAAACACTTACATTTTGAGCATGGACATCTAAATTTTCCTTCTTGTTTAAAGACATCGAGTTCACTTGCTTTACTTATAATTCCTCCACCCCTAATATGAAGTCACGTAACAACCTATTTTGTTGTGGATCTTTTCTAATGTACATCCAACGATGATGTTCTGGTATTTCCATTATTATTATCCTAAAAATGTTAGAATTGGAGCCCTAAAAGACAAAAATAAAAAGGGGAAGTGTGGTTCTAAGCAAAAATCACATCAAAGATTAAAAATAACATCAAAAATAACATAATGTTTGATGTTAATAATCAATTTGATCTTAAACTATTGAAGAATAATGTTTACCTTTGCAGTAGATACACACAATACTCGCTAAACCTCCATCGAAAGTGTTGAATCCCAAGTATCTACTCCCACTTTTGCGAAAACTTATTTTCAAAATACAAAAGTCAGTCTATGAGAATAGGTTGCAATACAATACATATTCTCAACCCAAGCCCACATATTCTGCAATATAATAAGCTTAATTATAAATGCTTGGAATCTTCATGTCTTTGAATTATCTGTGTTCATGCAATAATCATGATTATTTACATATTCAAATTCATATAATAGAAATATAGAATGTCAGTTTTGCAAATAAGTGACCTAGAAATTTTTGGCAACAAAACAATTAAATTCCTACACAATATCTATCATTTTTGGTCTATAGTTTACATAGTTTTTTTTCCCACTAAGAAGTGTGTGGGGTCACACTTCAACAGATTCTCTCTCTCTCTCTCCCCCACTAGTTTAACAGCCACTTACACTAACAACAAGCAAGTTTAATTGTATCTTCCTCATAGACTCTCTCCCTCCCTCATCTTCAGCTAAGAACTATAAATTCATGAACATGTTACTACTCTGGCCATGAAGATGCTAAAAAGAACAGCACTATTACTCAAATTACTACAATATTTTTTAAGGTTGTTTTCATGGCAGCAAGGGTGGTCGATCTCTAGAAGAAACACCAACATGGGCAGTTGCAGGAGCCTGCTTTGTGTTGATGGCGGTTTCGATTATAATAGAGCACATTATTCATTTAATAGGAAAGGTATATATACTACTTCTGTTATTTCTGCAAGCATAGGGTACTGATCTAATAGAAGGATAGTTGAAAATATCATGAAGCATATATGTAAAAATTATAAGAAAATTGAGCACACAAACACAACACAATTGTAGGCAATTAATATCAGAGGAAAGTAAGTGTAACTTCAAATGGGTATACCAAAAATTTCAATACAAATTGTAGGTTTTCTTAAAGGACTTTTTGTTGCCATGTTCTATAGGAAGTCTATGGTAATTATGCTTTCAACAGAATGGATTGGATAGCAGACAGCAGCAACAGGTCAAGTTCTGTAATGATACTTCCATCGAGATACTAATAGAAAGGATCTTTTACTCAGTTATTGAAATTCTTCCATTAAATCGGATGCTTTAGTATAGCTTTGTAGAAACATGGTGATATATTACGGGATTTTAGTTCAAAATTTTAATGGCTAAAACTTATATTCTTTCTGATTTCTAAAGCTCTACTAAATGTTAAAAAGTGAGAATGCATGGATCTGATGAATAGAGGAGACAAACAGAGAGACTCTTTACCATGAAGTCTCAAGAGTGATAATTAACATAAGAATATCACCAGTTAAAAAAATGTATAAACTCCTAGACATATATATTGTCTGTATATATATCGAACTACATAACTACACAATATTTATGTAAGTATATTTCCTAGCATGCAGAACTACAAATAGCACATGGTGCTTGCTACACATACTTATCATTTCTTACCAGAAACCGATTCTATCGAAGCAACAACTCTAACTTTTAGTGGAATGTATTTACAATCTCGCTGCATTCTTATAATTAGTTTGAAAAATAATATACTCCAAACATCTTTCTATAAACCTATAAATTACTAAAATATATTCAAAGTAAGAAAAATGATGAACTGATATAAGAATGAACAACAAATAAAGAACAAATACGCATTCTATGATGATTATGACTGAAGTAATTAGATTGGAATTGAACTCATAATCCAGCAAATATTTCCCCTCCTGAAATCCATCAAATATGAAAGAGAAACAGGCAGGAAATTGTTTAGTACCTATTGTTAGATGCAAGGATTGACAACTTCGTACTAAAATCAGCAGATACAGTAGATTTTCAACTCGCATATAGACAAATATAATGAAGAAACCAACAGATGAACACCAGACCAAAGACAAACCTAAAAAGAATCTCAACCAGTAAACTCCGAAATGAAGCTGAAAATAGCAAAATTTACAAGTAAACTAGCCGTAGGAAGCTTCAAACTCGAGATTTGCAGGAGATACTCAAACAACGGAGAGAAAACTAAGGACCTTCCATGTGAAAGTGAATTAGAGAGAGAAGTTTTCTTTGGTGTGGATGTAAGTTAATGAAAGAGAAAGGAAAAACAAAATTAACAAAAAGAGAGGGAAAAACCCTAGTCATTAATGAAGTTGGGGGAAAGTCATTCCAACGGTATCTTACCGTTGGAATAAAAATAAATTAATTTATATTTATTTGAAATTTTTTCATTAATACTTCCAATGGTATTATGCATTGGAAATATTTGTAAGAAAATTTCCAATGGTACTACGTTATTGGAATATCCATTGGAAATAATAATTCCAACGGCTTTTCCAACGATACATTCCAACGGTATTTACTAGTTGTTGGATTTTCCATTGAAAATTTCCAACAATTACAAACAGCGTTGGAAAATCCGTTGGAATTGTAAAAATTCCAATGGTTTTTATGTGTCGTTGGAATTTTCCATTGGAATTATGTTGTTTTCTTGTAGTGATTTTTAGAACCTTGTACGATTTATGATAATTTTTACAAGAAAATCTATTTTCAACATATACTATGTCCTGTTTCCGATTTAGAAAATTTATAACTAATTATGTCAATCTTATTTTCAGTTGCTATTTTTATATTTCATACTTCTATAAGGTATCTATAGTCTGTAGAAATTTTGAAAGATTTAATGAATTATATAGGGTTTGATTAATTTTTCAAAATCAGACTGTTTTGGAGCTAGAATTGAAGTGAAAAACTAGTTAAATGTGTGATTTTTAATTCCTTGTACAAGCTGTTAGAATTTATGAAATTTTAGTATGTTATACTAAAAGACGTTATGTGATTATATGAATAATTTTGTGATTTTAGGAATTATATATGAATTATTAAAAATATTACATCTTTATATGTCATTTTGGTTCTGAAATTGCAAGTTTAAATGCTTAACAACTAAGTTATAAGTATGATTATGCTTTAGATTAAAGAAACCTAATATAAAATACAAAAGATTATGTTATATGACATAAGAGGCTAATCAGTTAAGTGTGTCGAGCGCAGTCGAGACGATCGGTAAATCCAGAAGCAATCCTTGCACCCTTAATTTTCAATTGGGTAACTTCTACACTTTACTATGTGTTGATAATTAAATTAATATGTTATGTATGAAAATCTACGGTTGAAGCTCCGAAGCTATAACTGATAGTTGCTTCACTATCGGACGACGACCTTAAGGGCGAGTGTGCGTAGTCTATGAAAGCAATGTTTACTAGGCGAGCGACTCCCACATTAATTTATTTTGTGTATGGTCCAGGATGAGCGTTCCCGAAGGACATGTAATATGTGTTAATTAATTTAATTGCTTCAGTATATATTAGAGAGTACCGTTATCCTATTGGGATCCCTTTCCGGAGGTGTCTCATGATGCTACTTTTTATATTTTCAGGCTCGACAAATGATGACGCAGACGTGTAGCAGACTGGGCTGACTTCTCACTGTATCTATAAAATTGCACTAGAATAATGTTTCCTTTTGAGATCAATAAGTTGTTAAATATGTATAGTATGATAAACTATGTGCTTAGACTTGTATCCAGTCATGTATATATGTTTGTCGTGTAATTTCAGATAGGCTTTTAGTATGAACATTTTACCTAAAAATGTGGGTAAGACACGATCTAGTTTTGTATATATATATATATGTATATGTGTTACGGTTTTAAAAATAATTATATATATATAGTTCTCGTGTCTTCATTTTAAGTCTTCCACTGTATATTAGAAAGTAACTATAATTCTTTTAATTTCTAAATAAGTAAAGGGTGATGGCTTATTTCCAATTATAAAGGGAACGGAGCGTTATAGCATGGTATCAGAGCCGAGGTGTAGGGATTATCGCCTCAGACTCTAGGTTCAATGTTTTAGGCTAAGGTTTATTTGTTTAATGGAATCTAAATATGATTTCGAGTTATAAAGTTAAAGGAATGGTTATGACTATGAACTAAGTATGCTAAGTGAGGGAAAGTCAATAGCCAGCTATCATCCGAATCATCGTCGAGTAAGTATTTTAAGTTACGTTTTAAAGACATACGGTAAAGAATGATATGCTTTATGAAAAAGGTTTAATTATGATGCTATCGGTAAAGTATGATATGTTTTATGAAAAGGTTTAAGATATGATGCTATGCATGTAAGAAATCGTCAGATACGGTGTAATGAGGATTTGAAAAGTACTAATAAGTAGTATGCAGAAGTAACATATTACAATGATCAAAATGATTTAACTATTTTGTTGACGTTTAAATTTAATCATTTTATTTCAGAAAAAAATACATACACGCATGGATTGTCACGCCCCATTTTCTTTTATAAAATTTATCAGAGTTTTCCACACGGACGTGCAGAAAGAAAAGAGGTAGGAGACGAACAAAAGATATTTCATATCAATAATCGGTCTCAACCGATTTAACATAATATTCACAGTGGAAAATATCATCAGGATCTCACATCCCAACACATAATCATAACCACCAAACGTGTATTTCTTACACCATTATTTTATAAAGAGAATGTTTGAGAAACATCATATTAAAATAATTTACAGATCCAAAAATATCACCTCCTATCTCCTTCTAGGGTTCATTATGCTCATCACCTCATGTAACGTAAATTACAAAATAAGGGGTGAGTGTATTGAATACACTCGTGGGATAAAATTCGCATCTTAACATACGACAGACATTTAAATCAAGAATGGACATAATCATCACGAAACACAACACGAAATATGCACAGCAGATATTAGAAATGGTAAGGGACGAATAGGTGCGGGCATCACCCCTCTTATCCTATAAAACGATCTCAATATCGTTGGTGCATTTCAAGGACCACCAAACCTTTCATAGAAGAATGGAGGTAAGGGACGAATGCATGAAGAGGTGACCTCAGCGGGCCCACCCCTCACAGTAAAAGTATGTCACAACAAATATAATCACAACATTTAGTATTCCTCAATCATGCTTGGAATAGGGAAAATTGTAAACAGATAAAGGGTTAGAAATTACCCCCATCTTGTTAGGTGGTTACCACGTGAGCAGCAAGTATCAAAGATCACGTATCCTAAGGTTTCAATCCAACAGGTAGCCTACGTAATTTATGGTGTTTTCTTAGATCCTTAGTAAATATAATTAAAGATTTAACCGATATCGGATCAGATACTATTGATCGAGATGAGACAGATCGAACGGAAGGCCTAACGATTGAGGTTGAAGAAACAAGAGGTAAAGATCAATTCATACAGCTGAGGTGAAAGAGAATGAATTTTGGATCACAAAAAAAAATAATGAGCTTAATCAGTGTTGAAACGAGATCAAACGGAGCGTTTTAAGATTGAGGGGTATTTTGGTAATTTGGTCAAATGGTTGACTTTGACAAGGATCCATGACCCTCGGTCAATGATATCTCATTGGGGATGACTCGATGATAAAGTACGATGAAAAGAAAATGAGATTTGGATAGAATAGTGAATCGAAAATACGGTGTCGGGCGTGTTCCCGACGATGGGAGGAAAAACTTCGACAGCGGGAGCGGCATCCTCGGTAGTTGCTGAGTTTTCTCGACAGTGGGGGCACGGGCTCTTGGGAGCGGGGACAGGTTCGAGCCCAGGCCTCCCGGCATCGACCCTGCTCAACCAGCCTATTTCCCGGTCCAGCAGCTGCGGTGACGCCGTCCTGTATCGTCGCCACTTAGTCCTCCGGCTAGCCTGCACCGCCGACTTCTTTCTTCGGCCATATCTCACCGGATTCCAGTGTGAATAGTGGTAGAAAAATAGCCGCAAATACAAAACTAAACCTCATCCTTTTCAGCTCCGACCAGTCGTCGGCCACCACCTCCAGGTTCTCGCCGGTGCATTACCAGCGCCGGCCAATAGCAGTTCACGGCGGCGCCACCAGCGTTGCCCCATAGCATGCATACACAACAAACACATTACACACACACACAAAACCTCATACAATAGCACCATTTCCCAGGCTCCCAGCCCATTTTTCGGCACCAACACCGCCACCCACGGCGGCACCGCCCCTCCAGCGGCTAGCCCACAACCCCGGCAGTCCCTCCGGCATCTACAACCGCAAGAAGAAGAGAGAGAGAGAGAAAATGTGGCAAAAAGTTAGGGTTTAGGATTTGGAAATCATTGAATGGGAAATCGAAATTGAATTCTGGAAGTTATCCTAAATTCGTATCGTCTAGGGCTACGTCGTGTGTAAAAATCGGTCGAAACCGACAAGTTTGAAATTTTTCGATGATCTCCGGTGGCGGTGTGGTGGCACCAACAGTGGCGCACTGGAGATAGAATATAAAGAGGAGAGAGAAAGAGAGAGGAGAGAGAGACTTAAGTGTGTTTGACGCTTTTCGGCTCGTTTGAAGAAACGGTGAAAATGAAATCGAATGAGGGCCTATTTATAGAAAATTTTGGAAATCACTGTTCATTAGGGTAGGTTACTGCTCACATAGGCTAGGTTACTATTCACGATAAGATTACAGTTACTGTTCATCAAGATTTCATTCCTTATTTTTTTCGAAACTCCGTATTTTGCCATTTTCTTCACCGTTTGAGCTACGGGTGTCTGATTGACCTCTAGTTCATTTATATCTTCTCATTTTTCCATTACACATCTAATGGTATAAAAATGTTCTATGTGCTATGTCTATAAATTTTATCCATCTAAAACCGGTCGTTAAACACATATCTGAAACGCACGTAATTAAATTAAACACTCAAGAATTAATACACATAAGATATTTTAATTAAGGGTTTACTTATTTAATTAACCAATTATACTTCGTTTTTGTCCTAGGCGCTACATGGATCCCTAGATTATAGAACTTGAAATTGACTTGAGTATGGATATGATACAAATAGTATAGTTGGATGGACCGTGAAGCTAGATACACATAATTAGAGAGGGAGTACCTTTATTGCTATCAGCATGGCTGGGAGGATATACAGGAGTTTATAGGATGTATTAGTGAAGCATGCAGGAGACTCTTAGCTCTAGGTATTACAGATTGTGATTTACGGGCAATTGAGCATTTACGTGCTAGGGTACACCTAGCATACCAGACTATAGTTTAGTCAGTTTTTCGAAGACTGCTCATCCTTGATGGTAGACGGGGACCTTAGATTGAATACAGGGCTTACTGTTTGAGTTTGCAGGAGACTATAGAGCATTATGAGATGTGCTTGACAAATATATCCTAGATGGAGAATGATATCAGTACTCGCTACGAGCTATGATATGGGCCACGCGCATACAGACTATTGAGGAGATTTTGGCCTATGCTTATGCCGAGCATAAGAGATTATCCACTCACAATCATGATATTATGGAAAGAGCGAGAGCTGCCAGGACTTCTCTTCGAATAGGGCAGCTTTAGGTTGGAGGTACAAATAAGGAACTATCAATTAATCGAAGGACAAAGAGTAATGGAGTAGGTCCTAGCCTGCCACCTACATCTGAGCATGAGCACTCTTGAAGCACCCTTGTAGAGATTCTGATGATGATAAAGAGAATGAGATTGTGACAGGAATGGATTGGTTGAGTAAAATTCAAGTTGTGATCAGATGTAAAGACCGAAATGTGGATTTAGAAACTCCAAATGGTCGATGATTCTTGTTTCATGCAATAAATACAATTAACCTACTAAAGAAAGGTGGATGCAAAGCATATCTTGTGAACGTTGCAAAAAAATAGAAGATGAAAAGCTAACACCAGCAGATGTGTCAATAGTAAAAGAGTTTCCTGAAATATTTCCAAAAGATCTCTCAGGAATTCCACCTGATCGATCAGTGGAGTTTACCATTGATCTAATGCCTTGAGCTACGCCATTGTCAAAGATTCCATACAGAATGGCCCCGAAGGAATTGCATGAACTGAAAATTCAAATTCAGGAGTTGATGGATAAAAAATTCATCCAACCGAGTGTCTCTCCATGGGAAGCACCAGTTTTGTTCGTAAAGAAGAAAGATGGTTCATTGATAATGTGTATTGATTATCGGGAACTTAATCGATTGATGATCAAGAATAAGTACCCTCAACCAAGGATCGAAGACTTATTTGATCAACTAAAAAATATTGGAGTATTTTTAAAGATAGATCTCAGATCTAGATATTACCAATTAAAAGTCAAGGAAAGTGATATTCCAAAGACTACTTTTAGAACTCGTTATGAATATTACGAGTTTACTGTAATACCTTTTGGAATGACCAATGCTGTCACGTCCCATTTTCTTTCATAAAATTTATCAGAGTTTTCCACACGAAGGTGCAGGAAGAAAAGAGGTAGGAGACGAACTGAAGATATTATATCTCAACAATCGGTTTCAACAGATTTAAACATAATATTCGCAGTGGAAAATATCATCAGGATCTCACATCCTATACACACATCATATCATCACCATACGTGTATTTCTTACAACATTGTTTTGTAAAGAAAATGTTTGAGAAATATCATATTAAAATAATTTTATAGATCCAAAAATAGCACCTCCTCTCTCCTTCTAGGGTTTATCATGCTTATCACTTCCTGTAACGTCAATTATAGAATAAGGGGTGAGTGCGTTGAATACACTCATGGGGATAAAATCTGTGTCTAAATGTTTGACCGATAATTAAATCAAAAACACATATAATCATTACATAACACAACACGAAATATGCATAGTAGATATTAGAAATGGTAAGGGATGAATAGGTGCTGGCATCGCCCGTTTTATCCTATAAAACGGTCTCAAATACCGTTGGTGCATTTCAAGGACCACCAAACCTTTCATAGAAGAATGGGGATTAGGGACGAATACATGAAGGGACGCCTCAACGGGCCCACCCCTCACAGTAATAAGTATGTCACAGCAAGTATAATCACAACATTTAGTATTCCTTAATCATGCTTGGAATAGGGAAAACTGTAAACAGATAAAGAGTTATAAATTACCCCCACCTTGTTCGGTGGTTACCACGTGAGCAGCAAGTATCAAAGATCACGTATCCAAAGGCTTCAATCCAATAGGTAGCCTACATAATTTACGGTATTTCTGAGATCTTTATTAAATATAACTAAAGATTTAACGATATCGGATCGGATACTATCGATCGAGATAAGACGGATCGGATCGGAAGACCTAATGATTGAGGTTAAAGAAAGAAGGGGTAAATATCAGCTTATACAGCTGAGGTGAAAGAGAATGAATGTGGATCACAACAAAAAAAAGAATGAACTTGATCGGAGCTGAAACGAGCTCGAATGGAGCTTTTTAAGATTGAGTGGTATTTTGGTAATTTGGTCAAAATTTTGACTTTGACCGGGATCCATGAGCCCCGGTGAACGATATCTCACTGGTAATGATTCGATGACAACATAGGATGAAAAGAAACGAGATTCGGATCGAAAATTGAATCGAAAATACGGCATCGCTCGCGTTCCCCGTGATGGGAGAAAAAACCCCCACGTCTCCTAGTGGCTGCCGAGTTTACTCGACAGCGGGAGCGGCATAATCGGTAGCTGCTGAGTTTTCTCGGCAGTGGGGGCACGGGCTCTCGGCAGTGGGGGTAGGTTCACACCCAGGCCTCTCGGCGTCGACATGCTCGACCAGCCTACTTCCCGGCGCCACCAGCTGCGACGGAGCCACCCTGTGCCGCCGCCACCTCGTCCTCCGGCGAGCCTGAACCACCGGCTACCACCTCCGGCCATCCCTCGCCAGATTCCAGCATGAATAGTGCCAAAAAAACAGCCTCAAATACCCTTCATCACACACGCATATACTAACCAAACCCCATCCTTTCCAGCTCCGGTCGGTGACTACCAGTTGCCGGCCACCACCCCCCAGGCCTTAACCGGCGCATCACTAGCGCCGACCAACAGCAGCTAATGTGGTGCCGCCCCACAACATGAATAAACAACACATATTACACACAACACACTACATAAAACTTCATGCAATAGCCCCCTTTCCAGCTCGTTTTTGGGCATTGGCGCCGCCACCAACGGCGGCGCTGCCCTCCAAAGGCTAGTCCACAACCCAAGTAGCCCCTTCGATGCTTGCAACAGCAAGAAGAAGAGAGAGAGAACGGGAGAGAGAAAAGGTGGCAAGAAGTAAGGGTTTTGGGTTTGGAGATCGTTTTTTGCCCTTTTCCGACAAACGGAAAATCGGAATTGAATTCTGGAAGTTGTCCTAGATTCGTCTCATCGAGGGCTACGTCGTGTACAAAAATCAACCAAACTTCGATGGTGGCGCGCCAGAGACAGAATAAAACGAGGAGAGAAAAAGAGAGAGGAGAGAGAAACTTACGTGTGTTAGGCGCTTTTTGGCTCGTTCGAAGAAACAGTGAAAATGAAATCGAATGAGTGTCTATTTATAGAAATTTTAGGAAATTACTATTCATCTAGCTAGGTTACTGTTCACAATAAAATTACAGTTACTGTTCATCAAGATTCCTTTCCTCGTTTTTTCGAAACTCCAAAATTTGCCCTTTTATTCGCTGTTTGAGCTACAGGTGTCCGATTGACTTCTAGTTCGTTTCTATCTTCTTGTTTTTCCGTTACACATCTAATGGTATAAAAATATTCTATGTCCCATGTCTATAAACATTTATCCATCTAAAGCAGATTGTTAAAAACATATATGAAACGCACGTAATTAAATTAAACACTCAAGAATTAATACACATAAGATATTGAAATTAAGGATTTACTTATTTAATCAACCAATTATGCGTCGTTTTTGTCCTGGACGCTACAAATGCATCTGCTATTTTCGTGGACATGATGAACCGTGTATTTCATAAATACTTAGATAAGTTTGTCATTGTATTCATTGATGATATCTTGATCTACTCAAAGAATTCAAAAGAACACAAAGAACATCTCAAAACAGTTCTAGAAGTTTTACGACGAGAGAAGTTGTATGCTAAGTTTAGCAAATGTGAATTCTGGTTGAAAAAAGTAACATTTTTAGGGCATGTCATCACGGCTGAAGAGATTGAGGTGGATCCTACCAAGATTGAAGCAAATCTAAACTAGAAGACTCCGACAAATGTCAATGAAATACATAGTTTTCTGGGTCTACCAGGATACTATAGAAGGTTTATCCAAAACTTCTCACATATTGCAAAACCACTCACACAACTCACAAAGAAAAATGAGAAATTCAAATTGGTCACCAGAGTGTGAAACCATTTTCCAAAAACTCACTACAAGAAATTTGGGCTACAACAACCCCAAAACAAAACCCTTTTTATAAATTTGTGTTATCTTTTCTAAATTTACAACCCTTTTTCCGAAAAGCGTTGAATTTTTTCGAAAAATTCGCTCAACGACAACGCTTTTCTCGTAGGGTTGTTAAATGGCGTTTTTTTAAAAGACAACGCTTTTGTGCAACGCTTTTTCAAAGGGTTATCGTATAGCGAATTTTTTTCTCATAAAGACAACTCTTTTATGCAACACTTTTATCCGTTGTCTTTTCTTAGTTTTTTTTTGCCAATAGACAACACATTATGCAACCTTTTTTTTGTGTTGCATGTGTTAATTATAAAATAATTATTTTTTAATTAACTTAAAATTAATAAATTTCATTAATTTATAATGTTATCTATTTAAAAACTAGAAAATACATGTTACTTATGCAATGTTAGAACCTATAAAAACCCATAAAAAATTTGACATGAATAAAAAAATATTTAAAAAATAGGATAAAATAAAAAGAATGATATAGAATAAAAAATAAATAAGATGAATAAGAAAAATAAATTATTTAAAAATGAGATGAATAACATTAAATATCTTTCCATAAAAAATGATTAAAAATTTAATAAGTAGATTAGTCATAACTTCAGAGTTCTAATTTGTTTATGAAAAAAAATATTTATATAACTAAATATTTTAAGTAGAGTATTCAGACGCTAATTTAAAAAAAAAAAGAATTATTAGAAGTCTAAATGCCCTTGAAACTCTGGTATTAAAAACAAAAGTAATTCGGTCAGCTTCACAAAACACACTAACTTTTAGAGAGAAAACCCTAATGTTTTCTACGATCACCACGTTTCACATTTCTTGATCCTCTTCCCAAATAATTCCTCTACTTTCATGTGCGTATGTAGATGTTCCGACGGAATATACACCATTGATTCAATATTGCTCCTCTTGGTTTTGGTATAGATTCTAGGTTTTTTTTGTTATTGTCTACAATGGCGACAGATAGCTTGCCAGACCCAGTCTCTAACGGCGACGGTGGTAACAGTCCCCATCCTCGGCGGCGGAGCCTTCTTTCGCCGTGGGCTTCTGTTGTACGAGGGGATTTGGAGCAAAATCTGTCTCCAACCACCGTTGCAGCAGCTCTTGGGTTGTCTTTGTGACATAGAAGTGAGTAAACCATATATTGAAAGGTTTGATATGTTATTTCTTGTGTCTGGAAGTGAACTTGTAAACTTAATAAGTATTATTGCTATTCCAAACCTTCTATTGAAAAGATTTGTTATCATATTATTAACTGAATGAACTAATAATCTGTAATATGTATCTATGTGTTGTTATGGCAGTTTTTTCTACAGTGTGCTGAACAGTTGCCTCACAAGGTTCCTCTGTATGGAACACTGGTATGATTGCTTTTTACGACCCCTCCAATTCAAGTTCTCTTTATCTACATTTTTGCTTCCCTCTATTCATTTGTTAGATACTAATATGTGCCTGTGGAAGATTCACCATTTGCATGTTATTTGATTATATTAGTCGATGTTAGTGTATTATTGGAACATACATGCCTGAAGGATGTATTTGAAATGGTAATGCTATGAACTATAAAGTTATAAAGGTGAAGTACAAAATTTTGTAGATGAATGAATCCAAGAATTATCTGACACCTTTTGTTTTTATGAATTAATAGTTTGTGTTACTTATGAAGCTTGTACTAAATCTGTTTGTGATGACACTTAAGTAATTTATTTTTCAACTATAATTCATTGAATTCATGACAATACCAATGTCTAAACAGTGTCTTTGCATTGTAAGACAACTTCAAATGACTAGTATATTTTTTCATATTTAAATCAATTGGAACAGATAAGTGATGGACTGTTGACACCCTAGAAATTCAAGTGCCTCTCAAATAATTGATGAAGATCAGTTTCATTGTCACGGGCGTGTTTCTTTAAGCATTATCTTGTACACCCAAAGTCCAATAACACACTTAGTTGGTTTTTGTTAGTGTATAGTTTGTAATTTTTGCAATTAACTCATTTCCCTGTAGCATGTAATTGTATTTTTTATTTTAGAAAATACCATGCTAACACAAAATTGCATGTGATATATCATGGTATCTTTTTGCTCTTTTCTTGCAAATGTAGGTTGGTCTGATAAATTTAGAAGATGAAGATTTTGTTAGGAGAATTGTAGAGAATACACATGATAATTTACAAGTAAAGAAACCAAAATTGTGGACTATATGATGAATGATCAATTGACATAGCATTTTGGTTGCCTTCCCTTCTTCCTTTCTCTCTCCTCATCTACAATCTATATTTGTGTGTGTGTGTGCGCATGAGTGCATGGATGCATATGCATGATCGATTTGGTGCCTACTTCAGAATCTTGTAGTTTATATGATTATTCTATATGGCTTCAAACTTCTTTTCCTGTGTATAGTTTGGAGTGTGTTTTGTTAGCAATCACTTGGTGTGTCTAATTCTGATATTTTCAGCTTGCTTGTTGATATTAACTTAAATTTGTTTATGGACCTTTTACTATTTGCTGATTTAACTTTATTGTTTGTTTTGACTGCCTTGGTATGTGTTTTCTTGTTCTGCTTGATATCTTATTTGTGCATCATTTATATGATGATGGTATTGAATGTTGCTTTTGCAATCTATTGACAAATCCGAAGCTTTAAATTCGACTATGAAGCATACAATTGAGTCATTCAAGGTAAAGGTCAAATTAGTTCTAGTTCACATCCAACTACCGCAGATTTTATCATAGTACTTCCTTATAGGGTTGTTTTGTGGGCCAGAAATTTAAAGAAGAGTATCTGAATTATATTATATTTAAAAAACATCCAAATCAATGTGATGAGTTATTGGCATATTTTTTCATGCTACTTTTTAATTTTTATTGCATTAGATGTGTTATGAATTTATTATTTATTAGGAAATATCAAAGTGGAATGTTACAAATAACACAAATAAAAAAATGTGGCTACTAAGCAGTCACCATCTCCCGATTTCCACCTATTGATTTGTGCAACACTGGTTTTTGGAATAGTGGCCTAGATTGCAAATTTTTTTTGTAGGCACATCTGGATTGGTTTTTGCTTGTTTTGATAAGTGCTAGATCTACTCTTAATCTCGTTATTCTCATCCATGGAAGCTGTGATTAGCTGCTAATTGCCCCTTTGTTATATTATCTAAAGTTTAAAGAGTTCAAAACTGAAGAAGTTGATCAATGTGCTATCTTTGTTGAGTCATCTATTGATATTTTGCCTAGAAAAACTCCAGATTTTCTTTTACCTATTTTATGGTTGATAAAGAATGGGAAGACTCACATCTGTTTTCTATTTATAAATGAATACATTCTCGGGACCTTATGTAGTTTATGAAGTTTATGTAACTGTTCTCTTTGTTGATATGATAATAGAAGTGATTCATTTTTAGACATAGGTTTTGCTTATAATTAATTTCCTTTTGTGACGAGTGAAATACAGATGTGATGCAAAGTTCTCCAACCGAGTTCCTTGGTTGTTTTGTTTGAAACACTGCTTTTATTAGCTGCCACAACTGTAGATGAAGATAAGGGAAATCCCTCTTGGCAAGCTTGTGCAGACTTCTACGTCATATGTATTTTATCATGTCTCCCTTGGGGTGGAGCAGAGCTTGTCGAGGTAAATTATCTCTTGTCTTCCACTTGATATGATTATTTGTTTGCTTTTGTTGTAACTTCTTTAGTTCAATTGGTAAGCCTGTTAATATGAAAAATAAATACAGGGTTAAGGTCTCTTAGTTTGGTTGACTTTTAAAAATTGAATTTTTACATTTATTTGATTGCAGCAAGTTCCTGAGGAGATCGACAGGGTCATGGTGGGTATACGAGCCTACATGAGTATTAGAAGGCATGTTGCAGGCGCTAGTTGCTCTGTGTTCGGGTGTATTGATGATAGAAGTCAGGGTGATGGGGGACCAATTTAGAGTTGATGAAGTTCGTGTTGAATGAGCTGATTGTGTTCAGAAACATATAAATGGGTAGAACAAGGTGACTACTATATTTTAACTTGCAATGCTTTCTTTTGAATATTTAATATGATCACGTTACGATTTTTAGGTGTTCATGTTAACTTTGTTCTTACATTTGACAGATTGTGGGGACGTAGGGAGTACGTCAAGTTCGTGATACTGTGATTGTAAAGGTTGTGATGTTATTCAAACAAATTCGATCATTTTGTTATTAATTGTTGGAGTACTTTAAATTTATGGACTTAAGGTTATGTGATTACAAGTGTTAGGATGAGACATATTTTTGGGATGATTGATATTGACGATGTTTAAATGTTCTTCTAATGCATTTGTTAGTTTATATAATTAAATTATATTATTATATATATCTAGCAAAATATGAAATTATTGTAAAAAATGTGAATAAACAAAAAAGACAACATAAAAAGGGTTGTCATTAGTGTTGTTATTTTATAAAACGACAACCCAAAAAAACAAAAAAAAGACAACAGTTATAAGCGTTGCATAAATTCTTATTGTTGGAACCAAAAAGACAACGTTTTTTAAGCGTTGCATATATAGTTGCACAAAATAAGAAAAGACAACCCTTTCTTGCAACAGTATAAAAGTGTTGTCGTATCTAGATAAGACAATGCTTTTTGGTGCGTTGTCGAATGGCGAGAATTTTTTACAACCCTAGATACAACAACCTTCAAAAAATGGATACGACAATGGGTTTTACCTGTTGTAAAAGGTGAAATTTCTTGTAGTGGCTTAAGCAAAGTTTGACAACTGCACTAGTCTTAACAATACCAGATGGATCAGAAGAGTTTGATATATATACGGATGCCGGCAAGTCCAGGTTAGGATGTGTACTAATGTAAAACGAGAAAGTTGTAGCTTACACATCTCGCCAATTAAAAGTGCACGAGCAAAACTATCCAACACATGACTTGGAATTAGCAGCAGTCGTACATGCATTGAAGATCTGGAGAAACTACTCGTACGAAGGTGGTTAGAAGTGGTGAAAGATTATGATTGTACAATTTTCTACCACCCAAGCAAGGCAAATGTAGTAGCACACGCACTCAGTATAAAACAAGAAGGTCAATTAGTGGTTTTGCCTACTTAACAAGAAAAAATTGATTCAAGAATTTGGCAGATTAAAGCTAACGATTGTCAAGTCAGAGCAGTCAATGATGATGTTAACTGCTATGATAGCTCAGCCAACATTAAGAGAACGAATAATCAAGGCTCAAAAAGGTGATAAATTTATCAAGCTAATGCGCAATAAAATCCAAGAAGAGAAAACTAAAGATTTTTCAATAACCTCAGATGGAGCTTTGGAATTTAGAGGCAGAATTTGTGTACCAAAGAACGATGAGTTACGGGATGAGATAATGAGGGAAGCTCATGCTAGGGAAACAAAAATGTATAGGGACCTCAAGAGTAACTTTTGGTGGAGGGGTATGAAATGAATTATTGTGCAATTCGTAAGAAGATATCTTACGTGCCAAAGGGTTATATCTGATCATCAACGACTATCAGGATTGTTGAACCCATTGGAAATCCCAGAATGGAAATCGGAGCACGTGATAATGGATTTCATTGCAGGACTACTGTCACGCCCCAATTTCTTATAACATTTAAAACGTGAATAAAATAATAAAAAATTTCCTTTAAAACAAAATAGAGTGCAAACGCAGCATTTTCATAGGGCGTCCAGCAGAAATCCTAAATCGTGGAGATTTTAAAACAAACAAAGATCTAGAAGATAACCATTGAA
The DNA here is from genome assembly GCA_028654395.1 of Scutellaria barbata. NCBI lineage: Eukaryota > Viridiplantae > Streptophyta > Magnoliopsida > Lamiales > Lamiaceae > Scutellaria > Scutellaria barbata. The sequence continues at coordinate 7,231,624 of CM053651.1, read as the reverse complement.
AATATAAAAGGTTTATATCATTTCAGCGGAGAAAATGTTCTTGTTTAGATCAAATCACATAAACATTATTTTGTACATAACCGAGGTTTCAGAAAATACCGAACTTTTCTTATATACATACAAAAATAACAGGCTTTTCTGTTCATTCCTCCTCCCCTTCGAAATTTTCTGTAAAATAAAACATAAAAGGGGTAAGTGTCAAAAGGACACTTAGTGGGGTTGATTTGTACAAAAAAAGGGGGGTACACATAACATTTCTTGAATACTATATATATATACACGTTGTAGACTCTCGAAGAGTCCCAATGCAATCCGTTGAATAGGTTTTCGAAGAAGACCTATCTCGGCCCCAAGCTGACCCAATTTTGGGTTGTTACACCCTTCATGTTGGGATTCCGTAGAATACCCCCTTGTTGGGTTCCGATGAGGAATACCCTACTTGGCGTGGCATATGCATGCGCAGTTAAATTATCATATAACAGTTTCCATATAACACATAGTGCACATTGGTCACGTTCACGATGGCCACATAATTCACATAACACATAGGTAAAGAAAATCCCTTGACATATGTTGGTTTCTAAAGAAAGCCCTTTTTAGCGGGTATTATCCCGACTTATCATCATTTGAAACCATTTGCATTTGTGTCACTTGAAATCAATAGCTTGTAAAACCATATAATTTACTCGAATACTGTTCACATAGTGAAAACATTTCACTTTAAAACGACACCACATAATGATGGAAATTAAATCACGTAGTCACATTGTTTTCCATAAAACTGTACGATTTTATAACATAAATAAGATTTTACCCCCACCTTGTTCGGTGGTTAACACGTGATCAGCAAGTCAAAGATCTCATATCCCAAGACTTCAATCCAACAGGTAGCCTACATAATTTACGATGTTTTCTTAGCTTATTATAATCTATAATTAAATATTAAAACAACATCGAATCGGATAATATCGATCGAGATGAGACGGATCGGAACGGTAGGCCTAACGATTGAGGTTGAAGAATGAGCTCGATCGGAGTTGAAACGAGCTCGAACGGAGCGTTTTAAGATTTAGGGTATTTTGGTAATTTGACAAAGAGTTGACTTTGACCGGGACCCACGACCCCCAGTCAGCGATATCTCGTTGGCGACGACTCGATGTTAAAGAATGACAAAAATAAAATGAGAATCGGAATTGAATTCTAGAAGTTGTCCTAGATTCGTCTCGTCGAGGGCTACGTTGTGTATGAAAATCAGCCAAAACGGACGAGTTTGACATTTTCTGGCGAACTCCGGCAACGGCGGTGGTGGCTCCAGCGGTGGCTCCGGCGGTGCTGGTGGTGGCGCGTCGGAGACAGAAAGCAAGACTGAAAAATAAAGAGAGAGGAGAGAAAGACTTACGTGTGTTCGGCGCTTTTCGACTCGTTCGAAGAAACGGTGAAAATGAAAACGAATGAAGGCCTATTTATAGAAAATTTTGAAAAGTTACTATTCACTAGGGTTACTGTTCATGATAAGCTTCGGTTACTATTCACGATAAGATTTCGATTATGTTCATCACGATTCCGTTCCTCGTTTTTCCGAAACTCTATATTTTGCCCTTTTCTTCGCCGTTTGAGCTACAGGCATCCGATTGACCTCTAGTTCGTTTCTCTCTTCTCATTTTTCCATTACACATCTAATGATATAAAAATATTCTATTTTCCATGTCTATAAATTTTATCAATTTAAAACCGATTGTTAAACATGTATCTGAAACGCACGTAATTAAATTAAACACTCAAGAATTAATACACATAAGATATTTTAATTAAGGGTTTGCTTATTTAATTAACCAATTATGCTTTATTTTTGTCCTGGGCGCTACATCCCTTACCCCTTAAAAGAATTTCGTCCTCGAAATTAAACGTGCTAACTTATCTTGTACGAAAGTATTCTTGATTGGCAAGAAGTGGACAGACTTCGTTAATTTATCAACTATCACCCAAACGGAGTGGTTTGCTAGTATCAAATAAGACGAGTGCAGGCAAATCATAAACCGATAACATATCTTTCATTGTCTCCGGTTCTTCTGCAGCTTCACGGTAGGTAAGAGCATACGCCCGAGCTCTTCCTACTCCCGGTCCTTGTTTAAAACCTGACCCTACGGTTGGGAACTTCGGACAATTCCATGCATTATGTCCTGGTTCCTTGCATCGAAAGCAATTAGGTGTTCCCAAGAGGCATTGTCCAAAGTGGGCCTTTCCACTCCTGGAACAAGGTGGTCTTGGTTTGTTACCCAGAATGTTAAAATTACCACTACCCGTTGGTCGCTTTGCTTGGTCGGGGTTTCGAACTTGGTTTGGATCCGGGTTAACCCATTTTCTTTTCCCTAGCTCCTCGTTGATTCTCTTTGGGGCCACCAAATCTGTTCGCAATCGAGACGCCACCTCCATGGCCCTTCTCACCGCCTCGACATACGTTATCTCCCCTTGTCCTGCTAGAATAGCCCCAATATCTGGGCATAATCCTCTACAGAAACGTCTGGCTTTCTTGGAATCTGTATCCACCAGATGAACCGCATACCTGCTCAACTGATTAAATTTTCTCTCATACTCACCCACTGTCATGAACCCCTGACGGTGGTGTAGAAATTCTATTTCCTTGGTATCCCGATATGACTGTGGCAGATAGTTCTGCGTGACAATCTCCTTAAAATCTGCCCATGTCAACTCATTTCATGCTTCTAAAGTCAGGGTTCGACTGTATGATTCCCACTAAAAGCTTGCCTCCTCGGTGAGTTGAAAAATCGCACAAGAGACTCGTTGTACCTCAGTGCAAGCCAAATGAGCAAATAGTCGGTCTAAAACCCTCAACCATTCTTCTGCATCAGCCGGTTCTCTCTTTCCATTGAAGGTTGTGGGGTTGAATCATCGGAAGAGCTCAATTATCTTGTTCGCATCATTCTTAGGCTCCGACGGTGTTGCATTAGTATTTTCTTTACCCAACCGTTGGGCTAGACCCTGCAACACCGCTACTAGACTCTCCATGGGTTCCAGGTTAGGTACCCCTGATGTTGATTGTCTAGGCGCAGTCTGTTGTGTTTCAATTCCTTCCGGTGCGTGTGGTTCTGATGCTGATTGTTCAGACGCTGACTTCGTTGGTTGTGGATTCTTTCGTGGTCTACCCCTCCTTATGATTCTAAAAAAAGAAACAACCAAATATCTATAACTCTCACCCACAACCTCACCCATAATTTTCATAGGGAAACCACATTAATAAAAATTCTTAACCCATATCTTACCCAATAACATCACCAACTTATGTAAATAGAATAAAAATCAATAACAGATAATGGCATTCATATCATCATGTTATAAAAATTTTAAAATTTCTAGTCAAACCTGTGGAAGGAGGTTGAACAGAATTGCCTGTCTAATTTACATATTAATCACACTGTCCATATTTATTAATATACACACAACAAAATTTTATGAACAAGGCCCTACGAAAAAGAAGGTAGAGCAAGGCTCTGATACCATTACTGTCACGCCCCAATTTCTTATAACGTTTAAAACGTGAATAAAATAACAAAAAAATTTCTTTAAAACAAAATAGAGTGCAAACGCAGCATTTTCATAGGGCGTCCAGCAGAAATCCTAAATCGTGGAGATTTTAAAACAAACAAAGATTTAGAAGATAACCATTGAAAATATAAAAGGTTTATATCATTTCAGTGGAGAAAACGTTCATGTTTAGATCAAATCACATAAACATTATTTTGTACATAACCGGGGTTTCAGAAAATATCGAACTTCTATATAGATTCTTATATACATACAAAAATAACAGGCTTTTCTGTTCATTCCTCCTCGCCTCCGAAATTTTCTGTAAAATAAAACATAAAAGGAGTAAGTGCCAAAAGGACACTTAGTGGGGTTGATTTGTACAAAAAAGGGGGTACACATAACATTTCTTGAATACTATATATATATACACACGTTGTAGACTCCCGAAGAGTCCCAATGCAATCCGTTGAATAGGTTTCTGAAGAAGACTTATCGAGGCCCCAAGCCGACCCCATTTTGGGTTGTTACACCCTTCATGTCGAGATTCCGTAGAATACCCCCTTGTTAGGTTCCGACAAGGAATACTCTACTTGGCGTGGCATACGCATGCGCAGTTAAATTATCATACAATAGTTTCCACATAACACATAGTGCACATTGGTCACGTTCACGTTGGCCACATAATTCACATAACACATAGGTAAAGAAAATCCCTTGACATATGTTGGTTTCTAAAGAAACCCCTTTTTAGCGGGTATTATCCCGACTTATCATCATTTGAAACCATTTGCATTTATGTCACTTGAAATCAATAGCTTGTAAAACCATATAATTTACTCAAATACTATTCACGTAGTGAAAACATTTCACTTTAAAACGACACCACATAATGATGGAAATTAAATCACGTAGTCATATTGTTTTCCATAAAACTGTACGATTTTATAACATAAATAAGATTTTACCCCCATCTTTTTCGGTGGTTACCACGTGATCAGCAAGTCAAAGATCTCGTTTCCCAGGGCTTCAATCCAACAAGTAGCCTACATAATTTACGATATTTTCTTAGCTCATTATAATCTATAATTAAATATTAAAACAACATCGAATCGGATAATATCGATCGAGATGAGACGGATCGGAACGGTAAGCCTAACGATTGAGGTTGAAGAAACAAGAGGGAAAAATCAGTTTATAAGGCTGAGATGAAAGAGAACGAATTTTAGTAATTTGGTCAAAGGGTTGACTTTGACCGGGATCCACGACCTCCGGTCAGCGATATCTCGTTGGCGACGACTCAATGTTAAAGAACGACGAAAAGAAAACGATAATCGGATCGAAAATACGACGTCACGCGCATTCCCGGCGATGGGAGGAAAATTCCCCGGCGTCTCCCGACGACGGGAGAAAAATAGGGCAGAAAACAGGGCAGCGTCTCCCGGCGACGGGAGAAAAATAGGGCAGCGCTCCCGGCGTGAACCTGCTTCAGCAGCCATCTTCCCGGAGCCACTGGCTGCGGCGGCGCCGCCCTATACCAACACCACCTTGTCCTCCGGTGAGCCTGCACCGCTGGCTACCACCTCCGGCCATCCCTCACCGGATTCCAGCATGAATAGTGCCAGAAAAACAGCCTCAAAAACCCTTCATCAACACAAACACATAACCAAACCCCGCTTTTCCAGCTCCGACCGGCGACTTCCAGTCGCCGGCGACCCTTCCCCCGACCACCTGGGATACTGGCCGGTGACTTCCAGTCGCCGGCAACCACCAATACAACCCCCAACAGCATACATACACAACACACATCACACACACACACAAACCCCATGTGCAATAGCCCCTTTTCCATGCCGTTTTCCGGCACCGACGCGCCACCCAAGGCGGCACCACCCCTCCAGTGGCTAGTCCACAACCTCGGCAGGCCCTCTGGTGCCTTCAACCATGAGAAGAAGAGAGAAGGAGAGAAAATGGGAGAGAGAAAACGGGAGAGAGAAAAGATAGCAAAAAGTAAGGGTTTAGGGTTTGGAGATCGTTTTTCATTGTTTTTCGGTGAACGGGAAATCGAAATTGAATTTCGGAAGTTACCCTAGACTCGCATCGTCGAGGGCTACGTTGTATATGAAAATCAGCCGAAACAAACGGGTTTAACATTTTCCGGCGACAACAGCGGCGGTTTTTCGCCGTTTCCCGGCGAACGGAAAATCGAAATTGAATTCCGGAAGTTGTCCTAGATTCATCTCATCGAGGGCTACATTGTGTACGAAAATCAGTCAAAACGGATGAGTTTGACTTTTTCCGGCGAACTCCGGCAGCGACGGCTGCTCCGGCGGCGCTGGTGGTGGCGCGTCGGAGACAGAAAGCAAGACTGAAAAATAAAGAGAGAGGAGAGAAAGATTTACGTGTGTTCGGCACTTTTTAGCTCATTCGAAGAAACGGTGAAAATGAAAACGAATGAAGGCCTATTTATAGAAAATTTTGAACAGTTACTATTCACTAAGGTTACTATTCGCTTGATTACTGTTCATGATAAGCTTTAGTTACTATTCACGATAAGATTTCGGTTATGTTCATCACGATTCCGTTCCTCGTTTTTCCGGAACTCTATATTTTGCCCTTTTCTTAGCCGTTTGAGCTACAGGTGTCTGATTGACCTCTAGTTCGTTTCTATCTTCTCGTTTTTCCGTTACACATCTAATGATATAAAAATATTCTCTTTTCCATGTCTATAAATTTTATCGATGTAAATCGATCGTTAAACACGTATCTGAAACGCACGTAATTAAATTAAATACTCAAGAATTAATACACATAAGATATTTTAATTAAGGGTTTACTTATTTAATTAACCAATTATGCTTTATTTTTGTCCTGGGCGCTACAACTACCAAGAAGCCCTAAGCAACATGAAGTTATATGGGTAATTATTGACAGACTAACAAAAGTAGCTCAATTTATACCGATCAAGATGACGTATTCGATGAACCAACTAGCAAGATTATACATTGATGGAGTAGTTCGGTTACATGGAGTTCCAATTTCGATTGTATCTGATAGAGATCCAAGATTAATTTCACAATTTTGGAAGAGTTTACAGTCAGCAATGGGTACTAAGCTGAACTTTAGCACTACTTTCCACCCTCAAACAGATGGGCAATCAGAAAGAGTCAACCGAATTTTAGAAGATCTTCTTAGAACATGTGTTTTAGACTTTGGAAGAAGTTGGGAAGATCATTTATCTCTAGTAGAATTTGCTTATAACAACAGCTTCGAAACAACCATTGGAATGGCCCCATATGAAACACTATACGGGCGAAGATATAGAACACCAATTCATTGGGATGATGTTGGAATAAGAAAGGTTTTGGGCCCTGAGCTAATACAGAGATCCACAGAAGCAATCACTAAGATTCGAGAAAGAATTAAGATGGCATAGGATCAACAAAAATCTTATGCTGACTTGCGGAGGAGGGATCTACAATTTGAGATTGGTGAAAAGGTTTTCTTTGAAGTTAAACCGGTTAAAGGGATAATCCGTTTTGGGTAAAAAAGGAAGTTGAGACCAAGATTTATAGGACCGTTTGAAATCTTAGAACGTATTGGAGGTGTTGCTTATCAACTTGCCCTTACTTCGAATTTATTTGCAGTTCATGATGTATTTCATGTATCAATGCTACAAAAATATGTGTTAGATCCTAGCCATCAGATTATGCTTAAACCATTTGAGATTAAGAAAGACCTAACTTACAAAGAGCAACCTATATTTATTATCGGTAAAAAGATTAAGACTTTGAGGAATAGAGATATACCATTAGTTTAGATATAATGGAATAGACATAGGGAGGAGGAAGCAACTTGGGAATGTGAGGACGAAATTCTTGGCAAGTACCCAGAGTTGTTTAACCAAATTTTGGGATAAAATTTTAAAAACAGATGGGGGGAGTTATAACATCCCGTTTTCATTAAAACCCTGCATTGCATATTTTATAAAAATTTCTTTTATCGTTCAAGTATAAATGATTTAACTACAAGTTCTTATATTATTTAATGTTATGATTTACAAATCATATTATGATCGATGATTTTAAAATCTTTATGATCTAATATCTCTTTTGAGATTTTAAGGATTTTGCAGGATAACTTATGGAAGAAACCAAGCTCAATCTCCACTCACTCGGCACATATGAAGGGAAGTAAAAGATAAGATGTTAGTTAATTTTAAATGAATTATATGATTATTAAGTTCATATGCTAATTTTATTCGTTACCGCTTTCGAATGCTTTCTTTTATGAAATTTTAATTATGATCTCTATATGTTATGAAACATAGATTACTTGAACATGAATTTATGCATCATAATGTGTATCAAAATATCTTCTTTATATAAGTAAATTATATAAATAAATTACCTCTTTTGTATATGTTATGCTAATATAGCATTATTGTTATATTAATTTTTATCTCTTTATGTAAGTAGATATACACATGTGCATATATATATATTATATATAAGAAGAAAAAAAAGAATTGAAAGGAAAAAGGAAATAAATATCTTATGGAACTTGTATACATGCATTATTAGTCTACAAAATGGAACCTTTTCCTACACATCCTACTAACCTCAAGATAACTCCTATTTCATGTGCTAAACCTTATAATACAAAGTATGTTGTTGATGAATCAAATGAGAAAGGAAAAAGTGAAGATAAACTTGCAACAAGTTTAGAAGAAGAGAAAGAACACATTTTCAAAAAGAAAGAACACATCTTCTTCTCTCTTGATCTTGAAGGTATTTTGCGCTTAAACCTTCTAATTTCTTCTTTGAACTTTGATATTTCATGATTTATAACATATATTAGAAGATCCAAAGATGTTCTTTGGCATTAGGTTTAGAATTTTATGTATTTAAATTGCTTGAATATGCAAAAATAATGCATGTGTAAGAAATGAAATTTGCAGGTATGTTCTGAGAAATTCGTAAGTTTATAAAAATTTGTTTTGCCTAAACCCTTCAATTGAGTTCTAATATATGAAGTGAAGAACATATCTATTAAACTTCAGAATATTTGGACATAAATTCGACTTACTATGATTTTTCAAACATAGTCCTGTTCTGTGACAGATTTGCCCTGTTTTATACCCTGTTTCTCTGTTCGTAAATTTTTTGAGTGATATAGGAATTGATTTAGGCTAAACCCTTTTAACATAGTCTAGTATATGAAGTGTAGAACATGTGTGTAATATTTTAGAAGATTTGGAATTAAAATCTATTTTATATGATTTTTCTTATATAAGCTGTTCAAAGACAGTTTTTGTCTCGTTTTTGGGTCTGAATCAAACAATTTTCTTGAATTGTACCCTTCGATTTTATGTATATTCTTTTACTATGATTTAGAAACAGTTCATAGGTATGCTCAGATTTTTGAGTTATGTATGTTGGTCCCAAGTGGTGTCCGAGGTTCAGAGGGGAGGGGTGAATGAACCTTGGTCGATTTTGCAAATCAATGACAAACTTTTCTGCTCTGCAAGTTACTTGAACTTGCAGCGTCAGATAGTTACTGCTTACAGTACTAGGATGCAGTGCTGCACGCTATAACTTAGAGTTTTATACGCAACAGAAAAATAACGTTTATAACACAAGGCTGATTTTCTCAATATGCTTCTTTTAAAAACGTTTGATGCTTATGAGATATATAAGATCAGAAGGTAAATGCACAAATAAGTAAATCAATAAAACATGTATGGCTTATAGTGGTTCGAAGGTGGTGTAATCATTCTACGTCCACTCTACTGCTTCTCGAGCAGGAACTTCGTTAAGCAAGATTGAATTACAGGACACTCCTAACAATCTATCAACTTTACAAAGTAACAACCTACTGAAGTCCAGCGTACACACAGCAACTGCAAACTTCAAAGGCTAACCCACACAGGGTTCTACACTCCCACACAGGGAAGCTGCCTAAATCTAGACAACTATACAAACAGCAAGGATCTCTCCTATCAACTGTTCGACACCTCTAAAACAACCTAAGCACATAGCAACAAGGTTAAAAGAATAAAAATGTTTTCTTCAACAGGTGCTTCGAAGTGAGCTTCTGAGTCCTCTCAGGGATCTTTCAGCTTGAACTTGCTTCACTTCTTAAGGTTGAGTGACTGAAACTGATAGAGACTTGAATACTTGGATCTTGAAAGCTTTATGAGTTTTGCGCAAATGTTTCAGTAACCAGCTTCAGTGTTTCTTATCCTCTATTTATACTTGTAGGAGAAGATGTCCGTTGAAGGAGACATCTCTCTTTTTGAATTTGAAGTAGTCTGACCAAAGGCATGGTTCGCATTTAATGCGACTTGACTCTCTCTTTTCGGTGTGTTTAATGCGGCAGTTATGGCTCGCAGCTTTTCTGCAGCACGTCAGTCCACGTGGCATCTTCGTATTGGCTCTGTGTCTGCAACTTTGATCTTCTCTGGAACAGCTCTATTTATTCTTGCTTGAATCTTGGTTCCTCGTACTGCATTTATCCTTCTTAGGATTGTAGGATACTCCTTGTTGTAATTTGCACTGATTGACTTGACTGAACTGTAAGCTTTGCGCTGTATCCTAGGTCTTCATGCAGCTGATTCTTTCGTGCAGTGCTGCAGTAACCTGGTTGCAGTAGCTTTGAGTAGAGCTGCTGCATCTTTTTCTTGCAGCACTCCTGTATGCCATTCTTTCTTACTTCACTGAAGTTAAGTTCTATCTTGTTACAGCGATGTTGTATCCTGCCTTCTTGCAGCGATATCTTTTCTGAATGACTTAGATGCGGTTTTATCCTTGTCAAACCTCCATTTCTCAGCACTTAAACCTAGACTCAACCTAGTCTATATATTCACTTAAACATCGTGAAAAATGGGGTACTAAAAACTTCCTAATACATATATGTTTTGTCTCATCAAAATCTAAACATCGAAATTCCAACAATATACGATTTATGCTAAATTTTACAACATAGTCAGTTTTCTGTATAAGTCATGTCATGTTTTTAATCTTGTTCTAAAATTTATAACTTATTATTGCAAATGTTTATATAAGCCATATTTTACTATGTTGTTGTACACATTTTTATAGAGATGTAGAAATTTACCATGTAATTTTTAGAACCTTGTACGATTTATGATAATTTTTACAAGAAAGTCTATTTTATAATTGTACTATGTCCTGTTTTTTGCCGAGTTATAAAATTCATAACTAATATAGGATTATTATATAGGATAAAATTCATAACTAAAATTCATAAAATTTATAAAATTCATAACTATGTCATATTTCTATAAGGTATCTATAGTCTGTAGAAATTTGAAGGATTTAATGAATTATATAGGATTTGATTAATTTTTCAAAATCAGACTGTTTTGGAGCTAGAATTAAAGTGAAAAACTAGTTAAATATGTGACTTTTAATTCCTTGTACAAGCTATTAGAATTTATGAAATTTCAATATGTTATACTAAAACAAGTTATGTGATTATATGAATAATTTTGTGATTTTAGGAATTATATAAGAATTATTAAAAATATTACATCTTTATATGTCATTTTAGTTCTGAAATTGCTAGTTTAACTGCTTAACAACTAAGTTATAAGTATGATTATGCTTTAGATTAAAGAAACCTAATATAAAATACAAAAGAGTATGTTATATGACATAAAAGGTTAATCAGTTAAGTGTGTCGAGCGCAGTACAGACGATCGATGAATCCAGAAGCAATTCTTGCACCCTCAACTTTCAAGTGGGTTACTTCTACACTTTACTATGTGTTGATAATTAAATTAATATGTTATGTATGAAAATCTACAGTTGAAGCTCCATAGCTATAACCGGTAGTTGCTTCACTATTGGATGATGACCTTAAGGGCGATAGTGCCTGGTCTATGAAAGCAAGGTTTAGTGGGCAATCGACTCCTATATTCCTTTATGTTATGTATGGTGTAAGACGAGCATACCCGAAGGACATGTAATATGTGCTAATTAATTTAATTGCTTCAGTATATATTAGAGAGTACAATTATCCCACTGTGATCCCTCTCCAGAGGTGTCTCATGATGCTACTATTTATATTTTCAGGCTCGACAGATGATGACGTAGACATGTAGTAAGCTGGGCTGGCTTCTCACTATATCTATAAAATTGCACTATAATAATGTTTCATTTTGAGAATAATAAGTTGTTAAATATGTATAGTATCATAAACTATGTACTTAGACTTGTATCCTGTCATGTATATATATTTATCGTGTAATTTCAGATAGACTTTTGGTATGAACATTTTACCTAGAAATGTGGGCAAGACACGATCTAGTTTTAGATATATATATATGTATATGTGTTACGATTTTAAAAATAAAAATAAATATAGCTCTCGTGTCTTCATTTTAAGTCTTCCGCTATATATTAGAAAGTAATTATAATTCCTTTCAATTCTAAATAAGTTAAGGGTGACGACCTATTTCCAATTGAAAAGGGAATGGGGTGCTACAATTATCCGACCAATACTAAGACTTTTATGTCTAAAACTTAAAGAGAACAAATGAAGTATAGTGGAAGACCACACTACAAAAGTGCTGGTATCACACATATAGTTTCTGCACACATATAACAAGCAGTTTTCAAACAAAACTGCTTACAGAAAGAGAACAAATAATACGTATAGAAAAGTCATTTCTGTGTTCCAAAAGAAACTAACCTCAAAGGACCCTTACAAAAATGGGTACCTAAATCTGTTTAAAAGGTTTCAGTGTCAGGTTGCAGTAGTGAAGTATGATATATAGATAGTGGTTGCTCAAGGTACATGACTAGCAACAAATAAGCCTTAAAAGATTTCCGATCATGCAAATGACCAAATGAAGCACAAAAGGAAGTGGAAATCTGGTCAAAGGATGTATCCTATGTGAAAGGACTCAGATATAACTTGCTGAGCATCAGTCAATTTTGTAACAAAGGATACACTATGGAGTTCAACCTCAACAAGTGCCTAATCAAGGACAACAAATCAAATGAAGTCAAGCTTACAGGAACAAGAAGAGGAAACATATATCTTGCAGATTAGAGCTCTTCTATTCAACTTACATTCTTCATTATAAAGAGTCCACTAGAGCTAAGCTGGCTGTGGCACAACAGGCTCAGTCATTTGAACTTCAAGATTATAAACAAGTTAGCAAGAAAAGGACTTGTAAGAGGATTGCCAGATGTGGCATACAAGAAAGAAAACGTATGTGGAGCTTGTCAGAAAGGAAAACAAGTAAAAAGCTCATTCAAAGACAAGTTGTAGAAGTCATCTCATAGGATCCTAGACCTTCTACACATGGACCTTTTTGGACCAGTAGAACCAATGAGCATAAGTGGAAAAAAATACTCAATTGTTGTAATAGATGACTATTCCAGATACACCTGGACTATATTTCTTGCTAAGAAATCAGAAACTCAGAACAAGTTGCATGATCTCATGAAGAAGATTCATTGAGGAACTGAGTTCACAAATAAATTAATTGAGAAATTTTGTTCTAACAATGAATACTCTACTGCAAGAATACTTCAACAGAATGGTGTTGCTGAAAGAAGGAATAGAACACTCAAGAAAGCAGCAAAAACAATGATAGTAAAGACAGAGATACCCAAGAGATCTTGGGCTGAAGCTACAAGCACTGCATGCTACACTCAGAATAGATGTCTGATTAACAAAGATCTAGACAAGACCCCATATGAAGTCTGAAATGGATATACACGAAATATTTCCTATCTGCGTATCTTTGAATGCAGGTGTTATATCCTCAATAATGGAAATGAGCATCTAAAGTCCTTTGATGCAAAATCTGATTAAGGAGTATTTTTTGGATACTCTGCTGTAAGTAAGACATTCAGAGTCTTCAACAAAAGAACCCTGGTGGTTGACACCAGCAAGCTGGAAGAATCAGTTGAAGGAATAACCCCCTTGAAAGAAAATGATGTTTCCTATACTGAAGGAGTTCTAGCTCCAGCAGAAGACAGAGAAGAAGAGTCTGCAACTCTAGATGCAGCAGGCATTCTTACAGCAGCAGAACCCACAATCTAGACCTGTACATACATTTGAGCTTGACAGAACATGGCTAAGAAATCACTCTTGAGATCTCATCATTGGAGATCCATCAGTAGGAGTAATAACAAAAAGGACTATTCTTCATGAAGCAATGTTTGCATGCTTTATATCTCAAATAGAGCCAAAAACATTGAAGAAGCTCTTCAGGACAGCAACTGGGTTCAAGCCATGTAGGAAGAGTTGAATGGATTTGAAGAAATCAAGTATGGCACACAATTGCAAGACCAACCCATCAAGGAGTTATTGGAACAAAATGGGTGTTCAAGAATAAGCTGGGAATTCTTAAGATATGAGCGGAAAGAGAAGTTGCAGAAGCTCAGAGGAAATCCCTGCAACTTTTCGAGAAGTTGTAAGTATCATGCTGCAAAATGCGCTTCATACAGTGCTGCATCCTTAATTCTTACAGCATGGTCAGTAAGTAAGCGAAGTAAGCAGTAGAAGGTTATAACATTTATTTCTTAGAGTATTTAATTCTCTACAACCTCGTACCAGAAGTTGCAACCTTATAAAACAATAAATTAGGCAGCAAAACGCATGCTTCACCTCATATTTAATGCAAGTCTGCGTGTGTCAGGATGTGAAAAGATGTGGTCAGCGGTCATAACTTTTAAGTTTTGAATATTTGCACTTTGACCCCTCCGTCTTTTTATAAGGACCGTTAGATCAATTTTAATCTTTCAATCTCAGCTATTGATCTTACTACACGTTTTTTAAACTTCCCTCTTGATGCTATTACCTGATCATTCACAAAATATTTCCTAAGTACCAAGCAAGAGCAGTTATTTTTTTCAAAAATTTCCAGAACTCTCTCTGTGCAGTTTCTTCAAACCTTCATCCTTATCAATAATGGTTGTCAGACAAACAATTGTTCTAGGGGGCGCATTGTCAACCAAGAGCATGTATACGCCTCAGAGCTATACGATAACTCCATCATCGCATGTATCTTCAAAGCTTTGGAAAGGACCCAAATTCTAGGGCTCCTAACCACCGTCTATACCAGACTCTCTGTAGAATCTATCAGAGGTTCTATACGCTCGCGAGGAGATTCGAGGAGAGAATGGATAAAGATGATGAGGACAGAGAGCTGTCCATGAGGGACATCGCCTCTACTTTCAACATCTCTACTGAAGGGCTGACTCCCAGTCAGCTCTTGCCGTTTGGGGATGACATTATTAAAGAGCTGTGGAATCTTTTTAGAGAGAGGGATGCTGGGGCCGAAGTCAAGAGAAGCGCCCCAAATAAACTCTTTAAGCCGGAGTTCGAGTTTCTTTATGATGTCTATGCATACTCCATTGAAGGTAGAACAGGGAGTTCTAATAAATGCATAGACCTCCACTTCAAAATCGTGTCTGCTATCATGAGCGGAAAGAAAGTGAACTAGGTTAGGTTCATTGTTAAGCAGATATGGGAGGAGGTAGAGAAGAGCACTACAAGAAGGAGCTACGACATCACAATCTGCTCCATTCTCTGCAAGCTTGGATTGCAGCTTATAGCTCCTACCCCCATCCCCATTGGCAAATATCTTGGAGAGAAGAAGAAGGGTAAGACCCTGAAGAAGGGTGCTATTGGTAAGGCTGCTGAGGTTCGAGTGGCATTTCACCCCTAACCACAACTCATCTGCTGATTCTTCAACATCAGTCAATTCGAACCTCCACTTAGTTTCACCCAAGCTTCATCCTGGTCATTGATAGATCACCCAGGTTTGGGTCCATAAGTAGTGACCATTACTCTATGAAGACTCGCTTTCGCTGTGGCTCCGGTGGGTTCTCTTAACCAAACCACTGCCTATGAGTCGCGGGCTCATTCTTCAACAAGCATGCGGTCAGAGCCCTTGGCTCCTCCCACTACTTGGGAGCTTACGATTTCATGTTTTATTTCACTCCCCGATAGGGGTTCTTTTCACCCTTCCCTTACGGTACTACTTTGCTATCGATGCTTGTAAGGTGGTCCTTGTTGATTCACACAGGATTCCACATGTCCCATGCTACTAGGGTCAGAGTGTAAGCTAGTGATGCTTTCTGCTACTGGACTTTCACCATTTAGGGTGCAACATTTATGTTGCTTCGCCTAGCAGCACGACGCTTGTATTGCTCTCCCACAACCCCATTTTCACGGTTTAGGCTGCTCCCATTTCGCTCGCCGTTACTACAAGAATCACTTTTGCTTTCTTTTCCTCTGGCTACTAAGATGTTTCAGTTCGCCAGGTTGTCTCTTGCCTGCTCATGAATTCAGCAACAGTTTGAAAGGTTGCCCTATTCGGGAATCTCCAGATCTATGCTTATTTTCAACTCCCTGAAGTATTTCATCAATTACTATGCCCTTCCTCATCTCTAGGTGCCTAGGTATCCATCAGCTCAGCTTTTGAAGATAGAGTCCTCCCTATCATCAAGAGGGCTCCGAAAAGAGCAGAAACAGAGTCGTCATCGTCCTCAGATGATGACGCATCCCTAGAGAGGAAGAAGATAAGGAACCTTACCTCTTTGCGTAGCAAGAAGAAAGTTGATGTAACTACTATAAGAATGATAGTAGCAGCAGAGGTGGAGTCAGATAAGCAGTATGAGCTAAAAGGTCCCCAACCTACTGCTGCAAGAGCTCTGATCAATCCAACCTTCCCAACTGCTGGATCTGATCCAACCTTCCCAGCAGCTAACTTTGATCCAACCTTCCCAACTGTTGGAGATGAGATCGAGCAGCGATACAGTCTTTGGAGTAGGATGAGACTGGCTAAAGACAAAACTCTGTTGCAATAGAAAGAGTTTTTCGCCATGGAAAAGACTGTCCTAGAGTGGGCTCAAACCAAAAACATCCTCCACCTCTTGCAACCTGAGTTCGCAGTATTTGTTAAAGAAAGATCTAGAGAAACTGCTACTCAGAGAGCATTGGACAAGGAAAAAAGAAAGACTACTATGGAAGAGGAATCTGCAGAGCTACCGATGATAACAGCAAGGGAAGATGTGCAGGTCTTTCTAGCCCTGCTGCAGAGCTGTAAGAAGGGGTGACGATGTTGCATTTGCTAAGGAGACAAATCAACACTCTTGGAGTGGAGTAAGCAGAAGAAGCGATGTTGCAACTAGCACTGCAGGCTAGTGTAAAAGAGACCAGGATGCAATACACTCCAAGAAGGATGCGGGGAGAAGGAAGCTCAAGCACCAACTCAAGCTCACCTGCATATGAACAAGTAGTTGAGGGTCTCTCAATGCTAGTCTCTCTCGAACCTTTGGAGAAGGAGACTCAACTACTTGACTACGGCGATTCCCCAGTTCACGCCAATTCTGAAGCTGCTGCAGTTTCACCTGTAGTGGAACCGTCAGTCAATATTGCAGATACAGAGATTACCGATGATGCGACCATAAAGGAAGTTACGGAGGCGGGACTCCCTGTACTGAAAGAGATAATAGTACAGCAGATGGACATCCTTGAAGAAATAGCTGAATCAACTTTTAGGATGAAAGCCGAGATTTTTATAGACGTCGAGCTTACAGTGCTACAAACTGTTGAAGCTGCCAGAAACCTACTAGTGCTGCAAGAAGAGAATCTTTCAGAGAAAGTTGATGAGGATATTGATGATGAAGACAAAGCTGAAAAATCAGAGTTGAATACAGCACGGACCCCTCAAGCTATTATTCCATATGCTGCACCAGCTTCTAGCTTATGACAAGGGAGAACAGCTGGACTATCAACTAAAAAATCTATAGACAATATTGTTACTGCTGTTAGACAACTCCTTCCGCTGTAAGAACACGAGTCTAGCATGCAGAGTACAGGGATATGGTTCGGATGGAGGGAGAGCTGAAGAGAGAAACTGCAATCAACTGCGTAGAGATCAAGATGTGCAAGAATTCGGTTGATGCGGCAGCAGAGACGTTGCACTCTCACTCCATACTATTCACTACAAGAAATCACACTTTTGATGACGATTATTTTTGCAACGTATGGAATTTTGTCATACTTTCTTACATATTAGTGACGAATTCTATTTTCATTGTTAATATATGTACTCTGGTGACATTATTTATTTTTGTCATCATTAGTTATTTTTTTCGTCATTAATTTTCATATTTTATGACAATAAAAAAATATTTATCGCAATATTTTTTCATGGTAGAATTTCCCACCAAATTTTTAGAGGGAATCTTTCAATGACAAATTGATTACAATAGATGACGATGATTATCGTCATAAATTGTTTAGTTTTCTTGATGATGACATGTTTTGTATTGAATTCTTTGAAATAAATTTTGACATCATTAATTTGTCACCAATATTCATATTTTATGACGACAAACATCAATTCTTTTTTTTTGTTACAAAGCTTGTAATTTGTCACAAATTCTTACTTAACAATGACGAATTCTATTTTTGTCATCGATATATTTACTATTGGTACACTATTTATTTTTGTTATCATAAATGTTTTTTCCATCACCAATATGGATATTTTATGATGGAGAAAAATATTCATCACATTATTCTTCTAGGTAGAACTTCTAAAACTCTAGAATTGTAAAGGAAAATATTTCAATGACAAATATATAATATTTTGCAATAATATTTGGCTACCAGCATCCACCGCTCGCCTTCCACGCCTTAAAATCCTTAAACAGAAAACATTTTAGAAAGAGGGGTGAGTGACAAAAGTACAGTCAGTGGGATGGGAAAACTCGGGATGACATAAATAATTTTAGAAGATTTTACACACACATGCCAACACATGCCAAACCACCATTTGTCACATAAAAACAGATTTTCATAAAACGTTTGTCTTTTAAAATAAAAACAGCATAAAATAGATAACTTCAAATATGTGTCTTAAATCATTTAAAACCGCAAGCATTCATCTCTTTCACATGCAAACATATCATTTTTCACGCAATCATCCCTATCAATCATCATTCACATTCAAACATATCACATTCATTACGGTTCTTAGCCGCACAAATATGGTTCTTAGCCGCCATAGATGCAGTTCTTAGCTGCCTTAGATACGGTTCTTAGCCGCCATAGATGTAGTTCTTAGCTGCCATAGATACGGTTTTTAGCCGCCATAGATGCAGTTCTTAGCGGCCATAGATACGGTTCTTAGCCGCCATAGATACGGTTCTTAGCCACCTTGCATGCACATGCACATATATTTATTTCACACATGCACATATCCAATATACACATGAAAGCACATTAGTTTAACATAACACTTAGTTGCAGTTTTCAACTACTATGAAAACACATCTTATTTGCAGATATGCAAATATTAACTTCACATCATTCTTCATATTTGCCTTTATAGTAAAACATTCACAATCCATCACTTGCTTTAAATCATTCATAACAATCCTTGCACATGTATATCGACCGCACGTCATTCAAGTATAAGATTTTATATTTTAAATACTTCAAAAGAGTTATAAATATCGTAATAAGCATTTACCCCCACCTTAGGAAACTGAAGCTTTTATTCATAAGTTGTTGAACAAATTCATCTTTCCTCATTTCCTACATTAAACATTAAAAATGTCTTAGTACATTGCCTAGCTATATATTCTTTAGTTAAGGTCTTTAATAATTAATATATGTCCTTTAAGGTTTTCTTTGATAAGATGGAACAGGTTTCCGACAATGTTGTGGTTTAAATAATGAAATAAATGATTATAAGATGAATATAAGGTTTAGATGAATTTGTAATAAAAATGTGTTTATTAAAATATTAGAAAGCTTAATTAGACTTTAATTAGATCTTAAAAGACTTATCTTAGATTCAGGAAAATTAATTATAAATTTATGATTTAGGTTAGATCTTGAAGATTTGATAATAATTCTAGACAAGTAACTTATAAAGCTTTTGGCTTCAATTAATTCTTGAAGACCTTTAAAACAAATCTTAGAAAATCTAATTATATAATTTACGGTTTAACTTAGATATTAAGAAATTTGAATATATTTATGATTATGACGTATTTAGATTGACTATATAATTTAAATTATAAACATGAATAGATTAACTATATAATTTAAATTATAAACAAGAATAAATTAACTATATAATTTAAATTATAAACATAAATTCAATTAACTGAAATTATAGGTTAATTTAGGAAATATATTTAATTGCATAACATGTTTAATTAATTTTTATTTAAGAGGATTGAATTTTATATTTACTTTGATATTTAATTTGATTCTTAACTTTGAGGTTTAAAATTGTAAAGTTCATAATTTATTTAAGATCATTAGATCATTTTTAATAATATGGGGAATCTATTTAAATGTTTAATATTTATAATTAAGTCTTTGGTTTATTTGTTAAATTATGAAGATCAAAACATAATGTCCATAATTATATTTAGGTCCATATTTATAATTTTTTCAAAAGTTATGGGGTTAACGTGTCACTCTCCAATTTCTTTCATAAAAAATTTATCAGAGTTTTCCACACGGGCGTGTAGGAAGAAAAGAGGGAGGAGACGAACAAAAGATATTACATAATAACCATTGACTTCAACCGATTTAACATAATATTGTAACACCCGAAATAAAATTCAACTATATAAAATATCGTGAGATATTTTTCTACAATTGAAATGAGATTTATGTAATAAAATTATTATTATTATTATTATAATTAAAAAAAAAATTTAATTATGTATATATAAGTACATAAGCACGCACACAACATATATATGACATAATTGACCTTATTAATATATATATATATATTGTATATATATGGATAAATTAAAAGATATTTGTATTAATAATTATAATAATATAAAATGATAAAAGTATAGCATGGTCAACAATAATGGGCAAGGTTTGAAAAATGAGATAAAGCTCTTTCTCTCTCCACTTTCCTTCCACACGTTTTTTCATTCTCTCTCCCTCCCAAATCTCTTTTTTTTCCCCCATCTTCTTCACAGCTGCAAAAGGGTTGGCTGCCTCTGTGGGTTGGTGTTTACTATGTTGTGGAGAGGGAAAACCATGGCCTTCGGACTTAGGTGTGATGGTGGCCGGCGGCTGGGTCTAATTGTGCCGCCGCGAAGAGCAGCCGCGCTGTTGGGGGGCTGTGTTTGAGGGGGGTTATGGCTGCCGGAGGAGTGCTGTGAGTCGCCGGCAGCATCGGGAGAGGGGCGGTGCCAGGCTGGGAAGGCAACGGCGAACGGCGGTTGGGCTGGATGGGTGCAACGGCGCTGCTGCCGCTGCAAGGTTGCTGCTGTGATTTGTTGTGTATAGGGGCTGCTGTGAGTATGTATATATATGTATCTGTGGTGATTGCTGCCGGGTTGATCGGCGGCGAGGGCAAGGCCGGCCGGCGGCCGAGGCGGAGGCGGACAAGATAGGGCAAGGCTGCTGTGGGCCGAGACAGAGGCTGAGGCGGAGGGAATGGAGATGCAGGGGTGGTTGGGTAAGGGTTTTATTTTGAGAATTAGATTAAGTTTAGGGGCTAAATTGCAAAACCTATAATGATTGGAACTTAATGATTTAATCCCTAACATTAATAGATATTACAAATTAATCCCATAAATTTATGGTATATACTTTAACACCTAAAATTTATAAATCATAATAATTATAATCTCCAATAGTTATAAATATGAAATTTTATAACTTTAAGATTATGAAAATATGTTTTAAAACCCTAAATTAATAAATAATTATAATGAACTCAATTAGGTTGAAATTACATTATGTAAACTATAAAATTAATAATATTAAGTATTGCCTATTAAAATTGCTTATTTTGCTAAAACGATTCCTAGAGTTGCTAAAATTGTATTTATCCATAATTAGTCGAAATTATAAAACGGATCCTAAATATTACATATATTGCTTTCGAGAATTAATATATATATATATATATATATATATATATATATATATATATATGAAATAATGAATTAAATCCAAACTAATGAATTAGGTTATAAATTACCTTAGAGATTTTATAATAATTAAATTATGTACAATTTAATAGTTATCTTAAATCTAGGTTTTAAAATCCTAGTTTCACGTCTCGTTAATCCCATAACTCTTGGGTAATTATAAATATAAATATTATGTTTTAATCTTCATAATTTAATGAACAAACCAAAGACCATATTATAAATATTAATTATAATATCTCTTAATTTACAACGAATTGTTGACTTAAATATAATTATAGACGTTGAGATTGACCCTTATAATTTAATAAGCGAATCAATGACTTAACTATAAATATTAAATATACAATTAAATCCTCAATATTGTTAAAAATGATACAATGTAAAGAAATAATTATGAACCTTACAATTTAAATCTCAAAGTTAAGAATCAAATTAAATATCAATTTTAATCCTATTAAATCATAATTAACTAAACATGTTATGCAATTAAATATAATTCCTAAATTAACCTATAATATCAGTTAATTGAATTCATTCTTATAAATTAAATTATGTAGTTAACCTAAATACGTCATAATCATAAATATATTCAATTTTATTAATATCTAGGTTAAACCATAAATTATATAATTAGATTTTTAAAGATTATTTTTAAAGGTCCCTAAGAATTATTTTAAGCTAAAATCTTTATAATTTACTTATTTTAGAATTATTTTCAAGTCTTCAACATTTAAACCAAATCATAATCTTATAAATTAATTCTCCTGGAACTAAGATAAGTGTTCTAAGATTTAATTAAAGTCTAATTAAGTTTTCTAATATTTTTAATAAGCATATTTTATTAGAAATTCACTTAAATATTATATTCACATTAAAATCATTTAATTTATTCTTTAAACCACAACATCGTCAGAAACCTGTTACAACTGATGAAGGAAAACACTAAAGAAAACATTTAATTATTAGTAACCTTAACTTACGAATTTACAACTAGACAAAGTACTAAGATATTTTAATGCTCGATGTAGGAGACGAGGAAAGATGAATATGCTCGACAATTTATGAATAGAAGCTTCAGTTTCTAAGGTGGGGAAAAATTGCTAAATCGGTATTTATAATTCTTTCGAAATATTTTAAATTACAGATTTTATTATGTTATATGAAATGTGTTGGGTTATGTGCTGAATGCATGCAATGTGATTATATGATGAAGATGATTATTAATTTATGGGAAATGTGACATGTTTTATTATATACATGATGAATGCGTGCTGAAAGATGATGAACGGCAAAATAAATGTTTACATGATGTTATGAGCATGAATATATGTGAATTACTTGAATTATCTATGGTGGCTAAGAACCACATCTATGGCAGCTAAGAACTGCATCTATGGTGGCTAAGAACCACATCTATGGTGGCTAAGAACCACATCTATGGCAGCTAAGAACTGCATCTATGGTGGCTAAGAACCACATCTATGGCAGCTAAGAACTGCATCTATGGTGGCTAAGAACCACATCTATGGCGGCTAAGAACCGTAAATTTTGAATATGCAATTGATATGAATGATTATGAAAGTGATATGTTTGAATGTGAATGATGATTGATTGGGATGCTTACATTTTAAAATGGTTTATGCCACGTGATTTGAAATGATCTATTTTATGCTGTTTTTATTAAAAGACAAACATTTTATGTAAAATCTTCCAAAATTATTTCATGTCATCCTGAGTTCCCCACCCCACTGAGTGTACTTTTGTCACTCACCCCTATTTCTAAAATGTTTCAGTTTAAGGATTTTTAAGACGTGGAAGGCGAGCGGTGGATGCTGGTAGCCGATGATCAAAGGTTACAAAAGATTTTTTATTTAAATGATTAATTTCATGAAATTTTATGGAAACGTATATTTTATAATAAATCTTGAATTTTAAATTTTTCTTGATTTTATTTATTTTTATTTTATTAAAAGTGTGAATTTATAAATGAGTAACGTCTCGATTAAGATTTATTTACAAAAGAATCGGGGCGTTACAAATATTCACAGCGGAAATATCATCAGGATCTCACATCCCAAACACATATCATCATCAGGATCTCATATCCTGAATACACATCATCATCATCAAACGTGGATTTTTTACAACATTGTTTTATAAAGAGAAAGTTTGATAAACATCATATTACAATAATTACAGATTCAAATATAGCACCTCCTCTCTCCTTCTAGGATTCATCATGCTCATCACCTCCTATAACGTAAATTACAAAATAAGGGGTGAGTGCATTGAATACACTTGTGGGGAATAAAATCCGTGTCTAAATCTTCGACAGACATTTAAATCAGAAATAAGCATAATCATCACGGAACACAACACGAAATATGCACAGCAGACATTAGAAATGGTAAGGGACGAATAGGTACGGGCATCGCCCGTCTTATCCTATAAAACGGTCTTAAATACCGCTGGTGCATTTCAAGGACCACCAAACCTTTCATAGAAGAATGGAGGTAAGGGACGAATGCATGAAGGGACACCTCAGCGGGCCCACCCCTCACAGTAATAAGTATGTCACAGCAAGTATAATCACAGCATTTAGTATTCCTCAATCATACTTGGAATAGGGAAAACTGTAAACAGATAAAGAGTTAGAAATTACCCCACCTTGTTCGGTGGTTACCACGTGAGTTGCAAGTATCCAAGATCACATATCCCAATGCTTCAATCCAACAGGTAGCCTACATAATTTATGGTATTTTTTTAGATCTTTATTAAATATAATTAAAGATTTAACCAATATCGGATCGGATACTATCAATCGAGATGAGACGAATCGAAACGAAAGGCCTAACGATTGAGGTTGAAGAAACAAGAGGGAAAGATCAGTTTATATAGCTGAGGTGAAAGAGAATGAATTTTGGATCACAACAAAACAAGAATGAGCTCAATCAGAGTTGAAACGAACTCGAACGGAGCATTTTAAGATTTAAGGGTATTTCGATAATTTGCTCAAAAGGTTGACTTTGACCGGGACCATGATATTTTTTTGAAGATGTCTCGATGATAAAGTATTATGAAAAGAAAACGAGATTCGGATCAAAATCGAATCGAAATTACTACATCGCTCGTGTTCCCGGCGATGAGGAAAAATCCCGACGGCGTTACGTGTCGGCTGCCTAGTTTCTAGGCAGTGGGGGCAGGTTGGCGCCCAGGCCTCCCGGTGTCGGCCTGCTCGAGCAGCCACCTTCCCGGTGCAATCGGCTGTGGTGGAACCGCCCTATGGCATTACCACTTAGTCCCCCGGCTAGCCTGCACCACCGGCTACCATCTCCGGCCAATCATCGCCAGATTCCAGCATGAATAGTGCCAGAAAAACTGCCTCAAAAACCATTCGATACACACGTATACACCAAACCAACCTCGGCCTTTACAGCTCCGGCCGGCGACTTCGAGTCGCCGACGACCCTTCTCCCGACCACCTGGGATACTGGCCGGCGACTGGCAACCTCCAATACAACCCCCAACAGCATGCATACACAACACACATCACACACACACACACAAAACCCCATGCAATAGCCCCTTTTCCATGCCATTTTCCGGCACCGGCTCCGCCACCCAAGACGGCGCCACCCCTCCAATAGCTAGCCTACAACCCCAACAGGCCCTCCGACGCCTGCAACCATGAGAAGAAAAGAGAGACAGAGAAAACAGGAGAGAGAAAATGTAGTAAAAAATAAGGTTTAAGGATTTGGAGATAGATTTCCACCGTTTTTCGGCGAACGGAGAATCGGAATTGAATTTCGGAAGTTGCCCTAAATTCGTCTCATCGAAGGCTACGTTGTGTATGAAAATCAGTCGAAACCGACAACTTTGAAATTTTCCGGCGAACTCCGACGGAGGCTCCGACGGTGGAGCACCGGAGACAGAAAGCAAAACGGGAAAGAAAAAGAGAGGAGAGAGAGACTTACGTGCTTTCGGCCCTTTTGGACTCGTTCGAAGAAACGGTGAAAATGAAATCGAACGAGGGCCTATTTATAGAAAATGGAAAGTTACTATTCACTAGGTATGTTACTATTCATCTAGCTAGGTTACTGTTGGTTTCAGTTACTATTCACGATAAGATTTCGGTTATGTTCGTCTCGATTCCGTTCCTCGTTTTTTCGAAACTCTATATTTTGCTCTTTTCTTCGCCGTTTGAGCTACGGGTGTCCGATTGACCTCTAGTCTGTTTCTATCTTCTTATTTTTACGTTACGCATCTAATGGTATAAAAATATTCTATGTTCCAGGTGTATAAATTTTATCCATCTGGTTGTTAAACACATACTGAAACGTACGAAATTAAATTGACCACTCAAGAATTAATACACATAAGATATTTCAATTAAGGTTTACTTATTTAATTAACCAATTATGCTTCGTTTTTGTCCTAGGCGCTACATAACGAGACGTGAATCTAGAGTTTTAAAACCTAGATTTAAATAACTATTAAATTGCACATACTTTAATTATTATAATATCTCTAAGGTTAATTTGTAACTTAATTCATTAGTTTGGATCTAATTCATTATTTCATATATATATTACTTCTCGAAAACAATATCTGTAATATTTAGAGTCCGTTTTATAATCTCAACCAATTAATTATGGGTAATAAAATATAATTTCAACAACTCTAAGGGTATTCTTGTATTCTTGTAATTTCAACATAATTGGGGTTTGTTATCATTAGTCATTAATTTAGGGGCTTAAAACATATTTTCATAATCTTAAGGGTATAAAATGTAATACTTATAACTATTGGGTCAAATTGCATTTTTAATAATTATAAAGTTTTGCAAATTAGTCCCTAACCTTTATCAAATTTCCAAAATCAAACCCTTACCCCAAACCACCCCTGCAGCCGCCCAGCCTCTACCGTCGCTCGCCCTGCTGCCTCTGAGTCGCCGGCGACCACCTGAACCTCACACGCACAACACAAATACATATATATATACACACACCCTTATACACAGGCTCATAGCAATACGCACAGCAGTCGTTCGCTGCCGCCCTGTCCTTCTCCGCCGCCCAGCCGCCCCCTCTCCCTTCGTCGGTCCCATCACCAACTTACACAAAACACAGCACACATCATCATATACACACGCACCCATCAGCATACATACACACACAGCCTTCCTCACCGACGAAATCAGTGCCGACCACCCCATCTCCCAATTCGCCGGCGCAACCACGCGCCGGCTCAACCAAACACAAACACAGCAGAAATTTACAGCAAGAGGGAAAAAGAGAGAGAGAGCCATGAGATAGAGAGAGAGAGAGAAAAAACATAGAGAGAAGAGAGAGAGAGAGAGAGAGAGAGTTGTGAGGGAGAAGATATTTTTCCAAATTCTTATCCCCAAATTTTCTTTTCCTTCTCTTTGACTTATTTTCCCTTTTAATTTATGCATATATGTATAATATATCTAACAAGGTCAACCATATAGTTTATATTTATATATACATTA
Organism: Scutellaria barbata; assembly: GCA_028654395.1. Classification (NCBI taxonomy): domain Eukaryota; kingdom Viridiplantae; phylum Streptophyta; class Magnoliopsida; order Lamiales; family Lamiaceae; genus Scutellaria; species Scutellaria barbata. The sequence continues at coordinate 7,204,585 of CM053651.1, read as the reverse complement.
TGTACGTGTGTGTATATATATACACTTATATATATAAATAAATTTTATATTATTATTATTATTATTATTTTCTCTTTCATTTGTTATTAGCATAATTATTATTATTACATAAATCTTATTTTAATTGTAGAAAGTTCTCGTGATATTTTATCTAGTCGAATTTTATTTCGGAATGTTACATATTGATCATGGGATCAATTTTCATATTGTGATGTGTTGCTGCAATATTTTGTAAGGAAAAAAAAATCAATGTATCAAGATTCACTGAAATATTAGCATACAAAAGTTTCTGGTTTAAAAAAAAAACTCACCTATGATTTCTGGGCATCTGTAGTAAATTAAATTAGGAAAGAAAGTAAGAAACCCTAAAATTCTTAATCGGGCAAAACTGGCTGGCTCGGTTAATCGACGGGCTGGCTCGTTTAGCCCGCAGGTTAATAGGGCTAGGTCAAAAAAGTCCGGATTTAAACGGGCCTCTAATATCTGGGACCTAACCCTACATTTTCTAGGGTTAAACGTGTAACGTCCCGATTCTTTTGTAGGTAAATCTGTAGCGTCCAGGGCAAAAACGAAGCATAATTGGTTAATTAAATAAGTAAACCCTTAATTAAAATACCTTATGTGTATTAATTCTTGAGTGTTTAATTTAATTACGTGCGTTTCAGATACATGTTTAACGATCGGTTTTAAATAGATAAAATTTATAGACATGAAACATAGAATATTTTTATACCATTAGATGCGTAACAGAAAAACGAGTAGATAGAAATGAACTAGAGGTCAATCGGACACCCGTAGCTCAAACGACGAAAAAAGGGCAAAATACGGAGTTTTGGAAAAACGAGGAACGGAGTCTTGATGAACAGTAAACGAAATCTTATCGTGAACAGTACCCTAGCTACATGAACAGTAACTCTATGCTAGATGAAGAGTAACTTTTCCAAATTCTATAAATAGGCGCTCATTCATTTCATTTTTCACCGTTTCTTCGAACGAGCCGAAAAACGCCGAACACACGTAAGTCTCTCTCTTCTCTCTTTTTCTTTCCCGTTTTGCTTTCTGTCTCCGGCGTGCCACCGCCGAAGTTCGTTGGAAAATTTCAAAGTCGTCGGTTTCGGCCAATTTTCGCACACAACATAGCCCTCGATGAGACAAATCTAGAACGACTTCCAGAATTAAATTCCAATTATCCGTTCGTCGGAAAACGGTAAAGAACGATCTCTAAACCCTAAACCTTTACATTTTTCCACCTTTTCTCTCTCCCATTTCCTCTCTCTGTCTCTTCTTCTCACGGTTGCAGGCACCGGAGGGGCTACCGGGGTTGTGGACTAGCTACTGAAGGGGCGGCGCCGCCGTGGGTGGCGGCGCCGGTGCCGGAAAATGGGCTAGAAAGGGGGTGGTTGCATGGGGTTTATGTTGTGTGTGTGTGTGTAAAATGTGTTGTGTATTGCATGCTGTGGGGCAGCGCTGGTGGCGCCGCCATGATCTGCTGATGGCCGACGCCGGTGATGCGCCGGCAAAGGCTTGGGAGTGGTCGCCGGCAAAGGCTGAAAGTTGTCATATGTGTGTATATGGTTGTGCATGTGTGTGTGATGAAAGGTTTTTACGGCTGTTTTTTCGATACTATTCATGTCGAAATCCAGTGAGGGATGCCCGGAGGTGGTAGCCGGTGGTGCAGGCTCGCCGAAGGACTAACTGGTGGCGGCATAGGACGGCGCCGCCGCAGCCGGTGGCTCCGAGAATGTGGTTGCTTGAGCAGTGTCGCGCCGGGAGACCTGGGCACGAGCCGGCCCGAGGCTGCCGAGAAAAATGGCCAGCTGACGAGACATGGCACTCCCGCTGTTGAGAAAACTTGGCAGCCGATGGGAGACGCTACCCAGTTTTTCTCCTGTCGTCGGGAGATGCCGCCGAGTTTTTCTCCCGTCGCTGGGAACGCGCGTGACGTCCTATTTTCGATCCGAATCTCATTTTCTTTTCATCATTTTTGATCATCAAGATGTCGCCAACAAAATATCGTTGACCGGGGGTCATGGATCCCGGTCAAAGTCAACCCTTTGACCAAATTACCGAAATACCCCTCAATCTTAAAATGCTCCGTTCGAGCTCGTTTCAATTCCAATTGAGCTCATTCTTTTTTGGTTGTGATCCAAAATTCATTCTCTTTCACCTCAATGGTATAAACTGATATTTCCCTCTTGTTTCTTCAGCCTCAATCATTAGGCCCTCCGTTCCGAACCGTCTCATCTCGATTGATAGTATCCAATCCGAAATCTGTTAAATCTTTAATTATATTTAATAAAGATCTAGGAAAACACCATAAATTATGTAGGCTTCCTGTTGGATTGAAGCATTGGGATACGTGATCTTGGATACTTGCAACTCACGTGGTAACCACCGAACAAGGTGGGGTAGTTTCTAACTCTTTATTTGTTTACAGTTTTCCCTATTCCAAGCATGATTGAGGAATACTAAATGCTGTGATTATACTTGCTGTGACATACATAAACTGTGAGGGGTGGGCTCACTGAGGCGTCCCTTCATGCATTCGTTTCTTACCTCCATTCTTCTATGAAAGGTTTGGTGGTCCTTCAAATGCACCATCGGTATTTTAGACTGTTTTATGGGATAAGACGAGCGATGCCCGTACCTATTCGTCCCTTACCATTTCTAATGTCTACTGTGTATATTTCGTGTTGTGTTCCGTGATGATTATGCTTATTTCTGATTTAAATGTCTGTCGAAGATTTAGACGCGGATTTTATTCCCCACGAGTGTATTCAATGCACTCACCCCTTATTCTGTAATTCACGTTACAGGAGGTGATAAGCATGATGAACCCTAGAAGGAGAGAAGAGGTGCTATATTTTTCTGAATCTGTAAATTATTATAATATGATGTTTATCATTCTCTTTATAAAACAACGTTGTAAGAAATCCAAGTTTGGTGGTTATATGATATGTATTCGGGATGTGAGATCCTGATGATGATGTGTATTGGGGATGTGAGATCCTGATGATATTTTTTTCCACTGTGAATATTATGTTAAATCGGTTGAAGCTGATGGTTGTTAAGTAATATCTTCTGTTCGTCTCCTACCTCATTTTTCCGTGTTTTAAATGTCTCTTACCTCTTTTCTTCCTCCTGCACGCCCGTGTGGAAAACTCTGATAAATGTTTTTGTAAAATGGGGTGTGACAAAATCTTAATCAAGACGTTACTTATTTATAAGAACTTCACTCTTTGAAGAATAATAAAAATAAATAAAATTCAAGATTTATTATAAAATATTATACTTTAAAATAAAATCATTTACAACCTTTTATTTGGCTACCAGCATCCACCGCTCGTGCTCCACGCCTTAAAAAGAGGGGTGAGTGTTTGAAATACACTCAGTGTGGTGGGAAACTCGGGATGACATAAATAATTTCCATCATTTAAAACCATTTGATAAAAGATATTGCAAGCCCTATTTCAAAACGTTATAAAGTTAAAAGATTTCATTTGGGCATTTTCTCAACTCATCATAACACAATTTTTATCAGAAAAACCTGGTTTACATAAAACGTTTATCTTTTAATAAAAACAGCAGAAATTAGATCACTTCAATCACGTGACATAAATCATTCAATAATGCAAGTAGTCATCTCAATCAATATCATTCACATTCAAACATATCACTTTAGTTAGGGGTCTTAACCGCCATGAAAACACCGATCTTATCTGCCATAAAAATCATGGATCTTAACCACCATGAACATCACATTTCATTTATAACAATAAACACCTAAAAATATAAGTCATAACATTCAATCATTTAACATAATTGTATCATATAAATTCGGGAATTAACCCGATTTATCCTTTGCCTCGGGACTCAACCCGTTCATTATAGGGGCTCAAACCCTTTTCATTATAGGGGCTCAAACCCGTTTCATTATAGGGGCTCAAACCCTTTTCAATATCGGGGCTCAAACCCGATCATTTTCATCAATCACAAATACATCAATCAACATTTACAAACAATCACATTATTTAATCCATCCAATAAAAGAAATAGTAATCTTAGTCTATCGTCAATCACAATACTTGAACTTTTTGATAATGCACATATTCGTCCCAATCATTCATCAATCATCAAGATTTCCATCAAACAACTCAATCAATTTGTAACGCCCAGGACAAAAACGAATCATAATTGGTTAATTAAATAAGTAAACCTTAATTGAAATATCTTATGTGTATTAATTCTTGAGTGTTTAATTTAATTACGTGCGTTTCAAATATGTGTTTAACGACTAATTTTAGATGGATAAAAATTATATACATGGAAAATAGAATATTTTTATAACATTAGATGTGTAATGGAAAAACGAGAAGATAGAAACGAACTAGAGGTCAATCAGACACCCGTAGCTCAAACGGTGAAGAAAAGGGCAAAATACGAAGTTTCGGAAGAACAAGGAACGGGATCTGGATGAACAGTAAATTTTCCAGATTTTCTATAAATAGGCGCTCATTCATTTCATTTTTTTCACCTTTCTTCGAACGAGCCGAAAAGCGATGAAAACAAGTAAGTCTCTCTCTTTTCTATCTCGTTTCTTTATTTATTTTTCTGTTTCCGGTCGCCGCCGCCACCGTCAGAGTCGCCGGAGCCGCCGCCGCTGCCTTTGTCGGAAAATGGATTGGAAAAGTAGTTGTTGCATTGTGTTTGTGTAAATTGTGTTTGACGAAGGGTTTTCGTGGCTGTTTTTATGATACTATTCACGCCGGAATCCGGAGAGGGATGGCCGGATCTGGTAGCCGGTGATTCAGGCTAGCCATAGAACTAAGTTTCGGCGGCATAGGGCGGCGACACCGCCGCCGGTGGCGCCGGGAAGGTGGCTGCTCGAGCAGGCCGACGACGGGAGCAACTTGCCCCGCTGCCTAGAAAACTAGGCAGCCGACGGGAGACGCCGTCGGGAAATTTTCCCGCCGTCGGGAACGCGTACGACGACTTATTTCGATGCGATTTTTGATCCAAATCTCGTTTTATTTTCATCGTACTTTATTATCGAGACGTTGCCAACAAAATATCGTTGACCGGGGGTCGTGGGTCCCGGTCAAAGTCAACCCTTTGACCAAACTACCAAAATACCCTTCAATCTTAAAACGCTCCGTTCGAACTCGTTTCAACTCCGATTGAGCTCATTCTTGTTTCGTTGTGATCCAAATTTCATTCTCTTTCACCTCAGATATATAAACTGATATTTCCCTCTTATTTCTTCAGCTTCAATCGTTAGGCCTTCTGTTCCGATCCGTCTCGTTTCGATCGATAGCATCCAATTCGATATCGTTTAAATCCTTAATTATATTTTATATATATCTAAAAACATCGTAAACTATGTAGGCTACCGGTTGGATTGAAGCATTGAGATACGTGATCTTGGATACTTGCAACTCACGTGGTAACCACCGAACAAGGTGGGGGTAATTTCTAACTCTTTATCTGTTTACAGTTTTCCCTATTCTAAGCATGAATGAGGAATACGAAATGCTGTGATTATACTTGCTGTGACATACATAAACTATGAGGGGTGGGCCCGCTGAGGCGCTCCTTCATGCATTCGTCCCTAACCCCCATTCTTCTATGAAAGGTTTGGTGGTCCTTGAAATGCACCAGCGGTATTTGAGACCGTTTTATGGGATAAGACGGGCGATGCCCGCACCTATTCGTCTCTTACCATTTCTAATGTCTACTGTGCATATTTCGTGCTGTGTTCCGTGATGTTTATGCTTATTTTCTGATTTAAATGTCTGTCAAAGATTTAGACGCGGATTTTATCCCCACGAGTGTATTCAACGCACTCACCCCTTATTCTGTAATTCACGTTACAGGAGGTGATGAGCATGATGAACCCTAGAAGGAGAGAGGAGGTGCTATATTTTTCTGAATCTGTAATTATTTTTAATATGATGTTTATCAAACTTTTCCCTTTATAAAACAATGTTGTAAGAAATCTATGTTTGGTGGTTATAGGATGTGTATTCGGGATGTGAGATCCTAAGGTGTGTTTGGGATGGGAGATCCTGATGTTTTTCCGCTGTGTATATTTTATGTTTAAGTTGGTTGAACCGATGATTATTATGTAATATCTTTTGTTCGTCTCCTACCTCTTTTCTTCTTCCTGCACGCCCGTGTGAAAAACTCTGATAAATGTTTTTGTAAGAAATTGGGGCGTGACACAATTAATAATCAAAATTCATCACTTAATCTTAATCATTCAGCAATAACATTCACATTCAATAATAATCTTAACTCATAGCACTTTATTCACATAAACACGTATATATCGACCTCACGTCATTCAAGTATAAGATTTTATATTTTAAATACTTTGAAAGAATATAAATACCGTATTAAGCAATTACCCCCACCTTTTACAGAAGATGCTTGCAAAACGTCTACTTTTATCCGATCTTAACTTTTTCCTCCTTTCGTACTTCCTACAAAGCGTAAGTGCTCGCTTTAGAATTTAATCAAACTATTATTAATTAAAATACATTCTTAATTTAGAATTTTTTCTGCTAATAGGGTTTAAATGAAATTATAATGAAAATGTGTTTATTAAAATATTAAAAAACTTAATTAGACTTTAATTAGATCTTAAAAGACTTATCTTATATTCAGGAAATTTAATTATAAATTTATGATTTAGGTTAGATTTTAAAGATTTGATAATAATTCTAAACAAGTAAATTATATAGCTTTTGGCTTCAAATAATTGTTGAAGATCTTAAAAATTATTTTAGAAAATCTAATTATATAATTTACGGCTTAACTTAGATATTAGGAAAATTGAATATATTTATGATTATGACGTAATTAGATTAACTATACAATTTAAGTTATAAACATGAATTCAATTAACTTAAATTATAGGTTAATTTAGGAAATATATTTAATTGCATAACATTTTTAATTATTTTTTATTTAAGAGGATTGAATTTGATATTTACTTTGATATTTAATTTGATTCTTAACTTTGAGGTTTAAATTGTAGAGTTCATAATTTATTTAAGATCATTAGATCATTTTTAACAATATGGTGGATTTATTTAAATGTTTAATATTTATAATCAGGCCTTTGGTTTATTTATTAAATTATGAAGATCAAAACATAAGGTCCATAATTATATTTAGGTCCATAATTATAATTTCCCAATAATTATGGGGTTAACGAGACGTAAATTTAGGGTTTCAAAACTTAGATTTAAGATAACTATTAGATTGTACATATTTTAATTATCATAATATCTCTAAGATTAATTTATAGCCTAATTCATTAGTTTGGATCTAATTCATTATTTCATATATATATATATATATATATTAATTCTCGAAAGCAATATTTGTAATATCTAGAGTCCGTTTTATAATCCCAACAAATTATGGGTAATAAAATACAATTTCAACAATTCTAATACACAATATATAATATCATCAATTTTTAAAGGTACAATATGTAATTTCATCATAATTGGGGGTTCGTTATCATTATTCATTAATTTAGGGACTTAAAACATATTTTCATAATCTTAAGGGTATAAAATGTAATACTTATAACTATTGGGTCAAATTGCATTTTCAATAATTATAAGATTTTGCAAATTAGCCCCTAGATTATATCTAATTCCCAAAATCAGCTCCCCAAATCAAACCCTTTTCCAACCACCCCTTTCCCACTGTTGCCGTCCTCTCTCTCCGCCTTCTGCCACCTTCCCCTACTGCCGGTGACTTCAGGTCGCCGGCGACTACCCCCATCCGAACACACTCACACACTACACACACGCACCAACACACATACACACACACACAACCCCTTCTTCTCGGCGCCGCCTCAGCCACCTCTTGTCGGCGCAACTCCGGCGCCAGCTTCACCTCCCACACTCCCACTCACGGCCACACACGCACAGATATACATACATACACAAATTCATATACATATATATATACGTTCTCACGCCGCCGTTGCAAGCGGCGGCTCACAGCTCCTCACACCGGCACTTCTAGCGCCGGCCACCCCATTACCAACTCTCCGGTGCGAACCACGCACCGGCTCCAAGACAATCACAGCAGCAACGTTAGTAGCAGAAGGAGGGAAAGAAAAAAATTGTGTAACAGATGGAGAGAGAGAGCCTAAGCAAGAGAGAGAGAGAGAGAATTTGTAGAAAAGAGAGAGAAAAGGGAGAGAGAAGATATTTTTTCATTCCTTTTTGCATTCTTATCCCCTAAGATATTAGTCAACATTATTAAAAATAAAATATGGTGAAATAGAAAAATTAAAAAAATTTAGGTTGTTATAAAACAAGCCAGCCCATTTAACCTGGCCCGAATTAACATCACTACCTATATATAATATAGAAATTTAATATATACAATTATATTTATAGAAAATACATATTTGACCAAAAAATCATTTCTTATTTCTCAATTCATATACTCTTATGAGAAATTGTTGTTTTTTTTCTAATCAATTAAATATAAATTCCATTTTTAAATATTTAACATCGACAACAGGATACTCAAATTGATTGCCCTTTACCCAAATCAACTAAATCTAATATAATACACTACACAACATTATATTATAATTATTACTATATTAATAATATATGTACTATTATATTATATGTATATTAAGATAAAAATAAATTTAATCTACTGATTTCTGTAAATATCTCATATACACACTTATATTTAAAAGCATTTTAATGATAAAACTCGTGTCATCTATGAGAATTATACTAGTCGAATTATATATCAACTAACAAAAAATTACATTATTAAGAACTTTCATCTAGATGTATAAATATATTTCTTTTATAATATGAAGTTACTAGTTTTTCTATAAGTAGATACGTTGGCATCATGTTGTGGTTTGACATTTGTGGGCATCTCAATTAAATTATTGAAATGATAGCACCTCCTCTCTCCTTCTAGGGTTCATGATGCTCATCACCTCCTGTAACATGAATTACAGAATAAGGGGTAAGTGCGTTGAATACACTCATGGGGATAAAATCCACATCTTAATCTTCGATAGATATTTAAATCAGAAATATGTATAATCATCAAGGAACACAACATGAATATGCACAGCAGATATTAGAAATAGTAAGGGACGAATAGGTGTGGGTACTCCCCGTCTTATCCTATAAAATGGTCTCAATACCGTTGGTGCGTTTCAAGGCTCCACCATGTTAGGATGTATACTATAAGCCTAACTTTTGTATAAACATCTATTTATGATATGAGAATCTTTTATGGTCAAATGTTTGCATTTTATATATTTGTTATATGTGTTATTGCAATTGTCCAATTAATTTATATTGTAGATAACATGGTGTGTGGTGCCACACAGAAGATCATATTATCAGTTCCTTATAGATTATAAATGGTAGCTCACAACCGAGATAATTTTGGACAAATTATCGGAATGGTTGTAGTGTAATTTGGTATTAATTTATCTTGATTATAAAATTACACTAGTACATTTTGTATGTATTGAGCATGACCAATTGAGGTTGTTTTATTTATACTGACCACGTAAATAAAACAAGACCTCTGTTATTATGGATGTGCGTCCTCTTAATCATTGTATGATAACGGGCATGTATACTCGATATATGTTTTTTTAATTTACCAATGTGTGAGATTTATTTATTAAATCAATAAGCTCGGTAAATTGGGATACAATGTTGTTTATATGGTGTGCTGTTGATTATATAATAAAACCGTGTCCTAATTATTTAGGATGATGATGTCCCCTTGAGGAACTCATGTAAACCCTGCAGATGGATTTATTCCGGCATGATAATAAAGTTGAATGGTACAACTCTTGGATTAAATATTAATTAATTGAATTGTCAGTAATTCATTTAATTAATGGACATTCGATATCTTAAACATGGGGAGATAAACGCGCACATAATAAATAGGAGCCATATCTAATATGGATAAAGGACGGTAGTTCAATAATATCTTTTTAGTGGATTGAGATATTATTGATAGACTTAAGAAGTATATTCAGATTGAATTTAGGACTCCTAAGCCTATCAGGAGACCGATTCCTAATCCTCCTCAAGGTCCCTGTTGTAGCCTATAAATAAGCCTCAAGTCAGCCATTTCTAGACACAGAAATACAGATGCACAGACATAAAAATTTGAGATACGTATTAGTAGAAGACGGCTGAAAGTCTCGATAGCTCGTTGCCCACACAACGTTCGAGATAAAGGTGAGGAATACAGCAGAAGATCTTGAGGTCCAGGCTTCATCGATTCCTCCATCTACAGTTCTGATCTTAGAACTAATTTCGGTGCAAAAGGTATGATTCATTTTTCGCTGCGCGTTAATCATATTTGCATGGACCCCGATTCAGATAATCGTATAGGGTCGGTGATCCGGCGGTTCCTACACACCAAACCTTTCATAGAAGAATGGAGGTAAAGGACGAATGCATGAAGAGGTGACCTCAGCCGGCCCACCCCTCACAGTAATAAGTATGTCACAGCAAATATAATCACAGCATTTAGTATTCCTCAATCATGCTTGGAATAGGGAAATTGTAAACAGATAAAGAGTTAGAAATTACCCCCACCTTGTTCGGTGGTTATCACGTGGGTTGTAAGTATCAAAGATCACGTATCCCAAGGCTTCAATCCAACAGGTAGCCTACATAATTTATGGTATATCTTAGATCTTTATTAAATATAATTAAAGATTTAAACGATATCAGATCGGATATTATCGATCGAGATGAGATGGATCGGAATGAAAGGTATAATGATTGAGATTGAAGAAACAAGAGGAAAAGATCAGTTTATAAGGCTAGGGTGAAAGAGAATGAATTTTGGATCACAACAAAAAAAGAATGAGCTCGATCGGAGTTGAAACAAGCTCGAACGGAGCGTTTTAAGATTGAGGGGTATTTTGGTAATTTGGTCAAAAGTTTGACTTTGACCAAGACTATGGACCCCCAGTCAATGATATCTCGTTGGTGACGACTCGATGATAAGGTACGATAAAAAAAGTGAGATTCAAATCGAAAATCGAATCAAAAATATGTCGTCGTATGCGTACCTAGCGATGGGGAAAAACCCGACGGCGTCTCCCAACAGCTGCTCTCAGCAGAAGGGGAGCGGGCTCTCGGCAGCTGTAGAGTTTTTTCGACAATGGGGGCAGGTTCTCGGCAGCGGGGGCACGGCTCACGCACAAGCCTCCCAGTGTCGACCAGCCCCCTTCCCGATGCAACCAGTTACGGCGGTGCCCCCTGTGCCGTTGCCATTTCATCCTCCGGCGAGCCTACACCACAGGCTACCACCTCCGGCCATCCCTCACCGGAATCCGGCATGAATAGTACCGGAAAAACAGCAGCAAATACCCTTCGTCACACACGCATGCACATACATATACATTCACAGATACCACAACTTTCAGCCTTGGCCGACCACCACCCCTAGGTCCTCGCCACTAGCGCTGCCCATAGCATACATACACAACACATACTTTACACACACACCCACACACAAACACCATGTAACAACCCCCTTTCCCAAACCATTTTCCGGCACCGCCACCCACGGCGGTGCCGTCCCTCCAGCGGCTACCCCACAACCCCAACAGCCCCTTCGATGTCTGCACCCACGAGAAAAAGAGAGAGAGAGAAAATGGGAGAGAGAAAAGGTGGCAAAAAGTTAGGGTTGAGGGTTTGGAGATCATTTTTTACCGTTTTCCAGTGAACGGGAAATTGGAATTTAATTCCGAAAGTTGTCCAAGATTCATCTCGTCAAGGGCTACGTCATGTGTGAAAATCGATTGAAACCGACAAGTTTGAAATTTTTCGGCGAATTCCGATGGTGGCACGCCAGAAACAGAATAAAAAGAGGAGAGAGAAAAAGAAGGAGAGAGAGGAGAGAGAGGCTTACGTGTGTTCGGTGCTTTTTGATTTGTTCGAAGAAACGGTGAAAAATGAATCTAATGAGGGCCTATTTATAGAAATTGGAGAGGTTATTATTCATGTAGGGGTAGGTTACTGTTCATGTAGGTAGGTTACTGTTCACGATAAGATTTCGATTACTGTTCATCAAGATTCTGTTCCTCGTTTTTTCGAAACTTCATATTTTGCCCTTTTCTTCGGTATTTGAACTATAGGTGTCCGATTGACCTTTAGTTCGTTTCTATCTTATTGTTTTTCCATGACGCATCTAATGGTTTAAAAATGTTCTATGTTTCATGTCTCTAGATTTTATCCATCTAAAACTGCTCGTTAAACACATATCTGAAATACACGTAATTAAATTAAACACTCAAGATTAATATACATAAGATATTTTAATTAAGGGTTTACTTATTTAATTAACTAAATATGCTTCGGTTTTGTCCTGGGCGCTACATCTATAACTATAGAAGAGTCTGCAAAACTTTCCAGTCAGATTGGTGTGCTACCTCGAGATATCCTTCCAATACCTAAGAGATGGAAAGAAGTTGATGAGGGAAATGGTTTGGAACCATGCTTTGATCATTTAAAGGTATGAGTTGAAACTAATAAATATTTCTTTATATCACCCTATTACGTTTTTAATAATCTAAAATATGTTTATATGATAATTAGATGCATATGGATGTTAATGTTGATATTCCGGGTGTGAGACAAAGCTTGGTTGATAGATTGAAAATTAGTAGCCGGCAAAAGCGTCATAAGTTACATAAGCATTTCAAAACTTTTACAACATTGGAAGATACTAAAAAGAATAAGCCATCCTTTTGTCATAGTAAAGAAAATTGGGAAGCATTGTGCGAGTATTTCGTAACAACAAAATTTAAGGTAATTATCTTAGAAATGATTACTTAAAAATCATATTTTTTTGTTTTATGTACATTTCATACATTGTAAGTTAATTATTATCCTTCTTTTTTTCAGCACACTAGTGGTGTGAATAGTGCAAATAGGAAAATGTTGCGAGCTCTACATATTACTGGAAGAAAGACTTTCACTGTTCGGCGACATGAAATAATGAGTGTTACAATATTGCATATATATAAGTTGTAACATTGAATTCATGTTTAGTTGAAGGAAAGTGTTGGGAATTTTATTTTTTTTAAAGTTGCATTTGTATTTATTTTATTGAATGTTAGATCTTTTAAGTTGATTATACATGAAAGGTTTTGTATTTTATAATGTAGAGACTGAGGATATATTTTTGGTCTTAGTTTGAGCTAGTCATTTGTTTCTATGTTTCTATAAGAATTGATTCTTAATTATATCCAAATCATTCACAGAGGATTTTACCATAATTGAATTCCTGTTTTAGTTGTGGTGAAAATGTTGGGTTTAGTTTTATTAAATGTAGTGACATAACATCTTTTTTGTAGCACCTAGGAATTTTTTTTTTAAATAACTATATAATACATATATATATATATATGTATTGCCTAAATGCATGCATATAACTATATAATATATATTACCTTAATGTATGCATAACTATATGATATAAGCTTACAATATATGTTATATAATATTAGGTTATGTAGTATTAAGATAAGATATGATTATAACATAAGTTATTATATAAGTCATTATGTATATAACCTAAGCTAATTTACGTGAAGGACATATATATATGAAATAATTGTATATAATATGAGCTATATGATGTTAATGTATATATAACATATGATACGTTTATTAATATGCATGTTAGCATAGTTGATCAATCAAAAGGGAAGTCAAATTCTTTCTAGATAGAAAAGATTGGATAGGTATAGTAGGGTCAACACTTCTAGAAGGCCAAATAGTTGATAAGAGATGGAAAGTTGGACTAAGAGTTCATTTGCATCTTCTTCACCTAGCATCTAACGTTCAATCCTCTCTACCTTCACCTTCGGACGCCTACTGCCATCACCGGCCAACCATAATTTCTGGCAAGGTAAACAGAACAAGAGGTAGAGCTCTTCGAGCTCGTCGCAAGGACGGGTTCGGAATTTTGAATCCATGGAGCTTCTCCTTCTATATATATATCACTGTTTCTGTCTCTCTCGGTCCTTGTTACTTCATTGTCACCGATTTCCGGCCGCCTCTGTCTGCTGTTGTTCGCCGATGTGTTGGGAAGGGAGAAGCCGACGTTGTCAGCGCTGGCGAGTCAAATAGAGAGCCGCCGCTACAAGCGACGGCTGTGCTGTGTTAGGATTGTGTGTGCGTGCGTGTGTTTGGGGGTGGGCTGTGCGTGTGTTGCTGGTGTGTGTGGAGATGAGGGTGGCCGGCGCCGGTGTTGCGCCGACAGAGAGTGGGAGATGTCATTGTCGGCAGCGGCCCCGTGGGAATTTTGGTTGGTTGTTGGTGTGTTGGTTGAATATGTCTAGGTTGGTCTAGGAGAGTTCGCCGGTGACTTCCAGTCACCGGCAGAGACGAACCAGCGGCGGCAGAACTGGCAGGGGTGGTGGACAGGAGTTGCAGGGGATGGGGGAGGTTTCTTTTGGGGAAGGGTATGTTTTGTAAATTTGTTGAAAATGAGGGTTAAATTGCAAGTAGCAACTTTGAGCAAATTAGAATTATACCCTTAGAAATTATATGAAACTTCAATCCACTCCCTTAAGAATTTTGAAGCATGTTTTAAAGGCCCTAAATTATGTATACAAATGAATCCTTGAAAATTATTGAAATTATATAGCTTTCCTTGATATTTGATAATATGACACATCTCTCCTTAGAATTATGGAATTTATGAGAATGATATTTTTGAATTTAGAATATATTGGAATTATAAATGTTATCATATGATTACTAGAATTTAATATATGAAATTGAACTTCAATTAATTGATAAAGATAAATTATAACCTTACAATTTTATAAATTATGCTTCAAGTATCATAATTATGGAGAAAATATCGGACTTTGAATTGGATAAAATGATATGGATTTTCCCTAAGATTTGAGGAATATTATGAAATTATTATTATAATTATTGAATTTATGAAAATGAAGTTTTTGATTTTCGAATAGATTTTGATAAATGAGATGAGTTTTAATTAACTGATAAAGAAAGATTTATATAAATTAATTTAGGTTACATGGATGTATTTATATGATTAATTAGGGTATAAAGTCATAGATTTTATTCAATTAATTAAGAAAATATAGTTTAAATTCGATTTTGGAATTAAATGTTATTGCATTATTTAATATAAATTTCTTTAACCAAAGATTTAATTGGAATTATAGGTTAAACCTATGTTTCGCAAGATTGCTTTTGAGACTAAAACTTATAAACTTATAAATATTATGCTAATTAAATTAATTTTACGATTTAATTATTATTTCTAATCTAATGTTTAATAACTCTAATTTCATATCTATTTTTAATTTGAATTATAAATTTAAAATCGAACTTTATAAATAATGAATTATACATTTAATTACAAAATAGGTTATATTTAATTATAAAATAGGATTTACCTTAAAATATTATTTTAATTAATTCGATGAAAATTCAATTAGAGTCTAAGTCGAACCCTTATGTTTATAGGCGATACGCCGGAGTTTGAGCCGTAGATAATTTGGAAATCTAAAAGCTTTTGATCAGCTGTTCTTCAGGTGGGGAAAAATTGCTAAGTCGGTATTTATAATTCCTCCAAAACATTTAAATTACGAAATATTATATGATATGAAATGAGTTGGATATACGTGCTGAATACTTGAGATGCTATGATGTGATGAAGGTGAATCTTATATATGTGTGAACAGTGATATTTGAATGTGAATGATGGATTATATGTTTGCAAGACGGCTAAAAACCGTAAATGTGATAAGGAAAGTGTAAGTTTGATATGTGTATGTTGATGTGTGCATGTGCATGCGTATGAATATCGGCTAATCACCGAAAAAGACGGTTAAGTACGTCAAAAATAGCGGTTAAGACCCGTATAAAAAGACGATTAAGTACGTTGAAAATAGCGGTTAAAATCCGCAGAAAAAGACGGTTAAGTACGTCGAAAATAACGGTTAAGATCCGCATAAAAAGACGGTTAAGTACGTTGAAAAAGGCGGTTAAGACCCGCATATGTTTTTTTTATAGCGGCAAAGAACCGTAAAATGTTTTATAGCGGCTAAGCACCGTAATTTATGTGAAAAACTATGTTGAAGGTGAATGATGTTTGCTTTGTGAAGAATGCGTATATTTTAAGTTGATTATAAGTCATGTGATGGAATATGATTTATTGGTGAATTTATGAAATAAATCCCGTATACCATGTGATCCCACTGAGTGTATTTTATATGCTCACCCCCTTTATATGTTTTCTTTTATAGATTCGGATGTGGAGAGCAGGATGTGAAGAAAGATGCATATTTATTTTTGATGTAATTAAACAAGTTATTTTTGAAGGATTGTAAAATTTAGTCTGATGAGCTGTATATTGAATTTTTTTGCTGCTGTCTCTGATAACTTAAATATTTTATGTAAATTATGTAATTTGGATGGATATTTTAACCTTTGATTTTAGATTGTTTTTAAATTGCTGGACGCCCAAAATGTTAAAAATTTATATTTTATTTTGTATCGAAAATGGGGCGTGACATTTTTGTTATCTATATGAGCATATCACTAATTTTTATGTTTTTATAAGAAATAGTTCTTAGATGTATAAGTAAAACATTTACAAATGATCGCTACAATTGTAGGTATAAGAATATGGAGCAGTTAAACTTATAACAATATATTGTTGTTCCTTGATTTGATGTTATTCCTCATGATTCAATTTTTAGATTAATCAAAGTTTTACGTTTTAGTCTCAGAATGAGCTTAATGGAGAACTTTGTCATAGAATCGAATTGTATAAACGTACTCATTATACTGAGAAAGACGGATGGTCTCGTGATGAGGCAAAAGATAATTGGGTAAGTTGCATACAAATTTCTTTTATAAGAATTCAATTCTATTAATTGTAATATTGTTGAGTATTAATTGTTTACATTTATATGTTCAACTAGGAGAAGATGGTAAAGTTAGTGGAGCAATATAAAGAAGAAGGAATTGATAAGACTCTTGATGAGATAGTTTTTGAGGTGCTTGGACATGGATCTGGTTATGTAAAAGGCTTAAGGTATGGTCCAAAACCTCCAAGTAGACAAAACACTTTATATAAATCATCTACCCAACAACTACAAAAGAATCTTCAAGAGACACAGGAACAACTACAACAGTCTGAAACACAAGTGAATGAATTGAAGACATAAGTAGTTGAATTTGACAACGAAGTGACTGGTTTGAAGAACTAACTATCTCAACAAGGTACAAATATCAAAAAGCTTATGGAATTTCTTGCCGCTGAAGGAATTGAGCTCTGAAATATTTTCAAGGTTAGTTTAAATTGTTTCTATTTGTATATTATTTGTTAGTTCATTATGTGTTTTTTTATTTAATTTTGTTTAGGTGTACGACTTTAAATGGTTTACATATTTATTCATTATCTAACTTGTTTTTCTTAAAGTTTGCTTTTGCAATTGTGTTTTTCGACCATTATTATATGTGATTGAGAAATAAAAAATTTCATATACATTGGTTCAAGTATATTTACTTTTAATATACTAATATTTATTTGGAATATATAGGTGAATCTTTTTATATTCAGATGGTTGTGGATCTCCTCACGAGAAGTTTTCATTCTTGTTACTTTGAAATTTTGAAAGAAGCAAGAAAGAAAATAAGATTTAGGATTATAGTCCTAATCTTTATCTAGATAGTTTGGTCCCTTTTAATTGATGATCATCATTGTTTCATTTTCTTATATTAACTAAGATTGTTAATCTCATTGGTCAAACTTGGATATTTGTCACTACCTTTTAGTATTTTTAAATATTTGCATTCATTCTGATACTTAAACATGTATATTCTTTTAGTTTTTGTGCATAGTTTGGTTTTGGAATTTATTTATGATCTTATGATGAAAAACAAATTTGGTATAGTTAGAATTATTATTAAATAATAAATTTAAAATATTTACAACTAGAGGCGCTAATTGGTAACAATAATATATTTTGTCACAAATATATAATGAAATATATTTTACAAAAGATGATATTAATATAACAATTTGTCTCTATATGTTAATTTACTGATTATGTTTTTTTGTCGGTAATCGTCAACATCGTCACATAAAATCAATAAGTTATTGACAATAATTATTTTGTCATAAAAAAACTAATCTTATCTCAATGAATTAATTTAGTTGTCATGATAAATATTCATTTAGTCATATATAATATTTTGTCACCAAATATTGTTTGTCACCGTACGTATATATCTTGTGACGGAAAAAAATCGTCATATTTTTTTTTATGAAAACAATATATTGTCATAATACTTCTATTTTCAATGACAATTAAAATCTGTCATCAATTGCTAATTTATCACGACAACATGATATATTTATTAAATGACGACTAAAATTTTATCATCATCTAGTAACTCTTTCATGACGCATTATTTAAAGATGACGAAATAATTAATATTTTAATAACAATAAAGTTGTCACCAAATAACAATGAGTTCAATAAAATATTTGATTTTGTCACTGAAGTTCAATGTTTTCATGACAACAAGACATTTGTCATTTAAAGTTAAGCATTTAGATGATGAAATAACATAATAGGTGACAAAAATTTTAAGAAAAAAATGACGAGTTAAATGTCACTATTAATGATAAAATATGGTGATGATGTCTTTAACGTCATTAAAAGTTCACTATTTAATGACAAATTCAAAAAATTGTCACATTTTTCTTTTGTGACGCACCTACAACGATGATCATCGTGACATTAAGAAATCATCACCAAATACTTTTAGGGATTAAAAATAGCATTTAAATGACAAATTTTCTCGTCACTATTTCTCAAATTTCTTATAGTGGACATTGCTGGATAATGTCCTTGACCAACCAGAAGAACCAGAAGTGTCGACGACAGAATGGGTAATCTGTAGCTGAAAGGCAGTAGAATTAGAAGATGGTTGCTTAGATATCTGAGAAGGCCAGAGCACAGCAAGAAGAGAATGTCTAGATGTAGAGGCTTGGACTGATTGGTGAGAGCAGACCAAGGATAAAGGAAGATGTTGACAGAGCTCTGTACCGATATCCCCCTCAAGAAATTCCACGCCTCGACACAGATAATATATCTGCTAAAGTATCTATACTGATGGATCAAAGGCCTGAAAGAGAGAATATGACCTAGAGCTTAAACATCTTTAGGGCAATAAGACTGCCTACTGACAGGAATCCATCATTTGAGGTGATCATTCTTTACAAAAGATCAGAGTACCTAAGATACTTCAGATATCTCTGCAGAGAGGGCTTCTTCAGAAAATTTCAGACTTGTCAATCTACATTGAGAATATATGAACAACTTGCTAGGGATGGAGAATTAGAGATCCAGACTTGATATATAAACCTAGTGAAGCAAGACAGGATTGTGCCTGTAACGCCCAGGATAAAAACAAAGTATAATTGGTTAATTAAATAAGTAAATCTTAATTAAAATATATTATGTGTCTTAATTCTTGAATGTTAATTTAATTACATGCGTTTCAAATATGTGTTTAACGACCAGTTTTAGATGGATAATAATTATACGCATGGAACATAGAATATTTTTATACCATTAGATGCATAATGGAAAAACGAGAAGATAGAAATGAACTAGAGGTCAATCGGACACCTGTAGCTCTAACGGCGAAGAAAAGGGCAAAATATGGAGTTTCGGAAAAATGAGAAATGAAATCTTATCGTGAATAGTAACCGGAATCTTATCGTGAACAGTAACCTAGCTACATGAACAGTAAACCTAGCCTAGATGAATAGTAATTTCCAATTTCTATAAATAGGCCCTAGTTCGATTTCATTTTCACCGTTTCTTTGAATGAGCCGAACGAGCTGAAAAGCACCGAACACACGTAAGTCTCTCTCTCCTCTCTCTTTTTCTTTCCCGTCTTCATTTGTTCTCCGGCGCGCCGCTGCCGGTGCCGCCGTAGGAGTTCGCCGGAAAATTTCAAAGTTGTCGGTTTCGGCTAATTTTCGTACACAATATAGCCCTCGACGATACGAGTCTAGGGCAACTTCCAAAATTCAATTCCCATTCTCCGTTCGCCGGAAAATGGCGAAAAACCGCCGCTGCCATCGCCGAAAAATATCAAACCCGCCCGTTTTGGCTGATTTTCGTATACAACGTAGCCCAAGACAATACGAGTCTAGGGCAACTTCCGGAATTCAATTCCGATTCTCCGTTTCTCTCTCCCGTTTTTCTCTCCCTCGCTCTTTTTCTCACCGTTGTAGGTGCCGAAAGGTCTGCCGGAGTGGTGGACTACCCACAGGAGGGGTGGCGGCGCTGGTGCTGGAAATGGGCTAGAAAATGGGGCTCTGCACAAGTAGTTTGTGAAATATGTGTGATGAAGGGTTTTTGAGGATGTTTTTCAGGCACTATTCATATCGGAATCCGGAGAGGAATGGCCGGATCAGGTAGCCGGCAGTGCGGGCTAGCTAGAGAACTAAGTTTTGGTGGCATAGGGCGGCGACACCGCCGCCGGTGGCTCCGGGAAAGTGGCTGGTTGAGCAGGATCGCGACGGGAGACCGGGGCACAAGCTGGGGGAAGGCTGCCGAGAAAATTGGGCAACTGCCGAGAGGCCGTGCTCCCGCTACCGAGAAAACTCGACAGCTGCCGAGAATGCTTTTCCCGCTGTCGAGAAAACTCGACAGCCGACGGGAGACGCCGTCGAGATTTTTCCCCGTCGTCGGGAACGCGCGCGACGCCGTATTTTTGATTCGTTTTCGATCCAAAATCTCGTTTTCTTTTCATCGTACTTTATTATCGAGACGTTGCCAATAAAATATCGTTGACCGGGGGTCGTGGGTCCCGGTCAAAGTCAACCCTTTGACCAAATTACCAAAATACCCCTCAATCTTAAAACGCTCTGTTCGAACTCGTTACAACTCCGATTGAGTTCATTCTTTTTTTGTTATGATCCAAATTTCATTCTCTTTCACCTCAACTGTATAAACTGATATTTCCTTCTTGTTTTTTCAGCCTCAATCGTTAGGCCCTCTGTTCCGATCCGTCTCATTTCGATCGATAGTATCCAATCCGATATCATTTAAATCCTTAATTATATTTCACAAATATCTAAAAAAACTGTAAATTATGTAGGCTACCTATTGGATTGAAGCCTTGGGATACGTGATCTTCGATACTTGCAACTCACGTGGTAACCACCGAACAAGGTGGGGGTAATTTCTAACTCTTTATCTGTTTACAGTTTTCCTTATTCCAAGCATGATTGAGGAATACTAAATGCTGTGATTATATATTTGATGTGACATACTTATTACTATGAGGGGTGGGCCCGCTGAGGCGCCCCTTCATGCATTCGTCCCTAACCCCCATTCTTCTATGAAAGGTTTGGTGGTCTTTGAAATGCATCAGCGGTATTTGAGACCATTTTATGGGATAAGACGGGTGATGCCCGCACCTATTCGTCCCTTACCATTTCTAATGTCTGCTGTGCATATTTCGTGCTGTGATTAGTGATGATTATACATAATTCTAATTCAAATATATATGTTAAGATTTAGACGCGGATTTTATCCCCACGAGTGTATTCAACGCACTCACCCCATATTCTGTAATTCACGTTACAGGAGGTGATGAGCATGATGAACCCTAGAAGGAGAAAGGAGGTGCTATATTTTTCTAGATCTGTAAATTATTGTAATATGATGTTTATCAAACTTTCTCTTTATAAAATGATGTTATAAGAAATCCATGTTTGGTGATGATGATGTGTATTCGGGATGTGAGATCCTGATGATGATGTGTATTCGGGATGTGAGATCAGCTGCAAATATTATGTTTAAATCTGTTGAACCGATGGTTGATGTGTAATATCTTTTGTTCGTCTCCTACCTCTTTTCTTCTTCCTGCACGCCCGTGTGAAAAACTCTGATAAATGTTTTTGTAAGAAATTGGGGCGTGACAGTGCCTTTCTTTGATGACTTCTGGCTTAGGCGAATTCAAATTCCCAAGATCAAGCAAAAGCTGAAAGAATCATACCAGGAGTCCATTCGAGATTGGTGAAAGGGCTCGAAGGAAAGAGAGGAAGCAAAAAGAAGAGTTGCTGAAAGAAGACCTAATGAAACTTCTACAAGGAGGTCCATATTTCAGTAATAACTGCTTCAAGTTATGATGTATACATGTTTTCTGTATTTTTACCTTCTGTAAAATTTCTTTCCTTAATGAAGAAATTTTATTTTTTACTTTATGATCAAGTTCATATCTTATGAAAATTTGCATGCTTAGTTAATCTTGCTGATTTGAGATGAAGCTTAGAAATGATACATCTCTGATGTATCCAGGATTAAGTTATCTTTTTGGTACATATGTGTAATATCTGAACAAAGATGATAAGTGCGAAGGGGAAAATTGTTGGGATTTCAGTGTATAGATTTTGATGACACAAACCACACATGTAATAGGATGTTGGAGTACCCCATTTTTCACAATGTTTAAGTGAAACCATAGATTAGGAATGAGTCTATAGTTATATGTTCAGAAAGATGGAAGATCTCAAAAAAGTCGTGCTGCATCAAGAAGATGAAAGTATAAAGATACTGTATATATGAACTATAGTAATACAACATGAAAGAAACTAAGAAAGACTACGCCGTAAGAAGAAGATGCTGAATACAGGAAGAAGTTACTGTAATGTAGCTGTAAGAAGAAAAGTAACTACACTGCAAGAAGTAGTTATAGTGATGTTGTAAGTAAAAGTTGTAGCACCACTGCAAGAATAAGATACAGCAGTACCGTATGAAAGAGGTTGCTGCAAGAAGGTCGAGGATACAGAGTAGAAGCCAAAACCTACTGTATACTCCAACGAATCCCGAACATAACAAATAAAAGCAACACTCTACAATACGAGGATGTTTAAATATAGTATGAGGAACGAAGAATGAAGTGAATATAATTAGAGTCGTTTGAGACAAGATCAAAGTTGCAAACATAGAGCCAATACAGAGACTACACGTGGCCTGACAGGTTGTAGAAAGCTGCAAGCTGCAACCACCGTATTGAATGCTCTAAGAAGATAAGTCAAGACGTATTAAATGCAAACCATGCCTTTGATCAGTACCCTTATTTCAAATGAGAGATATCTCCTTTAATAGATATCTTTCTACAAATATAAATAGAGATCGAGCGACACTGAAGCTGACTATTGAAACATTGATGCTCAAATGTTCAAACATTCAAAGCTATACTCTCTCAAGCATTCCTACACTGTAAGAAGAAGATGCTGGATACAGGAAGAAGTTACTGTAATGTAGCTGTAAGAAGAAAAGTAACTACACTGTAAGAAGTAGTTATAGTGATGCTGTAAGTAAAAGTTATAGCACCACTGCAAGAATAAGATACAGCAGTACCGTATGAAAGAGGTTGCTGCAAGAAGGTCGAGGATACAGAGTAGAAGCCAAAACCTACTGCATACTCCAACGAATCCCGAACATAACAAATAAAAGCAACACTCTGCAATACGAGGATGTTTAAATATAGTATGAGGAACGAAGAATGAAGTGAATATAATTAGAGCCGTTTGAGATAAGATCAAAGTTGCAAACATAGAGCCAATACAGAGACTACACGTGGCCTGACAGGTTGCAGAAAGCTGCAAGCTGCAACCACCGTATTGAATGCTCTAAGAAGATAAGTCAAGACGCATTAAATGCAAACCATGCCTTTGATCAGTACCCTTATTTCAAATGAGAGATATCTCCTTTAATGGATATCTTTCTACAAGTATAAATAGAGATCGAGCAACACTGAAGCTGACTATTGAAACATTGACGCTCAAATGTTCAAGCATTCAAAGCTATACTCTCTCAAGCATTCCTACAGTTTCAGTCACTCGACGTAAAGTGAAGTAAACAAAGTTCAAATTGAAAGATCTAAAGAAGAATTCAAAAGCTCACTTCACCACACCAGTTGAAGAAACAAACCTCATATACTTTAACCTATTTTTTGTGTGCTAGGTCGTGTTAGGTGTCATCAGTTGATAGGATTTATCCTTGCTGATTTTTTTGTTGTCTAGGTGATAGACAACTTCCCTCTGTGGGAGTTTAGAAATCATGTATGGGTTTACCTTTAGAACTTACAGTTACTGTGTGTATGCTGGGTTCTAGTAGGTGGTAACTCGTTAAGTTGATAGATTGTTAGGTATTTTTCTGTAAATCAATCTTGCCTAACGAAGTTCCTGCTCAAGGTAGCAGTAGAATGGATGTAGAAGGATTACACCACCTTCGAACCACTATAAACCATAAGTATTTTATTATTTTATATATCTGTGTTGTATCTGATATATATCTTATCATAAGCATAAAAGAATCTTTAAAAGAAAAGCATATTTGAGAAAACAAACCTTCAGTCAAAATATAATTTCCGCTGTATAAGAACTCTAAGTTACAGCGTGCAACACTACATCCTAGTGCTGTAAGCAGCAATAATTGGTGCTGTAAGTTCAAGTAACTTGCAGAACTGTAAGTTCAAAAAACATTTTCAGAATAGAAGAAGGTTCATTCACCCCCCATCTGAACCTCCGAGACCACTTGGGACCAACAAGATGTTAAAGTTAGAAAGCAATGCAGTAGATGCTAAGAACCTAGAGTTTAGCATACCTTCGGGGAAGATAGTAAACACTGAATCGATGTGTCAAAATTTAAGGATAACCTTTGAAAATAATACCCTTTATGCCGACTTGCATGTACTAGAAATGAAGGACTTTGATGTAATTCTTGGAATGGATTGACTAACGAATAATCATGCAACGATCAAGTGCTACGAGAGAGAAATCCTCTTTCAGCCACCTAAGGGTGAGAAGTTTATTTTTTTCAAAACACTAATTTGTTTGAACTTCAGAGTTATTATGGCCATGCAAGTTGTAAAACTGCTAAAAGGAGGAGATTGTGAGGTAATGTTGGTTAACCTGGTAGATCCTAAGTAAGAAATGGATCCCATTGAAAGAGTTCCGATAGTGAAAGAGTTCAAAGATGTTATCTCTGAAGAGCTACCTGGTCCTCCACCAGAGAGAGAAGTGGATTTTGGGATAGAACTGGTGCCTGGATCTACACCATTGTTGAAGGCTCCATACCAGATGACATCGAGAGAATTGCAGGAACTAAAAGTTCAGTTACAGGAACTTTTGGAAAAAGGTTTTATCCACCCCAATGTATCTCCATGGGGAGCTCCAGTACTATTTGTAGAGAAGAAGGACGAGATTTTTCGGATGTACATAGATTATTGTGAGTTAAACAAGATGACCATCAAGAATACATCCCCCTACCCAGAATAGAAGATTTATTCGACCAATTAAGAAGTGCAAGTGTGTTTTCAAAGATCGACTTAAGATCCGGTTATCATCAAGTGAAGGTAAGAATGAAGACATATCCAAGACAGATTTTTGAATAAGATATGGCCATTATGAATTCGTAGTCATGCTTTTTGAACTCAGTAATCTGCCAGCAGTCTTCATGGATATGATGAATCGAGTTTTTCACTCTTATCCGCCAGCAGTCTTCAGTAATCCACCAATTTGTAATAGTTTTCATTGATGATATTTTGGTATACTCGGACAACCAAATACTACGAAAGGAGAAGTTATACACAAAATTCAAGAAGTGCGAATTTTGGCTGAATAAGATGTCATTTTTTAGACATATCATCTCTGAAAAATGAATAGAAGTGGACCCCACCAAAGTGGAAATTGTTAGTAACTGAAAGATGCCTACGAATGTGAATGAGATGTGAAGTTTACTTGGGCTGGCCGGATATTATAAAAGATTTATCAAAGGATTTTCCAAGATCGCTATGCTTATGACTCGTTTAACACGAAAGAAGATGAAGTTTCAGTGGACTGACCAGTGTGAGAAGAGTTTTCAGGAGTTGAAGAAGAGGTTAACTACTGCACTTATATTTGTGGTTCCAGATGGAACAAAAGGATTTGTGGTCTATAGTGATGCTTCTAGACAATGTTTAGGATGTGTTTTGATACAACAAGAAAGGGTGGTGGCCTATGCATCAAGACAGTTAAAGACTCATGAGGAAAACTAACCAACTCATGACTTGGAGTTAGCTGCAGTGGTACACTCCCTTAAGATTTGGTGACATTATCTGTATGGGGGGAAATGTGAGATTTACACTGATCATAAGAGTGTGAAGTACTTTTTTGAACAGAAACAGCTTAATATGAGGCAACGAAGATGGCTGGAGTTAGTATCTATATGGGGGAAAATGCATCATTCTTTACCATGCAGGAAAGGCGAACGTAGTTGCCAATGTACTTAGCCGGAAGAGGATATAAGTAATAGTTTGCCTACTTACTAATCAGGATCTATTGATAAGAGAAATGGCTAAGTTAAACTTGGAAATAGTAGTGCCACCAAGCAGCATTGAGACTGCTTTAATAGTCAGACCCGTTCTGCGAGAAAAGATCGTAGAGGCCTAAAAGAATGACAAATTTTTACAACGGGTGAGGGAATGTATAGAAAAAGGAGAAGCAGAGGGATTTATGGAGTCTGTTGAAGGGGCTCTCACTTTCAGAGGAAGACTTTGTGTGCCAAAAGATGAGGAATTGAGAAATAAAATTTTGGAAGAAACACATGCAACTCCATACTCAGCACATTACAGAGGTATGAAGATCTATCCGGATCTAAAGAAAACTTTTAGGTGACGGAATATGAAGAGGAGCATTGAACTTTTCGTCAAGACATGTCTCATTTACTAGCAAGTAAAAATAGAACATCAGCGATCAGCGGGGATACTGACAACACTGGAAATACCCGAATGGAAGTAGGAGCACATTATCATGAATTTTATCATCGGGTTACCCAAAACAAATCGAGAAAACCATGCTGTGTGGGTTATAGTGGACAGACTAATAAGTCTACTCACTTTCTGCTTATTAAGATGAAGTTTGACTTAGATAGATTAGCACGATTTTATATAAACGAAATTATCAGACTCCATGGAGTGCTAGTGTCTATTGTATCTGATAGGGACCCTTGTTTTACCTCCATATCTGGTAGTGTTTGTAAAAGGAGCTAGGTACCAAATTAACTTTTAGCACTACTTTTCATCACCAAATAGAGCGAACGGTACAGATTCTAGAAGACATGTTGAGAGCCAGTGCCTTGGATCTGCATGGAAGCTAGAAAGACTATTTATATCTAGTAGAGTTCGCTTACGATAATGGTTATCAGTCAACAATTAGGATGGCACCATACGAGAAATTGTATGGAAGAAGGTGTCGATCACCCATATATTGGGATGAAGTGGGCAAAAAATGAGTTTTGGGACCTGAATTGGTCGAACAGACGATAAAAGTAATAAGAAAAGTCCAAGAAAGAATTAAAGTGACTCGGGATCGACAGAAATCCTATGCGGATAAGAGGAGATGAGAACTAAAATTTGAAGTGGGTGATAAAGTTTTTCTAAAGGTGTCACCTACTAAAGGAGTTTACTGATTTGGAAAGAGAGGTAAACTAAAACCAACGTACATTGGACCTTATGAAGTACTGGAACGGGTTGGCAAAGTAGCATATCGGTTAGTGCTACCACCTAATTTCGCTGGCATCCACAATGTATTCCACGTATCCATACTGCGAAAGTATGTGTTTGAACTGAGTCACGTAGTTCATCAAGATAGTATTGGACTCGAAAAGGATTTATTTTATGAGGAGTCTCCTGTTGCTATTATCGATAGAAATGACCATAAGCTTAAGAACCGAGAAGTAAACTTGGTAAAGGTTCAATGGAATCAGCACAACGTGAAAGAAGCAACTTGGGAGAAAGAGAAGAAATTCTTGCAAAATATCCAAATTTATCGAGTTTTGGTACGTTTCAAAATTTTGAGGATGAAATTTCTTTGTAGGGGAAATGATGTAATACCAAATTTTCTTTTTAGAGTTGATTTGATATGATAACTAAGTTTTTCTTTTATTGCCTTAGTGACACCTAATCTCTCTCTCTCTCTCCTAAAATCTTGACACGTAACCTAGTCTAGGATGGTGAGCTTGATATATTTTGGGCAAGAATGAAACAATGAATTGAGGAAAACAATTAAAAAAAAAACACCACATCTCCACCTTATTTTTCTTTTTCACCCCACCATCACCGTCCACCTCAATACCGTCGGTGAAGTCTTTTCCGGTAAGGTACACCATTTAATTAATAAATTTTATTGAGCCTGTCATGAATTTGGGCCTGAAACTTCGATCGGCCACCACCTCCATCATGTACGGCCACAGAAAGGGGCAATCACCATCTATCTCTCTCTTCCTCTCTGCTGCCGTCCGTCGCTGTTGTTGTCTTAGTGCTAGCATGTGGTTCATGCCGATGAGTTGGGTAGGTGTGTGTATAGCGCCACTGTTGTGTGCGTGTGTTGTGTGTGTATGGTGTGTATGAGTGACGTGAATGTTTGTTAGGCTGTGGTCAGGAGGTCACCGACGACGGGAGTTACCGATAAAAACAAGCGGTGGCAGGTGACCGCGGAGAGGGCAGGGGCAGCGGTCTAAAGCAATTAGGGTTAGGGTTTAGGGGGTTCAATTGAGATATGGATTAAATTCAAGGACTAACTTGCAAACCCTAATTTTAGGATCAATAGCTCACTAATCCCTGAACTTATGAATAATTGCATAAAGGACCCTGAACTTTAGTGGACTAGAGTAATGACCCCAAACTTCTCTGAAATTATAGAATAGGCCCTAAATCTTGCTAAATTTATAGAATCACCCCTAGACTTTGGTAAAATGGTAGAACGATCCCTAAAACTTACAGAAATTATATTACGACCGCCAAGTTTGATAATTATTTTATATTATACCCTACAACACTATAAAAATAGTAGTTTGACCGTGAATTAACTTTAAGCGTGTCGAGCTAACCTTTAAGCAAGAAAAACCTAAATTTTTGGGATATGATCCACAAACCCTAATTTTTAGTACCACCTCTATTTCTTCCTCTCGGCCCATACGTAACCACATACAACCCAAAAATTAAAATGTGCCCAACAGTCCTGAGCCTTTTTCCAAAAAACAATAAAAAAAAATTATACCAATGCTCCAAGCCAATTCCGAACATGAGTCATCCCCTCCTACCTCTGTTGACCCCTCTTTCCCTAAACGGGGTTATAGTTCGGACCCCACTTCAGACTCTCTTCATCTTCATTACTTGTTTGGGAAGATGAATTAAATGATTCCCTCGGTGTCGCTTTGGTCGATTTAGATGGGGTGATGCACCCATAACCTCTTGCTATCCTCTACCCTTCATCCTCCATATAAATTCGAGCAAATTCTCTTTCAAATTTTCCCACCCTACAGCTTGATTGAGCTGTTGATGATTCTATGATGGCACCTTAGAGATCCCGTGCTATACCTTCTCATAAACATGGGAAGTCTGCTGCTTCGGAGAGTAGAATTGGTAGTTTCTTTCTGAAGTAAATAACCCGTTCTACTGTTATTGGAGGTAAGTCCTCTGATACTTCATATTTCTGATGTTTGTGAATCTTCTTGTTTGGAATGTCGTGGCTTGGGTAATTGAGCTTCTTAGGGGGAATTACATAATTTGATTCGTGAACATCGGTTTTCTATTGTGACTATTATGGAGCCTATGGTGGCTACCAACTTCATGTTTTTTAATCGGTGTTTTGGCTTTGTATCTAGTGTGAATAATTGTTCAAACAAAATTTAGGTTTTTTCTGCTATTGGCTTTCAAATTGATATTCTTGTGGATACGGATCAATTATTGCGCACATGCATATCTTTTCCTTCTATCCTACGGTCTGTATGCATCTCCTTTGTTTCCGCTAAATATAATAGAATTGATCAGCTTACCTTATGGGATTCTATGAAACTGATTGCTTCTGATTCTGAGAATTGTCATTACTGGGGGAGATTTTAATATCTTTCTGCATCCTCATGAGAGAATTAGCAGTGATGTTGACAGATCCGATGAGATTATTGATTTTACACAAACTATTGAGGATTATAATTTAATTGATGCAGGTTGTGTGGGTAACCCGTTCACTTGGGGATGAAAAGCACTCCAAGAGCGCTTGGACCGTATTTTTTTTAATGAATCTTGGGCCACCTTATTCCACACTACCTCGATTACTCATTTGCCTCGTATTACCTCTGATCATTCCCCTTTAATGATCAAATATAGTTTTTTAGAGATGATGCATCGGTCCTCATTTTGGTTTTAGAGTATGTGGGTTCGTTATCACACCTTCCTCAATATGGTTAAATCTGTATAAGAATTTGATTTCAGCTCGTTCGGTATGGTTAATATCCAGATTAAGCTTGCAGCTATTAAGAGACGTCTTAAATGGTGGAATTCTCATGTTTTTGGTAACATTCTTGATCGGTCTAAAAAAAGCTTCTAAAGTGGTTGCTCACGCTCAGGAGGCTTTCCATGATGTTCCTTCTCTTTTCCATTCCATGGAATTGAATCGGTGTAGAGCGGAGTATGTTCTTTGTACACGGATGGAAGAGGACTTTCGGCGTCAGAAATCGACTGTTAGATAGATTGTCGAGGGTGAACGTAATACAAAATTCTTTCACAGTTTTGTTAAGCAAAAACATATCAGGTCTCGAATCCACTCCATTCTCGATGGTGATCGAACCATCACTGATGAGAATGTTCTTCGAGGTTCTGCAGTGGCCTTCTTCTAAAACCTCTTATCATCTGATATTGATACTTTTGCTACGGCTCACCCTTCACACATCCCGACTTCTGTGGATATCCCTACTTTATGTGATCTGCCTTCTGGATAAGAGATTAAGGATACAGTTTTCGATATCAATCCTTGTAGTGTTTCTAGGCCTGACGGGTTTTCATCCTTATTTGTCTAACTTTATTGGGAAATTGTTGAATCTGACGTTCAGGATGCGGTGTGGGATTTCTTTTCTGGGCACACCTGCCTCGAAGCTTCACTACTACCACCATCATCTTATTGCCCAAGAAGCCCCTTCCCACATCCTGGGCTGACTTTCGTCCTATCAATCTCTGTAATATGACTAATAAAATCATCTCCAGTATCATAAACAACAGGTTAGCTCTCATTCTTCATTCTGTTGTTGCTTAAAATCAGAGTGGCTTCACTCATGGCCAGGTCATCAGTGACAATATCCTCTTGGCTCAAGAAATGATTAATGATCTCAATATGTCGGGTGATTCTCCGAATTTGGCTATTAAGCTTGATATGGCAAAAGCTTATGATCGGATGCAATGGACTTTTCTGAGATTGGTCCTTGCCCGTCTGGGCTTTCCTGTGAGATGGATTAATCTTGTTAGTAATTGTGTCGAACACAGCTGGTTCTCTATCCTGGTAAATGACTGCCCCTCCAGGTTTTTTCCTTCTTCGAGGGGACTAAGATAGGGTGATCCTCTCTTCCATCCTTTTTTGTTTTAGTGGCTGACTATCTTTCCAAGGGGCTCGATTCTCTGTTCGGTGAATACCCAGATATGACCTATCGGATCCATGAAGGCTTCCCTGTCTCGTACCTATCTTATGCTATTGATATCTTGATCTTCACCCAGGTTTGCAAAGATGGCTTAATCCGTTTGATGTATTTTCTCGATCACTACTCCTGAGCTACAAGACAGATGGTGAATTATCAAAAGAGTAATTTCTTCATTCATCACTGTTTTGCTGAGGAATGGGCCCCCTTGTTCAGCAACTTTCGGGTTTTTAGTTGGGGTCTCTTCCTATCACTTATCTGGGGATTCCTATCTATAAGGGATTTCTTAAGGGCATTTTATTTACAGTCCTTAAACAGTGTTTGTTGGATATGACAAATAGATGGGGATACAAACATCTCTCTCATGGACGATGCCTTCAGCTTATTTGGTCCACTCTCATAACATTTCCTCTCCATTATTTGCAAGTTATGGAACCGCCGATGTTTATTTTACTTGAGATTGAGCAGATCTTGGCCATTTTCTTCTGGAGTACTTCTGTTACCTAAAAGAAGGTCCATTGGGTCAGTTGGGAGGATATTTGTCTCATTCCAATTGAAGGTGGCTTGGGTCTTCGACGGCTTAGCGATCTTTCTCAAGCCTTTGACCTCAAACTTTGATGGAGATTTTGTGTACAGGGATCTCTATGGGCTCGATTCATGTGGGCTAAATATGGTCCCCTTTTTCCTACTCATATAAGGATGTCGTAGTTTGCAAGCCATCCTTGCCGTAGACTTGTAAAGGTTGGCTACCTTACACAGTAACACCTTATTCGTAATAGGTTACCTCTTGATTCTAAGCTTCAATCCTGCGGTGTTCATCTCACTTCGAGATGTCATTGTTGTCCTCTCTCCTCATCCCTCTCCGAATCTATCCCTCACATTTTTCTTTTAAGTGATGTCGTGCGATCTGTTTGAGTCTTTTTTACCTCTTGGTTTCTCTGCACACTATCTGACACCACTAACATCACACAGATCTTGAGCTTCTGGAGACATGTGGTTTCACAAGCATACACGTCATGTATCTATTTTATTATTCCTTGTTTGATTCTATGGTTAACCTGGATGAAGAGGAATAACCACAAGCATCATGGTGTTACTGTTCACCCCTCTCATGTTATTTGACAGGTTAATCATCATTTTTGCTTGCTTGTGACGGCCTAAAGGCTCCTTCCTATTCATTGGAGATATTCTCATCGGACGATTGATTTTATGCCTGCACCGATGCTTGTTCCCCATCCGATTGCTCCCCAGCTAGTCCGATAGTTGCTTCCTCCAAAACCTTTGATCGAGATGAATACAAACAGGTCATGTGATCGAGTATCCGACACTGCTGGTGGAGGTGGCATCTTTCTAAATGATCATGGTGATCTGTTTCTTACATTTCAGACTCCCTTTCAGGCATCTTCTATCTTCGATACCAAGATCTAGACTCTTCTTCACGGTTTTAAAGAAGCAGAGATTTCTAAAAGGTTTTGGGCAGAAGCTACAAATACTGCATGCTACACTCAGAACAGATGTCTGATCAACAAGGATCTTGACTAGACCCTATATGAACTATGGCATGGATACATACCAAACATCTCTTATCTAGATATGTTTGGATGCAGGTGTTACATCCTCAATAATGGAAAGGAGTATCTAAGAACCTTTGATGTAAAATCAGATGAATGAGTGTTTTTTAGATATTCAACTATAAGTAAAGCATTTAGGATCTTCAATAAAAGAACACATGTGGTTGAAGAATCAATTCATATAGTATTTGATGAACCACATTGTGATACAAGCAAGCTGGATGAACCTGATGAAGGGACAACCCCCATGAAAGAAAATAATGTTCCTTACACTGAAGGTGTCCTTCTTCCAGCACAAGACAGAGAAGAAGATCTCACACCTCTGGATGCTGCAAACATTTTTATAACAACAAAACCTACCATCTTACATCATGATGAGGAATAGCTAAGACCTATACAACTCTATGAGCCAGACAGAATATGGCTAAGAAATCATCCAAGAAATCTCATCACTGGAGATCTATCAGTTGGAATAAAAACAAGAAGATCAATTTCTCATGAAGTAATGTTCGTCTGCTTCATTTCTCAAACAGAACCGAAAAGCATAGAAGAAGATTTTCAAGATAGTAATTAGGTTCAAGCTATGCATGAAGAGCTGAATGATTTTGAAAGAAATCAAGTATGACATACTGTGACAAGACCAACTCATCAAGGAGTAATTGAAATAAAGTGGGTGTTGAAGAACAAGCTGGATGAATTAGGTCTAGTTGTGAGAAACAAAGCAAGACTTGTTGTTAAATGATACTGCCAGGAAGAATTGATTTTAAAGATCAAGCAGAAGAGGAAGTGTATGGACTTAAGCAAGCACCAAGAGCATGGTATGATACCATATCTCTCTATCTGCTGGAGAATGAATTCAAGAAAGGAACAGTTGACAAAATCCTGTTCAGACTCCAATATGGAGAAAACATTCTCCTTGTGCAGATCTATGAAGATGATATCATCTTTGGATCTACTAACAAAGATCTCTGTGAGAAGTTCGCAAATCTGATGCAATCAAAGTTTGAGATGAGTATGATGGGAGAATTAAGTTTATTTCTTGGCCTGCAAGTAAAGTAACTAACTGCAAGAACCTTCATTAATCAAGTTAAGTACACAAAGGAACTTATAAAGAAGTTTGGTATGAAAAATGGATCTGGTACATCAATTCCCATGGCAATATCCATCAGCCTTGATAAAGATGATGATAAAAAAGATGTGGATATTACTAAGTACAGACGCCTAATAGGCTCCTTGTTGTATTTTACAGCAAGTTGACCAGACATCATGTTTGTAGTAGGTGCCTGTGCAAGATTTCAAGCTGCACCAAAAGAATCACATCTTACAGTAGTAAAAAGGATCATCAAGTACTTAAAAGAAACTCAAGAAGTAGGCCTCTGGTATCCTAAGGAAGGAAGATCTATTCTGACTCAAACTATGCTTGCTGCAAGATAGACAGGAAAAGTACAAGTGGAACATGTCAATTCCTTGGAAATAAAATTCTTTCATGGTTCTGTAGGAAACAAACATCCATAGCAGCATCTACAGCAGAAGCAGAATATGTTGCAGTACGAAGTTGTTGTGCTCAAATACTGTGGATACAACAAGAACTAAGAGATTATTGGATTGAAGAAAAAGAGACCCCCATTCTCTGTGATAATACAAGTGCTAATGTGTAGCACCCCAACCCATCTTTGAAAGATTGAGACATCACCAAGACATTATTTGCTTAAAAAATACGTAAAGAAAACAATAGTTTTTCTTTTTAAATAATTTTCATACATAACTCAGTGGAAGACTTTACTAAACACGGGTATTTCTTTTTTTCTTTCTTTTTAAAACGAAAAGCTTAGCATATAAGAAACTAAATCATATTCTACCCAAATTTGTAAATCAAAACCTTGATATTTTTAAGATGTTTTGAAAGTTCACTTAAACCAACATTGAAAGTGTCAAAATGGGCATTAAGCATATTAACTTCATACATATTAACATATATTAAAAACATATAATATATATGCTTTTTGAGAGGGGTCCGTATAGTTGGCTACCCATTTGTCGTAAGGAGGTCCTAAAAACATTTAAACATAGCAATATAAAATTTGAGAAATCTTAGTGGATAATGTTTATGAACTACTACCTTAAATAGATTAACCAATACACTGAAACATCATCTTCCAAGGTCCGAAGACCTGACATAAACATTCAAGATCCAAAGACCTGGCATCCAAGGTTCGTCAACCTGATACTTCACCTGAAGGTGTCATTTCATTTCGTCATACTCAACATAGGAGTTATTCTAATCAATGTAATTGTAAATAAATGTTACCCATTTTTGACGTTGATTCGAAAGTTGGGATAGCTACTGAAGTATCCGGTCACTCATACTGCACTCGACACATTCATAAATCCTTAGTCTTTGAGTTGCATTTCAATTGTGTCATACTTAACTAACCTATCATGCTTATCGTACATATATGATATAGCATATGTATACACAATAATTTTTATAATTTAAATGATCATCCAAAATTCATGAAAATAAGCATGCATTTACATAACAACCCTTAGTTATCCATGCTAAAATATTAGGGATAAATTCAAATCACAAAAGTATTAATAAATCATTTACTATAATCAAAAATTGTTCCAAAAAGCTCTAAAACCAGTTTGTGTTATAAACTTCATCGTAAATTGTATATTTAATGAAACCATCTAAAATTAATAATTTAAACTTCTAACATCATAAACTTAAACATAGTAAAACAATTTTGAAAAATTATAATGGACTAATTTTATATAATTAATTTTCAAAGGTCCAAAACTGCAGAATCTCAAATTTGAAATTGGACTTATTTTAAAAAATCATTATAATTTGTACACTACTTCAAAAATTACCAAATTTCAACCATAAATTCACAAATTCATGTAATATAACGTACTAAAATAGTTTTGAAAAATTGTAATTTACTGAATTTATAAAATTATTTTTCTAAGGTTTGAAACTATATAATTCCAACTCGAACTGGACAATCTTTGAAAAATCATAATAATTTATAACTATTCCAAATATTATCAACTTTTAACCGTAACTCAAAACTTCATGTATACAATTTTATAAAAATCGACAAAGTGGACTGTCATTACTAATATTTTTCACAACTTGATTAAACTCATCCACTTTGTTAATTAAAATGTAAATTCAACTTTCATGACTCTATTAACCTCAAATAAACCATCTTGACTCAATTTATCACACATGCAATGAGTTTAGACAAGATAACCAAACATGCAAGGACTAAATCAACATGCAATTGCATAATCAACACCAAAAAGTAACATATTTTAAAGATCAACCATATAAACAAGACTTTGAACAAATTTCTTCACATTAGTAGAAATCACCATTGGATCATACATGCAATGTGTTTGGGTAAAGAAATCAAACATGCAAAGTTTAATCCAACATGCATTTGCTCAATCAACACGTAAAAATAACATATTTTAAAGATTCACTACTTAGAACAAGACATCCAACCATTTTATCACATTTGTAGGAAAACTCACTTAAATCTTCTATGCAACTCAAGATTAGGACTTAATCATGCTCCTAAGAAAGAAAATGGGTGAGGAAAAGCCAAAATTCCTTTAGGGTTGCACACAAAAGAATTCTTGGGCTCTACTTTGCTTTTTGTCTTGAGGGATTCCTTCTCCTTTCTTCAATCTTGATTTTCCAACTTTGTGGAAGGTGGAAATGAGGGCATTTCGATGAAGAGGTTTGCAGATAGAATGTGGAGCATGCTAGAGAGAGGGGGGAGAGCTTCAAATGGAAGAGGGGAAGAGTAGTGTTGCATTTGTAATGTGAGGAGCCAAAGAAATGATATAACACAATCCTAATTATATACACATATATTTTGTACACTCATAAGATAATGCACAATGATACATGTAATTAAATTGTAACTTATAGTGCATAGCACTTGATATGTGATGATAGTAACATTGAGATTTGTGGTGGATTTGATGAAGACAAGGGGATTGAGTGTAGTTCTATCTAAAGTGACATGCAAAAGTAATTTTTAATCATGACAATTATGCATGAAAATATGACCAAATTAGCACATCATATAAGTCACATAAATATGTTTGAGAATATATTTAATTTAACATATCATAATAGACACATACTTTATTGCATATAAACTATATAATAAATTTTTTTAACTAATTATAATTTAACACATAAGTCACATTTCTTATATTAAGTATTAAAATTATTTTATGTATAACTTATCTTTTTTTTTTCCGTTCGTTCCAATACTCGTGCATCTCGAGTGCATTACGATCGAACTCAGTATCTTCGGGTAGCTATCCTGCAAGACTTTTAGACTTAAAAAACATTAGTTCATACATTCTTGATAAATAGTAAAATCTGTTTAAACTTGAAAAGATCATCTATAAATTATTTTATAAAGAACGAAAATTTTTATATAAAAAAATATGCTTTGCAAGTTAAAATGGGGTGTGACATATTGCTATCACCCATAATCCTGTCTTTCACTCAAGAATAAAGTACATTCACATCAGATATCATTTCATAAGCGATCACGCGGAGAAGAAAGAAGTAGTGCTAAAGAAAGTTCATACAAATTTCCAGTTAGCTGACATTTTCACCAAACCCTCATGTGTGAATCAAGGTTTTCTATGCTAAGAAATGAACTCGAAATTCTGAAGTTATAAGTTGAAAGAAAAGGATAGAGGGAGTTTACATCGTAGTAGTACAGGTTTTCCCTGAAAAGAAAAGCTTGATTGGCAACCAAAAGTGATCAAATTCCTACACCCCTTGACATTTAGGCATGCAAACCCGTGACTAAGGGACTATGAGTATCCCACATTTAGAAATATCCCCTGTCCAAATATGGGGAGAGCTAATGCTTGTTTGGTGTTTTGGTTTGCCACTGTTTCACACCTAAAACAAAAAGAAGGGAGCTGAATGGTTCAACTATTTTGTTTTAGAGTATCTTTGCCAAAAGCAGTAAGTTTTTTACTGCAAGTTGTGGCTTCATACATCACTATATCCATAAAACATACAGCAAGATCAGTAAGAAAAGCAAGCAGCATGAGGATACAATATTAATATTAGGGTGTATTTAATACTCTGCAACCTCATACTAGAAACTGCAACCTTTAAAAATAATAAATTAAGTGGCAAAACGCATGTCTCTCCTTACATTTAATGCAAGTCTGCGTGTGTCAGAATTTGAAAAGACGCAATCAAAAGTCATAACTGCTATGTTTTGGGTATTTGCACTTTGACCCCTCCACATTTTCACAAGAACCGTTAGACAAACTCTTAATATTAAATCACATATGTTGATCTTACTACAGGACATTTAAACTATCCTTTTATATTATTTCCTGATCATTCTCAAAAATCTTCTAAGTATCAAAGTAAAAGACAGGTTTTTTTCTTCGAATCCTTTAAGCCTTACAACATTCATCTCATTCAAAGAAACATCATTCTACAATGACAACAAGATAAAAAATAGTTCTGGAAGACCATCTCATCAACCAGGAGCATATATATGCCTTAGAGCTATATGATCCCTCTATCCTTGCACGTATTTTTTAGTCCTTGGAAAGATTATAGATTTTAGGGCTCCTAACCACCGTCTACGCTAGATTCTCCATAAAATCAGTTCAGAGATTTTATGCTCATGCCCGAAGGTCAGAGGAAAAGAGATTTACCATTCCTTTTAGGATGGATGAAGATAAAAAAAACTGGAACTGTCCATGAGAGACATCGCCACTGCATTCAGCATATCCGCAGAAGGGTTAACTCCCAATTAACATTTATCCTTTGGTGACGACATCTCTGAGGAGATGTGGAACCTCTTCAAGCAGAGAGAGGTTGGGGCTAAAATAAAGAAGAGTGCCCTAAAGAAACTATTCAAACCTGAATTTGAGTTTCTTCAGGACATCTGTGCATACTCCATTGAAGATAGAACTGGGAGTTATGATAAATGCACAGACCTCCATTTCAGGCTTATATCGGTCATTATGAGCGGAGAAAGGGTAGACTAGACTCGGGTCATCCTCAAGCGGCTATGGGAGGAGATAGACAAGGAGACTGTAAAAATTAGCTATGGGATTACTATCTGTTCCCTTCTCTATAAGCTTGGAATACAGTTTATTGCTCTTATCCCAATCCCCATTGGCAAGTTTCTTGACGAGAAGAAGAATGAGAAAACTTTGAAAAAGGTTGTTGCTGGAGCAAGAAACAAATTGAAGGATACAACACCTGCATCCTTATCTCTAAGAGACAAAACTGTAAGTGACTCCGTAATAGTTACTTCAGCGAATCAAAGGCTGATAAGAGGGTAGAAGAGGAATAAAGGATGCTAGAGGCCTAACCCGCCAGCTCTGATTCTAATGACATTATCCTACCTGTCATAAAAGGGCTCCGAGAAGAGCAGAACTGAAGTCCTCATCTTCCTCAGATGATGATGCACCTTTGGGGAGGAGGAAGATATGGAAACTTGTCACTTTGCGCAACAATAAGAAGAAGATTGCTACAGCTGCT
This sequence comes from Scutellaria barbata, assembly GCA_028654395.1. NCBI lineage: Eukaryota > Viridiplantae > Streptophyta > Magnoliopsida > Lamiales > Lamiaceae > Scutellaria > Scutellaria barbata. The sequence goes on along the minus strand of CM053651.1, from coordinate 7,164,861 downwards.
ACAAGAAGACCAATAGCAGCAACTACTCTCTCCCCGAGCCCATTAGAAGTTGAGCCAGCTGAGTAACTAGATTAAATAGAAGAATACATTCAACCAGCTGCTGTAAGAATTCTGATCGATCTAGCTTCCCCTACTTCTGAATATTAGATAGAGAAGCAGTGCATTCTCTGGAGGAGGATGAGATTGTCTAAGGGGGAAACTCTGTTGTAGTGGACAGAATTCCTCACTGTAGAGAAAGTTGTCCTGGAGTGGGCTCAATCTGATGATATCCTCCACCTCCTACAACCTGAGTTCACATGGAAAGATCAAAAGAAACCGCTGCTCAGGGTGCTTTGGATAAAGAAAATGGCAAGGCTGCTGCAGAAAAGAAGTCTGTGGAGCAGCTGATGGAAGCAGTAAGGGAGGACTTACAGATCTCCCTGGCCCCCAGCTGTATAGGCGGTAAGAAGGGGTGATAACGTAGGATTTGCTAAGGAACAAATCCGTATCCTTGGAGTAGAGTAAGTAAAAGAGACAATGAAGAGATAGAAGATGAAGCTCCTGTCTTCTACATTTATGAGAAGTTTGCTTCTTTTAATAGATCAAGCTTAAGGATAAGCATTTAATGATGAAGATGAGAATGAAGATACTAAACTGGATGCAGCACAACTCCCATCCTTGGAACCTCATGTTATTATTCCTATACTGTACCAGGTTCAGAACACAGACAAGAAAGGTCCACTGGAATGTCACTGGAGGATTCCATAGAAAAAGTTGTTGCTGCAATTAGACAGCTATACATGCGCTTCAAGATCACAAATTTAACATGCAGAACAACATTCATATGAGTATTACCTGCATCCATTTTTAGCCTTAGAAAGGATATTGAAGTGCTACCAAGGCAGATGTAGTATTACCTACATGACCAGTGGAACCAGCAGTTCAGAGACAGGTTACGAATGGAGAGAGAGCTAAAGAAAGCATCTACTGTAAATCTCGAAGAAATCAAAAGCTGCAAGAAAACAGTAGATGCAACATCTAATACTCTGAATTCTCATTCCATGCTCTTAGAGACTCTTCTGGATAATGTTCTTGATCAATCACAAAGAACTAGGAGTGTTGATAATAGATTAGGCAATCTGGAGATGATTGTGAGCGAGCTTAGAGATATAATGGTGAGTGTATTCCCACAGCATGTGAAAGATGATAGGCCACCTCCTAGATAAGCTCCCGTACCTGCTGTAAAAAGACCCAGATCTGTTGTGGTCAGATCAGCTCCCACTCCACCCCTGGCTGCTTTTGATGATGCCAAAAAAGGGGAAAAAATAACAGAAAGATCTAGGAGATCAAGGGAGCTGCAAGAAGAAGAAGAGAAGAAGAAGGTCATCTTCTACTGCTGATATTCCCTCCACGAAGAAAAGAAAAGATGATGAAGGAGAAAGATGAGTTGGAGCAGCTACAGCATCCAAACCAGCTAGCAGTGCTGCATCTAGTGCTGCTGCAAGAAAAGTTATAGCAGCAGCCCCCACTTCTTAGAGTTCAAAGAGGGGAGAAGGAGATCATCAAACGAGCTCACGAAAGAAGATGAGCAAGGCCGAAGTTGAAAGGCTCTATAGTCAGAAGATGGCTGCTTAAAAAGCTGAGAGAGCCAGAGCAGAGAAAGAAGAAGAAGCTTGGATGCAGAGGCTTGGGGTAGTTGGAGAGAGTGGGTCTGATTTGATGAAAAATATTGATAGAGCTCAAGATATTCCACATCTTCACACTGACAACATATCTGGTGAAGTATCTATTCAGATGGATCAAAGGCCTGATGGAGAGAACTTGGCTTGGAGCTTGAACATATTCAGAGCTGTGAGAGTGCCTACTGACAGAAACCCAACTTTTGAGCAGATCACACTTTTTAAGAGATCAGAATACCTTAGATACTCCAGATATCTCTGTAGAGATGGCAAATTTAGAAGATTTCAAACCTGCCAATCTGCATTGAGAAGATATGAAGAACTTGCTAGGGATGGAGCACTGGAAATTCAAAATTGCCTTTTGAACCTAGTAAACTAAGGCAGGATAGTGTCTTTCAGTGAAGATTTCTGTAGCGCCCCAGGACACTATTCTAGGCTGAGTACACTACTTCATGCTACTTATATAAAATATACTTAATATTTTTTTTAAATATAAATAAATAAATAGGTAATTACTAAAAGTGAAAGAGAACTTAGTTAATTAAATATAAAAGAGGCCCGCAAAAGAAACATTGGATTACACAAAAGAGAGTCATCAAGCATGTTTTAGATGTTAATTAACTTATACATATATCATAAGAAAAATAGTTAACTTTAACGTGAAACGATATGGGGGAACCCTCAACCGCACCGCGACCGTATGCTCCGCCTTCTTAGTTTGAAAATATATTAAAGTAAAGCATGAGCATAAAACTCAGTGGGAACATCTGCAATAAGTTATACCAATTGATTTGTACATGCCACACACGTCCTTGTATAATTTATTAACATTTGACCCTTGTGGTCTATTAGCCCTTGTGGCTAGGGCCTTGTGCCCTCATTATGGTCCTTGTGACCTGGCCCTTATGGCCTTATTTATCATTGTGATCTTACGGTCCATATGCCCAAAGGCAAACATATAAGCATTATATACATCAACAATTGTATAACCTGACACTTACAGTTTGTAGTTACCCACCTCAAAATCTTTGCTTTGATAAAACTGTTGTAACTACGAATCCAACTGCTTCACACCCAGCACGTCACATTACAAATTGTTAAATCATCGGGACTTCTCAATTTGTTTTTAGGTTATCGGTGCTTTTAGAATCTAAATTGGGTCTTTAAATATTTTAAGTAACTCTTAATCATTAATCAAAAGCTTTTAATAAACTTCATTAAGCTTAATTGTTTCTAATTAAAGTTTAATCTTTATAATTATAGTTTAATTATTGATTAATTATTATTAATTAAGATTAATAATTATTAATTAATTTTAATCTATATTAATTAAGTTTTTAATCATTCTTTAACCCTTACTTATTGATTAAATCATTAAGCTTAAATTATAATTACATAATTATTGAATAAGAAGTTAACATTTTATCCTTAAATGATTAATAATTAAAATTTATTCTTAATTAGACTCTAATTAATCATTGAGTGATTATCAATTATGATTTAATAATAGTTATTATTACTTAATTAATTATTAATGACTATTAATACTCAAATATTTAAGATTAGAAAAATATCTCTTATCTTATTAGTTTAATTCATCTTAAAATAATTCTTAATTATTCATAATTATTCGTTAAATATTATGAATCATTGTTAAACATCATTAGGTCATTAAAGATCATAAATACATATGATTAAGCAAGTGGGAGAACACAATTAATAAAATTTAGAGAATGATTAAGGACTTTTCTCACCATTAGCAAAAAGTAATGTCATTAGACAACTTTCCTAATTTTGTGGTGGGGTAAGCTATCCTATAACCTCCCTATAACCATCTAAGTATCCCCCTAAATGAAGATAAATTTGGATCAAAACACAAAACACATACACTGTAACGCCCTAGTCATATTAATTAGGAAAAGACCGTCTGTAACGCCCCGTTCCCCTTTTGATTGGAAATAGGTCGTCACCCTTTACTTATTTAGAAATTAAAAAAGATATAATTACTTTCTAATATACAGCGGAAGACTTAAAATGAAGACACGAGAGCTTTATACATATATATATATATATATATATATATTTTTATTTTAAAACTGTAACACATATATATATATATATCCAAAACTAGTTCGCGTCTTATCGACATTTCTAGGTAAAATGTTCATACTAAAAGCCTATCTAAAATTACACGACAAACATATATACATGACAAGATACAAGTCTAAGCTCATAGTTTATCATACTATATATATTTAACAACTTATTGTTCTAAAAAAAACATTATTATAGTACAATTTTATAGATACAGTGAGAAGTCAGCCCAGCCGGCTACACGTCCACATCATCATTTGCCGAGCCTGAAAATATAAAAATAATAGCATCATGAGACACCTTCGGAGAGGGATCCCAGTGGGATAACTTTTACAGTCTAATATATTAAAGCAATTAAATCGTTAAGTAAGTACTACATATCATCATAAAGGAATGTGGGAATCGCTCGCCCACTAAACCTTGTATAATCATCATAAAGGAATATGGGAGTCGCTCTCCCACTAAACCTTGCTTTCATAAACCAGGCATTTTCGTCCTTATGGTCGTCGCCCGATAGTGAAGCAACTATCGATTATAGCTACGGACTTCAGTCGTAGATTTTCATACATAAATTATCAATTTAATTATCATCATATAGTAGAGAGTGGAAGTTACCCACTTGAAAGCTGAGGGTTCGAGAATTTCTTTTGGATTCACCGATCGTCTCTACTGCGCTCGACACACTTAACTGATTAGCCTCTTATATCATATAACATAATATTTTGTATTTTATATTAGGTTTCTTTAATCTAAAGCATAATTATACTTCATTTAATACATACTTGATTCTTATATGACATTCTAAACATGATCATATCATAACTAAAACATTTAAGCAAAATAGCATATGGAGTAAAATATCATAGTTGTGATATAAAATTTTAGACACTTAAATTAGTGATTCTAGGCATAAAATGACACATAAAGCCACAACAATTTTAATAATTCATAGGTGATTCCAAAAATTTAACAAGAATATTTAAATAGTCACATAATAGTGTTAGATATCATATTCTGAAAATTTACAATTTTTCATCATCTACATATATAAATAAAATTAATTCTATAAACTAGTTTTTCACTTCAATTTCAACTCAAAATCAGTCTATATTGCAAAATTTATCAAACATTATAGGTTTCATAAAACAATTTCATATTTTCACAGAATTTAAATAACATGTTGAAGTATAACATATAAAAACATCAACTAAAACTAAGATTTACATAATTAGTTATGAATTTTCAAAGTTGGCTGAAAACAGGGTACTTTATCTGGTGAAAACATGTTTTCTTGTAAAACTTCTCATAATTTCAGTTTTACTTGAAAATTACCAAGGTAAATTTTCTCTCATTCTTAAGAGCAAATAATATAACTTAGTAAAATATGGCTTATGGATATGATTTAAATAAATAGTTATAAAGTTTAGAACTAGACTGAAAATAGGACATGATCTATGCAGAAAACAGCCTGTGTTGAAAAATTCAGCATAAATCATAAAAAAGTCCAAAAATTTGTACGTACTTAAGAATTGGTTCTAAAATATAGTAAAAGATCATACATAAATTCAAAGGATACAGTTCAGAAACATAATTTGATTCGAACCTAAAAACAGAACGTATGTTTTGCAAACATGGCTAAAAACATGTTTTCTGGTAAAAATCATCATATATTGTACAAGATTCTAAAAATTACAAGGTAAATATCTACATCTCTATAAGAACTTTTACTACAACATAATCAAATATGGAATATATATATGTTTTCAATAATTAGTTATGAATTTTATAACTAGACCAAAAACAGGACATTACCTACCCAGAAAACCGACTATGTTGTAAAATTTGACATAAATTGTACATAACTCAAATAATTGCATACTAAAATTTTGAGCATACCTAAGAACTGTTTCTAAATCATAGTAAAAGATCATACATAAAATCGAAGGGTACAGTTCAAGAAAATTGTTTGATTCAGACCCAAAAAGGAAATAGAAACTGTCTCTGAACAACTTATCTTAGAAAAATCATATAAAATGGAGTTTAACTCTAAATCTTCTGAAATTTGACAACATATTCTACACTTCATATACTAGATTATGTTAAAAGGGTTTAGTTTAAATCGATTCCTACATCACCCAGAATATTTACGAACAGAGAAGCAGAACATAATTGAACTTATAGCATAGCAACCTATTTTGTTTCATTCAAGAAATTCATAAACAATTTAATCTCAACCCTAACTTCAAAGAACATCTTTAGACTTCATAATATATGTTATAAGTTAGAAAACATCAAAATTCAAAGAAGAAATTAAAAGGTATAAGCCAAAATACCTTCAAAATCAAGAGAAGAAGGTATGTTCTTCCTTTTGAAATTGTTTTCTTTCTTCTTCTTCTAATTTGGTTGCAAGTTGCCTTCGTTTTTTTCTTCTTCTTTTTGATTCATCCCTCATATTATGTATTATAAGGTTTAGCACATACATTGGGAGTTATCTTGAGATTAGTAGGATGTGTAGGGGAAAGTTCTATTTTCTAGACTTATAATGCAAGTTGCACAAAATATCTTTATTTCCCTTTTTCCTTTTCATTTTCATTTATTTATATATAATATATATATATAGATTTATTTATATATAATATATATAGATACATATATATTTTCTTACATAAAGAGATAAAAAATGATATAATAATAATGCTATACTAGCATAACTTATACAAAAGAGGTAATTTATTTATATAATTTACTTATGTAAAAGAACATATTTTTGATACACATAGTGATGTATAAATTCATGTTCAAGCAATCTATGTTTCATCACATATAAAGATCATAATTAAAATTTCATAAAAGAAAGCATTCGAAAGCGGTAACGAATAAAATTAGTATATGAGTTTAATATCATATAATTCATTCAAAATTAACTAACATCTTATCTTTTACTTCCATTCATATGTGTCGAGTGAGTGGAGATCGAGCTCGGTTTCTTTCAAAAGTTATCCTACAAAATCCTTAAAATCTCGAAAGAGATATTAGTTCATAAAGATTTTAAAATCATTGATCATAATATGATTTGTAAATCATAACTTTAAAAAATATAAGAACTTGCACTTAAATCATTTATACTTGAACGATAAAAGAATTTTTTTATAAAATATGCAATGCAGGGTTTTCTTGAAAACGGGGTGTTACATACACTCTTACAAGCTTCAAAAATTTCGGCTACCTTTTCAACACCATTTTTGAAGATGCATAAAACATTATTTACTCATCATTTTAGTACATTAAAGCATGGTTCTTCATCATATAAACATATTTTCATGCTCAAAATAATCATCTAACATCAATATAAGCTTCTACGACTCAAGTATGCAAAGAAATGAAGAGAACTTGCAAAATTCGTAACTTTCTCAACACAAGTCCAAAACATGATCTAAAACCATATTTATGCTCCTCATACCATGTATTTTAACATATAAAAAGGTCATAGAAACAGCCCAAGAACACCTCCAAAAACAGCCCCAAAACAGCCCCTCAACCTCCCACACTTTCATTCAACATATAATGATTTTCTTAGAACATCTCTCAACAATAAACCATCATCTAAACCTAGATCATGTTATGGTATGATTATCTAACTTAAACATGCATATTCGACATGATCAAAGCTTTGGAAAGGAAGAAGGTAAGAAGACTACCTTGTAGCAAACTTGAAGAGCAAGTGTGTGTAAATAGTGTATGTAGGTATTTAGTGTGTGTTGTGTGTGAAAAATGATCCTAAAATTAGGATCCATCATATTTATAGAAAAAATTAGGGCAAAAGGGGCACATTGGTCATTCACTAAATACTAATTATTTTTTCACAATTTAAAGTTAGCTTTAATAAAAAGATATTTGTGGATTTTATGTGCAATAATTTCATTTATGTACAAGATAATTATTCTCATACACTTTAACATATTTAGGGATTTTTTTTAATATTTCATTATTATTAATCCTAATAAGACTATTATTTATTGATTTTTCACAATTATTTAGCCGATAAAAATCTATCGTTATCTTACTTCAAGCTTGTATTATTTTCTTGTAATTTCTTAAACCTTAAGCCCGATGCTAAATTTTTATTCTTATAATTTTATAATTCTCATATCACATTTCAGTTGGTCTCGATGCTGGCGGCGCAGTCGAACTCAAAATCCTTGATAAAACTAGATGAAAATAAACATGTTTATATCAAAAGATAATTTAAACTGAAAGATGATGTAGCAAGAAAATAAACTAATAGAAATATGCATAAAAGTTTCGGGGTGCTACAACTTCTGACTCAGATGGATTCAGATTCCGAAGATCAAGCAGAAGCTAAAAGAATCCTATCAGAAGTCTATTCAAGACTGGTGGAAAGGCTCAAGAGAAAGAGAAATGGAAAGAAAGAATTAAGAAGAAGAAAGAGCTACTGAAAGAAGACTTGAAGAATCATTTACAAGAAAGTCCCTATTTCAGAAGTAACCATGCTGCATGTATCTTTGTAAATCAAAAGAATAGCTGGTATATCTTCTAAATTTTTGTACTTTGTAAAATTTCTTTCCTCAATGAAGAAATTTTATTTTCTTACTTTATGATCAAGTTCATATCTTATGAATCTTTGCATGCTTTTAAATTCTGTTGGATTGAGATGAAGCTTAGAATTGATACATCTCTGATAAATCCAGGATTAGTTTGCTTTTCTTGACAAATATGATAAATGCAAAGTAATAACTCCTATCATGAACGAAATAATATAAAGGATTTTGTCATCATTAAAAAGGGAAAAAATTGTTGGGATTTCAGTATTTAGATTTTGATGAGACAAACTAACCTTATAATAGAAAGTTAGAGTACCCCATTTTTCACAGTGTTTAAGTGAAAACATATAGACTAGAATTGAGTCTGAAAGATAGAGGATCTCAAAGAAGACTTGCTATATCAAACGAAACAGTAATGAAGAAACTGCAAGAAGAAGTTACAGCAACGCAGTAGTAAGAAGAAAAAGAAGCTGCAACCAAGTAGAAGTTACAGCAACACTGCAAGAATAAGTTATAGCATTATAGTAAGATCAAGTTACTGCAAGTAGCTCCAGGATGCAGTGTAAAAGTCAAGACTTACTGCATACTTCAACAAAGCTTAGACACAACAGCAGAAACAATGCTACCTACAATCCAAGGAAGTATAAATATAATACGAGGAACAAAGATCAAAGTAAATTAGAATAGAGGCGGTTAAGACAAGATAAAAGTTGCAGTTGCAGAGCCAATGCAAAGATAACACGTGGCCTAACAGGTTACAGAAAGATGCATGCCGCAACCACCACATTAAATGCATTGACTATGCTGGGATTTCAATGTTTAGATTTTGATGAGACAAACCAAATGTGTAATAGAAAGTTTTGAGTACCCCATTTTCACAATGTTTAAGTGAATAAATAGACTAGAATTGAGTCTTGTGTCAAGTATTGAAAATGGAGGTTAAAAGAGGATAAAGCTGCATCTAAGCTTTAAGGGAAGATATCGCTGCAAGAAGGCAGGATACAGTATCACTGTAGGAAGGCAGGATATAGCATAGCTGGAAGAAGGAAGGAACAACAAAGTATAAATAAGGCTGAACTTCGATACAGCAAAGCAAGAAAGAACGGCGTGCAGCAACGCTGCAAGAAAAGGATACAGGAGTACTGCTAGAAAGAAGTTACAGCAGCATTTCCAGAAGATACTGCAACCAGGTCTAAAATACAGCAGCACTGAAAGAAAGCATCAGCTGTACAAGGACCTAGTATACAGCGCAGACTTACAAGTCGGTTAAGTAATACAGCGCCAACTACAAGACGAAGTATCCTGCAAATCCTAGGAAGGATAAATGCAGTACGAGGAACGGAGATTCAAGCAAGAATAAAAGAGCCGTTCAAGAAAAAGTCAAAGTAGCAGACACGGAGCCAATAAGAAGATGCCACATGGACTGACGCGCTGCAGAAAGCTGTGAGCCGCAACTGCCGCATTAAATGCTCCGAAAGGAAAAGTCAAGTCGCATTAAATGCGAACCATACTTTGGCCAAGCTACTTCAAATTCAAAAGAGGGATGTCTCCTTCAACGGACATCTTCTCCTACAAGTATAAATAGAGGTCGAGGAGAACTGAAGCTGGTTACTGTCACTGTTACTAAGAACTAAAATCCATACGCGAAAGTTTCAAGCTTACAAGTTTCAAGTATTCAAGCCAACAATTTCAGTCACTCAACCTATCGAAGTGAAGCAAGTTCAAGCTGAAAGTTTCCCTACGGATTCAGAAGCTCACTTCGAAGCACAAGTTGAAGAAAACCTTTTTATCCTTTTAACCTTGTTGTTGTGTGCTTAGGTTGTTTTAGTGGTGTCAAGCAGTTGATAGGAGAAATCCTTGCTGTTTGTTTAGTTGTCTAAGTGTTAGGCAGCTTCCCTGTGTGGGAGTGTAGAACCCTGTGTGGGTTAGCCTTTGAAGTTTGCAGTTGCTGTGTGTACGCTGGACTTCAGTAGGTGGTTTGCTTTGTAAAGTTGATATATTGTTAGGAGAGTCCTGTAAATCAATCTTGCTTAACAAAGTTCCTGCTCGAGGAGCAGTAGAGTGGACGTAGAAGGATTACACCACCTTCGAACCACTATACACCATAAGTGTTTTAATTGCTTTATTTATCTGTGCGTTTATCTTCTGCATTATTATCTGTCTCTCATCTTAAAACGTTTTGATAGAAGCATTCTTGAGAAAAACAGCCTTGTGTTTAAAAGTTAATTTTCGCTGCGTATAAAACTCCAGGTTACAGCGTGCAGCACTGTATCGTAGCGCTGCAAGCAGTAACCATCTATCGCTGCACGCTCAAGTAACTTGCAGTGCAGAACGGTTGTTTTAAAAGTTTTTAAAAATCGACCAAGGTTCATTCACCCCCCCTCTGAACCTCGGACACCACTTGGGACCAATAAGTGGTATCAGAGCAAGTTGGGTTAAAAGCCAACTTATCTGGTCACCTACCCAGATCCACCTTTGTCTCGCTGTTTTCTTTGCATTAAAATCATTTTTAAAGTATATCATGGATTCCTCCAATCACAAGCTACTTATGTTTTCCATAGAGGAATATGACGACTGGAAGATAAGAATGCAGGCACACCTTTCTGTGATGAATGATGAGATCTGGACGGACATAACTGAAGGACCGATAATTCCCATGAAGGTGAATCCAATGTATGGAAGAGACCATGTAGAAGGAGAGCAACCATCACCAAACTTCCTGACCAAACCACGTCAAGAGTGGGGTAACGAAGACAGGAAGAGATCCAACCTGGATAATGTGGTAAAGAACGCGCTATTTATTACTTTGGATAAAGGCACGTTTAGCAAAGTTAAAACTTGCTCAACATCCAAAGAAATATGGGAAAAGCTGGAGCAAATTTGTGAAGGAACTGAGCTCACAAAAGACAACAAAATCTCCAACGCTACCTAACTATTCGAGCTCTTCGAAATGAAGAATGAAGAGACTCTTCAGCAACTAGATTTGAGATTCACATCCATAGTGAATGAACTAGAAGCTCTGGGCAAACACTACACACAGAAAGAAAAGAACATGAAGGTGTTGAGAGCCCTACCAGCGGAGTGGGATAGCAAGACCACTGCCATGAGAGTGTCTATGGACCTGAAGTCCATGAGCACATTTGACCTATTCTCCGACTTGAAAGCATTCGAGTATGACATCAATAGAAGGAGAAAGGAATCAAAGGAGTCAATCTCCAAAGTTACAACGCTAACCGCCAGAGGAACCAAGGATACAACAACCGCCAGTTGCAGTAAACAGAGTGAGGATACAGCAGAAGTTGCTGAAGAGGATATGGCGCTCCTCCTAAAGAAATTCAGGAGATTCATTAAGAGCAACAACAATAGCAGCAACATCAACCTCAACAAAAAGAATGACTTCAGAAGAAGTCATCCAACCCCTCAGGTATCTTCTTCTCCACAGTCAAATACAGGGAATATTGACTTATGCTATAATTGCAGGATGTCTGGACACTACGCAAGGAACTGTCCTTATCCAACCGTGCACAAGTATCCTGAAGGAGAAAGAGAACAGAGGAGAGATAAAAGAAGAGAGAAAAGGCACAAGCTTCGAGCTCTCATAGGAGAGATGGAGAAAGCCAAGGATGCAGTAGTTTCGAAAGAAGTACTGAAAGCTGCAGAATCCTCTGACAGCTATGCTGAAACCTCATCCTCTGACGAAGAAGCACTCATATGCCTGCTGGCTAGAGATGACGAGGACAACGAAGAAGATGAGGTAATCTACCAACCGTTGTCCATACAAGTCGATGAGGAGCTGAACATGATCCACTCCTTGAAAAGGATCATGAGTGATTTCGAGCAAATCAACTCAACTCATGAGGAACTTAAGGTTGAAAATGAGAACCTTAGAAAAATGAGATCCTCGGGAGCAAAAACATCGACTTTGCCAAAATGCTCGCTGCACGAGAGTCTGATAACTCAAAGTGTAGTAAGCTGCAACAAGAGGTCTCTAGATTGAATTTGCTGATCACCGAGCTAAAATCTGAGAAGGAAACCTTGCAGTCCAAGATGAGTACGTTCATCAAATCTTCAAAGGACGCAAGAGATTGCATAAACCGTGTCAGAGATCCTTTTGAGATATCAGACATAGGTTACAGCAATCAAGGCTCTCAGAATACAGCAAGTACATCCAAAGCTGTAAATTTTGTTCAAGCTAAAACTCCAATGGAGAAAGAGTTACTCTGTGACTCTCAAAAGATCATGAACAAAACAGCAATGACGGATAAGGGGAAGAGACCCCAATGCTCAACTGCAGGGAGTAAGCCTGCATCTAAGAATTGGCTGCAGCAGAAGCCATCTGCTGCATGCAGCAAAAAGATGCAGCAACCAACAAAGTTGCAGCATAGAAGAAACTCTCCCACCTATACTAAGACCTACATGTCTAAACCTCAAGGAAGATATACTCCAGGGAAGTATGGTGGAAGACCACACTACAAGGGTGTTGGTATCACACATGTTGGTTATGCACACACTTTTAACAAGCAGTCTGTCAAGACAACTGCATACAGCATGAGAACCAACAAATCTTACAGTAAAGTAGTTACTATTAAGAAAGTTTGGGTTCCCAAAGTAACTAACCCCAAAGGACCCGTACGGATATGGGTACCTAAATCTGTTTGAAATTGTTACAGGTTACAGTGCAAGGATACAGCAGTGATGTATGGTATATCGATAGCGGCTGCTCAAGGCACATGACAGACAGTAAAGAAACGTTGAAAGACTTCCAAGAATGCAAAGGACCTAAGGTCATATTTCGAGATGATTCCAAAGAAAGCACAAAAGGAAGCAGATGCCTAGTCAAGGGGAACATAAAGATCATGGATGTATCCTATGTAAAGGGGCTTAGATACAATCTTCTAAGCATCAGTCAATTTTGTGACAAATGATACACAGTGGAATTCAATCTCAACAAATGCTTAATCAAAGATAGCACCACAAATGAAGTAAAGCTTACAGGAACAAGAAGAGGAAATATCTACCTAGCAGATTGGAATTCCTCCACTCAATCAACATGCTTCATTGTGAAAAGTCCACCAGAGCTGAGCTGGCTATGGCACAAACGATTAAGTCACCTGAACTTCAAGACTATCAACAAGCTAGCAAGAAAATGCCTCGTGAGATGATTACCAGATGTAGCTTACAAAAAGGAGAATGTCTGTGGAGCGTGTCAAAAAGGAAAGCAAGTTAAGAGCTCTTTCAAGGATAAGATTCAGAAATCATCTCATAGGATTCTAGATCTTCTACACATGGACCTTTTTGGACCAGTAGAACCAGTAAGCTTGAGCGGGAAGAAGTACTCCCTAGTAGTAGTGGATGACTACTCCAGATACACTTGGACGATATTTTTTGCAAAGAAGTCAGAGACTCAAGAAAAGTTACCTGGCCTCATGAAGAAAATTCAGAATGAAAAGAGCTTGAGTATAGTGAAGATAAGATCAGACAGAGGAACCGAGTTCACAAATAAGTTTATAGAGAAATTCTGTTCTGACAATGGTATTCGTCATGAATACTCTGCTGCAAGAACACCACAACAAAACGGGGTGGCTGAAAGAAGGAATAGAACCCTCAAGGAAGCAGCAAGGACAATGATAGCAGAAGTAGAAATACCCAAGAGGTTTTGGGCTGAAACAACCAACACTGCATGCTACACGCAGAACAGATGTCTAATCATCAAGGATCTAGATAAAACGCCTTATGAAATATGGAACGGTCATACACCAAATATCTCTTATCTGCATATCTTTGGATGCAGGTGTTATGTTCTCAACAATGGAAAGGAACATCTGAAAACTTTCGATGCTAAATCAGACGAAGGAGTATTTCTAGGATACTTTGCTGTAAGTAGAGCTTTCAGAGTGTTTAATAAAAGAACCCTGGTGGTAGAAGAATCTGTATATGTGGTGTTTGATGAACCACATTGTGACACAAAGGAGCTGGAAAAACCACCTGAAAAGAGCGCTCCTAGAAAAGAGAATGTTGTACCATACATAGGAGGAGTTCTGCCTACAGAAGAAGATAAAGAAGAAGAAGCTGCAACCTTGGATGCAGCAAACATTCTTACAGCAGCAGAACCTCCTGCATTACAGCAACGTAATGATCAAGATACACCAACTCATATCTTTGAGCCTGATAGGACATGGCTTAGAAACCATCCAAGAGATCTCATTATAGGAGATCCATCCATTGGTGTAAGGACAAGGAGGTTCATACCATATGAAGCAATGTTTGCATGCTTCATATCACAATCAGAGCCTAAAAATGTTGAAGAGGCACTGCAAGATAGCAACTGGGTGCAGGCTATGCAAGAAGAATTGAAAGGATTTGAAAGAAATCAAGTATGGCAAACAGTCGCAAAACCAACCCATCAAGGTGTAATTGGAACAAAGTGGGTATTCAAGAATAAGCTAGATGAATCAGGAGTTGTTGTAAGAAATAAAGCAAGATTAGTTGCTAAAGGATACTGTCAGGAAGAAGGAATTGATTTTGATGAGACTTTTGCACCAGTGGCAAGGCTAGAAGCAATAAGAATTTTCTTAGCCTATGCAGCACATATGAATTTCAACGTCTATCAAATGGATGTTAAAAGCGCATTCCTGAATGGTCTCCTTACAGAGGAAGTATATGTTGAACAACCTCCTGGTTTCGAGGATCAAGCAGAAGAGAAGGTGTTTCGGTTACAAAAAGCCCTATATGGACTGAAGCAAGCACCAAGAGCTTGGTATGACACTTTATCTCTCTATCTTCTGGAAAATGGCTTTCAGAAAGGAACAATAGACAAAACGTTGTTTAGGATACAGGACGGAGAAAGTGTACTTCTTGTACAAATTTATGTGGATGATATTATCTTCGGATCCACAAACAATGAGCTATGTGAGAAATTCTCCAACCTGATGCAGTCAAAATTCGAGATGAGTATGATGAGAGAATTAAGCTTCTTTCTCGGACTGCAAGTAAAACAGCTATCTACAGGAACCTTCATCAACCAAGTCAAGTATACGAAGGAGCTTATCAAGAAATTTGGTATGGAAAATGGAGCAGCAACGTCCGTTCCCATGTCCACATCCATAAGTCTTGACAAAGATGAAGATGGTAAAGATGTAGACATTACCAAGTACAGACGCCTCATTGGATCGTTGTTGTATCTCACAGCAAGCAGGCCAGACATTATGATTGCAGTAGGAGTCTGTGCTAGATTCCAAGTAGCACCTAAGGAATCACACCTTTTAGCAGTAAAAAGAGTAATTAAGTATCTGAAAGGAACTCGGGAAGTCAGCCTATGGTATCCTAAGGAAGGAGGATTCAAGCTTAAAGGCTATTCCGACTCAGATTATGCAGGCTGTAAGATTGATAGAAAGAGTACAAGTGGGACGTGTCAATTTCTGGGAAATAGACTTGTCTCGTGGTTCTGCAGGAAACAGACCTCAATTGCAACCTCTACAGCAGAAGCAGAGTATGTTGCAGCAGAAAGTTGCTGTGCGCAGATTCTCTGGATACAGCAGCAACTTAAAGATTATGGGATAGAAGAAAAAGAGACTCCAATTCTCTGTGACAATACGAGCGCTATTGCAATTACCCATAATCCTGTCTTTCACTCAAGAACAAAGCACATTGACATTCGTCATCACTTTATAAGAGATCATGTTGAGAAGAAAGACATTGTGCTAGAGAAAGTTCACACGGATCTACAACTTGCAGATATCCTTACAAAACCTTTGAGTGAATCGAGGTTTTCCATGCTTCGAAACGAGCTGGGAATCCTTAAGTTGTGAAGAAAAAGAAGATGCAAGATTGCAGGGGGAACCTCTGCATGCTTGCAGGAAGCAGTAAAGATGGTATTGTAAGCTACGCGTTAATACAGCACTGGGTTCAGACAGCGCTGCAACTTTATTCTTACAGTACAGCAGTTATCAAGAATTCAAGCAGCACCAGGTTACTGCATTTATTTCAATAGAGTATTGATTGCTCTGCAACCTCGTACTTGGATTGATGCAACCTTAAAAAGGCATTTATTTAGGTGGCAAAGGGCATGTCTTTCAGCATTAAATGAATGACTGCGGATGTTAGGAAGTGGAAAGGGCGCTGACAGAGCCGACGCACCATGTAATTATTAGTGTCGATTTGACATCTCCATTTTTTCCTGAGTCATTAGATCATTTCCCTGATTTATCTCAACCGTCGATCTACGCACGTCTCTTGAGAACCGTCATAAAGACCAAAACGTGCCATTTGAATTCGTTTTTCACCATCTTCAGAGAGAAAAACACATTGATCACAGAAAATTCTTTAAGTACAAACCCTTATTCCTTCTCTTTCTCTCTCACAAAAATATCATCAATGGCTGCCAGAAGAACCATCGTTCTTGATGGAAGGATGATTAACCAGGAACACATCCTTGAGTCACGGCTGTATGATAATGTTCTGATCAAGAGGATTTTTGATGCTCTTCAACAGACCCAAGTCCTAGGGCTATTGACCACTGTGTACGCTGGCTTCTCTACGGAGTCAGTACAGAGATTGTACGCCTATGCTAGGCAGGCGGAGGAAAGAAACTGCATCCTGTTCCGGATGGATGCAGATGAAGTAGAACGGTCGCTGACCGTTAGGGACATCGCCACCACCTTCAGCATCTCGGCTGCAGGTTTGACCCCCAGCCAGTTGGCGACGTATGGGGAGGCATCGGCTCAAGAGATGTGGGATCTCTTTCGAGCAAGGGATGCAGGGATGTGAAATCAAGAGAAGCGCCCCCAAGAAGCTCTTCAAACCGGAGTTTGAACTTCTCCACGACATCTGTGCATACTCTATCGAAGGGAGGACAGGGAGTTATGACAAATGCACAGATCTCCGGTTCCGGATCATGTCTGCAATCATGGCCGGAGAGAAGGTGAACTGGGCGAGGTTCATCATGAAGAGGCTATGGGAGGAAGCAGAGAAGATAACGGAGCGTCGGAGCTACGGTATCACCATCTGCTCTCTGCTCTGCAAGCTTGGCCTTCAACTTGCAGCACCTGCCCCCATTCACCCTGGAAAGTATCTCGGGGAGAAGAAGAAGGGCAAGACCCAGCCGAAGGCTGCAAGAGCAGGAGTTGCGAGGAAGAAAACCAAAGACAAAAAGAATGCAACTCTTGCTCTGCAAGATGAAGCTGCAGGCAGCGGGGAAGAAGCCGAAGAAGAGGATCCTTCGAGTCCTCTTCCTGTTATCAAGAGGAGTTCAGGGAAGGCTGTACCTGAACTTGAATCCTCTTCCCCAGATGATGACGCACCCTTGGTGAGAAGGGCTCCATCAGCTTCAAGAGCTATATCAGCACCAGGTCGAGCCAACTGAAGAAGAAGCTCGTCTACAAACAGAAGCTTCAGTGCTCGATCCTATCTTTCCGGCTGCTAGAAATATGGCTGCGGAGTACTCTCTTTGGAGAGAGATGCGGCTGTCAAAGGGGGAAATCCTGTTGAAGTGGAAGGATTTCCTGACAGTAGAGCAAGCTGTCCTGGAGTGGGCCAAATCTGAAGACATTCTGGCACTCCTGCAACCTGACTTTGCAGCAAGAGTTCAAGAGCTCGATGGCTGCAGTGCTGCACAGGGAGCACAGGACAAGGGAAAGGACAAAGCTCTTGCAGAATCCGACTCTGCAGAGCTGCCGATGAGAGCAGCAGTGGAAGATGCGCAGGTCTTCCTCACCTCGACTACGGAGGCTGTAAGAAGGGGTGATGATGTCGCATTTGCTCAAGAGCAAATCGACACCTTGGGAGTGGAGCAAGCTGAAGAAGCAATGCTGCATCTAGCGCTGCAACAAAGTCTGAAGAAAACCAGGATGCAGCACACTCCAAGGAGGATGCGGGGAGAAGGCAGTTCAAGTTCACATCAGATGAACTCCCCTGCATACGAGCAAGTGGTTGAGGGCCTCTCCGACATTATCACGCTGGATCGCTTGGAGGAGGAGGAAGCCCAACTACTGGATTATGGTGATTCCCCGGTTCGCGAAGATGAAGATGTTGCTATTGCAGATTCTGAGGGGGAACCATCTGCCATAATCAGGGATGTCATCTCAGACATCTCTAAAATTGCCGATGAAGCATCTACGGAGGAAGTTGCAGAGGCGGTACTCCCTGCACTGGACGTGACAGCAGTGCAGCCAGCAACCACCCTTCAACAAAAAGAAGGAGCTGCAGAGACAAGTAGGGTGGAAGCTGAGATTCTTGCAACAGTGGAGGATACAGTGCTGAAAGCTGTGAATGCTGCAGGAAACCAAGCAGAGCTGCAAGAACCCATTCTTGCAGTAGAGGCTATCGAAGTCATTACAGGACCAGCCGAGGAGACAGGGTCCGTTGAGAAGACCTCTGTGGAGGATGTTGTTGTGACAACACTCACTGAGGGTAAGAAGACCTCAGGTGGGGAGGCTGTTCAGACAGTACCCGCTGAGGATGCTGGAGCTAAAGCTGAGGTAACCCCAGTGCAGCTAGAGACACCTCAAGAGGAGGTTGATGCTACAGCTGCTGCTCGCTCTCAAGAACCCTCCAAGGTTACAGCAGCAGAGGTTACTGTGGACGCTAACATGTCTCATGCCGACTTCGCAAGGATGATAAAGGCACGCAACATAGCTGTTCATGGGCCAAAAGCTGGCGGAGCAGATCCTGTTCAAGTCTCATCCGGCGAAGAGGAGGCAGATGAGGAAGAAGAAGAAGAAGAAGGAGAAGAGCACCCATCCTCAAGCTCGACAAGCTCTCAAACCAGCAACCATGAGGATGAGGTTGCTTCTGAAGTTTCGAGGCAGGATGCAGCACCAGTATGTCAAGATGTTATTCCTTTTGCTGCATCCGCTGCCGCCTCGACAAGAAGGAATTCTGGGCTGACTCCTGATGAATCTATCAACAGAGTCAAGACCGCTGTTAGATACCTACTGCATGCTCTCCAGGAGCATGAGTCTATCATGCGCAACAGTCTCAGGATCACCGCCCAATTCCATGCTGAAACCATGACAGGTTTCAAGAAGGACCTCGAAGTGCTGCCTGATATGATCAAGTCAAATCTCGCTGAACATTCAAACAGGCTGTACTACGATCGGGTCAGGTTGGAGAAAGAGTTGAAGGTCGAAGCTGTTCTGACGCGCCAGGAGGTCAGACAATGCAAGCAGCATGCTGAAAATGCCTCAACCAGACTCAACTCTCACTCCAAAGTCCTGGAAACACTTCTGGATCGTGTCTTCGATCAATCTCAGTGAACTAGAAGTGTGGACGATCGGTTGGGGAATCTGGAGCTGATTGTAGGAGAATTGAGGGACATCATGCTCCGAGCTTTCCCTCAGCATGTTGATGCTCCGGAGCCCGCCCCTGAACCGACCCGATGCCCGCGATCAAGGGCGGTCCCAGCTGCCCCTGCTCAGCCCCCGACTTTTGATGATGCCAAAAAGGAGGAAGGATTTGATGATAGATACAAGAGCAAAGGGGCTGCCGAATCTGAAGAAGAAGATGATGATGACCAGCAACCTCTCAGCAGGAGGAGAAAAAGGTTTGGGTCATCTGCTGCTGCTGATATCCCTTCTTCGAAGAGATAAAGAAGATATGATGATGGAGCTGGTGGAGCCGGTGCAGCTGTTGGAAGAAGAAAGGCTGCAGGTTCTGCACACAGCAGAGCTGCAAGCAAGGATGCAGCACCTCCCAGCTATCATCATAAGAGAAGGGATGATAGTCAGCAGCAAGGCTCAAGGAAGAGGATGAGCGGGGACGAGTCTGAGAATCAAAGGCGCCAGAACGAAGAAGCTACAGATCCTAACGCCTAGATTCAAAGACTCGGAGTAATTGGTGATAGAAAAATCTTTCCAAATAACTTCTACCAATTTCCTCCTCAAGAAATTCCTCGCTTTGATACTGAAAATATCTCTGCTGAAGTGTCCGTGTTGATGGATCAAAGGCCCGAATGAGAGAACATGGCTTGGAGATTTGACATCTTCAAAGAAGTCAGACTACCTTTTGATCGGAATCCAACATTTGAGGCGATCACTATTTTCAAACGATCAGAGTACCTTAGACACTTCAGAGAACTATGCAGGAAAGGCAAATTCAGCAAGTATCATACCTGCAAGACTGCATTGAGAAGGTATGAACAGCTCATTCGGGAAGGAAGCCTTGATATTCAACAGTTATACATCGACCGAGTAAAGGAAGGGCTGATTGTACCACACTGCGAGGACTTTTGGCTGAGATGGATTCAAGTTCCCGTGATCAGACACAAGCTGGAAGAGTCCTACCAAGAGTCCATCAGGGACTGGTGGAAAGGATCAAGAGGAAGGGAAGGCCTTGAAAGGTTTGCAGGAAGAAGATCAAACGAACCAGCAAGCAAAAGGTCTCTGTTTTACTAAGCTGTATTCATGTACTCTCTTGTGATCCTTATTGTATTTTTGCTAAGTTGTAAAAATTTCTCTCTGTTAATGAAGAAATTTTTCCTTTTGTTTTATCCAAGTTCAACTCTTATGAACTCATGCATGCTGTTTTTGTTTTTCTGTTGCTTATGATAAAAATAGCATGATGCATCTCTGATGAATCCAGGATTAGATTTAATTGTTCAAAGCTGTGCAAGCATGTAATCTGGATAAATCATATGAATTAATGTAAAATGAAACTTCTTCATGAACGAAATATTGTAAAGGTTTTGTCATCATCAAAAAGGGGGAAATTGTTGGGATTTCAATGTTTAGATTTTGATGAGACAAACCAAATATGTAATAGGAAGTTTTGAGTACCCCATTTTCACAATGTTTAAGTGAATAAATAGACTAGAATTGAGTCTTGTGTCAAGTATTGAAAATGGAGGTTAAAAGAGGATAAAGCTGCATCTAAGCTTTAAAGGAAGATATCACTGCAAGAAGGCAGGATACAGTATCACTGTAGGAAGGCAGGATACAGCATAGCTGGAAGAAGGAATGAACAGCAAAGTATAAATAACGCTGAACTTCGATACAGCAAAGCAAGAAAGAACGGCGTGCAGCAACGCTGCAAGAAAAGGATACAGGAGTACTGCTAGAAAGAAGTTACAGCAGCACTGCCAGAAGATACTGCAACCAAGTCTAAAATACAGCAGCATTGAAAGAAAGCATCAGCTGCACAAGGACCTAGTATACAGCGCAGACTTACAAGTCAGTTAAGTAATACAGCGCCAACTACAAGACGAAGTATCCTGCAAATCCTAGGAAGGATAAATGCAGTACGAGGAACGGAGATTCAAGCAAGAATAAAAGAGCCGTTCAAGAAAAAGTCAAAGTAGCAGACACAGAGCCAATAAGAAGATGCCACATGGACTGACGCGCTGCAGAAAGTTGTGAGCCACAACTGCCGCATTAAATGCTCCGAAAGGAAAAGTCAAGTCGCATTAATGCGAACCATACTTTGGCCAGGCTACTTCAAATTCAAAAGAGGGATGTCTCCTTCAACGGACATCTTCTCCTACAAGTATAAATAGAGGTCGAGGAGAACTGAAGCTGGTTACTGTCACTGTTACTAAGAACTAAAATCCATACGCGAAAGTTTCAAGCTTATAAGTTTCAAGTATTCAAACCAACAGTTTCAGTCACTCAACCTATCGAAGTGAAGCAAGTTCAAGCTGAAAGTTTCCCTACGGATTCAGAAGCTCACTTCGAAGCACAAGTTTAAGAAAACCTTTTTATCCTTTTAACCTTGTTGCTGTGTGCTTAGGTTGTTTTAGTGGTGTCAAGCAGTTGATAGGAGAAATCCTTGCTGTTTGTTTAGTTGTCTAAGTGTTAGGCAGTTTCCCTGTGTGGGAGTGTAGAACCCTGTGTGGGTTAGCCTTTGAAGTTTGCAGTTGCTGTGTGTACGCTGGACTTCAGTAGGTGGTTTGCTTTGTAAAGTTGATAGATTGTTAGGAGAGTCCTGTAAATCAATCTTGCTTAACAAAGTTCCTGCTCGAGGAGCAGTAGAGTGGACGTAGAAGGATTACACCACCTTCGAACCAATATAAACCATAAGTGTTTTAATTGCTTTATTTATCTGTGCGTTTATCTTCTGCATTATTATCTGTCTCTCATCTTAAAACGTTTTGAAAGAAGCATTCTTGAGAAAAACAGCCTTGTGTTTAAAAGTTAATTTCCGCTGCGTATAAAACTCCAGGTTACAGCGTGCAACACTGTATCGTAGCGCTGCAAGCAGTAACCATCTATCGCTGCAAGCTTAAGTAACTTGCAGTGCAAAACGGTTGTTTTAAAAGTTTTTGAAAATCGACCAAGGTTCATTCACCCCCCCTGAACCTCGGACACCACTTGGGACCAACAGAGTAGATAAGTCAAGAAGCATTAAATGCAAGTCATGTCTTTGATCAGAACCCTAATTTCAAACGAGAGATATCTCCTTCAACAGATATCTTTCTACAAGTATAAATAAGGGTGAAGCTACACTGAGGCTGGTCACTGAAACATTTGCGCTCTAAAGATCAAGCATTTCAAGCTAATACTCTCAAACATTCTTACAAGTTTCAGTCACTCGACCTAGTGAAGTGAACAAACTCAACCTCAAAGATCCTAAGAGGATATAGAAGATCACTTCACCGCACCAATTGAAGAAATAACAAACATATACTTTTACCTATTTGTTTTGTGTTAGGTTGTTTTAGGTGTCATCAGTTGAAAGGTTTTATCTTTGTTGTTTGTTCTTAGTTGTCTAGGAGAAAGACAATTTCCCTTTGTGGGTGTTTAGAAATCATTTGTGGATTTGTCATTAGAACTTGCAGCAACTGTGTGTAAAGCTTAGTTCTAGTAGGTGATAACTTGTTAGGTTGATAGACTGTTAGGTGATATCCTGTAAACCAATCTTACTTAACGAAGTTCCTGCTCAAAGAAGCAGTAGAGTGGACGTAGAAGAATTACACCACCTTCAAACCACTATAAATCCATAAGTGTTTTTATTCGCTATATATATTCTGTGCTGCATCTTTGTTTACATTAATCATAAACATAAAAGAATCTACATAAGAAAGCATTTTTGAGAAAACAAGCTTTCAGTCAAAATATATTTTCCGCTGCAAGAACTCTAAGATACAACATACTACACTGCTTCATAGTGTTGTAAGTTGTGTTAGCTTGTGCTGTAAGTTCAACTAACTTACAGTGTAGCAAGTTTGAAACGATTTTCAAAATCAACGAAAGTTCATTCACCCCCGAACCTCCGAGACCACTTGGGACCAACACAAAGAAAATATTTTTGTGAGATTAGGCGATGTACTTGTTAAACTTATACTTATAGTATTTACTTCATACTGTACATAAAAGTAAATGTAAGATGTGATGCAAGAGGTAGCAGTACTGAACCGTGATTGGTGTTAACGGCCTCGAAATTGGTTTTAAGATTATTTTTATTTTTCTTAGGTATTCATGCTAAAAAGAATTTTATTGTTGATTTCTTTTAACAAAAGTTTTACTCAAACGATTTAATTCCTTTTGAGATGTTTTAAACTGTTTTAAAACTCTAGCATGTTTCTTACAAAGTTTGGTTCCGTTGTTTTCTAAAAAAATTAAAATAAATAAAAAATCCTTACAAAGATTTTTATTAGTAAGAAAGTTATGCTGCTTTAGTAGAAATAACTACTTACAAAAAGGGGGTGTTACAATATTACATCAATAATTGACCTCTTAGCATATTTCATCTCATAGTGGTAACTCATTTAAGCATTATCAAGGTTAAATTTATAAATTCATTGAAAGAATAACTTATATCTTTTAATTTTGACAACTCACTAATTTGATATTTGTAAATAAGTAATAAAATTATTAAAATCACTTATGATTATTTCATATTCTCTACAACTTGTTGTTTTCACAATTATCACTCAATTGCTTATTAACAAATCAACCAAATCTAAGTAGATTTTTTAACTTATGCAACATACAAATATTTATACTAAATTAATTAACTAGTTTTCCTTTTTAAAAGATGGAGAATGTTTGTTTGAAGTGTAATCATGATTTCATAAATAAGGACTAACCTGTTTCTTCTCCTTCTTTATTCCTCTCCTATGTTTCGTCCCTTTTTCTTTCCTTCTTCTTTGATTTTGTTTTCTTCTTAATGTTTTCACTTTTTATTCTACTATTATAATTAATGATAACATGACTCATCATTTGATATGGACACACGTCCACTTTTTCTTCATATTTATTAACATTGTACGTGAGTCATCATAGCATTATCAATTATTAATTTAAATTACTTTCTTTATTAGAATAATGTGATTATTCTTATTTTAGTTAACTATTTAAAGAAGTATATACATCTACACATAATGTTTGCATTTATTTACATATTAAAGCTTACATGTCCATGCAATATAAATTTCATCTTCAAATTTTTTATTTCAAGCAACAAATATTAAATATAAAAAGGTTGACATAAGTTAAGTTGGCGGTTTTCAATCTCTAATAATAAATAGGCAAACTCAAGATTTAAAAAGTTTAAATAAATAAATAAGATGGACACATTATTAATATCAATATAAATTGAAGTATCACATAATAATCAACATGCAATTCATAAAATGTATGGATGCATGAACTATTTTCGTCAAAGAGTAACAAGAGGCTCAAATCTCACAATATACCATACCGACCCATCCCTGCACATGCATGCCAATAGTTCTCAAGACAAAACACCAACTTTTTATTTTTATTTATTTTTTATTTTTTAATCCTTTCTAAAAATAGAAGGAAATTTATATGGGAAACCTCACTTATTTCTATTTTGGATAGTGATTTTGTTTTTATACAAATTTGTATTTCTCTCGTGCGTTTATATGGGTTATTATATTTGTTTCTTAAATAATATTTTATATACATATATTTAGATGAATTTGAAAATACATTTTTCGATTTTGTGTACTTATGTTTAATATTGTGATCTAATTAGTATAATATTTTTTTCCAGAATTATTATTATAATTAAGATTTTATAGATTTAAAAAAATCCAATTTATATTGTCTATTTGTTTACTTTATAATAATAATTTCAGTTTTTAAAACAATTTTCTATTGATTTATTTTCTTAGATTTTTAAGATAGTTTTAAATGTATTAATTATCTATTTTGAATGTATTTTTAAGATAGTTTCTATTTTTTCAATATTTTTAGATTAATTATTGTTAATTTGATTGTTAAACTTTTTTTTAGAAATTTTATTTGTTGATATTTAGAAATTTTAAAATAACAATTATGAATTTAAAATATTTTTAATTTTATTATAATTTCATATCTACTACATGATATTTTTACTTATATTTAAAAAATTAATTGTTTAAATAAAAAACTACATAATTGACATATAGATTACAATTATGAAATTTTAATACCATTTATAATAAAAACTCAATAATTTTAAAAAAATTATATTTGTACTTTAGAATTTACTTATATAAAATTACTATAGATAAAAAAGAATATTCAAATTATTATTACCTTTTCATACTCAAACAGCCTAATAAGAGGACTAACTTTTTAAAAATACATTTAGCCCATTTTTTTGACTAATTTACTAATTCCACATTAAATTGAAGATATGGCTAAGAGGGATACCAAAACCCTCATCCTTATTTCTCTACCGGCACTACCTCCTCCGTCTACTTCTTTTGTCACCACTGCCGCTTTTCCCTCAACTTCAACCCTTTTTTCGCCACACAACCCACTTTCCGTCGTACCTATTTAGAGTGGTGGTTTCATCCCCGCCAATATCAATTATCATCCTGTTCTTATTATATATTCTTTTTAATCTCTTGTTATTTCGAATTTTCTTCACTTTGTTGGAAAAATCTGCAATTTTTGCTCATTTTGGGGCAATTTTGTATGAGGGTCCCGTACCCAAATTAAAAAATAAGTCATTCAAAAGTGTTCTCCTCCAAGAGAGGTTCGAGACGGTATATAGCTTGCCCAAAATATTTTAATGGGTGAATGAAAAATTATGGGTCGAAATGGTGACTTTGGATCCTTTTGTGGAATGATTGGGAGCTTGGATGTGTCTTGTCCCACATCGGAAAACTGAAACTAATTTCATTGGTTTATATTATTTTTTTCCGTTGTTGGAGATAAGAATGGATGGCAAGAAAATTCTCTCTCGCGCGCGTGGAGGGTGCAAATCAAATGTGGTTTCAACTTCAAACCTTGGACTCGGGTGTGTGCGCGACTTGCGTACACGAATGTTGGACCAGAGATGGCGGGCCTAGCCTCATTGTTTTTGCCGCTTAAATTACATGTACATATTTTGTCTTTTGAATCTATGTACACGTACACGAATTTTCCAAGTTATATGTGTACACGAGTTACACTCTTTATGTACACGTATTGCCACATAACTTCATGTACACATACATGTATTGCCATATAATTCATGTACAGGAGTGACACTCTGTGTGTACACTATTTGGTGACCTGCCACTTAAATTACATGTACACGTTTTGTCTTTTGAATCTGTTTGCACGTACACGTATTTGTCAAGATATATATGTACACGAGTTACACTCTTTGTGTACATGTATTGCCACAAAACTTTGTGTACATGTACACATATTGCTACATAATTCGTGTACAGGAGTGGCACTCTGCGTGTACACTATTTGGTGACCTTTCATGTACATAATTTTTCAGCTCCAAGTGACTTTTTGACTCTTTTGCAACGATCGATTTTTAATCTTCCAACTACTTGTAACGATCTTAGAATGGCTATATAATAAGCTAGCCCGCCACTTTGAAATACATAGAACTCATCTCTCCTTTGTAAATTTTACTTCGTTCATCCTTCAATCCGTTGATACTGATTGGGTGTGCTTCCAATTCGTTGTTGGTGGGAGTTGGGTGCTCGACTCGCCATCTTGCAACCATTGTATCCTGAGAAATGGAGATCTTTGTATACCTCTAGCACCATGGAGGTGATGAATCTGTTTTAAGGAAATTGTGAGACACAGGCCTTAGTTTTTCATTCTGTTTGTTTCTGGTTTTATTTTGTTTTTAGTCATTTCCTCAATTCCATATTACTAACAATCTTAAAATAGATTCGGAAAATAGCTAAGATAACCAATCCTGTCAGTGTACAATTCAATCATGTTGACAAACCTGAAAAAGTAAATGGATTGAACTTTAAATATTGGCAACAAAAGATGCTTTTTTATCTGACTACTCTAAATCTTGCTAGGTTCCTCATTGAAGATGCACTGAAGCTAGGTGAAAATCCTGATGCTCAGGCTATTAATGCACTTGACGCTTGGAATCATTCAGACTTCCTTTGTTGGAACTATGTCATGAACGGCCTAGCCGATTCTCTGTACAATGTGTACAATTCCATGAAAACTGTTATGAAACTGTGGGAATCCTTGGATAAGAAGTATAAGTCTGAGATGCTGGTGCCAAGAAGTTCATCGTTGGCAGATTCCTCAACTTTAAGATGGTTTATACCAAGACTGTCATCAGTCAAGTTAAACAACCGAAACTAATTCTACATAAAATCCACTCCGAAAGAATGCAGCTAAGCAAGACCTTTCAAGTTGCCACTATCAATGAGAAACTACTACCGAGGTAGAAAGACTTCAAGAACTATTTGAAGCATAAACGTAAGGAGATCAATGTTGAAGAACTTATTATTCATCTCCGAATTAAGAAGGACAATCGTGGCTCTAAAAAGAAGCCTTTCAGTCCTGATATGGCAAGGCTAATGTAATTGAGCACGATCAAGGTTAAAGAACAACAACAACAAGAAATTTGGTCCCGTTGGCAAAGGTGTTTTAGGGTCGAAGAAGGAGAACTTTAAAAGGAAGTTTAGTAGAAACTACTTTAATTATGATAAGCCTGATCACAACACGGCTGAATGTAGAAAGGCTAAAAAAACAAGAGGCTAACATGGTTGATAACATCGTTAAAGATGTTAATGACATGCATCTCGCTGCTGTGGTCTCTGAGGCGAACGTGGTGAATTATAATCCTCTCTAATGGTGGATTGATACTGGTGCCACACGTCATGTGTGTTCAAGCAAAGAGTTGTTTAGTGTCCTTCAAAAGTTTGAGATTGAGGAGAAGCTAAATATGGGCAATTCTGTCATTTTTGATGTGAAAGGCGAAGGAAATGTGGTTCTAAAGATGATTTCTAGGAAGGAACTGACTCTTGACAACATGCTGTTTATGCTGGAGATTCGTAAGAATTTGGTGTCTGGCTCGTTACTGATCAAGCATAGTTTTCGTGTTGTTCTTGAGTCTGATAAAGTTATTTTAACTAAAAATGGAATGTTTGTAGAAGAGGGTTATGTTGTTGATGGGTTGTTTAAGCTCAATGTAATGGTTGTTAAACTAAAGATGATGAATAAAACTATTACCCCTTCTGTTTATATGATTGAGTCTTCCATTGTTTGGCATGGTAGACTAGGACATGCCAATTTTGATAGCTTGCGCAAGTTGATGAACTTAAAAAACATACCTACATTCCATATTGACTCTAACTATAAATGCGAAACGTGTGTTGAAGCAAAACTAACGAGATCATCTTTCTAAACTATTGAAAGAAATAGTGAACCAATAAGCCTAATTCACACTGATGTATGTGACTTAAAAACGGTGTAAACTCATGGTGGAAACAAGTATTTTATCAAGTTTATAAATGATTGTACCAAATACATTTTAGTTTATCTTCTCAAGAGCAAAGATGAAGTGATAGATAAATTCATTCTTTATAAAACTGAGGTGGAAAATCAATCAAATCAAAAAATTAAGGTGCTAAGAAGTGATAAAGGAGGTGAATATGAATCACCTTTCGCTGATCTCTGTGCTTAGCATGGGATTAGGCATGAGAGAACAACACCTTATTCACCTTAACAAAATGACATTGGAGAACGTAAAAATCACACTTTAAAATAAATGATGAATATTATGCTCTTAAGTTTGGGTTTACCTCCAAACATGTGGGGGGAGTTGTGCTATCAGCCAACTACATTTTAAATAAGGTTTCCAGAAAGAAGCTACACAAAAGTCCATATGAACTTTGGAATGGTAGGACGCCTTGCTATAAATACTTGTGAGTGTGGGGGTGTCTTGCAAAGATAACTATTCCTCTTCCTAAAAGAGTAAAAATCGGGCCAAAAACTATTAATTGTATTTTCATCAGATATGCACACAATAGTAATGCTTATCGATTTCTTGTGCATGAATCTCGGATTTCTAATATGCACAAGAACACGATAATTGAGTCCCGAAATACCTTATTTTTTGAACACATATTTCCATATAAATCCCAAGTGAAAGTCGTTTTCACTAGTAGGGTCATGGAAACTATGGAAGAGGTTCAAAATGAAGGAATTGAAGTCGAACTAAGGCATAATAAAAAAGGGCAAGGGTTGAAAAATTCTTTGGAACTGATTTTCTTACCTACATGTTTGAAAGTGAACCACAAAACTACTCTGAAACTGTGAATTTCTTTGAAGGTCCTCTTTGGAAAGAAGCAATTCATAGTGAAATTGATTACATTTGCAGAATCGTACGTGGGAACTAGTGGATCTTCCTCGCAGAAATAAACCACTAGGGTACAAATGGATCTTCAAAAGGAAGATGAAGGCAGATGGAACAATTGATAAATATAAGGCTAGACTTGTGATAAAGGGTTACGATCAGAAACAAGACCTTGATTACTTTGATAATTATTCTCCTATTACGAGAATAACCTCCATTAGAATGGTTTTGGCTATTGCAGCTTTAAAAATCTTGAAGTGCTCAAATGGATGTCAAGACTGCATTTCTAAATGGAGATTTAGAAGAAGAAATCTACTGGAGCAACCTGAAGGTTTCCATGCTCCAAGACTAGAGAACAAAGTGTGTAAGTTTGTGAAGTCGTTATACGACTTGAAACAAGCACCAAAACAATGGCATGAAAAGTTTGATAATGCCATGATGAACAATGGGTTTAAGATCAATGAGTGTGACAAATATGTTTATGTAAAGAACACTGAAAATGATTACGTTATTCTACGTAGATGATATGCTCATAATCGGGAGCAATGATAAAATGATTAAATCCACTAAAGATGTGTTAAATGCAAAGTTTGACATGAAGGATATGGGTCTGGCGGATGTGAATCTTTGAGTTAGAATCCATAGATCATCTGAAGGACTTATGTTAAGTCAAACTCACTATGTTGAGAAAATCCTTAGAAAAATTTGGTAAGGATGATTCTGCTTTTACCAGAACTCCGATAGACCCTAGTGAACATCTATAAAAGAATAGAGTGGATGGTGTATCCTAAGTTGAATATTCAAGAATAATTGGAAGTCTGATGTACTTAATGAGTTGTACAAGACCAGACATTGCCTACGCTGTTAGTAGACTCAGCAGGTACATGAGTAATCTAAGTGCCAATCACTGGAAATGAATCATAAGAGTACTTAGGTATTTGACATATACTGCTGATCATGGTTTGCACTATTCTAAATATCCTGTTGTAGTCAAAGGTTATAGTGATACAAACTGGATATCGGATATGAAGGACTCTAAGTCCACAAGTATATTTGTACTTACTTTAGGTGGTACAGCCGTTTCATGGAAGTCTTCTAAGCAAACGGTGATTGAAAGATCCACTATAGAGTCGGAGTTTATTGCTCTAGACAAATGTGGAGAAGAAGTTGAATGGTTTCGACAATTCTTATAAGATATTCCAATGTGGCCTAAACTAGTGCCTACAATCAGTATTCATTGTGATAGCTAATCGGATATAAGATGTTAGTCCCAAGTGGTGTCCGAGGTTCAAAGGGGGGTGAATGAACCTTGGTCGACTTTGCAAATCTTTCGAAAAACCTTTCTGCTCTACAAGTTACTTGAACTTGAAGCGCCAGACAGTTACTGCTTACAACACTAGGATGCAGTGGTGCACGTTGTAACTAGAGTTTATATGCAGCAGAAAATATGATTTATAATATAAGGCTGGTTTCCTCAAATATGCTCCTTTTCAAAACATTTTATGCTTATGAGATAGATATATATATATAAGAATGAAATAAGCACAGATAAGAAAACAATAAAATACTTATGGTTTATAGTGGTTCGAAGGTAGTGTAATCCTTCTACGTCCACTCTACTGCTCCTCGAGTAGGAACTTTGTTAAGCAAGATTGAATTACAGGACCCTCCTAACAATCTATCAACTTTACAAAGCAACAACCTACTGAAGTCCAGCGTACACACAGCAACTGAAAACTTCAAAGGCTAACCCACACAGGGTTTTACACTCCTACACAAGAAAGCTGCCTAACACTAAACAACTATACAAACAGCAAGGATCTCTCCTATCAACTATTCGACACCTCTAAAATAACCTAAGCACACAGCAACAAGGTTAAAAGTATATTAGTTTTGTTTCTTCAACTGGTGTGACAAAGTGAGCTTTTGAATCCTTCGAGGGATCTTTCAGTTTGAACTTGCTCCACTTCTGAGAGGTTGAGTGACTGAAATTGATGGTAGATTTGAGTGCTTGTAACTCGAAAGCTTGTGAGTTTTTGCGCAAATGTTTCAGTTGTTCAATAGTCAGTTCCAGTGTTGTTCATCCTCTATTTATACTTGTAAGAGAAGATATCTGTTGAAGGAGATATCTCTCTTTTGAATTTGAAGTAGTCTGATCAAAGGCATAGCTCGCATTTAATGCGACTTGACTTTATCTTTTGGAGTATTTAATGCGGCAGTTGCGGCTCACAGCTTTCTGCACCGCGTCAGCCCACGTGGCATCTTCGTATTGGCTCCGTGTCTGCAACTTTGATCTTGTATCGAACGGCTCTATTTATTCTTGCTTGAATCTTCATTCCTCGTACTGCATTTATCTTTCCTAGGATTGTAGGATATATTTTGTTGTAGTTGGCGCTGATTGACTTCTCTGAATTGTAAGCTTTGCGCTGTATCCTAGGTCTTCATACAGCTAATGTTATCTTGCAGTGCTGCTGTAACTAAGACCTGGTTGCAGTATCTTTGAGTAGAGTTGCTGCATCTCTTTCTTCCAGCACTCTTGTATGTCATTCCTTTTTTCTTAGCTGTAGTGAAGTTCTGTCTTCTTGCAGCGATGCTGTATCTGTCTTCTTGCTGCGATGCTGTATCTGCCTTCTTGCAGCAGCTTCTTTTCTTGAAAGGCTTAGATACAGCTTTATCCTTGTCAAACCTCCATTTTTCAGCACAAAACAATAGACTCAAACCTAATCTATATATTCACTTAAA
Organism: Scutellaria barbata; assembly: GCA_028654395.1. Lineage (NCBI taxonomy): Eukaryota > Viridiplantae > Streptophyta > Magnoliopsida > Lamiales > Lamiaceae > Scutellaria > Scutellaria barbata. The sequence goes on along the minus strand of CM053651.1, from coordinate 7,132,304 downwards.
CATTGTGAAAAATAGGGTACTTAACACTTCCTATTACAGATACGTTTTGTCTCATCAAAATCGAGACGTTGAAATCCTAATAATTTTTCCCTTTTTGATGATGACAAAACCTTTACATTATTTCGTTTATGAAGAAAGATTTTTACTTTACAGATTATTGTAAGATCAGTGTTACATGCTTGTACAGCTTTCATAAATATAAACCCTGGATTCATCAGAGATGCATCATGCTATTCCTTTATCACTAAACATCAGGAAAAACATAAACAACAGGCATAAGTTCATAAGGATTGAACTTTGAACAGAAATGAAATGAAATTTCTTCATTAACTAAGAGAAATTTACAAGGCATATACATATTACAGCAGGGATCACAAGAGAGTATGTAAATTACTGAAACAGGGACCTTTTTGTAGACGATTCTTCAGGTCTTCTATCAGCAAACTTTTCTAGGCCTTCTCTTCCTCTTGATCCCTTCCACCAGTCCCTGATGGACTCTTGATAGGACTCATCTAGCTTCTGCATAAATACTGGAATTTGAATCCACCTAAGCCAGAAGTCCTCACAATAGGGCACAATCCTGCCATGCTTTACTAGGTCGATATAGTATCTCTGAATTTCAAGTTCTCCTTCCCTAGAGAGCTGCTCATATCTCTTCAATGCAGTCTTGCAAGTGTGATATCTGCTGAATTTACCTTTCCTGCATAGGGTTTTGAAGTTCCTGAGATATTCTGATCGCTTATACAAGGTGATCTCCTCAAATGATGGATTCCTGTCAGTAGGCAGTCTGATTTCCTTAAAGATGTCAAATCTCCAAGCCATATTTTCTCCTTCAGGCCTCTGATCCATCAGAACGGAAACTTCAGCAGAGATATTTTCAGTGTCAAGACGAGGGATCTCTTGAGAAAGGTATTGGTAGAGGTCCTTGGGAAAAATTCTCCTCTCACCAATTACTCCGAGTCTTTGAATCCAAGCATATGGATCTTGTTCTTCTCTTTGGCACCTCTGACTCTCGGACTCGTCCCCACTCATCCTCTTCCTTGAGCCTTGCTGCTGGCCCTCATACCCTCTCTTTGTATGATGATGAGAGGGAGGTGCTACATCTTTGCTTGCAGCTCTGCTGGGTACAGCGCCTGCTGCTGATCTTCTTGCAGCACCAGCTCCTCCATCATCATCTCTTCTCCATCGCTTAGGAGATGGGATGTCAGCCGCAGCAGATGATTCAGACCTCTTTCTCCTCTTATTGAGAGGTTGCTGGTCATCATCATTATCATCTTCTTCTTCAGCTTCTTCTAAGCTCCTGTATCTATTTTCAACTTCTTCCCCCTTTTCGGCATCATCAAAAGCCGGGGACTGAGCAGGGGCAGCTGGGACCATCTTGGAACGTGGTCTTTGGGTCGGTTCAGGAGTGGCCTTAGGAGCATTAACATACTAAGGGAAGGCTCGGAAAACGATGTCCCTCAGTTCTCCAACAATCAGCTCCAGGTTCCCCAAACGATTGTCCACACTTCTAGTTCGCTGGGACTGATCAGGTGTGCGATCCAGAAGTGTTTCCAGGACGAGGGAGTGAGTGTTCAGCCTGTCAAAGGCATTCTCAGCATGGCGCTTGCACAACCTTATCTCCTGGTGAGTCTGTACAGCTTCAACTTTCAACTCTCTCTCCATCCTGACCCATTCCATGTAGAGCCTGTGGGAGTGATCATTGAGCGTTCTCTTGGTCATCCCAGGCAGGGCTTCAAGGTCCTTCTTGAAACCTGTCATGGTTTCAGCGTGGAATTGGGCAGTGACCCTAAGACTGTTGCGCATGGTAGACTTGTGCTCCTAGAGAGCGTGCACCAGATGTCTAACTGCGACTTCAACTCGGTTGATCGATTCATTAAGAGTCAACTTCGAATTCCTTCTTGTTGAGGCAGTAGAGGATGCAGCGAATGGTATTACAGCTTGAATAATCGGAGCTGCATCTTACCTTGGAATCTCAGCAGCAACCTCATCCTCATGATTGCTAATTTGGGAACTTGTAGAGCTCGAGGATGAGTACTCTTCTTCTTCTGCCTCCTCTTCACCGGATGAGATTTCAACAGGGTCTGCTCCACTAGATTTCAGCCCATAAACAGCTATGTTGCGCTTCCTCATCATCCTGGCGAAGTCGGCATGAGTAACCTCAGCGTCCTCGGTAACCTCTGCTGCTATAACCTTGAAAGGTTCTTGAGAACATGTAGCAGTTGCAGCGTTAACCTCCTCTTGAGGTGTCTCTAGCTGCACAGGGGTTACCTCAGCTACTTCTTCAGCCTCCTCTGTGGGTACTGTCTGAACAGCCGTCCCAGCAGAGGTCTTCTCACCCTCAGGGAGTATTGTCAGAACAACAGCCTCCCCTGACGTCTTCTCCAAGGACCCCATCTCCTCAACCAGTCCTGCAACTTGGACAGGTTCCGTTGCAAGAATGGGTTCTTGCAGCTCTGGTTGGTTTCTTGCAGCGTCCACAGCATTCAGCACTGTATGCTTCTTTACTGCAAGAATCTCAGCTTCCACCCTCCTTGTCTCTCCAGCAACTTCTTCTTGGGTGGTCGCCTGCTGTACTGCTGTCTCCGCTAGTACAGGGAGCCCAGCCTCGGCAACTTCCTCCATGGTTGCATCATCGACATCTTCAGTAAGATTAGAGATTACTCCCTGGATGATGGCTAACGGTTCCCTTTGTGAGTCCGCAGCAGCAGCATCCATGCGTACAGAGGAATCGCCATAGTCCAACAGTTGAGATTCTCCATCCTCCAAAGGATCCAGCGAGACAATGTTGGAGAGGCCCTCAACTACTTGCTCGTATGCAGGGGAGTTCATGTGATGTTGACTTGAACTTTCTTCTCCCCGCATCCTTCTAGGAGTGTACTGCATCCTGGTCTCCTTTACACTTTGTTGCAGCGCTTGTTGCAGCATAGCTTCCTCAGCTTGCTCCACTCCCAAGGTGTCGATTTTCTCTTGAGCAAAAGCGACATCATCGCCTCTTTTTACAGCCTCCGCAACCGAGGTAAGGAAGACCTGCACATCCTCCAATGCTGCTCTCATCGGCAGCTCTGCAGAGTTGGATTCTGTAAGAGCTTTTCCCTTCCCTTTATCCTTTGCTCCCTAAGCAGCACTGCTTTCACCAAGCTCCTGAACTCTTCTGCATACTCAGGTTGCAGGAGTGCCAGAATGTCTTCTGATTTGGCCCATTCCAGGACAGCTTGTTCGACTGTTAGGAAATCCTTCCACTTCAACAGGATTTCCCCCTTAGCCAGCCGCATCTCTCTCCAGAGATTGTATTGCAGCTCTATATTTCTAGCCGCAGGAAGGGTAGGATCAAGCACTGAAGCTTCTGTTTGAAGACGAGCTTCTTCAGTTGGCTTGACCCAGAGCTGATGTGGCTTCTGAAACAGATGTGACTCATCCCCAAGATTTTCTACCACCTCAGAAGGTGTAGAGAGTTGGGAATCAAGAGCTCATTCTTGATCCCGGGGCTGATGTGACTCATCCTCAACAACAATTACAGCCAACTTGCTGTAGAGAGTTGGTTGCCAGCAGCTGCAGCAACCTTCTTCTTGCTGTGAGGGGCCCTTCTCACCAAGGGTGCATCGTCATCTGAGGAAGAGGATTCAGTTTCAGGTATAGCTTTCCCTGAGCTCCTCTTGATGACGGGAAGAGGGTCTTGAATGTCCTCTTCTTCTTCGTCTTTCCCATTGCATACTGCTTCATCTTACAGGGCCAGGGTAGCATGTCTTTTGTCTTTGGTTTTCTTCCTTGCTGCCCCAGCTTCTGCTATCTTCGGTTGGATCTTACCCTTCTTCTTCTCCCCTATATACTTTTTGATGGGGATGGGAGTCGGTGCTGCAAGTTGAAGACCAAGCTTACAGAGCAAAGAATAAATGGTGATACCATAGCTTCGTCGCTCCGTTATCTTCTCTACTTCCTCCCACAGCCTCTTCATGATGAACCTTGCCCAGTTCACCTTTTCTCTGGCTATGGTAGCGGACGTGAACTGGAATCGGAGATCTTTGCACTTGTCATAACTTCCTGTTCGACCTTCAATGAAATATGCATAGATATCATGAAGGAGTTCAAACTCCAGCTTGAAGAACTTCTTGGGGGCGCTTCTCTTGATTTCAGCCCCTGCATCCCTTGCTCGAAAGAGGTCCCACATCTCTTGAGCAGTACCTTCCCCATAGTTCAACAACTGACTGGGGGTCAGACCTCCGGTGGAAATGCTGAAGGTGACAGTGATGTCTCTGACGGTTAGAGACCGCTCTTCCTCGCCTGCATCCATCCTGAACAGGATGTAATTTCTATCCTCCACCTACTTTGCGTAGGAGTAGAATCTCTGTACTGACTCCACAGAGAAGCCAGCATAAACAGTGATCAGAAGCCCTAGGACTTGGGTCCACTGAAGGGCATCGAAGATTCTCTTGACGAGGGCATTATCATATAACCCAGATGCATAGACGTGCTCCTGGTTGATCAAGCGTCCTTCCAAGATGATGATTTGCCTGGCTGTCATAGATTTCTTAGAGAGAAAAGATGAAGAACTTCGAAGATTTGGACTTAGAAAGATTTTCACGAAAAGAAGTTTCTCTCCTTGGTTGATGGTGAAAAATGATTTCAAAAGGTGCGGTTATGCGAGTTCTGGCGGATCTCAAGGGACGTGTAGTAAGATCAAAGGTTGAGATAAATCAGAGAAAGTTGATCTTACAGTCCAGAAAAAGATGGATATGTCAAATTGTCGCTAATTATTACAAGGCGTGTGGGCTTCTGAGCGTAACCCTTCTGAGCGTGGGCTTATTACAAGGTTGCAGCATCCTTGGTACGAGGTTGCAGAGTAATCAATACTCTTTTGAAATAAATGCTGTAACCTGATGCTGCTTACACTCCCGATTTCTGCTGCACTGTAAGAATATATAATGCAGCGTTGTTTGAACCCAGCACTGTATGAAAGCGTAATTTACAGCACTATACTTACTACTTCTCGTAAGCATGCAGAGGTTCCCCCTTGATTTTTGCACCTTCTATTTCTCCTCATAACTTAAGAATTCCCAGCTCGTTTCTAAGCATAGAAAACCTCGATTCACTTAAAGGTTTAGTGAATATATCTACAAGCTGGAGATCCGTATGAACATTCTCAAGCACAATATCCTTCTTTTCCATGTGATCTCTTATAAAATGATGTCGTATGTCAATGTACTTCGTTCTTGAGTGAGAAACACGATTAAGAGTAATTGCAATAGCACTTGTATTATCACAGAGAATTGAAGTCTCTTTTTCTTCAATCCCATAATCTCTAAGTTGCTGTTGTATCCAGAAAATCTGCGTACAACAACTTCCTGCTGTAACATACTCTGCTTCTGCTGTAAATGTTGCAATCGAAGTTTGCTTCCTGCAGAACCATGATACAAGTTTATTTCCCAAAAACTAACAAGTCCCACTGGTACTCTTCCGATCAATCTTGCAGCCTGCATAATCTGAGTCAGAGTAGCCTTTAAGCTTGAATCCTCCTTCCTAGGGATACCATAGGCCTACTTCCTGAGTTCCTTTTGTTAGGATGTATACTATAAGCTTAGCTTTTGTATAAACATCTTTTTATGATATGAGAATCTTTTATGGTCAAATGTTTTGCATTTTATATTTTTTATATATGTTATTGCAATTGTCCAATTAATTTATATTGTAGATAACATGGTGTGTGGTGCCACACAAAAGATCATGTTATCAGTTCTTTATAGATTATAAATGGTAGCTCACAACCGAGATAATTTTGGACAAATTATTGGAATGGTTGTAGTGTAATTTGGTATCAATCTATCTTAATTATAAAATTACACTAGTACATTTTGTATGTATTGAGCAGGACCAATTGAGATTGTTTTATTTGTACTGACTGCATAAATAGAACAAGACCTCTGTTATTATGGATGTGAGTCCTCTTAATCATTGTATGATAACGGGCATGTATACTCGATATATGTTTTTTAAATTTACCAATGGGTGAGATTTAATTATTAAATCAATAAGCTCGGTAAATTGGGATACAATGTTGTTTATATGGTGTGTTGTTGATTATATAATGAAACCGTATCCTAATTATTTAGGATGATGATGTTCCCTTGAGGAACTCATAAGGATTATCATGTAAACCCTGCAGGTGGATTTATTCCGGCATGATAATAAGGTTGAGTGGTACTACTCTTGGAATTAAATGTTAATTAATTGAATTGTCAGTAATTCATTTAATTGACGGACATTCGATATCTTAAACACGGGGAGATAAACGCGCACATAATAAATAGGAACCATATCTAATATGGATTTGGGACGGTAGTTCAATAATATCTCTTTAGTGGATCGAGATATTATTGATAGGCTTAAGAAGTATATTCTGATCGAATTTAGGACTCCTAAGCCTATCAGGAGACTGATTTCTAATCTTCCTCAAGGTCCTTGTTAACGCCTATAAATATTCCTCAAGTCAGCAGTTTTCTATACACACGAAATCTGAGATACGATTTAATAAAAGGCGGCTGAAAGTCTCGATAGCTCGTTGCCCACACAACGTTCGAGAAAAAGACGAGGAATACAGCAGAAGTTTGTGAGATCCAGGCTCCATCGATTCCTCGATCTACAGTTCTGACCTTAGAACTAATATCGATGCAAAAGGTATGATTCGTTTATCCACTATGCGTTAATCATATTTGCATGAACCTCGATTCGGATAATTGTATAGGGTCGGCGATCCAATGGTTCCAACACCTTTCAGATATTTAATAATCCTTTTGACCGCTGAAAGATGTGATTCCTTTGGTGCTGCTTGAAATCTTACACAGACTCCTACTGCAAACATAATGTCTGGCCTGCTTGCTGTAAGATACAGTAAGGACCGATTAGGCGTCTGTACTTTGTGATATCAACATCTTTACCATCTTCTTCTTTGTCAAGGCTTATTGATATAGACATAGGAACAGATGTTGCTGCACCATTCTCCATGCCAAATTTCTTGATAAGCTTCTTCGCATACTTGACTTGACTGATGAAAGTTCCTGTAGACAGCTGTTTTACTTGCAGCCCAAGAAAGAAACTTAATTCTCCCATCATACTCATCTCGAACTTTGACTGCATCAGGTTAGAGAACTTCTCACATACCTCTTTGTTGGTGGATCCGAAGATGATATCATCCACATATATCTGTACTAGCAATACACTTTCTCCATCTTGTATTCTAAAAATCGTCTTGTTGATTGTTCCTTTCTGGAAACCATTCTCTAGCAGATAAAGAGATAAGGTGTCATACCAAGCTCTTGGAGCTTGCTTAAGTCCATATAGGGCCTTATATAACCGAAACACCTTCTCTTCTGCTTGATCTTCAAAGCCTGGAGGTTGTTCCACATAAACTTTCTCTGTAAGAAGACCATTCAGGAATGCACTCTTAACGTCCATTTCATAGACATTGAAATTCATGTTTCCAGAAAAATCCTTATTGCTTCCAGTCTTGCAACTGGAGCAAAGGTCTCATCAAAATCAATTCCTTCTTCCTAGCAATATCCTTTGGCAACTAATCTTGCTTTGTTCCTTATGACGAGTCCAAATTCGTCTAATTTGTTCTTGAAGACCCACTTTTTTCCTATTACTCCTTGATGAGTTGGTTTTGCAACTGTCTGCCATACTTGGTTTCTTTCAAACCCATTCAACTCTTCTTGCATGGCCTGTACCCAGTTGCTATCTTGCAGCGCTTCTTCAACATTCTTGGGCTCTGTCTGAGATATGAAGCATGCAAACATTGCTTCATGAGGAATGGATCTTCTTATTCTTACACCAATGGATGGATCTCCTATGATAAGATCCATTGGGTGATTCCTTAGCCATGTTCTGTCAGGCTCAAAGATATGTTCTGGTCTAGGTTGCTCCTCTTGTTCCTATAATGCAGGAGGTTCTACTGCTGTAAGAATATCTGCTGCATCCATAGTTGCAGCTTCCTCTTCTTTGTCTTCTTCTGCAGGCAAAACTCCTTCTACATATGGAACACCATTCTCTTTCCTTGGAGCTGTCACTTCAGGTGGTTCTTCTAACTTCTTGGTGTCACAGTGTGGTTCATCAAACACCACGTGAATATATTCTTCAACCACCAAGATTCTCTTGATAAATGCCCTGAAAGCTCTACTTACAGCAGAGTATCCTAGAAATACTCCTTCATCTGACTTTGCATCAAAAGTCTTCAGATGTTCCTTTCCATTGTTGAGAATATAACATCGGCATCCAAAGATATGCAGATAGGAGATATTTGGAGTATATCCATTCCAGATTTCATATGGAGTTTTGTCTAGATCTTTGATGATTAGACATCTGTTCTGTGTGTAGCAAGCAGTGTTGGTTGCTTCAGCCCAAAATCTCTTGGGTACTTCTGCTTCAGCTATCATTGTCCTTGCTACTTTCATGAGGGTTCTGTTTCTCTTTTCAGCTATACCGTTCTGTTGAGGTGTTCTTCCAGCAGAGTATTCATGTCGAATACCATTATCAGAACAGAATTTCTCAATGAATTTGTTTGTGAACTCAATTCCTCTGTCTGATCTTATTTTCACTATACTCAAACTCTTTTCGTTTTGAATTTTCTTCATGAGATCAGGTAGCTTGTCTTTGAGTTTCTGACTTCTTTGCAAAGAAGATTGTCCATGTATATCTGGAGTAGTCATCCACAACTACAAGAGAATACTTCTTCCCGCTCAAGCTTACTAGTTCTACTGGTCCAAATAGGTCCATGTGCAGAAGATCTAGAATCCTGTGTGATAACTTTTGTATCTTGTCTTTGAATGAGCTCTTAACTTGCTTTCCTTTCTGACAAGCTCTACAAATATTCTCCTTCTTGTATGCCACATCTGGCAATCCTCTCACAAGGCATTTTCTTGCTAGCTTGTTGATAGTTTTGAAGTTCAGATGGCTTAACCTCTTGTGCCATAGCCAGCTCAGTTCTGGTGGACTTTTCATAATGAAGAATGTAGGTTGAATAGAAGAGTTCCAATCAGTTAGATAGATGTTTCCTCTTCTTGTTCCTATAAGCTTGACTTCATTTGAGATGCTGTCCTTGATTAAGCATTTGTTGAGGTTAAATTCCACTGTGTATCCTTTGTCACAGAATTGACTGATGCTCAGAAGATTGTATCTGAGTCCTTTCATATAGGATACATCCTTGATCTTTATGTTTCCTTTGACTAGACATCCACTTCCTTATGTGGTTTCTTTGGAATCATCTCCAAAGATGACTTTTGGTCCTTTGCATGCTTGAAAGTCTTTTAGGGATTCTTTACTGCCTGTCATGTGCCTTGAGCAGCCGCTGTCAATGTACCATACATCACCGCTGCAACCTAGCACTGAAACCTGTAACAATTTCAAGAAGATTTAGGTACCCATATCTGTACGGGTCCTTTGGGGTTAGTTGCTTTAGGAACCCAAAGTTTCTTAACAGTCACTGTTTTGCTGTAAGATTTGTTAGTTCTCTGATTATATGCAGTTCTACTTTTAAACTGCCTGTTAAAGGTGTGTGCAGAGATAACATATGTGTTACCAACACTTTTATAGTGTGGTCTTCCACCATACTTCCCTTGAGTATATCCTCTTTAAGGTTTAGACATGTGAGTCTCAGTATAGGTAGGAAAGTTTCTTCTGTGCTACAACTTAGTGGGTTGCTGCATCCTCTTGCTGCATACAACAGATGGCTTCTGCTGCAGCCAGTTCTTAGATGCACGCTTACTTCCTGCAGTTGAGCATTGGGGTTTCTTCCCCTTATCCATCATTGCTATTTTGTTCAAGATCTTCACAGAGTCACATAGTAACTCTTTCTCCATTGAGGTTTCAGCTTGAACAAAATTTACAGCTTTGGATGTACTTGCTGTAGTCTGAGAAATGTGATTGCTGTAACCTATGCCCGATTTTTCAAAAGGACTTCTGTTTTGGTTTATGCAATCCTTTGCGTCCTTTGATAATTTGCTGAACGTGCTTATCGTGGACTGCAAGCTTTCCTTCTCAGTTTCTACCTTAGTGACCAGCAGATTTAATTTAGAGACCTTCTTTTATAGCTTGCTGCACCTTGAGCTATCAAACTCACACGCAACCAGCATTTTGGCAATATCAATGTTCTTGCACTTCAGGATCTCATTCTCGATTCTTAGGTTCTCATTTTCAACCTTCAGTTCCTCATGAATTGAGTTGATCTGCTCGAAATCACTCATGATTTTTTTTAAGGAGTGGATCATGTTCAGCTCCTCACATTCAGATATGGACAACGGTTGATAGATTACCTCATCTTCTTCGCTGTCCTCGTAGTCGTTAGCCATCAGGTATATTAGTGCTTCTCCATCAGAGGATGAGGTTTCAGTGTCGCGGTCAGAGGATTCTGCAGCTTTCAGTACTTCCTTTGGGACTACTGTATTTTTGGCCTTCTCCATCTCTCCTATGAGAGCTCAAAGCTTGTGTCTTTCCTCTCTCCTTTTATCTCTTCTCTGCTCTCTCTCTCTCTCTCATTCAGGATACTTGTGTACCATTGGGTATGAAAAATTTCTTGCATAGTGTCCTGGTTTCCTACAGTTATAACACAAGTCAATATTGCCTGTATTTGACTGTGGAGAGGAGGATACCTGAGGAGGTGGATGACTTCTTTTGAAGTCATTCTTCTTGTTGAGGTTGGTGTTCCTGCTATTGTTGTTGCTCTTTATGAATCATCTAAATTTCTATAGAAGCAGAGCCATATCCTCTTCAGCTGTTAGGATGTATACTATAAGCCTAGCTTTTGTATAAACATGTATTTATGATATGAGAATCTTTTATGGTCAAATATTTGCATTTTATATATTTGTTATATGTGTTATTGCAATTGTCCAATTAATTTATATTGTAGGTAACATGGTGTGTGGTGCCACACAGAAGATCATGTTATCAGTTCCTTATAGATTATAAATGATAGCTCACAACCGAGATAATTTTGGACAAATTATCGGAATGGTTGTAGTGTAATTTGGTATTAATCTATCTTGATTATAAAATTATACTAGTACATTTTGTATGTATTGAGCATGACCAATTGATGTTGTTTTATTTGTACTGACTACATAAATAGAACAAGACCTCTGTTATTATGGATGTGCGTCCTCTTAATAATTGTATGATAACGGGCATGTATACTCGATATATGTTTCTTTAATTTACCAATGGGTGAGATTTATTTATTAAATCAATAAGCTCGGTAAATTGGGATACAATGTTGTTTATATGGTGTGCTGTTGATTATATATGAAACCATGTCCTAATTATTTAAGATGATGATGTCCCCTTGAGGAACTTATAATGATTATCATGTAAACCCTGCAGGTGGATTTATTCCGGCATGATAATAAAGTTGAGTGGTACTATTTTTGGAATTAAATGTTAATTAATTGAATTGTCAGTAATTCATTTAATTAACGGACATTCGATATCTTAAACGAGGGGAGATAAACGCGCACATAATAAATAGGAGCTCATATCTAATATGGATAAGGGACGGTAGTTCAATAATATCTTTTTAGTGGATTGAGATATTATTGATAGGCTTAAGAAATATATTCAGATTGAATTTAGGACTCCTAAGCCTATTAGGAGACCGATTCCTAATCCTCCTCAAGATCTCTGTGGTAGCCTATAAATAAGCCTCAAGTCAGTCGTTTCTAGATACACAGACATAAAATCTGAGATACAATTTAGTAGCTGACGGCTGAATGTCTCGATAGTTCGTTGCCCACACAACGCTTGAGAAAAAGATAAGGAATACAGCAGAAGATCGTGAGGTCCAGGCTCCATCGATTCCTTGATCTACAGTTCTGACCTTGGAACTAATATCGATGCAAAATGTATGATTCGTTTATCCGCTGCGCGTTAATCATATTTACATGGACCCCGAATCAGATAATCATATAAGGTCGGCGATCCGTCGGTTCCTACAATTGGTATCAGAGCTGTGGTTTTCTGACTCTATGCGATTGAATCGGTTAATTCTATAATGAATCGTATCTTGAAGCATGCGTATTTAGATCGGATAATAGTAGGATTTGCGAAATTATAATTTTCTGCAGGAACCTTAAATCCAACTATTATAGTCTAAATGTATTTTTATGTATGAATTAAACCCTCGGACATGTCGAGGTTGTTTTTGAATGTATGATTGTAATAGTAAAATCACGGTGGTTTGTTGTGTTAGGTTTTAATTTACTGTTCGATCTAGATTATATGTAAACTCCTTCGTGGAGTATAGGATCGATGGATGTAATTAAATACAAGGTTAGGGTGGCACAACCGGGCACAACCGTGCTATGGAGCACGATCAGACCGTGCCGGCGGAAAATTGGAGCTGGACGATCGGGTACGACCGTGTTATACGGCACGGCCAACCATACGGTGTGTTACAAGTCGGGCACGATGATAAACATTCAAGAACACGACGATAAAACGAGGCTATAATAGTTGGAAATTATGTTTTTCATATTTATTGTCTTATATGTGTTTTGTGAAGCATGCTTGTATGTGTTCTATAAGATATGCATGTTAAAATCCCTCATGTTAAAAAACTAAATAGGAGAGGGATTAATTATTTTAATAAATCCCATGGCCTCCATTACTGGTTTGTAAGTGATGTATATGAACTTGCGCGTTGGTTTTAAGTGTCTTCCTCCATATCATCTTCTCCATCTGAAGAGGCATAATCCTAGATAATGGACTTAGTATCAAGTAATGGTGTACACTTAGATACATTCGATAAGTATCCTCCCCATCGGAGTCACTGCTGTTATTTGTATGGCCAAAGCGATACCAACTATTAATTTTATTTATCATAAAGTTAAGTTGACAAGATAATAAAATTAATGGGTAAAACTTCCTCTAACAAATGTTTGAATTAGTATACGTCCACACTATCGTGGCATACGAAGTTCACGGTGTATTGAGGTGTTGGTGAATTTAGATTATGTTGTTTGAGGGAACAATATGATTTGTCAATTCAAATGATTTAACCTATATGTTTATTTATGTGATTCTCAGGATTTTCATTATGGCTTTCAATCCTCTTGTTGTTATACTTAAAGAAAACAAACTTATTGGTCCTAATTATATTGATTGGAAACAAAACCTGGACATTATCCTGACTGCTGAAGAATACAAGTTTGTACTCACTAAGCATTGTCCTAACATGCCTGATGAAAACTCTACTGAAGAGGAGAAAATGCTTTATAGGACGTGGGTCAAGGCAGATGAGATGGCGCGGTGTTACATTTTGGCTTCTTTGTCAAAAGTACTGCAACATCAGGATCAGGCCATGCCCACTGCCTATGATATGATGCATAATCTCAAGGAACTCTTCGGACACCAGAGTCAGGCATTAGTTGTTGAAACATGTTTCGCGGTGTTATCTACTAGTACCTGGTGTGTAGATACGAGAGCCACTAATCATGTCTGCAATTCGTTGCAAGGGTTTCAGGAAACCAGATAACTAAGTGATGGAGAAATTACTATATATATGGGCACCGCTGCGAAAGTAGCGGCCATTGCAGTATGAGACGTTCATTTGTCTTTTCATAAGAAGAAGACTTTGATTTTGAGAAATTGTCTTTACGTACCTTGTTTTAGAAAGAATTTGATTTCAGTTTCTAAACTTTTTAAGGATGGATATTCTGTTTCTTTTGATAACAATGTTGTCGTTAAGAAGAATAGAGTTATTATCTGTTCTGGTACGTTGGTTGACAATTTATATATTCTTAATCCTATAACTCCTACGATGCAACATATGGAAATTAATAGCACATCTTCTAAATCTAATAAGAGAAAAGAACCTTCGAAAATGAATCAAACATATCTTTGGCATCTGAGGTTGGGTCATATTAACTTAAGGAGGATTCAAAGGTTGATAGCCGATGGACCTTTGGAAGTGGAAAACTATCCAACTTGCGAGTCCTGCTTGGAAGGAAAAATGACCAAAAGGCCTTTTAAGGTAAAGGGGTATAGAGCCAAAGAAGTGTTGGAATTGATTCATTCTGATTTGTGTGGCCCTATAACTATTCAGGCAAGAGGTGGTTTCGAATATTTTGTCTCTTTTATAGACGATTATTCGAGATATGGATACATTTACTTGATGCGCCGCAAGTCTGAGTGCTTTGACAAGTTCAAAGAATACAAGGCTGATGTGGAAAAACGTCATGGTAAAAGTATCAAGACACTACGATCTGATCGTGGTGGTGAGTACCTCTTAGGAGAGTTTAGGAGTTATTTATCAGAGACTGGGATTCAATCCCAATTGTCTGCACCTGGTACACCCCAACAGAATGGTGTGGCAGAACGAAGGAATATGACTCTTATGGAAATGGTTAAATTGATGATGAGTTATTCAGAATTACCAAGTTCGTTTTGGGGGTATGCTCTGGAAACAGCGACGTACATTCTAAACTTGGTACCTTCTAAGTTAGTACCCTCTACTCCCACAGAATTGTGGACTAGGCGCAAGCCTAGTCTGAAACACATTCGAATTTGGGGTAGTCCAGCACATGTGCTAAAGGGAGATGCTGATAAGTTGGAATCTCGTACGGAAGACACTTGTTTGTGGGCTATTCTAGAGGAACGAAAGGTGGTTTACTTTATAGTCCTAAAGATTAGAAGGTCATTGTTAGTACGAATGCCTGATTTTTAGAAGAGGACTATGTAATGAACCACAAGCCCATGGGTACAATTGTTCTTGAGGAAATAAGAGGGGATAATTCTGATGTACCGACGGTACAAGAAGAAATACCACAAGTGACTGCACTGCGTGTCACTAATGATATACAAATACCGATAGCGCCTCGTCGTAGTGGAAGGGTTGTTAGACAACCTGATAGATTCATGTTTTTGGGAGAGTCTTCAGACTTGGTCCCTAGACAACGTGAAATAGATCCCTGGACTTATGACGAAGCACTCCAAGATAAAGATGCGAGATCTTGGCAAAAGGCAATGCTCTCCGAGATAGAATTTATGGATTCTAATCAAGTCTGGGAGCTTGTAGAACCACCAAATGGTGTAAGAGCCATTAGATGTAAATGGGTCTACAAAAAAAAAAGAGGATCAGATGGAAAGGTAGAGACCTTTAAAGCAAGGCTTGTTGCGAAAGGGTATACTCAAAAAGAAGGGATCGATTATGAGGAAACCTTTTCACCGGTAGCCATGCTGAAGTCTATTCGGATTCTTTTATCTATTGCTGCTCATATGGATTATGAGGTTTGGCAGATGGATGTCAAGACAGCTTTCCTTAATGGAAGTCTTGAAGAAAACATCTATATGAAGCAACCTGAGGGATTCATTGCAGAGGGCAAAGAACATCTCGTGTGTAAGCTCAATCGGTCTATTTATGGACTGAAACAAGCTTCGAGATCTTGGAACATCCGTTTTGATGAAGTAATCCAGTCTTATGGATTTATTCAATGTCTGGATGAGCCCAGTGTATATAAGAAGAGTGGCGGAAACGTGGTGGTATTTCTTGTACTATATGTAGATGATATCTTGTTAATTGGAAAAAATGCCAAGGTGTTGTCAGACGTAAGGGTATGGCTGTCCAAGTAGTTTGCTATAAAGGACTTAGGGGAAGCTGGACATATTCTTGGAATCAATGTTATAAGGGATCGCAAGAAAAGAATGCTATGCTTATCTCAAGCTTCATACATTGATACTATCCTAGCTCGTTTTAGCATGCAAAACTCCAAGAAAGGTTTTCTACCTTTTAGACATGAAGTGCCTTTATCTAAGCAAATGTGTCCTAAGACACCAAAGAAGATAGAGGAAATGAAAGCAGTTCTTTATGCTTCGGCTGTAGGAAGCTTGATGTATGTGATGCTATGTACGAGACCGGATATCTACTTTGCCGTGGGCATGGTTAGTAGATATCAAAGTAACCCAGGACAAGGTCATTGGACTGCCATAAAGCATATTCTAAAGTACCTAAAAAGGACTAGAGATTATATGCTAGTTTACTAGGCAAATGATTTATTACCTGTAGGTTACACGGATTCAGATTTCCAGTCAGATAGGGACAACAGTAAATCAACCTCGGGGTATGTGTTTACCTTGGGAGGTGGAGCCATAGTGTAGAGAAGTGTGAAGCAGAAATGCGTTTCAGACTCCACCATGGAAGCTGAATATGTGGCAGCCTCTGAGGCAGCCAAAGAAGCTGTATGGCTCAGAAACTTCTTGATGGACTTAGAAGTGATTCTTGGTTTGCCCAAAGCTATCACAATCTATTGTGATAACAGTGGTGCAGTAGCAAACTCGAAGGAACCACGAGCCCATAAGGCAACTAAACACATTGAGCGCAAGTACCACCTGATACGGGATATCGTAGAGTGAGGGGAAGTTGTTGTCCCCAAGATTGCATCAGCCGATAACCTAGTAGATCCTTTCACAAAGGCTCTTCCAGCGAAAGCCTTCGATGAGCATGTTGATGGGATGGGAATCAGATGCATGGTAGTGTATATGACAGCATGATCTTTTAGTATAAGTGCGAGATTGTTAGGATGTATACTATAAGCCTAGCTTTTGTATAAACATCTATTTATGATATGAGAATCTTTTATGGTTAAATGTTTGCATTTTATATATTTGTTATATGTGTTATTGTAATTGTCCAATTAATTTATATTGTAGATAACATGGTGTGTGGTGCCACACAGAAGATCATGTTATCAGTTCCTTATAGATTATAAATGATAGCTCACAACCGAGATAATTTTGGACAAATTATCGGAATGGTTGTAGTGTAATTTGGTATTAATCTATCTTGATTATAAAATTACACTAGTATATTTTGTATGTATTGAGCAGGACCAATTGAGGTTGTTTTATTTGTACTGACTACATAAATAGAACAAGACCTCTGTTATTATGGATGTGCGTCATCTTAACCATTGTATGATAACGGGCATGTATACTCGATATATGTTTCTTTAATTTACCAATGGGTGAGGTTTATTTATTAAATCAATAAGCTCGGTAAATTGGGATACAATGTTGTTTATATGGTGTGCTGTTGATTATATAATGAAACAGTGTCCTAATTATTTAAGATGATGATGTCCCCTTGAGGAACTCATAATGATTATCATGTAAACCCTGCAGGTGGATTTATTCCGGCATGATAATAAAGTTGAGTGGTACTACTTTTGGAATTAAATGTTAATTAATTGAATTGTCAGTAATTCATTTAATTAACGGACATTCGATATCTTAAACGAGGGGAGATAAACGCGCACATAATAAATAGGAGCCCATATCTAATATGGATAAGGGACGGTAGTTCAATAATATCTTTTTAGTGGATTGAGATATTATTGATAGGCTTAAGAAGTATATTCAGATTGAATTTAAGACTCCTAAGCCTATCAGGAGACCGATTCCTAATCCTCCTCAAGGTCCCTGTGGTAGCCTATAAATAAGCCTCAAGTAAGCTATTTCTAGATACACAGACATAAAATCTGAGATACAATTTAGTAGAAGATGGCTGAAAGTCTCAATAGTTCGTTGCCCACACAACGCTCGAGAAAAAGGTAAGGAATACAACAGAAGATCGTGAGGTCCAGGCTCCATCGATTCCTTGATCTACAGTTCTGACCTTAGAACTAATATCGATGCAAAATGTATGATTCATTTATCCGCTGCGCATTAATCATATTTGCATGGACCCCGAATCAGATAATCGTATAGGGTTGGTGATCCGGCGGTTCCTACATCAGCAACTTCTGCTGTAACCTCAGTCTGCTTACTACAACTAGTGGTTGTTGTATCCATGGAGCCTCTGGCAGTTAGCGCTGTAATTTTGGAGCTCGATTCTTCAGACTCATTTCTCCATCTGTTGATGTCATATTCGAACGCTTTGAGATCGGAGAATAGGTCGAATGTACTCATGGATTTCAAGTCCATAGACATTCTCATGGCAGTGGCCTTGCTGTCCCACTCCGCAGGTAGGGCTCTCAACACTTTCATATTTTTCTCCTTCTGAGTGTAGTGTTTGCCCAGAGCTTCTAGTTTCTTCACTATGGATGTGAATCTCAAGTCTAGTTCACTGCAAGAAAAATGCACAACGACAACGGTTATTAACCGTTGTCGTAGCCAGATTTCAACCGTTGTGGAAGATGGTGTTGTCGTAGACCCATCTTCCATAACGGTTAATAACCGTTGTCGTAGATGTCTACGACAACGGTTAATAACCGTTGTAAATGACCAAATTAACCGTTGTCGTAGATGCTGTTGTCGAAAAATTCGTTTTCCACAAGGGTTATTAACCGTTGTCGTAGACATCTACGACAACGGTAGACATCTACAACAACGGTTGGCACAACGGTAAGTGCTGTCTTCAAGTCATCTGCCACGTCAGCGCCATGTCACTGCCACGCCACGCGCCACGTCATCATTGTTGTCCACGTCACCTGCCACGTCATCGCCAAGTCATCAGGTCAACACCAAGTCAATGCCGCATCACCTGCCACGTCATCATTATCGTCCACGTCACCTGCCACGTCAGTGCGAATAAATTTATGTTGCTTGAGATTCGAACCCGCGACCTCTTGTTGGAGGTGAAACCACTTGGCCACCAACATTTATGTGTTTATATTTCACACGCATTTCTTTTATTAACTAATTTCAAAAATTCTCAATTTTACAACGGTTATTAACCGTTGTCGTAGACATCTACGACAACGGTACAAAAAAACCGTTGTGCCAACCGTTGTCGTAGATGTCTACGACAACGGTTAATAACCGTTGTAAAAAACCGTTGTCGTTGTGTGAAATTTTTTCGCACAACGAAAACGGTATAAAAAAAACCGTTGTCCCAACCGTTGTGCATTTTTTTCGCACAACGACAACTGTTTTTCGAAAAACCGTTGTAAAAGATGTCTACGACAACAGTTTTTCGAAAAACCGTTGTAAAATTAGTGTTGTTTATCATTTTTCTTGTAGTGGTTGCTCAAGAGTCTTTTCATTCTTCATTTCGAAGAGCTCGAATAGTTGGGTAGCGTTGGAGACCTTGTTGTCTTTAGTGAGCTCAGTCCCCTCACATATTTTCTCCAGTTTTTCCCATATTTCTTTGGATGTTCTGCAAGTCTTGACTTTGCAGAACGTGCCTTTATCCAAAGTAATGAATAGAGCATTCTTGGCCATATTGTCTAGATTAGCTCTCTTCATATCTTCGTTATTCCATTCAAGTCTTGGCTTGACTAGGAAGGCTGGTGGTGGCTGTGCTCTTTCTTCTAGGTCTCTACCTAGCACTGGATTCACCTTCGTAGGTATGATTGGTCTTTCAGTGATGACCGTCCATATTTCGTCATTCATTGCTGAAAGATGTGCCTGCATTCTTATCTTCCAATCGTCATATTCCTCTATGGAAAACATAGGTAACTTGTGATTAGAGGAATCCATGATATGCTGTAAGAATGAGTTTTAGATGCAGAGAAAATAGCGAGTCTAAGGTGGATCTGGGTAGGTCACCAGATAAGTTGGCTTTTAACCCAACTCGCTCTGATACCACTTGTTGGTCCCAAGTGGTGTCCGAGGTTCAGAGGGGGGGTGAATGAGCACTAGGATGCAGTGTTGTACACTGTAACTTGGAGTTTTATACATAGCGGAAAAATATAAGTTATAACACAAGACTGATTTTCTCAATATTCTTCTTTCAAAAACGTTTAATGCTTATGAGATATACAAGATCAAAAAGTAAAGGCACAAATAAATAAAATAATTAAACACATATGGCTTATAGTGGTTCGAAGATGGTGTCATCCTTCTACGTCCACTCTACTGCTCCTCGAGCACAAACTTTGTTAAGCAATATTGAATTACAGGACCCTCCTAACAATCTATCAACTTTACAAAGCAACAACCTACTGAAGTCAAGCGTACACACAGTAACTGCAAACTTCAAAGGCTAACCCACACAGGGTTCTACACTCCTACACAAGGAAGCTGTCTAACTCTAGACAACTATACAAACAGCAAGGATCTCTCCTATCAATTGTTTGACACCTCCAAAACAACCTAAGCACACAATAACAAGGTTAAAAGTATATTGGTTTTGTTTCTTCAACTGGTGCGATAAAGTGAGCTTCTAAATACTTCGAGGGATCTTTCAGTTTGAACTTGCTTCACTTCTGAGAGGTTGAGTGACTGAAACTGATGGTAGATTTGAGTGCTTGTAACTCGAAAGCTTGTGAGTTTTTGCACAAATGTTTTAGTTGTTCAGTAGTCAGTTCCAGTGTTGCTTATCCTCTATTTATACTTGTAGGAGAAGATATCCGTTGAAGGAGATATCTCTTTTTTAAATTTGAAGTAGTCTGATCAAAGGCATGGCTTGCATTTAATGCGACTTGACTTTCTCTTTTGGAGCATTTAATCTGGCAGTTGCGGCTTGCAGCTTTATGCAGCACGTCAGTCTACGTGGCATCTTCGTATTGGCTCCGTGTCTGCAACTTTGATCTTATCTCGAACGGCTCTATTTATTCTTGCTTGAATCTCCATTCCTCGTACTGCATTGATCCTTCCTAGGATTGCAGGGTACATTTTGTTGTAGTTGGCGCTGATTGACTTCTCTGAACTGTAAGCTTTGCACTGTATCCTAGGTTTTCATACAGCTAATGTTATCTTGCAGTGCTGCTGTAACTAAGACCTGGTTGCAGTATCTTTGAGTAGAGCTGCTGCATCTCTTTCTTGCAGCACTCCTGTACACCATTCCTTCTTTCTTAGCTGTAGTGAAGTTCTGTCTTCTTGCAGCAATGCTGTATCTGTCTTCTTGCAGCAATGTTGTATCTGCCTTCTTGCAACAGCTTCTTTTCTTGAAAGGTTTAGATGCAGCAGATGATCCAGACATCCTCTTTCTCTTGCTGAGAGGCTGGTCATCGTCTTCTTTTTCTTCTTCAGCTCCCCCTGAGCTCCTGTATCTTTCAGTAAATCCTTCCCCCATTTTGGCATTATCAAAAGCTGGGGGCTGAGTAGGGACAGCTAGAACCACCTTCAAACGTGGTCTTCGGGTTGGTTCTGGGGCTTCCTTGGAAGCTTCTGTATACTGAGGGAATGTACGGTACATGATATCCCTCAGTTCTCTAATGATCAACTCCAGGTTCCTCAAACGGTCATCCACACTTCTGGTTTGTTCGATTGTGCGGTCCAGAAGGGTGTCAAGGACGAGGAAGTGAGTCTGCAGCCTATCAGAGGCATTCTCAGCATGGTGCTTGCACAGCCTTACTTCTTGGCGAGTCTGTGCAACTTCAATCTTCAACTCTCCTTCCATCCTTACCCGTTCCATGTACAGCCTGTGGGAGTGATCATTGAGCGTTCTTTTGATCATCCCTGGCAGGGCTTCAAGGTCCTTCTTGAAACCAGTCATGGTTTCAGCGTGGAATTGGGCGGCGACCCTGAGGCTGCTCCATATGGTAGACTTATGCTCTTGGAGAGCGTGCACCAGATGTCTAATAGCGGCTTCCACCTTGTCGATTGACTCTTCAGGAGTCAGCCCCGAATTCTTTCTTATTGAGGCGGCAGTGGATGCAGTGTAAGGAATGACAGCTTGAGGGTTCTATGCTGCATCCTGCCTCGGTGTCTCAGTAGCAACCTCATCCTCATGGTTACTGGGTTGTGAACTGGTTGAGCTTGAAGATGGGTGCTCATCGTCTTTTTCCTCCTTTTCACCAGATGAGATTGTAACAGTTTCTGCTCCGCCAGCTTTCGGCCCGTAAGCAGCTATGTTTCGCGCTCTCATCATCCCGGAAAATTCAGCGTCATCCACTTCAGCGTCCTCAGTAACCTCTGCTGCTGTAACCTGTGAAGGTTCTTGAGAGCATGCAGCAGCTGCAGCATCAACTTCCTCTTGCGGTGTCTCTAGCTGCACAGGGGTTACTTCTACTTCCATTTCAGCATCCTCTGTGAGTACTGTCTCAACAACCTCCCCAACATAGGTCTTCTCTCCCTCAGGGAGTGTTGTCAGAATAACAGCCTCCCATGAGGTCTTCTGCAAGGACCCCATCTCCTCAGCTGGTCCTGTAACCTGGACAGCTTCTGCTGTAAGAATGGGTTCTTAAAGCTCTGGTTAGTTTCTTACAGCGTCCACAGCATCCAGCACTGTAAGCTCCACTATTGCAAGAATCTCAGCTTCTACCCTCCTTGCTTCCTCAACAGTTTCTTCAAGGGTGGCTGCCTGTTGTACTGCTATCTCGGCCAGTACATGGAGTCCAGCTTCTGCAACTTCCTCCGTGGTTGCGTCATCAGTGATCTCAGCAATGTTAGAGATCACATCTCTGATGATGGCGGTCGGTTCCCTTTGAGAATCTGCAGCAGCAGTACCTATATGCACAGGGGAATCGACATAGTCCATCAGTTGAGGCTCCTCCTCCTCCAAAGGATCAAGCGTGATAATATTGGAGAGGCCTTCAACCATTTGCTCGTATGCAGGGGAGTTTGAGTGATGTTGGCTTGAACATCCTTCTCCCCGCATCCTCCTAGAAGTGTACTGCATTCTGGTCTCTTTGACACTTTGTTGCAGCGCCTGTTGCAGCATAGCTTCATCAGCTTTCTCCACTCCCAGGGTGTCGATTTGCTCTTGAGCAAATTAAAAACGACGTCATCATCCCTTCTTACAGCCTCCACAATCGGGATAAGGAAAACCTGGACATCTTCCAATGCTGCTCTCATCGGCAGCTCTGCAGATTCAGATTCTGCAAGAGTTTTTCCCTTTCCCTTGTCCTTCGCTCCCTGAGCAGCACTACTTGCTGATTCAACTTGCACCATTGCTGCATACTCAGGTTGCAGAAACGCTAGAATGTCTTCAGATTTGGCCCACTCCAGGACAGCTTGCTCGACGGTTAGGAAATCCTTCCACTTCAACAAGATTTCCCCCTTAGACAGTCGCATCTCCCTCCAGAGATTGTATTGCAGCTCCATATTTCTAGCCGCTGGAAAGGTTGGATCAAGTACTGATGTGTGAGCTCCATGATCGCATGGAGAAGCTGAGTCAGCTCCTTGTTGACGAGCCTCCACACCAGTCTCTTTGTCACATCCTGGCTGATGTGACTCATCCTCAACTGCAACTACAGCCAAGATGCAGCAGCCTTCTTCTTACTACACGGGGCCCTTCTGACCAGGGGTATGGCGTCATCCGAGGAAGAGGCTTCAAGTTCAGGTTCAACCTCTCAACATCCTCATCTTCCTCATCGCCCCCACTACCTGCAGCTTCATCTTGCAGGGCTAGGGTTGCATTCTTTTTGTCTTTAGTTTTCTTCCTTGCAACCCAAGCTTCTGCTGCCTTCAGTTGGGTCTTACCCTTCTTCTTCTCCCCAAGATACTTGCCAATGGGGATGGGGGTGGGTACTGCAAGCTGGAGACCAAGTTTGCAGAGTAGAGAGCAGATGGTGATGCCGAAGCTCCTTCTCACCGTTATCTTCTCTGCCTCCTCCAATAGCCTCTTCATGATGAACCTCGCCCAGTTCATCTTCTCTCCAGCCATAATGACAGACATGATCCGGAAACGAAGATCTGTGTACTTGTCGTAGCTCCCTGTCTTGCCTTCAATGGTGTACACACAGATATCATGTAGGAGTTCAAACTCCGGTTTGAAAAGCTTCTTCGGGGTGCTTTTCTTGATCTCGCTCCGGCGTCCTTTACTCGAAAGAGATCCCACATCTCTTGAGCGTTGTTGTCCCCATACGTCACAAGCTGACTGGGGGACAAACCTCCGGTGGAGATGCTGAAGGTGGCAGCGATATCTCTGATGGTGAGAGACCGTTCTTCTCCATCTACATCCATCCTGAACAGGATGCAGTTCCTCTCCTCCAATGTCCTAACGTAGGAGTAGAAGCATTGAACTGACTCCACTGAGAAGCCAGCGTAAACAGTGGTTAGTAGCCCCATAACTTGAGTCCTCTGAAGGGCATCAAAAATCCTGCGTATCAAGCCATTATCATATAACCCAAAAGCATAGACATGCTCCTGGTTGATTAGACGACCTTCCAAAACAATGGATTGTCTAGTAGCCATACAGTTTTCTAAGAGAGAAAGTGAAGAGTTTCGAAGAATTTGGACTTAGAAAAATTTTCGTGAAAAGGAAACTTCTCTCCTTAGATGATGGTGAAAAATGATTTCGAATTAGGGCGGTTATGGGGTTATGGCGGATCTCAAGGGACGTGTAGTAAGATCGACGGTTGAGATAATTCAGAGGGAATTGATCTTACAGTCACCAGAAAAAGGTAGAGGGGTCAAATCGTCAATAATCATTACTAGGCGCGTGGGCTTCTGATCGTGCCCTTTCCACTTCTAACACGTGCAGACATGTATTAAATGCTGAAAGACATGAGATTTGCCACCTAAATAAATGACTTTTTAAGGTTGCAGCATCCTTGGTACGAGGTTATAGAGTAATCAATACTCTTTTGAAATAAATGCTGTAACCAGGTGCTGCTTACACTCCCGTTGACTGCTGTACTGTAAGAATAAAGAGAGCAGCGCTGTTTGAACCCAGCATTGTATGAAGGGATAGCTTACAGCACTATACTTACTACTTCTCGCAAGCATGCAGAGATTCCCCCTGGGCTTTTGCACCATCATTTTCACCTCATAACTTAAGAATTCCAAGCTTGTTTCTAAGCATAGAAAACCTCAATTCACTCAATGGTTTAGTGAATATATCTGCAAGCTGGAGATCTGTATGAACTTTCTCAAGCACAACATTTTTCTTCTCTACGTGATCTCTTATAAAGTGATGTCGTATGTCGATGTGCTTCATCCTTGAGTGAAAAAAGGATTATGGGTAATTACTATCGCACTTGTATTATCACAGAGAATTAGAGTGTCTTTTTCTTCAATCCCATAATCTCTAAGTTGTTGCTGTATCCAGAGAATCTGTGCACAGCAACTACCTGCTGCAACATACTCTGCTTCTGCTATAGAGGTTGCAATTGAAGATTGTTTCCTACAAAACCATGAAACAAGTCTATTTCCCAAAAATTAACAAGTCCCACTGGTACTCTTCCGATCAATCTTGCAGCCTGCATAATCTAAGTCAGAGTAGTTTGTAAACTTGAATCCTCCTTCCTTGGGATACCATAGGTCTACTTCCTGAGTTCCTATCAGATACTTGATAATCCTCTAAACAGCTAAAAGGTGCGACTCCTTTGGTGCTGCTTGGAATCTTCTACAGACTCCTACTGCAAATATAATGTCTGGCCTGCTCGCTGTTAGATATAGCAAGGATCCAATTAACCGTCTGTATTTTGTGATATCAATATCTTTACCATTTTTATCTTTGTCAAGGCTTATGGATGTAAACATTGGAACGGATATTGCTGCGCCATTCTCCATGCCAAATTTCTTGATAAGCTCTTTTGTATACTTGACTTGACTGATGAAAGTTCCAGCGGACAACTGCTTTACTTGCACCCCGGGAAAGAAACTTAATTCTCCCATCATACTCATCTCAAATTTTAACTGCATTAGGTTGGAGAACTTCTCACATAACTCTTTGTTAGTGGATCCGAAGATGATATCATCCATATATATCTGTACCAGCAGTACACTGTCTCCATCCTGTATCCTAAACAATATCTTGTCGACTGTTCCTTTCTGGAAACCATTCTCCAGCAGATAGAGAGACAATGTGTCATAGCAGGCTCTTGGTGCTTGCTTAAGTCTATAAAGGACCTTGTGTAATCTAAACATCTTCTCTTCTGCTTGATCTTCAAAACCTGGAGGTTGTTTAACATATACTTTCTCTGTAAGAAGACCATTCAGAAATGCACTATTTACGTCCATTTGATAGACATTGAAATCCATATGAGCTGCATAAGCCAGAAAAATCCTTATTGCTTCCAATCTTGCTACTGGAGCAAAAGACTCATCAAAATTAATTCTTTCTTCCTGGCAGTATCTTTTAGGAACTAATCTTGCTTTGTTTCTCACAACAAGTCCAGATTCATCTAACTTGTTCTTGAAAACCCACTTTGTTCCTATAACTCCTTGATGAGTTGGTCTTGCAACTGTTTGTCATACTTGATTTCTTTCCAAACCATTTAGCTCTTCTTGCATAGTCTGTACCCAGTTGCTATCTTGTAGGGCTTCTTCAACATTCTTGGGCTCTATTTGAGATATGAAGCATGCAAACATTACTTCATGAGGGATGGACCTTCTTGTCCTTACTCCTATGGATGGATCTCCTATTATAAGATCCCTAGGATGATTCCTTAGCCATGTCCTATCAGGCTCAAAGATATGATTTGGTCTAGGTTGCTCCTCTTGTTGCTGTATGACTGGGGGTTCTACTGCTGTAAGAATATCTGCTATATCCAGAGGTACAACTTCTTCTTCTTTGTCTTCTCCTGTATGCAGAACTCCTTCAACATATGGAACAACTTTATCTTTCCTTGGAGCTATGTCTTTAACAGATTCTTCCAGCTTCTTGGTGTCACAGTGTGGTTCATCAAACACCACATGAATAGATTCTTCAACCACTACGGTTGTCTTGTTAAAGACTCTGAAAGCTCTACTTACAGCAGAATATCCTAAGAATACTCCTTCATCTGATTTTTCATCAAAGGTTTTCAGATGTTCTTTTCCATTTTGAGGATATAACACCTGCATCCAAAGATATACAGTTATGATACATTTGGTGTATATCCATTCCAGACTTCATAAGGAGTTTTGTCTAGATCCTTGATGATCAAACATCTGTTCTGTGTGTAGCATGCAGTGTTGGTTGCTTCAGCCCAAAATCTCTTGGGTATTTCTGCCTCTACTATCATTGTTCTTGCTCCTTCCTTAGACTACTCTTATTAGTAACACCCATCCAACCCAACCCAGCAATAAAATATTAATTTCTCTCTCTTCCACCTACACAATCCACAACCCAACCTAATTCCAACATTTTCATAGTTTATTAGTGACACCAGCCCAACCCAACTTAATATTTTTTCTCAATATTTAATAATTATATATTATTTTTTGAGCATATTTTTTATAATATTTCACAATAAACTAAATCGAAATTACAATAATTAAAATACGAAATCAAAATTACAATAATTAAAATACGAAATAGAAATTATAATAATTGAAATACGAAATCGAAATTATAATAATTGAAATACGAAATTGAAATTACAATAATCAAACTACAAATTATATATTTAATTATCAATACCAAATTTGTTCCAAATATGCTCAACCAAGTCGTTTTTAAGAGCATTATGAGTTTCTCTATTGCGAAGTTGATCCCTCTTGCGCATATAAGTTGACAAGTTTGCAATGTGTTCAGTAGAGTATTGAAAAGGTTGATAATCTTCTTATACAGAGCTACTTCTGTTTATACGTTCATCCATTAAAAATTCGGTGGGATCATAATAGTTTTGGTATGTGTCTCGTTTATCCTTTACTATCATATTGTGCATGATGATACAAGCCATCATAATTCGTCCCATCAAATCCCTATTGAAAATAAGACATGGATGTCAAAGAAATGCAAAACGAGCTTATAGAACTCCAAATGCTCGTTCGACATCTTTTTTGACAGCCTCTTGATGTTGAGTAAATAACTTATGCTTTACAAGTTGTGGAGCAGAAATTTACTTCACAAATGCAGCCTATGAAGGATATATGCCATCAGTGACTTCACAAAACACCAAGATGACATTAGTGCTACATCTTCTTTCACACACCAACTAATATTTTTTCCTCCCTTTTGATTTGTGTTTGTCTCTCGAATATTTTGAAATAAATTTAGAGAGATATTTTGTGGTGTTTGGCTAGGAACTTGATTGAGATTTGGAGAAAGTTGAGAGTTTTCAAAATATTGAGAGTTTGGAAAATCTTCAGAATTCAAAAAAGATTGAAAGTTTGGGTAATTTTGGGAATCTGAAAAATAATTAGGATCCATAATAAGAAAAAAGAGAACTTGAGATTGTGAGACAAATGAGGATGAATTTTGGATTGGTGAGTAAATATGTCAATATTGGACTCTATTTATAGAGAATTTTTTTTTATGAATTTTGATATTTTTTAATTTTTTTTAAATAAAAATTATTTTCAATATTGATACTTTTAAATTATATTCGAAAAAAATTAATCGAGACCAATAGAAAAATAACACGTGTATAAATTGTACACAAAATGAGTGTCATGACATTGGTCACCATGTGACCACTGTCATGACATTTTCCTTATTTCTCCTATTAAAAAATTAATATATGTGGTGACATTTGGTGGTGACATCCACCAAATGTCACCAATAAGAGTAGTCTTAAGGGTTCTATTCCTTCTTTCAACAACACCATTCTGTTGAGGTGTTCTTGCAGCAGAGTATTCATGTCGAATACCATTATCAGAACAGAATTTCTCAATGAATTTGTTTGTGAACTCAGTTCCTCTGTCTGATCTTATCTTCACTATGCTCAAGCTCTTTTCATTCTGGATTTTCTTCATGAGGTCAGGTAGCTTGTCTTGAGTTTCTGATTTCTTGGCAAGGAAGATTGTCCATGTATATCTAGAGTAGTCATCTACTACCACAAGTGAGTACTTCTTCCCACTTATGCTTACTGGTTCTACTGGTCTAAACAGGTCCATACATAGAAGGTCTAGAATCCTGTAAGATGACTTCTGCAACTTGTCTTTTAATGAACTCTTTACTTACTTTCCTTTCTGACAAGCTCCACAAAAATTCTCTTTCTTGTATGCCACATCTGGCAATCCCCTTACAAGACCTTTCCTTGCTAGCTTCTTGATAGTCTTGAAGTTCAGATTGCTTAATCTCTTGTGCCATAACCAACTAAGTTCTGGTGGAATTTTCACAATGAAGCATGTTGGTTGAATAGAGGAGTTCCAATCAGCTATGTAGATGTTTCGTCTTCTTGTTCCTATAAGCGAGACTTCATTTGATGTACTGTCCTTGATTAAGCATTTGTTGAGGTTTAATTCAACTGTGTATCATTTGTCACAAAACTGACTGATGTTCAGAAGGTTGTATCTGAGTCCTTTCACATAGGATACATCTTTGATCTTTATATTCCCCTTGACTAGGCATTCACTTCCTTTTGTGCTTCCTTTGGAATCATCTCCAAAGATGACTTTAGGTCCTTTGCATTCTTGAAAGTCTATAAGAGATTCTTTACTGCCTGTCATGTGCCTTGAGCAGCCACTGTCAATGTACCATACATCACCGCTGCAACCTGGCACTGAAACTTGTAACAATTTCAAATAGATTTAAGTACCCACTTTTGTAAGGGTCCTTTGGGATTAGTTGCTTTTGGAACCCAAACTTTCTTAACAGTCACTATTTTGCTGTAAGATTTGTTGGTTTTCTAACTATATGCAATTGTTCTTACAAACTGCTTGTTAAAAGTGTGTGTAGAGACAACATATGTGTTACCAACACCTTTGTAGTGTGGTCTTTCACCATACTTCTCTTGAGTATATCTTTTTTGAGGTTTAGACATATAAGTCTCAATATAGGTGGGAAATTTTCTTTTATGCTGCAACTTTGTGGGTTGTTGCATCCTCTTGCTGCATACAGCAGATGGCTTCTGCTGCAGCCAGTTCTTAGATGTAGGCTTACTTCCTCCAGTTGAGCATTGGGATTTTTTCTCCTTATCCATCATTGCTGTTTTGTGTAAGTTCTTCACAGAGTTATAGAGTAACTTTTTCTACATTGGGGTTTCAGCTTGAACAAAATTAACAGTTTTGGATGTATTTGCTGTATTCTGAGAGGTGTGATTACTGTAACCTAAACCCGATTTTTCAAAAGGATTTCTGTTTTGATTTATGCAATCCCTTGCGTCCTTGGATGATTAGCTAAACGTGCTTATCATGGACTGCAAGCTTTCCTTCTCAACTTCTAGTTTAGTGACCAGCAGATTTAATCTAGAGACCTCCTTTTGTAGCTTGCTGCACCTTGAATCATCAAACTCACATGCAGCCAGTATTTTGGCAATATCAATGTTCTTGCTCCTAAGGATCTCATTGTCGATTCTTAGGTTCTCATTTTCAACCTTCAGTTCCTTATGAATTGAGTTGATTTGCTCAAAGTCACTTATGATCCTCTTTAGAGAGTGGATCATGTTTAGCTCCTCATTTTCAGGTATGGACAGCGGTTGATAGATTACCTCATCTTCTTCACTGTCCTCGCAATCTTTTGCCATCAGGCATATCAGCGCTTCTTCATCAGAGGATGAGGTTTCAGTGTCGCTGTTAGAGGATTCTGCAGCTTTCAGCATCTCCTTCGAGACTGCTGTATCCTTGGCCTTCTCCATCTCTCCTATGAGAGCTCGAAGCTTGTGTCTGCCCTCTCTTCTTTTATCTCTCATCTGCTCTATCTCTCCTTCTGGATACTTGTGCACCGTTGGATATGGATAATTTCTTGCATAGTATCCCGATTTTCTGTAACTATAACACAAGTTAACATTGCTTGTATTTGGCTGTGGAGAGGATGATACCTGAGGAGGTGGATGACTTCTTTTGAAGTCATTCCTTTTGTTGAGGTTGGTGTTGTTGCTGTTGTTGTTGTTGCTCTTCATGAATCTTCTAAATTTCTTTAGAAGTAGAGCCATATCCTATTCAGCATCTTCTGCTGTAACCTCCATCTGCTTACTGTAACTAGTGGTTGCTGTATCCTTGGAGCCTTTGGCAGTTAGCGCTGTAACCTTGGAGCTCGATTCTTTGGACTCTTTTCTCCGTCTGTTGATGTCATACTCAAATGCTTTGAGATCGGAGAATAGGTCGAATATGCTCATGGACTTCAAATCCATGGATACTCTCATAGCAGTGGTCTTGCTATCCCACTCCACAGGCAGGGCTCTAAGCACCTTCATGTTCTTTTCTTTTTATGTGTAGTGCTTGCCCAGAGCTTCTAGTTCATTCATAATGGATGTGAATCTCAGGTCTAGTTGCTCAAGAGTCTCTTCATTCTTCATTTCAAAGAGCTTGAATAGTTGGGTAGCATTGGAGATCTTGTTATCTTTGGTGAGCTCTGTCCCCTCACATATTTGCTCCAACTTTTCCTATATCTCTTTGGATGTTCTGTAAGTCTTGACCTTGCTGAACGTGCATTTATCCAAAGTGATGAATAGAGCATTCTTGGCCACATGACCTAGGTTGGCTCTCTTCTTGTCTTCATTGTTCTATTCCTGCCTTAGCTTGACCAGGAAGTTTGGTGGTGGTTCTGCTCCTTTTTCTAAGTCTCTACCGAGCACTGGATTTACCTTTGTGGGGATGATTGGTCATTTGGTGATGACCGTCCACATTTTTTAGTTCATTGCTGATAGATGTGCCTGTATTTTTATCTTTCAATCGTCATATTCCTCTATGGAAAACATAGGTAGCTTGTGATTAGAGGAATCCATGATATGCTGTGAGAATGAGATTTTGGATGTAGACAAAACAGTGAGTCTAAGGCGGATCTGGGTAGGTGACCAGATAAGTTGGCTTTTAAGCCAATTTGCTCTGATACCACTTGTTGCTCCCAAGTGGTGTCTGAGGTTCAGAGGGGGGTGAATGAACCTTAGTACTCTGCAACCTCATACCAGAACACTGCAACCTTAAAAAGCTAATAAATTAGGCGGCAAATCGCATGTCTTTCATCGTATTTAATGCAAGTCTGTGCATGACAGAATTTGAAGAGACACAGTAAGAGCCCACAACTACTCAGTCTTATTTAATTACGATTTGACCCCTCTATCTTTTTACAAGGACCGTAAGATAAATTCTCATCTTTTAATCTCAACCGTTGATCTTACTACATGTCCCTTAAACTTTTCCATGATACCATAACCATATCATTCGAAATCATTTCGCTAAGTATCATTCACAGAGAGAAGTTTCCAAATTTTCAAAATCCTTTAAGTCTCTCATAACCCTTTCTCTCTCAATCATCAATAGCTGCTAGACAAACCATTGTTCTCAAAGGTCGTTTGATCAACCAGGAGCATGTTTATGCTTTTGAGATGTATGACAACTCTATAATACATTAGATTTTCGACGCACTGGGAAGGACCCATATACTAGGGCTCCTAACCACTATTTATGCCGGTTATTCCGTAAAATCGGTGGAAAGGATCCAAATTCTACTCTCTCATGAGGAGAACCGAGGAGAGAAAGAACTCCATCTTTTTCAGGATGGATGCAGATGATGAAGAACAATCACTGTCCATCAGTGATATAGCCACCACCTTCAGTATTTCTTCAGAATGGTTGTCCCTAACTCAGCTCTCGACTTACGAGGAAGACATCTCTTAGAAGATATGGGATCTCTTTCGGGTAAGAGATGCTGGAGCTAAGGTGAAGAAAAATGCCCCGAAGAAACTCTTCAAACCTGAGTTTGAGTTTCTTCATGATATCTATGTATACTCCATTGAAGGCCAAAATGGGAGTTATGATAGGTGCACGGATCTCTACTTCCAGATCATGTCTGCCATCATGGCCGGAGATAAGTTAAACTGGGCCAGGTTCATCTTGAAGCGGATATGGGAGGAGACAGAGAAGAGCACAATGAGAAGGAGTTATGGCGTCACCATTTGCTCTCTACTCTGCAAGCTAAGCCTTCAGCTTACTGCTCCTACCCCCATCTCCATTGAAAAGTATCTCGGGGAGAAGAAGAAGGGGAAGACCCTGAAGAAGGGTACTGCTGGTACAGCTGCTGCTGGGGTTGCGAGGAAGAAAACTAAAGATAAAAAGGCTGCAACCTTGGCACTGCAAGATGACACTGTAAGCAGCGAGGTTGAGAAAAAAAATGAGGAAGATGACAGTCCTCTTCTCGTCATCAAGAGAGCTCCTAGAAGAGAACAGCCTGAGTCATCTTTGTCCTCAGATGATACACGCCCCTTGCGAGGAAGGAGACAAGTAAAATAGTATCCCTTTGTAGCAAGAAGAAGGCTGCTGTGACTACAGCAAGATCTGAAGAGCAGCCCTAGTGAGACAATCCTCAACTCTCTGCTGCAGGTATGATGGTGGTTGCAGTAGATGAGGATCAAGAGAATGAGCCAGTTGAATAGGTGCATGAACAAGGAGCTGTTGTTCAAGATGTGTTTGATCCTACCTTTCCAGCTGCTAGAAATATGGAGCAGCAATACAGTCTTTGGAGGAGGATGAGACTGGCTAAGGGGGAAACTCTGTTGCAATGGAAGGATTTTCTCGCCATGGAGAAAGTTGTCCTGGAGTGGGCAAAATCAGAAGATATTCTGGAACTTCTGCAACCTGAGTATGCAGCATTCGTGCATAGATAGATCCAGGAGCACTGCTGCTTAGGGAGCACTAGACAAGGGAATGGGAAAAGTTGTTGCAGAGTCTCAATTTGCAGAGCTACCGATAAAAACAGCAATGAAGGATGTGCAGATCTTTTTGTTGGAACCGAGAGATCGCCGACCCTATACGATTATCCGAATTGGGGTCCATGCAAATATGATTAATGCGCAACGGATAAATGAATCATACATTTTGCACCGATATTAGTTCTAAGGTCAGAATTGTAGATCGAGGAATCGATAGAGCCTGGACCTCACGATCTTCTGCTGTATTCCTCATCTTTTTCTCAAACGTTGTGTGGACAACGAGCTATCGAGACATTCAATCGCCTTTTACTAAATCGTATCTCAGATTTTGTGTGTCTAGAAATGACTGACTTGAGGCTTATTTATAGGCTACAACAGGGACCTTGAGGAAGATTAGGAATCGGTCTCCTAATAGGTTTAGGAGTCCTAAATTCGATCTGAATATACTTCTTAAGCCTATCAATAATATCTCGATCCACTAAAGAGATATTATTGAACTACCGTCCCAAATTCATATTAAATATGGGCTCCTATTTATTATGTACGCGTTTATCTCCCCGTGTTTAAGATATCGAATGTCCGTTAATTAAATGAATTACTGACAATTCAATTAATTAACATTTAATTCCAAGAGTAGTACCACTCAACTTTATTATCATGCCGGAATAAATCCACCTGCAGGGTTTACATGATAATCCCTATGAGCTCCTCAAAGGGACATCATCATCCTAAATAATTAGGACACAGTTTCATTAAATAATCAACAACACACCATATAAACAACATTGTATCCCAATTTACCGAGCTTATTGATTTAATAAATAAATCTCACCCATTGGTAAATTAAAGAAACATATATCGAGTATACATGCCCGTTATCATACAATGATTAAGAGGACGCACATCCATAATAACAAAGGTCTTGTTTTATTTATGTAGTCAGTACAAATAAAACAACCTTAATTGGTCCTGCTCAATACATACAAAATGTACTAGTGTAATTTTATAATCAAGATAGATTAATACCAAATTACACTACAACCATTCCGATAATTTATCCAAAATTATCTCGATTGTGAGCTACCATTTATAATCTATAAGGAACTGATAACATGATCTTCTGTGTGGCACCACACACCATGTTATCTACAATATAAATTAATTGGACAATTGCAATAACATATATAACAGATATAAAATGTAAAATATTTGACCATAAAAGATTCTCATATCATAAAAAGATATTTATACAAAAGCCAGGCTTATAGTATACATCGTAACACTTTCTAACCCTGGCTACAGAGGCTGTAAAAAGGGATGATGACGTTGCATTTGCTGCTGAGCAAATCAGCATTCTGGGAGTGGATGAGATAAGGATGCAGCACACTCCTAGAAAGATGCGGAGAGAATGTAGCTCAAGTCACAATTCAAGCTCCCCCACATACGAGTAAGTGGTTTAAGGCCTCTCAACACTGGTCACTCTCGATTCTTTGGAGGAAAAAGAGGCTCAACTACTTGACTACAACGATTCCCCTATTCACACCATGATGAATGAAGGTAAGTTTAGGTAAGAGAACTATGTGTGCTTTGATTACTTAATTTTGCTAAGGATATGTAGGCAATTTCGTTTGATCTTGAATGATGCATACACCTTACTTAATGGTAGGGGGAAATCATCAAACAACTTACATATTTGTATGAGGAACTTGAAATACTTAAAAATATGCTTAAAAATACAAAAGGAACACATAAACTTGACTGAGAAAGACTACATATAAGCAAAGTTACTTTAAAACACACTTATTCAGCACAAACGTCTAGATGATTCAGTTCTAACATTACTTTTTCGTATTAGGTGATGCATGAGTGGAAGAAGAAATGTAAGATGTACCATATAGGTTCATACATATGTTGTCCATCACAAATGATCATTTCCCTTTTATATCCTTTGGTGGTTTAAATAACTCATTTCCATCTTCAAAGACGGTGATCGAAATGATCCATCCTCATCGGATGAATTGTCAAATTGTCCGAATTCATTCTAAAATTTAGTTGACATGCTCCCTGACTAATCACTCGAGATAGTAATCACTTGATCTAAAGGTGTGTATTGCCTAACTTCATTAAGTTCAGTGCTATCATCATCGATCACA
Source organism: Scutellaria barbata (assembly GCA_028654395.1). Taxonomy (NCBI): domain Eukaryota; kingdom Viridiplantae; phylum Streptophyta; class Magnoliopsida; order Lamiales; family Lamiaceae; genus Scutellaria; species Scutellaria barbata. Next base: position 7,096,825 of record CM053651.1, on the reverse strand, counting down.
ATAACCTCAAGGCCTCCTATCTTTTGAGGTGGTGGTGAATCCACTACCATGGGGAAACTAAATAATACTTGTAGGTCATCCCAATGAGGATCATCGTATGTTGCATATGCATTGGTGAATGGATCCTCCTATATATAGAGACTACCACAATATGAGTGTAGTTATAGAAAAATTTCTTACAAAATAAATTTCTAACATATAATAACATATAACCTAAACAATCTCAACCCATGTATTAAGCATGCAATCGATGATATTGTTTCTTTTGCCCAAATTTTTTTATCATGAAGTGTGATTTTTGAGAAGGTTGTATGCCTTTTTCAGAGCTTGCGAACATATTTGACACACTCCTTAAGATCAACGTTTTTGTGAAAAATCTTGTTAATGAAATTCTGGGCTGTTTGTATCACATGTTTGTTGTTACCATCGACTCTAAACTTACCCATTCTTGCTTGATCAGCTAAGACCTCAACAAAAAAAGTGTAAACATTAACATCCCATTCCAAACCATATAAAGTAATCTTCTTATCTTAGTTGAGACGGGTTCGGCATTGTTTGTTTCCCAAAGTGAAAATTCTTTTTAATTTGTTGTATATTGTTGTGTCTTCTTTTTAATTTGTTATATATTGTTTTATCTTGTGATGATAAGTTTCTTTTCCAATCTAGTTATATACGGGTTCCTTTAGCATATGTTGATATGTTCCCAAGTGCAAATGACATTAATAAAATTTAGATTAGCGGTGAGTGGTCTAAGTTTGGGTTGCATGCTTCTATTCTTAGGAAAACCCAAGATGTACTTGGTCACAGACCTACTATGGCTTTATCGACCAAAATAGTAATAAAACAATTATATCTTGGGAATATAATATAAAAAAGACACTTTAATATAAGAAAGGGCAAATACCATGCTAACACAAGTGTCCAAAAACACTGAAAAGTCATTGTCTATTCAGACCATAGTCACAAGAGTGGCATGGTTACACACACTATCTTTCATGTAGTATAGTGGATTGAGTTTTTGTACTGCTAGTGTGAAACTTTGACAATCTTTTTAATACTTGCTAAATAAATATAGATCGGGTGCATAATTATTTATTTTTGTTGGGTTTTATGTGGTGCTAGTTAGATTGAGAAATTATGACAATCGGGTGTTGAATACAATGTTGGGTGTATTAGTTGTTTATTACGACCATTGTTGGGTTTTATGTGCTGTTACATAGATTGAGAAATTACAACAATCATGTGTTTAATTGAATAAATATGGAATTGTTCATAATTGAATGTAAAAGACCTACAGACTTGGACCTGTACCTTGGGAGTCTCTTTTGCAATATAGTGAACAATGCTTATGTAATGAGTAAAGGTGATTTGATTTAAAATTCTACTAATGGACCATGCCATGGATTTATGGAGATATTTTGTTATTTAGTGTGATTTGCTTTAAAATGAAATTCATTTCATTGTTATCTCAAACTCATTCTATTCTGTTGAGAGCATTCCATTAATATAAGATTTTTCATATGATTTAATTATTAATTTGTTATTTAAATTGCTTGCATGTGATTTCTTATTTGCAGATTTGGCACTGTTGGCAGATTTGTTAATTTAATGTAATTTCTTATTTGCAGATTTAATAATTGTAATTTCTTGAATTCGTACAATTGTTAAGAGCATTCGGAGATTTGGTTTGGGAGATATGTCTTTCAATTCCATAAAGTTCTTCTTCATGAGAACAACCACTCCCTTGATCTTGCTAATTTATTCTTCATCATACCAGTTTTTGCAGATTTGGATTCGAATCACCTATGAAATGAAGTGTCACAAATTTTTTTTTCAAAAGTTTAGAGAGTAAAACAGTGAAGAATGAAGAGTGGAAGGTAATGAGTTGGTGCTTATATTGGCAAATAGTAAATAATAATGGTTTATTGGCAATAGTAGTTTGTTTCAGATAAATCGAATTATATTAAAAAAAAAAGAAAAAACATCCAGCAGAAATAAACGATAAAAAGAAAAGGCTTGACCTCATTAATACCTTAACATAGTAAAACCCAAAGGGAAAAACTATGTCAAGGAAAAATAGTACCAAACATTTATACAAAACGAAAACAAAATTGACCAGAAAAATCTAAGAAAAATCTAAGAACATGTTGTGAGCTAAAAAATTAGGTGCAACACTCCACCATTAGAAGTCCACTTTAACATTGGAAGCGCATCTGCAACCTGATTGCCCTCTCTAAAGATGTGTGATTCCCGAAAATTCATCATCTCAATAAGACAAAGATGATAAACCACAAATGCATAAATTATTTCAAAATGAAGACTCGGATGATGATCTCAAAATTGTTGACAATAATTGGCCATCGAAGGTAAAATTTTGTATCATGTTACACAAGCAATAAACTCATAATATATATTAATTATCTCTGTAACCTAATCTACATTGTATGGTGAACCAGTCGCATTAACATTGGAATGTCAAACTAATATTGCTGCTTATGGCACAATTATCAAAGTGGGTAGAGCTAATCAATTTCTTCATGGTAATCTTTTACCTGAAAATTGCATGAGTGTGTCCATTGACCAAGCATTGGATCACGATGCCCCTTTGCCAATTCGTGGAGAATGCAATAGTATTGGTGAGGCGGTAGGTTCTCATGTTGCTTGGCCTTCGCATTTGATAAAACCCAAAGTGAAGGTAATTCTTTTTTAAGTCATCTTATAATACATTAATTTTTTACTAGCTCTGTAAATATAGCATGCCTACATACATATCATGCTGATACAATTTTTAGAAACCTGGAAAGAAGAAAATCGTGCACAAAGACTTGCCTTCTGTTGATCTATCAAGTGTGCCAAAGCCATTACATATGTTATATTGCTATACTAAGCTTGTTATTCAGAATGGAGGCAATGTGCATATAGATTTTGATCATGAACTATTTGATCGTGAGTTCAACATCTTTGTTAACATTGAAGATATAGTTCCATTCTGTAAGTTGGAGCCAATCTCATACGTATGTGTTGTTCTTTATATATGTCAGTTGATACTTATACATTGTAATGTAGGCTCATTTGCAGCCTGATACCAATCAATGTGGTTTTTTTGTGATGTGGTACATGAGACAACTTGTTCAAAAGGATGCAACACCGGACCTGGTTTCATTGCGTTCAATTGTGAGTAACTACTTCATATTTAGTTTGCATATTGTATACTTCACCCAAATGAAATGAAGTTGATTATTCTATATATTCATTTTTCAAAGTTCACGGATGTTAAGTGCACTAGAGCTGATATTGATGAAGTTCGTGTTGAATGGGCTGATTGCGTTCAAGAACATATAAATGGGTAGAATAAGGTGACTACTATATTTTAACTTGCAATACATTTTTTTGAATATTTATTATGAGAACGTTGTGATTTTTAGGTGTTCATACTAACTTTGTTCATACATTTGAAAGATTGTGGGGACGTAGGGAGTACATAAAGTTCGTGATGCCGTGATTGTAAAGGTTGTGATGTTATTCAAACAAAAACTACATTTTGTTATTAATTGTTGGAGTACTTTAAATTTATAAACTTAAGGTTGTGTGCACACAAGTGTTAGGATGAGACGTAAATTTAGGTTGGGATGATTTATGAATTTACGCGATGATATTGACAATGTTTAAATGTTCTTCTGATGCATTTGTTATTTTATATAATTAAATTATACTATTATATATATCCAGCAAAAAATGAAATTATTGTAAAAAATGTGAATAAACAAAAAAGACAACACAAAAAGGGTTGTCATTAGCGTTGTTATTTTATGAAACGACAACCTAAAAAAAACAGAAGAAAAGACAACGATTATAAGCGTTGCATAAATTTTTGGGTTGGAACCAGATACGACAACGCTTTTTAAGCGTTGTAAAAAGCGTTGCATAAATATTTTTTTTCGAACCAGATACGACAACACTTTTTAAGCGTTGCAAAAAAAAAATTTGAGGGAACCAGATACGACAACGCTTTTTAAGCGTTGCAAAAATAGTTCCAAAAAATGAAAAAAGACAACCCTTTCTTGCAACGCACCAAAAGCGTTGACGTATCTAGCTAAGACAACGCTTTTTGGTGCGTTGTCGAATGGCAAAAATTTTTAACAACCCTCGATACAACAATGCTTAAAAAATAGATACGACAACGGGAAAAAACCATTGTAAATTGGCGAAATTCTTGTAGTGTACCAAGGGGTGACACTCGACCTGTGCATCAGAAGACTCACAACGTAGGCAGAATCCAACTAAAACCACAACTTCTGCTAGTGAAATTTATGGGCCACTTCGATTGCAAACATAGCAGCAAGAAGCATGACATTAAAACAACGTAGGCAGAATCCGACTCAAACCACAACTTCTACCAGTGAAATTTATGGGCCACTTCGATTGCAAGCATAGCAGCAAGAAGCATGACATTAAAAGCAAAACTAACTCTGTCACGCCCCAATTTCTTATAAAAACATTTATCAGAGTTTTTCACACGGGCGTGCAGGAAGAAGAAAAGAGGTAGGAGACGAACATAAAATATTACATATCAACCATTGGTTCAACCGACTTAACATAAAATTTGCAGCGGAAAAACATCAGGATCTCACATCCCATACATACATCATCATCAGGATCTCACATCCCGAATACATATCACCATCCCGAATACACATACATAAATCATCCTCAGGATCTCACATCCCGAATACACATCATCATCATCCTCACACCCCGAATACACATCATCTAACCACCAAACTTGGATTCCTTACAACATTGTTTTATAAAGACAAAAGTTTGAGAAACATCATATTAAAATAATTACAGATCCAAATATATCACCTCCTCTCTCCTTCTAGGGTTCAATCATGTTCATCACCTCCTGTAACGTGAATTACAGAATAAGGGGTGAGTGCGTTGAATACACTCGTGGGGAATAAAATCTGCGTCTAAATCTTTAACAGATAATTAAATTAGAAATACACATAATCATTATGAATCACAGCACGAAATATGCACAGCAGACATTAGAAATGGTAAGGGACGAATAGGTGCGGGATTCCCCCGTCTTATCCTATAAAACGGTCTCAATACCGCTGGTGCATTTCAAGGACCACCAAACCTTTCATAGAAGAATGGGGGTTAGGGACGAATGCATGAAGGGGCGCCTCAGCGGGCCCACCCCTCACAGTAATAAGTATGTCACAGCAAATATATAATCACAGCATTTAGTATTCCTCAATCATGCTTGGAATAAGGAAAACTGTAAACAGATAAAGAGTTAGAAATTACCCCCACCTTGTTCGGTGGTTACCACGTGAGTTGCAAGTGTCCAAGATCACGTATCCCAAGGCTTCAATCCAATAGGTAGCCTACATAATTTACATTGTTTTCTTAGATATTTATTAAATATAATTAATGATTTAAACGATATCGGATCGGATACTATCGATCGAGATGAGACGAATCGGAATGGTAGGCCTAACGATTGAGGTTGAAGAAAACGAGAGAGAAATATCAGTTTATGAGGCTGAGATAAAAGAGAATGAAATTTGGATCACAACGAAACAAGAATGAGCTCAATCGAAGTTGAAACGAGTTCAAACGGAGCGTTTTAAGATTGAAGGGTATTTTGGTAATTTGGTCAAAGGGTTGACTTTGACCGGGACCCATGACCCCCGGTTAGCGATATTTTGTTGGCGACGACTCGATGTTAAAGAATGATGAAAAGAAAACGAGATTCGGATTGAAAACGAATCGAAAATACGACGTCGCGCGTGTTCCCGTCGACGGGAAAATTTCCCGACGGCGTCTCCCGTCGGCTGCCTAGTTTTCTAGGCAGCGGGGTAGGTTGCTCCCGTCGTCGGCCTGCTCGAGCAGCCACCTTCCCGGCACCACCGGCGGCGGTGTCGCCGCCCTATGCCGTCGAAACTTAGTCCTATGGCTAGCCTGAATCACCGGCTACCAGATTCGGCCATCCCTCGCCGGATTCTGGCATGAATAGCACCATAAAAACAGCCACGAAAACCCTTCGTCAAACACAATTTACACAAACACAATGCAACAACTACTTTTCCAATCCATTTTCCGGCACCGGCGCCACCACCCATGGCGGCGCCACCCCTCCAGTGGCTAGCCCACCACTCCGGCAGCCCTTCCGGCGCCTGCAACCTCGAGAAAAAGAGCGACAGAAAAAAAAACGGGAGAGAGAAAAGGTGGCAAGAAACAAGGGTTGGGGTTTTGGAGATGGTTTTTCGCCGTTTTCCGGTGAATGGAGAATCGGAATTGAATTCCGGAAGTTGCCCTAGACTCGTATAGTCGAGAGCTACGTTATATACGAAAATCAGCCGAAACGAATGGGTTTGACTTTTTCCGGCGACGGCAGCGGCGGTTTTTCGCCATTTTCCAGCGAACGGAGAATCGGAATTGAATTCCGGAAGTTGTCCTAGATTCGTCTCGTCGAGGGCTACGTTGTGTACGAAAATCAGCAAAAACGGATAAGTTTAGAATTTTCCGGCAGCGGCGGCGGCTCCGGCGACTCCGGCAGCGGCGGCTCCGGCGACTCCGGCGGCGGCAGCGGCGATTGAAAACAGAAAAATAAATAAAGAGACGAGAGAGAAAAGAGAGAGACTTACGTGTTTTCGTCGCCTTTCGGCTCGTTCGAAAAAAGGTGAAAAAAATGAAATGAATGAGCGCCCATTTATAGAAAATTTGGAAAATTTACTGTTCACGATAAGGTCGGTTACTGTTCATCCAGATCCCGTTCCGTGCTTTTTCGAAACTTCGTATTTTGCCCTTTTCTTCACCGTTTGAGCTACGGGTGTCTGATTGACCTCTAGTTCGTTTCTATCTTGTCGTTTTTTCATTACGCATCTAATGTTATAAAAATATTCTATTTTCCATGTGTATAATTTTTATCCATCTAAAATTCGTCGTTAAACACATATCTGAAACGCATGTAATTAAAACACATAAGATATTTTAATTAAGGTTTACTTATTTAATTAACCAATTATGCTTTGTTTTTATCCTGGGCGTTACAAACTCCTCTCCCAAACAAGAAGCAACCTGGTCGTTCTGTCAAGGCACACAAAATTTAAAAAAACCTTCTGTAGCACCCCGAACCTTTTATGCATATTTCTATTAGTTTATTTTCTTGCTACATTATCTTTCATTTTAAATTATCTTTTGATATACACATGTTCATTTTCATCTAGCTTTATCAACGATTTTGAGTTCGACTGCGCCGCCAGCACCGAGACTAAATGAAATGTGATATGAGAATTATAAAATTACAAGAATAAGAATCTAGCATCGGGCTTAAGGTTTAAGAAATTAAAAGAAAATAATACAAGCTTGCAATAAGATAACGGTAGATTTTATCGGATAAATAATTGTGAAAAATCAATTAATAATAGAGTTTTATTAGAATTAATGATAATTAAAAATTATAAAAATCCCTAAATATGTTAAAGTGTATGAGAATAATTATCTTGTGCATAAATGAAATTATTGCACATAAAATCCACAAATATCTTTTATTAATGCTAACTTTAAATTGTGGAAAAATCATTATTCTTTAGTGAATAACCAATGTGCCCCTTTTGCCCTCATTTATTCTATAAATATGATGGATGCTAATTTGAGGATCATTTTCACACACAACACATACTAAATCTCTACACACTATCTACACACACTTGCTCTTCAAGTCAACAAGGTAGTCTTCTTACCTTCTTCATTTTCAAAGCTTTAATCATGTGGAATATGCATGTTTTAAGCTAGATAATCATACTATAACATGATCTAGGCTTAGATGATGGTTTATTATTGAGAGATGTTCTAAGAAAAATCATTATATGTTGAATGAAAGTGTGGGAGGTAAAGAGGCTGTCTTGGGGCTGTTTTTGGAGGTGTTCTTGGGCTATTTTTATGACCTTTTTATATGTTAAAATACATGTTATGAGAAGCATAAATATGGTTTTAGATCATGTTTTGGACTTGTGTAGAGAAAGTTATGAATTTTGCAAGTTCTCTTCATTTCTTTGCATACTTTTTTTTTTAATAAGTTTGGAGGAGTGGAAGGGAGGAAAACAATAAGAACTAGTAAACTTGCGTGACCCGTGTTCGAACCCGGGTCATCACAATCTGCACCTTTATAAAGGTGGATACCACTTGAGCTACAAGGTTTGTACATTTCTTTGCATACTTGAGTCTTAGAAGCTTATATTGATGTTAGATGATTATTTTGAGCATGAAAATATGTTTATATGTTTATATGATGAAGAACCATGCTTTAATGCACTAAAATGATGAGTAAATAATGTTTTATGCATCTTCAAAAATGGTGTTGAAAAGGTGGCCGAAAATTATTGAAGTTTTGGAAGAATTTGTGTATGTTGTGCTTTGATCCAAATTTATCTTCACTTAAGGGGATACTTAGGTTGTTATAGGGAGGTTATAGGATAGCTTAGCCCACCATAAAATTAGGAAAGTTGTCTAATATCATTACTTTTTACTAATTATGGGAAAAGTCCTTAATCATTCTCTAAATTTTATTAATTGTGTTCTCCCACTTGCTTAACCATATTTATGTATGATCTTTGATAACCTAATGATATTTAACAATGATTCATAATATTTAAGGAATAATTATGAATAATTAAGAATTATTTTAAGATGAATTAAACTAATAAGATAAGAGATATTTTTCTAATCTTAAATATTTGAGTATTAATAGTCATTAGTAATTAATTAAGTAATAATTATTATTATTAAATCATAATTGATAATCACTCAATGATTAATTAGAGTCTAATTAAGAATAAACTTTAATTATTAACTATTTAAGGATAAAATGTTAACTTCTTATTCATTAATTATGTAATCATAATTTAAGTTTAATGATTTAATCAATAACTAAGGGTTAAAGAATGATTAAAAACTTAATTAATATAGATTAAAATTAACTAATAATAATTAATCAATAATTAAGCTATAATTATAAAGATTAAGCTTTAATTAAAAAAAGATTTAGCTTAATGAAGTATATTAAAAGCTTTGATTAATGATTAAGAGTTAATTAAAATATTTAAAGACCTAATTTAGATTCTAAAAGCATCAATAATCTAAAAATTTGAGAAGTCCCGATGATTAAACAAATTTATAATGTGACGTGCTAGATGCGGAGCGCTCGGATTCGTAGCTGCAACAGCTTTATCAAAGAAAAGATTTTGAGGTGGATAACTACAAACTGTAAGTAAGTGTTAGGTTATACTATTGTTGATGCGTATAATGCTTATATGTTCGCCTTTAGCATATGGACCGTAAGGTTACAATGATAAATATAGCCACAAGGGCCATGTCACATGGACCATAATGAGGGCACAAGGCCCTAGCCACAAGGGCTAATAGACCACAAGAGTTGAATGCTGATAAATTATGCAGTGACGTATGTGGCATGTACAAATCAATTGGTATAACTTCTTATAGATGTTCCCACTGAGTTTAATGCTCATGCCTTACTTTAATATATTTTTAGACTAAGGAGGCGAAGCATAGGGTTGCGGTGCAGTCAAGGGTTTCCCCATATTGTTTTATGCTAAAGTTAACTATTTTGCTTATGATATATGTATAAGTTAATTAAGATCTAAAACACGCTTGATGACTCTCTTTTGTGTAATCCAACGTTTCTTTTGTGGGCCCCTTTTATATTTAATTAAATAAGTTCTTTTTTGCTTTTAGTAATTACCTAATTATTTATTTATATTTAAAAAAAATTAATTACATTTTATGTAAGTAGCATGATGTAGTGAACTCAGCCTAGAATAGTGGGCTGGGGGCGCTACAGAGTGGTATCAGAGCGGGTCCACGTTTCTGTATAGTTATCGTAATATTTTATTTTAACGGGATATAAAGATAAGTTTAATGGGGACCGCGACTATGCCAATGACCTGCACTCGCTCTGAGGTATGCATGTTTTATATGAAGGTTTAAATTTCATGAAGTATAAAAGATAAATTTTGTTGTTGGATTATGAATGTTTATGATTACATCTTCTATTTAAAGTTATTTATTATCATGAAAGTAAGTAGTTGATGCAATAAAGTATGATTGAAGTATGTTTCCAGTGCATGATTTATGAAAGTCTGTTTGATATCATAGAATAAATGTTTTATGCATTATTTGTGAGCATAGATCACATTGCATTGAGAATATGAAAACCGATATACCCCTTGTGACATTAGATGAATAGACGATGAAGGATCCTTGGTTTTCGTCGAGTGAATGCTTTAGTTCAACCATGAGAGATGCTTAGGCATTATGAGAACTTTAGACAAATAGGATAGTCATTCGAGCAGTACATTGATTCTTTTACACATATGAGATATCGGGTCATGCGAGTAGGGTTTAGAATTAGTGACTATCGTGCTGCCGCTCACTTAGCTGCTACTCTTCGACCACATATTCGTAGCTTTGCCTATCTATGCTTTATGAAATTGTAGACTATGAGTCAAACTTACCTGAGCCCCAGACATCTTTTAGGAACCTATTTCCTATATCATGCCACCGAGAGGTCGACCACGTAGGGTACAATGTGAGGAGCAAGAACCCTCAATAGGCTCTACAGCCCAGAAGCAAGACCCTCTACCTGTACCAAATGCAGCATCCGGTACAGAATTTACTCGTGAGTTCCTCAACACATTGCAAAGATTTGTACAACAACCTCAGCCAGGTGTAGAAATGCCGCGTCAGAACCAGAACACCAACGTTATTGTGGACCAATTTCAAAGATTTGCACCCCCTAGGTTCAAAGGAAACGAGAGACCAATGGTAATGGTGGATTCTCGAGCTAGAGCGTATTTATGATCATATGGAGCTATCAGAGACCCAGAAGGTGTCATGTGTCAAATTTCAGCTAGCCGAAGATACTGGACATTGGTGGAAATCCCTTGAACGAACCCTCACTGAAGAACAAAAACATAACATGGTATGGGAAGAATTCAAGGAAATGATGATGGAACGTTATTTTCCTCAAGCTTTACGTGATCAGAAGGAGTTGGAGTTCGTCAACTTACGCCAAGGGACCTTGCCCGTGATGGAATATGATAGACGTTTTAACTAGTTGTCAAAGTATGCCCCGTATTTGGTAGCGACAGATGAAAGGAAAGTGAGGAGATTCAAGCGAGGGCTACGCCCTGAAGTTTGAGGAATCGTTGCAGGGTTGAAGTTACCAACGTATGGGGAGCTTTTTGAGCGAGCCCAAATTATCTCAATTAGCCAAAATCTAGAGTTTAACCAATTAAATCAAAAGCCTATTGACTTATCCGGGAAAAGGAAGTGGGATGTACATAAAGGAAGGGCACCACATTTTGTCAAGAAGAGTAAGCTTATTGGGGTATCAATTACCCAAGGGAATATACCACAATGCCCTACCTGTGGAAAGCGTCATACAGGAGAGTGCTTAGCTGGGAGGAATGTTTGCTTCAAGTGTCATCAACCAGGACACAAGTATTATGAGTGCCCCAAACGTGATGCGATCGGGCCACCTAGGACTAACACCCGTGTACCGGAGAAGATTGGAAAGGCTCGATCGTGTCTTTAGTTTAGAAGGACAAGCAGATGAGAACGACACAATGACAGGTATGTTACCTATGTTTACTATACCAGCCTTAGTTTTATTCGACACTGGTGCTTCACATTCATTCATGTCAGAGAACTTTAGAAGAAAGCTAAACCTAGAGTGTTTTAGTGAAGGGGTTGGATTAAAAGTGAGCATCCCTTTTGGAAAGACTATTAGGACAAATGTTAAAGTAAAAGGAGTTAAGATGGAAATTTGTCACCAAACTTTAGAAGCTGAATTGCATGTTTTAGAGATGAAGGATTTCGATATCATTTTAGGAATATTGGCTGAGTAAATATAAAGTAATCATTCAATGCTTTGAACGTGAACTACAATTTAAAAGACCGGATGGATCCACATTCACATATTATGGAGCCAAGACTACCTAGAGACTGAGTGTGGTATCTGCAATAAAAGCCGCAAAGATGCTAAAGAAGAAAGGTTGCCAAGGATTTCTAGTTAATATCATGGAAAAGAAGACAAATGAGAAAGTCATTGCGAACGTGCCAGTAGTAAGAGAATTCCAAGATGTATTTCCTAACGACTTACCTGGAATTCCACCTGATAGACGAGTCGAGTTCACTGTGGACTTGATTCCTGGAGCTGCACCGGCATCTAAAGCACCTTACCGTATAACACCAAAGGAATTACAAGAGCTGAGGGTACAATTACAAGAATTGTTTGATAAGAAATTCATTAGGCCAAGCGTGTCACCCTGGGGAGTGCCAGTATTGTTCGTAAGGAAGAAGGAAGGATCGTTGCGAATGTGTATTAACTACAGAGAGCTCAATCGTTTAACTATCAAGAACAAATATCTGTTGCCTAGGATTGAAGATTTATTTGACCAATTGAAGGGTGCGAGTATATTTTTCAAAATCGATCTAAGATTAGGATATCACCAACTGAAGATAAGAGAGGCCGACATACCAAAGACAGCTTTTCGGACGCGTTACAGACATTATAAATTCATGGTGATGCCGTTTGGACTATCCAATGCCCCAGCAGTATTCATGGACTTGATGAATAGAGTTTTCCACCCGTATTTGGACCAGTTTGTCATACTTTTCATAGATGATATTCTGGTGTACTCACAAACTAAGAAACAACATGAAGAACACCTTAGAGTAGTTTTGGAAATCTTGTGACAAGAGAAGTTATATGGTAAATTCAGCAAGTGCGAATTCTGGTTGGATAGAGTTGCTTTCTTAGGACACGTTGTGACTTCAAAAGGAATTGAAGTAAACTCAAGCAAAGTCAAGACTATATTGGACTGGAATGCGCCAAAGAATGTGAACGAAGTGCGCAGTTTCTTAGGGTTAGCCAGATATTATAGAAGATTCATAAAAGATTTCTCAAAAATAGCAAGGCCACTAACTCAGTTGACCAAGAAAGACAAGAAGTTCATTTGGACTGAAGAATGTGACAAAAGTTTTCAAGAACTCAAGCAAAGGTTAGTGTCAGCACCTGGTTTAGCCATTCCAGAAGGGGTAGAAGGATTTGTTATCTATACGGATGCATTGAAGCAAGGTCTTGGATGTGTACTAATGCAGTATGGAAAGGTGATTGCATATGCATCGAGACAACTAAAACCGCATGAGCTTAACTATCCAACACACGATCTGGAGCTAGCTGCAGTTGTTCATGCATTAAAGATTTAAAGGCACTACCTTTATGGTAGAAGATGTGAAATATACACCGATCACAAAAGCCTGAAGTATTTTTTCACTCAAAAGGACCTTAACATGCGATAGAGAAGATGGCTGGAACTGGTAAAAGACTATGATTGTACCATCCACTACCATCCAGGAAAGGCGAACGTTGTAGCAGACGCACTCAGTCGGAAGAATAATGGCCAACTAGCTGTTTTACCTACACAACAAAACAAGCTAATTCTAGAATTTGCTAGGTTAAATTTGGAGTTTGTTGAGAAAAACCACATTGCAGCAGTCATAGCAGCATTAACAGTTCAGCCTATGCTACAGGAGATAATAAACGATTTTCGATTATATTAGATGAAATTCTAATGTACGATGGAAGGCTATGCGTACCCAAGAATGATGACTTGAGAAATGAGATTTTCCAAGAAGCTCACAACATGCCATATATAGCTCACCCTGGAGGAACGAAGATGTATCGAGACCTAAAAAGTAATTATTGATGGAGGAACATGAAGGGTTCGATTGCCAAATTTATGGAGAGGTGTCTAACTTGCTAACAAGTCAAAGCTGAACATCAGAGACCATCTGGACTATTACAACCATTGGAGATACCAGAGTGGAAATGGGAGCAAATCACCATGGACTTCGTGACGGGATTACCACGAACTTTAAGAAAGAATGAGGCTATATGGGTTTATCATCGATAGATTAACAAAATCAACACATTTTATCCCTATTAGGATGACCTTTAGTATGGAACAATTGCCCAGTTGTATATTCAGGAAATAATAAGACTACATGGAGTGCCAGTGTCTATAGTGTCTAATCGTGATACTCGTTTTACGTCAAAGTTTTGGAAAAGTTTGTAAATTGCTATGGGTACCAGACTAAACTTTAGTACGGCTTACCACCCCTAAACTGACGGTCAATCTGAAAGAACCATTCAGATTTTAGAGGACATGCTCAGAGCTTGTGTATTAGATCTTAGTGGAAATTGGGAAACCTACTTGCCCCTTGTGGAGTTCGCATACAACAATAGCTACCAAGCTACCATCAAGATGGCACCATATGAAGCACTTTATGGAAGGAGATGCAGATCATCAATACATTGGGATGAAGTCGACAAAAGGAAGATCTTAGGGCCGGAGATCATTAAGAAGACTGTCGAAGCAGTAACCAAAATTTGTGAGAGAATCAAAGCAGCACAAGATAGACAGAAGTCATATGCTGACACTCGAAGAAAGGACATACATTTTGAGATTGGAGACAAAGTATTCCTTAGAGTTGCACCAATGAAATGAGTCATTCGTTTTGGAAAAAGGGAAAAGTTAAGACCAAGATACATTGGGCCGTTTGAGATCCTTGAGCGAATAGGAGATGTGGCTTACCATTTAGCTTTACCCCCAGACTTAGCATCCGTCCATGATGTCTTTCATATTTCGATGCTTAGGAAGTATGTTTCAGATCATAACCATCACATTAGTTATGAGGGCCTTGAGATTAATAAGAATTTGACTTATGAGGAGAGCCCCATAGCAGTACTTGGGAGAAAAACACATGATTTAAGGAATCGGGAGGTACCTTTAGTTTTAATCCAATGCAATGGACATGGGAAAGAAAAAGCTACTTGGGAACGAGAAGAAGAAATATTAGCTAGATATCCGAACCTTTTGACCTAAATAAGTAGCAATTTCGAGGATGAAATTTTATTTAGTAGGGAAGGATGTAGCACCCCAAACCTTTTATGCATATTTTTATTAGTTTATTTTCTTGCTACATCATCTTTCAGTTTAAATTATCTTTTGATGTATATATGTTTATTTTCATCTAGCTTTATCAACGATTTTGAGTTCGACTGCGCCGCCAGCACCGAGACTAAGTGAAATGTGATATGAGAATTATAAAATTATAAGAATAAGAATCTAGTATCGGGCTTAAGGTTTAAGAAATTAAAAGAAAATAATACAAGCTTGGAATAAGATAACGGTAGATTTTATCAGCTAAGTAATTGTGAAAAATCAATTAATAATAGAGTTTTATTAGGATTAATGATAATGAAAAATTATAAAAATCACTAAATATGTTAAAGTGTATGAGAATAATTATCTTGTGCATAAATGAAATTATTGCACATAAAATCCACAAATATCTTTTATTAATGCTAACTTTAAATTGTGGAAAAATCATTATTCTTTAGTGAATGTGCAATGTGCCCCTTTTGCCCTCATTTATTCTACAAATATGATGGATGCTAATTTGAGGATCATTTTCACACACAACACATACTAAATCTCTACACACACTATCTACACACACTTGCTCTTCAAGTCAACAAGGTAGTCTTCTTACCTTCTTCATTTTCAAAGCTTTAATCATGTGGAATATGCATGTTTTAAGCTAGATAATCATACTATAACATGATCTAGGCTTAGATGATGGTTTATTATTGAGAGATGTTCTAAGAAAAATCATTATATGTTGAATGAAAGTGTGGGAGGTAAAGAGGCTGTCTTGGGGCTGTTCTTGGAGGTGTTCTTGGGCTATTTTTATGACCTTTTTATATGTTAAAATACATGTTATGAGAAGCATAAATATGGTTTTAGATCATGTTTTGGACTTTTGTAGAGAAAGTTATGAATTTTGTAAGTTCTCTTCATTTCATTGCATACTTGAGTTTTAGAAGCTTATATTGATGTTAGATGATTATTTTGAGCATGAAAATATGTTTATATGTTTATATGATGAAGAACCATGCTTTAATGCACTAAAATGATGTGTAAATAATGTTTTATGCATCTTCAAAAATGGTGTTGAAGAGGTGGCGAAAATTATTGGAGTTTTGGAAGAATTTGTGTATGTTGTGCTTTGATCCAAATTTATCTTCACTTGAGGGGATACTTAGGTTGTTATAGGGAGGTTATAGGATAGCTTAGCCCACCATAAAATTAGGAAAGTTGTCTAATGTCATTACTTTTTACTAATTATGGGAAAAGTCCTTAATCATTCTCTAAATTTTATTAATTGTGTTCGCCCACTTGCTTAACCATATTTATGTATGATCTTTGATAACCTAATGATATTTAACAATGATTCATAATATTTAAGGAATAATTATGAATAATTAAGAATTATTTTAAGATGAATTAAACTAATATGATAAGAGATATTTTTCTAATCTTAAATATTTGAGTATTAATAGTCATTAGTAATTAATTAAGTAATAATTATTATTATTAATGTCACGCCCCATTTTTGATATAAAAATAACAACGTAAATTTTTAACATTTTGGGCGTCCAGCAATTTAAAACAAACTAAAACCGAAGGTTAAAAATATCCAGCCAAAAATACAAGGTTTACATAAAATATTTAAGTTTTCAGAGACAACAGCAAAATATATATTTACGGGCCATCAGGCTTAATTTACGACCCTTCAAAAATAACATGTTAAATTACATCAAAAATATATATATATCTATATGCATCTTTCTTCACATTCTACTCCCCACATCCGAATCTATAAAAGAAAAACATATAAAGGGGGTGAGCGTATAAAATACACTCAGTGGGATCACACTGTATAGGGGTTTCATTTCATAAATACACCAAATAATCACATTCCATCACAGAACTTATAATTAATTTAAATATAAGCATTCTTCACAAATCAAATATCATTCACCTTCAAACATATCACTTTCATTCCCACATTTACGGTTTTTAACCGTATTGCAAACATCACTTTTCACATAATTTACGGTGCTTAGCCATCATGAAAACATTTTGCTGTTCTTAGCCGCCGTGAAAACATTTTTACGGTTATTAACCATCATGATACAGTGATCAGCCGTCTTTATGCGAGCCCTAGCCGCCTTGCATACGCATGCACATGCGCACATTGTTTCATCACATATTCACATATCAAACATTCACATAGAAGCACAGGTACTGAACAAAACACTAAATTTTCCATTCATCATACGTTATAACACGTTTATTCATATGCACTTCAACATGTCACATTTCACATAATTTAATAATTCACAATTACAAATAAGTCAACAAAATGTAAATACCCTAACACGCAATATTTCCCCACCTGTAGAGCAGCTGGTCAAAACTTCTAGATTCCCAACTATCTACGACGCAAACTCCGGCGTATCGCCTACAAACATTAAGGGTTCGACTTAAACTCTAATCGAATTATGATCGATTTAAATAAATTAATATTTTTAAGATAAACCCTAATTTTGGAATTAAATATAACTTATTTTGTAATTAAATACATATAATTTATCATCTATAAAGTTGATTCGAAATTAATAATTCGGATTAAAATAGATATGAATTTAGGGTTATTTATCCTTAATTAGAAATAATAATTAAATCGTAAAATTAATTTAATTAGCATAATATTTATAAGTTATAATTTTTAGTCTCAAAAGCAATCTTGCAAAACATAGGTTTAAATTATAATTTCAAGTAAAATTCTTTAGCTAAAATATAATAAATAACATAATAACATTCAAGTCCGAAAATCCATCCTAAACTAGATTTTCGTAATTAGTTCTATAATAAACCTAGGGTTTTATGCCCTAATTGGTGTTTAAGGAGTCTAAAGTAATATAAACTAATTAAAGTAATTTATCTTTATCATTTAATTAAGTCCCATTTTCATATTTTAAATTCTAGTAATTATATTATAACATCTATACTTCCTAATATATTCTAATATTAAATGAAAACATATATCATTAACATAACCTCAATAAATCTAGGAAGAAAATGCATAATATCATCAACAATAGGGAAAGCTATGTAATTTCGATAAATTTAAGGGTTCGTTTTGTAACACTCGAAATAAAATTCAACTACATAAAATATTTTGAGAATTTTCTACAATTAAAATGAGATGTATAATAATAATAATAATAATAATAATAATAATAATAATAATAATAATAAATTTTATTATACAAATAAAATGAAAAAGAAATAAAAGAAATAAAAATTTACTTATATATATATGTATACGCACCCAATGCATACATATAAGAATAATATATAAAATTATTCTTATTTATATATATATATATGCATATAAGTATAACTTAAAAGAAAAAATAAGTCAAAGTGGAACAAAAAGTGGGGGATAAGAATTGGAAAAGAAAAATATCTTCTCTCTCTCCCAATTCTCCCAACTCTCTTTCTCTATCTCTCGCGTCTCCCTCTCCATCTCTTTCTTCCTTTTTATTTTCTTTCTTTCCCCAAATTTCTTTCTCTTATACTAGTCTGTAGCAATTGTTGTTGGTGAGGGCATATGGTGTGGTGTGGGAGTGCAATGTGTGTGTGTGTGGAAGCCACCGAAAGTGAGCAGATGTGTGGGCGGCTGCGGAGGAGGCTGGGTGGCATCGAGGCTGTAGCAGCAGCAGGCGAACGGCGGCTGGGCTTGGTCGGAGCAGCGGCGGTGCTAAGTAGGGGGCTGCTTGTGTGTTGGAGAAGTGGGAAGGTATATATGTGTATATATGTATCTGTATGCAAGTAGGCATGTATGTTGATATATATTTGTATCCGTGTGTGTGTGTGCTTGGGATGAAGGAGGTCGCCGGCAGCGTGGGGAAGTGGCGGCAGCAACGGTCGTGGGTGGAGGTAGGGCTGGAAAATGTTTGATTTGGGGGAAGGGCTGAATTTTGGAAATTTGATATAGTAGAGGGACTAAATTGAAAGCCTAAAGTTCTTGATAATTCAATTTTGGCTCTAATGATTAAGAATATTATATATAGCACCCCTAAATTTATAAAAGAAGCTTTAAGATCCAAAATTTTATAAATAATGACATTTAAAAACCCCAATAGTTATTGATATTATAAATTTACCCTTAACTTCTTAAGATATGCTTTAAGACCCCTAAAACTCTGGACAATGACAATTGAACACTAGAACTTGCTAAAATTACATAACATATCCTAAAATTTACTTAAATTTATAGATAGCTAAATTAGATTCTAAGACGAGATCTTATGCTTTGTAAGTTAGATTTAACTTAAAAAACTTTTATGCGATTAATTAACATCTAAAAAATAATAATTATAATATCTCTTAAATTCCAACGAATTGTTAACTTAAATATAATTATAGACATTATGTTTTATCTTCATACTTTAATAAATAAACCAAAGGCCTAATTATAAATATTAAATGTTTAAATAAATTTCCGCATATTGTTAAAAATGATATAATGATCTTAAATTAAATTATGAACTTTACAATGTAAACCTCAAAGTTAAGAATCAAAGTAAATATCAAAGTAAATAACAAATTCAATCCTCTTAAATAAGAATTAATTAAACATGTTATGCAATTAAATATATTTCCTAAATTAACATATAATTTTAGTTAATTGAATTCAATTTAGCAATTAAATTATATAGTCAATCTAAATACACCATAATCATAAATATATTCAATTTTCTTAATATTTAAGTTAAACAATAAATTACATAATTAGATTTTCTAAGATTATTTTAAAAGGTCTTCAAGAATTAATTGAAGTCAAAAGCTTTTTAATTTACTTGTTTCGAATTATTATCAAATCTTCAAGGATCTAACCTAAATCATAATTTTATAATAAATTTTCCTGTAAACTAAGATAAGTATTTCAAGATATAAATAAAGTCTAATTAAGTTTTCTAATATTTTAATAAACACATTTTCATTATAATTTCATTTAAACCCTATATTACTTTAGAAATCATTTATTTTACTTTTAAACCACAACATCGTAAGAAACTAAGCTTTAATTAAATGACAAAGAGAAATTATATTAATTTAGTTATTTTATTTAGACCTCTTTATATGTCGATTAAGGTCTAAAACCCTAAATCCTTATCGAAATAATTAAGGAAACTTAGTTTCAGATCGAGTTTTGGGTTGGGTGTTATCATCCTAGCATATTACATAAATACTTAATTTTATTTCAGGTTAACCCTGTTAGATGGTCCGTTAACAGAAAAAGTTCTAAATTAAGAATGTATTTTAATTAATAAAAGTTCGCTTAAATTCTAAAGCAAGCAATTACGTTTTGTAGGAAATACGAAAGGAGGAAAGAACTAAACTCGTATAAAAGTAGACGTTTTGCAAGCTTCTTCCGTAAAAGGTGGGGGTATTTGCTTATTACGGTATTTATAATTTTTCCAAAGCATTTAAATTATGAAATATTATACGATATGAAATAAGTTGGGTATACGTGCTGAATGCATGAGATGCTATGATGTGATGAAAGTGAATCTTATACATGTGTGAAATGTGGTTTGTATTACGCAAGGAATGAATAAGGTGCTATGAGTTTTTATTATGCAAAGGTGAAGAATGGTGTGAAGTTAAGATTTGCATATGTGCAAATAAGATGTGTTTTCATGGCAGTTGAGAACTGCAACTAAGTGTTGTGTTAAATTAATGTGCTTTGATGTATATGTTTGATATGTGTATGTGTGAAGTAATTATGTGTGCATGTGCATGCATATGCAAGACGGCTAAGACCGGTATATGACGGCTGATCACCGTACCAGGACGGCTAAGACCCGCATATGTTTCCAGGGCGGCTAGGACCCGCATATGTTTCCAGGACGGCTAAGACCAGTAAAAATATTTTCATGGCGGCTAGGAACCGTAAAAATGCTTTCATGACGGCTAAGCACCGTAAATTATGTGAAAAATGTTGTTTGAATGTGAATGATGGATTATATGTTTCCAGGGCGGCTAAGACCCGCATATGTTTGCAAGACGGCTAAAAACCGTAAATGTGATAATGAATGTGATATATTTGAATGTGAAGGATGATTGATTTGAGATGGATGGTTATATTTCTAAAATGATTTAAGTCACGTGATTTGAAATGATCTATTTTCTACGGTTTTTATTAAAAGACAAATGTTTTAAGAAAAATTTGTTTTATGTGATAAAATGGTGTTTTGGCATGTGTGTGTAAAATCTTCCAAATTTATTTTATGTCATCCCGAGTTCCCCACCCCACTGAGTGTACTTTTGTCACTCACTCCTCTTTTAAAATGTTTTCAGTTTAAGAAGTTTAGGCGTGGCGCGCAAGCGGTGGATGCTGGTAGCCGATGATCAAAGGTTACAGAAGCTTTTTATTTGTAAATGTGATATTTTATGAATTATGGAAATGTATATTTTATAATAAATCTTGAATTTTAAAGTTTATTTATTTTATTTTTATTGAAAATCTAAAGAGTAACGGTTAAAATTTATTTACCAAAAAGAATCGGGACATTACACGTTTATTATTATCCATAATTTGGTGGTCTTCATGCATGTTTTTAAATACTTAAGGTTAATATGCAATTTCATAAACTACTTAGGCTTTATTTCAAATTTCAACATAGTTGTACTTTGCAAACTAGCCCTTAATTTTATCACATTAGCAGAAGAAAGCCCCTTCCCCCCCAACCAACCTTCCCCGCCTGTTGCAACTTTCCCCTACAGTCCGCCACAGTCGGCGACTAGAAGTCGCTGGTGACTCCTCACCACCCCACAACACCCTAGACAACACCCTATATCTACCTGCCCAAGCCCCTATTACAGCAGCCGCGGCGGGGGCGTAACAACCATCGGCGCGCTCAGCTCCGGCCAAACTCACCCCGACCAGCCAACACCGACTCACGCACACACCACACACACTAGCAACATTCGACTCACACACACGCACGAATAGAGTAGAGCCACCTCAGCTCAGCCCCGTACAGCCAGCACAACAGCCGCTCCCAGCGGCGGTCTCGACCCGACGCTCCGACGCGTGTTTCGCACCAGCTCCGACCCGACTCAGTGGCAAACGGCGGCAGCAGCAGCGTCCAGAACAGCAGCCGAGAGAGAGTATAGCTGCAAGAGTATACAGCCATGTTTCATAATTCCAAACCCATGCTTACGACGAGCTCGGAGAGGTCTATACTTTTATCCGATTACCTTGCCGGAAAACTGATGATCGACGGTGGGAAATAGTGGTCAACGTGCTGCAATTTGGATGGAAAAGAGAAAGAAAAAAAATGGCTCGGTTGCTTGTTTCGAAAGTGCTGAAGAGAGGGAAAGGAAACTATCTTTATCCCATACCTTTTCCATGATTTAAGCTTCTAGAAGAAAATTGACCTAGCAATTACCTACATGCCTATGCTACAATGTAATCCCATGCCATATAACTTAAGTTATATAATTATATCATGTATATATGTACTTCACGTAATAGCTTAGGTTATGTACATAAGTTAATATAATAACCTATGTTATAATCACATTTTATCTTAATATTACATAATCTAATACTATATAACATATATTGTAAGTTTATATCATATAGTTATGTATACATTAAGGTAATATATATTATATAGTTATATGCATGCATTAGGGCAATATATATATATTATATAGTTATTTTTAAGGAAAAAAAATTTCCTAGGTGCTACATCCTTCCCTCCTTCAAATAAATTTCATCCTCGAAATTTAGAAACGTACCTAGAATCGGCAAATTCGGATATTTTGCTAAAATTTCCTCTTCTTCTTCCCAAGTGGCTTCATTGATATCATGATGATTCCATTGGACCTTGACTAAGACAATATCTCGATTTCTTAGTTTATGAATCTTTTTGTCCAAAATAGCCACTGGAACCTCTTCATAGGTTACGTCCTTCTCCAATCCTATCTGTTGTTGATCGATGATGTGACTTGGATCGAAAACGTATTTTCTTAGCATAGAAACATGAAAAACATTGTGTATGCCGGCGTAATCAGGCGGTAAAGCTAGTCGGTACGCTACTTCTCCGACTCGATCCAAAATCTCGAACGGCCCTATATATCTGGGCTTCAATTTTCCTCGCTTTCCAAATCGATAAACACCATTTGTGGGCGATACTTTGAGAAAGACTTTGTCTCCCACGGCAAACTGTAGTTCTCGGTGTCTTTTATCCGCATAAGATTTTTGTCGATCTTGAGCCGTCTTGATTCTTTCTCGAACTTTTCATATCTTCTCCACTGCTTGCTCAACCAGCTCGGGTCCTAAAATTTGTTTTTCACCTACTTCATCCCAATAAAGAGGCGAACGACATTTTCTTCCATATAGAGCCTCGTACGGTGTCATCCCGATAGTTGCCTGATAGCTGTTATTGTAGGCGAACTCCACCAAATATAGATGGTCTTCCCAACTTCCGTTCATATCCAAAGCATTTGCTCTCAGCATATCCTCCAAAATTTGTATGGTCCGTTCGGTTTGTCCATCAGTTTGAGGATGGAAAGCAGTGCTGAAAGCCAGTTTGGTACCTAATTCTTTTTGTAAACTCTACCAAAATCTGGATGTGAACCGAGGGTCTCTATCTGACACAATAGAGATGGGTACCCCATGCAATCTAACAATCTCCTTTATATAGATCTGAGCTAGTCTTTCCAAACTAAACGTCATCTTGATCGGAAAAAAGTGGGCAGACTTGGTTAGTCTATCCACAATGACCCATATTGCATGATTCCCATGATTGGTTCGAGGTAGTCCCACCACGAAGTCCATGGTGATATGTTCCCATTTCCATTCAAGTATCTCTAAAGGTGTGAGCATTCCTGTCGGCCTTTGATGTTCCGCCTTCACTTGCTGGCAAATAATGCATTTCTTCACAAAAAGTCCAATGTTGTTCTTCATGTTTCTCCACCAAAAGCTCTTTTTCAAATCTTGATACATCTTTGTACTTCCTGGATGAGCTGTATATGGAGTAATGTATGCTTCTTCCATGATTTCAGTTAGAAGATCCTCTCTATGCGGCACACATAGCCTATTTTTGAACTTAAGTACACCATCCTTGCTTCAAAGTTCTTTGCTAAACCCTTCTCCACTTGTTCTTTCATGATTTGAGTGAACCTATCATCATGTTGAGCCTACAGTATTCTATCCTGAAGTGTGGGTTTGATTATCAAAGCACTTATTCTTGCTCTTATGCTGCTTGGAGGTATCACCAATTCCATACTTAGTCTTCCAAATTCTTCAATTAACTCCGTCTGAGCAGTTATCATGTACGCAGTTGGAGCTTTATCCTTCCTACTCAGTACATCCGCCACAACATTTGCCTTTCCAGGATGGTATAAGATCGAGCAATCATAATCTTTCACTAACTCTAGCCATCTTCTTTGTCTCATATTGAGCTCTTTTTGTTCGAAAAAGTACTTCAAGCTCTTATGATCAGTATAGATCTTGTTAGGATGTATACTATAAGTCTAGCTTTTGTATGAACATCTATTTATGATATGAGAATCTTTTATGGTCAAATGTTTGCATTTTATATATTTGTTATATATGTTATTGCAATTGTCCAATTAATTTATATTGTAGATAACATGGTGTGTGGTGCCACACGGAAGATCATGTTATCAGTTCCTCATAGATTATAAATGGTAGCTCACAGCCGAGATAATTTTGGACAAATTATCGGAATGGTTGTAGTGTAATTTGGTATTAATCTATCTTGATTATAAAATTACACTAGTATATTTTGTATATATTGAGCAGGACCAATTGAGGTTGTTTTATTTGTACTCACTACATAAATAAAATAAGATCTCTGTTATTATGGATGTGCGTCCTCTTAATCATTGTATGATAACGGGCATGTATACTCGATATATGTTTCTTTAATTTACCAATGGGTGAGATTTATTTATTAAATCAATAAGCTCGGTAAATTGGGATACAGTGCTGTTTATATGGTGTGCTGTTGATTATATAATGAAACTGTGTCCTAATTATTTAGGATGATGATGTTCCCTTGAGGAACTCATAAGGATTATCATGTAAACCCTGCACGTGGATTTATTCCGGCATGATAATAAAGTTGAGTGGTACTACTCTTGGAATTAAATACTAATTAATTGAATTGTCAGTAATTCATTTAATTAATGGACATTCGATATCTTAAACGCGGAGAGATAAACGCGCACATAATAAATAGGAGCCATATGTAATATGGATAAGGGACGGTAGTTCAATAATATCTTTTTAGTGGATTAAGATATTATTTCATAGGCTTAAGAAATATATTCAGATCGAATTAAGGACTCTTAAGCCTATGAGGAGACCGATTCCTAATCCTCCTCAAGGTCCCTGTTGTAGCCTATAAATAAGCCTCAAGTCAGCTGTTTTCAACACACAGAAATACAGATACACAGACATAAAAATCTGAGATACGTATAAGTAGAAGATGGCTGAAAGTCTCGAAAGCTCGTTGCCCACACAACGTTCGAGATAAAGGCGAGGAATACAGCAGAAGATCGTGAGGTCCAGGCTTCATCGATTCCTCCATCTACAGTTCTGATCTTAGAACTAATTTCGGTGCAAAAGGTATGATTCATTTTCCACTGCGCGTTAATTATATTTGCATGGACCCTGATTCAGATAATCGTATAGGGTTGGCGATCCGGTGGTTCCTACAGATCTCACACTTGCCTCCATATAAATAGTGCCGCCAAATCTTGAGAGCGTACACTACAGCAGCTAATTCCAGATCATGAGTAGGATAATTTTGCTCATGCGCCTTTAACTGCCTCGAGGCGTAAGCTACCACTTTTTCTTGTTGCATCAGTACACATCCCAAACCTTGTTTGGAGGCATCACTATAAACAACAAACTCCTTCGTTCCGTCTGGAACTATTAGAATTGGTGCAGACGTCAATCTTCTCTTTAATTCTTGGAAACTGTCTTCGCATTGATTCGTCCACTGAAACTTCACCTCCTTACGAGTTAGACGCGTCAGATGAATGGAGATCTTTGAAAATCCTTCAATGAACCATCTATAATATCCAGCTAAACCCAGGAAACTTCGCACTTCATTTACATTGGTCAGTGCCTTCCAATTACTGACCGCTTCCACCTTAGCCGGATCCACTTCTATTCCTTTTGAAGAGACAATATGTCCAAGAAAAGAGATTTTATCCAACCAGAACTCACACTTTTTAAACTTGGCATATAATTTTTCTTTTCTCAAAGTTTCTAGAGTGATCCTCAGGTGTTCTTCATGCTGGTTCTTATCTTGTGAATACATCAAAATGTCATCGATAAAAACTATCACAAATCGATCAAGATATGGATGGAAAACTCGATTCATCATATCCATGAAAACGGCCGGTGCATTACTAAGTCCAAAAGGCATTACCACAAACTCGTAATGGCCATACCTTGTCCTGAAAGCCATTTTAGATATATCTTCTTTCTTAATCTTCACTTGATAATACCCGGATCTTAAATCAATCTTTGAAAATACGCTTGCACCTCTTAATTGATCGAACAAGTCTTCAATCCAAGGTAACGGATACTTATTCTTGATCGTTTTTTTATTGAGCTCTCGATAGTCTATGCACATCCGAAATGTTCCATCTTTTTTCTTCACAAACAGCACTGGGGCTCCCCAAGGTGATACGCTAGGACGTATGAAACCCTTTTCCAAGAGTTCTTGCAATTGTACCTTTAGCTCTTCCAACTCTTTCGATGTCATTCGATATGGAGCCTTCGATACTGGTGCAGATCCAGGCACTAAGTCTATGCTGAATTCAACTTGTCTATCAGACGGTAGACCAGGTAAATCTTCGGAAAGACATCTACATATTCTCTCACTATCGGTACCTTCTCAATAGAAGTTGTCTTATGCGCAAGATCCACAATACTTACTAAAAATGCCTCGCAACCTTCTTTTTTGAGTATCTTGCTCGCTTGCATGGCCGATATAATTTGTGGACTTATACCAAATCGAGTTCCATGAAAAATGAACTCTTCTTTGCCTGGAGATCGAATTAAGATCTCTTTTTCTTGACATTTGATTATCACATTGTTAGCCTTGAGCCAATCCATGCCCAAAATTACATCAAAATCCTTCATGTCTAAAACATGCAAAGTGGCTGGGATAATTTTATCAGTAAAAGAAATCTTCATATTTCGACATACGTTTTGGGTTTTTACTGTCCTCCCAAATGGTATATTAACCTCTAAGGTTTCAGCATTTTCCTCATCATTTTTATATCCCAATAGTTCAAAAAACGTAACAGACATAAATGAATGGGTCCCTCCTGTATCAAATAAAACAAGAGCAGGTATATCGCATACTGATAACATACCTGCCATGGTTTCTGGCCCTTCCTCGGCCTCTTTTCGTGTTAGAGCATAAGCTCGAGCTTTTCTGGCTTCGGGTTTCGGCTTAAAATCCGATTTAACTTTGTTTTTAGGACAATCATTTACATTATGTCCAAATTCTTGGCATCTAAAACACCGTCTTGTTCCCCATAAGCATTGCCCGCTGTGCGTTCTTCCACATTGGGAGCAGACTGGCCCCTGTCTGGATTTAAAGGCATTTGGTCCGCTACCCATTCCTGGACGTTGGGTCCGGTTGAAAATCCGGTTCCGATTTTGATTCGGTTCATTCCACTTTCTCTTTCCAAGTACATTTGAAGGTTTTCTAAGTGAAACATTATCCAAACCCATACGTGCTGTAATGTCTTGGGCTCTTTCCACCGTTTCTGCATATGTCAACCCTTCTTGTCCTGCCAAAATGGTGTCAATTTCTTAACGTAGTCCCCGATTGAAATGTCTGGCTTTCTTCATGTCGGTATCTACCAGATGCGTTGCGTATCTGCTAAGCTGATTAAACTTTCTTTCATACTCTCCAACAGTCATCATTCCTTGTCGAAGGTGTAAAAATTCGGTTTCATTTCTATCACGATAGGACTGCGGTAAATAGTTCTGCGTAACTATTTCTTTGAAATCTATCCACGTCATGTCACTTCTTCTCTCAAGGTTTATAGTTCGATCATATGACTCCCACCAAAAGCTAGCCTCTTCAGTGAATTGAAAGATAGCACATGATATCTTTTGCACGTCGGTACAAACCAAATGAGCAAAAAGTCTATCCAAGGCTCTCAACCATTCTTCGGCGTCCGCAGGGTCTCCTTTGCCATTGAACGTTGGCGGATTGAACCGTCGAAATTGTTCAATTATACTATTCATGTCACTTCTTGGTGCCTGGTTGGGTGCTTCTCTATTAGCATCGAACTTATCGGCCAATCCCTTTAGCACTGTGACTAAATTTCCCAATATTCCTTCTTCTGTTGGCGCAGACGGTCCCTCTGTAGTTGCAGTTTGTTTTCGAGGTCTACCTCTCGGAGGCATGATTCTGCTACGATACACGCAATATCCGATAGTTAAATATTACGACGTTATTATTGAAAAATAATAATACAAGCTATGAGAAATTCACCAACTTCAATAGGATATATATATATATACATAATATTTTATAAAAACAACACCTGTTATAAGCCATAATCTTATATACATCTAACAAAATTTGGCTACATATGCATCATATCCATCTATCTACATACACTACCACACAACTATTTAAAACATACATATATATTGTTTTATCCGATATACATCCCAAAATATCACACACCTACTCCTATCGTCTACGCTACTGCAGCTGGGGGTGATGGGGTTCTAACTACTCCAGAAGTCGAGGCACCTGGATCACCCTCATCGAGGTAATCATCAGGATCCTCTTCCGGATCCTCCTCTGGGCCTTCCTCCAGATCTTTCTCCGGTTCCTCCTCGCAGTCATCACTAGGTGGATCATAGGGTCCCGGCTCAAGGGGGGATGGATACTTGTTCCTACCCCAAGCCTTTAGTAACTGCCCTGCAAACCTCCCAAAATCTATAACGGGAGAGCGCTCTACCCCTGAATATACTACCTCTCTATAGTAAATACTGTGGGCTCGCGCTGCCCACACGTCGGGCAAGGTCCGGATCAGCTGACGACAGCCCTCCACATTACCTATCAAGACTCCTGCCCCACCATCCCGTCTCCAGATATGCAACATTCGAGCAATGTGCTCCCCTACCGAAAAGTCTGCATATACTCGACTATCAAAGAAGACATCTCTAAGTTTCTCCCTGGGAATTGACTTCCTAGCCATATACTTCTTTCAAGCCATCTGTATGCATAATTCTATATAAGCTTTACTTAAGAAAACCTGTCTATCAACCCCCGTAATAAATCCCAAAACACGTATTTACAACACAATAATAATTCAAACATAACATTTCATAATAACACAGATTTTATTCACGTTATGAAAGGTAAGCACATATAATCAACTCATTTCCATGCCTATTGGAAAAAATTGGAGAAAGATTCATATTTAACTCAAAATTTAAATATTAAGCCCGTTTTTAGAAAATTAAAAATTTTATAAACTTTTAAAATTGAGCAAAGCCCTACAAAGAGAGCTAGGCTCTGATACCAAAACTGTCACGCCCCATTTTTGATATAAAAATAATAACGTAAATTTTTAACATTTTGGGCGTCCAGCAATTTAAAACAAACTAAAACTGAAGGTTAAAAATATCCAGCCAAAAATACAAGGTTTACATAAAATATTTAAGTTATCAGAGACAGCAGCAAAATATATATTTACGGGCCATCAGGCTTAATTTACAACCCTTCAAAAATAACCTGTTAAATTACATCAAAAATATATATATCTATATGCATCTTTCTTCACATTCTGCTCCCCACATCCGAATCTATAAAAGAAAAACATATAAAGGGGGTGAGCGTATAAAATACACTCAGTGGGATCACACTGTATAGGGGTTTCATTTCATAAATACACCAAATAATCACATTCCATCACAGGACTTATAATTAATTTAAATATAAGCATTCTTCACAAATCAAATATCATTCACCTTCAAACATATCACTTTTATTCCCACATTTACGGTTTTTAACCGTATTGCAAACATCACTTTTCACATAATTTACGGTGCTTAGCCGTCATGAAAGCATTTTGCGGTTCTTAGCCACCGTGAAAATATTTTTACGGTTATTAACCATCATGATACGATGATCAGCCGTCTTTATGCGAGCCCTAGCCGCCTTGCATACGCATGCACATGCGCACATAGTTTCATCACATATTCACATATCAAACATTCACATAGAAGCACAGGTACTGAACAAAACACTAAATTTTCCATTCATCATACGTCATAACACGTTTATTCATATGCACTTCAACATGTCACATTACACATAATTTAATAATTCACAATTGCAAATATGTCAACAAAATGTAAATACCGTAACACGTAATATTTCCCCACTATAGATACTGTAGAGCAGCTGGTCAAAACTTCTAGATTCCCAACTATTTACGGCGCAAACTCCAGCGTATCGCCTACAAACATTAAGGGTTCGACTTAAACTCTAATCGAATTATGATCGATTTAAATAAATTAATATTTTTAAGATAAACCCTAATTTTGGAATTAAATATAACCTATTTTGTAGATAAATACATATAATTTATCATCTATAAAGTTGATTCGAAATTAATAATTCGGATTAAAATAGATATGAATTTAGGGTTATTTATCCTTAATTAGAAATAATAATTAAATCGTAAAATTAATTTAATTAGCATAATATTTATAAGTTATAATTTTTAGTCTCAAAAGCAATCTTGCAAAACATAGGTTTAAATTATAATTCCAAGTAAAATTCTTTAGCTAAAATATAATAAATAACATAATAACATTCAAGTCCAAAAATCCGTGCTAAACTAGATTTTCGTAATTAGTTCTATAATAAACCTAGGGTTTTATGCCCTAATTGGTGTTTAAGGAGTCTAAAGTAATATAAAGTAATTAAAGTAATTTATCTTTAACATTTAATTAAGTCCCGTTTTCATATTTTAAATTCTAATAATTATATTATAACATCTATACTTCCTAATATATTCTAATATTAAATGAAAACATATATCATTAACATAACCTCAATAAATCTAGGAAGAAAATGCATAATATCATCAACAATAGGGAAAGCTATGTAATTTCGATAAATTTAAGGGTTCGTTTATCATTATCCATAATTTGGTGGTCTTCATGCATGTTTTTAAATAGTTAAGGTTAATATGCAATTTCATAAACTACTTAGGCTTTATTTCAAATTTCAACATAGTTGTACTTTGCAAACTAGCCCTTAATTTTATCACATTTGCAGAAGAAAGCCCCTTCCCCCACAACCAACCTTCCCCGCCTGTTGCAGCTTTCCCCCCACCCCCGGTCACTGCCCTGTAGGGCGGCCGATCCGCCACAGCCGGCGACTAGAAGTCGCCGGCTACTCCTCACCACCCCACAACACCCTAGACAACACCCTATATCTACCTACCCAAGCCCCTGTTACAGCAGCCAGGGCGGTGGCGTAACAACCACCGGCGCGCTCAGCTTCGGCAAAACTCACCCCGACCAGCCAACACTGACTCACGCACACACCACACACACCAGCAACATTTGACTCACACACACGCACGACAGGCAAGAACCAGCAAAACAGAGTAGAGCCGCCTCAGCTCAGCCCCGTACAGCCAGCACAACCGCCGCTACCAGCGGCGGTCTCGACCCGACCCTCCGACGGGAGCCTTGCACCAGCTCCGACCCGACTCAGTGGTGAACGGCGGTAGCAGCAGCGTCCAGAATAGCAGCCAAGAGAGAGTACAGCTGCAAGAGTATACGACCATGTTTCGTAATTCCGAACCCATCCTTACGACGAGCTCGGAGAGGTCTATACTTTTATCTGATTACCTTACCGGAAAACTGATGATCGGCGGTGGGAAATGGTGGTCAACATGCTGCAATTTGGATGAAAAAGAGAAAGAAAAGAAATGGCTTGGTTGCTTGTTTCGAAAGTGCCGAACAGAGGGAAAGGAAACTATCTTTATCCCATACCTTTTCCATGATTTAAGCTTCCAGAAGAAAATTGACCTAGCAATTACCTACATGCCTATGCTACAATGTAATCCCATGCCATATAACTTAAGCTATATAATTATATCATGTATATATGTACTTCACGTAATAGCTTAGGTTATATATATAAGTTAATATAATAACCTATGTTATAATCACATCTTATCTTAATATTACATAATCTAATACTATATAACATATATTGTAAGTTTATATCATATAGTTATGTATACATTAACGTAATATATATTATATAGTTATATGCATGCATTAGGGCAATATATATATTATATAGTTATTTTTAAGAAAAAAAAATTTCCTAGGTGCTACAATTAAATCATAATTGATAATCACTCAATGATTAATTAGAGTCTAATTAAGAATAAAGTTTAATTATTAACCATTTAAGAATAAAATGTTAACTTCTTATTCATTAATTATGTAATCATAATTTAAGTTTAATGAATTAATCAATAACTAAGGGTTAAAGAATGATTAAAAACTTAATTAATATAGATTAAAATTAACTAATAATAATTAATCAATAATTAAGCTATAATTATAAAGATTAAGCTTTAATTAAAAAAAGATTAAGCTTAATGAAATTTATTAAAAGCTTTTGATTAATGATTAAGAGTTAATTAAAATATTTAAAGACCTAATTTAGATTCTAAAAACATCGATAATCTAAAAATTTGAGAAGTTCCGATGATTAAACAAATTTATAATGTGACGTGCTAGGTGCGGGGCGGTCGGATTCGTAGCTGCAACAACTTTATCAAAGAAAAGATTTTGAGGTGGGTAACTACGAACTGTAAGTAAGTGTTAGGTTATACTATTATTGATGCGTATAATGCTTATATGTTCGCCTTCGGGTATATGGACCGTAAGGTCACAATGATAAATATGGCCACAAGGGTCAGGTCACAAGGACCATAATGAGGGCACAAGGCCTTAGCCACAAGGGCTAATAGACCACAAGGGTCGAATGCTGATAAATTATGCAGGGACGTATATGGCATGTACAAATCAATTGATATAACTTCTTACAGATGTTCCCACTGAGTTTTATGCTCATGTCTTACTTTAATATATTTTTAGACTAAGGAGACGGAGCGTAGGGTCGTGGTACAGTTAAAGGTTTCCCCATATCGTTTTACGCTAAAGTTAATTATTTTGCTTATGATATATGTATAAGTTAATTAAGATCTAAAACACGCTTGATGACTCTCTTTTGTGTAATCCAACGTTTCTTTTGTGGGCCTCTTTTATATTTAATTAATTAAGTTTTTTTTCACTTTTAGTAATTACCTAATTATTTATTTATATTTAAAAAAAATAATTACATTTTATGTAAGTAGCATGAAGTAGTGTATTCAGCCTAGAATAGTGGGCTGGGGGTGCTACACCTTCTTACCCTCAACTAATTTGTAGAAGTGGCAAATAAGGGTCGGTCCCACAGAGAACGGGGGAACCAATTAAATTCATTAGTGCTAATTACTCAATAAATAAACAGGTTAAATGGGGGATTGGTTGGGATGTTATCAAACTAAACTAAAAACCTAACAAGCTATTACGCAACACTCAAAGATGGAAACAAATCAAATAAACAAGATTCAATCAATAAACAAGTACTAGTTCTCAGTTCAGTATCACCATTTATTCTTGATCAAATGGATTAATTATTAACGTTTCTCTCAATCTATCTCTCAAAATCCTCGTCCCTAGATTAGCAACAAGCTCTGCTGACCGGAATCATCTCTTAAGTTTAGTCTATTAAAATAAGCTCTTTAATAAACCATGTTCAATCAGACAACCTAATAGGTACGACCTCTAGATTTAGTGTGATGAACGCATTAATCTCTAAGATGATAGGACTAACTAGACTCCAAATTCAGAAACTCGATCTGGATAATCTAGAGATGTGTTGCCCCTAACGATTCCAACATTTCTTGCTACTTATGAATATAAATTCGTAACAATTACGGATTACAGTTCATATCCTAGCAATAGATATCACAACAATTCAATCTAACGGGCCCTGCTAAATCGAATCATGCAATATCATAAACAATTAACTAAGCAATACAAATCATTCAAGAGAAAAAAATTAATAAAACGTTACTAATCATCGGGAGTAAATCAAGAATAAAGGTTCAACATCCCTTTGAACTAGCGTAAGGAAATTAGCCACACATCATAAAATTCACAATCATGATTTTTCTCTTTCTCTAATCTCTTCTCTCCAATCTGCTGCTGTCTTTTGTCTTATCTGCGGCCCTTTTATCTTGATAGACGAGTATTATGGGCTAGAGCTCATTCTTCTTTGGCAAAGAAACTTTGAGCTTTTGTTGGGCTTAATTCTCACACATTGGATCATCCAATGTGTAACATTGTACTCAATGTCCATCTTTTTGCATCATCGGCCTTCGTTCTTCATTCCCATATTTATTTCTAAATCACTGCTTAAATCAAGAAAATAGAAAATTGGAGTGTTTTTTAAACAAATAATGAAAATGTGTAGAAAAATAGCAAGTACAGGCACATGAAATGCATTAGAACTATGGACTATTCAATTAGATTATGCATATTTTTCTACACATCACAACCGTAGGAAATACCATGTGAATTGAGAAAAACCCCACCAATCGGAGCCTTGCCCAAATGGCTCGACACATCTAGAAGAGTGAGATATAGTAACTCCACCTAGGAATTAAACACATGTCTCGATGCTGCATTAGCCTCCTTAATGAATGACAACAGCGTGCTTCGAGCAGAGTCCACCGTGACCTGCTTCTCCTGATAAGCAACAAAGTGTCTTGTGTGCAAAACACACTAAATAAGGGAGACAACCGCCGCTCTCTAAAGATTACCCATCCGGCTGCTGAAAATGAAGGACATAGCGCGTAAGATGACCTCTAGGATTCCCGACTCCAACTTTATCCAAACGTCAAAAGCAGCATAGAGCCATTTCTAGAGTTGAGAGGAGAAGGTACAGTGCAAAAAAAGTGATCCGCTGACTCCGACGCAGCAAAACAATGATAGCACGTCGAGGGAAAATAATACCCCATCATCGCAAAACGTCCATCATCGGTAACCGATTATGAATAAGTCTTCACAAAATGATGGATCGATGACCACATCGCCTTTTACAGTTATCTACCATATCCGAGTGTCAAGAGAATCTACAGCTAAAGAAAAAACAATAATATCATCTACAACGTGCTTGAAATCATGAACAAATTTGACGTAAAATTCCAGCAGCCCCCATAATAATAATCCGCCAATTTGAAACCAAAAGAAGGCCTTCGAGACATTGGGATCCCCACTATATCAATAATAATATACCCCAACCAATTATCCAACCAAAAGCACACATCAGAATTGCTCCCCGGTATCCATCGACTGCTATCAATAAGCTCCAGAATAGTGCCACAGATACTCAACCAGACGGATGAAGATGAGACATATGGCTTAATGGAGTGAGCATTTTTAAGAAATCGACCTCGCAAAATCTGATGAACTCATATGTTGGAAGTTAACACCTCTCATGTAAGATTATGAAGATTGCTCTATTTGCAATAATAACTGAGCAAATACCAAGACCACCCTCTTCCTTAGGTGCATAACATCGAGCCTAAGAAACGCAGACCCAGACTAAACAAAATTCCTTATTGCCTTATCAATAGCTTTCAACTCAGATATGGGCCATTTGTATATCATCATGGAGTGAACTAAAGAACTACTGAGGATGGAGTTGATCAAACATACCCGACTTGCCATAGATAACGTAGATCCCTTCCAAGTTAAAAATTTTGCAAGAATTTTATCCTTTAAACCTGTAAAGAACAACCTTTTCAAAGCATCTCTAAAAATTGGAACACCAAGTTAATTGAAAGGAAGGAAACCGACAACAACATAAAATGCACCTTTGATTTAGCCGGACTATCAAACTGTCCCGAAAGAGAGTCGTAAAACATCTCGAACGCCACTAGCATCACCCCTATAGAAAATCATAATATCATCTACATAAAAAATAGCCAACGAGAACCTCAATCTCCTAGGGGAGCAGAAAGCAACAATTTTTACATGTTGTACTACACGATTCAATAAACGGCTCAAAACCTCTTTCCCGATTGTAAAAAATAAAGACGAGAGAGGATCCCTTTGCTGAACCCCTCTAGAGCAACCAAAATATCCAATTGGGCTACCATTAAACAAAATTGATAATTTGGAGGAAGCCAGAATAGTACGAATCCATGAAATAGAGGAAGATAAGAAACCGAAACAGTCTAGAACCTCTAGCAAGAAATCCCATCTCATCGTATCAAATGCCTTCATGATATCTACCTTTAGAATCATATTGTGGCCATATTACCGTGTTTGCAGACAGTTGAAACCTTTCGAGGCCATAACAACGCAATCACGAATGTGTCTACCTCTAATAAAGCCAAACTGAAAATGAGATACGATTTTCTTAATCATCTTACCCAGTCTCGTAGCCAGAATTTTAGTGATGATCATAAATAGGAAGTTGCTCAGAATAATCGATCTAAAGTCCTTCACTTTAATAGCACCAACCGATTTAGGGAAAAGAATAAGGAAACTCGAATTGAGCCCAGACTTAACCATACCCGTGTTGAAAAAATGTAGCACTGCAGCCAGCATATCTGTCCCCACAATGGCCAACAATGCTAGAAAAAAAATGCCCGAGAAACCATCAAGCCCTAGGACGCTATTAGGTGCAAGATCAAAGACCACGTCTTTAAGATCCGAGAGGGAATACAGCTGGGTCAATGCATCATTATCCGTTGCAGAAATGACAGGAGAAATTAAGTCACGTAAAATGCTGAAATCTGTTGGCGGAATAACACCTTGAGTGGAAAATAAATCTACAAAATAAGAGATAAAAGCATCGCTAACAGTCTTTGGCTCTCCAATAACCATATCATTCACAACCACTTTTGCAATCGGGTCTCTCTACTACGTCATTTTCACAGAATTAAGGAAAAAAGTTATATTTCGATCACCATCAGTTAGCCATTGGCACCTGTCTTTTTACCGAAGCATAATAGATTTTCTGTCCAATAACTAAGAAAGAGTCACCGAATGATCCACCTCCTACAAAAGTAAATCCTCTAAGTACCCCTGATTGGAAATCATTAATTGAGTAACCTCTAGATCATGTACAACAGCCTCAATGTTCCTATTAACATCACCAAAAATGATTTTATTCTAAGAATAAATAGTCGCTTTTAGCCGCCGAAGTCTGAGCATACAATAAGCCATGGGATTCAATCCCGACACTCTTAAGTCTGAGCATACAATAAGCCATGAGATGCTTAATCCACAATCTCTGGAACCTAAAAGGGCAAGGGCCCCTATGTAAAGAGTTTGATAAAATAGCAAATAGAGGACAGTGATCAGAAGAGGACCGATGACCAACTCTGCCATATATATCTTGCTAAAGAGAAATAAACTCCTGGTTTGCCATAATCCAATCTATCTTAGAGGCCTTAAAGCCATGAGTCCGATGGTGTTTCTGCCAAGTATATGAATTGCCCTCCAAACGAATATCAATCAAACTACAAGAATCCATCATAACTTTCAGATCCAAACATGATCTTGGGTTCGAAGGACGAGGGGATCACCTCTCATGTGCACCCAACACCATGTTAAAATCCCCCATCAGAATCAATGGGCCGTTGCAGACACGCTAAATATCCGCCCAAAGATCATGATGAATAATATAAGAGGAAGTCGCATGAAGAAAACCAAGGCAATATCCAGAACCGACACCCCCGTTAATATTCAGAACAACAAGCTGATTTGATGTAAAAGTAATCTGTTCGTGGGCATCATTTTTGGCAGAAAGAATTCATATATCGGCCACTGTATTACGAAAACTCTGAGCAACTAAAGATAGACCCAAGTGATTCCAAAAAGAGCCAGGAATAGACTCAAACGTATTCATAAGCTCAGCAATGCACACCCAATCCGGATGATTGATCCTACATAATTCCACCAGGTCTTGGCGTGAACGAGTGTTTGTTACGCCCCTGATATTACAAAAGTAGAATATCATTGAGATAAATTTGTCAGAGATCCAACGCGTCGGAGCAACGTCCTGTCATGTGTAACCCTTTCCACTGGAATATTCCGATTCTCCTCAGCCATATAAGCCCAATTAGATGAAATAGAGAACATGGCTTTAAGTGCTTGCGATTCAAAACCTGCATGAATGATAAAATCTCTCACGGTGCTCCTTTTAGCTACAATCTAGTTGTTATTCCCATTAATAGTAGACACTGAATCCACTACATTCACCGTTGGTCCTGACGAGACCCCCTTCGACTGACCTGCCAAGGCACCATTTGATGGGGGAGGTGAATATATGTCTACAATCTCCTGAGAGTCCAAAGATAATTGGGTCTTAAGAGCCTACACCCTATCCTTCTCTTTAGCTAGGGCCATCCCTCCCGAATCCTCATCCAAAACATCAAAGACATTCGTGGTGGCCACATAATTATTCCTGTTGGGAGCGCTAGATGCAGCACCACTGTTTTCATCCACAATTTTCCAATACTGCTTAGAACTTCTTCTTCTGGGCGATCGTCCACGAGCAAGTCTTGAACTACCCTCCACAGAGACTTCGACAATTCTTTCGTCATCCTTTCTAGACTGCTGAGGCAACCTATAATCTTTAGTGAGGTGGCCCACTAATTTACATATCGAGCAGAAGGCAGGAAGACGCTCATAATACAGAGAGGTAAAAGAATAAAAATCAGGTTTTTCCACCATAACATGTTCCTACAAGGGACGACTTATGTCAACCTCTACCAGAACCCGGATAAAATGGCCAACAGATCCATCAAAGCAATGATCATCAATTTTTATAGGTGTACCAATTTCTTTAGCAATGCCCATAATAATCGCTAAATGCCAATATTCATACCTTAGCTCATATACGCGAACCCACACCTGAGTAGTGGATGAGGTAATCTTGTAGGGATTGAAATTCGAAGTCCATTTAGAGAGGCATAACAATCCTGGACTAAAGTTCCAGGATACATGTCCCTCCAGTTTTGACTGTAAATCCGAAGAAGAAATCAAAATATTGAAATAGCCTTTACCAAGCGGGACCACACAAACACTATCGAACGTGTTCCAAAGCTGGCAAAGCTTATCACCAAAAGAAGCAACCGAGAAAGGGGTATCTCCTTTCATCAGAATAATCCGACCAATGAAAGAATCAGCATACTCCACCACACGTTTTTGATATAAATCAGCATCCATAGTGATCGAAAAATAATCACCCTTTTTACAGGGTCAATTTGAATCCCAGATAACGATTATTGCGATTGATA
This sequence comes from Scutellaria barbata, assembly GCA_028654395.1. NCBI lineage: Eukaryota > Viridiplantae > Streptophyta > Magnoliopsida > Lamiales > Lamiaceae > Scutellaria > Scutellaria barbata. Next base: position 7,057,310 of record CM053651.1, on the reverse strand, counting down.
TTTTCCAGCCACTATCACCACATAAGAACTCTTTATATCATCAGTGCGATATCCAATCATGCATTAGATATATGAAGGCAAACCCTCCAAATGCAAGCTGAATATAGTCCTCGCGCATTAATCACCCATCAGCCCAAGGTTAGGGTTAACAATACTTAGGTTTACGTCCTTTACATCATCTAGATGAACACGAGCATGCGAAGGCTCAGACTCCAGAATAGTAATTTGTATGCCTGTCTTAGAAATGAGAGCCAATGAAGGCATCGTACTAGAAACTTGCTTGCCATTATCATGTGCTATCAAAGAGGACCTAGATGATAGACCATCACCTCTTTCAACGATGAGGTCGTTAATCCACAAAAATTCCTCCCTAATCTTAGATAAAATTAAGGTTCGAACGTTAAAATCACCCATGGGATAAATCAAAACCCTAGGAAGGAGAGAGAATAGAGCATATTTTCAAAACCCACAAGTCTACTGAATATTAGCAATAGTAGTTGGTATTGTCATGTGAGTTTTTTATTTATTTAGAAGGACTCTTATGTGAATTTTAAATTCATGAGGAGTGTAATTTATAAAATATGGTAGTTCCTGTATATTAAGTTAAATAATAGAGAATATAGAACCAAATTTGACATATGTTGTGTTGAAAACACTATCTACGTCTTAAAAGGATTTTTCGTAATCTAGGATTTAAGAAAGATTTATGAATAATACACCAAATTATGAAGGATTTGTGAATTATATATAGGTTGTTAAAAGCTAGCAGCATACTGTTAATCCCAAGTGGTGTCCGAGTTTCATAGGGAGAAGGTGAATGAACCTTGGTCGATTTTGTAAATATTTTTTAAACTTACTATTCTGCAAGTTACTTGAACTTACAGCACCAGCAGTTACTGCTTACAGTACTAGAATGCAGTGCTGCATGATGTAACTTAAAGTTTTTACGCAGCAAAAAATATGGTTTGACCAAAGACTTATTTTCTCAAAAATGTTTTTCTTTTAAAGGTTCTTTTATGCTTATGACAAGATATGTATAAGATGCAGCACAGATGTAAATAAAGCAATAAAATACTTATGGCTTATAGTGGTTCGAAGGTGGTGTAATCCTTCTACGTCACTCTACTGCTCTTTGAGCAGGAACTTCGTTAAGCAAGATTGAATTACAGGGAAACACCTAACAATCTATCAACCCAACGAGTTAACACCTACTAGGACCCAGCATACACACAACAACTGCATGTTCTAAAGGCAAACCCACACAGGATTTCTACATTCCCACATAGAGAAATTGCCTATCACCTAGACAACTATACAAATAGTAAGAATAAATCCTATCAACTGTCCGACAACTAAAACAACCTAAGCACACAACAAGGTTAAAGTATATGAGGTTTTCTTCAACTGGTGCAGCGAAGTGAGCTTCTGAATCCTTATTCGGATCTTTCAGTTTGAACTTTGTTCACTTCACTTTTAGGTCGAGTGACTGAGACTGTAGAATGCTTGAGAATGTAGCATTATATGCTTTGTCGTTCAATTTTTCAGTTAATTAGTAGTCAGCCTCAGTGTTCCTCAATCTCTATTTATACTTGTAAAAAGATATTTGTTGAAGGAGATATCTCTCATTTGAATTATGTGTACTGATTAAAGGCATGACTTTTATTTAATGCACCTTGACTTTTCTTCTCAAAACATTTAATGCGGTGGTTGCAGCTCGCAACTTTGATCTTCTCTCGAATGGCTCTAATTTCACTTGCTTAGTTCTTTGTTCCTCATACTGCATTTATCCTTCCTCGAATTGTAGGATGTTGTTTCTATTCAATATAGACGAACTTTATTGAGTATACAGCAAGTCATGGTCTCTGCTCTGTATCCTTGACCTTCTTGCAGCAACTCCTTCTATACAGTACTGTTGTATCTAATACTTGTAGGGGTGCTATATCTTTTGCTTGCAACATTGTTATAACTACTTCTTGCAGTATAGATCTTTTCTTCTTACAGCTGTATTGCAGTAACTTCTTCCTGCAACTTATATCTTCTATTTACAACGATGCTTGTTGTTCTTTCTTACTTGCTGCATTACTGCGGTTCATACTTGCAGATCTTTATACTTTCTTCTTCTTGAAGCATCATGATTTTGTTGAGCTCCTCCACCTTTCTGATCCTGTAACTATAGACTCAATCCTAGTCTATAGTTTCACTTAAACATTGTAAAAAATGGGTACTCAAACTTCCTATTACATATGTGGTTTGTCTCATTAAAATCTATACATTGAAATCCCAACACATACAATTTGCAGGAGAAAAGTGAAAAAAAAAATGTAGTATTTGTTAAGGAAAATGAAAGATTTTTCAGCACTGCATTTTGCATCTGCAGAGGAAAGAGAAATGTTGCGCAGATAATCAAATTATTTTGCAAGAAACTATGCTTCACAATTGGTAAAAAATATTAAAAAAATTTAAGGGACATCCCATCATGAATTATCGTACTACATAGATCAATAGAGACTCTAAGATAAATAAATTCATTATTAAGAGAGATACAGGATTCATTGAGTTTTTTATAAATCAATATATAAATTATCGATATTAGTAGTATCAATTACCATATCATTTGCGATATTAATACGTCGATTTATATCATTATTGATAATTACTTCACATTTTCTATAAATAAGTCACATATCTCATTCCTCAAAATTGTGGATCGCTTTTTTGTAAATTTTGCTTTAGTTTTATTAGTAATTTTTTAACTTTTATTTATCAATGAGGAAAATATTGTTTCTTTACTTTTATTTTAGGAACAGTTTTTTAAATTTAATTTTATCAATAATTTTATTTTATGGTCATTAGGTTTACTACGGAAAAATTTTGTATGTTTAGGTTTATTTTATCATAGTAAAAATATATTTCAAATTTTCATTATTTAATGTACTTTAATAATATGTATGATCTTTGTAGTTAATCATGATTTTTATTATTATTCAAATAAAATATTTTGTATGATATGATATTATTTAACATTTTAATTGTATATAATTAAAGTACCTTAAATATTAATATTTGATAGATTAGTTTTGAAATATAATAACAATTAAAATTTAAAGGAAACAAAATAAGAAAGAAAAGAAAATGAATGGAAAAATAAAATATAAAAAGAAAAGAAAATGTAAGGGTAGTTTAGTAATTATAATTTTTTTATCATTCTTAACCAATACACCAAACAAGTTTTTATAAATAATCTCATTTTAACAAACTTAAAATCATTTAAAGCAAACATATATTTTAACTCAAACCTAATACAAACATATATTCCAAACACCTAACCAACATTATTTTTATCTTTGATGAATAGTACAATCCTACAAATTTTATCAATTTTATCAAACCCATCACTCAAAACAAATGAGCCCTAAGGTATCCGTATAGACGAGTGGCATTTAATTTATTCGAACTTTTCGTATGATCCCATGACACTTATTGTTAAAAGAGGAAATGCCTAAACTTCAACGATCGTTTTATTTAATCATTTTAAATTAATTTTTTTGTCATTCCAGAATTTGAAAGATGAATCAATAGTCAATCCAAAATATGAAATAATTGAAACTTTAAATGAAGATTCCTAAGGGCATTAGCATTCTCTATAAAAGCATCTTTTTCTTCATGAACGACCTTTCATATAGAAAAATATATATATTCTTCCTCAGTGCATTTTATCACAGAAAAAAGTTATACCTCCATGTCCAACATTTTTTGTGGCTGCTTTAGGGAAATTGTATTATTCCCCATATCTTCCTACAACATAGTGAAGGAATGGAAGAACTAAGAAATAAATCTCTCTTTTGGCTGTGCAATATAAGATCAAAGTACATGAGAACATGTCACTCAAATAGATGTGGAGAGATGGAGTAGAGCTCATTTTCAGAATCATGCCAAATGTCATGTGTTCTATAGTAATATTGTGTGATGCTTCAATAATATTATTAAAAAGTACGTAGATAATTCAGTGGGTATCTTTATCAACAATACACATATTAAGGAACTTATAAAAAGTTACATTTAATTATTAGCATTATTTGACAATCACTCAAACTTTTAAGAAAGAGTGTCATTCCTTTACATTAGGAATACTAGTTTCGATTATTTCTGACCATAGATAAATAATTTTATCTTTAACATTGATAGTTGATGTATTTTTCGGGATCTAAATTGATAAAATCTCCTTAAATTAATACTTAAAACTACATTGTTATTATATAGTGGTATACACTCACATTCATTTTAGTAATAATTAATTGTGGATCTTAATTTAAATTTATTCAACTAATTTACTTATATTTACATCAAATGAGTATATATATTTTCCGTTCACAATATTTGCTAAATAGAAACATATGTACATTTTTAATTATAAAGAATGTATTTTTATGTAATTGATTACGTTGCATATTAGTTTTTTTGCTTATCTACATGCTTGGTATCAAAATGGGGTAAAATGCACGAAACCCCCTTATGATTTGAAAATGTTACGTCGGTCCCTCCATCTGTTAAAAGAATGATTACATTTACACCTATGATATGATTAAACATGCGTGAAATTCCCAATTATGTCTTACTTGACGAATGTATTACACTCGCTCAATGTGCAAATTGTTGATTTTTCTTACTTTTTCACTTGTGTTTTGACATTTATACCCTTCCATTGTATATAAAAGCAAATGCATTTGATTTGTACATGAATTATAGCACATAAAGAACTTGCTACTCCAATTTGTTCACTGTAAGTCCCCCATCTATTTTTTTCTATTTATTTAATTAAATTAATTAAAATAGTTAAATTTTTTATTTGTATGCTAGGTTGTATGTAATATTTTATTTGTATAATATTGTTTATATTAAAACCTTATTTATTGTGCTCATTATTTGTAATGTGCTCATTATTTTATATGTATTGTGCTCAGTTTATGATAATTTCTATAGGGTAATAATGTCTTCTTCATTTAAAAAATCAATGACGAAAAATGAAGAAAATTTAGATCTAAGGTATAGTATCTTGAAGTGCTACTACCGGAAAAATGTTGAGATTAAAGTTGTTGGTCCATCTAAGGCAATGGTGGGCAAATTATTTTGCACTTGCCGTCTACGTAATTGTGAATACTTTACATGGCTAGAACTTACATCGGTTGTATGGAAGAATTGTACCAGTGAAATGCAAATGCCAAATTTGGAAGAAGAAGTTGACTCTTTTGCAGTAGGAGACAACAATACTAGATTGATGCTCTCGAAATACAATGATCTATCATTGAAGATGGAAAATGTTTGAATTTCAATGTTTAGATTTTGATGAGACAAAATATATATGTAATAGGAAGTTTTGTGTACCCCATTTTTCACAACGTTTAAGTGAAAATATAGATTAGATTTGAGTCTAGATATAGATGTTGAAAAATGGAGGTTTTCATTAGTTATAAAGTTGCATCGAGAAATATAGACTAAAGTTGCTGCAAGAAAGTAGATACAGCATCACTGCAAGAAAGCAGTTACAGCACTGCAGCTAAGTGAGAAAAAGAACGGTGTGCAGCACCTCTGCAAGAAAAAAATACAAGAGTACTGCAAGAAAAGGTACAGCAGTACTGTATGAAGATACAGCAAGAAGGTTCAAGTTACAGCAGCGCTGCAAAGAAGTATCAGCTGCAAGAAAACCTAGGATACAGCGCGAAGCTTACTGCTCAAACAGTCAACAGCACCAATGACAAATAGAATAAGTATCCTGCAATTCGAGGAAGAATAAATGCAGTACGATAAACAAAGATCCAAGCAAGAATAAATAAAGTCATTTCAGAGAAGATCAAAGTTGCAGACACGGAGCTAATACAAAGATGCCACGTCGACTGACGCGCTGCAGAAAGCTACTAGCAGTAACTGCCGCATTAAATGCAACGAAAGAGAAAGTTAAGTCACATTAAATGCGAGTCATACCTTTGATCAAGTACTCAAAATTCAAAAGAGAGATATCTCCTTCAACTGATATCTTCTCATACAAATATAAAAAGAGGATGAGCAACCCTGAAGTTGGTTACTGAAACATTTGCGCAAAAACTCTCAAGCATTCAAGCTACACTCTCTCAAATCTACTCTCAGTTTCAGTCACTCAACCTCTGTGAAGTGAAGCAAGTTCAAAGCTAAAAGATCCTTCGAAGAATTCAAAAGCTCACTTCACCACACCAGTTGAAGAACAAAACCATATACTTTTAACCTTGTTGCTGTGTGCTTAGGTTGTTTTAGGTGTCGAACAGTTGATAAGAGAGATCCTTGTTGTTTGTAAAGTTGTCTAGAGTTAGGCAGCTTTCCTGTGTGGGAGTTTGGAACCCTGTGTGGGTTAGCCTTTAGAGTTTGCAGTTCCTATGTGTACGCTGGACTCTAGTAGGTGTTTGTTTTGTAAAGTTGATAGATTGTTAGGAAAGTCCTGTAAACCAATCTTGCTTAATAAAGTTCCTGCTCGTGGTAGCAGTAGAGTGGACGTAGAAGGATTATACCACATTCGAACCACTATAAGCTATAAATGTTTTATTGCTTTCTTATTTGTGCTTTATTTCATATATCTATCTCTGTCATAAGTATAAAATGTTTTGAAAAATGATCATATTTGAAAAAACCAACCGTGTGTTATAAAACATATTTTTCTGCTGCGTATAAACTCTAGTTACAGCATGTAGTACTGTATCCTAATGTTGTAAGCAGTAACTGTCTGGCGCTGCAAGGTCAAGTAACCTGTAGTACAGTAAGTTTTTAAAGAGATATGCAAAATCAACCAAGGTTCATTCACCCCCCTCTGAACCTCGGACACCACTTGGGACCAATAAGTGGTATCAGAGCAAGTTGGGTTAAAAGCCAACTTATCTGGTCGCCTACCCAAATCCACCTTAGACTCGTTGTTTTCTCTACATCTTAAAATCTCATTCTTACAGCATATCATGGATTTATCTAATCACAAGTTACTTTGTTTTTCATAGAGGAATATGACGATTGGAAGATAAGAATGTAGGCACATCTTTCAGCAATGAACGATGAAATGTAGACGGCCATCACCGAAGGACCAATCATCCCCACAAAGGTGAATTTCATACTTGGTAGAGATATGGATGAAGGAGCACCGCCACCACCAAACTTCCTGGTGAAGCCAAAATAAGAGTGGAACAATGAAGACAAGAAGAGAGCTAACCTAGACAACGTGGCCAAGAACGCTCTATTCATCACCTTGGATAAAGACACATTTAGTAAAGTCAAAACTTGCCGAACGTCCAAGAAAATTTGAAAAAAGCTTTAGCAAATATGTGAGGGGACAGAGCTCACTAAAGACAACAAGATCTCCAACGCCACCCAACTATTCGAGCTCTTTGAGATAAAGAATGAAGAGACTCTTGAGCAACTAGATTTGAGATTCACATCCATTGTGAATGAACTAGAAGCTCTGGGCAAGCACTACACTCAAAAGGAGAAGAACATAAAAGTGCTTAGAGCCCTGTCTGCGGAGAATAAAAACCTAAGAATCGACAATGAGATCCTCAGAGGTAAAAACATTGATATTGCTAAAATGCTGGATGCATGTGAGTCTGATAACTCAAGGTGCAGTAAGCTACAAAAGGAGGTCTCTAGGCTAAGTCTGCTGGTCACTAAGCTAGAAACTCAGAATGAAAGCTTGCAGTCCACGATTAGAACGTTCAGCAAATCATCTAAGGACGCAAGATAGTGCATAAGTCAAAACAGAAGTCCTTTTGAAAAATCAGGCTTAGGTTACATCACTCACACCTCTCAGGATACAGCAAGTACATCCAAGGCTGTTAAGTTTGTTCAAGCTGAAACCCCAATGGAGAAAGAGTTACTCTGTAACTTTGTGAAGATCTTGAACAAAATAGCACTGATGGATAAGGGGAAGAGACCCCAATGCTCAGCTGCAGGAAGTAAGCCTACATCTAAGAACTGGTTGCAGCAGAAGCCATCTGTTGTATGCAGCAACCCATAAAGTTGCAGCAGAAAAAAAACTTTCCCACCTATATTAAGACTTACATGTCTAAACCTCAAAGAGGATATACTCAAGGGAAGTATGGTGTAAGACCACCCCATAAAAGTGTCGTTAACACATATATAGTCTCTGCACATACTTTTAACAAGCAGTTTAAAAACAAAATTGTATACAGTCAGAGAACCAACAAATCTTACAGCAAAACAGTAACTGTTAAGGAAGTTTGGGTTCCTAAAGTAACTAACCCCAAAGGACCCTAACAGAAGTGGGTACCTAAATCTGCTTAAATTTATTACAGGTTTCAGTGCCAGGTTGCAGCAGTGACGTATGGTACATTGACAGTGGCTGCTCAAGGCACATAACAGGCAGTAAAGATGCTCTAAAAGACTTCCAAGAATGTAAAGGACCAAAAGTCATCTTTGGAGATGATTCCAAATGAAGCACAAAAGGAAATGGATGCCTAGTCAAGGGGAACATAAAGATCAAGGATGTATCCTATGTGAAAGGCCTCAAATACAACCTTCTGAGCATCAGTCAATTTTGTGACATAGGATACACTATAGAGTTCAACCTCAACAAGTGTCTAATCGAGGACAATACATCAATTCATATGGTGTTTGATGAACCATACTCTGACACTAAGAAGCTAGAAGAGTCTGCTGAAGATATGGCTCCAAGGAAAGAGAACGATGTTCCATATGTTTAAGGAGTTCTGAATACAGGAGAAGATAAAGAAGAAGAAGTTGCACCTCTGGATGCAGCAGATAATCTTACAGCAACATAAGGAGCAACCTAAACCGGCTTAGGAATCATCCTAGGGATCTTATCATTGGAGATCCTTCCATAGGAGTAAGGACAAAAAGGTCCATTTCTCATAAAGCAATGTTTGCATGCTTCATATCTCAGACAGAGCCCAAGAATATTGAAGAAGCCCTGCAAGATAGCAACTGGGTATAGGCCATACAAGAAGAGCTAAATGGTTGAAAGAAATCAAGTGTGGCAAACAGTTGTAAGACCAACTCATCAAGGAGTTTTTGGAACAAAATGGGTCTTCAAGAACAAGCTAGATGAATCTGGACTTGTTGTGAGGAACAAAGCAAGATTAGTTGCTAAGGGATACTGCCAGAAAGAAGGAATTGATTTTGATGAGACTTTTGCTCCAGTAGCAAGGCTGGAAGCAATAAGGATTTTTCTGGCATATGCAGCTCACATGAATTTCAATATCTATCAAATGGATGTAAAGAGTGCATTCCTGAATGGTCTTCTTACAGAGGAAGTGTATGTTGAACAACCTCCAAGTTTTGAAGATCAAGCAGAAGAGAAGGTGTTTAGGTTACACAAGGCCCTGTATAGACTTAAGCAGACACCAAGAGCTTGGTATGACACCTTATTTCTCTATCTGCTGGAAAATGGCTTTAAGAAAGGAATAGTCGACAAGACTCTGTTCAGGATACAGGATGGAGACAGTGTACTGCTTGTACAGATATATATGGATGATATCATCTTCGAATCCACCAACAAAGAGTTATGTGAGAAGTTCTCCAACCTGATGCAGTCGAAATTTGAGATGAGTATGATGGGAGAATTAAGTTTCTTTCTCGGGTTGCAAGTAAAGCAGCTAGTTGCAGGAACCTTCATCAGCCAAGTCAAGTATACAAAAGAGCTTATCAAGAAATTTGCCATGAAGAATGGAGCAGCGACATCCGTTCCTATGTCTACATCCATAAGCATTGACAAAGATGGAGATGGTAAAGATGTAAATATCACAAAGTACAGATGGCTAATTAGATCTTTGTTGTATCTTAAAGCAAGCAGGCCAGACATCATGTTTGCAGTAGGAGTCTGTGCAAGATTCCAAGTAGCACCAAAGGAGTTACATCTTTCAACTGTGAAAAGAATTATCAAGTATCTAAAAGGAACTCAGGAAGTAGGCCTATGGTATCCTAAGGAAGGAGAATTCAAGCTCAAAAGCTACTCTGACTCAGATTATGCAGGCTGCAAGATTAATAGAAAGAGCACCAGTGGGACTTGTCAATTTCTGGGAAATAGACTTGTTTCATGGTTCTGTAGGAAGCAAACATCGATTGCAACATCTACAGCAGAAGCAGAATATGTTGCAGCGGGAAGTTACAAGAACAAAGCACATAGACATATGACATCATTTTATAAGAGATCATGTAGAGAAGAAAGATGTTGTGCTTGAGAAAGTTTATACGGATCTTCAACTTACAGATATATTCACTAAATCATTGAGTGAATCGAGGTTTTCTATGCTTAGAAACGAGCTGGGAATTCTAAAATTATGAGTTGAAAAAGATGGTGCAGAAGCCTAGGGGGAATCTCTACATGCTTGCGAGAAACAGTAAGTATAGTGTTGTAAGCTGCGTCTTCATACAGCGCTGCATCTTTTATTCTTACAGTACAGTATGTAAATGGGAGAGTAAGCAGCACCTGGTTACAACATTTATTTCAAAGAGTATTTAATACTCTGCAACCTCGTAGCCAGGTTGCTGCAACCTTAAAAGGACATTCAATTAGGCGGCAAATCACATGTCTTTCAGCATTAAATATATGTCTGCGCGTGTCAGAAATCGAAAAGGTGAGGTCAGAAGCCCACGCGCCTAATAATGATTATTGACGATTTGACCCATCTACCTTTTTCTAAGGACCGTAAGATCAATTTCCTTCTTTTAATCTCAACAGTTGATCTTACTACACGTCCCTTGAGATCCTCCATAACACCATAACCACTCATTATTCGAATTTATTTTCGTCATCATCCCAGAAGAGAAGTTTCCTTTCTCGTAAAATTTTTTCTAAGTCCAAGAACCTTCAAACCTTCAATCTCTCTCTAAAGAACATCAATGGCGGCCAGACATACCATCGTTTTAGAAGGACGTCTAGTGAACCAAGAGAGCATCCACAACTCCGATCTCTACGACAACGTCATTTTATGAAGGATTTTTGATGCTTTGGAACAAACCCGTGTTCTAGGATTGTTAACCATTGTATACACCGGTTACTCTGTGGAGTCTGTCCAAAGGTTCTATGCCTTTGCCAGGACAGAGGAGGAGAGACGGGACTGTATCCTATTTAGGATGGATGTAGATAAAGAGGAACCGTCTCTAACCTCCAGAGATGTTGCCTCTACATTCAGTATTCCTGTTGAAGGCTTGATCCCTGGTTAGTTGGTGACCTACGGGGAAGATAGCGCGCAAGAGATGTGGGATGTCTTTCGCACCCCAGATATAAGGGCCGACATAAAAAGAAGCATTCCAAAAAAGCTCTTCAAACCGGAGTTCGAGCTACTCCTTGATATCTGTGCGTACTCCATCGAGGATAGGATAGGGAGTTACAATAAATGCACGGGTCTCCAGTTTCAGATCATGTTTACCATCATGGCCGAAGCAAAGGTGAACTGGGTCAGGTTCATCTTGAAGAGGATATGGGAGGAAGCAGAGAAGATCACTGTAACAAAGAACTATGGCATCACCATCTGCTCTCTACTCTGCAAGCTAGGTCTCCAGCTTGCAGCTCCCATCCCCATTCCCATTGGGAAGTATCTCAGAGAGAAGAAGAAGGGTAACACCCAACCGAAGGCAGTAGGAGTTGGGGCTGCGAGGAAGAAAACCAAAGACAAAAAGAATGCAACCTTAGCTCTGCAAGATGAAGCTGTAGGTAGTGGGGGTGAAGATGATGATGATGATGATGATGAAAGTCCTCTTCCCGTCATCAAAAGGACATCAAGGGGGGCTGAACCTGAACCTGAGTCCTCTTCCTCTAATGATGACGCACCCTTGGCCAAGAGGGCCCCTCGCAGCAAGAAGAAGGCTACCTCAACTGTTAATTCCCAACTCTCTACTGCAAGCTTGGTTGTAGTAAATGACCTCAAAAGAATACAGCCCGATAAAGAAGCTCCTCTATAGGAGGCTACTGACTTAGCCTCCTCGTGCGATCATGGAGCTATTTCATCAGTGCTTGATCCAACCTTCCCAGCTGCTAGAAATATGGAGCAGCAGTACAGTCTCTGGAGGGAGATGAGACTGTCTAAGGGGGGAATTCTTCTGAAGTGGAAACATTTCCTGACAGTAGAGCAAGCAGTCCTAGAGTGGGCCCACTCAGAGGATATTCTAGTGCTCCTACAACCTGAGTATGCAACAATTGTGCAAGATCATTTTGTAAGTACTGCTGCTCAGGGAGCAAAGGACAAAGGGAAAGGAAAAGCTCTTGCAGAATCCCACTCTGCAGAGCTGTCGATGAGAGCAGCAATGAATGACGTCCAAGTTTTCCTAGCCCCAGCTACGGAGGCTGTTAGAAGGGGCGATGACATCGCATTTGCTTAGGAACAAATCAACACCCTGGGAGTGGAGCAGGCTGAGGAAGCCATGCTGCAACAGGTGCTGCAAGCAAGTGTGAAAGAAACCAGGATGCAGCACTCCTAGGAGGATGCGGGGAGAAGGAAGCTCGAGCCATCATAATTCAAGCTCCCCTACATATGAGCAAGTGGTTGAAGGTCTCTCCAACATTGTCACGATTGACCCCTTGGAGTAGGAGGAGCCTCAACTGGTGGACTACGGTGATTTCTCAGTATATATGGATGCAGCTGCTGTAAAATCTCAACGGGAATCAACCGCCATCATCAGAGATCACCTCTCTGACATTGCTGAAATCGCCGATGACACAACCACGAAGAAAGTTGCAGAGGCTGGACTCCCTATACTGGCAGAGACAGCAGTACAGCAGTCAGCCACCCTTGCAAAAGCTGCTGAGAAAACAAGAAGGGTGGAGGTTGAGATTCTTGCAGCAATCGAGCTTACAGTATTGCATACTGTAGAAGCTGCAAGAAACCAAGAGGAGCTGCAAGAACCCATTCTTGCAGCTGAAGTTGTCGAAGTTACAGGACTAGCCGAGAAGACGGGATCCTTGCTGAAGGCCTCAGGTGAGGCTGTTATTCAAACAACACTCCCTGAGGGTGAGAAGACCTCTATAGGGGCGGCTGTTGAGATAGTACCCTCAGAGGATGCTGAAGGAGAATCAGAGATAACCCTTGTGCAGCTAGAGACACCTTAGGAGGAGGTTGATTCTACAGCTGCTGCAAGCTCAAAGGAACCTAACCAGGTTACAGCAGCAGAGATTATTGAGGATGTTGTAGCTGATACCTTCGAATCCATCAAGATGATAGAAGAAAGCAACAGAGCTGCATACGGACCTAAAGCGTACGGTACAGTATCAATAACTATATCATCTGATGAGGAGGAAGCAGCTGATGAAGAACACCCATCCTCAGACCCTACCAGTCCCCAATCTAGCCTGCATGAGGATGAGGTTGAAACAGAAGTGCCAAGGCAGGATATAGCACCAATCACATAAGCCGTTATTCCCTACGCTGCATCAGTTGCTGCCTCAATAAGAAGAAATTTGGGCCTGACCCCTGACGAATCGATCGATAGGGTTATAGCTGTTGTTAGACATCTGTTGCATGCTCTCCAGGAGCATGAGTCTAACATGCAAAGCAGCATGTGGGTCGGCATCCAATTCCATGCTGAAACCATGACGGGTTTCAAGAAGGATCTCGAAATGCTGCCCAAGCTGATCAGAAGTGACTTGAACGAGTCAACATACAGGTTGCTTCGAGAACGAGCAAGAATGGAGGGAGAGCTGAAGAGAGAAGCTAAAGCCAGTCGTACTAAGATCCGACTCTACAGGTGATCAGTTGCTGAATCAACTGACAGGCTGAACTCTCAATCCCTGGTGTTGGAGACACTTTTGGAACAAATTGCCGATCAATCCAGAAGAACCAGAAGTGTCGACGACCGTTTGGAGAACTTGAAAATGATTGTTGTAGTGCTGAGGGACATCATAGTGAACGCATTCCCTCAGCATGCCCAAGGATCCAAGGAAGCCTTGACACCAACAAGAAGACCACGCTCCAAGGTGGTTCCAGCTTCTCCTACTCCATCCCGGCTTTGATGATGCCAAAAAGGGGAAAGGATTCACTGATAGATACAGGAGCTCAGGGGAAGCTAATAAAGAAGATGATGATGATCAGTAACCTCTCGGCAGGAGAAGGAAGAGGTCTGGATTATCTGCTGCTGATGACGCTCATTTTTCAAAGCGTTGGAGAAGAGACGATGCAAGAGGAGTTGGAGGAGCTGGTGCAGTTGCTGGAAGCAGATCAGCAGCAGGTGCTGCATACAGCAGTTCTGCAAGCAAGGATACAGCACCTTCCTCTTTTCATCATTCTAAGAGAGGGAGAGAAAGCCAGCAGCAAGGCTCGAGGAAAAGGGTAAGCAGTGTCGAAGCAGAAAGATATTACAGTGAGAAGATGGCTGCTCAGAGAGCCAGAGCTGAAGCTGAAGAAAATGTCTGGATGCAGAGGCCTGGTCTAATTAGTGAAAGGAGGTTCTATAACAGAGACCTCTACCAGTACTCTCCTCAAGAAATTGCATGACTCGACATAGACAACATATATGCCGAAGTGTCAGTGCTAATGGATCAGAGGCCGTATGGATAGAATATTACATGGAGCTTGAACATCTTCAAGGCTATCAAACTGTCTACTAATAAGAATCCATCATTGAAGCAATCACTCTGTACAAAAGATCTAAGTATCTCAGAAACTTCAGATTTCTGTGCACAAAGGGCAAATTCAGTAAATTCAATACATGTCAATCTTCACTGCGGAGATATGAAGAGCTTATTAGGTGTGGAGAGCTTAAAATTTAGAATTACTACATCGACCTAGTGAAGCAAGACAGGATAGTGCCTTTCTGTGAGGACTTCTAACTGAGATGGATTCAGATTTCGAAGATGTTGCAGATACTTGAAAAATCCTATTAGGAGTCCATTCGAGATTGGTGGAAGAGATCGAGAGAAAGAGCTGAGCAAGAAAGGATAGATATTGAAAGAAGACCCGAAGAATCGTCATCACAAAGGTCCCTGTTTCAGTAGCTCAATTGTACATTCTGTTGTATATCTTTCTCTTGTAAAATTTCTTTCAGTTAATGAAGAAATTTTTAGTTTTCTGCTTTTGATTAAGTTCATTGACTATGAACTCTTATATAATTTTTTCATATTCCTGAAGATATGAGATAAAGGAATAGAATGATACATCACTGATAAATCCAGGATTATACTTCATTTATCAAAGCATATCAAGTATGTAATCCAGATGAAAAATGATATAAGGTAAAAAGAGAAAACTTTCTTTATGAACGAAATAATGTAAAGGTTTTGTCATCATCAAAAAGGGGGAAATTGTTGGGATTTCAATGTTTAGATTTTGATGAGACAAAATATATATGTAATAGGAAGTTTTGCGTACCCCATATTTCACAATGTTTAAGTGAAAATATAGACTAGATATAGGTGTTGAAAGATGGAGGTTTTCATATATTATAAAGCTGCATCGAGAAATTCAGAAAGAAGCTGCTGCAAGAAAGTAGTTACAGCACTGCAGCTAAGTGAGAAAGAACGGCATACAGCACCGCTGCAAGAAAAGGATATAGGAGTACTGCAAGAAAAGGTACAGCAGTACTGTATGAAGATACTGTAAGAAGGTCCAAGTTACAGCAGCGCTGTAAAGAAATATTAGCTGCAAGCAAACCTAGGATACAGCGCGAAGCTTACTGCTCAAACAGTCAAAGCGCCAATGACAAACAGAATAAGTATCCTGTAATCCGAGAAAGGATAAATGCAGTACGAGGAATAAAGATCCAAGCAAGAATAAATAGATTCCAGAGAAGATCAAAGTTGCAGATACGGAGTCAATACAAAGATGCCACGTGGACTGACGCGCTGCAGAAAACTGCTAGCCGCAACTGCCGTATTAAATGCTCCGAAAGAGAAAGTCAAGTCGCATTAAATGCGAGTCATGCCTTTGATCAAGTACTTAAAATTCAAAAGAGAGATATCTCCTTCAACGAATATCTTCTCATACAAGTATAAAAAGAGGATGAGCAACCCTGAAGCTAGTTACTGAAACATTTACGCAAAAACTCTCAAGCATTCAAGCTACACTCTCTCAAGTCTACTCTCAGTTTCAGTCACTCAACCTCTGTGAAGTGAAGCAAGTTCAAAGCTAAAAGATCCTTCGAAGAATTCAAAAGCTCACTTCACCACACCAGTTGAAGAACAAAACCATATACTTTTAACATTGTTGCTGTGTGCTTAGGTTGTTTTAGGTGTCGAACAGTTGATAAGAGAGATCCTTGTTGTTTGTATAGTTGTCTAGAGTTAGGCAGCTTCCCTGTGTGGGAGTTTGGAACCCTGTGTGGGTTAGCCTTTAGAGTTTGCAGTTCCTATGTGTACGCTGGATCTAGTAGGTGTTTGCTTTGTAAAGTTGATAGATTGTTAGGAAAGTCCTGTAAACCAATCTTGCTTAACAAAGTTCCTGCTCGTGGTAGCAGTAGAGTGGACGTAGAAGGATTACACCATCTTCGAACCACTATAAGCCATAAGTATTTTATTGCTTTCTTATTTGTGCTTTATTTCATATATCTATCTTTGTCATAAGTATAAAACGTTTTGAAAAATGATCGTATTTGAGAAAACCAGCCGTGTGTTATAAAACGTATTTTTCTGCTGCGTATAAACTCTAGTTACAACGTGCAGCACTACATCCTAGTGTTGTAAGCAGTAACTGTCTGGCGCTACAAGTTCAAGTAACTTACAATACAGTAAGTTTTTAAAGAGATTTGCAAAATCGACCAAGGTTCATTCACCCCTTCTCCCTCTGAACCTCGGACACCACTTGGGACCAACAGAAAAGCTAAATAAAAATGAAGCTCAACTCAAATTGTTCACTCTTGTTATGTTGGTCCTTCTTATTATTGTAATGCTCAAGTAGATGATTATAGTAGTCACCTGTTATAACAAGTGGATATTTGTAGAACTATTTGCAAAATATTTTGTAGCTATTTACAACCAGTGGGTATTTTGTGAACTATGGTAGCCAATCATATTCTACTTTAATTATGTCCATACTTTATTACAGTAACATGTCCATACATTTTGTTGTACTATTTACACACTACAAAGCAATCCTCAAATTCATAGTAAAATTGTAGATAAAAAATGAATACAAAAGATAGAATCTCAACTAGCAAAAATAATGGACTTCCATATAGCAAAAGTAATTGTTTGATCCTACAACATGACTGATCAAAGCCAAAATTTACACTCTTACATCATGTACCCCAAATAACAGCTATTGATGTTTCATCATGTAAAAAAGGATATATAACCTATACACTTTTCATAACATTCACAACCTAATTCTCTTTGTACCATCTATGCAATTTTACCAACAAAATCAATCATTTAAATGTAGCAAAATATCTACCCAAGCAGCTTTCCCAAAAATAGTCTTACAGCTTGTCAAAACAGTCCCAATTCAACCTCTTTTTAATCTTTGAGTTGACTTCTTCTGTTTTCTAGGTCTCCTTTTTTTAGTGGCCTGCAGCTTCATTCATAGATTGATGGGTAAGTTTTTAGACAGTTGATGCTTAAGTAGTTTGTTGAGTGAGGTGAGATGATGGCTGCAAAAAAGATCTTGTTAAACAACAGTCTAATACACTCTTATAGATTTAAAACACATAAAAATCTGAAATGAGAGTAGGGGGTACTTGATCTTCATGTAGAATCCAACCAAATTGCTCAATAAAATCTTGGTTAGGTGCATCTTGTGGCTCTCCTTCACCCTACTCACATTGATTTCCTTGTTCTTGTTCTTGCTCTCCTTCACCCTGCTCACCAAATTGCCTAACCAAATTTCAAAAACTGTCCAAAGAAAAATAACAACCACCAAAAACAAAATTATAAAGTTAGGTGTAAACCTGCTCCTATTCTTGTTCTTGTTCTTGTGCAACCTCTTCACTGCCAACCCTTTATTTATTTGGGCAACTTCTTTTGTTATGGCCCAATTGCTTGCAAATGCCACAAGTGTGAGTGAGTCCTTTTCTTGATGTTTTCCCTAGACCACTTTGATCATTTCCATTTGGCCTCCTCCTTTTCTTTGGCCTACCCCTTCTCATTCTGACATCAGGGGGTGCCACTAGGCTGAATGTAGACTCTTCAAACTCATGCATCCCAGGAACAAGATTTATCATAAAGCTGTACACTTTCATATACATGTTTTTTTTTGAAGAAACCATGCACATAATCATCAATTTCTAGCCCATGGTAGCCTATGCAGGACATGGCATGACAACAAGGGTACCCACACAACTGAAAAAACCCATAATTACAGACACCTTCTTTCAAATTTACTATGTGATTTTTTAGATAATGCATCACCTCATACTTGTCATCCCCTACCCAACTTGCAAAACAGTTCCTACTATATGTCTTTTGTTGTTTTATTTTCTTAACAATGTTTGGACATATACTCTCTATATAACTCATCATCCATTCCCTCTTAACTTCTATTCTTGTCATGCATCGTTTCCTAATCCACTTAAACATGTCAATAATAGGTAGATATATGGCTGGTAATATGAAGCTATTAAAGGACTCTAAAATGTTGTTGACTATGACATCACATTTGGGTACAGTGGAAAAGAAACATCTAGCCCAATGTTTTGAGTTCACCCCTGTCAACCACTCATATGCAGTTACCTCTTCATCTACCTTAGGAGATAATCTTTCCATCTCTTTCATAATCCTATGATGAGACTTCATATTATAAGTACTTGCTACTTTCCAGAAAAGTTTCTTTAGTTCCAAACCCCTAAATTTCACCTTGAAGTTATTGTACATGTGCTTCAAATAAAACTTAAAATTAAGCATCAATAAATTAATAAAACAATCTGACATGTACACAAGTGAAAAAGAAATGAATAAAACAGAAAACTGACATTGTTTGGTGCTAACTCATTAACAGCCTCTATCAGCCCCTTTTGTCTGTTGCTGACAAATGTCCAATTCTTCTCTTCAGCTGATCCAATATCTTTCAATAGCAGCTCCAAAAATCATTCCCAGCTTTCTTGCTTCTTAACCACCACATAAGCAATGGCAATTGGGTACATGTTATCATTTCCATCCCTTCCCACACCTGACAGCAATTGACCACTATACAAGTCTTTTAACAAACATCCATCTAAGCTAATTATAGGTCTACACTCAACCCAAACCCCTTCTTAATTAGACACAAACAACAGTACATTCTCTGAAACTAGGGGGGTTAACGTCCTATTAACTTTGAAGACTAGGGAACTTAACTACTGTGGCACAGTAGTCATAAAGCCTATTGAATTGCTTAGCTATATGTTAGGATGTATATTATAAGCCTAGCTTTTGTGTAAACATCTATTTATGATATGAGAATCTTTTGTGGTCAAATGTTTGCATTTTATATATTTGTTATATATGTTATTGCAATTGTCCAATTAATTTATATTGTAGATAACATGGTGTGTGGTGCCACATAGAAGATCATGTTATCAGTTCCTTGTAGATTATAAATGGTAGCTCACAGCCGAGATAAATTTGGACAAATTATCGGAATGGTTGTAGTGTAATTTGGTATTAATCTGTCTTGATTATAAAATTACACTAGTACATTTTATATGTATTGAGCAGGACCAATTGAGGTTGTTTTATTTGTACTGACTACATAAATAAAACAAGACCTCTGTTATTATGGATGTGCGTCCTCTTAATCATTGTATGATGACGGGCATGTATACTCGATATATGTTTCTTTAATTTACCAATGGGTGAGATTTATTTATTAAATCAATAAGCTCGGTAAATTGGGATACAGTGTTGTTTATATGGTATGTTGTTGATTATATAATGAAACCGTGTCCTAATTATTTAGGATGATGATGTCCCCTTGAGGAACTCATAAGGATTATCATGTAAACCCTGCAGGTGGATTTATTCCGGCATGATAATAAAGTTGAGTGGTACTACTCTTGGATTAAATATTAATTAATTGAATTGTCAGTAATTCATTTAATTAATGGACATTCGATATCTTAAACATGGGGAGATAAACGCGCACATAATAAATAGGAGCCATATCTAATATGGATAAGGGACGGTAGTTCAATAATATCTTTTTAGTGGATTAAGATATTATTTGATAGGCTTAAGAAGTATATTCAGATCGAATTAAGGACTTCTAAGCCTATCAGGAGACCGATTCCTAATCCTCCTCAAGGTCCCTGTTGTAGCCTATAAATAAGCCTCAAGTCAGCCGTTTTCGACATACAGAAATACAGATACACAGACATAAAAATCTGAGATACGTATTAGTAGAAGACGGCTGAGAGTCTCGATAGCTCGTTGCCCACACAACGTTCGAGATAAGGCGAGGAATACAGCAGAAGATCGTGAGGTCCAGGCTTCATCGATTCCTCCATCTACGGTTCTGATCTTAGAACTAATTTCGGTGCAAAAGGTATGATTCATTTTCCGCTGCGCGTTAATCAATTTTGCATGGACCCCGATTCGGATAATCGAATAGGGTCGATGATCCGGCGGTTCCTACACTATATCCACTATTAACAGGTCAATGCATGTCTCTTGACCCTATACACTTTATGCAAGCTACACTCAACACCACAGTCTCTTTTAATTTTATTTTTCAAGCCATGAATTGATTCATTTGGATTATCTTTCATAGTCTCTAGAATTCTCTTGGCTAGGTATTTATAGTCTACTTGATTATTCACAGTCCTATAAGCACAAGTACGAGTACCTTTTAGAGTCTTCACCTGAAAAGTAGTAGTCTTTTGAACTACTGAGGCCCTCAACTTCTACTCACACCCACCCTTACATGTTGCAGTCATTACTTTACTCTCATTTTTTATGAACTTTAACTCAACCTTTTCTAACTGACCAATCCTGTAATACCTCCTTAAATACTTGTCTATTGGGAAATTTCATACCAACTCTCAATTCAAATCCCCTCATATAGCCCCTTCGGCCCACTCATCATTTCCCTTCTCTAATGGATTACCCTCCAACCAATGTCACTATACCATGCTTCCACATCTCTTCCCAAATCAGCTTGTTCTTGTGCTTGATCTTCAACCTCATTTTCTTTCTGTTTTCTCTCAATTCTTCTCTACACTGCCTCATCACACTTTTAGCATGATTAGGAAAATAGTTTGCAAATATGTCATCATCTTTGGGCTCCTCTAAATCCTCTATCATCCAAGAGGGACATGAAGATTCTGAATCAACAACACTACCTTGCTTATAAGACTCATCTGATGAATCATCATGACTGGTCTCTTCTTCATCCACTCTATTTTCTCTTTGACTACCCTCTGCAACACCCTATACTCACCCTTTCAGACACCCTCTGCCCTACCCTGAATATCACCCTCTGCAGCACCCTCTGCCCCACCCTCTCTAGCACCCTCTACATGCCCCTCTACTGCAACCTCTCCAACACCCTCTCCAACACCCTCATTTCCCCCTAAATCACCTTTATCAACCCTTGTCACACCCTCATCTACTACTTCTTTTTCATAACAAATAGAGGGGATAGATTCCTGTGTGAAAATGACATTTCCATCACTATCCACAGCAAGAATAGGACCAGAGTTATCCTAAAAAATATAAAGGAATTACTGGCATTCCTTTGTATTCATTGAACAAAGTCAATAAATCATTATCATTATTAATTAATTTCAACCCCTTATCAAGTTCAACCCTAGGTGTGCAAGATTTTCCATTGGCTTGTTTATAAATATTAAGTACATCATGAAAACAGAATCTATCAACATCTACTGGTGGTATATATACCCTCCATCCACCCATATATTTTAAGTTAGGGAAGAACCTAAAGTTACCCTCCACCCATGCATCAAATACAAAAGATCCACCATCATCCATAATCTGAAATTATAAATGACAAAATCCAAATTAAACACCAACTTAAACAGACAAAATAATGACAGTAAACAGAATACATTAGATACAATAAAACATAACATAATATAAATTTGAGAAAACCTCAAAATTCAAACCCAAACACAAATTTATCAGACAGAATAATGATTAAGCATAACATAATACGAATTTGAGAAAACCCCAAAATTCAAACTCAAACACAAATTAAACCAACAGAATAATGATAAAGCATAACATAATACAAATTTGAGAAAACCCTAAAATTCAAACTCAAACACAAATTAAACAGAATAATGACAGTATGTAACTAAAACCTATCCTCGAATAAGTAAATTCAACAAACCATGACTTGATCATTTTTGGATGAGAATCGAACAACATTTTTGGATGAGATAAGAATCGAACTTACCGAAACAATAATGAATTTATGAGGAAACACCAACTTCATGACCTCCAAGAAACCCTAAACCCTAAAATTCCTCATTGTATCTCTGTATTTCATTCGCGACCTCCGAAAAACCCTAAACCTTAAAATTCCTCACTTTATCTTTGTATTATCATTATCGACCTTCGAAGAACCCTAAACCCAAAAATTCCTCACTTTATCTCTGTAATTTCATTCGATTAAAGTAAAAAATGGGAATTTTTTATAAGGAATGAAAAGCCCTAATTTTTCTTGATGCACGTGTGGTGAATATTTTTACTGTGCATAATTCCTCATTTTAGAATAAGAACATAATGAGACATTCACGTATAAAATTAACACTATTAGCTACAGTTTAAAAAAAGGGAGAGTGTGCATGTTTAATCATATAATAAATGTAAATATTGTCATTCTTTTAATAGAGGGGGACCGACGCAACATTTCAAAATCACGGGGTTTCACACATTTTACCCCATCAAAATACTTCAAATCTTGTTTTCCATGTTATGTACATGTATTTTGGATTGAGAACGAGTTTTGAGCTTATTTATTTTACAGTCTAGTCATACCGAAGACCCAATGTGGATCACTCACCCAATATCGACCCAGACGCGCATGTTCAAAATTTTTCATTTACAAGATATGTATCTCATGCATTAATTTATTTTATGCTTTAAATACTAATTTAGTTTGACAATTTTACTAAATATATGCCAACGTTTCATGTTTCTAATAATTTAATCCCAACATTTCAATAATTTAACAAATACATCGTCCATCCAACTTTATATTAAGTTTTGGAAAATCTTTTTCTAAATCAACAAAACTTTCATTATTTATTCTTTTTAATACAATTTTTTCCCATCAATTAAAACTTTTTCTATAAATTAAGTAAAAATATATTTAAATTTTGTCGAAAAAATTAAACTCTGAAAATTAATATTTATATTATTGAATTTAAAATAATGAGAAATTTAAAATATAAACAATTATTTTATATATAGAAAAAGTAACCAAAATAATCAAAACTCCTAAAATCTCAATCGAGATAGAAAATTTACTAAATAAATATAAAAATATACAGAGAAAATTTAAATATTATTAGTTAAGAAAATTTAGATTTTATGAAATAAAATTTGACATTACAACAAAATAAATTTTTGCGACAAATTTTTTTGAGACTACACAAGTTGTTGACAAAAGTCTATATTGTCCCAAATTCTAATACTGATAATATAAATGACACAAAGCCATAACAAAAAAAAAAAAACAATTAAGAAATAACAAAAGATGTCTAACTACAACGACATTCCCTATTGTATATCATTATCAACAATATTGTCAAAAGAAAAATTGTAGGTTTAATGTAAAAATCAACTTAAAGAATAGATTTTTTTTTTTCACTTTGCAACCTAATTTTTATTTTTATATAATTACAATATATAGTTATGAAATTTATCAAAATGCAACTTAGAATTTTGGAATTTATTAAAATGCAACACAAATCATTTTTCCGGCCATTTTTCCGACACATAATTTAATTATTTTCGATTTGCAATCTAAACTCTGATTTTAAATGTAATCGCAACCTCTTATGAGTGATACATGTAACGTCCCGATTCTTTTGTAAATAAATCTTAACCGAGACGTTACTCACTTATAAAAAAATTTCCTTTTCAAAAGAATAAAATGTAAATAAAATCAAGAATAATTATAAAATATACATTTCTTAAATTCATGAAATTAATCATTTTAAATAAAAACTTCTGTAACCTTTGCTCATCGACTACCAGCATCCACCGCTCGCACTCCACGCCATAAAAATCCCTAAACTGAAAACATTTTAAAAAGAGGGGTGAGCGACAAAAGTACACTTAGTGGGGTGGAAAAACTTAGGATGACATAAAATAATTTTAAAAGATTTTACACACACATGCCAAAACATCATTTTATCACATAAAACAGATTTTCGTAAAACGTTTGTCTTTTAATAAAAACCATAGAAAATAGATCATTTCAATTACGTGACTTAAATCATTTTATAATGTAAGCATCCATCTCAAATTGTAACGCCCCGATTCTTTTTAAAATAATTATTTAATCGAGACGTTACTTACTTATAAAAATTTACTCTTTCAATAAAATAAAGATAAATAATACAAGAATAATTATAAATTATACATTTCTTAAATACATGAAATTAATCATTTTAAATAAACAGCTTCTATAACCTTTGCTCATCGGCTACCGGCATCCACTGCTCGCCTTCCACGCCATAAAATCCTTAAACTGAAAACATTTTAGGAATAGGGGTGAGTGACAATAGTACACTCAGTGGGGTGGGGAACTCGGGATGACATGAAATAATTTCTAAAGATTTTACACACACATGTCAAACCACCATTTGTCACATAAAAATAGATTTTCATAAAAAGTTTGTCTTTTAATAAAAACAGCATAAAATAGATCACTTCAATTCACGTGGCATAAACCATTTTAAAATGTAAGCATCCCAATCAATCATTCACTCACATTCATAATCATTCATATCAATTGCATATTCAAAATTTACGGTTCTTAGCCGCCATAGATGTGGTTCTTAGCCACCATAGATACGGTTCTTAGCCGCCATAGATGTGGTTCTTAGCCACCATAGATACGGTTCTTAGCCGCCATAGATGTGGTTCTTAGCCACCATAGATAATTCAAGTAATTCACATATATTCATGCTTATAACATCACATAAACATTTATTTTTGTCATTCATCATCTTTCCGAACGCATTCATCATATATATTAAAACATGTCACATTTCTCATAGAAAAAGATTCACCTTCATCATATAATAACATTTCATACGTTCAGCACATAAACCCAACACATTTCATATAGCATAATAAAATTCATAATTTAAATATTTGAAAGAAATATAAATACCGACTTAGCACTTTTTCCCCCACCTTAGAAAACTGAAGCTTCTATTCATAAATTGTCGAGCATATTCATCTTTCCTCGTCTCCTACATCGAGCATTAAAAATATCTTAGTACATTGTTTAGCTATAAATTCTTTAGTTAAAGTTATTAATAATTAAATTATGTCTTTTAAGGTTTTCTTTAATAAGATGGACCTGATTTTTGACAATGTTGTGGTTTAAAGAATAAAATAAACGATTTTAAGGTGAATATAATATTTAGGTGAATTTCTAATAACATATGTTTATTAAAATATTAGAAAACTTAATTAGACTTTAATTAAATCTTAGAAGACTTATCTTAGTTCCAGGATAATTAATTTATAAGATTATGATTTGGTTTAAATATTGAAGACTTGAAAATAATTCTAAAATAAGTAAATTATAAAGATTTAGCTTACATTAATTCTTAAGGACCTTTAAAATAATTTTAGAAAATCTAATTATATAATTGACGTTTTAACTTAAATATTAGGAAATTTGAATATATTTATGATTATGGCGTAATTAGATTAACTATAAAGTTTAATTTATAAAAATGAATTCAATTAACTGAAATTATAAGTTAATTTAGGAACTATATTTAATTGCATAACATGGTTAGTTAATTATTATTTAAGAGGATTAAATTTGATAATTTAATTTGATTCTTAACCTTGAGATTTAAATTGTAAAGTTCATAATTTATTTAAGATCATTAAATCATTTTTAACAATATAGGGAATATTATTTAAATGTTTAATATTTAAAATTAGGCATTTGGTTTATTTATTAAATTATGAAGATCAACATAATGCCTATAATTATATTTAGGTCCATATTTATAATTTCGTAAAAGTTATGGGGTTAACTAGATGTGAATCTAGGATTTTAAAACCTAAATTTAAGATAACTATTAAATTGTACATACCTTAATTATTATATTATTTCTAAGGTTAATCTGTAACATAATTCATTAGTTTGGATCTAGAAGTAATATTAATGACTTATACAGTCCATTTCGCAAACCTAATTAATTATGAGATAAATCGGTAATTTCAGCATATTCAAGAGATTATTTTAGCAATACAACGCAATTCTAATAGCAATATATAATATTATCAATTTTATAGTTTACATAATGTAATTTCAACCTAATTGAGTTGATTATAATTATTTATTAATTTGGGGTTTTAAAACATATTTTCATAATCTAAAGGCTATAAAATTTCATATTTATAACTATTGGAGATTTTAATTGCTATGATTCATGAATTTTAAGTCTTAAAGCATTTATCATAAATTTATGGGATTAATTTGTAATACACATAATTATTAGGATCAAAATTGAATTGTTAAGAATCATACGATTTTCAATTTAGTCCTCCATTTATATCTAATTTACCAAATGAACCCTTACCCCCAAAACCACCCCTGCTGCAACCCCTGCTGCCACCCAGCCTCCTCCGCCGCCTCCGGCTGCCTGCTGTCGGCAAATCACGTCTTCGGCGACCACCCGATTACATCCCAACACCACCACGGCACAGCTGCCCCTGCCCTTTCTTCCCTACCCTTTCTCCCCTGTCGTCTCTGCCCATCTCAGCCGCCTCGACCGCCTGCCACTGTTCGACGCTACCGGCGCTGCTCTTCCCCTCTGCCGCCACCGGCAGCTGCCGGTGACTCCTCACTTCCAAACCCACACATACGCACATCATACACAGCAGCCTATACGCACGCACACACACATCCACACGCACATACACACATATATATGTATACTCCTACGCACCACCGCTTGCAACGGCGGTCCAACTCCCGCCGTCTCCATTTTCTTCTATACCTTGAGCAGCAACACACTCACAGAGGCAGCGACCATTTGCAGCAAAGGAAAAAGAAAAATAAAGAAGAGAAGGAGAGAGGGAGAGGGTTTGCAGAAGAGAGAGAGATAGGTACGCAAAGATGGAAATAAAAATAGAGAGAGAGAGGGAGTTGACTTGGATGATATTTTTCCTCCTTTTTTATTCTTATTCCGTTTTGTTTATTTATGAAGTTTTATTATTATTATAATTATTAGTACTATTAGTTATTAATGGCATGTTGAAATTTGGATGCATATATATATATATAAACATCTTATACTTTATAATATGCATTATATAATATATAAAGTATGCACTATATATTTTTATTAAATTACTGAAGCAAATTCTTATGTATGTATATATCAAATAAAGTTTACATCTATTATTTATTTATTATTTTTTTTTGTCAAAATTTATACATAATTTATACTAGAATTAATCCAATAGTTTATATTATAACATTTTTTTTTATGTTAGGGTGTTACACAAATCAATCATCTTTTACATTCAAACATATCACTTTCATTATCACATGTACGGTTTTTAACCATCTTGCAAACATATGCGGGTCTTAGCCGCCTTGGAAACATATAATCCATCATTCATCTTCAAACATCACTTTTCATATAATTTACGGTGCTTAGTCGCCATAAAAGCATTTTACGGTTCTTAGCCGCTATAAAAACATTTTTACGGGTCTTAGCTGTCTTGGAAACATATACGGGTCTTAACTGTTAGGATGTATACTATAAGCCTAGCTTTTGTATGAACATCTATTTATGATATGAGAATCTTTTATGGTCAAATGTTTGCATTTTATATATTTGTTATATATGTTATTGCAATTGTCCAATTGATTTATATTGTAGATAACATGGTGTGTGGTGCCACACAGAAGATCATGTTATCAGTTCCTTATAGATTATAAATGGTAGCTCACAGCCGAGATAATTTTGGACAAATTATCGGAATGGTTGTAGTGTAATTTGGTGTTAATCTGTCTTGATTATAAAATTACACTAGTACATTTTGTATGTATTGAGCAGGACCAATTGAGGTTGTTTTATTTGTACTGACTACATAAATAAAACAAGACCTCTGTTATTATGGATGTGCGTCCTCTTAATCATTATATGATAACGGGCATGTATACTCGATATATGTTTCTTTAATTTACCAATGGGTGAGATTTATTTATTAAATCAATAAGCTCGGTAAATTGGGATACAGTGTTGTTTATATGGTGTGCTGTTGATTATATAATGAAACCGTGTCCTAATTATTTAGGATGATGATGTCCCCTTGAGGAACTCATAAGGATTATCATGTAAACCCTGCAGGTGGATTTATTCCGGCATGATAATAAAGTTGAGTGGTACTACTCTTGGATTAAATATTAATTAATTGAATTGTCAGTAATTCATTTAATTAATGGACATTCGATATCTTAAACATGGGGAGATAAACGCGCATATAATAAATAGGAGCCATATCTAATATGGATAAGGGACGGTAGTTCAATAATATCTTTTTAGTGGATTAAGATATTATTTGATAGGCTTGAGAAGTATATTCAGATCGAATTAAGGACTCCTAAGCCTATCAGGAGACCGATTCCTAATCCTCCTCAAGGTCCCTGTTGTAGCCTATAAATAAGCCTCAAGTCAACCGTTTCTCAAGAGATAGACACAGAAAAATCTGATATACGATCCAGAGAAGAACGGTTGAGAGTCTCGATAGCTCGTTGCCCACACAACGTTCGAGATAAGCCGAGGAATACAGCAGAAGATCGTGAGGTTCAGGCTTCATCGATTCCTCGATCTACAGTTCTGACCTTAGAACTAATTTTGGTGCAAAAGGTATGATTCGTTTTCCGCTGCACGTTAATCATATTTGCATGGATCCTGATTCGGATAATCGAATAAGGGTCGGCGATTGGCGGTTCCTACATTAACCACCTTTTTCGACTGTAACGTCCCGATTCTTCTATAAATAAAACTTAACCGAGACGTTACTTACTTATAAAATTTCC
This sequence comes from Scutellaria barbata, assembly GCA_028654395.1. NCBI lineage: Eukaryota > Viridiplantae > Streptophyta > Magnoliopsida > Lamiales > Lamiaceae > Scutellaria > Scutellaria barbata. The sequence continues at coordinate 7,028,148 of CM053651.1, read as the reverse complement.
TCTTTCAATAGAATGAAAATAAATAAAACTCAAGAATAATTATAAAATATACATTTTTTTTAAATACATGAAATTAATCATTTTAAATAAAAGAGAAAAAAATTCTTCTGGAACCTTTGATCATCGGCTACCAGCATCCACCGCTCGCACGCTACGCCCTAAAAATTCTTAAACTAAAAATATTTTAAAAAAAGGGGTGAGTGACAAAAGTACACTCAGTGGGGTGGGGAAACTCGGGATGACATAAAATAATTTCCAACATTTAAAACATTTGATAAAAGATATTTTCATGCCCTTATTTCAAAACGATATAATTTTAAAAGATTTCGATCGTAAATTCCTCAACTCATCATAACACAATTTTTATCAGAAAACCCAATTGACATAGAACGTTTATCATTTAATAAAAACCATAGAAAATAGATCATTTCAATCACGTGACTTAAATCATTTTAAATTGTAAGCATCCATCTCAATCAATTATCATCCAAATTCAAACATATCACTTTCATTTTCACATTTACGGTTCTCAGCCGCCATGAAGATCACATTTCATTTATCACATATACACACGAAAACATAAGTCATAACATTCAATCATTAACATAATTGTATCACATAAATTCAAGAATTAACCCGAATTATCCTTTACCATCGGGAATCAAACCCGTACCTTTACCATAGGGGCTCAAACTCGCTCATTATAAGGGCTCAAACCCTTTCATTATAGGGGCTCAAACCCATTCATTATAGGGGCTCAAAACCCGTTTATTATAGGGGCTCAAACCCTTTCAATATCGGGGCTCAAACCCGAACATTTTCATCAATCACAAATACCTCAATTAAACATTCCAATCAATCAACAATTACAAATAATCACATTATTTAAATCATCCAATAAAGCAACAGTCATCTCAATTTATCATCAATCTCAATCAATAATCCTCGTATTCATCCCAATCATTCCTCAGTCATCAAGATTTCCTTCAAACAACTCAATCAATTAACAATCACCATCTATCACTTAGCATAAGCCATTCATCAGTCATCATAATTTCCATCAATTAACTCAATCATGCTTGGACTAGGAAAAACTGTAAACATATAAAGGGTTAGAATTTACCCCCACCTTGTTCGGTGGTTACCACGTGAGCAGCACCTCTTAAAGATCACGTATCCTAAGGCTTCACTCCAACAGGTAGCCTACATAATTTATGATGTTTTCTTAGATCATTATAATCTATAATTAAAGATTAAACCAACATTGGATCGGATATTATCGATCGAGATGAGACGAATCGGAACGGTAAGCCTAACGATTGAGATTGAAGAAATAAGAGGGAAATATCAGTTTATAAGGCTGAGATGAAAGAGAATGAATTTTGGATCATAACAAAACAAGAATGAGCTCGATCGGAGTTGAAACGAGCTCAAACGAAGCGTTTTAAGATTTAGGGGTATTTTGGTAATTTGGTCAAAAGGTTGACTTTGACCGGGACCCACGACCCCCGGTCAACGATATTTTGTTGGCAACGTCTCGATGATAAAGTATGATGAAAAGAAAAAGAGATTTGGATCGAAAACGAATCGAAAACACGACGTCGCATGCATTCCCGGCGACTGGAAAATTTCCCGACGGCGTCTCCTGTCGGCTGCCTAGTTTTCTAGGCAGCGGGGGCAGGTTGGTGCCAAGACTTGGGGTTTTGGAGAAGATTTTTTGCCGTTTTCTGGTGAACGGGAAATCGAAATTGAATTCTGGAAGTTGCCCTAGACTCGTATCGTCGAGGGCTACATTATGTATGAAATTCAGCCAAAACGGACGAGTTTGACATTTTCCGACGACGGTAGCGGCGGTTTTTCACTATTTTTCGGCGAACGAAAAATCGGAATTGAATTCTGGAAGTTGCCCTAGACTCGTATCGTCGAGGGCTACATTGTATAAGAAAATCAACTGAAACGGACAGGTTTGACTTTTTTTCCAGCGAACTCCGACGGCGGCGCTGGTGGCGGCGCGCCGGAGACAGAAAGCTAGACTGAAAATTAAAGAGAGAAGAGAGAAAGACTTACGTGCGTTTGGCGCTTTTCGGTCGTTCGAAGAAACGGTCAAAATAAAATCGAATGAGAGCCTATTTATAGAAATGGAAAGTTACTATTCATGATAAGATTTTTGTCACGCCCCATTTTCATATCAAAAATTTTTAAACATCATTAAAATTATAATAGTGATTTTTTTTTATATATACCAGAGTATAAACGCAGCTTTACAAAATCGGGCGTCCAGCAAGAAAACGAAACCATCAAGATTTTAAAACAAAACAAATTTCAGAAATTAAACATAGAAAATACATAAATTTTTCTCTGATCAGCGGAAACTTTCTTGTTTGATCAAAACTTGTAAACTTTGTCTTATACATAACCAAAAGCTTCAGAATTATCATCCATCCATAGACATTAATATTTACAGGCAAAATGACAGACATTTCTGTTCTTCCTCCTTGCATTTAGGGTTTTTCTGTAAAATAAAAGCATATAAGGGGTAAGTGTCAAAAGAACACTTAGTGGGGAGGGAAATTTATAATAATAATATACACATCCCATTTCTTGCATATTATACATATATTACACGTTGTAGACTCCCGAAGAGCCCCAATGCAACTGTGGATAGGTTTCCGAAGAATACCTATGAGGGCCCCAAGCCGATCCCATTTGGGTTTTTAAAACCTCTTCCTATTGGGATTCCGTAGAATTCCCCATTGTTGGGTTTCCAAAAAGGAATACCCTACTTGGCGTGCAGGCGCATGCGCAGTTAAGTTTCACATAATGGTTCCACATAAGCACATAATACACATTGATCACGTTCACGTTGGCCACATAATTCACATAACACATAAACATAGAAAAACCTTTTCTTAGCGGGTATTATCCCGACTTTCATCCTTTCAATCATTTTCATTGAGATACTTGAAATCAATAGCTTTCAGAATCATATGCTTTATTCGAAAATAGATCAGGTAACGATAAGAATTTAAGTAAAATATCATCACATACTTATTGAATCTAAATCACGTAGTCACATAAATTTTCATAAAATTGTACGATTTGAAAACTAGAAAAGGATTTTTACCCCCCACCTTGGAATTTCTCGAAATCTTCTGCAAAAGCTCTCGATAAAAGGTCTATGTCAATCCCCCACGTGAATCTCCTACAAAGAATAAAAATATAACTTATTTTCTGACTTAAATATCTTAAAATCTATAAAAACCTATAAATAAAATAAATTCTCGAGAAATAATCTATAGCTAGGGTTTCTAAATTTAATTAGGGTTTATTAAGATTTATCTTAGAATTTTCTTACTTAAAGGGTTCGTTTTATCATATCTTATATCATTTTATAATATAATAGTACATAAAATATAAGATTATTAAATTCTAAGGTAAAATATAATTGCTACAAATTTTAGGGATTATTTTTTCGTCATTTTATCGAGACCTAGGAACGAGTCGATAATTTCTATAGGGTTTAGAGTTCATATAATCAATTCTATAAATTATGAGGACTATATCGTAATTTCAGAAAGTTTTTAGGGTCCAAAAGTTAGTGTTCAAAAGTTCAAGGACTAAAATGTTAGCTATCCTAAATCTGGAATTTCAATTTAGTCCCTAGGGTTTGAAAACTCCCCAAAATCACCCCCAACCCTCCAAACCACCCCCTGCTTCTTCCCCCACTGCCAACCGCCGCTCCAGCCGGCCCTCCGCTGCGGCGCCGCCGTCGCGCCGCCTCCTGCTGGCGACCCCAAGTCGCCGGCGACACCCCTCACCACCACCAAGCACCTCACACACCCAACACACCCTATATATATACTGCTTATACATATATATATATATACTGTACTGTTTCGCCGCCGCTGCTGCGGCGGCCCCTTCACCATCGCCGGTGCAACTCCGGCACCGGCGCCACCTCACCCTCCTCCATCATCATCCAACCAAAGCTCAACACCCAACCCCCTACACATACATACATATATACCTGCAACATACATATATATATATATACCTATTGCACACTGCCGCCGCGGCCAGCGGCGGCTCTTCTTCCCAGCCACGCCGGCGCCATCCCGGCGCCGGTCTCCTCCCTACTCCAACCCCGACACCATCTCCACCTCCCAGCACACACACACACGCACATAAACAGCATACATATATATATATCTACCAGCACAGCTACCGCTATCTGCGGCGGTCTTCACTCCACCATCGCCGGCGCTGCAAGCGTCGGCCACCCCCACATACTCCCCTCGCCGGTGCAGCCGAGCACCGGCATATTCACAGCAACAAAACCGGCAGCCAAAACAGAGGAGCAAGGCAGCCACGGCTAGCTTAGGTTTTAAGAGAAAAAAAAACGAAAACCCTAATAAGAACTACAACATAAACATAGCAAGCATATAAATAAACCCTTGCCGGAATATTTCACCGCCGGAGAGAAGATATGGTTGCAGCTGTGATGGCCGAGAGAAGCTATGGAAATGGTGATTTGCTTTGCAAATGAAGAAAAGAAATGGGAGTGAAGGAAAGGCTCCATTATTTGATGTCCAATACTACTCTAGGCTAGCTCTATAGGTTAGGCTTGTTGTCCAAAATGTGGTGGTGAGTTGGTGGAAAGATTAGTCAACATTTCTTATCTTAACATAAGTTATCAACTTAGGTTATTAAAATATAAGCTTAGCAATTATTTTGGATATTACATCCTACCCTCCTATAAAGAAATTTCGTCCTCGAAATTTAGAAGCATACCAAGAGTCGATAGATTTGGATATTTTGCAAGAATTTCTTCTTCTTTCTCCCAGGTCGCTTCCTTTACACTATGTTGACTCCATTGGACTTTTACTAAGCTTACATCTCGATTCCTCAGTTTATGGACCTTTCTATCGATAATCGCAACAGGAAATTCTTCATAAGATAGGTCCTTATCAAGTCCAATATCTTCTTGGTGGATCACGTGACTCGAGTAAAACACGTACTTTCACAGCATGGATACATGAAATTCGTTGTGGATGCCTGCGAAACCAGGTGGTAGCGCTAATCGATACGCTACTTCACCGACCCGTTCCAATATTTCATAAGGCCCAATGTACCTGGGTTTTAGTTTACCTTTCTTTCCAAATCGATAGACTCCCTTAGTAGGCGACACTTTCAGGAAAACTTTATCACCTACTTCAAATTTTAGCTCCCTCCTTCTCTTATCGGCATAGGATTTCTGTCGATCCTGAGCTGCTTTGATTCTTTCTCGGATTTTTCTTATTATCTATACAGCTTGTTCGACCAACTCCGGGCCCAAAACTTGCTTTTCACCTACTTCATCCCAATATAAAGGTGATCGGCACTTTCTTCCATACAGCGCTTCATATGGTGTCATTCCAATCGTCGACTGATAACTGTTATTATATGCGAACTCCACCAGATATAAGTGAACTTCCCTGCAAATCCAAAGCGCTGGCACTCAACATGTCTTCCAGAATTTGTATCGTTCGCTCTGTTTGGCCGTCAGTCTTTGGATGAAAAGCGGTGCTGAAAGCTAATTTAGTACCCAACTCCTTTTGTAAGCACTGCCAAAATCTGGAGGTAAAGCGGGGGTCCCTATCCGATACAATTGAGACTGGCACTCCATGGAGCCTGACTATTTCCTTCATATAAATTCAAGCCAATCTATCCACGTCAAACGTCATTTTGATAGGCAGAAAATGAGCAGACTTGGTTAGTCTGTCCACTATAACCCACACAGCATGATTCCCTCGAGTTGTTCTAGGTAACCTGACAACAAAATCCATAGTAATATGCTCCCATTTCCATTCTGGAATTTCCAGCGGTGTCAACAATCCCGCTGGTCACTGGTGTTCTGCTTTCACTTGTTGGCAGACGAGACATTTCTTGACGAAAAGTCCGATGCTCCTCTTCATGTTTCGCCACCAGAATGTTTTTATCAGATCCTGGTACATCTTCGTACCTCCAGGATGTGCTGAGTACGGTGTTACGTGTGCCTCTTCCAAGATTCTGTTTCTCAGTTCTTCATCCTTTGGAACACAAAGTCTTCCTCTGAAGGCTTCCGTAAATCCTTCTGCTTCTCCTTTCTCCATACGAGCCCTTATCTGCAACAAAAATCTGTCATTCTTTTGGGCTTCTATTGTAACGTCCCGATTCTTTTGTGTAAATAAATCTTAACCGAGACGTTACTCACTCATAAAAATTTTCACTCTTTCCAAAGAATAAAGATAAATAAAATCAAGAATAATTTAAAATTCAAGATTTATTATAAAATATACGTTTCCATAATTCATAAAATATCACATTTACAAATAAAAAGGTTCTGTAACCTTCGCTCACCGGCTACCAGCATCCACCGCTCGCACTCCACGCCTTTACCTATTTAAACTGAAACATTTTTTTTAAAAGAGGGGTGAGTGACAAAAGTACACTCAGTGGGGTGGGGAACTCAGGATGACATGAAATAATTTTGGAAGATTTTACACACATGCCAAAACACTATTTGTCACATCAAAACAGATTTTCATAAAAACGTTGTCTTTTAATAAAAACAGCATAAAATAAATCATTTCAATTCACGTGGCATAAAATCATTTTAAAAGCAAGTAATCATCTCAATCACATATAAACATATCACTTTCATAATCATTCATATCACTTTTCACATAATTTACGGTGCTTAGCCGCCATGAAAGCATTTTACGGTTCTTAGCCGCCATGAAAACATTTTACAGTTCTTAGCCGCCATAGATGTGGTTCTTAGCCACCATAGATACGGTTCTTAGCCGCCATAGATGTGGTTCTTAGCCACCATAGATGTGGTTCTTAGCCACCATAGATGCAGTTCTTAGCTGCCATAGATGTGGTTCTTAGCCACCATAGATGTGGTTCTTAGCCACCATAGATGCAGTTCTTAGCTGCCATAGATGTGGTTCTTAGCCACCATAGATGTGGTTCTTAGCCACCATAGATGCAGTTCTTAGCTGCCATAGATGTGGTTCTTAGCCACCATAGATACGGTTCTTAGCCGCCGTACATGCACATGCACACATATTCACATCACACATACACATATCCAACATACGCATGGAAGCACATTATTTTAACATAACACTTAGTTGCAATTCGGAATCATATCTTATTGCTCATATACATACATTAACTTCACCTCATTCTTCACTTTTACATTCACAATAAACATTCACAATCCATCATGTGCTTTGAAACATTCATTAATCATATCCATCATATCACTTTCATTTTCACATATAACATCTCATGCATTCAGCACGTATACCCAACACATTTCATATAGTATAATAGTTCGTGATCTAAATACTTCATAAATTAAATATTTTGAAAGAGGTATCAATACCGACATAACAATTTCCCCGCATATAATAACAATATTAATTTAAAGAATTTACCCCCACCTTGTTCGGTGGTTACCACGTGCGTTGCAAGTATCGAAGCTCACGTATCCCAAGACTTCAAATCAACAGGTATCCTACATAATTCACAGTATTTCTTAGATCTTTATTAAATAAAATTAATGATTTAAACGATATAGAATCGGATACTATCTATTGAGATGAGACGGATCGGAACGGAAGACTTAACGATTGAGGTTGAAGAAATAAGAGGGAAAGATCAGCTTGTATAGTTGAGGTGAAAGAGAATGAATTTTGGATCACAACAAAACAAGAATGAGCTCAATCGGAGTTGAAACGAGCTCGAACGGAGCGTTTTAAGATTAAGGGGTATTTTGGTAATTTGGTCAAAGGGTTGACTTTGACCGGGACCCACGACCCCCGGTTATCGATATCTCGTTGGCGACGACTCGATGATAAGGTACGATGAAAAGAAAACGAGATTCGGATCGAAAACGAATCGAAAATACGGCGTCGCATGCGTTCCCGGCGACGGGAAAATTTCCCGACGGCGTCTCCCGTCGGCTGCCTAGTTTTCTAGGCAGCGGGGCAAGTTGCTCCCGTCGTCGGCCTGCTCGAGCAGCCATCTTTCCGGCGCCACTGGCGGCGGTGTTGTCGTCCTATCCCACCGAAACTTAGTCCTATGGATAGCCTGAATCACCGGCTACAAGAACCGGCCATCCTTCGCCGGATTCCGGCATGAATAGTTCCTGGAAAACGGCCTCAAAAACCCTTCATCGCACAGATTTTTACACAAAATCAATGTAACAACTACTTTTCCAATCCATTTTCCGGCACCGGCGCCACCACCCATGGCGGCGCCACCCCTCCAGTGGCTAGTCCACCACTCCGGGAAGCCCTTCAATGCCTGCAACCACGAGAAGAAGGGCAAGAGAGAGAAAAACGGGAGAGAGAAAAGGTGACAAGAAGCAAGGGTTTAGGGTTTGGAGATGGTTTTTCGCCGTTTTCCGGCGAACGGAATATCGGAATTGAATTCCGGAAGTTGCCCTAGACTCATATCGTCAAGGGCTACGTTATATATGAAAATCAGCCGAAACGGACGGGTTTGACTTTTTCCGGCGATGGCAGCGGCGGTTTTTCGCCATTTCCCGGCGAACGGAGAATCGGAATTGAATTCCGGAAGTTGTCCTAGACTCGTATCGTCGAGGGCTACGCTGTGTGCGAAAATCAGCCAAAACGGACAACTTTGAAATTTTCCGGCAGCGGCGGTCCGGCGGCGGTCCGGCGGCGGCGGAGGCGGTCCGGCGGCGGTCTGGTGGCGGCAGCCCGGCGGCGGTCCGCGCCGATGACGGAAAATAAAATTAAAAGGAAAGAGAGAGGAGAGAGAGACTTACGTGTATTCGACGCTTTTCAGCTCGTTCGAAGAAATGTGAAAAATGAAATCGAATGAGGGCTTATTTATAGAAAATTTTGAAAGTTACTATTCATGATAAGATTTCGTTTCTCGTTTTTCTGAAACTTTGTATTTTGCCCTTTTCTTCGCCGTTTGAGCTACGGGTGTCCGATTGACCTCTAGTTCGTTTCTATCTTCTCATTTTTCCGTTACGCATCTAATGGTATAAAAATATTTTATGTTCCATGTTTATAATTTTTATCCCTCTAAAACCGATCGTTAAACAACATTTGAAACGCACGTAATTAAATTAACACTTAAAAATTAATACACATAAGATATTTTAAATAAGGGTTTACTTATTTAATTAATCAATTATACTTCGTTTTTATTCTGGGCGTTACATCTATGATCTCATCCTGCAGAGCAAGTCGGACTATTAAAGCTGTCACCCTCGCCTTGATACTACTTGGTGGCACCATAATTTCCAAGCTCAACTTAGCCATTTCTCTTATCAAAGAATCCTGCTTGGTAAGCATACAAGCTATCTCTTCTGCCCTTTTCCGGCTAAGTGCATCAGCAACCACGTTCGCTTTTCTTGGATGGTAAAGAATTGTACAGTCATAATCCTTTACTAATTCCATCCATCTTCGTTGTCTCATATTAAGCTCTTTTTGCTCGAAGAAGTACTTTAGACTTTTATGATCAGTGTAAATCTCACATTTTCCCCCATACAGATAATGACGCCAAATCTTGAGGGCATGTACTACTGCAGCTAACTCCAAGTCATGAGTTGGATAATTTTGCTCATGAGTCTTTAATTGTCGTGATGCATAGGCCACCACTCTTCCCTGTTGCATCAAAACGCACCCCAAACCTTGTTTGGAAGCATCACTGTAGACCACAAATCCTTTGGTTACATCTGGAACTATCAGAATTGGTGCAGTAGTTAATCTCCTTTTCAATTCTTGAAAACTTTGCTCACACTGATCTGTCCACTGAAACTTCGTCTCCTTCCGGGTTAAACGAGTTATGGGCGTAGCAATCTTGGAAAATCCTTCGATAAATCTCCTGTAATATCCAACCAGTCCAAGAAAACTCCGCACCTCGTTTACATTAGTAGGCACCTTCCAGTTACTTACAGCTTCCACTTTGGCCGGATCCACCTCTATTCCTCTTTCGGAGACGATGTGTCCGAGAAATGACACTTTTCTCAGCCAGAACTCACACTTCTTGAATTTGGCATACAGCTTCTCCCTTCGCAGAATCTCCAATGCCATTCTCAAATGTTCTTCATGGTGTGCATGGCTATCCGAATATATCAAGATATCATCAATAAAAACTATTACGAATCGATCGAGATAAGGATGAAAAACTCGATTCATCATATCCATGAAGACCGCTGGTGCATTACTGAGTCCAAATGGCATAACTACAAATTCGTAGTGGCCATATCTTGTTCTAAAAGCAATTTTAGCTATATCTTCTTTCTTGACCTTCACCTGATGATAGCTGGATCTTAAGTCAATCTTGGAAAATACGCTGGCTCCTCTTAACTGATCGAACAAATCCTCGATCCGTGGTAAAGGATACTTATTCTTGATGGTCCTTTTATTCAATTCACGATAGTCTATGCACATCCGAAAAGTCCCATCCTTCTTCTTTACAAACAGCACCGGAGCTCCCCATGGAGATACACTAGGACGGATAAAACCCTTCTCTAAAAGTTCCTGTAACTGAACCTTTAGCTCTTGCAGTTCTTTTGGTGCCATCCGATATGGAGCTTTTGATACTGGTGCAGATCCGGGCACCAGTTCTATTCCAAATTCCACTTCTCTGTCCGGTGGAAGGCCAGGTAGCTCTTCAGGAAAGACATCTTTGAATTCCCTCACTATCGGAACTCTTTCAATCGGGTCGACTTCTTGCTTAGGATCTATCAAGTTCACCAATATTGCCTCACAATCTCCTTTCTTGAGCAATTTTACGGCTTGCATGGCCGTAATAACCCTAAATTTCAAACCAACTCGAGTTTCGAAGAAAATGAAGTTTTCGCCCTCAAGTGGCTGAAAGAGAATTTCTCTCTCAAAACATTTGATCGTTGCATGATTTCTTGTTAGCCAATCCATTCCTAGAATTACATCGAAATCTTTCATTTCTAATATGTGCAAATCGGCATAAAGAGTTTTATTCTCAAAGAAAATCTTCAGATTTCTGCACATCCACTGAGTGCTTACTACCTTCCCTGAAGGTATGCTAACTTCTAGCTTCTTAGCTTCTATCATATCACTTCTTAATTTTAGCATCTCATAGAACTTGACAGAGATAAAAGAGTGGGTTGCCCCAGTATCAAATAAGACAAGTGCAGGCAAATCGCACACCGATAACATACCTGCCATCGTCTCGGGTTCTTCAGCGGCTTCTTGGCGAGTAAGAGCATAAGCCTGAGCTCTTCCTACCCCTGGTCTTTGATTAACACTTGACCCCATGACTGGAAGATGCGGACAATTCCATGCGCTATGCCCTGGTTCCTTGCAGCGAAAGCAATTAGCCGTTCCCAAGAGGCATTGCCCAATGTGGCTTCCTACACTTTGGATAAATCGGTTTTGTTCTATTGCTTGGAGCACTGGAATTGTCTCTTCCCATTGGTCGTTTTGTCTGACTGGGGTTCCGACCCTGATTCGGCCCTGAGCTTACCCATTTTCTCTTTCCCAGCTCCTCGTTAGCTCTCTTTAGGGCCACCATATCTGTTCGCAAACGAGACGCCACCTCCATAGCCCGTCTGACCATCTCGTTATAGGTTATCTCTCCCTGTCCCGTCAAAATAGCCCCGATGTTTGGGCGTAAACCCTTACAAAATCGTCTTGCTTTCTTCAAATCGGTATCCACCAGATGAACTGCGTACCTACTTAACTGATTAAATTTCCGCTCATATTCTCCTACTGTCATGAATCCTTGACGTAGGTGTAAAAATTCTGTCTCTTTAGCATCCCGGTATGACTGAGGTAAGTACTGTTGCATAACTATCTCTTTAAAATCGGTCCAAGTCAAACCATCCATCTCCTCCAACGTCAAAGTTCGGCTATAGGATTCCCACCAGAAACTGGCCTCCTCCGTGAGTTGAAAGATTGCACAGGAGACCCGTTGTGCCTCGGTACAAGTCAAATGAGCAAATAGCCGATCTAAAACTCTGAGCCATTCTTCGGCGTCAGCCGGTTCCCCCTTTCCATTAAAGGTTGGTGGATTGAATCTTCAAAAAAGTTCAATTACTTTGTTCCCATCTTCTTTGTGCTCCTCTGATATTGTATTCGTACCCAATCGTTGGGCTAAGCCTTGTAACACCGTAACCAAACTTTCCATAGGTTCCAAGTTAGGTGCCCCTGAAGTTGACAGACTTGGTGTAACTTGCGGTGGTGCGGTTTCCTCTCATGCATACGTATCAGACGCTGACGGTCCAGATGCTGACGTCGTCGTTTGAGGGTTTTTCCTTGGTCTACCTCTCCTCATTTTCTGATTAGAGAATAACCAAAATATATTATAAAACCCGAGAAAATAATAAAATAAATAAGGTTCTATAACGCAAAATATTGTCGTTAACCACTAACAGCTTTCATATATCTATATCATAACTCAGATCAAAAAGGGTACACTGATTAGATGGGTGCAAGCGACTCTATTCATATATACATAGCAAAAGAATTTCCCAGAATCACTGTATCATACAAAATATATAACCTATATACAACATATACAGCAAAAGAATACTGTCCCCACTCCTAATCTAACCATCTCATACTACCCTCTACCCCCTAGGCCAAGGCAGCAGGTGGAGACGGGGGTCCCTGCAACCCCGGTGGAAAGTCCCTATAGACCGCCCCGTCAGCTGCCCCACCAAGATCCTCATCTGACTCCTCCTCGGGATCCTCCTCGTCATCTCCATCTCCACTCGAATCACTACTAGAAGGGTCGAAAGGCCCCCTCTCTGGACTGGGTGGGGTCTCTCCTCGCATCCATAACTCCATAATCTGTTGGGCCATACGCCCAAAGTCTATACTCGGTACATTGTCCACAGCCGAGTATACCAACTCATCCCGAAAAACCCATCGAGCTCTCACAGCCCACTCTCCTGGTAAAGTCTGAATCAAGCGAGTGGCGGCTTCCTTGTTGCCTATCCGCCCAGATCCTCTACCCGTGTCTCTCCAACAGTGGAAAAGTCTAGCTATATGATCCCCCACTGAAACATCCCCAGCTATCTGGCTGCTCATAAACAGCCTCCTTAACCTAGCCCCAGCTGACTCAACCCTGGGAACACTCATCCAAGCGGTCCTATGCGGAGGCACCATCTGTAGAATTCCCCATTGTTGGGTTTCCAAAAAGGAATACCCTACTTGGCGTGCAGGCGCATGCGCAGTTAAGTTTCACATAATGGTTCCACATAAGCACATAATACACATTGATCACGTTCACGTTGGCCACATAATTCACATAACACATAAACATAGAAAAACCTTTTCTTAGCGGGTGTTATCCCGACTTTCATCCTTTCAATCATTTTCATTGAGATACTTGAAATCAATAGCTTTTAGAATCATATGCTTTATTCGAAAATAGATCAGGTAACGATAAGAATTTAAGTAAAATATCATCACATACTTATTGAATCTAAATCACGTAGTCACATAAATTTTCATAAAATTGTACGATTTGAAAACTAGAAAAGGATTTTTACCCCCCACCTTGGAATTTCTCGAAATCTTCTGCAAAAGCTCTCGATAAAAGGTCTATGTCAATCCCCCACGTGAATCTCCTACAAAGAATAAAAATATAACTTATTTTCTGACTTAAATATCTTAAAATCTATAAAAACCTATAAATAAAATAAATTCTCGAGAAATAATCTATAGCTAGGGTTTCTAAATTTAATTAGGGTTTATTAAGATTTATCTTAGAATTTTCTTACTTAAAGGGTTCATTTTATCATATCTTATATCATTTTATAATATAATAGTACATAAAATATAAGATTATTAAATTCTAAGGTAAAATATAATTGCTACAAATTTTAGGGATTATTTTTTCGTCATTTTATCGAGACTTAGGAACGAGTCGATAATTTCTATAGGGTTTAGAGTTCATATAATCAATTCTATAAATTATGAGGACTATATCGTAATTTCAGAAAGTTTTTAGGGTCCAAAAGTTAGTGTTCAAAAGTTCAAGGACTAAAATGTTAGCTATCCTAAATCTGGAATTTCAATTTAGTCCCTAGGGTTTGAAAACTCCCCAAAATCACCCCCAACCCTCCAAACCACCCCCTACTTCTTCCCCTATTGCCAACCGCCGCTCCAGCCGGCCCTCCGCTGCGGCGCCGCCGTCGCGCCGCCCCCTGCCGGCGACCCCAAGTCGCCGGCGACACCCCTCACCACCACCAAGCACCTCACACACCCAACACACCCTATATATATACTGCTTATACATATATATATATACTGTACTGTTTCGCCGCCGCTGCTGCGGCGGCCCCTTCACCATCGCCGGCGCAACTCCGGCGCCGGCGCCACCTCACCCTCCTCCATCATCATCCAACCAAAGCTCAACACCCAACCCCCCTACATATACATACATATATACCTGGAACATACATATATATATATACCTACTGCACACTGCCGCCGCGGCCAGCGGCGGCTCTTCTTCCCAGCCACGCCGGCGCCACCCCGGCGCCGATCTCCTCCCTACTCCAGCCCCGACACCATCTCCACCTCCCAGAACACACACACACGCACATAAACAGCATATATATATATATATATATATCTACCAGCACAGCCACCGCTATCTGCGGAGGTCTTCACTCCACCATCGCCGACGCTGCAAGCGCCGGCCACCCCCACATACTCCCCTCGCCGGTGCAGCCGAGCACCGGCATATTCACAGCAACAAAACCGGCAGCCAAAACAGAGAAGCAAGGCAGCCACGGCTAGCTTAGGTTTTAAGAGAAAAAAAAAACGAAAACCCTAATAAGAACTACAACATAAACATAGCAAGCATATAAATAAACCCTTGCCGGAATATTTCACCGCCGGAGAGAAGATATGGTTGCAGCTGTGATGGCCGAGAGAAGCTATGGAAATGGTGATTTGCTTTGCAAATGAAGAAAAGAAATGGGAGTGAAGGAAAGGCTCCATTATTTGATGTCCAATACTACTCTAGGCTAGCTCTATAGGTTAGGCTTGTTTTCCAAAATGTGGTGGTGAGTTGGTGGAAAGATTAGTCAACATTTCTTATCTTAACATAAGTTATCAACTTAGGTTATTAAAATATAAGCTTAGCAATTATTTTGGATATTACAATTTTGGTTACTATTCATGAAAAGATTTCGTTTCTCATTTTTCCTAAACTTCGTATTTTGCCCTTTTCTTTGTTGTTTAAGATACGGGTGTCCGATTGACCTCTAGTTCGTTTCTATTTTCTCGTTTTTCCGTTACGCATCTAATGCTTTAAAAAAAATTATGTTCCATGTTTATAAATTTTATCCCTCTAAAACCGATCGTTAAACACATATCTGAAACGCACGTAATTAAATTAAACAATTAAAAATTAATACACATAAGATATTTTAATTAAAGGTTTACTTATTTAATTAATCAATTATGCTTCATTTTTGTTCTGGGTGCTACATCGACGTTCTTAACCGTCTTTTTCGACTGGTCTCAACCGCCTTTTACGACGTTCTTAACCGTCTTTTTCGACGGGTCTTAACCACATTTTTTAACGTTCTTAACCGTCTTTTTCGGTGATCAGCCGTCATTCATACGTACGCACATGCACACATCAACATACACATAAAAGCACATTATTTTAACATAGCACTTAGTTGCAATTCTCAACTACCATAAAAACACATCTTGTTTGCACATATGCAAATATTAACATCACATCATTCTTTACCGTTGCATTAAAAAAAAACTCATAACACCTTATTCATTCCGTGCGTAATACAAACCACATTTCACACATGTATAAGATTCACCTTCATCACATCATAGCATTATCACATATAACATCTCATGCATTCAGCACGTATACCCAACTCATTTCATATTGTATAATATTTCGTATTTTTAATGCTTTGAAAGAATTATAAATACCGTAATAAGCAATTACCCCCACCTTTTACGGAAGATGCTTACAAAAACATCTACTTTTATCCCAGCTTAGTTCTTTTCTCCTTTCGTATTTCCTACAAAGCGTAAGTGCTCGCTTTAAAATTTAATCAAACTATTCTTAATTAACATACATCCTTAATTATTTCGATAGGGATCTAGGGTTTATACCCTATTTGACATATAAAGAGGTCTAAATAAAATAACTTAATTTATATAATTTCTCTTTGATAAGTTTGAATAGGTTTCTGACGATGTTGTGATTTAAAGAATAAAATAAATGATTTTAAGGTGAATTAAAAGGTTTAGGTGAATTTGTAATAAAATGTATTTATTAAAATATTAAAAAACTTAATTAGACTTTATTTAGAGCTTGAAAAACTTAGCTTAGTTCCAGGAGAATTAAATTATAAGATTATGATTTGGTTTAGATATTGAAGACTTGAAAATAATTCTAAAATAAGTAAATTATAAAGATTTAGCTTAAATTAATTCTTAAGGAACTTTAAAATAATCTTAGAAAATCTAATTATATAATTTTACGGTTTAACTTAGATAATAATAAATTTGAATAATTTGAATATAATTTTAATTAAGGGTTTACTTATTTAATTAATCAATTAGAAAATTTATTAATTTACGAGGGTTAAGTTACAACTTCTATAATTATATTTAGGACAAAATGTCATTGAAATTAAGCAAGATTGTAATTAATATTTATAATATAGCCTTTGATTTGTTTATTAAATTATGAAAATCAAATTATAATGTCCATAATTATATTTAGGTCTATATATCATTGGAATTAAGAGGTATTATAATTAATATTTTTAGATGTTAATTAATTACCTAAAGGTTCTTAAATTAAATATAATTTATAGAATTAGAACTTAATTTGGAAACCTTCTGTCGTCGATTCATCTCGATTCCCTTCTATATACCTTACAAAGCATAGGAGCTTGTCTATAAATTTAAATAAATTTTAGGATGTGTTGTTTAATTTTTTTAGCAATATAAAACAATTCTAATATGCAATACATAATATTATCAATATGTATATTACATAATGTAATTTTATTAAAATTCAGGGATCCGATATCATTTTTTCATAATTCATGATGCTTAAAACCTATTTTCATAAGCTTAAGGGTATAAAATGTAACATTTATAACTATTGAGGTTTTAAATGTCATTATTCATAAAATTATAGATCCTAAAGCATATTTCATAAAATTTAGGGGTTGATTTGCTATTTATCCTAAAGTTAAGGTTTTGCAATTAGGTCCTTAATTATATCAAATTTATAAAGATAAACCCTCACCCCAAAATAGCAACTGCCGCCTCCCCTATTTCTCACAGCCGCCGGCCCTCAGCCCCACCGATCAACCCGGCGTCGCCACTCACGGCGGCGCCCAACAACACACACACATCATCATATACACACACACCCATACCTATCAACACACACTTATATATACAGCAGCAGCGCCGCTGCTTCCATGGCTGCTCGACCATCTCCAGCTACCGGTAGAAATGAGCGCCAGCCACCACTCACATCCTAGCCCGGCGCTGCCACTCCCGACTAAGCCTCCCACACGCACACAACATATACATACAAACAGCCACACACCAGAATACACACTTAAACACATATATCTATGGCCACAGCAACGTCAAACCATTTGCAGCAGAGAAAGAAAAAAAATAGAGAAGAAGAGAAGTGAAGAGGAAGAGAAAATAAGAAAAAAACGTCGAGTAGATAGTGAGAGAAAATGAGAGAATAGAGAGGGGAAGAGAGATAGTAGAAGAGGGAGAGGAAGAGGGAGAGATATCCGAGAGAGAGAGAGTTGACTTGGAAGAGAAAAAATATCTTTCCTTCTTTTTGTATTCTTATCCATTTTTGTTTATTTATGAAATTTTATTATTATTAGTCAAGTTTTTTGATGACTTTCATGACCAACATTTATTTTTCTACAAGTGTATACATTATAATGTATATCATGTATGTTATGTAGTTTATGCACTTCATATATATATATAATATATATATTTATTCATATGTAATATAATTTTGGATATATATTTCCTTCATAGATTATTCTTAAATTATATTATATTACTATTTAAGTTTCATTTGAACTAAAGAAAATTTTTGTTATATTTTATGTGGTTAAATTTTATTTCGGTTTGTTACAATACATTTTGATAAATTTTATAAATTGAGGTTCCAATTAGATTAATAAAAGTTTAGGTTACAGAGTGAAAAAATTAAATCACGAGCGAGCATGTGATCTCCACTATGCAAGAAAAATGATTGAAAAGGTGATTTATGTTGCATTTTGATAAACTCGAGAACTTCAAAGTTGCAATGGGAAAAAAATTAGGTTTTTTTTTTTTAAAGAGTTTGGGGGAGTGGAAGGGAGGGGAATAATAAGAATAAGAAAACTTGCGTGACCAGGGTTCGAACCCGAGTCATCACAATCTCCACCTTTATAAAGGTGGTTGTAAAGCTGAAAAAGAGTATTCTTTAGGTTGATATTTGCATTTAACCAAAAAATTATCTAGGAGAAGACTTGAATGATTATATCCAGCGACATATATTGTTGTAAAAATGTTTTTGCAATAGTGGAGATTCATGAAGAAGTATTGCGTTATTTACCAGTGAGTGGTATTATTGGACTGATCTTTTGGTGGGAAATGTTCTTCATTTTAGATAATGAAAGCATTCCATTACTACCAACCCAAAGAAATACGACCTCTCTGAGATATACGGTTTATGCCGAAAAGGTACGAAGTTGGACTAATTTGGAAACATTGGGCAATTTACTTGAAATTCAGGATTTCAAATGAATATATTTCAAATCCATTAATTAAGGTAAAAGTGGATTTGAAATCCACCCCAATTCCTCAAAAATTTATTAAAATCAAAGTGATGGATTTCAAATACAGATCTATTCAAACAATACATGTGTTTGTGGATTTGCTATTATAAATCTCAAATCTCTCATCAAATCCATCTATTTAATGTTTTTGCAACAATATTTTATGATTTTTAATTAAAAATTTTTGGTGTAGTGTGAAATAATTTAAACAGCCATAAAACCATATCAAAGTTATTTTCGTATCTAAGAACATTGTACAATCTATTTTTTAAAAAGAAAAATATAAATCAAGTACTAAAATATAAATATAAAATAAATAAAAATATCAAAATTAATTTTGGCATTATTTAAATAATTTTATAATAAGTAAATATAATTTAAAAAGTTCAAACCGAAAGTTTAGAAAAGAAATTCAGTAATTGAAAGTTATCTAAAGACTTAAATCTGACAAATGGAGTTTCAAGAAAGTTGAGAGATAAAATATATATTTATTAGGCCAAACAAGGGTACTAATCTACATATACATACATATGCATTTATAATAGGAGCACGACCAAAAAAGCTCAATTTTCTCTGTAACGTCCTGGATAAAAACAAAGTATAATTGGTTAATTAAATAAGTAAACCTTAATTAAAATATCTTATGTGTTTTAATTACATGCGTTTCAAATATGTGTTTAACGACCAGTTTAGATGGATAAAAATTATACACATGGAAAATAGAATATTTTTTATAACATTGGATGCGTAATGGAAAAACGAGAAGATAGAAACGAACTAGAAGTCAATCAAACACCCGTAGCTCAAACGGTGAAGAAAAGGGCAAAATATGAAGTTTCGGAAAAACACGAAACGGGATCTGGATGAACAGTAACCGACCTTATCGTGAACAGTAAATTTTCCAAATTTTCTATAAATAGGCGCTCATTCATTTCATTTTTTTCACCTTTCTTCGAACGAGCCGAAAAGCGACGAAAACACGTAAGTCTCTCTCTTTTCTCTCTCATCTCTTTATTTATTTTTCTGTTTCCGATCGTCGTTGCCGCCGCCGGAGTCGCCGCCGCCGCTGCTGGAAAATTCTAAACTCGTCCGTTTCGATTGATTTTCGCACACAACGTAGCCCTCGACGATACGAGTTTAGGGCAACTTCCGGAATTCAATTCCAATTCTCCGTTCGCCGAAAAATGGCGAAAAACCGCCGCTGCCGTCGCCTGAAAAAGTCAAATCCGTCGGTTTTGGCTGATTTTCGTACACAACGTAGCCCTCGACATTACAAGTCTAGGACAACTTCCGGAATTCAATTCCGATATCCCGTTCGCCGGAAAACGGCGAAAAACCATCTCCAAACCCTAAACCCTTGCTTCTTGTCACCTTTTCTCTCTCCCGTTTTTGTCTCTCTCGCCCTTCTTCTCGTGGTTGCAGGCATCGGAAGGGCTGCCGGAGTGGTGGGCTATCCACTGGAGGGGTGGCGCCGCCATGGGTGGTGGCGCCGGTGCCGGAAAATGGATTGGAAAAGTAGTTGTTGCATTGTGTTTGTGTAAATTGTGTTTGATGAAGGATTTTCGTGGCTGTTTTTATGGTACTATTCACGCCGGAATCCGGTGAGGGATGACCGGATCTGGTAGCCGGTGATTCAGGCTAGCCATAGGACTAAGTTTCAGTGGCATAGGGCGGTGACACCGTCGTCGGTGGCGCCGGGAAGGTGGCTGCTCGAGCAGGCCGACGACGGGAGCAACCTGCACCGCTGCCTAGAAAACTAGGCAGCCGACGGGAGACGCCATCGGGAAATTTTCCCGTCGATGGGAACACGCGCGACATCGTATTTTCGATTCGTTTTCGATCCGAATCTCGTTTTCTTTTCATCGTTCTTTAACATCGAGTCGTCGCCAACAAAATATCGCTAACCGGGGGTCATGGGTCCCGATCAAAGTCAACCCTTCGACCAAATTACCAAAATACCCTTCAATCTTAAAACGCTCTGTTCGAACTCGTTTCAACTCCGATTGAGCTCATTCTTGTTTCGTTGTGATCCAAATTTCATTCTCTTTCATCTCAGCCTCATAAACTGATATTTCTCTCTCGTTTTTCTTCAACCTCAATCGTTAGGCCTACCGTTCCGATTCGTCTCATCTCGATCGATAATATTCGATTCGATATCGTTTAAATCCTTAATTATATTTTCATAAATATCTAAAAACACCGTAAATTATGTAGGCTACTTGTTGGATTGAAGCATTGAGATACGTGATCTTGGATACTTGCAACTCACGTGGTAACCACCGAACAAGGTGGGGGTAATTTCTAACTCTTTATCTGTTTACAGTTTTCTCTATTTCAAGCATGACTGAGGAATACAAAATGCTGTGATTATACTTGTTGTGACATACATAAACTGTGAGGGGTGGCCCGCTGAGGCGCTCCTTCATGCATTCGTCTCTAACCCCCATTCATCTATGAAAGGTTTGGTGGTCCTTGAAATGCACCAGCGGTATTGAGACCGTTTTCTAGGGTAAGACGGGGGAATCCCGCACCTATTCGTCCCTTACCATTTCTAATGTCTGCTGTGCATATTTTGTGCTGTGTTTCATAATGATTATGCATATTTCTGATTTAATTATCTGTCAAAGATTTAGACGCGGATTTTATCCCCACGAGTGTATTCAACGCACTCACCCCTTATTCTGTAATTCACGTTACAGGAGGTGATGAACATGATGAACCCTAGAAGGAGAGAGGAGGTGATATATTTGGATCTATAAATTTCTTTAATATGATGTTTCTCGAACTTTCTCTTTATAAAACAATGTTGTAAGAAATCCACGTTTTGTGGTTATGATGATGATGTGTATTTGGGATGTGAGATCCTGATAATGATGTGTATATGGGATATGAGATCCTGATGTTTTTCCGCTGCAAATATTATGTTGAATCGGTTGAAACCGATGGTTGATATGTAATATTTTATGTTCGTCTCCTACCTCTTTTCTTCTTCCTGCACGCCCGTGTGGAAAACTCTAATAAATGTTTTTGTTTCATATAATTGTATTTATTTCCATAATCAATTTTACTCATTATTTAATTTTACTATTAAATATTAATTAATGGAACTTTATAGTTTCTTCTTCATTATTTGATTTTAAATTGGAAAATATGGTATTTATAAGAGAATATTGGGGTGTGGGATTTTTTCTTTTCGTTTTTAAATACTAAATCAAATTTCAAATTAAGTTAATCTTTATTGCTTACATGATATATCCAATTTATCATTATGATTTGTAATTTTATTTATAATTTGGAGGGTTTTAAACAACTTCTTTATTTATAATTCATGTTTAATACATGATGTAACGAATATATCATTCATATTTGTAATTTTTTTTCATTATCAGTTTTATTTTGTATTTATAATTTGGAGAGGGCGAGGATGATAAAAAAATTCAAAAGAAAAATTATAATTTTAAATTAAAATTTATCCGTTTAAAATGTGCTTTCAATACATGAAATACCAAATTTATTATTTTTTATTATTATTTATTTGTTATTTACATTGAATATCAAAATTGAATGTAGTATTTTTTTTCTACAATAGTAACTTAAATAATGGAATTAAAAAAACTAAATGTTGTAAATAAAAATTATACTTTAAAAATATACAGATACGAAATAATATGACTAAATAAAATTACAAAGTAGCGAAGTAATAAATAATTTTTTAATATAAAGTATAGTTTATTTGAGAACAAATCAAGTTTTTGGTATATTGATTAAAATCTAACTACAAATACAACAATTCAAGCAAGATATGTAAAACCTTCTAGTTACATTCTAGAAACAAAAACATCCAATATAATTTATACCATATATTACTCTAACAGTTACTTATATTGGATTTACTTATATATATTTGTATATACATATATGCAGCATCTCACACAATTTTCTCTAGCAAAAGAATTAAATGAGATGCTCTATTTTGAGTTATCTTTTCTCTAATATATCAAATTAATCATCAGATCATTAATTAATATATAACATATATAAAGATAACATTATATAAGACGAAAAATCAAAATTTAACAGAGGATATATATCGACAAAAAATGTACATACTTCTCAACTCTCAAATAATGAGTGGAACAAGAGGGAACAATTATAATCAGCTATGTGTATGGTTGAAATTGGAACAAAAACTATTCCCTTTATTCTCTTTTCACATCACTCTTTACATAATAATTCAATAAATTCATATTGTGAAATTTACTTTAACATCAAGCTTTAATTGAGAATGTGATATTGTTCTATTTTTTGGTAGTGGATAAATTTAGGGGTTAGGGAATATATGCAGCGCTTTTAATTCTCTCCACAAAATTGTGCGGCTATTTCTTCAACTATTTTCTTGTGAGGACCGATACTGAATTCTCTCATAAACTCGCTTTATCAAACACTTAAATCTCAAATGCTACCATACTATCTGCCAGAAAATGTTAAAATATCTATCATGGTTAATTCTGAACATTTCTATCAATAATGTGTAATGATTTCATCCCCTAACTATATAAAAAGTGAAATTCATAAGTTCAGATTTTTGACACATTAACCATGAACATATATTAATGTGCCGACAGTGGATAGGGTAGAAGGATTGACTATCTAACTACTATTTTATTTGAGCAAGTCATGCTTATCCCAAACATGAGAAATCACTTATATTATCCCTCTGCCCGACCGTATCGACCCCAGCTAGTTCATGATGGTCTTCCATCTTCTGTTAAAGACTGGAAGACCAAGTGGTTTTTCGGTGGTGATTGGATCAGCTCTGGGCCGAGCAATGAAGACCGTTCCCAAAGGGTTTCTTGCTCTACTTATTTTGTGTAGCACTTAAGAATTTTTTTTTTAAAATATAACTATATAATATATTACCTTAATGTATATATATAATTATATAGTATGAATTTGTAATATATGTTATATATGATATAGATTATGTAATATTAAGATATAAAATTCATAAAATACAATTATAACCTAAGTATTATCTAAGTTGGTAAATTCATAACCTAAGCTAAAGAAAATTTACGTACTTAATATATATAAATATGCATGACATACTTATAATATAATTTTCTATCTTAGCTTATGCATAAAGTAGGCTACGTAGAGTGCTTATATATATATATTATAAGTTGCATAGTGTATGTAGTATAGCATGAATATTCAAAAGCTTGAAGCATAGGCATGTAGGTTGGGCTTAGGTCAAAAACCTTCTAGAATCATTAAATGAAGTTAAGTGAGGTCATACTCTTCCATTTCACTCTTGTACGAAAGCTGCAACCCACAGCATGTAACTAAGCTTCCCTCTTTCATTTCTTCCATTTGTTCTTCCCCTTCCCACAGCCACAGCGACCGCCTCTTTCCACCGTCTAGCTCCAGTTTTCCGGCAAGGTAATAAGTCAAGAAGGGGGTAGCTCTTGGCTTGCTAGTTGTAAGATAGGTTTGAAGTACGAAAACATGGCCGTTTTTCTTGCAGCTGTGTTCCACCTTAGTTACTGCTCTGCTGGTTCTTGCTGCCGCCGTCGGCCGCTGGTTGAGTCAGAGCTGGTGCAAGACATGCGCCGGAGTGTCGGGTCGAGGCCGCCGCTGGAAGCGGCGGTTGTGTGGGCTGAACGGGCTGAGCTGGGCGCAGCTTTGCTCTATTTCGGCTAGTGCTTGAGTTGGTCTTGTGTGGGTGCTGTCGAGTGTTGTGGGTGGTGGTGGTAGTGGGTCCGAGTGAGTCGGCCGGAGCTGACCGTGCCGGTGGCTGTTACGCCGCTGTCATGGCTGCTACAACAAAGGCTGGGTCGGGTAAGTGTTAGGGTGTTGGCTAGGGTGTGTTGCATGGTGAGAAGTCGCCGGCGACTTCCAGTCGCCGGCTGCGGCGGATTGGTAGGCGGCGGGGACGGCTAAGCAGTGACCGGAGGTAGAGAAATGGCTGCTGCAACTGGGAAGGAAAACGTAAGGGGGGAAAGGTATGTTTTGCAAATTTAGTGAATATGAAGGGCAAAACAGTCATTTTTGCTGCTGAAATTATTTTAATGCTTAATTAGTTTGTAAATTGCATATAAAACCTAAGTTAATTAAGAACATGTATGAAGACCACCCAAAAATACGAATGATGATAATCGAACCCTTAAATTTATCTAAGTTACATAATTCTTATTATTATTGATGTTATTATGCAATTGTTTTCCTAGATTTCTAAATGTCATATTAATAATACATGTTTTCATTTAATATTGAAATATATTAGGAAGTATAAAGGTTATAATATACTTACTAGAATTGATATATGAAATTTGGACATTTAATTCGGATAAAATGAAGTGGTCTTCTATAAAATATGTCGATATCATAAAATTGTCACTAAAAATTTGTGAAAACTATAATAAGTAACACTTAGATTTTTATTATTTACTAATGTATATGGAAATTTTAGATGTTATCTTATAGTTAATAAGATTCGATGAATAAGACGAGTTTAATTAATAAAGAGAATTATGTAAATTAATTTATATCACATGAATCTAATTACATGATTAAATAAAGTATAAGGTTATAAATTTTATTAAATTAATTAAGGAAATATAATGTAAGTTTGAGTTAGGAATTAATTATTATTGTGTTATTATTATAAATTTTAATCAAAGATTTTAATTGGAATTATAATTTATGTCTATATTTTGCAAGATTGCTTTTGAAACTAAAAAATTATAAATATTATGCTAATTGAATTAAGTTACAATTTAATTATTATTTCTAAATTAAGGATAATAACCCTAATTTTCTATCTATTTTAATCCGAGCTATTAATTTTAATTTGATCTATATGGATTATGAATTTTACATTTAATTACAAAATAAGTTATATTAATTGCCAAAATTAGGGTTTAGTTTAAAAAATATTAATTTATTTTAAATCGATCATAATTTGAGTAAAGGCTGAGTCGAAACATTATGTTTGTAGGCAATACGTCGGGTTTTACGCCGTAGATAGTCTGGAAGTCTAAAGCTTTTGTTCAGCTGCTCTTCAGGTGGGGAAAATGTGCTAAGTTGTTATTTTATATTCCCTTTCAAGTATTTAAATTACGAATTTTATTCAATATGAAACGTGTAGGGCTTATGTGCTGAATATATGAAATGTGATGATATGACGAGGTGAATTTGATATTTTCGTATGTGCTTTTATGTGAATTTTATTATGTGAATGTGATGAAATTATGTGTGCATGTGCATGCGTATGCAAGGCGGCTAGGGCCGTATATGACGGCTGATCACCGTATTATGACGGTTAATAACCGTAAAGAATATGTTTTCATGGCGGCTGAGAACCGCAATATGCTTTTATGGCGGTTAATAACCGTAATATGTTATTATAGCGGCTGAGAACCGCATATGTTACAAGACGGTTAAAAACCGTAAAGATGGAAATGAATGTGATATGTTTACAGGTGATTGAGATGAATGATATTGATTAAATGAAGCTTGATTGCGATGAATGGCTATATTTGAATAAATTATATGTCATGTAATGGAATGTGATTATTTTGGTATATTTTATGAAATGATACCTTATACAGCGTGATCCCACTGAGTGTATTATATATGCTCACCCCCTTTTTCATGTTTTCTTTTATAGATTCGGATGTTGGGAGCTGAATGTGAAGAAAGATGCAAGTATATAATTTTTGTAATAATTAAACAAGTTATTGAAGAATTGTAAAAGTATGATGGCATGTATCTATATTTTGCTGCGGTCTCTGATCGTTTAAAACTTTATGTAAATTATGTAGTTTGTTTTAAATTGCTGGACGCCCGAAATGTTAAATTTTTGTGTTTTATTTTATTTCGAAAATGGGGCGTGACATTTTGAGTCTGTCAATGGTATAAATTTCTACTTTCTTTATGCTTGGCTCTTCTAGTGATTTATTTTTTTTATTTTGCAGAGCTCCCGTCTTAGAGACTCCTAATCGGCAATAATTTCTCCCAAAAGATCCCTTATTTTCTTGAGGAATAGTACTGAGAAGAATCGACAAACCTTTAAGGCTCTTATCATTCGGGATTGACTTGCTCGAACTGGTCACATTTTTCCTTTCATTCCTGCTCCCAACAACTTCCGAGGTAATTTCTTTCTGTAGTCTTTTGTTCCCTGCTCGTTTGATGTTGTTTCGTAATTTATCTCTTTTTCTTTTCCAATTATCCTTCTTGATTGTTTTTAAAAAATATTTAAATTTTATAATTTTTAATCTCACGCATAATATTCAAATAATTTTTAAAAAACAAATACTTATGATATATAATTATATATATAGTAATTGATTTTTCAATTATATTTTTAATAATAAAAATCAAATAAACAATATAATTTACTCATGAATGGGGAGTTGATGACTCAATGATTATATAATTTTTACCATATTAATAAAAATTATGATTGTCATTTTACTATATTTGTCGAGGTTGTTTGCATTTAGAATTTAAATTATAAAAATGTAAATAATATAATTTTTACCATACTAATAAAATTTATGATCATTATTATACCACTTCTTCTCCCAGCAGCTCCTTTCGCCTTCTCTTCAACCTTTCGCCACCAGTCTTTGATATCAACTCCGGCACACCTCTTCCACATCGCTTGTTTCATCGTTGCCTCTTTCGCATCGCCACAAGCTTCCATCTTCATCATCTCCCTCAAAATACATATATTCAAGATGTATTCATGCTAATTAAGTTCGGCGCCGACATTGAAAATGATGGAGATGGAGAGCTCTCCAGTGTGAACGTCGGGATCAATCGGATTCTGTCGATAATGGTCTAAATTGACTATGATGGATGTGGTAGCCTATACCAAGAACTTTGATCTCTAAATTTTTTTTTCTGATTTTTTGTTTTTCCTTGTCAATCTTTATAATGCACACATAGCTTACTCAGGAAGATTTATAATATAGCTTACTCAGGAAAATTTATAATATAACTTATTCTGCAAGATTTAGAATATAGCTTACTTTGCAAGATTTAGAATATTGAACAACACACAAATAACTTATCAAGAAAGATTCTATTTTTTTAATATTTTTAATGACGTAACATTTTTGAGTGGGAAAATGGCATTCTTGTTAATATTTACAATTGTCCTGTTATAAGTATATTACTAGCAGTGTACCCACGCGATGCGTAGTTTATTATTTATTGTAGTAGTATATACTATCGATATTAAATTATATCTTATGTACATACTTTCACATCAAATTATATATTACTATTCATTTCTGTAATTTTTTTTAATAAATTACCAATTAATGTTGATTTTATATTTCTTTTTAACTATTAATATTTGATTTCGACTACATTTTATTTAGTTACCCATTGTTGTTATTTCTTTTTTAACATTTTTAGATTCTATTTATTGATTTTTTGCTTTATCACAATTAATAATATATATATACATACATATTTAAATTAAGTTTAAGTTAATACTTTTTGGTTTTATATTTTTAAATTTAATCTTGAACCCCATTAATATAATCTTCTTTTCAAGTCTATTTATTTTTATACATTTTTAAATTAATTTCAGTATCAAAACTATTTTTCAAATTAATTTTCTTTGATTGTTTTTAAAAAATATTTAAATTTTATAATTTTTAATCTCACACATAATATTCAAATAATTTTTAAAAAACAATTATGATATATAATTATATATATAGTAATTGATTTTTCAATTATATTTTTAATAATCAAAATCAAATAAACAATATAATTTACTCATGAATGGAGTTGATGACATAATGATTATATAATTTTTACCACACTAATAAAATTTATGATCGTCATTTTACTATATTTGTCGAGATTGTTTGCATTTAGAATTTGGATTATAAAAATGTAAGTAATATGAAATATGTGGTAGTTGAAATGCATTATTCACATTATTTATAACTCAAAAAACCAATTTAAGCTAATTCAAAACTTATAGGGCCCGTGTAAGAAAAAAAAAGAAAACACTATTAAAACCCAATTATATTAAGCTAATCTAATTAATTTGTATATATAGAAGATAGATACACAATACACTTTGAAACCCTAAATACTCCCCCCAACATACCGCTTCTTCTCCTAGCGGCTCCTTTCGCCTTCTCTTCAGCCTTTCGCCACCAACCTCTGATATTAATTCCGACACACCTCTTCCACACCACTTGTTTCATCGTTGCCCCTTTCACATCGACCACAAACTTCCATCTTCATCATCTCCCTCGGAATACATATATTCGAGATGTATTCATGCTAATTAAGTTCGGCGTCGGCATCGAAAATGATGGAGATGGAGAGCTCTTCAGTGTGAATGTTAGGGTAAACTGGATTCTGTCGATAGTGACCTAGATTGACTATGATGGATGTGGTAGCCTATACCAAGAACTTTGTTCTCTAATTTTTTTTTTCAAATTTTTTGTTTTTCCTTGTCAATCTTATATAATGTACACATAGCTTACTCATGAAGATTTATAATATAGCTTACTTAGGAAGATTTATAATATAGCTTACTCTACAAGATTTATAATATAGCTTACTCTGTAAGATTTAGAATATTGAACAACACACATATATCTTATCAAGAAAGATTCTATTTTTTTAATATTTTTAATGACATGACATTTTTTACGGGAAAATGACATTCTTTAATGTACACATAGCTTACTTAGGAGGATTTATAATATAGCTTACTTAGAAAATTTATAATATAGCTTACTCTACAAGATTTGTAATATAGCTTGCTCTGTAAGATTTAAAATATTGAACAGCACACAAATAGCTTATCAAGAAAGATTATATTTTTTTAATATTTTTAATGACATGATATTTTTGGTGGGAAAATGACATTCTTTAATGTACACATAGCAGAAAGATTTATAATATAGCTTGTTGACGTCGGAATTTGTCAACGGATAATTCCTAGTCTAATACCCAAAAATATGTGAAAATAAAATGTGGAGTATAGAAAAGACTGGCCCGGAGCCTACTCGGACAATTTAGCTGGCTGATTTTGGAGGGTTAATACGACCGGACAGGATCTTATAGCATTAACTTAGAGAAATAAGCTCTCTAGTGCTGTTTTTAGAATCAGAATTCGAACCCTTTACATGTTGAAATTGAATCTATTTATAGCTATAAAAATAACTTAAATGGTGGAGATCGTGGGGATCGTGGAGGTTGTGGAAGTTGAGCCCACTTTCTCCCTGATTTTTGCCTATTTATGCGGCATTGAGCGGTTTCGTCACCCATGATCTCTTGGCGGTTGGCCGTTACCTAGACGGCTATATCGGTTCTGGCCGGCCAGACTAGTCTGTCGAGGATTCCTCCCAATCGGCCTGGACAGTCTGCTAGGGAGGATATTGTCATCTTGGCCGGCTAAATGGGGTGATGGTCTTCATTAGGCCATCCAGGTGTGATGTGCTGTGCAGCTCGGGTCGGATGCCCAACAATAGCCCCTTAGGTCTTGGTAGAAAGTTGCTTCTGTTGAGACTTAATCAATCTTGACAAGTCGAGCCGAGCAGGAAAAAAGATATGAGCTGTAAGTTGGCTTTCCTCAGGGCAAACAGGTGTCATCATGTTATGGAATGAGAGTCAAAGGGTCACCATCCGTTCGATTTTCCACGTGCTTGTATGTGGTTGGCCAGAAGCTGAAGAGTCATGTTTCACCTATATATAGTGGTGTCTCTTTTTCATTTGGTCTTTTAATCAACCTAAGTTCTGAGCAATTGTTATACATTTCTGGCAGAATCGACCGATCAGGATATCATGTGCTACGTCATCTTACAAGAGTGATCTTATTCGCAAGGTAATTTCCTTCTCTTTCACAACTATGTCTCAAATTTCTACTGAGATCCCATCAGGGTGGTCGCAAGGCCACCGAGTCGAAATACCTTTTGAGGATTCGGAAGCCATGAAATGGCCTTCCGTCGTTACCCAGTCTGAGCTGGACCAACGGCAGTCTCGCTTTAATATACCCTTGGGAGTTTCCTTCATCGCCCCCCGTCCTGAGGAGCAAATGCATAAGCCGCAGAAAGATTGTGTTGCTATAAATCTCCAAGCTTTGGAGGGAGGTCTGCAGTTTCTCATGGCGCCCTGTTTATCTCGCTACCTTTGGCATTGGGGAATAACACCTGGACAACTTCGCCCAAATAGCTGGTCCTCTCTCTTGGGTTTGTTGGTGCTTTTCCATAGTCACAACCTCGGAGAGCCCAGCTTTGAAGAGCTGTCCTGGCTGTTCAAACTTGAGCTTATACTTGGGGTAGAAAATCATTTCTATTACCTCGCCCCTCGGATACATCAACCCCAATTAGTCTGTGATCTTCCTTTGCCAATTAAAGATTGGAGAAATGAATGGTTTTGGGTTGATGGGGATTGGAAGAGTCTGGGGAAGTTCGACCATTTCTTCACGGTCAGGGCGTCCTGCCCAGTCGTCTTCGGTCCCGCTGAAGGTATACCTTTGTAATTCTCTTGATCAGGTCTTCTAATTTTTTTATCAGGTCTTCTATCTTGCAGAGGGTCGCTTGAGAGTCTCGAGTCCGGCAGGGATTTCTCTCGCAAAATCCGTTTCTTGCGGGACAGCGTTAGCCCAACGCAGCGGGCGTTCAAGGAGCTGATCACAGAAGATCAGCTTGCTCGGGCTGGCCTTATCTTCCCTTTTGCACGTGCTGCCATAGATTTCCAAGGTAAGTTTTGTTATTATACCAAGATTGTGTTCGGCTATTTTCTAACTAATTATTTTTCATGCAGCCGTCCTTCCTCGAGACGGTCTTCGTCCCGAGATAAATTCGATTGAGCACATTAGGGTTAGAACCGAGTGAGGTGGGAAGCAGAAAAAACCGATGGAGAAAAGACGAGGTCTTGCACGCCGGTGACTGAGACTCCTGCCCCGAGTTAGGATCCTATCGAACCGCCCATAAAAAGACCACGCTCGACTTCTAGCCAGTAGCCGGTTGATAGCCCCGATGCTGCCACTTCAACTCGCCCTGGAGTGTAGTCCTCCGAGTCCCCTCTGGCTGGCTCGATTAGCATTTGTGGTTGGGACCCCACCCTAATCGAGAGCTCCAAGGAGTTCCTTGGGCACCGACCTCCATTTCAGATCAGCTTTTTTCGCGCTCGGGCGCCTAGTGTGGATTTAATGAGGAATCTCTCATTTGGAGTTAGGCCAGCTATGGAGGCTCTAGTGAAAGCCTGGACGGGAGAGCTGGAGGATTATGCAAAAAGGATGTTGGTAGCTGATATGGGGGCTTGTTCGGCAATTTTGAACACTCAGCATCCGTCTTTGCTTGGCGAGCTCATCGTGAATATCTCGACCAGCAAGATAAGTACGTCGCAAGCAGGGCAGAGCTTGGTGAGAAAAAAGCCGAATTGGCTGCTACTTTTGGGGAGATAAAGGATTTTAAGGCTAAGTTGGCCTCCGTCCAAGAGTCATTGACCCAGACCACGAAGACCGCCAAGTTGGATCGCCAGCAGATGGCTGAAGTAGCCATTCAGAAGGCTCGACTTAAGGGTAAACTCGAAGCAGCTCAGGCTGAGCTGAGGTCCATACGTGATGAGTTGGAGGTTGCTAGAGCTGGCCAGTTGGACGAGGCCGCCATCGTACTTAAGTATAAAGATTCTGATGAATGTAAGTATGAGGGAATTTTGGCCTATCTCTTTGCATTTATCGACAATATAGAGGTGGCTAGGAAGGTAAAGATGGACGATCGTCCCTTTAGTGCGGCCTTAGCCGATTATCTATGCAAGAATCCTCTTCTTCAGTACTATTTGGATCTGATAGATGATTTACCCGGCTATTTCCCTCCAGACTCTGAACATCTCTTGCGGCCAGCTCCTCCTATCCAATTTATGTCAGATCCTGACCTGGGGGCTTCTGGATCCGGGCAGATCGAGGAGGCTGGTGCAACCAGGGCTGAAGACGATGTAATCGTGCTCCAGGATGATTGATAGATCAGTGTAAACCTTTTTTTATTTGCCGCTTGGCCCTTTGTGAAGAGGACCTGGCCTCCAAAGCAGTTCATGTAATTCTGGTTTTGAATGGATTTATTGTACATTATCACACATTTGTTTGACTTCTGTTTTATCTTATTGCGTCTTGGTCAGCTTGCACGCGTCCATCTAACGGTGAAATTGTTCCTGGGCGACCGACCACTATTTTATCTTGGCCGGTACGAGCCCCTGGTATAGTGGTCTGGCCGGCTTTATATTTGGGAGATCTGACATGACAGGGAGCGCGATAGGACTTTAAGTGCCCTTTAGGCTCGACATGTGTCGTAATCTGGTGATAGGGGAGACGAGGCGTTGTCAATTTCTCGCCTTCAAATCGGCCACGCGTCACCTCCTGTTAGAAGGGAGCCGAAGGGTCACTCTCTTCTTATAAATAGGAGCGACTTTCTTTCATTTTGACCTTCACTAACTTGCGATCCTTAGAGAAATCTCTAATATTCACCGACCAGCATTAATCGTTCAGTATTCACTGTCCAGTATTCCCCGCTTAGGATTACCTGTCCTCCATCAGCCGTCCAGATAAATTTTTAGGTAATTTTGCTCGTCTTTCATCATGTCTTCTGTTTTCTCATCTTTTGGATCCGAATCTGGATATCAGGAGTATTGTTCTGAAGAGTTAGAGATGGAGATTAGCTCTTCCTCAGAGGAGGTTAGGGGTGATAGCCCTCCGGTGGTCGAGGAGGTTGGGACGTCGGGGCAGCCAGCTCGCTATGTCCCAATAGGGATGCCTAAGCCGCCTAGGCAATATAGTAGGACCGAGCAGCCCTTGGTGGATTCGGAGGCCATGTCTTGGCCGTCTGTAGTCTCCCGGGCTGAGTTGGACAAATGACACGCCCTCTTTAACATTCCGCGGGGGGGGGTTCTTTGAAGTCCCAAGGCCGAACGAGCAGATGGACAAGCCGCCCAGGGATTATGTGGCCATCAACCTTCGATCCCTGGAGGGTGGCATTCGATTCCCCTTGGCCCCCATCCTTACCAGCTACCTTAGCTTCTAAAGGATCGCGCCAGGCCAGCTGGTCTTCTGTCCTTGGGCTGCTCGTCCTATTTTGGACGTTCAACCTCGACGTCCCGACCCCGGAGGAGATGTCCTGGTTGCTGGGTCTGAACTCTTGCCCGGCGCCCAGAACCACCTGTACTATCTTGCCCCCCGATCCAGGCGGCCACAGCTGATCCGTGAGCTTCCATCCTCCATCAAAGGTTGGAAGATGAAGTGGTTTTAGGTCGGGGGTGATTGGATGAGCCCCGACCAGGTCGGAGAGCAGGGGACGGAGCATGTGTTCAGCCCCATGTTTTTCGGGACGGTAAATGGTATATCCATTTTTCCTTATTTTCTATTCGGTTATCTGATTTTAATTATTTTTCATTTTGCAATGGTTTTCATGGAGGACCTCCCAACTGGAAGTACTTTCTTACGGAAGATTGTATTTCTTCGGGATAGTACCGTCCCATCACAGCGGACCTTCAAGACGCTTATCACCGAGGAGCATCTTGCTCGTGCCGGCCTTATCCTCCCATTCCGATCTGCTCCAAACAACTACCTCGGTACGATGCTCGAGCTTATACTTTTTACTTTTATCCCTTGAAGTGTACTTGACATATTTTTTATTTTTCAACCGTCCTCCCCCGCGAAGGCCTGCAGCTCGAGATGAATCCCTCTCAACGCTTAAGGCAGAGGGCCCAATAGGCTGCCGCCGGACAGACGAGGAGGCCTCAAGATTGAGGCCAAGGCAAGGGTCGGGGTCTTGAGCTCCTGGTCTCTGCCACACCAGTACCGGCCCCTATCCTGGAGGTCGCGGCCCCACGTGCTCCGCCGACCAAACGATCCAAGTCGGGCCCCAGCAGCAGCGCCGGAACCTCCAGAGGTAACTCTGGAGCTACAAGAGGAAGCTCAGGAACTGGAGCTCCAGCTGCTAGTCCGGCGCCTCAGTCAGTGTCTGTAGGTAGGACCCCACACTCGTAGAGGAGACCAAGGAGTACCTTGGCCGTCGCCCACCATTTTAGATCAGCTTCTCACGGGCTCAGTTCCCATCTCAGGAGGTCATGGAGAAGCTCCCGGCTGCCGTGTCCTCAGCTGTTGAAGCTCCTGTCAAGGCCTGGACGGAGGAGTTGGATAAATACTCCCGCCAGATGTCTAGCATGGATATGGCCTCCTGCGCCAACATTCTTCTGGCGCAGGTGTCTGTATTCTCCTGGCACGCCCACCATCAGTACCAGGAGCGGCTGGAAAAGATAAAGGCTCTCAAGGCCGACCTGAAGGAGAAAGTCGGCCAGCTCAATACCGCGTCGATGAAAAGCAGGTGCTGCGGGCTCAGCTGACTTCTTCTCAAGAAGCCTTGGAGCAGACCACCAAGGCCACTGAGCTGGATAGGCAGAAGGTGGCCGACCTGCTGGTGGAGAATGCCCGGCTCCAGGCCGGGGTCGACGAGCTGAAGGCCAAGCTGGGAGCTGCCCGGCCTACCCAAGTCGACGAGGTGGCTGTGGTTGCCAAGTACAAAGACTGACGAGTGTAAGTACGAGGGCAGTCTTGCCTACCTGTTCGCCTTCTTCGATGCCATTGAAGCGGCTCGAAAGGAGAAGTTGGACGACCGTCCGTTGGTGGCAGCCTTGGCCGGCTACATGGAGAAAAATTTACTCCCAATTTACTACCTGGAGCTGATGGGCGACCTGCCAAAGTACCTTCCGACTAGGTCTGAGAAGTTGCTCGCTCCGGCCTTCCTATTATGCTTATATCTGATCCATCTTTCAACATGGGGGCCATTTTTTAGGCTGGGCGGCCGGCCGAGGCGGCGGGCGAGGTGGCTGAGGAGGAGCTGGTCGATATCGGCCAGTAATATTTGTAATTTTTTTTTTGTAAGAGGTATTGGCCTCCAAACCAATTTTGATATCAATGTAAGCCATTCTTTTGCTCATCTGTGCTTCTATCTTTATATTTTCGTGTAATGATATTCGATCAAATTAGAACCTGTGCGGCT
This sequence comes from Scutellaria barbata, assembly GCA_028654395.1. Lineage (NCBI taxonomy): Eukaryota > Viridiplantae > Streptophyta > Magnoliopsida > Lamiales > Lamiaceae > Scutellaria > Scutellaria barbata. The sequence goes on along the minus strand of CM053651.1, from coordinate 6,992,241 downwards.
CAGTTATTTTAGCTAACCAGCTTGGCATTGTAATATCAGTCAAAATACTTGGTAAAAATTTATTAAAATTAAATAATCACGTTGTTGGCCAGCTCGGCTTAGCGTGTCGGGTTTTACCATTTTTGGTTGATCAATGTCTTAACCCCAGAATTTTCTGGCTAATTATTGTTTTTATACTTGGCCGGAACCGTGGTCGGTTCGGATGAGGCCGTAACCTTTTATTGTTCCATCCGACCTGGATGGTTCTGATGAAGTCGTAGCTTTAAGTGGGCCGAAGCCTTGGTGGACTGAAGCCTTACTGTTTCATCCGGCCTGGACGGCTCGGATGAGGTTGTAGCCTTAAGTGGGCCGAAGCCTTGGTGGGTCGAAGTCTTACCGTTCCATCCAGCCTGGACGGCTCGGATGAGGCCGTAGCCTTAAGTGGGCCGAAGCCTTGGTAGGCCGGAACCTTACTGTTTCATCCGGCCAGGATGGCTCGGATGAGGCCGTAGCCTTAAGCGATATACAAGCTGGGAAATAACTTCATTAATCAAGTGTAAAGAAATTACAAAGAATTTACAATTGAAGTCCTAGCCGGCTAATGATAATATTTTTTCAGGTGCTCGATGTTTCACGGTTTGGACACCGCTTGGCTGTTCAGATCGACTATCTCATAGGCACCTCGGCCAGGATTCTGCTAATCTTGTACGGTCCTTCCCAATTGTGTCCCAAGGATCCACTTGGTAGTAGGACTTTCTTGAGAACGAGATCTCTGACCTCAAATCTTCGAGCTCGGACCTTTGAGTTGTAGTACATTGCACTTTGCTACTTGTAGATGGAATTTCTCATATCTGCATCAATTCTTCTTTCTTCCAGCAAGTCAAGGTTGGCTGCCAGGGCCTCTTTGTTCTGATCGTCTTGATATTTATTTACCCTCTAAGTTCGAACACCAAGTTCAATTGGGATGACAGCCTCGGAGCCAAATGCTAGGGAGAATGGTATTTCTCCCGTCACCGTCCTGGCCGTCGTTCTGTATGCCCACAACACCTCGGGCAGTTCATCGGCCCAGGCCCTTTTGATTCTTCAAGCCTGGCCTTTAGGGTGTGCTTGATAATTTTGTTCATGGCCTCAACTTGGCCGTTTCCCTAAGGATGATATGGAGTAGAGAGTAGCTTCTTGATACCCAAGTTTTCACAGAATGTCTTTAGATCGTCGCTGTCAAACTGCCGACCATTATTTGTGATGATAGAATGTGGGACTCCGAACCGACAGATGATGGACTTCCATATGAAGTTCGTGACTTTTAGCTCGGTTATACGTGCTAGAGGTTCTGCCTCAACCCACTTGGTGAAATAGTCGACAACGACTATTGTGAATCTCACTCCTCCTCGGCCAGTTGGCATTGGGCCGATCAGATCAATTCCCCATTTTACGAATGGCCACGGGGCTATGATTGAGTTCAGATCCTCCGATGGTGCTCGAATGAGGGGTGCGCACCTCTGACATTTATCGTATTTCTTGGCAAAACTAATAGCATCTTTCTTCAGACTTGGCCAAAAGTACCCTTGCCTGATAATCTTGAAGGCCAAGGACTGACCTCCTGAATGATTGCCGCACACACCCTCATGGACCTTTGTTAATACATACTTGGCCTCGTCTTCGTCCAGACATTTTAGAAGAGGATGAGAAAACCCTCTTTTGTACAATATGTCGTCCTGGCCTCACCTTGGTCGGTGGGCACCTTCCCCCCTTCCAAGTATTGGATGATCGGGGTCATCCAAGTCACCTTCCCCCCTTCCCCCCTCATTTTGTTCGAGAGTCGAGTTATCCACTATTCCAATATTAACTGAGCCAATGTCTTTGACTCCTTCACTTGTAGCCAATCGAGCGAGAGCGTTGGCTTGTGCATTCTTGCTGCGTAGGATTTGCTCAGCTCGGATTCGTCTAAACTCTGTAGAGGCCAACTCGACTGACCGTAAGTATCTGGCCATTTGTTCATCCCTGACCACATATTCCCCCAAAATCTGGTTGACTACCAGGAGGGAGTCACTAAAAAATTCGAGGTCGTCCACCCCGAACTGTTTTGCCATTTCCAGCCCGGCCAGAAGTGCTTCATATTCGGCCTCGTTGTTTGTGGCAGGAAATTTGAAGTGCAGCGCCGAGCAGAAGTATTGTTGGGTGGGGCTGATCAGTACAATTCCAGCTCCGGCGCAATGGGTAGTGGACGATCCGTCTACATACATCCTCCAAGGCTTTTCTATTTTTTCTTCACGAAGGATGAGAGTTGGGGTAAATTCAGCAATGAAGTCAGTAAGAGCCTGACCTTTTATTGCCGTTCTTGGTGCATAGTGGATGTCATATTGACCGAGCTCGACCGTCCATTTCAGTAATCTACCGAAAGCATCTGGGCGGCCAAGTACCTCCATGTTTAAGATATCGAATGTCCATTAATTAAATGAATTACTGACAATTCAATTAATTAATATTTAATCCAAGAGTAGTACCACTCAACTTTATTATCATGCCGGAATAAATCCACCTGCAGGGTTTACATGATAATCCTTATGAGTTCCTCAAGGGGACATCATCATCCTAAATAATTACGACACGGTTTCATTATATAATCAACAGCACACCATATAAACAACACTGTATCCCAATTTACCGAGCTTATTGATTTAATAAATAAATCTCACCCATTGGTAAATTAAAGAAACATATATCGAGTATACATGCCCGTTATCATACAATGATTAAGAGGACGCACATCCATAATAACAGAGGTCTTGTTTTATTTATGTAGTCAGTACAAATAAAACAACCTCAATTGGTCCTGCTCAATACATACAAAATGTACTAGTGTAATTTTATAATCAAGATAGATTAATACCAAATTACACTACAACCATTCCGATAATTTGTCCAAAATTATCTCGGCTGTGAGCTACCATTTATAATCTATAAGGAACTGATAACATGATCTTCTGTGTGGCACCACACACCATGTTATCTACAATATAAATTAATTGGACAATTGCAATAACATATATAACAAATATATAAAATGCAAACATTTGACCACAAAAGATTCTCATATCATAAATAGATGTTTACACAAAAGCTAGGCTTATAGTATACATCCTAACATGCACATGCGCACATATTTACATCACACATACACATATCAAACATACACATAGAAGCACATTTATTTAACAAAACACCTAGTTGCAGTTCTCAACTGCCATAAAAGCACATCTTATTTGCACATATGCAAATATTAACTTCACATTTGCATTCATAGTAAAACATTCGTAATCCATCACTTGCTTTAAATCATTCATCAATCACATTCTCATTTAATAATAATCTTAGCTCAAAGCACTTTATTCACATAGCATGTATATCGACCAACGTCATTCAAGTATAATATTCACATTCATCGTATCATAACATTATCACACATAACATCTCATGCATTCAGCACATATACCCAACTCATTTAATAATAAGCTTAAAAGATTGCATAAACTTTATGATATCTTAATTTAAAGAATTTACCCCCACCTTGTTCGGTGGTTACCACGTGAGCAGCACCTCTTAAAGATCACGTATCCCAATGCTTCACTCCAACAGGTAGCCTACATAAATTTTGATATTTTCTTAGATCATTATAATCTATAATTAAAGATTAAACCAACATTGGATCGGATACTATCGATCGAGATGAGACGGATCGGAACGGAAGGCCTGACTATTGAGGTTAAAGAAATAAAAGGAAAATATCAGTTTATGAGGCAGAGATGAAAGAGAATGAATTTTGAATCACAACAAAACAAGAATGAACTCGATCGAAGTTGAAACGAGCTCGAACAGAGCGTTTTAAGATTTATGGGTATTTTGGTAATTTGGTCAAAGGGTTGACTTTGATCGGGATCCACGACCCCCAGTCAATGATATTTTGTTGGTAACGTCTCGATGATAAAGTACGATGAAAAAAAATGAGATTCGGATCAAAAATCGAATCGAAAATACAACGTCACACGTGTTCCCGTCGATGGAAAAATTTGCCGACGGCATCTCCCATCGGCTGCCTAGTTTTCTAGGCAATGGGGGTAGGTTGGTGCCCAGACCTCCCGTCGTTGGCCTGCTCGAGCAGCCACCTTTTCGGCGCCACCGGCTGCGGCGGCACCACCCTATGCCATCGACCTTTAGTCCTCCGGCTAGCCCACACCTTCGGCCACCAGATCCGGCCATCCTTCGCCGGATTCCGACATGAATAGTGCCTGAAAAATAGCCTCAAAAACCCTTCATCACACATGTTACACACACACTATACAACCAACACGCAACAGCCCCCTTTCCCAACCCATTTTCCGGCACCGACGTCGCCACCCACGGCGGCGCCACCCATCCAGAGGCTAGCCCACAACCCTGGCAGCCCCTCCGATGCCTGCAACCATGAGAAGAAGAGCGAGAGAGAGAAAAACGGGAGAGAGAAAAGGTGGCCAAAATCAAGGGTTTAGGGTTTGGAGATGGTTTTTCATCGTTTTCCGATGAACGGAGAATCGGAATTAAATTTTGGAAGTTGCCCTAGACTCGTATCGTCGAGGGCTACGTTGTATATGAAAATCAGCCAAAACGGACGGGTTTGACATTTTCCGACCACGGCAGCGGCGGTTTTTTGCCATTTTTCGGCGAACGGAGAATTGGAATTCAATTCCAGAAGTTGCCCTAGACTAGTATCGTCGAGGGCTACATTGTATATAAAAATCAGCCGAAACGAATGGGTTTGACATTTTCCGGCGACGGCAGCGGCGGCGTGACGGCGGCGGCGACGACGGAATATAAAATTAAAAGGAAAGAGAGAGGAGAGAGAGACTTACGTGTGTTCGGCGCTTTTCGAGTCGTTCAAAGAAACGAAGAAAAATGAAATCGAATGAGAGCCTATTTATAGAAAATTTTGAAAGTTACTATTTATGATAGGGTAGGTCACTATTCATGATAAGATTTCGATTACTGTTCATTGAGATTTCATTTCTGGTTTTTTGGAAACTTCGTAGTTTACCCTTTTCTTTGCCGTTTGAGCTACGGGTGTCCGATTGACCTCTAGTTTGTTTTTATTTTCTCGTTTTTCTGTTACGCATCTAATTCTATAAAAATATTCTATCTTTCGTGTCTATAAATTTTATCCATTTAAAACTAGACGTTAAACACGTATCTGAAACGCACGTAATTAAATTAAACAATTAAAAATTAATACATATAAGATGTTTTAATTAAGGGTTTACTTATTTAATTAATCAATTATGTTTCATTTTTGTTCTGGACGTTACATCAGGTGATATCATTACCTTACGATAAGATTAAATTGCAAAAGTTTGTTCTATTATATTTTAATCTAAAAGGATATTTGTTTTTTAGTAGAATTATTGTAGATGGGATCCTAAACATGAAGATGATAGTAAGCGGATATGGAAACATAAAGGCTCCAACCCTCGTACGTTCAGGCTTGGCAGATATTCGTAGAAAGAAATCAAAGGGAAAATGGTTGTCTGTTTCAGTCCTCGAGGCACTTCGAACCAAATGGGACACAGACCCTAACTTCTTCAGCATGTCTGAGCAAAATAAGAAGAATATATCAATTAATAATGATGGTTATCTGAATCGAGGTGGTGTTATTTCTATTTCTGAGCATATTAGAAGATTGGTAAGTGTTGTTTTTTAAATTAATTTTTATTTGTAATCAAAATTTAGTTTAAATAGATATTGATTGCGTGATTAATTTAGAGATTTAGTTAGGTAGAGATGCTACCGTCCCTGAGATTTTCCTGAGGCTCAACTATGATGAGAAAACTGGTAAATGGCGAAATTCTTGAGCTGAGGGAGTTTATGTAAGTATTTCTATAAAATAATAATTAAATTGTTGGAAATGGATATTAGTATAATACATGTGTGCACACATCTTATTTGGTTTTGTATACTTACAAAATCTTATCTTTGTATATATATTACATATTTCTATAAAATAATAATTAAATTGTTGGAAATGGATATTAGTATAATACATGTGTGTACACATCTTATTTGGTTTTCTATACTTACAAAATCTTATCTTTGTATATATTTCAAACTATATGTAGAATAAGTTCAAGACGTTGAAGGCTAGTAGACTATCTGAAGGTGTAGATGAAGATGACATAGATGATTCTACTGTCTTTTACGAGGCTAATGGAGGGAAGAACAAGAGAGGCAGGTCTTATGGATTTGGATCAAAAGCAACTTTCTATACGTCCTCGATTTCAAGATCCAACGCAAGGAGTACCACTTGTTGAAGTTGAAGTGTTAGAATAGCCTTTTTGAGAAGTTGAATAATGGATCACAGTGTTTCTAGTGCCTCTTCTTTAAAGGGTTGTCTTTTCTTATTTGTTTCACCCACTCCTAGTGCCTCTCTTTAAAGGGTTGTCTTGCCTCTTCTTTAAAGGGTTGTCTTTTCTTATTTGTTTCACCCACTCCTAGTGCCTCTCTTTAAAGGGTTGTCTTGCCTCTTCTTTAAATCCTTGTCTTTTCTTATTTGTTTCACCCACTCCTCTTCTTTAAAGGGTTGTCTTGCCTCTTCTTTAAAGGGTTGTCTTTTTGTCTTTTCTTATTTGTTTCACCCACTCCTAGTGCCTCTCTTTAAAGGGTTGTCTTGCCTCTTCTTTAAAGGGTTGTCTTTTCTTATTTGTTTCACCCACTCCTAGTGTCTCTTTTTTAAAGGGTTGTCTTTTCTTATTTTCTGAAGTTGAAGGGTTAGAATAGCCTTTTTGAGAAGTTGAATAATGGATCACCCACTCCTAGTGGGTCTTCTTTGTTTCACCCACTCCTAGTGCCACATCATCTTCCACATCATCAGAAATAATTGTGCGTTGTTTGGGATTTGAACTTGTGCCTTTGTTGGAAGGTGAACCACTAAACTACTAATGTTTTATGTGTTTATATTCTATCTGTATTTCTTTTATTAACTAATTATATATATATATAATATTAATGACTAATTAATATATAATTGGAAGATTAATGACTAATTAATATGTTTAATAATATTTAATCTAATTTCATTTTAAGACAATTATAAAATATACTAGTGCATATTTTTAATATATGTTATAAACATACTAATTTTTTTAAATTATGAGTTTGTTCATATATATAAGATAATATTAATGCAAATAATATAAAATAACATCATAAAATAATTAAACTTTTCAATTTAATTTACTTAAAATAATATATAATTTTTGTATTATTATATAAAAAAATTTGTATTGACCAATTAATATATGCATGTTTTTTTATTTTGAAAAATAGTTTACGGTTCAATTAATATATTTAAGTTTTTTTTTCATATTATTCTTTTAATTAATCATTTTTATATCTTTTTTTATTTTATAAAATAATTTTTTCAAATAATTTATGTTTTTGGTATTAATTTTAAAACCAAACTCATTTATATTTATTTTCTAAAATAATAATATATAATTTTTATATTATTATGTAATACAAATTTTTATAATTTTCAAATTAATATATGTATTATTTTTTTTGTTGTAAAATAATTTGTGGTTCAAATTAAAACAAAACTCATTTTATCTTTATTTTCTAAAATAATAATATATAATTTTTATATTATTATGTAATACAATTTTTTGTATTTTTCAAATAAATAAATGTATATATTTTTTTATTGTTGTATAATTAAATTTTTTATATATTCTTAATTAATTGATAAGATATATATATATATATATCTTTTTTTTTATGTTTTTTGTATTTATTTTAAAACACAATAATTTTATCTTTATCTTTTTTTAAGAAAAACATTGTAATTTATGAATTATGAATTATAAAACACAATTTTAGAATTATGTTTTAAAATAATATACCAATTTTGTATTATTATATAAAAGGGTGAGAGTAATATTTTAGGTGTTGTAACGACCAGGTTTTTAATAGATAAATTCATATACGTGGAAAATAGAATATTTTTATACCATTAGATGCGTAACGGAAAAACGAGAAGATAGAAACGAACTAGAGGTCAATCGGACACCTGTAGCTCAAACGGCGAAGAAAAGGGCAAAATATAGAGTTTCGGAAAAACGAGGAACGGAACTGAAATCTTATCGTGAATAGTAACCGGAAGCTTATCATGAACAGTAACCCTACCCTATGAACAGTAAACCTACCATGAATAGTGATTTCCATTTTCTATAAATAGGCCCTAATTCGATTTCATTTTCACCGTTTCTTCGAACGAGCCGAAAAGCGCCGAATACACGTAAGTCTCTCTTTCCTCTCTCTTTTTCTTTCCCGTCTTTCATCTGTCGCCGGCCGCCGCCGCCGCCGCCACCGCCGGAGTTCGTCGGAAAATTTCAAAGTTGTCGGTTTCGACTGATTTTCGCACACAACGTAGCCCTCGACAATACGAGTCTAGGACGACTTCCGGAATTCAATTCCGATTCTCCGTTCGCCGGAAAATGACGAAAAACCGCCGCTGCCGTCGCCGGAAAAAGTCAAACTCGTCCGTTTTCGCTGATTTTCATATATAACGTAGCCTTCGACGATACGAATCTAGGACAACTTCCGGAATTCAATTCCAATTTCTCGTTCGCCGGAAAACGGTGAAAAACCAACTCCAAAACCTTTAACCCTTATTTTCAGCCACCTTTCTCTCTTCCGTTTTTCTCTCTCTTGCTCTTTTTCTCGAGGTTGCAGGCTTCGGAAGGGCTGCCGGAGTGGTGGGCTAGCCATTGGAGGGGCGGCTCCCCCTTGGGTGGCGGTGCCGGTGCCGGAAAATGGGTTGGGAAAGGGGCTGTTGCATTTGGGTTGGTGTATTTCTGTGTTGACGAAGGGTTTTCGTGGCTGTTTTTATGATACTATTCACTCCGGAATCCGGCGAGGGATGGCCGGATCTGGTAGCCGGTGATTCAGGCTAGCTATAGGACTAAGTTTCGGCGGCATAGAGCGGCGACACCGCCGCCGGTGGCATCGGGAAGGTGGCTGCTCGAGCAGGCCGACGACGGGAGCAACCTGCCCCGCTGCCTAGAAAACTAGGCAGCCGACGGGAGACGCCGTCGGGAAATTTTCCCGTTGACGGGAACACGCGCGACGTCGTATTTTCGATTCGTTTTCGATCCAAATCTCATTTTCTTTTCATCGTACCTTATCATCGAGTCATCACCAACGAGACCGGGGGTCGTGGGTCCCGGTCAAAGTCAACCCTTTGACCAAATTACCAAAATACCCTTCAATCTTAAAACGCTCCATTCAAACTCGTTTCAACTCCGATTGAGCTCATTCTCGTTTTGTTGTGATCCAAAATCCATTCTCTTTCATCTCAGCCTTATAAACTGATATTTCCCTCTTGTATCTTCAACCTCAATCGTTAGGCCTACCGTTCCGATCCATCTCATCTCGATCGATAATATCCTATTCGATGTTTTTATATTAAATTATAGATTATAACGAGCTAAGAAAAGATCATAAATTATGTAGGCTACCGGTTGGATTGAAGCTCTGGATACGAGATCCTTGACTTGCTGATCACGTGGTAACCACCGAACAAGGTGGGGGTAAATTCTTTAAATTAAGATTGTTATTAAATGTGGGGAAAAAATTGCTAAATCGGTATTTATAATTCTTTCAAAATATTTAAATTACAAATTTTATTATGCTATATGAAATGTGTTGGGTTTATGTGCTGAACGCATGAAATGTTATGTGTGATAATGAAAGTGATATGATGAAAATGGTTAATGAATGATTCAAAACACATGATGGATTATGAATGTTTTACTATGAATGCAAATGGTTTCAAATGATGATAAGACGAGATAATACCCGCTAAAAAGGGGTTTATTTAGAAACCACATATGTCAAGGGATTTTCTTTACCTATGTGTTATGTGAATTATGTGGCCAACGTGAACGTGACAATGTGCACTATGTGTTATGTGGAAACTGTTGTATGATAATTTAACTGCGCATGCGTGTGCCACGCCAAGTAGGGTACTCCTCGTCGTAGCCCAACAAGGGGGTATTCTACGGAATCCCAACATGAAGGGTGTAATAACCCAAAATGGGGTCGGCTTGGGGCCTCGATAGGTCTTCTTCGGAAACCTATTCAACGGATTGCATTGGGACTCTTCGGGAGTCTACAACGTGTATATATATATAGTATTCAAGAAATGTTATGTGTACCCCTTTTAATGTACAAATCAACCCCACTAAGTGTCCTTTTGGCACTTAACCCTTTTGTGTTTTATTTTACAGAAAATTTCGGAGGCGAGGAGGAATGAACAGAGATGCCTGTTATGTTATTTTTGTATGTATATAAAAATGTATATGGATGTTCGGCATTTTCTAAAACCCCGGTTATGTATAAAATAATGTTTATGTATTTTACTTCAAACAAGAACGTTTTCTCTGTTGAAATAATATAACCCTTTTGTATTTTAAAATGGCTATCTTATAAATATCGTCTGTTTTTAAATCTCAACGTTTTAGGAATTTCTGCTGGACGCCCCATGAAAATGCTTCGCTTGCACTCTGATTTATTTAAAGAAAATGAAAATATATTTATTTCCACATTTTAAACTTTATATGAAATTGGGGCGTGACAGTAATGGTATCATAGCCTGGCTCTACCTTCTTTTTCGTAAGGCCTTGCTCGTAAAATTTTTGTTGTGTGTATATTAATAAATATGGATAATGTGATTAATATGTAAATTAGACAGGCAATTCTGTTCAACCTCCCTCCACAGGTTTGATTGGCAATTTTCAAAATTTTTATAACGTGATGATATGAATGTCATTATCTGTTATGGGATACTACATTGAAATGATATATATATCGTTAAGGTTAAGAGGGGGGCTTTACGGGTATAGGCTGATGATAAAAACTCGTGTAACTTCTATATGAAAGATGAATAGGGTTTACGTTAATGCTGGGATGCGAGTACTGTTTGTAGAGGCACGTGAGGAGAAGTTCCGACGCTATTATTTTTACGAGAGTAGATAGTGTACATGATCCTTTTAACACGATGCGTATTTGGTAATGCGGTTGTATGTGAGGTGCGAGAGCATAAACCCTAGCCTCTCTCACTTCTTTATTTATAACTCAACTAGTAACCATCTCTCTTCATCTCTCTCTTTCTCTCTTTCACAAGCTATGTCAAGAGGAAGATCACGAAAGGATCAAACCCCAGTGACTAATCAGTCGGAAATGGATGATAATGCAAGCACGGGGGATCGAATATCGGTTCTGAGGGGTTTAGCACAACATCTTTCATATATCTATGCTTCGGAAGTATATATTTGATTCGAGCCACATAATCGAATAAGGAGACATAAAAATTGAGAAAAATCCGACCTATGAAGAAGTCTCGATAGCCATCTTAGATAGGAAGTATCATAGACTAAGAAATTGGGGGATGGCTATAGTAAAGATTAATGGAGCCATCATGGAAAGGAAGAGGTGACTTGGGAACTAGAAAACAAAATCCTGAAGAAGTTTTCCGACTTACCTTTTCTAAGTACACGTTTAATTTCGAGGACGAAATTCTTTTAAGGGGTAAGGGATGTAACGACCAGGTTTTTAATAGATAAATTCATATACGTGGAAAATAGAATATTTTTATACCATTAGATGCGTAACGGAAAAACGAGAAGATAGAAACGAACTAGAGGTCAATCGGACACCTGTAGCTCAAACGGCGAAGAAAAGGGCAAAATATAGAGTTTCGGAAAAACGAGGAACGGAACTGAAATCTTATCGTGAATAGTAACCGGAAGCTTATCATGAACAGTAAGCCTACCATGAATAGTGATTTCCATTTTCTATAAATAGGCCCTAATTCGATTTCATTTTCACCGTTTCTTCGAACGAGCCGAAAAGCGTCGAATATACGTAAGTCTCTCTTTCCTCTCTCTTTTTCTTTCCCGTCTTTCATCTGTCGCCGGACGCCGCCACCGCCGGAGTTCGCCGGAAAATTTCAAAGTTGTCGGTTTCGACTGATTTTCGCACACAACGTAGCCCTCGACGATACGAGTCTAGGACGACTTCCGGAATTCAATTCCGATTCTCCGTTCGCCGGAAAATGACGAAAAACCGCCGCTGCCGTCGCCGGAAAAAGTCAAACTCGTCCGTTTTCGCTGATTTTCATATATAACGTAGCCTTCGATGATACGAATCTAGGACAACTTCCGGAATTCAATTCCAATTTCTCGTTCGCCTGAAAACGGCGAAAAACCAACTCCAAAACCTTTAACCCTTATTTTCAGCCACCTTTCTCTCTTCCGTTTTTCTATCTCTTGCTCTTTTTCTCGAGGTTGCAGGCACCGGAAGGGCTGCCGGAGTGGTGGGCTAGCCATTGGAGGGGTGGCTCCCCCTTGGGTGGCGGTGCCGGTGCCGGAAAATGGGTTGGGAAAGGGGCTGTTGCATTTGGGTTGGTGTATTTCTGTGTTGACGAAGGGTTTTCGTGGCTGTTTTTATGATACTATTCACTCCGGAATCCGGCGAGGGATGGCCGGATCTGGTAGCCGGTGATTCAGGCTAGCTATAGGACTAAGTTTCGGCGGCATAGGGCGGCAACACCGCCGCCGGTGGCATCGGGAAGGTGGCTGCTCGAGCAGGCCGACGACGGGAGCAACCTGCCCCGCTGCCTAGAAAACTAGGCAGCCGACGGGAGACGCCGTCGGGAAATTTTCCCGTCGACGGGAACACGCGCGACGTCGTATTTTCGATTCGTTTTCGATCCAAATCTCATTTTCTTTTCATCGTACCTTATCACCGAGTCATCACCAACGAGACCGGGGGTCGTGGGTCCCGGTCAAAGTCAACCCTTTGACCAAATTACCAAAATACCCTTCAATCTTAAAACGCTCCGTTCGAACTCGTTTCAACTCCGATTGAGCTCATTCTCGTTTTGTTGTGATCCAAAATCCATTCTCTTTCATCTCAGCCTTATAAACTGATATTTCCCTCTTGTATCTTCAACCTCAATCGTTAGGCCTACCGTTCCGATCCGTCTCATCTCGATCGATAATATCCTATTCGATGTTTTTATATTAAATTATAGATTATAACGAGCTAAGAAAACATCATAAATTATGTAGGCTACCGGTTGGATTGAAGCTCTGGATACGAGATCCTTGACTTGCTGATCACGTGGTAACCACCGAACAAGGTGGGGGTAAATTCTTTAAATTAAGATTGTTATTAAATGCGGGGAAAATTGTTAAGTCGGTATTTATATTTCTTTCAAAATATTTAAATTATGAATTTTATTATGCTATATGAAATGTGTTGGGTTTATGTGCTGAACGCATGAAATGTTATGTGTGATAATGAAAGTGATATGATGAAAATGGTTAATGAATGATTCAAAACACATGATGGATTATGAATGTTTTACTATGAATGCAAATGGTTTCAAATGATGATAAGACGGGATAATACCCGCTAAAAAGGGGTTTATTTAGAAACCACATATGTCAAGGGATTTTCTTTACCTATGTGTTATGTGAATTATGTGGCCAACGTGAACGTGACAATGTGCACTATGTGTTATGTGGAAACTGTTGTATGATAATTTAACTGCGCATGCGTGTGCCACGCCAAGTAGGGTACTCCTCGTCGAAGCCCAACAAGGGGGTATTCTACGGAATCCCAACATGAAGGGTGTAATAACCCAAAATGGGGTCGGCTTGGGGCCTCGATAGGTCTTCTTCGGAAACCTATTCAACGGATTGCATTGGGACTCTTCGGGAGTCTACAACGTGTATATATATATAGTATTCAAGAAATGTTATGTGTACCCCTTTTAATGTACAAATCAACCCCACTAAGTTTCCTTTTGACACTTAACCCTTTTGTGTTTTATTTTACAGAAAATTTCGGAGGCGAGGAGGAATGAACAGAGATGCCTGTTATGTTATTTTTGTATGTATATAAAAATGTATATGGATGTTCGGCATTTTCTAAAACCCCGGTTATGTATAAAATAATGTTTATGTATTTTACTTCAAACAAGAACGTTTTCTCTGTTGAAATAATATAACCCTTTTGTATTTTAAAATGGCTATCTTATAAATATCGTCTGTTTTTAAATCTCAACGTTTTAGGAATTTCTGCTGGACGCCCCATGAAAATGCTTCACTTGCACTCTGATTTATTTAAAGAAAATGAAAATATATTTATTTCCACATTTTAAACTTTATATGAAATTGGGGCGTGACAGGTGTAGTTTCTTAATTAATTCAAAATAGTATTTTATAAAAATACATCTCACATTTTTTAAATTATGAGTTTGTTCATATAATATAATATTAATGCAAATAATATAATATAAGATAACATTATAAATTCATTAACTTTAATAAATTTAAGTTAATTAAAAAATGATTATTTAATAATTAACACATGCAACACAAAAAAAGGGTTGCATAATGGGTTGAAAATTTATAAACAAGTACTAAGAAAAGACAACGCATAAGAAAAGGGTTGTCTTTGTGAGAAAAATTTCGCTATACGACAACCCTTTGAAAAAGCGTTGCACAAAAGCGTTGTCTTTTAAAAAAAAGTCATTTAACAACCCTACGAAAAAAGCATTGTCGTTTCCATTTTTTGTGTTGTCGTATAGCGAATTTTTTGAAAAAAGACAACGCATAAAAGTTGTAACGCCCCAATTATTTTGTAAATAAATCTTAATCGAGACGTTACTCACTTATAAAATTCACTCTTTCAATAAAATAAAGATAAATAAAATCAAGAAAAAAATTTATAAAATATACATTTCTTAAATACATGAAATTAATCATTTTAAATAAAAAGGTTCTGTAACCTTTGCTCATCAGCTACCAGCATCCACCGCTCGCACTCCACGCCATAAAAATCCTTAAATTGAAAACATTTTAAAAGAGGGGTGAGTGTTTAAAATACACCCAATGGGGTGGGGAAACTCGGGATGACATGAAATAATTTTTAAAGATTTTACACGGCGTTCAACAACTCATTATAATAAAATTTTATAGATTTAAACGAACTTACAAAACCATGATTTTATTACATAAACTAGAGTTTTGTAAAACGTTTGTTTTTTAATAAAAATCGTAGAAAATAGATCACTTCAATCACTTGACTTAAATTATTTTAAAAATGTAAGCATCCATCTCAAATCAATCATTAATCATATTCAAACATATTACTTTCATTATCACATTTACGGTTTTCAGCCGTCTTGCAAAATATGCGGGTCTTAGCCACCCTGAAAAGATATGCGGGTCTCAGCCGCCAACATACAATCAATCATCATTCCCATTCCAACATCGTTTTTCACATAATTTACGGTGTTTAGCCGCCATGAAAGCATTTTACGGTTCTTAGCCGCTATAAAAACATTTTTACGAGTCTTAGCCATTTTGGAAACATATGCGGGTCTTAACCGTCTTTTTACGACGGGTCTTAACCGCCTTTTTCGGTGATCAACCGTCATTCATACGCATGCACATGCACACATCAACATACACATAAAAGCATATTATTTTAACATAGAACTTAGTTGCAGTTCTCAACTGCCATAAAACACATCTTGTTTGCACATATGCAAATATTAACATCACATCATTCTTCATAACACATTATCCATATGCATTTAGAATATGTCACATTTCACATAATATAATATTTCAGAAGAATTATAAATACCGACATAGCATTTTTCCCCATCTTAGAAAACTGAAGCTTCTATTCATAAGTTGTCGAGCATATTCATCTTTCCTCGTTTCCTACATCGAACATTAAAAAATATCTTAGTACTTTGTCTAGTTGTAAATTCGTAAGTTAAGGTCACTAATAATTAAATGTTTCCTTTAGTGTTTTCTTTGATCAGTTGTAACAGGTTTCTGACAATGTTGTGGTTTAAAGAATAAAATAAATGATTTTAAAGTAAATATAGAATTTAAATGAAATTATAATGAAAATGTATTTATTAAAATATTAGAAACTTAATTAGACTTTATTTAAATCTTCAAATACTTATCTTAGTTTTAGGAAAATTAATTATAACATTATGATTTAGATTGGATCTTGAAGACTTGATATCAATTTTAGATAATTAAATTATAAAGGTTTTACTTAAAATAATTCTTGAAGACCTTTAAAATAATCTTAGAAAATTTAATTATATAATTTACGTTTTAACTTAAATATTAGAAAATTTGAATATATTTATGATTATGACGTAATTAGATTAACTATATATTTTAAGTTATAATAATGAATTCAATTAACTGAAATTATAGGTTAATTTAGGTAATATATTTATGTAACGCCCCGATTCTTTTGTAAATAAATCTTAACCGAGACGTTACTCACTAAAAAAAATTTCCTCTTCAAAAGAATTTCACTCTTTAAATAGAATAAAGATAAATAAAATCCTGAATAATTATAAAACATACATTTCTTAAATACATGAAATTAATCATTTTAAAATAAAAAGGTTCTTTAACCTTTGCTCATCGGCTACCAGCATCCACCACTCGCACTCCACGCCTTAAAAAATCCCTAAACTGAAAAACATTTTAAAAGAGGGGTTAGTGTTTGAAATACACTCAGTGGGTTAGGGAAACTCGGGAGGATATAAAATAATTTCCAAAGATTTTATACACACACCAAAACACCATTTTATCACATATAACAGATTTTCGTAAAACATTTGTATTTTAATAAAAATCGTAGAAAATAGATCACTTTATAATGTAAGCATCCATCATTCACATTCAAACAACACTTTTCACATAATTTACGGTGCTTAGCCGCCAAGAAAGCATTTTACGGTTCTTAGCCGCCATGAAAACATTTTTACGGGTCTTAGCCGTCCTGGAAACTTATGCGGGTCTTAGCCGCCCTGGAAACATCATTACGGTTATTAACCGTCATATGCGAGCCCTAGCCGCCTTGCATACGCATGCACAAGCACATATCACTTCATTTTCACATTTACGGTTTTTAGCCGTCTTGTAAACATACAATCAATCATTCACGTTCAAACATCACTTTTCACATAGTTACGGTGCTTAGCCGCCATGAAAACATTTTTGCGGTTCTTAGCCGCCGTGAAAACATTTACGGGTTTTAACCGCCTTTTTACGGTCGTTAGCCGTCGTAATACGGTGATCAGCCGTCATATGCGAGCCCTAGCCGCCTTGCATACGCATGCACATGCGCACATAATTTCATCACATTTTCACATATCAAACATACACATAGAAGCACATGTACTGAACAAAACACCAACTTTCAAGTCATCATACGTCATAACACGTTTATTCATAGGCACTTCAATATGGCACGTTTCACATAGAATAAGATTCACCTTCATCATATAATAACATTTCATATATTCAGCACATAAACCCAACACATTTCATATAGCATAATAAAATCCGTATTTTAAATATTTTGAAAGTAATATAAATACCGACTTAGCACTTTTCCCCACCTTTTATTGAGAAAGCTTGCAAAGCGTCTACTTCTATATGAGCTTAGTTCTTTTCTCTCATCGTATTTCCTACAAAGCGTAATTGTTCGCTTTAGAAATTAATCAAACTATTATTAATTAAAATACATTCTTAATTTAGAACCTTTTCTGTTAACAAACTATCTAACAGGGTTAACCTGAAATAAAATTAAGTATTAATATAATTCAATAAGGTGATAATACTCAACTCCAAAATCCGACCTGAAACTGAGTTTCCTTAATTATTTCGATAAGAATCTAGGGATTTACGCCTTAATCAACATATAAAGAGGTCTAAATAAAATAACTTAATTAATATGATTTCTCTTTGTCATTTAATTAAAATTCGGTTCCCTACGATGTTGTAGTTTAAAAGTAAAATAAATGATTTTAATGTAATTATAAGGTTTAGGTGAATTTCTAATAAAAATGTGTTTATTAAAATATTAGAAAACTTAATTAGACTTTAATTAGATATTAGAAGAATTATCTTAGATTTAGGAAAATTAATTATAAATTTATGATTATGACGTATTTTACTTAACTATATAATTTAAATTATAAACCTGAATTCAATTAACTGAAATTATAAGTTAATTTAGGAAATATATTTATTTAATTGCATAACATGTTTAGTTAATTATTACTTAAGAGGATTTAAATTGATATTTACTTTGATATTTATAATTAGGCATTTGGTTTATTTATTAAATTATGAAGATCATACATAATGTCTATAATTATGTTTTAGGTCTATATTTATAACTTTTCAAGAGTTATGGGGTTAACGAGACTTGAATCTAGGGTTTTAAGACCTAAATTTAAGATAACTATTAAATTGTACATACTTTAATTTTTATAATATCTCTAGAGTCTATATTTTTAGTTTCAAAAGCAATCTTGCTAAAAATAGGGTCTAACTTAAAATTCCAATTAACTCTTTAGTTAAATTATAATAATTAGTGTGATAATACTGAAGTCCAAAGTCCGTCCTAAAACTAGGTTTTCTTAATTATTTCGATAAGAAATCTAGGGTTTTATACCCTAATCGGTGATATAGGGAGTCTAAAATAATATAAACTAATTAAAATAAGTTATCTTTCTTATTTAATTAAAGTTCAATTTTTGTTTCATGGGTAAAAATTCTTATTAAGTATATAACAACATTCATAATTTCAATATATAAGTTAATATTAACTACAAACATATTATTATAATTCTATAATTTATTAAGCAAATAATACATATCATTATCAATTATTAAAGAAAGCTATGTAATTTAAATAGTTTCCATATTTCCTTGATCATTATAAATGAATTAAGCCTTAGAGCATGCTTTAATTATCTAAAGCTTAATTATAAAATTTCAGAAATTACTATACTTAAATTTCAAAATTTCCAACAACATTTATATTGCAAAATACCCCTAGGATTCAATCAATTTACTAGACATGCCATTCCCAAAAAATTTCCCCCTTTTCCCAGCCCCTGCAGCCCGTCACCACCGCCTGCCTATTCTCCCACCTTTGCCGGCGCCGCCGTCCCTCACCAAACTTCTTCCACCTCCATCCCAAGCCAACACCCAACACCAACATACATATATCTCTACACTCTAATACATACATATATATATATATATCACTGCCCCTGCCACTGCCGCCGCTTCCAGCGGCGGCCCTTCACCATCCGCCACGCCGGCGCTACACCAGCGCCGGCTCCTTCCCCACTCCGGCACTTAAACACCATTCCAGCACACTCACACAATATCCAGCACACCCAAACCTATAATCAACACATATATATATACACTTTTCCAGTACAGCCACCGCTAGATGCGGCGGCCCTCAACTCACTTCACCGGCGCTACAGCGCCAACCACCATACTGCACACACATCTCGCCGGCGCAACCCAGCGCTGGCAACTCAAGGCAGTAAGAACAACGGCGGCCGATCAGCAGGAAGAAAAAGAAGGAGAGAGCAAGAGACTAAGAAATTTAAAAGAGAAACAAGACCGATTGTAGCTTCGGCCCGGATCCATGTTATACCTTAATCGAAGTAATTGACCGGAACAAAGCTCGCTGATGGTGATTGGGAGCTGCGGTGATGGTGGTTTGGGGAGATAAAAAGTATGGAGAAGATGAAGCTGTGCGTATTTTCTTTTCTTCAAAATCCTTCCCTAAATGGGTTTACCCCTTTCCAAGAGTAAATCAGCGGGTCCCACCTCTATTAAGGTGTCTATCATGAATAGGGAGAGAAAAATACAAAGATGACAAAGTCAAGGCTCCCAAGCAACACTCTTAGCATTATCTAGCTTATAATCTAATGTGAATGATTAAATTTTACCTTAATTATCACTAATTTTCTAAATAAGGGGTACTACAATTTAATTTCTTAACATGTTTAGTTAATTATTATTTAAGAGAATTAAAATTGATATTTAATTTGATATTTATGTTGGTACTTGACTTTGGGAAATTCACTTGTAAAGTTTATAATTTATTTAAGATCATTAGATTAGTTTTAACAATATGGGGGATTTATTTAAAGGTTTAATATTTATAATTAGGTCTTTGGTTTATTTATTAAATTATGATGATCAAAACATAATGTCCATAATTATATTTAGGTCCATATTTATAATTTTTCAAGAGTTATGGGGTTAACTAGACGTGAATCTAGAGTTTTAAAACTTAGATTTAAGATAACTATTAGATTGTACATACTTTAATTATTATAATATTTTTAAGGTTAATTTGTAACCTAATTAAGTAGTTTGGATCTAATTCATTATTTCATATATATATATATATATATTATATATATATATAATAATTCTCGCAAGCAATCTCTATAATAGCTAGGGTCTGTTTTATAATTCTAACAAATTATGGTTAAAACTACAATTTTAGTAATATCCTATGGATCATTTTAGCAATATAAAGCAATTTTATTATGCAATAATTAATCTCATTGATTTTTAGGGTATATTATATAATTTCAGTAAAATTTGGGGAGTCCGATATCATTAATTATAGTTTAGGGTGCTTAAAGCATGCTTTAAATTCTTAAGGGATCTGTAACGACCAGGTTTTTAATGGATAAAATTCATATACATGAAAAATAGAATATTTTTATACCATTAGATGCGTAACGAAAAAACGAGAAGATAGAAACGAACTAGAGGTCAATCCGACAATCGTAGCTCAAACGGCAAAGAAAAGGGCAAAATATAGAGTTTCAGAAAAACGAGAAAATGAATCGAGACGAGCATAATCGAAATCTTATCGTGAATAGTGATCGAAACCTTATCGTGAACAGTAACCTAGCTAGATGAACAGTAAACCTACCCATGAATAGTGATTCTTCATTTTCTATAAATAGGACCTCATTCGATTTCATTTTCACCGTTTCTTCGAACGAGCCGAAAAGCGTCGAACACACGTAAGTCTCTCTCTCCTCTCTTTTTCTTTCCCGTCTTTATTCTGTCTCCGGCCGCCGCCGCTGGCGCCGCCGCGCCGTCGCCGGAGCCGCCGCCGGAGTTCGCCGGAAAATTTCAAAGTTGTCGATTTCGACTGATTTTCACACACAACGTAGCCCTCGACGATACGAGTCTAGGGCAACTTCCGAAATTCAATTCCGATTCTCCGTTCGCCGGGAAATGGCGAAAAACCACCGCTGCCGTCGCCGGAAAAAGTCAAACCGTCCGTTTCGGCTGATTTTCGTATATAACGTAGCCCTTGACAATACGAGTCTAGGGCAACTTCCGGAATTCAATTCCGATTTTCCGTTCGCCGGAAAACGGCGAAAAACCATCTCCAAACCCTAAACCCTTGCTTCTTGTCACCTTTTCTCTCTCCCGTTTTTCTCTCTCTCGCCCTTCTTCTCGTGGTTGCAGGCATCAGAGGGCCTCCCGGAGTGGTGGACTAGCCACTGGTGGGGTGGCGCCGCCTTGGGTGGCGGCGCCGGTCCCGAAAAATGGATTGGAAAAGTAGTTGTTACATTGATTTTGTGTAAAAATCTGTGCGATGAAGGGTTTTTGAGGCCGTTTTTTAGGCACTATTCATGCCGGAATCTGGCAAGGAATGGCCAGATCGGATAGCCGGTGTTTCAGGCTATCCATAGGACGACTACACCGCCTCCGGTGGCTCCGGGAAGATGGCTAGTCGAGCAGGTCGACGACGGGAGACCGGGCGAGCGACGGGGATGAGGCTGCCGAGAAAACTCGGCAGCTGCTGGGAGGCGCTGCCCCGCTGTCGAGAAACCTAGGCAGCAACGGGAGACGCTGGCCTGATTTTTTTCCCGTCGTCGGGAAACGCCAACGAGGTTTTTCCGTCGCCGTGAACGCGCGTGACATCGTATTTTCGATCCAAATCTCGTTTTTTTTTCATCGTACCTTATCACCGAGTCATCACCAACGAGACCGGGGGTCGTGGGTCCCGGTCAAAGTCAACCCTTTGACCAAATTACCGAAATACCCCTAAATCTTAAAACGCTCCGTTCAAGCTCGTTTTAACTCCGATTGAGCTCATTCTTTTTTTGTTGTCATCCAAATTTCACTCTCTTTCACATCAGCTATATAAACTGATATTTCCATCTTATTTCTTCAGCCTCAAGCATTAGGCCCTTCGTTCCGATTCGTCTCCTCTCGATCGATAGTATCCAATCCGTTATCGTTTGAATCTTTAATTATATTTATAATGCTCTAAGAAAATATTATAAATTATGTAGGCTACCTGTTGGATTGAAGCTCTGAGATACGTGATCCTTCGATACTTGCTGCTCACGTGGTAACCACCGAACAAGATCGGGGTAAAACTTTATTTACGGTTTTAAATCGTACAGTTTTAAGGAAAATTATGTGACTAATTGATTTAAATTCCGTCATTATGTGCTGTTGTTTTCAATGGAAATATTTTCATTACGTGAACAGTATTTCGAGTAAATTATATGAATTTAAGAGCTATTGATTTTCAAGTTACGCAAATGCAAAAGATTTCAAATGATGATAAGACGGGATAATACCCGCTAAAAAGGGGTTTCTTTAGAAACCACATATGTCAAGGGATTTTCTTTACCTATGTGTTATGTGAATTATGTGGCCAACGTGAACGTGACAATGTGCACTATGTGTTATGTGGAAACTGTTGTATGATAATTTAATTGCGCATGCGTGTGCCACGCCAAGTAGGGTACTCCTCGTCGGAGCCCAACAAGGGGGTATTCTACGGAATCCCAACATGAAGGGTGTAATAACCCAAAATGGGGTCGGCTTGGGGCCTCGATAGGTCTTCTTCGGAAACCTATTCAACGGATTGCATTGGGACTCTTCGGGAGTCTACAACGTGTATATATATATAGTATTTTTTAGAATGTTATGTGTACCCCTTTTAATGTACAAATCAACCCCACTAAGTGTCCTTTTGGCACTTACCCCCTTTTGTGTTTTATTTTACAGAAAATTTCGGAGGCGAGGAGGAATGAACAGAGATGCATGTTATGTTATTTTTGTATGTATATAAAAATGTATATGGATGTTCGGCATTTTCTAAAACCCCGGTTATGTATAAAATAATGTTTATGTGTTTTACTTCAAACAAGAACATTTTCTCTATTGAAATAATATAAACCTTTTGTATTTTAAAATGGCTATCTTATAAATATCGTCTATTTTTAAATCTCGATTCTTTTTAAAATCTCAACGTTTTTAGGAATTTCTGCTGGACGCCCCATGAAAATGCTTCGCTTGCACTCTGATTTATTTAAAGAAAAAGAAAATATATTTATTTCCACGTTTTAAACGTTATATGAAATTGGGGCGTGACAGGATCAAACCAAAATTTCCTAAATGCTAAGGATAAATTTCCAATTTCATCAAAGTTCATTATTTGCAATTTAGTCCTTCATTTACCTCAAATTCTCAAAATAAAGCCCCCCAAAGTCAAACCATTCCCAACCCCTTGTTGCCCCGTCGCCGCCTCCCAACCGCCGCTGTCGGCGACCCACGTTGCCGGCGAACACCCTAACCGAACACACACCGAGCACACACCATCATACACATCACACACTGCAGCGGCAGCAGCGCCGCTGCTCTTCAGCCCAGCCCCAGCGCCTCCCCTATTGCCGCCCGCTGTCCTTCTCCTTCGCCCAGCCGCACCCCCTCTTTCATCGTCCCCTGCTGCCGGCGGAACTCGGCGCCGGCTCCATCTCCAACTCAGACAACATTCGCCACACTCACATTTATATATATACACTCAGCCACATACCAAGACACACCCACTGAAACGCAGCCAAAACCCCTCACCCACCAAGGTAGAAATCAAGAAACATAGGAGAAGATGTGAAGTGAGAGAAAAGAAAAAGAAGAGGAGAAAAGAAATGGAGAAGAAGAACAAAAACAGACGCAAAAGAGAGAAAGAAAATGTGTGGAAGGGAGAGGAGAGAGAAAAATGAAGGTATGAGAGAAAAGTATGTAAACTTATCCATCCATTTTCCAAAACTAGTCAACTATTGATCTCTTTTCCCCCTTTTGATTTATTTTACTTTTAATTTATATAAACATATGTTATATTTATATATATGATGTGTGCGTATACATGTATACTTATATATAATTAAATTTTATTTCTTTTATTTCTCTTTCATTTTTATTAGTATAATAATAATCATAACTATTATCACTTAAATCTTGTGTTAATTATAGAAAATTCTCGTGATATATTATGTAGTTGAATTTTATTTTGGGGTGTTACAAAAGCGTTGTATAAAAGGGTTGACGTTTGCTGGATAAAATTTGCTATAAACAACCCTTTCAAAAAGTGTTGCAAAAAAGCGTTGTCTTTTTAAAAAAAGGTCATTTAACAACCCTACGAAAAAAGCGTTGTCGTTTCCATTTTTTGCGTTGTCGTATGGTGAAATTTTTGAAAAAAGACAACGCTTTTCATCCGAAGGGTTGTAAATTCCCAAAAGACAACACAAATTCATAAAAAGGGTTGTTAAATGGGCGTTGTTGTAGGCCAAATTTCTTGTAGTGTGAGGAGGATGGAGATATGGGTATTAATGATGATGATGATGATGGTTTCTAAAATATATTATTTATACAACTTAAGTCGTTTTCTTTTATTGATGATGAGAATGGTGAATGATGATTACTATTGATGATGATGATGTTTAGAACTTATTGTTTATGTTGTGACATCATTTTGGATGTGTTCTTAAATTTAATGTTTGGAGGATTTTATATTGTATTTTTTATTAGTCTTACATGATTTCTTTATATAGGTACGAAAAAAAATTATAAAAATTTTCAATAGAAAATTCCAATGGTAATATTGCCGTTGGAATTATGGTTGGACAAATTCCAATGGAAATTATTCGTTGGAACTCTTTATAACACCTAGGGAAATTTTTTTTTTATAAATCATATAATATACATATATTGCATTAATGTATACATAGTTATATGATATAAGTTTACAATATATGTTATATAGTATTAAGATATATAATTCATAAGATAAGATATACATATGATACAACTATATAACATAAGCTATTATGTAAATAACATAAGCTATATTAACTAATTATACTTAGTAGCATAAGTAAATGAACAATGGATAAGTCAATTTCTTCTAGAAGCAATTGGTTGGATAAGTAGGGTCACGATCAAACCCTTCTTCATTCTTCAAAAATTGAACCAAAGCAAGCCATCTTTTTCTTCATTTTCTTACATCCGTTTTGCAGCCACCGTTGACCATCTTTCCACCGCCGATCATCAGTAATATCAGCGAGGTAATCGGACCAAAAGATAGCTCTTGCCAAGCTCGTCGCAAGGATGGGTTCGGAACTTGATCAAATGAGCTGCTATGTATCTCTTTTTCTAATTCTCTCGACTGTGTTGGAAGCTGTCCCTACCATAACTGAAGCTGCCGTTCGCCGCTCGGTCGTGTCGGAGCTGGCGCCGGTGTTGCGCCGGCGCGTCAGGATGAGAACCGCCACTGGAAGTAGCGGTTGTGCTGGGCTGGGCCGCACTCTGTCTGGCTGTGTTTCTGCTGTGCGTGCGTGTGTGTAGGCCTAGTTTTGGTGTTGTATGTGTGTTGGGTTTGGTCAGGGATGGTTGAGGGTGGCCGGCACCGGAGTTGCGTCGGCAGGCGAGTGGAGGCGCCGCCGTGAGCAGCGGCGCCAATGGGTGAGTTCGGGTATGTCTTGAGGTAGGGTGTTTGTGTGTGTGTGGGAGGGTGTTGTGTGCTCCGGGTGTGTTGGTCGCCGGCGACTTCCAGTCACCGGCAGCGGTGAGCTGGCGGCAGCAGCAGTGGCTGGGGGTAGGTGACGGACAGTAGGGGGGTTGGGAAAGGGAGTTGGGCTGGGGTTTCATGTTGGGAATTAGCTAAAATACAAGGGCTAATTTGCAATATTAAACTTTGATGAATTTGAAAATAAATCCTTAGCTTTTAGGAAATTACAGATTACTCCTCCAAGTAGTTGAATCATGCTTTAAGGCCCTAAATTCTGTTTTAATGATATTTTTGAACCCTAAAAATTATTAGAAATTTTGGCATTGACCCGATAGTTGTAAGTGCTACAAGTTATAACCTTACGTTTATGAAATTATGTTTTAAACACTATAAATTATAAATGTGGATATCGGACCATTGGATTGGATGAAGTATATAGATTTTCCTAAGATTTGATGATATTATGTATTTCTTTGTCGAATTGTTGAACTATGATAATAATATTTTGGAATTATCATAACATTGTTGGACTTTAGAATATATTGAAGTTATAAATATTCTTATAACTAAATGGAATTTAATAAGTGGAATCCGAGCTTTGATTAAATGAAAAATATAAATTATATTAATTAATTTATGTTCGTCAGATTTCCTTATATAATCAATTAGGGCATGACAACCTAGATTTGTATCAAATTGATTAAAGAAACGTAGATTAGACTCTATTTTGGAATTGAGTGTTATTAGGTTATTTATTATAATTTCAACCAAAGAATTATTGGGAATTATAAGTTAGACCTTATATTAAGCAAGATTGCTTTTGAGACTAAAATTATAGACCTTAGAAATATTATGCTAATTAAATTATTTTACGATTTAATTATTATTTCTAATCTAAGGTTTAATAACCCTAGATTCATATCTATTTTAATCCAAAATATTAATTTCAAATCGAACTTTATAGATTATGAATTATATATATTTAATTACAAAATAGGTTATATTTAATTACAAAATAGGGTTACCTTAAAAATATTATTTTATTAATTCGATGATAATTCGATTAGAGTCTAAGTCGAACCTTTATGTTTGTAGGCGATACGCAGGAGTTTGCGCCATAGATATCTTTGGAATCTATAGCTTTTGATCGTCTACTCTAAGGTGGGGGTAATTGTTTATTACGATATTTATAATTCTTCCAAAGCATATTTAAATTACGAACTAGTATACTATATAAAATGCGTTGGGTATATGTGCCATGAGATATTATGTGTGATCATGCTATGATGTGATGAAGGTGAATCTTAGATATATGTGAAATGTGGTTGGTATTACGCAAGGAATGAATAAGATGTGTTTTTATGGCAGTTGAGAACTACAACTAAGTGCTATGTTAAAATAATGTGTTTTTATGTGTATGTTGATGTGTGCATGTGCATGCGTATGAATGTCGGCTGATCACCGAAAAAGATAGTTAAGTACGTCGAAAAAGGCGGTTAAGACCCGCATAAAAAGACGGTTAAGTACGTCGAAAAAGGCGGTTATGACCCGCATATATTTTATAGCGGCTAAGAACCGTAAAATGTCTTATAGCGGCTAAGCACCGTAAATTATGTGAAAAACTATGTTGAAGGTGAATGATTTTTGCTTTGTGAAGAATGCGTATATTTTAAATTGATTATAAGTCATGTGATGGAATATGATTATTTGGTGAATTGATGAAATAAATCCCCTATATCGTGTGATCCCACTGAGTGTATTTTATACGCTCACCCCCTTTATATGTTTTCTTTTATAAATTCGGATGTCGAGAGCAGGATGTGAAGAAAGATGCATATATTTTTGATGTAATTAAACAAGTTATTTTTGAAGGATTGTAAAATTTAGCTTGATGGGCCGTATATTGAATTTTTTTTGCTGCTGCTCTGATAACGTAAACATTTTATGTAAATTATGCAACTGGTTTAGATATTTTATCCTTCGGTATTAATTTTGTTTTAAAATTTCTGGACGCCCCAAAATGTTAGTAATATATATTTTTTTTTATTATTTTTTTTATTGTTTCGAAAATTGGGCGTGATACTCTTAAAATGAAATTCCAATGAAAAATTCCAATGGTAAAATTGTCATTCGAATGAATATTGCATCAATTCCAACGAATCATATCCGTTGAAAATTTTAAATTATCCTCAAAATTCCAAGCGAAATAGGCCATTGGAAATACTGTTGGAATTTTTTCCAATGGAAAGAAGCTATTGGAATTTTAAATTTCAACTAAACCTTCCAATGGATAACCGTCGTTGGAAATGCCGTTGGAATAATTCCAACTGTCATTAGCCGTTGGATAAAGCATTGGAAACATCGTTCGAACTTTTTCCACCAACAATGATTTCCAACGGTACTATTCTATTAGAATTACCGTTGGAATAAATATTCCTTTGGAATTTTGAAATCCCAACGCCCACTTTTCCAATAACCTAAATTTCTATGGAATTACCGTTGGAATCAAAAATTCCAACAAAAAAACTCAGAATTTCTAAACTCAGCAGACTCAAACCTAGGAACGCTCATCCTAGCAGAAAAAACTCCGAATTCCTAGTAGAAAAAACTCGGAATTCCTATAGAACAAATTCCTATAAGAAAAAATAAGAAAAACTCAGAATTCCTATAGAAGAGGAACCTAGACGTAGAAAAAGGGTTAAAGTTGTTAAAAGCTTCGGTCCCGATTTCATTACTATAAGTTGGATAATAAATCGAGGTTGATAAAGGAAGCTCTATTGAGCCCTAATGCTTTGCAGTAGAGAGAAACGATCCATAATGAGATCGATTAAATCATGTAAAACAACATATGGGAGTTAGTTGATCTTTCCCCCAATTGTAAGCTCTTAGGATGTAAATGGATGCTAAGAATGAAGTATAGACAAGTACAAAGCTCGTCTAGTAGACAAGGGCTTTAAGCAAAAGAAAAGAGATGACTTCTTCGACATGTACTCGCTATGATGAAAATTACATCAATATGTGTGCTTCTAGAGATTGCTACTTTGTACAATCTAGAAATCCACCAAATGGACGTAAAAACGTTTTCCTAAATGGTAAGTTAGAAAAAGAGATTTATATGGATCAACATGAAGGGTTCGTAACATCTGGATAAGAAAAGGTATGTAAACTTGTTGTTCCTTGTATGGACTTAAACAAGTGCCAAAATAATGGCACGTGAAATTTGACAACACTATATTGTCGAATGGCTTCAAAATCAACGAGTGTAACAAATGCTTCTACATTAAGAGCACACCTAAGACATATGTTATTGTGTGTCTTTATGTGGATGACATGCTAATCATGGATAGCAACCATGAAGTCACTGTTGAAACGAAGTGTATGTTGAAATGAAATTTCGATATGAAAGATATAGGTGTGGCAGATGTGATTCTTGGAATCAAAATACTTAGGATGGCTGAGGGAATATCACTAACGCAATCTCACTACATTAAGAAAGTGCTTAGATAATTTCATGCTTGTTGGTCCTAAGTGGTGTCCGAGGTTCAGAGGGGGGTGAATGAACCTTGGTCAATTTTCAAAATCTTTAAAACAAACCGTTCTGCACTGCAAGTTACTTGAGCTTGCAGCGTTAGATGGTTACTGCTTGCAGTGCTGGGAAACAGTGCTGCACGCTGTAACCTGGAGTTTTATACGCAGCGGAAATAAACTTTTTAAATGCAAGGCTGTTTTTCTCAAAATGCTTCTTTCAAAACTTTTTATGATGAGAGACAAATAGATATGCAGAAAATAAGCGCACAGATAAATAAAACAATAAACACTTATGGCTTATAGTGGTTCGAAGGTGGTGTAATCCTTTTACGTCCACTCTACTGCTCCTCGAGCAGGAACTTTGTTAAGCAAGATTGATTTACAGGACTCTCCTAACAATCTATCAACTTTACAAAGAAACTACCTACTGAAGTCCAGCGTACACACAACAACTGCAAACTTCAAAGGCTAACCCACATAGGGTTCCACACTCCCACACAGGGAAGCTGCCTAACTCTAGACAACTAAACAAACAGCAATGATCTCTCCTATCAACTGCTTGACACCACTAAAACAACCTAAGCACACAGCAACAAGGTTAAAAGGATAAAAGGTTTTCTTCAACTGTTGCTTCGAAGTGAGCTTCTGAATCCTTGAGGAAACTTTCAGCTTGAACTTGCTTCACTTCGGTAGGTTGAGTGACTGATACTGATTGTAATCTTGAATGCTCGAATCGTGTAAGCATTGAGTATTTCGTGAATGACTTTTAGGTCTCAGTAATGGTTTCAGTAACAGTTATCAGCTTCAGTGCTCCTCAACCTCTATTTATACTTGTAAGAGACATCCCTCTTTTGAATTTGAAGTAGTTTGATCAAAGTATGGTTCGCATTTAATGCGACTTGACTTTCTCTTTCGGAGCATTTAATGTGGCAGTTGCGGCTCGCAACTTTCTGCAACGTGTCAGTCCATGTGGCATCTTCTTATTGGCTCCATGTATGCTACTTTGACCTTTTCTTGAATGGCTCTACTTATTCATGCTTGAATCTCCGTTCCTCGTACTGCATTTATCCTTTCTAGAATTTGTAGGATACTTTGTTTTGTAATTGGCGTTGTATGACTTAACTGTACTGTAAGTTCTGCACTGTATCCTAGGTCTTCGTGCAGCTGGTTCTTTCTTTCAGTGCTGCGGTAACTTAGACCTGATTGCA
The DNA here is from genome assembly GCA_028654395.1 of Scutellaria barbata. NCBI lineage: Eukaryota > Viridiplantae > Streptophyta > Magnoliopsida > Lamiales > Lamiaceae > Scutellaria > Scutellaria barbata. The sequence goes on along the minus strand of CM053651.1, from coordinate 6,961,732 downwards.
GTATCTTCTAGCAGTGCTGCTGTAACTTCTTTCTAGCAGTACTCCTGTATCCTTTTCTTGCAGCTTGCTGTACACCGTTATTTCTTACTTTGCTGTAGAAGATTTGATTCGTTGAAGTGTTGCTGTATCTTCTTTCAACCAGCTATGCTGTATCCTTATCTTCTTGCAGCGATACCGTATCCTACATTCTTGCAGCGATAACTTCCCTTAAAGCTTAGATGCATCTTTATCCTTTTTCATCCTCCATTTTAACACTGAACACAGGACTCAATTCTAGTATATTTATTCACTTAAACAATGTGAGAAATGGGGTATTTAAAACTTTCTATTACATATTTGGTTTGTCTCATCAAAATCTAAACATTGAAATCCTAACATCTGTCAAAACACCTTTAGAACTCAATATACACTTGAGTAAAAATCGAGGTAAGCCTATAGCTCAAGTTAAATATGCAAGGGTCATAGGAAGCTTATCTTGGAATATATACTATGAGTCTAACTTTTATATGAACATTTATTTTGAAATGAGAATCATTTTGGTCAAATATTTGCATTCTATATTTGTCATATATGTTAATGCAATTGTCTAATTAATTTATATTGTAGATAACATGGTGTGTAATGCCACATAAAAGATCATCAGTTCTTTAAAAATTATAAATAGTAGCTCACAACTAAGATGGATTTGGATAAATCATCGGAACGGTTGTAGTGTAATTTGGTATTAGTCTATCTTGACCATAAAATTACACTAGTCCATTTTGTGTGCATTGAGCAGGACCATTTAAAGTTGTTCGATTTATACTGACTATATAATAGAACAAGACATCTGTTATTATGGATGTTCATCCTCTTAATCCCTATATAATACGGGTACGTGTACTCAATGTGTGTTTTTTTAATTTATCAATGGATGAGATTTATTCATTAAATCAATAAGCTCGGTGGATTGGAATATAATGTTGTTTATATGGTGTGTTGTTGATTATAGAAGGAATCTGTGTCCAAATTATTTAGGATGATGATATCTCCTTGAGGAGCTCATAAGGATTATCATGTAAACCCTACAGGTGCATTTATTCCGGCATGATAATGAAGTTGAGTGGTACTGCTCTTGGAATTAAATGTTAATTAACTGAGTTGCCAGTAATTCATTTAATTAACGGACATTTGATATCTTAAACACAGGGAGATAAAAGTGCTCATAATAAGTAGAAGCCCATATTTAATATGGAATTGGGACGGTAGTTTAATAATAACTCCTTACTTAACCCATCAGGAGACCTAATTCTAATTCTCCTCTAGGTCCTTGTTGTAGCCTATAAATAAGCCTTAAGTCAGCCGCTTCTAAACATGAAAAAAATCTCACATACGATTTTAGAAGAAGTCGGCTGGAATTCTCAAAGGCTCGTTGACCACACAACGTTCCAGAAAAAGGTAAGAAATACAGCAGAAGATTGAGAGGTCGAGGTTCCATATCGATCCTTCAATATTCAGGCCTGTTTCGCCCTTGTTCCATGGTGAAAGGTATGACATGTTTTATCTGCTGCGCTTGTCATATCTTGCATGGATCTCGAATGAAAAGTGCATAGGGCAGGCGATCCGATGGTTCCATCAGCTTAATGTACATTACTGATTGTACAAGGCCCGATTTTGTATGTTCGGTGAATAAGTTGAGTAGATTCATGAGCAATCTAAGTAGTGAGTATTGGAAAGCTCTCATGAGAGTCTTGAGGTACTTAAAGTATACTCTCGACTTAGGCTTGCATTACATGAAATATCCTATCGTACTTGAGGGATATAATGATGCAAATTGGATTTCAGACATAAATGACTCTTTTTCCATAAGTGAATATGTATTCATTATAGTTGGCAGAGACGTGTCGTGGAAGTCCATAAAACAAACGTGTATAGCTTGTTCCACCATGGAGTTCGAGTTTATAGCCTTGGACAAAATAAGAGGAGAAGCCAAATGCCTTAGTAATTTTCTCAAGGATATTCCATATTGGAATGAACCTGTACCAACCGTGATGGTACATTACGATTGCCAAGCTACCATAGGTAGGGCAATGAATAATATGTACAATAATAAGTTGAGGCATATATGTCAACCACACAACACCATGAGGTAATTGATTTCGACCCGTGTGACGTCAATCAATTACGTAAAGTTGAAAGAAATTTACCGATCCCTTGGTGAAATGATTAAATCAAGATCAAATGAACAAGTTGTTAGGGGGAATGAGATTAAAATCCACAACTTAAGAAAACTTTCTTATTGGAAACCCAACCGTGGAGATTGGAGATCCCAAGAACATAGTTCAATGGGAAAACTAAGTTGGTTGGAAAACACTTGAGAAATAAACCATTCTTTAGAAAGTAAATCAAGTGTTGAGTCTACAAATGTGGTGAGGATAAGTCATATGATTTTTAATGATTCCTAAACACCTCAAGGAGGCAGAGTATGGTAGGATACTTGAAAGGATATCACCTATATAAGTGAGAATTGGTGGCAGTTTTTAAATGAACACTTATGAACCAAAGATGTGTCAATAACCAAAGAAGATAAAAACATGAGAACAAAGGTGTTGAGGCTTTGTTGTGTGTTCGTTGTTGACTTGGTGTACACAAAGGTAGAGTAGTTCAATGCACTATGTCTATTAAATCGTCGGTAAACCCAATGACGTTCACTTTGGAAAGTTTAACGCCAAAAGCCACATAACCTTATACAACACGGTCTCCCGAGGATTGGGCTTCATGTCTGCATTCATGCATTAATCTTCACTCATATGGGGGATTGTTGGAAAATTGGTTGTTATAAATGGTGGGTGGCACCACTTTGACCAATGGTTAAGTGACTAAATGTTAATCATTTTAAGAATTGGTTGCCAAAAGATTAATCTACGTTTGGAGTAGATAATTGAGGTATTTTGAATCACCACAAGTCAATTTTTTGTGAGTGAGAAATTAAGCATCTAAATTGGCCACTTGAAATGAGAATGTGAAGGTCTTAAGTGTGGGAAAGAAGGTTAACCATCCCATATAAGAAAATAGACCTTGGAAATGCAAGTATTAAAGAAGTCATGTGAAGTGGCTTAGTAATTAATACACTCTTTGAGTGGTATGCTTGTGCAATATATACACACGGCTTGGATTGGCTCTACACGGCATGGCTCGTCATAGTCTGGGACCCAACTCGACCTCAGCTGTTGGCCTTGGTAATTGGACTGTGGGTTGGACTTCGGCAGATGGGGCTCGAGTTTTACCCGACCCGCTTGATCTTTTTGGGCCATGGTTCCAGTGTCGTGGACGAGTTGTAGCATTGCAGCACCCGGCCAAGCATTCAGTGTGCTGCATTTCAGCCCCTACCGTGGGTACAGCGAGCAGGTTACAGCACCCGGCCAAAGGTACAGCGTGCTGTATTCCAACCCCGATTGTGGGTGCAGTGTGCAAGTTACAACATCCTGCTGAGGATGCAGTGTCAAGTTGCAGCATATGTTTTTTTTTGTTGTTTTTTTTTTTGAACGAGACATTTCCTTGCGTTTAAAGACTCATTATTGGGCAACTACTTCCCATTAATTCTCAGGTATAACCCCGATGGTGGAGACTTATATATAGGGGTCATCATACATCATTTTTGACACATAGAAAAACACGAAACATCAAGTTTTCCATTTGCATCTTGCTCAGTTCTCTAAACACCTAATGATACGCACGATCCAGTGAGCACTATCTTGAGCATATCTCGTCTAAAGGAGAAAGGACTTCCTTGACTCGACTTAAATATTATTCTGTTGTTACATCTTTGTAATAAAATAGGTTGTCATATAAGTCACTGTTATTTGTTTCTTTCTTTCTCTGTTCGACGGGTTTTATCCTTACACCATGTGTAACTTATAACATTCACAAGTCATTTATCTTCTGTGAAGGTTTTAAAATAAAAAGATTTATATTTATCAAGATATTGAATTTATTCTACAGCTATACAAAATTTTCCATTACGAAAGAAAAGAGTAATTAATCAGTACCTAAATTTATATATTTATATAACAAGAACTACGAGACATATACAATAGAGTTATAGAAATAGGAAACAAAGAAGTGAACTTTTTGATTAGCAGACTTGCATCTATTATATATACCAATGCATTCTAAATCCTCCCTCGAATTAAGGAGGTATATTGGAAATAAGAACATTGGATGGCAAGATCATAGCGATATATCTCCTTCAATTATGCATATTAATTAATTTAGCAGATATGATGGCAAGCATGATGGATCTAAATGATTCTGATGAGATGTAACCCGATTTCTATTATATTTGGATAACAATATTTAATTATACATAGTAATTAATTTAGCAGATATGATGGCAGATCTAAATTATATATTCTTGTGAGTCTTATTTAAGCAATCCCCTTGTTGGGCACACATGAAAGAGGGACGTGCAGTTTGTTGCTAATATCAAATAATAATTAATGTTATCTTAATGATTGAGTATGATCTACTTTCTGTCATTATTAATTGAAATAAATTAAATCCTAGTCAAACAATTATTTGAAAATTAGCTAGTTTGCGAATGTTGAACTATAAATATGGCCGTAATCGTTCTCCCTGAATCATCATTTAAAGTTGATAGAAATAATAGTTGGTTAAGATTGATCATCAGTGATGGCAAACACAAGAGTGATTAGGATTGCATGTATTTTCATAATATTGTTTATGATAGCTTGCATGAGTCAGGCTCAAGCGGCGCCACCTTGATGCACCACGCCGATCAATGCTCGACATCGGCAAGCTCCTTAATGGTCTAGGGCCCCTTCTTGAGAAGGCAAAGAAGCCATTGCCCTGAAAGCTCCTTTTTTCTATTATCCAAATTAATTTTCTCATAAATTAGTAATGATCTTTTATCATTATTAATATATTCTCAAATTAATGATGAGTATTTTAACTGTTCCACATTGTGTGATCCAACTTTGAATTGGATAGTTACAAGTCTCTTTCATGTTATTTGTAATATTTGCGACTCAATTTTTATTATTGTTGTGTGATTTCATTTTCTAATGGTTTTCTTATTTAATGCAGTTTGATGATAATATGATATTAATTTTTTTTTTTGTTGTTGGTTTTTTTTATACATGCGTGTACTTTATTATAGTTGAAGGGACCCTGTTGGGAATCGACCGTGGTCTCACCGATGGCTCAGATATCCAGAGCCTATTCCGTATCAATCACATAGACAGTGTAATAGTTGGTGGGAACAACATAGATATCAGAATCACAAAGATTCACAGCCCCAAACCCAAAAGGACCCGTAACCCCTCACTTCAACCCTCACACTCTCTTGCTTGGATGAGGAACTCACAAAGAGAAGATGATAGAAGGAGAAGGATCAGTTTTGTTTCTCTTTTTTCTTACCAAAAACTCAGCCTGGAAAACCCCATAAGAAGAAGAGGGAAGAGGGGAGAGGAAGAGGAAGGGTTATCTCGGAAAAGGGGGAACAAGGGAGACTTACCGTTGCAAGGCGTAGAGAGGAGCAATAGGGTTATGGGACTAAGGGTTACAAATATGGGCTGGGCTTACAGGAGACTTGAAATAAATCAGAGGCCCAGCAAAAATTGGGCCAACAAATTCCAACATTCTCCACCTTTCGCCCAACACACCTACACTGTCTGATCGAAAAACGAAATAGTGGATTTATCATCGCCAAAACACCTGCACACATAAACACAAAGTTAGTGCAGGACACGAATATGCACAAAGCAAGAATTTTACAAAGACAGGCACAAAGCCACTTAAGTGACACAAAGTCGGCAAGAAAACAGCAACACATATGGGTATAATAGATTAATCAGGCAGCACAAAATTCAGAGACTTCATGCAGGACTGAAATTTCTCCAAAGATAAACGCTTAGTACCCATATCAGCAGGATTAAATTGAGAAGGAATTTTCTCCAAAAGTACAACCCCTTTCTCAACAATATCTCTTATAAAATAGAACCGTACATCTATATGTTTAGTCCTATCATGAAAAACAGGATTTTTGCACAATTGAATTCCAGATTGACTATCAGAATAAACAGTTACATCACCATTCAAATAACCAATCTCAGAAAGCAAGCCCTTTAACCAAATAGCTTCCTTTAAAGCCTCAGTTACAGCAATATATTCAGATTCAGTAGTAGAAAGAGCAACAATGTGTTGGAGCTGTGACTTCCAACTAATGCAAGAGCCACACAAAGTGAACACATATGAAGTGGTGGATTTTCTATTGTCCCTATCATTAGCATAATTAGAGTCCACATAACCAGCCAGATTTACACCTTGAACAGAATATGAAAATTTCAGACTCACATTCAAAGAGTGCTTAAGATATCTAAGCAACCATTTCATAGCTTCCCAATGAATTAAACTAGGGTCAGCTATATACCTGCTTAAACAACTCACAGAATATGCAATATGGGGCCTGGTACTAATCATAAGATACATCACAGAACCAACAGCATTAGAGTAGGGCACCTTAGTCATTTCAGCAATTTCAGAGTCTGTCTTTGGGGACAAATTCTTACTTAACACAAAGTGGGCAGCAAGGGGCACAGAAGCAGGTTTAGCATCAGACATAGAGAATTTACTCAAAATCTTTTTCACATAGGAACACTGATTTAAGAGCAAAATTTTGTTCTTTCTGTCTCTAACAATATTCATCCCTAAATTTTTTTTAGCATCACCAAGATATTTCATGTCAAAGTTGTCACTCAAACATTTTTGAACATGTTCAATAGATTCCAAACAAGGACTCACCAAGAGCATATCATCAACATAAATTAGTAAAAAGAGGGGAACAGAGACATTCACTTTGAAGTATAAGCAATGATCATATGCTCTTCTTTTAAAATTCAAAGATTGCATGCACTCATCAAATTTCTTATTCCACTGCCTTGGTGACTGTTTTAATCCATACAAAGATTTTTTTCAACAAACAGACATGGTTAGGTTTATTAGGGTCAACAAAACCATCAGGTTGTTTCATATATATATCCTTATCTAGGTCACCATGCAAAAAGGCAGTTTTTACATCTAATTGCTTCAGTTCCCAATCAAAATGAGCAACTAAGGCAAGCATGATTCTCACAGTGACAAATTTGACAACAGGAGCAAAAATTTCAGTATAATCAATCCCTTCTTTTTATGTAAATCCTTTGGCCACAAGTCTAGCCTTAAACCTAACATTTTCACCTTCATCTTTAACCTTATACAGCCACTTACAGTCAACAATAGAACAATGAGCAGGCTTAGGCACAAGAGTCCAGGTTTTATTAACATGCAAAGAGTTCATTTCATCATTCATAGCATCTAACCACTCATTTGCATTTTCAGATTTCAAAGCTTCCTTATAAGACTTAGGTTCACAATTATCCAAAGTTTCAAAGGAATTAAAAGCATGTGAATCAATGTGAAAATCTTCAAATCTAGCAGGCTGCCTAATATTCCTTCTAAGTCTATCCCTTGCAAGTTGATAGTTTTCAAGTTCATTTTCAGCATTAATCACATCAACATGTTCATCAAGCACATTATTTTCAGAATCAAGATTAGGAGTATCAGATATAGGCAAAATAGGAGGCTCCACCTTAAAAGGAGCAGCACTAGAATCAGGCAAAGGCACAGAAGCAGATAAACATGGAAAGTCAGATTCATTAAAAATGACATCTCTGCTTATTACAACTTTAAAACCAGGTTCATCCCTCAACCAAAGCCTATAACCCTTCACACCATCAGGATAGCCTAAGAAAACACATTTTTTAGATCTTGGATCAAGTTTATCAACCTTTTGACGAACATAACCAGCACAACCAAATATTCTCAAATTTGATAAGTCAATAGGTTTGTCAGACCATACAGATTCAGGACACTTACCATTCAAAGGCACTGAGGGAGACCTATTTATGAGATAGGCAGCAGTACAAATTGCTTCTCCCCAGAACTTTTTAGAAAGTCCAGAAAAGTTTAACATACTTCTCACCCTTTCTAACAAAGTTCTGTTCATTCTCTCAACCACTCAATTTTGTTGAGGAGTGTAGGGGACTGATTTATGTCTTTGAAGGCCAGAGTCTGCACACAACTTATCCAATAAGTTATTGCAGAACTCAAAGCCATTATTAATCCTTAAATATTTAATTTTCTTACTTGTCTGATTTTCAATCAACATTTTCCAGTTTTTAAGGTTTTCATACACATCAGATTTATGTTTTAGCAACATAACCCACACTTTTCTGAAAAAATCATCAATCACAGACAAAAAATACAACTTACCACCATGTGTAGGGACAGAGGCTGGTCCCCACACATCTGCATGCATATATTCAAGTATTTCAGAGCACTTAGACAGATTTGGGGAAGGGGAAATAGGGAAACTGACTTTGTGTTGTTTACCTTTCACACATGATTCACAAAAAGGCAAGCAAGACAGTTTATCATTACCAAACAAACCAGCTTTGTACAATAATTCCAGCCCTTTACTACTCATGTGACCTAGCCTACAATGCCATAATTTAGTTTTATCTTCTTTAACAGCATTAACTGAGGCAGCTAGGGATTTAACAAAGCATACATACAAGTTATTTCTCTTTTCAGCTTTAAGGATCACTAGAGACCCTTTTATTATTTTCATTGCACCATTACCCCATTTTCCTTCCAAACCATCATCTTCCAAAGCAGCACAAGAAATCAAATTATTACACAGATCAGGCACATGTCTAACATTTTTAAGAGTAAACTCACAGCCTGAATCACAAATTATAGAAATGTCACAAATTCCCATAATTTTGCATTTCTTTTCATTTGCTAGGGAAACATAACCATTGTTAACATCCCTATATGATTTAAACAGTGTTTTAAAAGGTGTCATGTGAAAGGTGCAACCAGAATCAACTAGCCATTCACTCTCACAAAGAGAAGAAGACAAAACAGAGTTCACACAAGAAACATCACATGATTCAGTTACCATAAACACATCCTCATTACTGTTATTCTCATTTACAGATGCCTTATTAGCCTATTCTTTTTGTTTCTTAGGACAAGCATTAATGTAATGATTTGGATCACCACAATGATAGCATCTTCTATTTTTAGGTCTAGACTGAGAATTAGGTGAATTTTCAGTCTTTTTCTTTTCAGATTCTTGGTTAGTTTGGTTGTTGGAAGGCTTTTGACCCTTAGGCATAGACCTTCCTCTAACAAACATCACCTCACCCTTATTATTTGGATTAGTTTTTAGATCCATTTCTTTACTCTTCAGACCATTTATAACAGTTTCTAATGTAACCTGATCTCTACCGTATTTTATAGCAGATTTAACATCATTATAAGAATCAGGTATAGCATTCAAGAGCACAATAGGGGTGTAATCATCAATATTCTTATCACCAATTTTCTTAATATCTTGAACTAGTTTAGTAAACACATCAAGATTTTCTTCAATATCCTTATTCAAATCAAGTTTAAACCTGAAGAACTTTTCAAGCAAGAACATTTTATTTGGCAGAGAGGTTTCAACATACAATTCTTGCAATTTATCCCACAAGGCCTTAGCACTTTTCTAATCTCCTACTTTTCTTAACACACAATTAGAAAGATTAAGAATAATGGATGAGTATGCAAGCTCATCCATCTATGCTCTTTTCTCAAGAGTATCAGATTCAGAATAGGCAAGACTTATACATTTAAACACACGTTGTTGTACCAAAATACCTCTCATTTTCTGTTGCCATATACCGAAATTAGAACGGCCATCAAATGGAACCAAGGTATATCCAGACAAGGTAGCCATCATACAAAGTGCATAGAGGTTAAAGTATCACACAGATACAAAAAACACAACCAAAAAAGGCTTTGTATACACCAAGGATTTCCTAGTTCTCAGCACTGATTTATCAATAGAGCAGGGGGTCACTTGGTAGCCTTTATGACAGAAAAACAGAATCAAGACAGATTCACAAAAAATTACCAGAAGATTCACAACGGAAGCAAAAACAGACAATCACATAGAAAGACTAAAAAAAAAAACTACCAGCACAAAAAACCCCAAACCTACCCGTTTTAAATGGTATCTACAGAGGCTAGGGTTTTCAGCGAAGTACCTGAGCAGGTCCTAAAGTATGGAAGACCCGACTTACCGAAAGGATCCTGAAACGGCTCACGTCGGGCAAAGGCGCGATGGGAGGGCTGCCAAGGGGGCAGAGGAACGTCGTTTCCAACACTGAGCACAAATCAGAAAACAAAAGAGAAGAACACCCAACACAGAGTCAGATAAAAAACAAGAGCCCTAGATCTATACAGTGTTCACAAAAAGCACACAAATCTGCCACGAGATAAAGAGACCACGGTTACTCGAACCGTGGCTCTGATACCACTGTTGGGAATCGACCGTGGTCTCACCGATGGCTCAAATATCTAGAGCTAATTCCGTATCAATCACATAGACAGTTTAATAGGTGGTGGGAACAACACAGATATCAGAATCATAAAGATTCACAGCCCCAAACCCAAAAGGACCCGTAACCCCTCACTTCAACCCTCACACTCTCTTGCTTGGATGAGGAACTCACAAAGAGAAGATGATAGAAGGAGAAGGATCAGTTTTGTTTCTCTCTTTTTTCTTACCAAAAACTCAGCCTGGAAAACCCCATAAGAAGAAGAGGGAAGAGGGGAGAGGAAGAGGAAGGGTTATCTCGGAAAAGGGGGAACAAGGGAGACTTACCGTTGCAAGGCGTAGAGAGGAGCAATAGGGTTACGGGACTAAGGGTTACAAATATGGGCAGGGCTTACAGGAGACTTGAAATAAATCAGAGGCCCAGCAAAAATTGGGCCAACAAATTCCAACAGACCCCATAGCAATATTGTTAAAAAAATATATGATCATTTCTGTAACACCAAGAATTTTTTTTTTCTAACTATATATGATATAAATATATATCATAGGTTATATTACATTAGGGTGCACATTAGTATAATTGGATAAGTAAAGGGTAAGTCAAAAATCTTCTAGAAGCTATCAATCATAGAAAGTTGGAAATGATAAGATATGTATGTTGACTCTATCACCATTTTTCCTACTCCATCATTCTTGAACAAAATTAAGGTCAAGCTATTCTCTCTCATTTCCTCTTATTCACCGATCTCCACCGACCAACCCCTTCATCATCGGACAACTGAAATTCGCCGAGGTAACCGGATCATGTTGTAGACCTCGCCGAGCTCATCGTAAAGATGGGTTCGAAACTTCGAACCACAGCCGTTTTCTCTCACGGCTGCTCTCTCTCTCTCTGATTTCTTTTCCTCTTCTTTGCTGTCTTTGAAACTCTATCTGCCGTCCCTGTAGCTGCCGGTTCGCCGTCGAGTCGTGGTGTGGCCGACGTGAAGCTCGCGCCGGCGAGTCAGATGGAGGACCGCCGCTGGAAGCGGCGGCTGTGCGGGGCTGAGCTGTGTTCAGTCCTGCTGTGTTTCAGCCGTGTGTGAGTCGGTGTTTGTTGTTTGGTTGGTATGTGGGTGTTCGTCTGTGTTGGGTTTTGGTCGAAATGGGTATGTTTGTACGTGTCTTGAGCAGGACGTTTCTTGAGCATGAGCAGGACGTGTCTTGAGCAGGACGTGTATTGAACAGGATGTGTTGGTGTCGTGTAGGGTGTTGTTAAGGTGTGTGTTGCGTGCTGAGGAGTCGCCGGCGACTGGAAGTCGCCGACTGCAGCGAACTGGTGGCAGGAGGAGCGGCTGGGGAAGGGGGAGTTTGGGTTGGGGTTTATTTTGTGAATTTTATACAACTAAGGGGCTAACTTACAAATATCCATTTTTGCTAAAAATTGAATTGAAGCCTAAGTATTTTATGAAATTACAAATTTCCCCATAAGTATTTTTAAAGCATGTTTAACCACTGAATTATAGATAATAACAAACGAACCCTTAAATTTATTGAAATTACATAGCTTTCTCTATTATTGATGATATTATGCATTTTCTCTCTAGAGTTATTGATTTCATGATAATGAAATTTATGGACTTATAATATATTGGAATTATAGATGTATTATATAATAAATAGAGTTTGGTAAATGAAATCGAGCTTTATAAAAATGGCAAATAAAGATTGTATTAACTAATATTATGTTAATTAGACCTCTTTATATTACCAATTAGGATATAAAACCCTAGAATTCTTATCGAAGTAATTAAGGAAGCTTAGTGTTAGAAAGGATTTTGGACTCGAATAATATTACGATAATTCGATTAAATTCTAAGTCGAACCCTTATGATTGTAGGCGAGACGCAGGAGTTTGCACCCTAGATAGCTTTTGGAGCTTTAAGCCTTTTGACTGTCTACTTTAAAGGTGGGGGTAATTCCTTTAAATTATGTTATTATACAGTTTATGCTATTAATATATGCAAGCTCATAAGATTATTATTAAATGTGAATGTGATTGATAAATGATTAAAGTTAAGTGATAGATTGTGATTTTTAATTGATTGAGTTATTTTATGAAAATTCTGATGATTTATATTAATTGATGAATTTTGATTATTAATTGATTGAGTTATTTGACGGAAATCTTGAAAATTGAAGAATGATTGTTTATGGATTGAATTGATTGGATTGATTGAATTGTTTGATGGAGATATATGTGAGTTATAAAAATTATCGGGTTTAAGTTCCGAGGTAAAGGGGTAACGGATAAATGAATGATTGGGATAAATGTTTACATTATTGAATGATTTAATCCACGTGATGGATTATGATTGTTAATTGATTGAATTGTTTAATTGAAATTCTAGTGATTGATAAAATGTTGGGGGTTTATATTATTGAAGGATTCAAGTTATGTGATTTGATGATAGATTGAGATGATTGTTTATTTTATTGGATGATTTAAATAATGTGATGGGTTGTAGGTATTGATTGATTGATGTGTTTGATTGAGGTAGTTGTGATTGATGAAAATGATCGGGTTTGAGCTCCGAGATTGAACATGTTTGAACCTCTATATAATGAAAAGGGTTTGAGCCCCTATACAATGAACGGGTTTAAGCCCCTATACCGAGAATGATCGGGTTTGAAACCCGAGATGAATGATAAGTTGGGTTATATCCCATAATTATGAGATAAATGTATGTTAAATGTTTGACTGTTGTGTTTTATGTTTTCATGTTTATATTGTTATATAAGGTGCTCCTATATATGAAGTTACCTCCACTGAGTGTAATCCGTACGCTCACCTCTTGTTATATTCTCTTTTTATAGATCCAAGTTTTTGGTAAGAGAAGTGGAAGGAAGTTGTTCTATCTTTTGTTTGTAAATGACATGTTCGTCATGTTTTAAAACTTTAAATTTGAGGTTGTAAAGTTTAAAGCCGTGAAGCTATATTCTGATGTTATCTTCCGTTGTTTCTGATAAATTAAGTATTTTACGTAAAGGCTTATAAAGAATTTCTATAATGATTAGTTAAATGTTTTTTTTTAAAAAGAAAATTTGATCTTATGTTGAATTGCTGGACGCCCAATTAAATTACAAATTTAATATTTTTTTTAAATCAAAATTGGGGCGTGACAATTTCAATGGCTCTTTACTTTTAATTCATGAAAATATTGATTTCTAATGTCAGCATCTGTACAAATTTGAAAAATTAAAGAAAACAAGTTGAGGATATTTACATTTATTTTGTACATGTCAATATTCCCCGATAATAGGCCCATATAATATAAGCATGCATATAAACTCAAATTCAAATTATTAACCAATTCATTTAATATGAAATTATTTTTATATACTTTTCAATATAGAATCAACTTAATATACAATTGGATATATTTAAATGATAGTAATCAAACACAAAAATATTATGCGGATTATCAATATATATTACACAACATTGAAAATATATTGATATTATCTTGCAGACTATGGATATATATTTCTCAATATCGTAAAATGTTGATATACAAAATTTAACAAAAATCATGAAATCTAAAATACCATTATTGATTAGAGTCTATCGACATATAGTATAAGACAACACTTATTATGAAATTTCAAGAATATTCGATTAAATTATGTTTTCAATTAAATCGATATTTTCAATGTTGATTATAATAATAAGAATGAAATGAGATGTTGAAAAGGTAGATGTTGTTGTTGGAAATTGCAAAAAGTAGAAAAGTAAGATAGATTAATAGAATTTTGAGATCTCATAACAAATATGTAATATATTACTGTGAAGAATTACATAAACCATATATATATATATAATAAAATTATTTTGAATAATATTTGTAATTTTAAGCTTGATATATAATTCTAACTAAATTCTACTAAATAACTTAAAATAGTTACGTATAAAATAAGTAGTTTTTTAAATAATATTATATCGAAAGTTTATTTTATCTTTATAATAATAAAATGATTAAATTACTATACTTCATTTCTTCTTAAATATTATGAGATCATACTGTTTAATTATTATCTATTATGTATATTCGTGTATTATTCCTCGTGGATCAATATTCTAACGTGTCTTCATATGCATCATGTTTCTAATTAATTCTATTACCATAAATCATACATGCATATATTTACTAAACTGAATACGAATTTCAATACAAAGAAATTTTTAGAGCTAAAATTTATGCAAAATAACAAAAATTAATTGTATAAATTCAATTTCATGTGATTAAGGGCACTTAGGCTCACCTTTGTAGTTTTTCTAGTCCCCATAACAACGACATTGATTTCTATTTCCATATGTACCAGATGACGCACAATTACACTTGGTGCAACAAATTCCACAATAAAGAGATATTGATCTTATCATCCCACTTTAGAGCATCGAATGTTACACTTCAATTGACCAAATGGTGAGAGATTGTTTGGAGATCTGCTATTGTTACTCGAACAAGACGGTAAGGGAAAAGTAGGGAGAAAATAAGAGTTGTTGATGATTTCAACTTCGTTTCTCCTCCAACTATATACATATATTGACATTATTTTTGCAAATAGAAATAATTTGTAACAAGAGGTGATTATATTGAAATTTGATTGAGATTTATATGTACTCGGACTTGGAAATGCATGTATGTCATGGAAAAAAATGAAATAAAATAAAATGATTGCAATTTTCGAACACATAATTTTGTTATAACCTTCTTTAATTATATAGTAAGAAGCATTAATAAATGATTGGAAAATAAATTTATGGAATTTGATTAAGGGAGCCTAGGATGAATTTAGATGAGGATGTGTAATAAATTGAGATAAATTATTTTCTAATCACATTGACTGGACGCTATCCATACAGACAATCTTAATTATAAATATGAATTTACTACTAAAACTTACAAAAGTTATTCAATCAAAGCCATTTTTTTGCTGGAATTTATATAAGTTTGTGGAAATTGAAAAATAATTTATAATGTTACCTAGAACATTGGAGATATTCAACAACTCAGCTAATGCGGTAGTATTTTTACTCACTTTGATGTGAACATTTTAAAAAATAAATCAAAAATAAAGGGTATTGTTTTGGAGAAATTTTATATTGATCTACAATTGGCTGATATATTCATAAAATCACTATGTGAATCAAGATTTTTTATTCTCGGAAATGAGCTTGGGATTATCAAGTTATAAAAGAAACCATCAATTCTTGAAGTGGTCAAAGCTGTAACACAATTAGAAAAATATGCAAGAAGTAAGGGGGAATGTTGCATCTATGCCAGGATACAACAAATCTATTTACAGAAAGAAAATACAGCAACCATAAGTTACAACTTGTTTCGGGATACAACTAAAAGATACAACATTTATTGTTGAACACATTTATTATTCTGAAACCTCGTATTGTTGGTGCAACCTTAAAGCTTAATCATTTGAGTAGAAAATTCTCAATCGTATTTAATACAAAATCCACTTTTTCAGAAGTTGAACAGGCGAGAATAACCCTAAAACCCCTAAAGTTTCGATATTTGCATATAGACCCCTCCTTCTTTTTTCATCAACAATTAGATCATGCACTTAAGTTTCAATCATTAAATCAGAACTGTTGACCATGGTATTGCCTAATAGATGATACAACGTATTATCATCTCCTTCGATGATCACTTATTCGAAATCTTAACCTTTAAATTTTTAAGGCAAATTTTTCTCTCTCTCTCTCTCATCAATGGCAACAAGACAAGACTTTATTCTTGAAGAACGCCTTATCAACACCGATTCTCTACAATCTCCAGACAACATATATGATCAATCTGAGATTAAAGAAACCTTGAACTGCATGGAGCGCCACTAAGATATCTGGCTACTGACCACCAAATATGTTGGCTTTTTTGTAACATTAGTGCAGAGTTTCTATGCCTATGCTAGGCTGATAGATGACTTGAAAAAATCATCTTCAAGATGAGTGAAAACGGAAAAGAATACACCTTGACCATTAAGATCATCTCCGACATCTTCTCAATCTCTAGAATTGGACTGACCCCTTCTCAACTTGAAAAATATGGCAATCAATTTTCCTCTAGGATGTGGGAAAAGTTCAATCAGGAGAAGATTATTGGCGCAGTAAAGATGAGTGCTGCCAAGTAAGTGTTCAAGACTGAATACGAATTCCTCCATGATGTCTATGCATACTCCATCAAGGGGAGATGTGGAAGCTTCGATAAGTGCATAGAACTAAGGTTCAGGATCATAACGGTGATCATGAAGAAAGAGGATGTAAATTGGAGCAGATTCTTGCTCAAGAGGATATGGGAGGAGGTTGAGAAGACAACCCCAAGAAGAAGTTTTGGAATAACCATCATCTCCTCCATCCTCTATAAAATGGGTATTGGAGTCATTGATGCTCCGCCTATTCCCATTGGTAAGTTTTTGGGAGAAATGAAGAAGGGCAAAAATAATGAAGAAAAATGAACAAAATACAATGAAGAATGCATCTGTTCAACAAAAAAAGAAGAAAACTATTGTATCCTTGCCCTCCAAGCAGAAAGATCACTCCCCTTCACTCGTTGTAAGAAGCGACCAACTAGGATGTAACAATAGAATACAACAACAAAGAGAATAAGAAGGAAAAGAATGGTGAGACTAAATTCTGAGATTGAGTAATAAGAGAAAAACACACTCCTAACCACGAAGAAAGAAGACCAGAAAACGAACTTTTCCTCCTCAGATGATGATGATGATGATCAAATTACTCTAATCAACAAGAAATAAAAGATAGCCAGATCTGTTCATGCCACAACTGCATATAATTCTGAAGTGGTAGAACCAGAAGAGATAGCTGAACCTGAACATGTTGAACATGTAATTGTTTGCAGCAGCAAGAAGAGAGGAAAGCTGGCCAGAATGGTGAGGAAGATGGCCAAGAAGCAGAAGCAGAAGAGATATGCTACATCAAAGAAACAAGCAGCAAATCCCTCACAAGTTTTGGTTATCTATAATAGAAGGTCTTATGATAGATACTTTATTTTAAGAAACAAACATTGATGATTCCTTCCTGGAACTTTCTACTTAAGAAATTTATAACAGGATAAAAAGATGCTATCAGTTATGGCAATCCAATCTCCTATCCAAATGAGAAATATTGCTGGATTAGGGTCATCGAGAATTCTTGAGGATTGAAAAGATAATCTTCGAGTAGGCTAGAACTGACAATATTCTTACTCTAGTCCAGCTTGAGTTTGTAGAATCCTACAAGTGCAGAAGAAGAAGGAAGAGAAGTCGAGTCAGTTGTGTTGGGTTTTCGATGTTTAGATTTTGATGAGACAAACCAAATATGTAATAAGAAGTTTTATGTACCCCATTTGTTCACCTTGTTTAAGTGAATAAATAGACTAGAATTGAGTCTTATGTTAAGTGTCAAAATGGAGGATGAAAAAGGATAAAGCTGCATCTAAGCCTTAAACGAAGTCATCGCTGCAAGAAGATAAGATACAACATCACTGTAAGAAGATAGGATACAACATCACTGCAAGAAGATAGGATACAAATACAGCATCACTGCAAGAAGATAGAATACAGCATCACTGCAAGAAGATAGAATACAGCATCACTGCAAGAAGATAGGATACAACATCGCTGCAAGAAGATAGGATACAACATCGTTGCGAGAAGATAAGGATACAGCATAGCTGGTTGAAAGAAGATACAACAACACTTCAAAGAGTTAAATCTTCTATAGCAAAGTAAGAAAGGACGGCGTACAGCAATGCTGCAAGAAAAGGATACAGGAGTACTGCTAGAAAGAAGTTACAGCAGCACTGCCAGAAGATACTGCAACCAGGTCTAAGTTACAGCAGCACTGAAAGAAAGTATCAGCTGCACAAAGACCTAGGATACAGCGCAGACTTACAGTCAGTTAAGTTATACAGCGCTAACTACAGACAGTATCCTGCAAATCCTAGGAAGGATAAATGCAGTACGAGAAACGGAGATTTAAGCAAGAATAAAAGTGCCGTTCAAAAAAAAGTCAAAGTAGCAGACACAAAGCCAATAAGAAGATGCCACATGGACTGACACGCTGCAGAAAGCTGCGAGCCGCAACTGCCTCATTAAATGCTCCAAAAGAAAAAGTCAAGTCGCATTAAATGCGAACCATGCTTTGGCCAGGCTACTTTAAATTCAAAAGAGGGATGTCTCCTTCAACGGACATCTTCTCCTACAAGTATAAATAGAGGTCGAGGAGAACTGAAACTGTTACTAAAAATTGAAATCTGCCACTATTCTAAAATACTCCAAGCTTACAAGATTCAAACTTTCAATCCTACGATCAGTTTCAGTCACTCAACCTACCGAAATGAAGCAAGTTCAAGCTAAAGGATTCCTTACGGATTCAGAAGCTCACTTCGAAGCACAAGTTGAAGAAAAACATTTTATCCTTTTAACCTTGTTGCTGTGTGCTTAGGTTGTTTTAGTGGTGTCAAACAATTGATAGGAGAGATCCTTGCTGTTTGTTTAAGTTGTCTAGAGTTAGGCAGCTTCCCTGTGTGGGAGTGTGGAACCCTGTGTGGGTTAGCCTTTGAAGTTTGCAGTTGCTGTGTGTACGCTGGACTTCAGTAGGTGGTTTCTTTGTAAAGTTGATAGATTGTTAAGAGAGTCCTGTAAATCAATCTTGCTTAACAAAGTTCCTGCTCGAGGAGCAGTAGAGTGGACGTAGAAGGATTACACCACCTTCGAACCACTATAAGCCATAAGTGTTTATTTGCTTTCTTTATCTGTGCGCTTATATTCTGCATTTCTCTTATCTCTGTACATAAAACATTTTGAAAGAAGCATTCTTGAGAAAAACAGCCTTGTGTTTTAAAGTTAATTTCCGCTGCGTACAAAACTCCAGGTTACAGCGTGCAGCACTGCATTCTAGCGCTGCAAGCAGTAACCATCTATCGCTGCAAGCTCAAGTAACTTGCAGTGCAGAACGGTTATTTTTTAAGATTCTGAAAATCGACCATGGTTCATTCACCCCCCCTCTGAACCTCGGACACCACTTGGGACCAACAAGTGGTATCAGAGCGAGTTGGGTTAAAAGCCAACTTATCTGGTCACCTACCCAGATCCACCTTTGTCTCACTGTTTTCTCTACATAAAACTCATTTCTTAAAGCATATCATGGATTCCTCCAATCACAAACTACCCATGTTTCCCATAGAGGAATATGACGACTGGAAGATATGAATGCAGGCACACCTTTCAGCCATGAACGATGAGATGTGGACGGTCATAACTGAAGGACCAATAATTCCCATGAAAGTAAACCCAATGTATGGAAGAGACCATGCGGAAGGAGAGCAGCCACCATCGAACTTCCTGATCAAACCACGACAAGAGTGGGGAAACGAAGATAGGAAGAGAGCCAACCTAGATAATGTGGAAAAGAATGCTCTATTTATTACTTTGGATAAAGGCACATTTAGCAAAGTTAAAACCTGCTCTACATCCAAAGAAATATGGAAAAAGTTGGAGCAAATCTGTGAAGGAACTGAGCTCACAAAGGACAACAAAATCTCCAACGCGACCCAACTTTTTGAGCTCTTCGAGATGAAGAATGAAGAGACTCTTGAGCAACTAGATTTGAGATTCACATCAATAGTGAATGAACTAGAAGCTCTGGGCAAACACTACACACAGAAAGAGAAAAACATGAAGGTGTTGAGAGCCCTACCAACGGAGTGGGATAGTAAGACCACTGCCATGAGAGTGTCTATGGACCTGAAGTCCATGAGCACATTCGACCTATTCTCCAACTTGAAAGCATTTGAGTATGATATCAACAGAAGGAGAAATGAGTCAGAGGAGTCAAACTCCAAAGTTACAGCGCTGACGGCCAGAGGAACCAAGGATACAACAACTGCTAGTTGCAGTAAACAGAGTGAGGATACAGCAGAAGTTGCTGAAGAGGACATAGCACTTCTCCTAAAGAAATTCAGGAGATTTATAAAGAGCAACAACAATAGCAGCAACATCAACCTCAACAAGAAGAATGACTTCAGAAGAAGTCATCCACCTCCTCAGGTATCCCCTTCTCCACAGTCAAATACAGGAAACATTGACTTGTACTATAATTGTAGGAAACCGGGACACTATGCAAGGAATTGTCCTTTTCCAACAGTGCACAAATATCCTGAAGGAGAAAGAGAGCAGATGAGAGATAAAAGAAGAGAGGAAAGGCACAAGCTTCGAGCTCTCATTGGAGAGATAGAGAAAGCCAAGGATGCAGTAGTTCCGAAGGAAGTACTGAAAGCTGCAGAATCCTCTGACAGCGACACTGAAACCTCATCCTCTGATGAAGAAGCACTGATATGCCTGATGGCTAGAGATGACGAGGATAGCGAAAAAGATGAGGTAATCTACCAACTGTTGTCCATACCAGAAAGTGAGGAGCTGAACATGATCCACTCCTTGAAAAGGATCATGAGTGACTTTGAGCAGATCAACTCAATTCATGAGGAACTGAAGGTTGAAAATGAGAACCTAAGAATCGATAATGAGATCCTCAAGAGCAAGAACATTGACATTGCCAAGATGCTCGCTGCACGAGAGTCTGATAACTTAAAGTGTAGCAAGCTGCAACAAGAGGTCTCTAGATTGAATCTGCTAGTCACTGAGCTAAAATCTGAGAAGGAAAGCTTGCAGTCCACGATAAGTACTTTCTCTAAATCATCAAAGGACGCAAGAGATTGTATAAATCAAAACAGAAACCCTTTTGAAAAATCAGGTATAGGATACAGCAATCATACCTCTCAAAATACAGCAAGTACATCCAAAGCTGTAAACTTTGTTTAAGCTGAAACTCTAATGGAGAAAGAGTTACTCTGTGACTCTGTAAAGATAGTGAACAAAACAGCAATAACGGATAAGGGGAAGAAACCCCAATGCTCAACTGCAGGAAGTAAGCCTGCATCTAAGAATTGGCTGCAGCAGAAGCCATCTGCTGCATGCAACAAAAGGATGCAGCAACCAACAAAGTTGCAGCATAGAAGAAAATTTCCCATCTATACTGAGACTTGTATGTCTAAACCTCAAAGAGGATATACTCTAGGAAAGTATGATGGAAGACCGCACTACAGAAGTGCTGGTGTCACACATGTTCTTAATATACACACTTCTTATAAGCAGTTTTCCAAGACAACTGCATACAGCTCGAGAACCAATAAATCTTACAGTAAATCTGTTACTGTTAAGAAAGTTTAGATTCCCAAAGTAACTAACCCTAAAGAACCCGTACAAATATGGGTACCTAAATCGGTTTGAAATTGTTACAGGTTACAGTGCCAGATTGCAGCAGTGATGTATGGTATATCGACAGCGGCTGCTCAAGGCACATGACAGGCAGTAAAGACACGTTAAGAGACTTCCAAGAATGCAAAGGACCTAAAGTCATATTTGGAGATGATTCCAAAGGGAGCACAAAAGAAAGTGGATGCCTAGTCAAAGGGAACATAAAGATTAAAGAAGTATCCTATGTAAAAGGACTTAGATACAATCTTCTAAGCATCAGTCAGTTCTGCGACAAAGGATACACGGTGGAATTCAACCTCAACAAATGCTTAATCAAGGACAGCACCACGAATGAAGTAAAGCTTACAGGAACAAGGAGAGAAAATATCTACCTAGCAGACTGGAACTCCGCTACTCAATCAACATGCTTCATTGTGAAAAGTCCACCAGAGCTGAGTTGGCTCTGGCACAAGAGGTTAAGCCATCTAAACTTCAAATCTATCAACAAGCTAGCAAGAAAAGGCCTCGTGAGAGGATTGCCAGACATAGCATACAAGAAAGAGAATGTCTGTGGAGCTTGTCAAAAAGGAAATCAAGTTAAGAGCTCTTTCAAAGATAAGATTCAGAAATCATCTTACAGAATTCTAGATCTTCTACACATGGACCTTTTTGGACCAGTAGAACCAGTAAGCTTGAGTGGGAAGAAGTACTCCCTAGTAGTAGTAGATGACTACTCCAAATACACATGGACGATCTTTCTTGCAAAGAGGTCAGAAACTCAAGAGAAACTACCTTGTCTCATGAAGAAGATTCAGAATGAAAAAAGCTTGAGCATAGTGAAGATAAGATCAGACAGAGGAACTGAGTTCACAAATAAATTTATTGAGAAATTCTGTTCTGATAATGGTATTCGTCATGAATATTCTGCTGCAAGAACACCACAACAGAACGGTGTCGATGAAAGAAGGAATAGAACCCTCAAGGAAGCAGCAAGAACAATGATAGCAGAAGCAGAAATACCCAAAAGATTTTGGGCTGAAGCAACCAACACTGCATGCTACACGCAGAACAGATGTCTAATCATCAAGGATCTTGACAAAACGCCTTATGAAATATGGAATGGTCATACACCAAATATCTCTTATCTGCATATCTTTGGATGCAGGTGTTACATTCTCAACAATGGAAAGAACATCTGAAAACTTTCGATGCTAAATCAGACGAAGGAGTATTTATAGGATACTCTGCTGTAAGTAGAGCTTTCAGAGTTTTTAATAAGAGAATCCTGGTGGTAGAAGAATCGATACATGTGGTGTTTGATGAACCACATTGTGATAAAAAGAAGTTGGAAGAACCACCTGAAGAGTCCGCTCCAAAGAAAGAGAATGTTGTACCCTATATAGAAGGAGTTCTGCCTACAGGAGAAGATAAAGAAGAAGAAGCTACAACTCTGGATGCAGCGGATATTCTTACAGCAGCAAAACCTCCTGCATTACAGCAACAAAATGAGCAAGCTACACCAACACATGTCTTTGAACCACATAGGACATGGCTAAGGAATCATCCAAGAAATCTCATTATAGGAGATCCATCCATTAGTGTAAGAACAATAAGATCCATCCCACATGAAGCAATGTTTGCATGCTTCATATCTCAGTTAGAACCTAAGGATGTTGAAGAGGCACTGCAAGATAGCAACTGGGTGCAGGCCATGCAAGAAGAGTTGAACGGATTTGAGAGAAATCAAGTATGGCAATTAGTTGCAAGACCAACTCATCAAGAACTAATTGGAACAAAGTGGGTATTCAAGAACAAGTTAGACGAGTCTGGAATTGTTGTAAGAAAAAAAGCAAGGTTAGTTGCTAAAGGATACTGTCAGGAAGAAGGAATTGATTTTGATGAGACTTTTGCTCCAGTAGCAAGGCTGGAAGCAATAAGGATTTTCCTAACCTATGCAGCGTACATGAATTTCAATATCTATCAAATGGACGTCAAAAGCGCATTCCTGAATGGTCTCCTTACAGAGGAAGTGTATGTTGAACA
Organism: Scutellaria barbata; assembly: GCA_028654395.1. Taxonomy (NCBI): domain Eukaryota; kingdom Viridiplantae; phylum Streptophyta; class Magnoliopsida; order Lamiales; family Lamiaceae; genus Scutellaria; species Scutellaria barbata. The sequence goes on along the minus strand of CM053651.1, from coordinate 6,937,947 downwards.
ACCTCCGGGCTTCGAAGATCAAGCAGAAGAGAAGGTGTTTAGGTTACAAAAAGCTTTATATGGACTGAAGCAAGCACCAAGAGCATGGTATGACACCTTATCTCTTTATCTTCTGGAAAATGGCTTCCAAAAAGGAACAATCGACAAAATGCTGTTTAGGATACAGGACGGAGAAAGTGTACTATTAGTACAAATATATGTGGATGACATTATCTTCAGATCCACAAACAAAGAGCTATGTGAGAAATTCTCCAACCTAATGCAGTCAAAGTTCGAGATGAGTATGATGGGAGAATTAAGTTTCTTTCTCGGACTGCAAGTAAAACAGCTACCTACAGGGACCTTCATCAATCAAGTCAAATATACAAAGGAACTCATCAAGAAATTTGGCATGGAGAATGGAGCAGCAACGTACGTTCCCATGTCCACATCCATAAGTCTTGACAAAGATGAGGAAGGCAAAGATGTTGACATAACCAAGTACAGACGACTCATTGGATCATTGTTGTATCTTACAGCAAGCAGGCCAGACATTTGTTTGCAGTAGGAGTCTGTGCTAGGTTCCAAGCAGTACCAAAGGAATTACATCTGTCAGCAGTAAAAAAAGTGATTAAATATCTGAAAGGAACTCAGGAAGTCGGCCTATGGTATCCTAAGGAAGGAGGATTCAAGCTTAAAGGCTACTCCAATTCAGATTATGCTGGCTGTAAAATTTATCGAAAGAGCACCAGTGGGATGTGTCAACTTCTGGGAAACAGACTAGTATCATGGTTCTGCAGGAAGTAAACCTCTATCGCAACCTCTACAGCAGAAGCAGAGTATGTTGCAGCAGGAAGTTGCTGTGCGCAGATTCTCTGGATACAACAGCAACTTAGAGATTATGGGATAGAAGAAAAGAAGACTCCAATTCTCTGTGATAATACGAGTGCTATTGCAATTACCCATAATCCTGTATTTCACTCAAGAACTAAGCACATCGATATACGTCATCACTTTATAAGAGATCATGTTGAAAAGAAAGACGTCGTGCTTGAAAAAGTTCATACGGATCTCCAGCTTGCAAACATCCTCACCAAGCCTTTGAGTGAGTCTAGGTTTTCTATGCTTCGAAACGAGCTGGGAATTCTTAAGTTGTGAAGAGAAAGGAAGATGCAGAAACGTAGGGGGAACCTCTGCATGCTTGTGAAAAGCAGTAATAACGGTACTGTAAGCTACGTGTGAATACAGCACTGGGTTCAGACAGCGCTGTAACCTACATTCTTATAGTACAGCAGTTATCAAGAATTCAAGCAGCACCAGGTTGCAGCATTTATTTCAAAGAAGTATTGATTACTCTGCAACCTCGTACTTGAAATACAGCAACCTTAAAAAGACATTTATTTAGGCGGCAAATGGCATGTCTTTCAGCATTTAATGCATGTCTGCGTGTGTTAGGAAGTGGAAATGGCACTGTCAGAAACCCACGCGCCAAGTAATTATTGCGACGATTTGACATCTCCGCTTTTTCCTGAACCACAAGATCAACTCCATGATTTATCTTAACCGTTGATCTTACTCACGTCCCTTGAGAACCGCCATAAACTCCATAACCGTGTCTTTTGAATTCAATATTCACCATCTTCCAAGGAGAGAAAACGCTCTGTGCGAAAAAGCTTCCAAGTGCAAATCTTTGAGTTTTCTCTTTCTCTCTCAAATCAAAAATCTTCAATGGCTGCCCGACGCACTATTGTTCTTGATGGGAGGCTGATCAACCAAGAACACATCTACTAATCAGGGCTATACAATAACGCCCTTCTGAAAAGGATTTTTGATGCTCTTCAACAGACCCAAGTCCTAGGGTTGTTGACCACCGTCTACGCTGGCTTTTCTATGGAGTCAGTACAGAGATTTTACGCCTACGCCAGGCAGGCAGAGGAAAGGAACTGCATCCTGTTCCGGATGGATGTAGATGGAGAAGAACGGTCTTTGACCGTTAGGCACATCTCCACCACCTTCAGCATCTCCGCTGCAGGTCTTACCCCCAGCCAGTTGACAACATATAGGGAGGCATCGGCTCAAGAGATGTGGGATCTCTTTCGAGCAAGGGATGCAGGGGCTGAGATCAAGAGAAGCGCCCCCAAGAAGCTCTTCAAATCGGAGTTTGAACTTGTCCACGACATCTGTGCATACTCCATCGAAGGAAGGACTGGGAGTTATGAAAAATGCACGGATCTCCGGTTCCGGATCATGTCTGCGATCATGGTCGGAGAAAAGGTGAACTGGGCAAGGTTCATCATGAAGAGGCTGTGGGAGGAAGCAGAGAAGATAACGGAGCGTCGGAGCTACGGTATCACCATCTGCTCTCTGCTCTGCAAGCTTGGCATTCAACTTGCAGCACCCGTCCCCATTCACATCGAAAAGTATCTCGGGGAGAAGAAGAAGGGCAAGACCCAGCCGAAGGCTGCAGGAGCATGAGTTGCTAGGAAGAAAACCAAAGACAAAAAGAATGCAACTCTTGCTCTGCAAGATGAAGCTGCAGGCAGCGGGGATGAAGCCGAAGAAGAGGACCCTTCGAGTCTTCTTCCTGTTATCAAGAGGAGTTCAGGGAAGGCTGTACCTGAACTTGAATCATCTTCCCCAGATGATGACGCACCCTTAGTAAGAAGGGCTCCACGCAGCAAGAAGATTGTTGCTGCTATTGCGGATGTGTCACATCAGCCCAGGGATAAAGGTGACTCTCTTGATTCCCAACTCTCTACACCTAATATGGTTATAGTTGACCTTGCGGATGAGTCACATCGGCTTCAAAAGCCATATCAGCACCGGGTCGAGCCAAATGAAGAAGAAGCTCGTCTACAAACAGAAGCTTCAGTGCTCGATCCCACCTTTCCAGCGGCTAGAAATATGGCTGCAGAGTACTCTCTCTGGAGGGAGATGAGGCTGGCTAAGGGGGAAATCCTGTTGAAGTGGAAGGATTTCCTGACAGTCGAGCAAGCTGTCCTGGAGTGGGCCAAATCAGAGGATATTCTGGCACTCCTGCAACCTGACTTTGCAGCAAGAGTTCAAGAGCTCGAAGGATGCAGTGCTGCACAGGGAGCAAAGGACAAGGGAAATGGTAAAGCTCTTACAGAATCCGACTCTGCAGAGCTGCCGATGAGAGCAGCAGTGGAAGATGCGCAGGTCTTCCTCGCCCCAGCTGCGGAGGCTGTAAGAAGGGACGATGACGTCACATTTGCTCGAGAGCAAATCGACACCTTGGGAGTGGAGCAAGCTGAAGAAGCCATGCTGCAACAGGCGCTGCAACAAAGCATGAAGGAAACCAGAATGCAGCACACTCCAAGGAGGATGTGGGGAGAAGGAAGTTCAAGTATTCATCTGACGAACTCCCCTGCATATGAGCAAGTAGTTGAGGGCCTCTCCAACATTGTCATACTGGATCGCTTGGAGGAGGAGGAAGCTCAACTACTGGATTATGGCGATTCCCCAATTCATGAAGTTGAAGATGCTGCTCATGCAGATTCTGAGGGGGAACCAACTGCCATAATCAGGGATGTCATCTTTGATATCTCTGAAATTGTCGATGAAGCATCTACGGAGGAAGTTGCAGAGGCGGTACTCCCTGCACTGGATGCGACAGCAATGCAGCAGGCGACCACCCAACAAGAGGATGCAGCTGAAGAGCCAAATAGGGTGGAAGCTGAGATTCTTGCAGCAGTGAAGCATACAGTGCTGAAAGCTGTGGACGCTGCAGGAAACCAAGCAGAGCTGCAAAAACCCATTCTTGCAGCAGAAATTGTCGAAGTTACAGGACCGGCCGAGAAGACGGGGTCTGTTGAGAAGACCTCTGTGGAGAATGTTGTTCAGACAACACTCCCTGAGGGTGAGAAGACCTCAGGTAGGGAGGCTGTTCAGACAGTACCCACTGAGGATATTGAAGCTGAAGCTGAGGTAACCCCAGTGCAGCTAGAGACACATCGAGAGGAGGTTGATGCTGCAGCTGCTGCATGCTCTCAAGAACCTTCCAAGATTACAGCAGCAGAGGTTACTATGGAAGCTGAGGTCTCTCATGCCGACTTCGCTAGGATGATAAAGGAACGCAACATAGCGGTTCATGGGCCAAAATCTGGCGGAGCAGTTCCTGTTCAAATCTCATCCGGCGAAGAGGAGGCTGATGAGGAAGAAGAAGAAGAAGAAGGAGAAGAGCACCCATCCTCAAGCTCTACAAGCTCTCAACAACCATGAGGATGAGGTTGCTACTGAAGATTCGAGGTAGGATGCAGCACCAGTATGTCAAGATGTTATTCCATTTGCTGCATCCACTGCTGCCTCGATGAGAAGAAATTCGGGATTGACCCCTGATGAATCTATCAACCGAGTTGAAGCTGCTGTTAGACATCTGCTGCATGCTCTCCAAGAGCATGAGTCTACCATGCACAACAGTCTCAGGGTCACTGCCCAATTCCATGCTGAAACCATGATAGGTTTTAAGAAGGACCTCGAAGTGCTGCCTGATATGATTAAGTCGAATCTTGCTGACCATGCAAACAGGCTGTACTTCGATCGGGTCAGGCTGGAGAAGGAGTTGAAGGTCGATGCTGCACTGACGCGCCAAGAGATCAGGCAATGCAAGCAGCATGCTGAAAATGCCTCAACCAGACTCAACTCTCACTCCCAAGTCCTGGAAACACTTCTAGATCGTGTATATGATCAATCTCAGAGAACCAGAAGTGTGGACGACCGTTTGGGGAACCTGGAGCTGATCGTGGGAGAACTGAGGGACATCATGGTCCGAGCCTTCCCTCAGCATGTCAATGCCCTAGAGCCCGCCCCTAAACCGACCCGTCGCCCTCGATCAAGGGTGGTCCCAGCTGCCCCTGCTCAGCCCCCAGCTTTTGATGATGCCAAAAAGGGGGAAGGTCTTGAAAGATCTGATGATAGATACAGGAGCAAAGGGGCTGCTGAAGAAGAAGAAAATGATGATTGTAGGAACCGCTGGATCGCCGACCCTATACGATTATCTGAATCGGGATCCATGTAAATATGATTAACACGCAGCGGAAAACGAATCATACCTTTTGCACCGAAATTAGTTCTAAGATCAGAACTGTAGATGGAGGAATCGATGAAGTCTGGACCTCACGATCTTCTGCTGTATTCCTCGTCTTTATCTCGAACGTTGTGTGGGCAACGAGCTATCGAGACTTTCAACCATCTTCTACTAATACGTATCTCAGATTTTATGTCTGTGTATCTGTATTTCTGTGTGTGTTGAAAATGGCTGACTTGAGGCTTATTTATAGGCTACAACAGGGACCTTGAGGAGGATTAGGAATCGGTCTCCTGATAGGCTTAGGAGTCCTTAATTCGATCTGAATATACTTCTTAAGCCTATCAAATAATATTTTAATCCACTAAAAAGATATTATTGAACTACCGTCCCTTATCCATATTAGATATGGCTCCTATTTATTATATGCGCGTTTATCTCCCCATGTTTAAGATATCGAATGTCCATTAATTAAATGAATTACTGACAATTCAATTAATTAATATTTAATCCAAGAGTAGTACCACTCAACTTTATTATCATGCCGGAATAAATCCACCTGCATGGTTTACATGATAATCCTTATGAGTTCCTCAAGAGGACATCATCATCCTAAATAATTAGGACACGGTTTCATTATATAATCAACAGCACACCATATAAACAACACTGTATCCCAATTTACCGAGCTTATTGATTTAATAAATAAATTTCACCCTTTAGTAAATTAAAGAAACATATATCGAGTATGCATGCCCGTTATCATACAATGATTAAGAGGACGCACATCCATAATAACAGAGGTCTTGTTTTATTTATGTAGTCAGTACAAATAAAACAACCTCAATTGGTCCTGCTCAATACATACAAAATGTACTAGTGTAATTTTATAATCAAGACAGATTAATACCAAATTACACTACAACCATTCCGATAATTTGTCCATAATTATCTCGGTTGTGAGCTACCATTTATAATCTATAAGGAACTGATAACATGATCTTCTGTGTGGCACCACATACTATGTTATCTACAATATAAATTAATTGGACAATTGCAATAACATATATAACAAATATATAAAATGCAAACATTTGACCACAAAAGATTCTCATATCATAAATAGATGTTCATACAAAAGCTAGGCTTATAGTATACATCCTAACAATGATGACCAGCAACCTCTCAGCAGGAGGAAAAGAAGGTCTGGATCATCCGCTGCTGCTGACATCCTCTCTCCGAAGAGATGGAGAAGAGATGATGATGGAGCTGGAGGTGCTGGAACAGCTGCTGGGAGAAGACCGGCTGCAGACGCTGCACACAGCAGAGCTGCAAGCAAGGATGCAGCGCCTCCCTCCTATCATTCAAAGAGAAGGGATGATAGCCAGCAGCAAGGCTCAAGGAAGAGGATGAGCGGGGACGAGTCTGAGAGTCATAGGCGCCAAAGAGAAGAAGATGTAGATCCTAATGCCTGGATTCAAAGACTCGGAGTAATTGGTGATAGAAAATTTTTTCCAGATCACTTCTACCAATTTCCTCCTCAAGAAATTCCTCGCCTTGATACTGATAATATCTCTGCTGAAATGTCCGTGTTAATGGATCAAAGGCCAGAAGGAGAAAACATGGCTTGGAGATTTGATATCTTCAAAGAAATCAGACTACCTGAAAGTATTTAGCCAAATTCTTTTCTAGTGTTTGCTGAACAAGTAAGAAGATTGCTGCAAGTTGATTGCTGTAAGAAGCAACTGTAAGAAAATTACAGCAAGAAAGTTACAGTAAGTAAGTTGCTGTAAGTAGGTGCTGTAAGCAGCAACAGCAGAAAATTGCTGTAAGAAAGTTGCTGCAGTAAGTTGCTGTAATAAAGTTACTGCAAGATGCTGCTGTAAAAAGGGATATTGAAGATGCTGTAAGAAGGGTACTGAAGATCAGTTTTTTCGGTGGATCCTAATCAGTTACAGCAAAACGATTTTTTGGTTAATCAGTTTTTTTCAGTTGCTATAGATTTCTATATATATGTATCTGTAAAGAGTGAAAAGATATGATATAGAGAGAGAAACTCAGTTTAGATATAGAGAGAGAAATATATCTGATAGAGAGAGAAAAAGATATCGCGTTAGCGTTGTTTTCAGTTTTCTGTATTCTTCTCTGTAAAGTTTTCTCCTGATTGAATAAAAAGTTCCCCTCCCCTTTTTCCCGTGGATGTAGGCTTGTTTATGCCGAACCACGTAAATCTTTGAGTGTTGAATTTTGTTGGTTTAGATTAAGATCTATTCTCAGATCTTGATTGGTTGAGAACTTGTGGTTTACAAGTGGGTTTTATTTTTTCTTGGAAGCTTTAGATCTGACACTGCCCTTTGACAGAAATCCAACATTTGAGGCGATCACCATTTTCAAACGATCAGAGTACCTCAGACACTTCAGAGAACTATACAAAAAAGGTAAATTCAGCAGGTACCACACTTGCAAGACTGCATTGAAGAGATATGAACAGCTCGCTCGGGAATGAAGCCTTGATATTCAACAATTATACATCGACCGAGTAAAGGAAGGGCTGATTGTACCATACTGCGAGGACTTCTGGCTCAGGTGGATTCAAATTCCTGTGATCAAGCACAAGCTGGAAGAGTCCTATCAAGAGTCCATCAGGGATTGGTGGAAAGGATCAAGAGGAAGGAAAGGCCTTGAAAGATTTGCTGACAGAAGTGACAAACAGCCAAGCAAAAGGTCTCTGTTCTACTAAGCTTTATGTATACCCTCCTGTGATCCATGTTGTATTCTTGCTGTTGTAAAAATTTCTCTCTGTCAATGAAGAAATTTTGTTTTACTCTGATCAAGTTTAATTCTTATGAACTATTGCATGCTACTTACGTTTTTCCTGTTATTTTATAATGAAAGGAATAGCATGATGCATCTCTGATGAATCCAGGATTAAATTTTATTTTTCTGTTCAATTATGTAATCCTGATAATCCATATGAGTTAATAAAAGATAAAACTTCTTTATAAACGAAATAATGTAAAAGTTTTGTCATCATTAAAAAGGGGGAAATTGTTGGGTTTTCGATGTTTAGATTTTGATGAGACAAACCAAATATGTAATAGGAAGTTTTAAGTACCCCATTTTTTCACCTTGTTTAAGTGAATAAATAGACTAGAATTGAGTCTTGTGTTAAGTGTCAAAATGGAGGATGAAAAAGGATAAAACTGCATCTAAGCCTTAAACGAAGTCATCGCTGTAAGAAGATAGGATACAGCATCACTGCAAGAAGATAGGATACAGCATCGCTGCGAGAAGATAAGGATACAGCATAGCTAGTTCAAAGAAGATACAGCAACACTTCAAAGAGTTAAATCTTCTACAACAAAGTAAGAAAGGACGGCGTACAGCAACGCTGCAATAAAAGGATACAGGAGTACTGCTAGAAAGAAGTTACAACAGCACTGCCAGAAGATACTGCAACCAAGTCTAAGTTACAGCAGCACTGAAAGAAAGTATCAGCTGCACAAAGACCTAGGATACAGCGCAGACTTACAGTCAGTTAAGTTATACAGCGCGAACTACAGACAGTATCCTGCAAACCCTAGGAGGGATAAATGCAGTACGAGAAACGGAGATTTAAGCAAGAATAAAAGTGCCGTTCAAAAAAAAGTCAAAGTAGCAGACATAGAGCCAATAAGAAGATGCCACATGGACTGACACGCTGCAGAAAGCTGCGAGCCGCAACTGCCGCATTAAATGCTCCAAAAGAAAAAGTCAAGTCGCATTAAATGCGAACCATGCTTTGGCCAGGCTACTTTAAATTCAAAAGAGGGATGTCTCCTTCAACGGACATCTTCTCCTACAAGTATAAATAGAGGTCGAGGAGAACTGAAACTGTTACTGAAAATTGAAATCTGCCACTGTTCTAAAATACTCCAAGCTTACAAGATTCAAACTTTCAATCCTACGATCAGTTTCAGTCACTCAACCTACCAAAGTGAAGCAAGTTCAAGCTAAAGGATTCCTTACGGATTCAGAAGCTCACTTCGAAGCACAAGTTGAAGAAAAACCTTTTATCCTTTTAACCTTGTTGCTGTGTGCTTAGGTTGTTTTAGTGGTGTCAAGCAGTTGATAGGAGAGATCCTTGCTATTTGTTTAAGTTGTCTAGAGTTAGGCAGCTTCCCTGTGTGGGAGTGTGGAACCCTATGTGGGTTAGCCTTTGAAGTTTGCAGTTGCTGTGTGTACGCTGGACTTCAGTAGGTGGTTTCTTTGTAAAGTTGATAGATTGTTAGGGGAGTCCTGTAAATCAATCTTTCTTAACAAAGTTCTTGCTCGAGGAGCAGTAGAGTGGACGTAGAAGGATTACACCACCTTCGAACCACTATAAGCCATAAGTGTTTATTTGCTTTCTTTATCTGTGCGCTTATATTCTGCATTTCTCTTATCTCTGTGCATAAAACATTTTGAAAGAAGCATTCTTGAGAAAAATAGCCTTGTGTTTTAAAGTTAATTTCCGCTGCGTACAAAACTCCAGGTTACAGCGTGCAGCACTGCATTCTAGCGCTGCAAGCAGTAACCATCTATCGCTGCAAGCTCAAGTAACTTGCAGTGCAGAACGGTTGTTTTAAAAGATTCTGAAAATCGACCAAGGTTCATTCACCCCCCCTCTGAACCTCGGACACCACTTGGGACCAACAAGTTGGTTCTTCCAAGTGAATCTTAAGAAGAAGAAAGAAGAGAAGTCGAGTGAATTGGTTCATCCAAGAGAATCAACTGGCAACCAATGAAAGTAATAGATGATATCAGATGATTTCTGTTGTAGAGGTTGACATACATACAGATGAGATGTACATTGTTGAATCTCAATTGGCACATCTGGGGGTGGAAGAAGTAAATGTAGCGGGTTATAACTTACCTTGTTTGTAAGTAGAACCGATGTCAGAATGCAAACACCTCCCAGGTTACAGGTGAAGCCGGTGAAGAAAGTTCAATAGCAAACAAATACAACTCACCTGTCTTTGATGTTATGGTTAACGCATTGCCACAAATAGTTTCTCTTGATACCGTGGAAAGAGAAGATAACTTATTAGATTATGACGATTCCCCTGCTCACGACCAAAATACTTTAGTCCGAGCTAATTCTAAGAGGGACCATCAACAATTGTTAGTGGAGTCCTCAAGGAGCTTAATCTTGAACATCACCTTCCCGATAAAGCAACTGTGGAGGAAGTTATAGAGGCAGGACTCCTTGTACTAGCTCATGTTGCAATACAGAATGCTGTAATGATTGACGATGCAGCAGCTAAATCAGAGATCCTTGCTTACCTTGAACGGATAGTTACTATATCTTATATAGATACAAGAGTTATTGAAAGATGTGAAGCAGTTGACAAACAGCTAGAGGAACCTGTTCAAGAGGTTGAAGTTGTTAGAAACCTCTAATGGATTGGCAGCTCAGAGAATATCTATAGAGAATTTTCCTAAGAAAGCCTCTGATGAGTCGACTGTTGAGAAGTACTCTTAGAGGAAGTAATTGTGAAGAATGATAGCTTGCAGCTAGAAGTATCTGAGGAGGAGATTGATGTTGTACAAAAGAATACAGCTACCGATCAGGATAAAGTTGACACTAAAGATATAATAGATGCTCAGGATACTGCTGGTCCTTCAATTACTCAGATACCTGTAGGAAAGGATACTGCTTCCCAAACTACAGCTCCTAATCAAGATCAAGAAGATGATGGGAGTGAATCATCTAATGATGATGAGAATGAAGAGCTGGCTATTCGACAAACCTTCTTTGCAGACAAAGTCAAATCAGATGAAACTATTCATAATGATTGGAAGCTATCCAGGTTGAGGAAGCAATTATGCAATCCTCCCAACAGTAGTCTCATCCGTCTAAATGAGCCATTATTCCTTATGTTGGAAGACAATCTTGGAAGCGAAGCTATGAGAAATTTAATGTTTAGATTTTGATGAGACAAAACACACATGTAATAGGAAAATAGAATACCTCAATTTTCACAATGTTTAAGTGAATTTAGAATAGACTTTGAGTCTTAGTCAAGTTATTGTAGGTAAAAATGCAAGAGAAAAGTTTGCTCCCAAGTCTACATTAAAAAGCAATTGCTGCAAGTAGCATAAAGAAAGAATAAGACAAATGTTGTAAGCTTGAAGTTACAGCAGGAGCACAATTACCGAATGCTGCTATCTAGGCTATAGAGGATACTCGCTACATACTATGACCTTAGACAAATTTAATGAAAAAACATCTACTCTTCACGCATAAATACAATTTTGTGGGTAAATTTTTTTACATTACAGAATTAAACATTTTTGGCAATAATTGCTAATAGAAAATTTTGACGTTGCAGTTATAATCCTGTCAATAATTTTGCAGAATATTTTATAGAAACTTTTCTACAATTTTTTGTCATACAAAAAAAATTAAATGGATATACGGATAAATATATATTTGATAGGTATTTAAAACACTTCAAACAAATATTTTATGTGAAAGAAATGTACTTTAAACTCAACAAATATAAAACTAAATTAAAATAATACAAAATTTCTTGTGCACCTAGTGCATGAATCTAGGGTCCATGCACTCAAGTTGACCCGACCGCCATGTGCCACGAAGTCCGCGCACAAACTTGCCCAAACTATTTTCAGATGTACCATAATTTTTCCTTTTTTGTTTAGGTATTTTACTGAGAAATTTTATATGTCATATCTTCATGTTATATTAGTTACATACATTTACTAATGTTAGTTGTATTATAACATTTCTTTTTTTGATAGACATATTAACATTTCATACTTTTTAGTTACGAGTTTTAGATCATGTATATTGCACGTGGAGATTTATTCAAATTAAGGAAACAAATAATACAAATACTTTATATATAACATTTTTATATTAGAGTTCTAATTACAGTGAGATTTTATAAGACTTTTTTTTAATGAGTTTGGGGGAGTGGAAGGGAGGGTAACAATAAGAACTAGAAAACTTGCGTGACCCGGGTTCGAACTCGAGTCATCACAATCTGCACCTTTATAAAGGTGGAATACCACTTGAGCTGCACCTTTATAAGACTTTAAATTAGCTAAAATATTAACATCAAATTAGGATAAATTTCACAATAAGACTCAGTTTATAGACTAATTCTAAATTCTAAATCCAAATTTTAAAATTTCTCAATAAGGGCTCAATTTAATATTTTTCTTAATTTGAGACCTGAAAATTATATTGAGTTCTTTATTCAAGACAAAATTTCATTTTCATTTTCTTTTTACTTTTTATTTTTATTTATGGATTTATTTATATTTCAATATATATTTATATTTACGATAAATTCAGATAAGTTAGTATAAATTTAAAACGATCTTCATCCGACTTTTATTAATTTCTATATATACATATAATTAATGCAATTCATAAAATTGAGATTCATTTATTATCTTAATTTTCTGAATAAAAGTATAGAAAACCAATTTTAATATTAACCAATTTAACATAAATTATATTTTATGAAGTGAATTTATTATATTTTTTTTCTTTCTTTTTTTATATAAATTAATGTAAACTAATGAAGATTGTTCGCAAATTGTATTAATTTGTCTTAATTTATCTAAAATATAAATACATATTAAAATATAAATAAAAAGGAAAAATAAAATTTTGTCTTAAATTGAGAACTCAATATAATTTTCAAGCTTTAAATTCAAAAAAAATGTTAAATTGAGCCCCTTATTGAGAAACTTTAAAATTTGGGTTTAGAATTAATTTATAAATTGGGTCGTGTTATGAAATTTATCCTCTAAAGGTATTTAACTATGGAAATCTTAAATCACTATTATAACCTTTAAAAAAATATTTGATAGGGATATATTCGGCAATCAATATTTGAGATCAATTCAAATTAAGGAAATAAATAATACAAATACATTATATATAACACTTTTATATTAGAATTCTAATTATAATGGGATTCTATAAGACCTTGAATTAGCTAGAATTCAAATTTAAAATTATTTTAAGTATGAAAATCCTAAATTACTATTATAATCTTAAATAATAATCTTTGATAGAGATATATTTGGCAATCCATATTTTGTAAGAAATATCCACACTTTTATGTAGGTAATAGAAAATAGATATTAGTTCTACCTTTATATAGTACATAAATGTATGGCTAAATTGATTTAAAGGTATAAGTAATATAACATAAAGGTATGAGTAATATCACATAAATGTATGTATATATGTACAAATTGTGTCGAAATTGACTTTTTATTTAAAGCTAAAGTACTGTATAAAATTTATGATATTTGTACATAAAGGGTTGACTAATGTAATATAAATATATGACTAACATATTATAAAGATAAGTGTAAAAAAGGTTATGATATTTGTATATAAATGTATGATTAATATAACATAAAAGTAGGACTGTGAAAAAAAAATGTGGATCCGGGTCGTCCGGAACCCGATCCAAGTGCATGCATGCACCAAGTTAACAAGGGACGTACTCTTAAAATAAACAAAATTAATAATTAAAAAAATACTTCGTAAAAAACAAATAAGGTAGACAAAACCAAACCCAAATATTCCTTAGGCTTGTACGATTATATATGACTGTTTCCACATCTTTAACAGATCAACACCGAATCATTGCATTCAATTTGAAATCTTTTTTTAGTTCAATTTCAATTGCAATAAAGAGTTCGAAAATCGAGTGAACGGGAAAAAAATAAGACAAACTTGATTTTGGTAACTTTAGTTAGTAAAAGTCGATCAAGTTCGAGGCAAGTCAAAACATATTATTATATATCCTTATACTAATTCTTTAAATGTTTGTGAAGTTAATATTTAGGTATACGCTAACTGAAGTGAATGCATATGATTATAAAAATTTCCCAGTCTCTCAAATATAATTTTTACTTATTTGAATAACCTAGTTAGATCGTTAGTGCAACAAGAGTATCTTAATTCTAGAGAATTGGGTGAAGAAAATGGAAACAATCATCAGCTGTGAAATTTATTGATGAAAATTGAAGTAAAAAATCTTCTGAAACTCCATATAATCAATAAGCAATATCCTCTTTTCCAACCCATCCTCCATATATTTATACACTCGAGCTAAAACCTCCTTATTCATGGTCGTTTATTAGTTACACAAAACGACATCACTTTCTCTTAATGCTAACTGCTAAAACGTGTTTCATTGCACAATCTTCATAATGTGTTTCTTCAGCCTCCACATCATCATATCAAAATCTTCCCAAGAAGCCTTTTCCTCGGGTAAATGTGCCTACTGAATCAACAATTGAGGAGTTGCTGGATTATATCTTCATCATGGTCCATAGGAGGTAAAGTAGGAGCAATTTTATCAGCAGGACCAACTCGCAGTTTGAGCAGCGAAACATGTAAGACGGGATTAAGTTTTGAAGACATGCGAGAAATGATCTGAAAAGGTCCTGCATACTTTGGACTTAGCTTCCAAATCTTACTTTTATGAAGAGAGAGTTGCCTATAAGGTTTCAGTTTGAGGTGCACCTAATCACCCATCTTGTACTAATGATACCTTCTCTTTTTATCCACCATTTGTTTCATACGATCTTGTGTTTGGAGTAAAATGCGCATCAAGTGTTGGTGCATATACTTCTTCTCAGAAATTGATTCTTCAACCCCCAATAACAGTAGTCGGAAAAAGTGTAGTCATCGGAAGCGGATGATAAATGGTGTTATACCAGTATTCACCAAGTAGTAACCACTTAACCCATACAATAGAGATAAGATTCCAAACATTGATTCACCCATTCCGTTTGGCAATTCGTCTCGGGACGATAAGCTATACTAAGGTGCTGTTGAATACCCAAAATCTCCAAAATAAATATGGAATCTCTGTTAGATCCTGTTGGTCCTAAGTGGTCTTAGAGGTTCAGAGGGAGGGTGAATGAACTTCTGTTGATTTTAGAAAATATTTCAAACTGACTATGCTAATGCATGCTCTTTTATATATTCTGATGTATGTTTCTCTTGTAAAATTTCTTTCAGTTAATGAAGAAATTTTATCTTTCTGCTTTTGATCAAGTTCATCGATTATGAACTGTTGCATGTTTTTTATGTTTCCTGAAGATTTGTGATAAATGTATAGGCAAGATACATCTCTGATGAATCCAGGATTAGACTTTATTTATCAAAGCTTATCAAGTATGTAATTTGGATGAAAAATGAAATAATGCAAAGTACAATATTTCCTCATGAACGAAATAATGTAAAGGTTTTGTCATCATCAAAAAGGGGGATATTGTTGGGATTTCAGTATTTAGATTTTGATGAGACAAAACAAATATGTAATAGGAAGTTTTGAGTACCCCATTTTTTCACAATGTTTAAGTGAAAATATAGACTAGGTTTGAGTCTAGGTATATGAATTGAAAGATGTAGGTTTTCACAAGTTATAACGCTGCATCGAGAAATAAAGAACAAAGCTGTTGCAATAAAGCAGATACAGCAAAGCTGCAAGAAGACAGTTACAGCAATGCAGTGAAGTAAGAAAGAACGGCATGCAGCATCGCTGCAAGAAAAAGTTATAGGAATACTGTAAGAAAAGATATACAGTATTGTATGAAGATACTGCAAGAAGGTCAAAGTTACAGCAGCACTATAAAGAACGAACAACTGCAAGCAGACCTAGGATACAGCGCGAAGCTTACTGCTCAAATAGTCAGCAGCGCCAATAACAAACAGAATAAGTATCCTGTAATCCGAGGAAGGATAAATGCAATACGATGAATAAAGATCTAAGTAAGAATAAATAGAGTCATTTCAGAGAAGATCAAAATTGGAGACACGGAACCAATACAAAGATGCCACGTAGACTGACGCGCTGCAGAAAGCTGCAGGCCGCAACTGCCGCATTAAATGCTCCAAAAGAGAAAGTCAAGTCACATTAAATACGAGTCATGCCTTTGATCAAGTACACTAAAATTCAAAAGATAGATCTCTTTCAATGGATTTTTGTCATACAAGTATAAATAGAAGATGAGCAACCCTGAAGCTGACTACTGAAACATTTGCGCAAAAACATTCAAGCATTCAAGCCATACTCTTTCAAGTATACTCTCAATTTCAGTCACTCAACCTCTGTGAAGTGAAGCAAGTTTAAAGGTGAAAGATCCTTTGAAGGATTCAGAAGCTCACTTCACCGCACCAATTGAAGAACAAATCCATATACTTTTTAACCTTGTTGCTGTGTGTTTAGGTTGTTTTAAGTGTCGAACAGTTGATAGGAGAGATCTTTGTTGTTTGTATAGTTATCTAGGAGATAAGCAGCTTCCCTGTGTGGGAGTTTGAAACCCTGTGTGGGTGTGCCATTAAAGTTTGCAGTTGCTGTGTATAAGCTGGACTCTAGTAGGTGTTTTGCTTTGTAAAGTTGATAGATGTTAGGAGTGTCCTGTAAATCAATCTTGCTTAACAAAGTTCCTACTCGAGGTAGCAGTAAAGTGGACGTAGAAGGATTACACCACCTTCAAACCACTATAAGCCATAAGTGTTTTATTGTTTTCTTATCTGTGTTTTATCTTATATATTTATCTCTATCATAAGCATAAAACGTTCTGAAAAGAATCATTTTGAGAAAACCAGCCTTGTGTTATAAAACCTATTTTTCGACTGCGTATAAAACTCAAGTTATAGCGTGCAGTACTGCATCCTAGTACTGTAAGCAGTAACTATCTGGCGCTGCAAGTTCAAGTAACTTGAGAACAGTAAGTTTTTCAAGAGATTGCCAAAATCGACCAAGGTTCATTCACTCCCCCCCTCTGAACCTCGGACACCACTTGGGACCAACAAATGTCTTGTATGTCTTGACCTTACTGAAGGTTCCTCTATCCAAGGTTATAAATAGGGCATTTTTAGCCACATTGTCCAAGTTAGCTCTCTTCCTATCTTCATTGTTCCATTCCTCTCTAGGCTTGATCAGGAAGTTGGATGGTGGAGGTGCTCCATCCTCCATATCTCTTCCTAGCATAGGATTCACCTTCGTAGGAATGATTGGTCCTTCACTGATGACTGTCCACATTTCATCATTCATTGCTGAAAAATGTGTCTGCATTCTTATCTTCCAGTCATCCTATTCTTTTATGTAAAATATAGGCAACTTATGATTTGAAGAATTCATGATATGTTAGAATAAATGAATTTTTGTCCAAGATAGAAAGAAAACGGCAAGCTCAAGGTTGGATCTGGGTAGGTGACCAGATAAGTTGGTTCTTAACCCAACTTGCTCTGACATCACTTGTTGGTCCCAAGTGGTCTCGGAGGTTCAGAGGGAGGGTGAATGAACCCTCATCATATTGGTCTGTATGGATTCGAATCCAGATCCCATCATTGTTGTCGTTTTTTCTATAGCGATCACTTCTCTTTCCAATATCGTCATCGTCTCTTGGATAGATGCCATCGTGACTTTAATTGCATCCATGCGTGTCTCATTTCTCATCATAGTAATCCAACAGGTCAGATCAAATTGTTAGAGTTAGAGAAGTGAGGAAAACAATAATCAAGAACTAATTGCGAGTTGTGATACCAGATTCACAACAAGGTTGTCTAATTCAAATTCAATATATTTTCTGCCTACATAGACGAAGAGAAAACAAAGTATAAGTAGATTTCGACAGACTCCTATGCTTACTAGAATTAGGACTCCTATACTTACTAAAACCGAAAATAAAAAATCAAGAATTAAACGACGATTGAGTTATCTTCTAATTCATAACTGAATTTAAAGAATGATTGGAATCTAACGAACAACAGTCTTCTTTCTCCTTCTATAAACTCGATCCGTAATAGATTGAATGCCTCTTGTGCTTATTCTCCCCAATTGAATTGCCCTTTCTTAGTGAGGTCTATTAGTGGCTTTGCAATGATCCCATAATGTCGCACAATTTTTTTGTAATAGCCCATCAATCTCAAGAAACCTCGAAGAACTATCTTAGGAGTAGGCCAATTGATCATAACCTAAACCATACTAGGGTCTGCCAAAACTCCCCTCGCACTGATTATATGTTCTAAATAATCCACTTGATTTTCTCCCAAGACACAAGTTGAGTTTTTCACATACAGATGCTCTCTTTGAAGTACATCAAATATATCAATCTCAAATGGTGCTTGTGAGTCTCCATATACAAACTATAGATCAATATGTCGTCGAAAATATGAAGAATTTTTTTTGAGTTCATCAAAGATTGAACGTAGCTGGCGATTGGTAAGGCCGAATGCATTACCTTAAATTCATATAAGCCCAAAGTGGTGAGGAAATTTGTCTTTTTTATGTCTTCATTGTTCATTCTTATTTGATGGTAACCAGCCGTCAAGTCAATCATTGAAAATACAGTTGCTTGGCCCAATTCGTCCAATAGATCATCAATGAGAGGAATAGGATAATTATCTTTGACTGTTACTGAATTCAGCTCCTATAATCAACACAAAACCACTTTGTACTATCCTTCTTTTTTACTAACAAAACTGGAGCAGAGAAAGGGTTGTTACTCGGCTATATTATACCACTTTGCAGTATCTCATGGACTAACTTCTCAATTTCCATCTTTTGTAAGTACGGATATTGATAAGGATGCAGTTTGAAGATTTCAATTCCTTCTTTCAACTTAATCTTGTGATCGTAACCTCGATGGGGAGTAACTTCTTAGGACCTCAATGTCACAACCTCCCAACTTGAACTGAATTTGCAATTGAAAATCATTAATTCCAACCTTGGGCATTTGGAATTGCATTCAATTCTACCTTCATGAGCAACAATTACCAACAAAAATTGAGTATATTCCAACTTTAAGTTTTTCTGCATCAACATCTAGGAAGTTGTGTACTACCGGAATCATCTTGAGATATTTGATCATCAATCATTATTTCAGCTTCTCCCTCCGTATCTACACTATCTTCGGATATAATCACAAATAATTTTTTGCATTTGTTATGGCACAAATTTTTGTCTGCTAATCATAGCAGACTTATGTTTATTCGTCATATTATCACTTAAGTTCCATTCCATTGCCCTTATTCATCTGAGTAATGATGAAGAAGCATCATATGAAACTGAAGAATCTGATTATGAGGAAAACACTTTTGATTATTATGAATATAGTGATTGATTATTAAGGTGCTTATAATGAATATTTTTAACTTTTTTTATGTAATATGATGTGATGCATTACTTTATTTTAACATAACATTGAAATTTATTTTGTTTAATGTTGATATGCAGATGACAGGAAGAGGTGATCGTGGTGGTTTTCGAGGGCGATACAAATGCACTAGTTCAAATACTAGTAGATATAAAGGTAGAAACACCAGTAAAGGAACTATTGGTCACCTTACTCATCCCACATCCACGAACGTGAACAATCACTCACCATATGAGAGAGAGCTTGAGAGAGATCTTACATCATCTGAAAGAGCATCTGAAAGAGCATTTGAGAGAGCTTCTGTACCATCTGAGGGATCGTTTGATAGAGCTTTTACTCCATTTGAGAGAGCATCGGAGAGAGAACTCATTCTACGTCTGAGAGAGGTCCTGAGAGAGGTCCTATTCCATCTGAGAGACCCCCTACAAATAACTCATCACAGCCGACTCGTCCACCTTCTGCTGGTAGTTCTTTATCTACATCTGCAAGTGCATCATCAGGGTGTGGAACGACTGTCAGCAAGTTGTTGATACGACCAAATGGAGATGAGTATGACTTTCTAACTATTTACTTTTTAATCTAAGTTGATTCTAAATGTATTTTTTTTATTTTTTTATTCAAATTTAACTATTAGTTCTAAATTAATTATTACAAACAGGTTCTTTCCTTCTGAAGCAATTAAACAGGATCGAAAATCGTATCGAAATACGGCGTCGCGTGCGTTCTTGGTGACGGGAGAAAATACCCCGGTGTCTCCCGGCGGTTGTCTAGTTTTCTCGGCAGTGGGAGCACCATGTCTCGACAGCTACCCATTTTAATCGGCAGCCTCGGCCCGGCTCGCGCCTAGGCCTCCCGGCGCGACCCTACTCAAGCAGCCACCTTTCCGGAGCCACCGGTTGCGGCGACGCCACCCTGTACCGCCACCACCTTGTCCTCCGACGAGCCTGCACCGTCGGCTACCATCTCCGGCCATCCCTCGCCGGATTCCGGTATGAATAGTGCCATAAAAACAGCCTCAAATACCCTTCATCACACACACATACATAACCAAACCCCAGATTTTTCAGCTCCGGCCGGTGACTTTCAGTCGCCGACGACCCTTCCCCCGACCACCTTGGATACTGGCCGGCACCTTCCAATTGCCGGCAACCTCCAATACAACCCCCAACAGCATGCATACACAACACACATATTACACACACACACACAAAACCCCATGCAACAACCCATTTTCCATGTCGTTTTTCGACACCGACGCCGCCACACACGGTGGCGCCACCCCTCCAGTGGCTAGCCCACTACCCCGGCAGGCCCTCCGGTGCCTGCAACAGCGAGAAAGAGAGAGAGAGAGAGAGAGAAACGGGACAGAGAAAATGTGGCAAAAAGTAAGGTTTTAGGGTTTGGAGATAGTTTTTCACTGTTTTCCGACGAACAGAGAATCGGAATTGAATTCCGGAAATTGTTCTAGATTCATCTCATCGAGGGTTACGTTGTATATGAAAATCGATCGAAACCGACGACTTTAAAATTTTCCGGTGAACTCCGGCGGTGGCTCCAACGGCGGCGCACCGAAGACAGAACATAAAAGCAAAAAAGAAAAAGAGAGGAGAGAGAGACTTACGTGTGTTCGGCGCTTTTCGGCTCGTTCGAAGAAACGTGAAAAATGAAATCGAATGAGGGCCTATTTATAGAAATTGGAAAAGTTACTATTCACTAGGGTCGGTTACTGTTATCTAGCTAGGTTACTGTTCACGATAAAGATTTCGATTACTGTTCATCATTAGCTAGCTAAAACCTCCTTATATATGGTCGTTTATTAGTTACACAAAACGACATCGCTTCCTCTAAATGCTAATTGCTAAAACGTTTTTCATTATGCATTTCTTCAGCCTCCACGTCATCATCTCTCCTAGCTTGTTGGTGACAATTGGTTGTATTAAACCACCAATAACTGAATAACAATGTCCTAGTAAAACCAATTTAACTATTTGATTTGATACTCTAAATGACTCTTCACTTCATCATCTTTTTCATTATTCCGTTATCAACTCTGGAGTTTTGACGAAAATAAAAACTATAAAAAAGACTAAAAGATAGCTAGCTTTTATTTGTTGAATTATTAACAAAACAAGAAACGATGCATCTCCAACATAAGTTATCATTGAACAAATATATACATAAGAATTGAATACACAAAAGCCATCCAATTGTCCTAACATTGAATAATTCATGAGCATAAAGTTTGATGTGGGGATCTAACATCCAATCTTTACATATTTCATATGCTGCTATAACATTCTTGAAGTGTAAAGTACATTTGATTACATCTCATCATCATCGATGAATTTTCCGCGCGTCTTATTCTTCCTAGGTGAGGCGAAACAAATGAAATATTACAAAAGTTTTCTTGGAGACTAATCAATGGCTACAATCATCATGCGACATTGTTATTCACAAAAACTAAGACATTGCTCAATTAGCAATGCCTCATCTCAGAAGACGATCATGAAGCAGTTCTCCACTGCATCTCAATTTGAATCCGACCATTCTTTGAGTCAATGAGGTGGTACCTCTCGTTGATCCTCTTGTTGTGGACAACATCTGATAAGTATATATCCACATAACCCAGAGTTTCCTACCATAAAACGACGAAGATGAGCTATAGATTATTTATTTATGTTTCGATCGAATGTAAGTCACCGATGTTATCAAAATAACGTACTACCTTGGGGTGTAATAGACCCATTCTCTTGGAAGTACTGATAACTTCAACGCGAACCCTGTCATTGGTGGGGGGCTCATCCAGTGTAAAGTGGAACTCCTCATCCCATCTCGGATCTCTATTTTTCTTCACAACCTACACCATGTAAATAACTATGACAATACGATCTGACAAGTTAATAGACTATGAGGGTGTTTGGCTAAACTTATTTTAAAGAGCTTATAAGTTCTACCATTTTGTATGATGTTTTTTTAGCTTATACAACATTTTATCTTATTTTAAAATAAATTGTTAAAGTGTTTGATAAATAAGATGGTGGAACGTATATGATGTTAGTAATGACAATTGTGCAATTTAAATGCTCAAATTTAGAGGGGTTTCTAAAAAATAAAATCTTATTTTAAAAATAAATTCTAATCCCCTTTAAAAAAAATAGAGTTTATAGACTCATAACATCTTATTTTAGGATGAAGTAGAGTCTTATTTTTAAATCTTTACCAACCACTAATGAGGAGCTTATAAGCTCATCCAAACACTCTAAAGATATAGATTACCTTAGTTCTCTTTTCCTCCCCATGGAACAGTATACGTACTGATGGATTTGTATGGTTCTTCCCTTCCAAATCTTGAGCTTCGTGGACTATAATGACGAGCAGGCCACCACCATCAGGTGTTCCCTCAGGAGCCTTTTGTACATCTTCTGAATCTTCAACATTAGTTGGTATCTCGTTGTCCTTGAATGGTCTGTAATTGACTTCAACAACGAGCTGCCCTCGTGACTTTTCATTTTGAGCATCATCTGGATTCAGGTTTTTTAGAAGATCAAGAGTGAAAGTTTTTGTCTCCTCAGGAGTAAGGTCTTTTAGTGGAATTATATTCAGCCCCATCTTATCATGTGATCCAACCTAAAAGAAGACATAATAATCACACTATGAGAAACATGGACAAGTCTTCTACTATGTTTTAAAAGGTAAGAAATATGCCTGTTCCCAATCAAAGACGGAGAGCTCTAAAACTTGAGATTCAGGGTCTTTCACAACCAAGTTGAATTCCTCGTTCCATTCTGGATTCAGGTTCTTATGTTTAACGGTTGTTTTCTTGGATGGGAGTTTGTCGTCAGTCAGCTTTATTTTCACGTATGGGTCAGACGCCCCTAAAAGATCCTTCTTCTTTAGTTTTGTTGCTCTGACAATGTTAATATTCAGAATCCCAACTGGTTTCTTCATTGCTCTGTCAAATGAGGAAACATAAATTGATTAAAAAATTGAAGGTTCAAATTAGTTGGATAGCATTCATACTTACTTTGCAGGATCCATTATCTGAACTTCAAGTCTTTTTGGCCACAAATACATGCTTGCAACCTGATCTTTAATAAGCTCCTGAAGAACAATAATAGAAATGAACTCAAACACACGAAAGAAGAGCACATAACTCATGCACTAATAGAAAATTGTTACTATGAAATGTACTCTCATAAGCAAGCAGTTCATCTTCATTCAACACCTCAATTTGTACTTTGCTTCTCACAGTAAAAGAGATTCCACAAACATACCACCCCGCCTTAGCTAGAAGGTGCAGCCAAAATTCTAGTGGATTTATGAAAGAAACTAAATTATTAATTACCTGCACGATTCTGTATACACCAGGAATGGACATAGCATCTGCACCTAACAGCTTCACTCCAAAATCGACATGAGGCTACAAGAGAATTATATGGAAACGATTATACAAGCATGCGAATGTATATTTTGGTGTTCAGTTGCCACCTAAATCTTATGATAAAAATGGAGTACAGATTGCTGATTCAATTGTTTATAAGTGCAGTCTTTCCTCCATAAACAGCCCAATTCTGAAAAACTCTAATTTTTATAATTTGTATGATGGAATTTCCAGTAAAATTCTATTATAGATGTCCAGAAAGTATTGATTGCCAATATGATTGCATATTTTAGTGATTTTCCCGCTAAAAACTAACATGTTAACTCTAGACCATAATATATTTATGACAACTTGCATAAGAGCTAAGATTAACAGAAGGCTGTTTTTCCAATGTTGTTCAAGAATATGCATTTCTACAAGAGAGCAATTATATTAGCAATGCTCACCTTCTCCATTAGAGAAACATATATATTAGCAAAACAAGGAAAGCTTGGAACTAGCGGCTTCAATGTGATACGTGGGCAACCAAATACTTGCAAGTCAAGCACCTGAAATATATCCAAAAAGAAAAAAACAAACCACGTACTCAGACATCAAAATTGTTAAGAGACACTAAATTTCTACAAGAAGCTGGTTATGAGAAAAATGTAATAACAGCTATCAACCTTTTAATTTTGTCATATAGAGAAGTGTACCTGAACTGTAGCTCTCAATCCAAATGCTTTTACAGCAAGGAGGATGTTTGGGTTAGCTGCCCATTTCAAGCCTAGTTCCATAATCAACTCCTTTTCTTCAGTGTTGTATACTTTTATACCTGGTATCGTATCATATATATGTAATACAATTAACAGCAAAAGATGACATTTGGAAGAAGAAAAAAAA
Organism: Scutellaria barbata; assembly: GCA_028654395.1. Classification (NCBI taxonomy): domain Eukaryota; kingdom Viridiplantae; phylum Streptophyta; class Magnoliopsida; order Lamiales; family Lamiaceae; genus Scutellaria; species Scutellaria barbata. The sequence goes on along the minus strand of CM053651.1, from coordinate 6,913,471 downwards.
AAGCAGAAGGGAATGGCTAACAAATGAAAAAACATATTTACATTTTCAGAAACTGATAATTTGTTTCTTGGAATTATGTGGTCGATTATAAGAGGTAGAGAAAAATAAGTCACTTCCGTAATAGAAAAACGAAGCAAGATGCATGTGACCACATTCTGTCAGAACCATTCTGACGAATAAGTAATAACATGAAGATTAAAATCAATAACTCATGCTTTTTTAGCAACAGATCATAGGTAATACATAGAAAGATAGGGAAATGGAAAAATGTTCAACAATGAACAAGGCAACTGAGGCTTCACCTGACGCAGACAACCATATAAATCATTAATTCGCAGAGTTCTTTTTTTGTATGAGAAAAAAAAAGATAGACAAGATTATTATTGATCATAAAAGAAAAATAAAATAAGGCCAGGCTTGTAGAGTGAAGAGAAACATTAACCTAACTTACTAGCACAAGCATATCTGCAGTAATTACAATCAGCTGCGTATGTTATGTTACAACAATATCAGCGGGAACGAACTCAACTTCTACTATATATATAGTTGCTGATAATCATTAGGCCTTGGAGGTTTTTTTTATCCAAAAGACTCTGCTAATAATTATGACTAAATTTACCAAGATAAATATTCCTTATCTTAACATAAAATAAGCATGTAGATTAAATCCCAAAGCATCATACGCTATACTGTCAGAATATTAAATCCCAGGTTCCATATTCTTGATGAGAATGGAGATTTACAGGAACGTGCAAGTAAGGAAAACTAATCAACAACAGAAGTACATAACAATAAAAAAGGAATCAAATCAACCACTTTACAGCTTATATGATTACCAAGCCAAATAAATGGTCTTCTTGTAATCAAAAGATTCGACAGTAGCGAAAAACTTCTCTTCCTGGAACATTGTTGTCCATAGTGGTTGCCATTCACATGAACAAGTAAATCTTACTCGTCAAATGTATGAAATGGTTTAGCATACATCAAGCAACAATTACTATAGGCCAATTGATTAATCTTTTATATGTGTATAATAAAAAAAAAAACAATGCAGTAACAGAACCAATGGTCTCAAGTTGATATTATTAGGAGAAGATTTGTAATTCAGACATTGATTAAATGCAACACTATAAAAATGAATAGAAAACCTTGAAAAGTAGGCGGTAGGGAGCCAAGAGTTAGTGTGTCAAAATCAACAGCATCGATTTTGTATTTTGGAATTTGCTCAGCTATGATAGGCTCTGCTATTTTCTTCGCCATCTTGCAAATTCCCTGAACACCTCAGAATGTTAATATTCCATCACAAATACAAAGTTAAAGCCAAAGCATTCTACGTACATACCTTGTCTAGATAAGGCCACATGTATTCTATGAATTTATTCAGCCAATCAATCTGCAGAGAAATATACAATTAGAAACTATGAACAAATCAAAAGTAAATCTACATTTAAAAACTATGAACAAATCTACAGTAAATGGAACTCACTCGATCATAGTCTGGATTTTTAATCCAAAATGGTATCTCTGGAAGCAGCTGTGCGAGACTTTTAGAATCTTTCTCAATTAATGGACGAAGTTCAGGATCCTGAAAAGAGTGCATTAGGAACAATGATAATAGACCTATCTATTTTTTCTTGTGTGACATACAGTAATATGTTCTTATCATATATGCTACCAAATTTCATTTTCTTCACGCCATTTAAATTTTGATTCATTCTTAGCTATTTTTCAGAAGACATAGCTGCCTCATCATTTTTAGATACTTCTAATTTATCAAGTATGTTTTTAAAAATTGAGTGTGTTAATAGGGATGATCAACATATTAATACAGAATTAAACATGAATGCAAACAGAAGCTGCAAAACTGAAGTCTCCCATGTACTCTTTTCAAATTATTTTATAAGTCCATAATACTAAATGACTTCACTCCTAATTATTCTTCAAATGGTAGATGTGTAATGTGCTTTTAAATCTCTTCATCAAGTCTCTCTTTTCCAAAAATGATTCTGTTAATAGATCAACAAGTAATACTATTTAAAGGAAATCAGATCTCAAGTCAAATAAGATAGAATTATTGCTCGAAGATGAAGCCTCCAAGCTGCTCTTCCGAAATCTAAAGTTTCTTATTTGTATAATTAGATGTGTATTTATTATGTGTTTCCTAAACCTAAAATACGAGTTAGCTTCTTCGTTATTCTTCAAAGACAGATATGTTTGTGCTTTTCAACTCTCTCTCTCTCTCTCTCTCTCTCTCTCAAACACACACACATCAAAAATTAAATCGACTCTGATTATTGGGATGACAAGAAAAGATATTAAAAAGAAATCAGTCCATTAAACACAGGTAGAACCTTGAAAACTGAAGTCTGCAAGCCCCCAAGGTATTCAAATCACAAAAAAGAACTTGTATTAATGTCATTTGATTTTTGTTTGCTTCTACCTGGAGAATCAATTTGCAGAGCAAAGAACTTTGCACAAAACCAGCAAGCTAAGAATTTGGTTCCAAATGATCAAACATAAACATCACTACATCAAGAAGTTCCTTATCCACAGAAAAAAAAAAAAAACAAGTGGTTAACCCTATTTAAAAGTTCAACTCCAAGTTTTTTGCCAAAATTGTACAGACTTCCATAGAATCAAATTAGCTTAAACACTTCCCAATGTGAAAATTGTTTCACAAACCCTGTCACTCTCATCATATCAATTAAGAATAAGTGCTACATTGAAAGAATACATTTAACTGCAATGCGATTGGCAATCATATTATTTAACAAGAGAAACAGAAATCAAAAGTAGAAAATGGTAGTAATGAACAAAGCTTGACATAAACAAGGAATTAGAAAGAAAAACAATAGATTTGAAGATGCACAATTCCTCAAAAAACCATATGCCACCACAAAGAAAACACAAAAAGAGTAGAAAAGGTGAAAAATACCTTCACATCAGTTGGCTGGGAGTAGATGAACATAAAGTATCCAATCACAATCCCAATGGTAACCCCAATCCCAAACCCAAAAACCCCCAATATGGTGCTTATAATTCCCATATCTAATCTCTTTCCAAATCACCCAACACAAAATTTCGTTTTTAAGAAATCAATATTATTAATCTGAAAAAGGGCCCTCAAGTATTTCCACATCAAGAAAACCCCAATAAAAATCTTGACAAATAAATTCCAGAACCACCTAGCCCTTAAACATGATCATCATCCAAAAAACCAAACAAATGGAGTAAACATCACTCAAGAATTTTTTCACCCAAACAAAAAGGAAACGAAGAGAGAGAAGAAAAAGAGGGAATTCACAAGTAGATGAGATAATAACAGAGATCAAGAAGGATTTGAGGAGAGGAATTAAAGAATCATGAATGCCGGGCCAATCCTTGCATTTAACGACCCCATATGGATCCACTCATAACGGCATTCTTACAAGAATTTGAGCGCGTGGGATGGTATGCATATATTGTCGGCAAACGAGAGTAACTTACTATAACGGCCCCATGCTTGGTGTTTTCTGTGTAGCCAAAATATCCATTTCATTTTATTAGCTAATTGGGGCCGGCCCCCTCAATTATTTTGCCTAATCAGGATTCTATTTTTGTAGAAACAGTATGTCTTGTGAGAGATATCTCACCAATCCCTTTTTTTAAGATGGGTGGGTCCGGTTAAATATAATAATTAGATTATATTTTTATATATTTTAGATAATATTTTAGATAATATTATATAATATATGTATATAATATAAAAATATTACATGATATATAAAAAAATATTATATAATATATACAAAAGTATTACATATTGCATAAGGACAAGAACACCTGAAAACCTTAGAGCCTGCTTGTTTTTTAATATCCGATCCGACCCAATTCGGGTCATGTATCTTATAATACAAAAGTATTATTTGATACACATAAAAATATTACCTGATACTTATAAGTATTACATATTTTCTTAGAGTTGCACTTGTGTGCAATTATTGTATGGGGTCGGGTCGAGCCAAATCTGACTCGGATTCGAGCATATGTTTTTTTACCCTGACTTTTATATTGTTTTAGTCATACCTTTATAATATATTCAACATACTTTTATATTATATTAAGCATATCTTTATGTAAAACTTTAACTTAAAAAATAACCCTAATTTCAGCCAAAAAAACCCTAATTTCAACACAAAAGACCCTAATTTGTACATATATATCTTTACGTGACATTATGCATACCTTTGAGTAATATTAGTCATACATTTATATAATACATAAAGGTACAACTAACATAATTAAAAGGTATGACTAACATAATATAAAAGTATGTTTAACATAACATAAAAATTCTAAAGGTACACTTAACATAACATAAAGATATGTTTAATATAACATAAAAGCCCTAAAAGTATGATTAACATAGTATAAAGATAAGCTTAACATAATATAAATATATATAATATAAATATATGTTTAACATAACATAAAGGTATAGCATTTGGAGTGAATTTTGCTTAAAGGTATACTTAACATAACATAAAACTCTAAAGGCATAGTTAATATAACATAAAGGTATACTTAATATAACATAAAGGTCCTAAAGATATAACTAGCTTAACATAAAGGTATACTTAACATAATATAAAAGTATAACACCTGAAACGAATTTTGGTGGGTTTAAGTGTGCCCACTCAAACGCATGGGGGCACGTGCAAGGGTGTAGGGAGCGTGTGAAGCGGCGCGTAGGTCGGATCGGGTTAGTTGTACGGATTTAGAATCCGTGCATCAGTTACATAAAAGTTTTTGTAATTTTCTTATAATTTGACTCAATTCAAAACAAAAGTATTACCTAATGAGTTGCACTTGTGTGCAACTGTTGTATGGATCTTAGAACCATACAATGCGGGTTGGGTAGACCGAATCCGTGCATTTTTTTAATTTTTTTTCCTGACTTTAATGTTATTTTAACCATACATTTATGTTATATTAAACATACTTTTATATAATCACAATTATTCTATGCACTAGGTGCATGGATCCTAAATCCGTGCAATTGGATCGACCTAACCCGAGAGTGTATTTCATGCGTCTCACACGTGCTTCACGCTCCTATACGCATCCAAACCCTAACTCAAACCCTAGCCTAAACCCTATTTCTCCAGTTATATTGGCATAACTTTTTTGTTTAGCGAACTTAATCTTTTAGTTATGCCCGCGTAAACTTTTAGTTATATGCATATAACATTTTACAGTGCATGACAGATTTATAATACCTTTCAAAATCTTTATATTGCAATAATATAACATTTATGTTCTTATAATATAATATTATATTATAATAAATAATCTTATGATATTTTTTAAGCACATAAAGTTCATACTAATATAACATAAATATTAAATTATTATAACTTAAAAGTTTCGATTATAGTACATGAATTTTTATAGTAAAAAATATATAAATTATTCACTGAAAATGTTATGAAATTTGTACATAAAGATATTATACTATTACAACATAAATGTTATGACATAAATTTAAAAAAAAAAATTATTGGGCGCAGATTTTTACTTAACCATACATCTAGTTGCATGGATCATGACCCATGCATTTAATGTATACAAACACTACTCTTATATAATACTTTAACTTAAAAAATAAATCCTAATTTTGGGAAAAAAATCTTAATTTCTGCAAAAAACTCTAATTTCTGCACAAAAAACCCTTACTTGTACATATATATCTTTATGTGGTATTACACATACCTTTAAATAATATTATTCATACATTTATGTAATATATAAATGTACAACTAACATAATTAAAAGATATGATTAACATTACATAAAAACTCTAAAGGCATACTTAACATAACATAAAAAATTATAAATGTATGCTTAACATATAAAAGTCCTAAAGGTATGATTAAAATATCATAAATATATGTTTAACATAATATAAATATATGCTTAACATAACATAAATGTATAGCACATGAAGCGAATTTAGGTGGGTTTAAGCGCACCCACCCAAACGCATGGGGGTGCGTGGGCCGGGTCGGGTTTGTTGCACGAATCTAGGATTCGTGCATTAAAAGTTTTTGCGTTACCTAATATATATAAAAATATTACCTGATACACATTAAAATATTACATATTTTTCGTATAATCCAACTCAATTCAAAACACATCTTATAATACAAAATATTACCTAACATATAGAAAAATATTACATAATTTTTTATGTTCGATCTGATCCGATCCGATCCGATCCATCTCAAGGAATTAAACCCGTAAGATGGTCCCACCCAAGACTTCGCCATGTAGAAATAGCTAACTTAACAATTAATTTATTTTAATAAAATAAGGTTGTTATTTGATATAAGTAAATTATTGGCGCCCCTATCAAATATGAATATACAGGTTGACTCGACCTACATTACGTGTCATAGGAACCATCATATTGTGTGTCAATGTTGGTTATATAGAAAATGATTTGTGTGTGCACGAATTGGTTGGCATGATGGTTGTGTCACTCAAATCACTATAGCTCATGTGACGAGAATCATAATATATATATATGTTGTTGATGATTTCAGAAGAGGTGCTTGGATTTTTCTAATGAAGAATTATACAAGTCTGCGGTATCCGCACACATTGAGGCAGAGGCCATAGAACTCAAAAAGCTCCTATTTGGCTCAAGTATTATGTTATTGGTGCCGTTTCCACTGCTGCGTCTTCAACTATTCATATGTCCATTCCACAGGTACTACATACTCTTTGTACTTTTTCGTTCACCTTATATTTATCCTTTTCTTGCTCCATTTTTCGTGTTTCTTACACACAAGCTGCAAAGGATAGTGCTTGGCTAGCAAACAATACTTGGATCCTCACACAAGTGATCATCAAAGGGTGAATTACATGGTAGAAACATTCACGAAATGACCAAATATATATGTTATTTTGGTATTAATTTCTTTAAAGTATTAGTTTTCACACTGCTAAAAGTTTTAAAAGGCAAGTTATTTTTAGTATTTCATTTTTTTTTTATATATTCATTTAGTTTTTTCTTCTTATGTTTGCTTTGTTTTTTTTTTTTTTTTTTTACAGACAACTTGTCAATATATCTATATAAGTTTATAAAAATGAGTTTTATTTGTGAGTAACAAATATCCATATAAGTCTATGAATTTATACCACTTCTTTGTAAAAGAAGTAAATTTCAATTATTCTTAATACACAACGCACTTGTTCTTGCTTGCCCACCAACAACCGAAAGATGCAGAAATTATATTAGTTTCAAATTTCGTGGGAACCCAAAATTTTAAGAAAATTTGCACATGGTCCATCAAGTAATTCTGGGGATGCATGTGAAATTTAGGAATTTATCTTTAAATTATATATGAAAAATCGAGAATCACTGGTACTATAAAGGCTACTTTGACAGGAGAACTCATGAAACTCTTTGCATACTTTAAGAAATGTGGAGCCTATCTACCCAAGTATTAAATATTAACAAACTCTAAAAATATGAAATGCTTCATATGAACTCACGACTCGTCTTACCATTGCTTATTTTAGCATAAAAATGAAATAAATAATACGATCTGATTGCTTTTCTAGCTTATATTATATTAATTTCTTTATAGTAATGATCAAATGAAAATGGTGTGAAGGGCTATGATCAAATCCTATTGGTCGGCACCCAATTATTAGAGTAGGTGTCCTTTACTTCAAATTATGACAAAAGAAATTAATAGATAAAAGTATTCACATGTCCAATTTCAATACATTTAAATACACTCACAGTTTAGACCTTTTACTCTACCAACTCCAACTATGGACACTTATCCATAATTAATATGTTAAAAATATTTCAAAATATCAATTAATTTTATTTTGTATATAATAAAGGAATGAAATTATTATAGATATATTAAGAATTATTTATAATAGATATTTTAGCATTTTTCATTTACAGTTAACATATAAAGATAAAAAAATCCAAATCTTATAACGTCAAAATAATAATTATAATACACAACGTCTAAGGCTGCATCACATAGTTTAGATCGTGTGATTTTTCTTCTCCAATAGTGTAGTAACATATTATGCCTAATCTTTTCAACGGTCATCATTGCACCAGGTTTATACAGATCAACTCTCAGTGGTATATATTTTTTTTTTTGTTTTCTTTTTCTTTTTCTATTCATTTTATTTTATTTTTTCTTTATCTCTTATATTGAGTGTTATTAAATATTATAAATTTTTTTATATGATAATTGATATATCAGAGTCATATATAATTAAAATGTTACTTTGGAACAAATATTAAAGTTATTTTAATTTTTCTCCAATTAAATATGAAACATTAATATGATATGTTATTTGAACAATTAACATTATTATAATTATTTTTTATGCACCATAAAATTTAAAATACAACAAATCATACAGACTAATATTTTGCCACTAATTCACGATTGACATAAAAATTACATATAAATACCATACCATATAATATCTATTTACAAATATGTGTTCGTTAGAACCACTTGGATGCATATATTCAATTTGATGAATGCATCTATTGAACCTTCTGCATTCTTTAATAATGTCTTGCCTCGAACATTCAAGTTGATCTTGAACCTTCTGCATTCTTTAATAATGTCTTGCCTCCAACATTCAAGTTGATCTTGAACTACGGTTGTAACACTCCGTTTTCATAAAAACATGCATTTTATATTTTTATAAATAAGGTTTTTCAAAAAATATACATTCTATATTTTTATAAATAAATTCAAATTTTATTTTTAAATAATTTATTATTAATAATCTCTACAACAAGCTTTACAATATATTAAGAAGAAATAAGTTGATATTTCTTTAAATTTAAAAGTCTTGTAGGATAGCTACTCGAGAATATCGTGTTCGATCGTAATACACTCGACATGCACGTGCAATAGAACGAATAAAAAAGAAGAAGATAACTTACACATAAAATAATTTGAATAATTAAAATAAGAAATGTGACTTATGTGATTTGCTATTTTGGACATATTTTCATGCATAATTGCCATGATTAAAATTATTTGTGTATGTCACATTAAATAGAGTTACACTCAACCTCACATGCTTCCATCAAATTAATTACATATATCAATGTCACCACATGATATTACACCTTAAATTATATTATTATACAAGTGATCTACATGTATACTACATGTATTAAATTATGATTTGTACACTATATACCACATATAGAAAGGAGAGACTCCACTTTTGAGCCTTTTATTTCTCATTTGGCAAGATGCACACTCTCTCCTCCTTCTCTCTACACTTTTCTTTCCCTAAAAAATCTTCATTTCCATCTTAAAAAACAAGCTGTCATTTCAAGAATTAAGTGAAGAATCAATATTCTTTCAAGATAAGATGGGAAATTAAGCTCAAATTAAAATCTTCTTCCAAGCAAGTTTCAATAATAAATAGTTTATGCATTCAAGATGTAATTTTGGTAAATCCTCACCATTCTTCCTTAGGAGTATGATTAGGTTTTAAATTTTGGATTGCATGTAAGATCTAAGGGAGATTTCTGACAAATATAATAAATTTTGTTGAATACCTTATTTTAGGTAGTTGATCTTAAAAAAATATCATTTTGAGAGTTGATTGAGTATATACATGTTGAGTTAAGCTTTGCATGTTTGATTTCTGTACCTAAACTCATTGCATGTATGATCCAAGGGTGATTTCCTACTAATGTGAATAAATTTGTTCAAAGTCTTGGTTTAGGTGGTTGATATTTAAAATATATCACTTTTGGGAGTTGATTGTGCAATTACAAGTTAATTTAGTCTTTGCATATTTGATTATCATGTCTAAACTCATTGCATGTGTGACAAATTGAGTCAAGATGGTTTATTTAAGGTTTATTTGAGGTTTATTAAAGTCAAATCTACATTTTAATTAAGAAAATAGGTGGCTTTAATCAAGTTGTGAATAATATTACGAATGACAGTCCACTTTATCGATTTTTATAAAGTTTTATACTTGGAGTTTTTCAAAACTATTTTAGTGTGCTATGCTATATGAAGTTTTGAGTCTATGGTTAAAGTTTGGTAAATTTTGGAGTAGTTTATGAATTATGGTGATTTTTCAAAGATAGTCGAGTTTTGAGTTGGAATTATGTAGCTTTAGACCTCAGAAAATTAACATAATTATTTTGTAGCACCCCGAACCTTTTATGCATATTTCTATTAGTTTATTTTCTTGTTACACCATCTTTCAGTTTAAATTATCTTTTGATATACAAATGTTTATTTTCATCTAGCTTTATCAATGATTTTGAATTCAACTGTGCCGCTAGCACCGAGACTAAGTGAAATGTGATATGAGAATTATAAAATTACAAGAATAAGAATCTAGCATCGGTCTTAAGATTTAAGAAATTAAAAGAAAATAATGCAACTTGGAGTAAGATAATGGTAGATTTTATCGGCTAAATAATTGCTAAAAATCCATTAATAATAGAGTCTTATTAGGATTAATGATAATGAAATATTATAAAAGTCCCTAAATATGTTAATGTAGCACCCCAACCCAACTTAGGAGGATTAAGGCGCCACCTTGACAGTATATACTCAAACTATTTGCAAAAATATATAATAATAATAATTTAAAATCATTTTCATAAAGAAACTCAGCGGAATACTTTACTAAAAACACGAGTATATTTTTGTTTCTTTCTAATTTAAATCGAAAAGCTTAGAATGTAAGAAACTAACTCGTGTTCTACCCATATTTGTAAATCAAAACCATGACATATTTAAAACATATGAAAACTTTACTTGAATGATTAATCCAATATAGAAGTTTTCAAAACTTTATGTAGTATTAAAATCATATACATTAAAGTAAATTAAAACATATGCTTTTGGGAAGAAGTCCGTACAGCCGGCTACACATCCACTTCATCGTAAGCTGGACCTGAAAAATATTTTAGATAACATCATGAGACTCCTCCGGAGAGGAAGCCCAGTGGGATAACCGTACTTCTCTAATACATTGAAGCAATTAAACTATTAAGTACATACTACAACATTATCTTTGGGTACGCTCACCCTTGGACCATAACATAGCATTATCCTTGGGTACGCTCACCCTTGGACCATCGAGGAAAGTGTGATTGCTCACTCACTAAACCTCGCATCGTAGACCAGACACTTTTGCCTTTAAGGTCGACGCCCGGTAGGGAAGCTGCATACCGGTTATAGCTACGGCGCTTCTATCCGTAGATTTTCATACATAACTTACTAATTCAATTAACAACATGTAGCTAGAGAGTAGAAGTTACCCACTTTTGAGATTTGACTTGAAGCGGGGATAGCTACTGAAGTATCCGATCGTCTCGTACTGCACTCATCACATTCATTAACTTTTCAGTCTTTAAATCACATCTCATTTATATCATAAACATACATCTATAAATTTAGGAGAATTTTATAGCATACTTTAAAACAAACATCAATTGTACCTTGAAGTGGAATAAAAACCGTATTTTACATCTTAACTCATAAAACTTTAATTCATATGCTAAAGACTTAAATTATGTAACACTTCACACATAAGCACACTTTTAATCACATAATATCAGTTTCAAAATATGGTCAAATTGCATTCTTAAATCATAGATAAAATTTTAATCTTGAAGTTAGTAATAGATAGGAAGAAAAGACACTCTTTACAAGAACAATGTTTCATAATTTAAATGATCATCCAAAATTCATGAAATTAAGTATACATTACATAACAACCCTCAAGTCATCCATGCTAAATTATTAGGGATAAATTCAAATCACAAAAGCTTTAATAAATCATTTACTATAATCAAAAATTGTTCGAAATTGCTCTAAAACCAGTTTGTGTTATAAAATTCACTGTAAATTGTATATTTACTGAAACCTTCTGAAATTAATAATTTAGACTCATAACATAATTTACTCAAACATAGTAAAACAGTTTTAAAAACGAATAATGGAACGATTTTATATAATTAATTTTCTAAGGTCCAAAAATGTAGAATCTTGAATTCGAAACTGGACTTATTTTGAAACATCATTATAATTCGTACACTACTTTAAAATTTACCAGATTTCAACCATAAACTCAAGACTTCATGTAGTATAACATACCAAAACAGTTTTGAAAAATTGTAATCTACTATATTTATAAAATTATTTTTCTAAGGTCTGAAACTTCATAATTCCAACTCAAACTGGACTATCTTTGAAAAATCATAATAATTCATACATTACTCCACAAATTACCAAACTTTAACCATAAACTCAAAACTTCATTTAGTATAACATACCAAAACAGTTTTCAAAAATTGTAATTGAATGAATTTATAAAATTATTTTTCTAAGGTCTGAAACTGCATAATTCCAACTCAAACTGGACTATATTTGAAAAATCATAATAATTCATAAATTAATGTAAAAATTACCAAATGTTTATCATAAGCTCAAAACTTCATGTAGCATAACATACCAAAACAGTTTTGAAAAACTCCAAGTATACGATTTTATAAAAATCTACAAAGTGGACTGAAATTTCTAAAAAATTTCACAACTTGATTAAACCCACCTATTTTCATAATTAAAATGTAGATTTAGCTTTTATAACTCTATCAACATCAAATGAAACATCTTGAATCACTTTATCACACATGCAATGAGCTTAGACAAGATAATCAAACATGCAAAGACTAATTCATCATGCAATTGCACAATCAACTTCCAAAAGAAACATATTTTAAAGATCAATCACATAGAAAAGACTTTGGATAAATTTCTTCACATTAGTAGAAAATCACCCTTGGATCATACATGCAATGTGTTTAGGTAAAGAAATAAAACATGCAAAGACTAAATCAACATGCAATTGCACAATCAACACCCAAAAGTGACATATTTTAAAGATCAACCACATAATACAAGACTTTGAACATTTTCTTCACATTAGTAGAAAATCATCATTGGATCACACATGCAATGTGTTTAGGTAAAGAAATCAAACATGCAAAGCTTAATCCAACATATATTTGCTCAATCAACACTCAAAATGACATACTTTTGAAGATCAACTACTTAGAATAAGATATTCAACAAATTTATCACATTTGTAGGAAACCTTGCTTAGATCTTACATGCAACACAAAATTAGAACTTAATCATGCTCTTAAGGAAGAAGAATGGTGATAATTTACAAAAATTACCTCTTGAATGCACTAACTATGTGTTCTTGAAAATTGCTTGGAAGAAGCTTTTAATTTGAGCTTGATTTCCTATCTTATCTTGAAAGGATCTTGATTCTTCACTTTAATCTTGAAAAATGGTAGCTTGGTCGAAGATGGGGATGAAAGTTTTTGAGGTAAATAAAAGTTTAAAGAGAAGGAGGAGCAAAATTAGCTAGAGAGAGAAAGAGAGCATCTTGCCAAATGAGAAATGAAAGGCTTAAGAGTGGAGTCTCTCTCTTTTATATGTAGTATATAAAGTACAAATCATGATTTAATACATGTAGTATACATGTAGATGATATAATTTAAGATATAGTATCATGTAGTGGCATTGAGAGTTGTAACTTAACTTATATAATATGATATGAAAGAATTTATGATTATGATAATTAATTTGTTATTGGTGTAATTTATTGCATATCATATTAAATTTATATAAATTTAATCAAATTGGTGTCATACATAAATAAGATGACATGACTTGAAATTAATTTGCACATCTTTAAATTAAAATCTTGATAATATTGTAATCATATAATTATGCATGAAAGTATGTTCAAGTTAATATATCAAATAAGTCATATAAGTATGTTTGAAAATATATTTAATTTAACACATAATAATAGTCACATACTTTATTGCACATAAATTATATAATAAAAATCTACCTAACTATAATTAAACACTTAAGTCACATTTTGTTTTAAATATTAATTATTAAAATTATTTTATTTCTAACTTATCTTCATTTTCATTTTTTTTTGATCTATGCTCGTACTTGTCGAGTGCATTACGGTCGAACTCGATCTCCTCAGGTAGCTATCCTGCAAGACTTTTAAACTTAAAGAAACATTAGCTCATTTTTTCTTGATAAATTGTAAAGCTCGTCATAAAGGTCATTAACAACGAATTATTTAAAAATAAAATTTAAATTTATTTATAAAAATATGTAATGCACGTTTTTCTAATAATGTAGTGTTACAATTAAGGTGTATGAGAATAATTATCGTAGGCATAAATGAAATTATTGTGTATAAAATCCATAAATATCTTTTATTAAAGCTAACCTTAAATTGTGGAAATATCATTATTATTTAGTGAATGACCAATCTGCCATTTTTACCCTAATTTATTTCATAAAAATGATGGATCCTAATTTGAGGATCATTTTTCACACACAACATACACTATTACACACACTTGTTCTCCAAGTTTGCTATAAGGTAGTCTTCTTACCTTCTTCATTTTTAAAGCTTTGATCATGTGGAATATGCATGTTTTAAGTTAGATAATCATACTATAACATGATCTAGATTTAGATGATAGTTTATTTTTGAGAGATGTTCTAAGAAAATCATTTTATGTTGAATGAAAGTGTGAGAGATAGAGGGGCTGTTTTGGGGGCTGTTCTTGGAGGTGTTCTTGGGCTGTTTTTATGATATTTTTTTATGTTAAAATACATATTATGAGAAGTATAAATATGGTTTTAGATCATGTTTTGGACTTGTGTAGAGAAAGTTATGAGTTTTGCAAGTTCTCTTTATTTCTTTGCATACTTGAGTCTTAGAAGCTTATGTTGATGTTAGATGATTATTTTGAGCATGAAAATATGTTTTGTTGGGATTTCAATGTATAGATTTTGATGAGACAAACCACATATGTAATAGAAAGTTTGAGTACCCCATTTTTCACAATGTTTAAGTGAAACATAGATTAGGTTTGAGTCTATAGTTATAGGTTCTGAAAGATGGAGGGGCTCAATAAGACCATGTTGTATCGAGAAAATGAAAGTATGAAGATGCTGCAAGAAGTGAATGCAATAATGTAGCAAGTAAGAAAGAACGGCAAGCAACGCCACTGCAAGTAGAAGATACAGGTTGCAGGAAGAAGTCTCTGCAACATAGTTGTAAGAAGAAAATACTCTACGCTGCAAGAAGTGGTTACAGGAACACTGCAAGAATAAGTTACAGCAGTGTTGTATGGAAAAAGTGCTGCAAGCTAATAAAAAATACAGCAGCACTGTACAGAAGGAGTTGCTGCAAGAAGGTCAAGGATACAGAGTAAATACCATGACTTGCTGCATACTCAACAAGCCTCATCTACGTCAAATAGAATCAACATTCTACAATCTGAGGAAGGATAAATATAGTACGAGGAACGAAGAACGAAACAAGTATAATTAGAGCCGTTCGAGAGAAGACCAAAGTTGCAGACACAGAGCCAATGCAAAGACAACACGTGACCTGACGGGCTGCAGAAAGTTGTGAGCCGCAACCACAACATTAAATGCTCTGGGAAGAAAAGTTAAAGGGTATTAAATACAAGCCACGTCTTTGATCAGTTCACATAATTCAAATGAGAGATATCTTCTTCAATGGATATCTTTCGACAAGTATAAATAGAGGTCGAGCAACATTGAAGCAGACTACTGACTAACTAATGAAGTAAAACGATATACGCTCAAACAAGCTCAAGTTTTCAAAGTTACATTCTTACTCCAACAGTTTTCAGTCGCTCGACCTAAGTGAAGTGAAGAAGTTCAAGCTGATAGATCCAAGGAAGAATTCAAAAGCTCACTTCACCTCACCAGTTGAAGAACCAATCTTTTATATACTTTAACCTTGTTGCTGTGTGCTTAGGTTGTTTTATATGTCGAACAATTGATAGCATTTATCCTTGCTGTTTGTATAGTTGTCTAGATGATAGGTAATTTTTCTATGTGGGAGTGTGAAATCCTATGTGGGTTTGCCTTTAGAACTTATAGTTGCTGTGTGTACGTTGGGTTCTAGTAGGTGTTAACTCGTTAGATTGATAGATTGTTAGGAGAGTCCTGTAAATCAATCTTGCAGAACGAAGTTCCTGCTCGAGGTAGCAATAAAGTGGATGTAGATGGATTACACCACCTTCGAACCACTATAAGCCATAAGTGTTTTTGTTGTTTTATATATATGTGCTGCATTCTATATATCTATCATGTCATAAGCATAAAAACATCTTAAAAGAAAAGAGCATATTTGAGAAAACTAGCCTTGTGTAAAAAAATATTTTTCACTGTATTACAAACTCTAAGTTACAGCATGCAGCACTACATACTAGTGTTGTAAGCAGTAACTTCTAGTGCTGTAAGTTCAAGTAACTTGTAGAACACAAAATTTGAAAAGGAATTTTAAAAAATGATCATGGTTCATTTACCCCCCTCTGAACCTCGAACACCATTTGGGACCAACAAGTGGTATCAGAGCAAGTTAGGTTAAAAACCAACTTATTTGGTCACCTATCCAGATCCACCCAAGACCTGCTGTTTTTCTCTGCCTTTGTGAAAAATCTCATTCTTACAGCATATCATAGATTCTTCAAACCATAAATTGTCCATGTTTTCTATAGAAGAATATGACGACTCGATGATCAGAATGCAGACACATCTTTCGGCGATGAACGATGAGATATGGACGGTCATCATAGAAGGATCGATTATCCCCACAAAGGTGAATCCCATGTTGGGAAGAGAAATGGAGAAAGGATCACCTCCGCCACTTAAGTTCCTGATCAAGCCAAGACAGGAGTGGAATAATAAAGACATGAAGAAAGCCAACCTGGACAATGTGGCCAAAAATCCTTTGTTCATGACTTTGGATAAAGGCACATTCAGCAAGGTTAAAACATGCAGAACATCCAAAGAGATATGAGAGAAGTTGGAACAAATATGTAAGGGCACATAACTCTCCAAGGATAATAAGATCTCCAACAACACCCAACTATTTGAGCTCTTTGAGATGAAAAATGAAGAGACTCTAAAGCAGCTAGACCTAAGGTTCACTTCTATTGTGAAGGAACTTGAGGCTCTGGACAAGCACTATACACAAAAAGAGAAAATTATGAAAGTACTGAGAGCCTTGCCAACGGAGTGGGACAGCAAGACCACCGCTATGAGAGTGTCTATGGATTTGAAGTCCATGAGTACATTTGACCTCTTCTCCAATCTCAAAGCCTTCGAATATGATATCAACAGAAGGAAGAAGGAGGCAGAAGAATCAAGTTCCAAGATCACTACGCTGACTGCAAGAAATACGAAGGATACAACAACTGCCAGTTGCAGCAAGCAGTCAGAAGTTACAGTTGAGTATGTAGAAGAAGATATGACTTTTCTTCTAAAGAAATTTAGGAGATTTATGAAGAACAACAACAATAGCAACAACAATGTCAACAGGAGGAATGGCTTCAGAAGAAGTCATCCACCACCTTAGGTATTTTTCTCTCCTCAATCAAATTCAAATAATTTTGATTTGTGTTATAACTGCAGGAAGCCTGGACACTATGCAAGAAGGTGTCCATACCCAACTGTACACAAGTACCCAGAAGGAGAAAGAGAGCAAAGGAGAGAGAAAAGAAGAGATGATAGACACAAGCTAAGAGCTCCCATTAGAGAGATGTAAAAAGCTAAGGATACAACCGTTTCAAAGGAGATGCTGAAAGTTGCTTAGTGAAACCTAATCCTCAGATGAAGAAGCATTAATTTGCCTGATGGCAAAAGACTGTGAGGACAAAGAAGAAGATGAGGTAAACTACCAACCTCTGTCATACCAAACAAAGAGGAGCTGAACATTATCCACTCTCTCAAGAGGATCATAAGTGACTTTGAGCAGATTAACTCAACACATGAAGAACTAAAGATTGAAAATGAGAACCTTATAATTGAAAATGAGATCCTCAGAAGCAAAAACATTGACATTGCAAAAATGCTAGCAGCATGTGAGTCAGAGAGCACAAAGTGCAGCAAGCTTCAAAAGGAGGTCTCAAGGCTCAATCTGCAGGTTACCAAGCTAGAGAATGAGAAGGAGAACTTGCAGTCCATAACTAAAATATTCAACAAATCTGCTAAGGACGCAAGAGAGTGTCTGATGATGGCCAGAAGTCCATTTGAGAAAACTGGTCTAGGATACAACACTCACATCTCTCAGGATACAACAAGTTCATCCAAGGCTGTGGTGTTTGTTCAAGCTGAAACTTCAATGAAGAATGAGTTATCCTATAACTCTGAAAAGAACTTGAACAAACCAGTGCTGATGAACAAGAGAAAAAAACCCTTATGCTCAACTATAGGAAGCAAGCCTGTATTTAAGAGCTGGCTGCAGCAAAAAAATATAGTAACCCAGAAAGTTGCAGCATATAAATTCCTATCCCACACTAAGACTCTCATGTCTAAACCTAAAGGAGGACATACTCCTGGGAAGTTTGGTGGAAGACCACACTACAAAAGTATTGGTAACACATGTATAGTTTTTGCACACACGTTTAAGAAGCAGTTTAAGAACAAGACTGCCTACAGAAAAGGAACCAATAAAACTTACAACAAAGTCTTGACTATTAAGAAAGTTTGGATTCCAAAAGAAACTAACCCCAAAGGATCTTTACAAAAATTGGTATCTAAATCTGTTTGAATTCGTTACAAGTTTCAGTGCCAGGTTGCAGAGTGATGTATGGTATATAGATAGTGGCTGCTCAAGGCACATGACTGGCAACAAAGAAGCCTTAAAATATTTCCAAGAATGTAAATGATCGAAGGTCATCTTTGAAGATGATTCCAAAGGAAGCACAAAAGGCAGTGAAAATCTGGTCAAGGGAAACATAAAAATCAAAGAAGTATCTTATGTGAAAGGTCTCAGATATAACTTGTTGAACATCAGTCAATTCTGTGACAAATGATACACTATGGAGTTCAACCTCAACAAGTGTCTAATCAAGGACAACACGTCAAATGAAGTCAAGCTTATAGGAATAAGAAGAGGAAACATATATCTTGTAGATTGGAGTTCTTTTATTCAACCAACATGCTTCATCGTAAAAAGTCCACCAGAGTTGAGCTGGTTGTGGCACAAGATGCTTAATCATCTAAACTTCAAGACCATAAAGAAGCTGGCAAGAAAATGACTTGTAAGTGGACTGCCAGATGTGGCATACAAGAAGAAAAATATTTGTGGAGCTTGTCAGAAAGGAAAATAAGTCGAAAGCTCATTCAAATAGAAGTTGCAGAAGTCATCTCACAAGATCCTAGATCTTCTACACATGAACCTTTTTGGACCAGTAGAACAAGTGAGCATAAGTGGGAAGAAGTACTCACTTGTGGTAGTAGATGACTATTCCAGATACACTTGGACCATATTACTTGCTAAGAAATCAGAAACTCAGAACAAACTGTCTGACCTCATGAAGAAGATTCAAAATGAGAAAAACTTGAGCATTGTAAATATTAGATCTAATAGAGGAACTGAGTTCACAAACAAGTTTATAGAGAAATTCTATTTTGACAATGGTATTCATCATGAATACTCTACTGCAAGAACACCTTAATAGAATGGTATTGCTGAAAGAAGAAACAGAACCCTTAAAGAAACAGCTAGAACAATGATAGCAGAAGCAGAGATACCCAAGAGATTTTGGGTTGAAGCTACCAATTTTTACACTCAGAACAGATGTCTGATCATCAAAGATCTAGACAAAACCCCTTATGAAGTTTGGAATGGATATACATCAAATGTTTCCTATTTGCATATCTTTGGATGCAGATGTTATATTCTCAACAATGGAAATGAGCATCTAAAGACCTTTGATGCAAAATCAGATGAAGGAGTATTTCTTGGATACTCTGCTGTAAGCAAGACATTCAGAGTCTTCAACAAAAGAACTTAGGTGGTTGAAGAATCAATATATGTAGTGTTTGATGAACCACATTGTGACGCCAAAAAGCTGGAAGAACCTGCTGAAAGAACAATCCCAAGGAAAGAAAATGATGTTCCCTATATTGAAGGAGTTCTACCCCCAGCTGAAGATAAAAAAGAAGAGACTGCACATTTGGATGCAGCAGATATTCTTACAGCAGCAGAACCCCCTATCTTATAGCATGCAAAGGAACAACCTAGACCTGTGCATACCTTTGAGCCTGATAGAACATAGCTAAGAAACCGCCCTAAAGATCTTATAGTTGGAGTTCCACCTACAAGAGTAAGAACAAGAAGGTCTATTTCTCATGAAGCAATGTTTGCATGCTTTATATCTAAAACAGAACCAAAGAACATTGAAGAAGCTCTGTAAGATAGCAACTAGGTTCAAGTCATGCAAAAAGGGCTGAATGAATTTGAAAGAAATCAAGTTTAGCAAACAGTTGCAAGACCAACTCATCAAGGAGTTATTGGAACAAAGAGGGTGTCCAAGAACAAGCTGGATGAATCAGGGCTTGTTGTAAGAAATAAAGCAAGATTAGTTGCTAAGGGATATTGCCAGGAAGAAGAAATTAATTTTGATGAGACCTTTACTCCTATAGCAAGGTTGGAAGCAATAAGGATTTTTTTGGCATATGCAGCTCACATGAATTTCAATGTATATCAGATGGATGTGAAGAGTGCACTTCTCTATGGTCTTCTTAAAGAGGAAGTATATGTGGAGCAACCTCCAGGTTTTAAAGACCAAACAGAAGAGAAGAGAAGGTGTTTAGACTGCGCAAAGCCCTATATGGACTCAAAAAAGCACCAAGAGCTTGGTATGACACCTTATCTCTCTATCTTTTAGAAAACAAGTTCAAGAAATGAATAGCCGACTAGACTCTGATTAGGATACAAGATGGAGACATCATTCTCCTTGTACAAATCTATGTGGATGATATCATCTTTGGATCTACCAACAAAGATGTATATGAAAAGTTTTCCAACCAGATGCAATCAAAGTTCGAGATGAGTATATTGGAGAACTAAGTTTCTTTCTTGGATTGTAAGTAAAGCAACTGTTTGCAGGAACCTTCATCAGCCAAGTCAAGTATACGAACGAACTTATCAAGAAGTTCGGTATGGAAAATGGTCAGCCACATCTATTCCCATGGCCACATCCATACGCCTTGACAAAGATGTAGATAGAAAAGTTGTGGATACCACAAAGTACAGACATCTCATAGGATTCTTGCTGTATCTTACAGCAAGCAGGCTAGACATCGTGTTTGTAGTAAGAGTTTGTATAAGATTTCAAGCAGTACCAAAGTATTGGAACCGAATGATTGCTGACCCTATGCAATTCTGATTCGAGATCCATATAAGATATGATTAACACGCAGTGGAAAATGAATCATACATTTCACCGTAATAGTTGAAGATGAACCAGTTCTAAGGTCAGAACTGCCAAACAATCGATAGAGCCTGGACTTCTCAATCTTCTGCCGTATTCTTTATCTTTTTTCGAATGTTGTATGGGCAATGATCTTTTGAGAATACCAGCCGCCTTCTACTAAAATCATTTTATGAGATTTTTGTGTGTTTAAAAGCGGCTGACTTATGGCTTATTTATAGGCTACAACAGGGACCTTGAGGAGGATTAGGATTCGATCTCTTGATAGGATTAGGAGTCCTAGTTCAGCCAAAATACACTTCTTAATCTCATCAATAATAACTCAATCCACTAAAGAGATATTATTGAACTACCGTCCCAAATCCATATTAAATATGGGCTATTATTTATTATATGTAAGTTTTTTTTTATAAACACCCATCATGGGTGGGGGATTAAGGCACCATCCCCAGCCTGTATATAGAAAAGAACGAGAGTATACAAATCCAAACAAACTATACTAGGGCCATAAACATAAGACCATAATAGGAAATGAGAAAAGACAACAACAAAAGCAAAAGCCAATCAGAATCCCCGGTTTGGAAACCCAAACTATCTGAATTTGAAGTTTGGATACCCAATATGGTCCATACACACTAAAGAAAGCAAAACACGAGAGACAGTATGTGAATGGAGGACCTGAAGATTGTGGGATCATCTGCCCGCGAGAGTAAGGAAGTTAGCAGGGTGATTGCCCTCATGGAAGATGTGAGAGATCTGAGTCTGCATCTGTGAAAGGAGGTCTCAAATCTGGATGAGAGAGTGTTGAACCTGCCAAGGACCTCGACATCCAACTCAACACAAAGAGGGGTTTCAAACTAAAGAGCCAGCCTAAGACCATGAACAAGAGCCTGAATCTCGGCATCGAAGCTAGAAGATACCAGAAAGGGAGTCTGAAATGCGAGGAGAAAATCACCATGATTATCTCGAAAGATGCCACCTCCACCTGCAGTTCCGGATACACGATCAAAAGACCCGTCTGTATTCAGCTTGATCCAAGGTTCTGGAGGAAGCAACCATCGGACTAGCTGGGAAGCAATCGGACGGAAAACGGGCTTCGGTGCCGGCATGCAGTCAACCGTCGGATGTGAGCCTCTCCAGTGAATAGAAAGGAGCCTCCGAGCCATCACAAGCAAGAAAAGATGATGATTAACCTGTCAAATAATATGAGAGGGGCGAAAAGGAACACCACGATGCTTGTGGCTATTCCTCTCCATCCAAGTTAACCATAGAATCAAGCAAGGAATAATAAAGCAGATATGTGATGTGTATGCTTGTGGAACTGTATGTCTCCAGAAGCTCAAGACCTGTGAGATATTAGTGGTGTCAGGTAGTGTGCAGTGAAACCAAGAGGCAAAACAGACCCAAACAGATCGCACGGCATCACATAAAAGAAAAAGATGAGGGATAGACTCAGAGAGGGATGAGGAGGGAGGGCAATAATGATATGTTGAAGCGAGATGAACACCGCGGGATTGAAGCTTAGAATCAAGAGGTAATCTATTACGAAGGAGACTCTAGAGAAAGATCGAAATGGTGGGTATAAGGAGGTTAGACCAGATAACTCCATAAAGGGCCCGAATTGGTCGTCTTGCTCGGACAACCTCCCAAGCAGAGGCCAATGAGAAATCACCGTGAGAGGTCAGCCGCCACCTCTTAATATCATCACCCTCAGGCCTAATCGGCACATGACTCATCTTCTCAATAGACTGATCAGAGAACCCCATATTCTAAGACCTGCTCTGTCTTCTCCAATCTAAGTCCCACTATTGACCCTGCCAGAAAAAAACTAACACATTGATGACCCAACTGTCTATCCGGAAACAAAGCTGAAAGGAGGCCATTCCCCAATCAAATATCATCCCAAAAACTGCACTCGCCCGAACCGAGAGTCCAGAAAATGTGTTGTTATGCAAGGGAGCCAACCTTGACAAGTCTACGCCAATGATGACTTGCAAACCATGGCCTCCTTGTGTGAGTAGGAAAAAGGGGACCATACTTAGCCCACATGAACCGAGTCCATAGTGATCCCTATGCTAGAAATCTCCACCAAAGTTTGAGGCCAAATGCCTGAGAAAAATCGCCAAGCCGTCGAAGGTCCAAACCACCTTCAGAAGGAAGGAGACAAACATCCTCCCCACTGACCCAATGGACCTTCTTTTGGATCACAGAAGTACCCTAGAAGAAACGGGCCAAAATCTACTCAATCTTTAACAAAATGAACTTTGGTGGTTCCATAACTTGTAAATGATGGAGAGGAAGGGTCATGAGAGTAGACCAGATAAGCTGAAGACGTCCTCCATGATAGAGATGTTGGTGTCCCCATCCATTTGTCGCATCCAACAAATGATGTTTAAGGGCCGTAAATAAAGCACCCTTAAGAAATCCCTTATAAAGTGGAATTCCCAAATAAGTGATAGGAAGGGACCCCAACCGAAAACCCGAAAGCTGCTGAACAAGGGGGGCCCATTCCTCAGCGAAACGGTGATGAATGAAAAATTACTCTTCTGATAATTCACCATCTGTCCTGTAACTCAAGAGTAGTGATTGAAGGAACCGACGGATCGCCGACCCTATACGATTATCCGAATCGGGGTCCATGCAAATATGATTAACGCGCAGCGGAAAACGAATCATACCTTTTGCACTAAAATTAGTTCTAAGGTCAGAACTGTAGATCGAGGAATCAATGAAGCCTGAACCTCACGATCTTCTGCTGTATTCCTCGCCTTATCTCGAACGTTGTGTGGGCAACGAGCTGTCGAGACTCTCAACCGTTCTTCTCTAGATCGTATATCAGATTTTTCTGTGTCTGTTACTTGAGAAACGGTTGACTTGAGGCTTATTTATAGGCTACAACAGGGACCTTGAGGAGGATTAGGAATCGGTCTCCTGATAGGCTTAGGAGTCCTTAATTCGATCTGAATATATTTCTCAAGCCTATCAAATAATATCTTAATCCACTAAAAAGATATTATTGAACTACCGTCCCTTATCCATATTAGATATGGCTCCTATTTATTATATGCGCGTTTATCTCCCCATGTTTAAGATATCGAATGTCCATTAATTAAATGAATTACTGACAATTCAATTAATTAATATTTAATCCAAGAGTAGTACCACTCAACTTTATTATCATGCCGGAATAAATCCACCTACAGGGTTTACATGATAATCCTTATGAGTTCCTCAAGGGGACATCATCATCCTAAATAATTAGGACACAGTTTCATTATATAATCAACATCACACCATATAAACAACACTGTATTCCAATTTACCGAGCTTATTGATTTAATAAATAAATCTCACCCATTGGTAAATTAAAGAAACATATATCGAGTATACATGCCCGTTATCATATAATGATTAAGAGGACACACATCCATAATAACAGAGGTCTTGTTTTATTTATGTAGTCAGTACAAATAAAACAACCTCAATTGGTCCTGCTCAATACATACAAAATGTACTAGTGTAATTTTATAATCAAGACAGATTAATACCAAATTACACTACAACCATTCCGATAATTTGTCCAAAATTATCTCGGCTGTGAGCTACCATTTATAATCTATAAGGAACTGATAACATGATCTTCTGTGTGGCACCACACACCATGTTATCTACAATATAAATTAATTGGACAACTGCAATAACATATATAACAAATATATAAAATGCAAACATTTGACCATAAAAGATTCTCATATCATAATTAGATGTTCATACAACAGCTAAGCTTATAGTATACATCCTAACAATCTCCCACTTATACTAAAAGACTATGCTGTCATATACGCTGCCATGCATCTGATTCCCATCCCATCAACATGCTCATCGAAGGCTTTCGCCGGAAGGGCCTTTGTGAAAGGATCTGCTAGGTTATCGGCTGATGCAATCTTGGCGACAATAACTTCCCCTGCTTTACGATATCTCGTATCAGGTGGTACTTGCGCTCAATGTGTTTACTTGCCTTATAGGCTGTGGTTCCTTCGAGTTTGCTACTGCACCACTGTTATCACAATAGATTGTGATAGCTTTGGGTAAACCAGGAATCACTTCTAAGTCCATCAAGAAGTTTCTGAGCCATACACCTTCTTTGGCTGCCTCAGAGGCCGCCACATATTCAGCTTCCATGGTGGAGTCCGAAACGCATTTCTGCTTCACACTTCTCCACACTATGGCTCCACCTCCCAAGGTAAACACATACCCCGAGGTTGATTTACTATTGTCCCTATCTGACTGGAAATCCGAATCCGTGTAACCCACAGGTAATAAATCATTTGCCTGGTAAACTAGCATATAATCTCTAGTCCTTTTCAGGTACTTTAGAATATGCTTTACGGCAGTCCAATGACCTTGTCCTGGGTTACTTTGATATCTACTAACCATGCCTACGGCAAAGCAGATATCCGGTCTCGTACACAGTATCGCATACATCAAGCTTCCTACAGCCGAAGCATAAGGAACTGCTTTCATTTCCTCTATCTTCTTTGGTGTCTTAGGACACATTTCCTTAGATAAAGACACTCCATGTCTAAAAGGTAGAAAACCTTTCTTGGAGTTTTGCATGCTAAAACGAGCTAGGATAGTGTCAATGTATGAAGCTTGAGATAAGCATAACATCCTTTTCTTGCGATCCCTTATAACTTTGATCCCAAGAATATGTCCAGCTTCTCCTAAGTCCTTCATAGCAAACTGCTTGGACAGCCATACCCTTACGTCTGACAACACCTTGACATTGTTTCCAATTAACAAGATATCATCTACGTATAGTACAAGAAATACCACCACGTTTCCGTCACTCTTCTTATATACACAAGATTCATCCGGACATTGAATAAATCCATAAGACTGGATTACTTCATCAAAACGGATGTTCCAAGATCTTGAAGCTTGTTTCAGTCCATAAATGGACCGATTAAGCTTACACACAAGATGCTCTTTGCCTTTCTCAATGAATCCCTCTGGTTGCTTCATATAGATGTTTTCTTCAAGACTTCCATTAAGGAAAGCTGTCTTGACATCCATCTGCCAAACCTCATAATCCATATGAGCAGCAATAGACAAAAGAATCCGGATAGACTTCAGCATGGCTACCGGTGAAAAGGTTTCCTCATAATCGATCCCTTCTTTTTGAGTATACCCTTTCGCAACAAGCCTTGCTTTAAAGGTCTCTACCTTTCCGTCTGATCCTCTTTTTCTTTTGTAGACCCATTTACATCCAATGGCTCTTACACCATTTGGTGGTTCTACAAGCTCCCAGACCTGATTAGAATCCATAGATTCTATCTCAGAGAGCATTGCCTTTTGCCAAGATATCGCATCTTTATCTTGGAGTGCTTCGTCATAAGTCCAGGGATCTATTTCATGTTGTCCAGGGACCAAGTCTGAAGACTCTCCCAAAAACATGAATCTATCAGGTTGTCTAACAACCCTCCCACTACGACGAGGCACTATCGGTATTTGTGTATCATTAGTGACACGCGGTGCAGTCACTTGTGGTATCTCATCTTGTACCGTCGGTACATCCGAATTATCCCCTCTCATTTCCTCAAGAACAATTTTACTCATGGGCTTGTGGTTCATTACATAGTCCTCTTCTAAAAATTGGGCATTCGTGCTAACAATGACCTTCTGATCTTTAGGACTATAAAATAAACCATCTTTCGTTCCTCTAGGATAGCCCACAAACAAGTGTACTTCCGTACGAGATTCCAACTTATCAGCATCTCCCTTCAGCACATGTGCTGGACTACCCCAAATCCGAATGTGTTTCAGACTAGGCTTACGCCCAGTCCACAATTCTGTGGGAGTAGAGGGTACTGACTTAGAAGGTACCAAGTTTAGAATATACGTCGCTGTTTCCAGAGCATACCCCCCAAAACGAATTTGGTAATTCTGAATAACTCATAATCGATCTAACCATTTCCATAAGAGTCCTATTCCTTCGTTCCGCCACACCATTCTGTTGGGGTGTACCCGGTGCAGACAATTGGGATTGTATCCCAGCCTCTGATAAGTAACTCCTAAACTCTCCTAAGAGGTACTCACCACCACGATCAGATCGTAGTGTCTTAATACATTTACCATGACGTTTCTCCACATCAGCCTTATATTCTTTGAACTTGTCAAAGCACTCAGACTTGCGGCGCATCAAGTAAATGTATCCATATCTCGAATAATCGTCTATAAAAGAGACAAAATATTCGAAACCACCTCTTGCCTGAATAGTCATAGGGCCACATAAATCAGAATGAATCAATTCCAACACTTCTTTGGCTCTATACCCCTTTGCCTTAAAAGGCCTTTTGGTCATTTTTCCTTCCAAGCAGGATTCGCAGGTTGGATAGTTTTCCACTTCCAAGGAACCCAAAGGTCCATCGGCTATCAACCTTTGAATCCTCCTCAAGTTAATATGACCCAACCTTAGATGCCAAAGATATGTTTGATTCATTTTCAAAGGTTCTTTTCTCTTATTAGATTTAGAAGATGTGCTATTAATTTCCTTTTGTTGCATCGTAGGAGTTATAGGATTAAGAATATATAAATTGTCAACCAACGTACCAGAACAGATAATAACTCTATTCTTCTTAACGACAACATTGTTATCAAAAGAAACAGAATATCCATCCTTAAAAAGTTTAGAAACTGAAATCAAATTCTTTCTAAAACAAGGTACGTAAAGACAATTTCTCAAAATCAAAATCTTATTCCTATTAAAAGATAAATAAACATCTCCCACTGCAACGGCCGCCACTTTCGCAGCGGTGCCCATGTATATGGTAATCTCCCCATCACTTAGTCGTTTGGTCTCCTGGAACCCCTGCAATGAATTGCAGACATGATCAGTGGCTCCCGTATCTACACACCAGGTACCGGTAGATAACACCGCTAAACATGTTTCAACAACTAATGAAAAAGATGTACCTGAATTGTTCTCCTTTTTACGGGGACAATCGACTTTCCAATGTCCAGCCTGCTTGCAATGAAAGCACTTGTCTTTTGGCTTTTTCACACCACCTTGTGGTTTAGCCACTTGAGGTCCGGCCGTCTTCTTTGCTGAAGAATTCTGTTTCTTCTTCTTCTTCTTTCCGCCTTGCGGTTTAGAAGCAGAAACATTTTCAGCAACGTAAGCCTGAGAATTTTGACGAAACAGTCCCTCTGCTGATTGGAGTTCTGTCAGAAGTTCCGCCAACGAATACAACCTCTTGTTCATGTTGTAGTTCAAACGGAACTGCTCAAAACTCCTAGGCAGCGTTTGGAGAACGATATCGACCTGGGTTTCCCCATCGATTTCAGCTCCAAGGACCTCCATTTCATTCAGATGAGCCATCATCTTGAGGACATGGTCACTCACAGGTGTCCCCTCAGCCATGGTGGCAGTCATCAAGTTTCTCATTGCCTCCTGTCTGGCAGCCCGACTCTGATGTCCGAAGAGTTCTTTTAGATTATGCATCATATCATAGGCAGTAGGCATGGCCTGATGCTGATGTTGCAGCACATTTGACATGGAAGCCAAAATGTAACACCACGCCATCTCATCTGCCTTTACCCACTTCCTATAAAGCATTTTCTACTCTTCAGTAGAGTTTTCATTAGGCATGTCAGGACAGTGCTCAGTGAGTACAAACTTGTACTCTTCAGCAGTCAGGACAATATCCAGGTTTCGTTTCCAATCAATATAATTAGGACCAATAAGTTTGTTTTCTTTAAGTATAACAGCAAGAGGATTGAAAGCCATAATGAAAATCCTGAGAATCACATAAATAAACACATAGGTTAAATAATTTGAATTGACAAATCATATTGTTCCCTCAAACAACATAATCTAAATTCACCAACACCTCAATACACCGTGAACTTCGTATGCCACGATAGTGTGGACGTATACTAATTCAAACATTTGTTAGAGGAGGTTTTACCCATTAATTTTATTATCTTGTCAACTTAACTTTATGACAAATAAAATTAATAGTTGGTATTGCTTTGGCCATACAAATAACAGCAGTGACTCCGATGGGGAGGATACTTATCAAATGTATCTAAGTGTACACCATTACTTGATACTAAGTCCATTATCTAGGATTATGCCCCTTCAGATGGAGAAGATGACACGCTCCTAAACAACTTTCTATAATCATCCATAAAGGAAGTTTGATCTAGTGATCCGCAAATGAACTCATTCGATATGGAGGAACGCACTTAAAGCCAACGCGCAAGTTCAGGTGCATCACTTACAAACCAGTAATGGAGGCCATGAGATTTATTAAAACAATTAATCCCTCTCCCACTTAGTTATTTAACATGAGGGATTTTAACATGCATATCATATAGAACACATACAAACATGCTTGATAAAACACATATAAGGCAATAAATATGAAAAACATAATTTCCAACTATTATGGCCTCGATTTATCGCTGTGTTCTTGAATATTTGCCGTCAAACGGGGCACGGTTGACCGTGCTCCATAGCACGGTCATGCCCTGTTCATCAGTGGCGATCCTTAGCTGGCACGGTCGTGCCCGATCTTCAAAGACGCCGCACGGTCGACCGTGCCTCATAGCACGGTCGTGCCCTGTCGTTCAGTCGCAATCTTCGGCTGGCACGGTTTGACCGTGCTGCACAGCACGGTCGTGCACGGTCATGCGATCCTAACCTTGTATCTATTACATCCATCGATCCTATACCCCACGAAGGAGTTTACATATAATCTAGATCGAACAGAAAATAAAACCTAACACGACAAACCGCCGTGATTTTACTATTACAATCATACATTCAAAAAACAACCTCGACATGTCCGAGGGTTTAATTCATACATAAACATACATTCAGACCATAATAGTTGGATTTACGGTTCCTGCAGAAAAACATAATTTCTCGCACATCCTACTATTATCCGATCTAAAACACGCATGCTTTAAGATATGATTCATAATAGAATTAACCGATTCAATCGAATAGAGTCAGAAAACCACGGCTCTGATACCAATTGAAGGAACCGACGGATCGCCGACCCTATACGATTATCCGAATCGGGGTCCATACAAATATGATTAACGCGCAGCGGAAAACGAATCATACCTTTTGCACCAAAATTAGTTCTAAGGTCAGAACTGTAGATCGAGGAATCAATGAAGCCTGAACCTCACGATCTTCTGCTGTATTCCTCGCCTTATCTCGAACGTTGTGTGGGCAACGAGCTGTCGAGACTCTCAACCGTTCTTCTCTAGATCGTATATCAGATTTTTCTGTGTCTGTTACTTGAGAAACGGTTGACTTGAGGCTTATTTATAGGCTACAACAGGGACCTTGAGGAGGATTAGGAATCGGTCTCCTGATAGGCTTAGGAGTCCTTAATTCGATCTGAATATACTTCTCAAGCCTATCAAATAATATCTTAATCCACTAAAAAGATATTATTGAACTACCGTCCCTTATCCATATTAGATATGGCTCCTATTTATTATATGCGCGTTTATCTCCCCATGTTTAAGATATCGAATGTTCATTAATTAAATGAATTACTGACAATTCAATTAATTAATATTTAATCCAAGAGTAGTACCACTCAACTTTATTATCATGCCGGAATAAATCCACCTACAGGGTTTACATGATAATCCTTATGAGTTCCTCAAGGGGACATCATCATCCTAAATAATTAGGACACAGTTTCATTATATAATCAACAGCACACCATATAAACAACACTGTATCCCAATTTACCGAGCTTATTGATTTAATAAATAAATCTCACCCATTGGTAAATTAAAGAAACATATATCGAGTATACATGCCCGTTATCATATAATGATTAAGAGGACGCACATCCATAATAACAGAGGTCTTGTTTTATTTATGTAGTCAGTACAAATAAAACAACCTCAATTGGTCCTGCTCAATACATACAAAATGTACTAGTGTAATTTTATAATCAAGACAGATTAATATCAAATTACACTACAACCATTCCGATAATTTGTCCAAAATTATCTCGGCTGTGAGCTACCATTTATAATCTATAAGGAACTGATAACATGATCTTCTGTGTGGCACCACACACCATGTTATCTACAATATAAATTAATTGGATAACTGCAATAACATATATAACAAATATATAAAATGCAAACATTTGACCATAAAAGATTCTCATATCATAATTAGATGTTCATACAAAAGCTAGGCTTATAGTATACATCCTAACAGTGATCAAGAAAATGCATCAGGTGGATTAATCCATCTTTACAAACCTGGGTGAAGATCAAGATATCATCAGTATAAGAAATGTGTAAGACAAGAAAGCCCCCATGAGTCCGATAGGTCATATCTGGATATTCACCGAACAAAGAGTCGAGATCCCTGGAAAGATAGTCAGCCACTAAAACAAATAGGGATGGAGAGAGGGGGTCACCCTGTCTCAGTCCCCTGAAGAAGGAAAGAACCCGGAGGGACAGCCATTAACCAAGACAGAGAACCAGCTGTGTTCAACACAATTACCAACAAGATCAATCCATCTCGCAGGAAAGCCCAAACGTGCAAGGACCAATCTCAAAAAAGGCCATTGCACCCAATCATAAGCTTTTTCCATACAAGCTTAATAGCCAAATTCGAAGAATAACCCTGCATATTGAGGTCATGAATCATTTCTTGGGCCAAGAGGATATTGTCACTGATGACCCGGCCATGAGTGAAGCCACTCTGATTCTGAGCAACAACAAAAGGAAAAATGAGAGTTAATTTGTCGTTCATGATCTTGGAGATAATTTATTAGTCACATTACAGAGACTGATAGGGCAAAAATCAGCCCAGGATGTGGGGAGGGGCTTCTTCGGCAGAAGGACAATGGTGGTAGCAGTGAAGCTTCGATGTATGGTGTGCCTAGAAAAGAAATCCCATATAGCATTCTGAACATCAGACTCAACAATATCCCAGCAATATTGGAAGAATAAGGATGAAAACCCGTCAGGCCCAGAAACACTACCAGGATGGATGTCGAAAACTGCATCCTTAATCTCTTTTAAAGAAGGCAGATCACACAAAGCAGAGGTATCCACAGAAGCTGGGATATATAAAAAATAATCCGGGTGAGCTATAGCAAGAGTATCAATATCAGAAGATAAGAGGTCCTAGAAGAAGCCTACCGCAGAACCTCGAAGGCATTCTCATTAGTGATGGTTTGATAACCATTGAGAATGGAGTGGATTCGAGATCGGATATGTTTTTGCTTGATAAAACTGTGAAAGAATCTCGTATTACGTTCGCCCTCAATAATCCATCTAATAACCGATTTCTGACGCCAAAAATCCTTTTCTATCTGTGAACAAAGAACATACTCCGTTCGACACCGATTCAATTCCATGGAATGAAAGGGGAATGAACAGCATGTAATGCTTCTTGAGCAAGAGCAACTGCATCAGAAGCTTTCTTAGAGTGATCGAAAATGTTACCAAAAACCTGAGAATTCCACCATTTGAGATGTCTTTTAACAGTTGCAAGCTTAATCTGGAGATTAACTATGCCGAACGAGCCAGAATCAAAATCCCAAGCCGATTTAACCATGTCGAGGAAGATGTGATGATGTATACTCTAAAACTGAAATGAAGACCGATGCATCATCTCTGAGAAACCACATTTGATCATTAGATGGGAGTGATCGAACGTAATGCGAGACAAATAAGTAACCGAGGTGGTGTGGAATAAGGTGGCCCAAGATTCATTAAAAATGATACGATCTAAGCGCTCTTGGAGAGCTCTTCTTCCCCAAGTGAACGGGTTACCCACACAACCTGCATCAATCAAATTACAATCCCCAATAGTTTGTGTAAAATTAAGAATCTCATTGGATCTGTCAACATCACTGCTAATTCTCTCATGAAGATGCAGAAAGATATTAAAATCTCCCCCAATAGCCCAAGGACAGTTCTCAGAATCAGAAGCAATCAATTTTATAGAATCCCACAAAGAAAGTCGATCAACCCTATCACATTTAGCATAGATGAAAGAGATGCATACAGAATGTGGGATAGCAGGAGAAGATATGCGGGTGTGCAATAATTGATCCGTATCCACAAGAATATCAATATGAAAACCAATAGCAGAAAAAACCCAAATTTTGTTTGAGCAATTGTTCACACTAGATACAAAGCCAAAACGCCGATTAAAAAACATAAAGTTGGCAGCCACTATAGGCTCCATAATAACCACAATAAAAAACCGATGCTCACGAATCAAATTATGTAGTTCACCCTGAGAAGCTCGATTACCCAAGCTATGACAATTCCAAACAAGAAGATTCACAGACATCAGAAATGTAAGGTATCAGAAGACTTACCTCCAATAACTCCAGAATGGGTTATTTGCTTCCGAAAAAAACTGCCGATTCTGCTCTCGGGCGTGGCAGACTTCCCTCTTTTATGTGAAGTCATTGCAAGGTGTTTCCGAGGTGCAACCACAGAATCATCAACAACACATTCCAACTGTAGCTGAGGGAATTCAGAATGTGAATCCGATCGTATCTTTTGTAGGGATGAGGGATAGTGCATGCTAGAGGTTGGGGATGCATCACCCCATCCAAATCAACCAAAGCAACCCCAAGGGATTCATCGAGCTCATCATTTCCAAATAAATATTGAAGGTGAAGCGAGTCCGAAGTGGGGTTCGAGTAGCACCCTCGTTTTGGTGATGAAGGCTTAAACAAACTGGAAAAGATCGATGTGTGTTCGGGGTTAGCTTGCGGCATTATGGGATTTTTTTTGGATTTTTCGGAAGAGGGGCGAGGAGACAGTGTATTGGGTGAAGGTGGTGGGCTAATATTTGGGAGGGATTTGGGTTGCAAATTTTTGGTTAACGGCTGGGGAGAGGATGGAGTGAGAGGGGTTGGTGGGTTATTATATGTAAGTTTATCTCCTCGTGTTTAAGATATCGAATGTCCGTTAATTAAATGAATTACTGACAATTCAATTAATTAACATCTAATTCGAAGATTAGTACCACTCAACTTTATTATTATACCGACATAAATCCACCGATAGGGTTTACATGATAATCCTTATGAGCTTCTCAAGGAGACATCATCATCCTAAATAATTAGGACACATTTTCATTCTATAATCAACAACACACCATATAAACAACATTGTATCCCAATTTATTGAGCTTATTGATTTAATAAATAAATCTCACCCATTGGTAAATTAAAGAAACACATATTGAGTATATGTACCCGTTATCATATAATGATTAAGAGGACGCTTCCATAATAACAAAGGTCTTGTTCTATTTATGTAGTCAGTATAAATCGAACAACCTCAATTGGTCCTACTCAATACATACAAAATGTACTAGTGTAATTTTATAATTAAGATAAATTAATACCAAATTACACTACAACCATTCCGATAATTTATCCAAAATTATCTTGGTTGTGAGCTACAATTTATAATCTATAAGGAACTGATAACATGATTTTCTGTGTGGCACCACACACCATGTTATCTACAATATAAATTAATTGGACAATTGCAATAACATATATAACGAATATAAAATACAAACATTTGACCATAAAAGATTCTCATATCAAAATAGATATTCATGCAAAAGCTAGGCTTATAGTATACATCCTAACACAAAAGAGTCACATCTTTTAGCAGTAAAAAGAATCATCAAATATTTGAAGGGAACTTAAGAAGTAGGCCTATCGTATCCTAAGGAATGAGGATTCAAGCTTAATGACTACTTTGACTTAGATTATGCTGGCTGTAAGATTATAGGAAAAACACTAGTAGAACTTGTC
Source organism: Scutellaria barbata (assembly GCA_028654395.1). Classification (NCBI taxonomy): domain Eukaryota; kingdom Viridiplantae; phylum Streptophyta; class Magnoliopsida; order Lamiales; family Lamiaceae; genus Scutellaria; species Scutellaria barbata. The sequence goes on along the minus strand of CM053651.1, from coordinate 6,878,224 downwards.
AATTTCTGGGAAATAGACTTGTTTCATAGTTCTGTAGAAAACAAACATCTATAGCAACATCTTCAGCAGAAGTAGAATATATTGCAGCAGGAAGTTGCTGTGCTCAAATCCTCTGGATACAGCAGTAACTAAGAGATTATGGAATTGAAGAAAAAGAGACTCCAATTCTCTGTGATAATACAAGTGCGATTGTAATTACCCGTAATCCAGTATTTCACTCAAGAACAAAGCACATCGACATCAGACATGACTTCATAAGAGATCATATGGAAAAGAAAGATGTCATGCTAGAGAAAGTTCATACGGATCTCCAGCTAGCTGATATATTCACTAAACCCCTATGTGAATCAAGGTTTTCTATGCTAAAAAACGAGCTAGGAATTCTGAAGTTGTGAGTGGAAAAAGAAGTTGTAGAAGCTCAGGGTGAAGTCGCAACGTTGTGAGAAGTTGTATGAATCGTGCTACAAGTTACGATTTCATACAGCGCTGGGTTCAAACAGTGCTGCATCTTTATTTCTTACAACATGGACAACAAGAAGGTAAAGTAAGCAGTGTGAGGTTATAACATTTATTTCAAAGAGTGTTTAATACTTTGCAACCTCGTACCAAGACGTTGCAACCTTAAAAAAATAATAAATTAAGTAGCAAAACGCATGTCTTTCATCGCATTTAATGCAAGTCTGTGCCTGTCAGGATTTGAAAAGATGTGGTCATAGGCCATAACTGCTAAGTTTTAGTTATTTACACTTTGACCCCTCCACCTTTTTATAAGGACCGTGAGATCAATTCCCATCTTTTAATCTCAACCGTTGATCTTACTACACGTCCCTTAAACTTCTCTTTTGATACTTCATCATCCATTGTATCTTAGACATACTGAAAATGACCCAAATTAGGGCTCCTTACCACAGTTTATGTTGGATTCTCCGTAAAATCTGTTCAGAGATTCTACTCCCTCACGAGGAGATCCAAGGAGACAAGGAACTCTATCCTCTTTAGGATGGATGCAGATGATGAGTAGAGATCACTGTCCATCAGTGACGTTGCCGATGTCTTCAACATTTCTTCAGAAGGGTTATTTCCAAGTCAAATCTTAACATACGGTGAAGACATCTCTCAAGAGATATGAGATCTCTTCCGGGTTAGGGATACAAGGGCTGATGTGAAGAGAAGTACCCCAAAGAAACTCTTCAAACCGGAGTTTAAGTTTCTTCATGATATCTGTGCATACTCCATTGAAGGCAGAACAGGGAGTTATGACAAGTGCACAGGTCTTCGCTTCTGGATCATGTCTGCCATTATGGCCAGAGAAAAAGTGAACTGGGCATGGTTCATCTTGAAGCGGATATGGGAGGAGGTAGAGAAGAGCACTGCACGAAGGAGCTACGGTATCACCATATGCTCCCTTTTCTGCAAGCTGGGTCTGCAGCTTACAGCTCCTATCCCCATCCCTATTAGAAAATATCTTGGGGAAAAGAAGAAGGGTGCTGTTAGTACAACTACTGCTGGGGTTGCGCGGAAGAAACCAAAGATAAAACAACTTCAACCTTGGCCCTACAAGATGAAGCTGTAAGCAGTGGAAAAGATGATAGTCATCTTTCCATCATCAAGAGGGCTCTGAAGGGAGCAAAGCTGGAGTTATCATTGTCCTCAGATGATGACGTGCCCTTAGCATTGAAGGAGATAATTAAAAATGTCTCTCTTCGCAGCAAGAAGAAGACTGTTTCAGCTGCTGCATGATCGCATGTGCAGTGCTTGCGAGACAATCCTTAACTCTCTGCTGCAAGCATGATGGTAGTTGCAGCAGAGGTCGAGCCAGATGAGTAGTTGCACGAACAAAAAGCTGCTGACTTAGCTCAGCTGCATGAACACGGAGTTGTTGACTCAGCTCAGTTGCATGAACAAAGAGCTACTGCTCAAAATCACTTGATCCTACCTTCCCAGCTGCTGGAGATTATATTGAGCAGCAATACAGTCTCTGGAGGAGGATGAGACTCGCTAAGGGGGAAATTCTGTTGAAATGGAAATAGTTTCTCACCGTGGAGAAGGTTGTCCTAGAGTAGGCCAAATCTGAAGATATCTTTGAACTCCTATAACCTAAGTTTATAGTATTCATGCAAGAAAGGTCAAGATGCACTGCTGCTCAGGGAGCATTGGATAAAGGGAAGAGAATGGCTCCTGCAGAGTTAGAGTCTACAGAGCTGCCGATGAAAGTAACAATGGATGATGTGCAGGTCTTCCTAGCCCAAACTGCAGAGGTTGTAAGAAGGGGGATGATGTTGCATTTGCTGAAGAGCAAATCAGCGCTCTGAGAGTGGAACATGCTGAGAAAGTCATACTGCAACTAGCGTTGCAAGCTAGTGTGAAGGAGATCAGGATGCAACACACTCCTAGAAGAATGTTGGGAGAAGAAAGCTCAAGCTATAATTCAAGCTCCCCTGCATACGAACAAGTGGTTGAGGGTCTCTCAATGCTGGTTACTCTCGATCCCTTGGAGGAGGAGGAGACTCAACTGCTTGACTATGATGGTTTTCCTATTCATACAAATCCTGCAGCCGCTGAAGATGCTCAGGGAGAACCATCCATCATTATTAGAGATATTCTCTCTGATATTGCTGAGATTCCCGATGACACGACCATAGAGGAAGTTACAGAGACTGGACTCCATGTATTGGTAGAGACAGTAGTACAACAAGAAGACATCCCTGCAGAAAACGCTGAAGAAACATGAATGATGGATGCTGAGATTTTTACAGCAGTTAAGCTTACAGTGCTGCAAACTGTTGAAGATGTAAGAAACCAACCAGAGCTACAAGAAGAGATTCTTGCAGAGGCTGTCGAAGTTGCAGGACCGATTGTGGAGACGGAGTCCGTGCAAAAGACCTCAGGTGAGGCTGTTGTTGAGACAACACTCACTAAGGGGATAAAGACCTCTGAATGGGCAACTATTGAGATAGTGCCCTTAGAGGATAAGAAAGATGAAGTGGTTGGGGTAACCCCTACACAGCTAGAGACATCTCATGAGGAGGTTAACGTTGTTGCTGCTGCAAGCTTACACAAATCCACCCAGGATACAGTAGCAGAGGTTACTGAGAAAGCTGAGGATGAAGAAGAAGAGGACGCTGCAACCCTAAATTTCTTGAGAGGCTCACTGCTCTCAGAAGATCAAAGTCAAGGAGGGGCAGTGATGATGAAGTTGTGGAGGAAGAAGCTGAAGAGGAAGATGTTGATAAGAAAGAATTCGAGGCTCCAGAGCAGCATGGAGCTCAGACCCCTTAAGCTATTATCCCATATGCTGCATTAGCTTCTGTCCCCAAATAAGGAAGAGCAGCTAGACTAACTCCTGATGAATCCATCGACAGGGTTGTTGCTGCTGTTAGATATCTGCTGCATGCTCTTCAAGATCGTGAGTCTAACATGCAGAACAACATGAAACTCAGTGCCAAGTTCCATGTTACACCCATGTCCAGTTTCAAGAAAGATATTGAAGCACTACTTGGGATGATAAAACACGATCTTAACAACAATGCCCACAGGCTGTACAAGGACAGGGTTCGAATGGAGGGAGAGTTGAAGAGAGAGGCTACAATCAACCACGGTTAGATCAAGTTATGTAAACATTCGTTTGATGTAGCAGTAGACAGACTTCAATCTCACTCCATACTGTTAGAGACGCTTCTGGATAATGTCCTTGACCAAACTAGAAGAACCAGAAGTGTCGATGATAGGTTGGGAAACCTGGAGATGATCGTAGGAGAACTGAGGGACATGATGGTCAGTGTCTTCCCTCAGCATGCTCAAGAATCCATGCAAGTCCTCGCTCCTGCAAGAAGACCATGATCCTCAGTGGTTAGAACTGTCTCTGCTCCATCCTGACTTTTGATGATGCTAAAAAGAGAAAGGATTCAAGATAGATATAGGAGCTCAGGAGAGCAAGAAGTCGAGGAAGATGACCAAGAGGATGATCAGCCTCTGAGTAGAAGGAGAAGAAGATCAGGGTCATATACTGCTGCTGACGTTCCTTCTCCAAAAAGATGGAGAAATGATGATAAAGAAGGAGGAGATGGTGGTGCAGCTGCTGCAAGCAGACCAGCTGCAGGCATTGCATACAGTGCCGCTGCAAGTGAAGATGCAGCACCTCCCTCTTCTCACCACACCAAGAAAGGGAGAGATGATCAGCAGAGCCGAAGCTGAGAGGTATTACAATGAGAGGATGACTATATAGGAACCACCAGATCGCCGACCCTATACGATTATCTGATTCGGGGTCTATGCAAATATGATTAACGCGCAGCGGATAAACGAATCATACCTTTTACACCGATATTAGTTCTAAGGTCAGAACTGTAGATCAAGAAATCGATGGAGCCTGGACCTCACGATCTTCTGCTGTATTCCTTGCCTTTTTCTCGAACGTTGTGTGGGCAACGGACTATCGAGACTTTCAGCCATTTTCTACTAAATCATATCTCAGATTTTATGTCTGTGTATCTGTAACTAGAAAAGGCTGACTTGAGGCTTATTTATAGGCTACAACAGGGACCTTGAGGAGGATTAGGAATCGGTCTCCTGATAGGCTTAGGAGTCCTAAATTCAATCTGAATATACTTCTTAAGCCTATCAATAATATCTCAATCCACTAAAAAGATATTATTGAACTACCGTCCCTTATCCATATTAGATATGGGCTCCTATTTATTATGTGCGTGTTTATCTCCCCACATTTAAGATATCAAATGTCCGTTAATTAAATGAATTACTGACAATTCAATTAATTAACATTTAATTCCAAGAGTAGTACCACTCAACTTTATTATCATGCCGGAATAAATCCACCTGTAGGGTTTACATAATAATCCTTATGAGTTCCTCAAGGGGACATCATCATCCTAAATAATTAGGACACAGTTTCATTATATAATCAACAGCACACCATATAAACAACATTGTATCCCAATTTACCGAGCTTATTGATTTAATAAATAAATCTCACCCATTGGTAAATTAAAGAAACATATATCGAGTATACATGCCCGTTATCATACAATGATTAAGAGGACACACATCCATAATAACAGAGGTCTTGTTCTATTTATGTAGTCAATACAAATAAAATAACCTCAATTGGTCCTGCTCAATACATACAAAATGTACTAGTGTAATTTTATAATCAAGATAGATTAATAACAAATTACACTACAACCATTCCGATAATTTGTCCAAAATTATCTCGGCTGTGAACTACCATTTATAATCTATAAGGAACTGATAACATGATCTTCTGTGTGGCACCACACACCATATTATCTACAATATAAATTAATTGGACAATTGCAATAACATATATAACAAATATATAAAATGCAAACATTTGACCATAAAAGATTTTCATATCATAAATAGATGTTTATACAAAAGCTAGGCTTATAGTATACATCCTAACAGACTACTCAAAGAGCTGAAAGAGCTAGAGCAGGGCAAGAAGAGAATGCTTGGATGTAGAGGCTTGGAGTGATTGGAGAGAGTAGACCAAAGATGATGGAAGATATAGATAGAGCTCTCTACCAATACCTCCCTCAAGATATTCCACGTTTTGACACAAACAACATATTTGCTGAAGTGTCTATTTTGATGAATCAGAGGCTTGAAGGAGAAAACATGGCTTGGAGTCTCAATATCTTCAAGTCAATTAGATTGCCTACTGATAGGAATCCATCGTTTGAGGCGATTACTATATACAAGAGACCAGAGTACCTCAAATACTTTAGATATCTCTGTAGAAAGGGCTTTTTCAGAAGGGTTCAGACCTGCCAATCTGCATTGAGAAGATATGAGCAGCTTGCCAGGGATGAAGAGCTAGAAATTCAGACAAGATACTTATTTCTTGTGAAGTAAGGCAGAATAGTGCCTTACAGTGATGACTTTTGGCTGAGATGGATTCAGATTCCAAAGAATCTTCAACAAGGAGGTCCCTGTTTCAGCACTAGCCGCTGTATGATATTTTGTATATATTTGTATATGCCTTTCTATTTATCCTTGTAAATTTTCTTTCTCTTAATGAAGAAATTTTATTTTCTGTTTTTGATCAAGTTCATTCCTTATGAACCTCTGCATGCTTCTTATAATCTTGTTGATTTGTGATAAGGATTAGAAATGATACATCTCTAATGAATCCAGGATTGGCTTATCTTTATTAGATCATATATATAAATCCTGAACGAAAAAGATATAGTACAGAGTAAAAACTTCCTTTATGAACGAAATAATGTAAAGGGTTTTGTCATCATCAAAAAGGGGAAAATTGTTGGGATTTTAGTGTATAGATTTTGATGAGACAAACCATATATGTAGTAGGAAGTTTGAGTACCCCATTTTTCACAATGTTTAAGTGAAACATAGACTAGGATTGAGTCTATAGTTATAGGTTCTGAAAGATAGGGGCTCAATAAGACCATGGTGCATCGAGAAAATGAAAGTATGAAGACGCTGCAAAAAGTGAATGCAGTAATGCAACAAATAAGAAAGAATGGCAAGTAACGCCACTGCAAGTAGAAGATACAGGTTGCAGAAAGAAGTCTCTACAACACAGCTGTAAGAAGAAAATACTCTACATTGCAAGAAGTGGTTACAGGAACACTACAAAAATAAGCTACAACAGTGTTGTATGGAAAAAATGTTGCAAGCCAATCGAAGATACATTAGCACTGTACAGAAGGAGTTGCTTCAAGAAGGTCAAGGATACAGAGTAAAGACCATGACTTGCTGGATACTCAACAAACCTCGTTTATGTCAATTAGAATCAACATCCTGCAATCCAAGAAAGGATAAATGCAGTACGAAGAATAAAGAACGAAATAAGTATAATTAGAGCCATTCGAGAGAAGATCAAAGTTGCAAACACAGAGTCAATGTAAAGACGACACGTGGATTGATGAGCTGTAAAAAGCTGCGAGCCGCAACCACCGGATTAAATGCTTTGGGAAGAAAAGTCAAGATGCATTAAATACAAGCCATGTCTTTGATCAGTTCACATAATTCAAATGAGAGATATCTCCTTCAACGGATACATTTCTACAAGTATAAATAGAGGTCGAGCAACACTGAAGCAGACTACTGACTAACTGATGAACTAAAATGATATACGCTCAAATAAGCTTAAGTTTTCAAAGCTATATTCTTACTCCAACAGTTTTCAGTCACTCGACCTAAGTAAAGTGAACAAGTTCAAGCTGATAGATCCAAAAAATGATTCAGAAGCTCACTTCACCGCACCAGTTGAATAACCAATCTTTTATATACTTTAACCTTGTTGCTGTGTGCTTAGATTGTTTTAGGTGTCGAACAGTTGATAGGATTTATCCTTGCTGTTTGTATAGTTGTCTAAGCAATTTTCCTATGTGGGAGTGTGAAATCCTGTGTGGGTTTGCCTTTAGAACTTGCAGTTGCTGTGTGTACGCTGGGTTCTAGTAGCTGTTATCTCGTTAGGTTGATAGATTGTTAGGAGACTCCTATAAATCAATCTTGCTTAACGAAGTTCCTGCTCGAGGTAGCAGTAGAGTGGACGTAGAAGGATTACGCCACCTTCAAACCACTATAATCCATAAGTGTTTTTATTGCTTTATATGTCTGTACTGCATTCTATATATTTATTCTGTTATAAGCATAAAAATATTTTAAAAAGAAAAGAGCATATTTGAGAAAACCAGCCTTGTGTAAAAAGATATTTTCCATTGCGTTAAAAATTCTAAGTTACAGTGCGCAGCATTGCATACCAACATTGTAAGCAATAACTGCTGGTGTTGTAAGTTTAAATAATTTGCAGAATAATAAGTTTGAAAAAAAAATTTGAAAATGACCAAGGTTCATTCACCCCCCTCTGAACCTCGGACACCACTTGGGACCAACATGTTTATATGATTATATGATAAAGACCCATGCTTTAATGTACTAAAATGATGAGTAAATAATGTTTTATGCATCTTCAAAAATTATGTTGAATGGGTGGCTGAATTTGTTGTGGTTTGGAAGAGTGTATGTGTTTTGGGGTTTGATCAAAATTTATCTTCATTTAGGAATGTCAAGGGGACACTTAGGTGGCTATATGGAGGCTATAGGGTGGCTATAGGATGACTTAGCCCACCATAAAATTAGGAATGTGTCTAATGACATTACTTTTATTAAAGATGGGAAAAGTCCTTAATCACCTAAATCTTAGTAATGTGTTCTCGCACTTGCTTAACCATATTTATGTATGAACTTTGATGACCTAATGATGTTTAACAATAATTCATATTATTTAAGAAATAATTATAATAATTAAGAATTATTTAAGATGAATTAAACCTTAAAGATATGAGATATTTTCCTAATCTTGAATATTTAAATATTAATAGTCATTAATAATTAATTAAGTAATAATAATACTTTTTAAACCATTATTGATAATATTAATTAGAGTCTAATTAAGAATAAACTTTAATTATTAATCATTTAATGATAAAATGTTAACTTCTTATTCAATAAGTATGTAATCATAATTTAAGTTTAATGATTTAATCAATAACTAAGGATTAAAGAATTATTAAAAACTTAATTAATATAGATTAAGATTAATAATAATAATTAATTAATAATTAAGCTATAATTATAAAAATTAAGCTTTAATTAGAAATGATTAAGCTTAATGAACTTTATCAGAAGCTTTTGATTAATGATTAAGAGTTAATTAAAATACTCAAAGACCTAATTTAGATTATAAAAGCATCGATAATCTAAAAAACTTGAGAAGTCCCGATGATTAAACAAATTTGTAATGTGATGTTCTAGGTGAGGAGCGGTTGGATTGTAGTTGTACCAACTTTATCAAAGAAAAGAATTTGAGGTGGGTAACTATGAAATGTAAGTAAGTGTCAGGTTATACTATTGTTGATGTGTATAATGCTTATATGTTCACTTTTGGGCACATGGATAGTAAGGTCACAATGATAAATAAGGCCACAAGGGCCAGGTCACAAGACCATTATAATGAGGGGACAAGGCCCTAGCCACAAGGGCTGATAGACCACAAGGGTCGAATGTTGATAAATTATGCAGGGATGTAAATATGGCATGTACAAATCAATTGGTATAACTTCTTACAGATGTTCCCACTAAGTTTTATGTTCATGTCATACTTTAATATATTTTCAGATAAAAGAGGCAGAGCGTACGGTCACAGTGCGATCGAGGGTTCCCCTATGTCGTTTCATCTTAAAGTTAATTATTTTTCTTATGATATATGTATAAGTTAATTAAGATCATGAGATACTCGATGACTCTCTTTCTGTAATCCAACGTTTCTTTTATGGGCCCCTTTTATTTTTAATTATCTAAGTTCTCTTCCACTTTTAGTAATTACCTATTTTTTAAAATAAAAAATTTAAGTACCTTTTAAATAAGTAGCATGAAGTAGTGTACTCGGCCTAGATCAGTGGGTTCGGGGTGCTACAGAGTAGTATCAGAGCGGGTCCACATTTATGTATCCTTAATATAATATTTTATTTTAATGCGATATAAAGATAGTTTTATGGGGACCGCGACTATGCCAATGCCCTGAACTCGCTCCGAGGTATGCATGTTTTACATGAAGGTTTAAATTTCATGAAGTATAAAAGTTAATTTTTTTTCTAGATTATGAATGTTTATGGTTGCATCTTCTATTTAAAGTTATTTATTATCTGAAAGTAAGTAGTTAATGCAATAAAGTACTATTTAAGTATGTTTCCAGCACATGATTTATGAAAGTCTATTTGAAATCATAGAATAAATGTTTTATGCATAATTTGTGAAAATAGATAACATTGCTTTGAGAATATTGAAATCGATATACCTCTTGCTACATTAGATGACTAGGCGGGGAAAGATCCTTAATTTTCATTGAGTGAATGCTTTAGCTCAACTACGAGACATGCTTAGGTATTATGAGAACTTTAGACTGATAGGATAGTCACTCGAACAGTACATTGATTTTTTTACACATATGAGACAACGGGTCATGCGAGCAGGGTTTGGAATTAGTGACTATCATGCCGCTGCTCATTAGTTGTTATTCTTCGACCACGTATTCATAGTTTTGCCCTATATGTGCTTAATGAGGTGGTAGACTATGACTCAGACGTCCCTGAGCCCAGATATCTTTTAGGACCTGTCAGAGACCCTAAAAGTGTCATATGCCAAATTTCAACTAGCCAAAGATGATGAACACTAGTGGAAATCCCATAAATGAACCCTCACTGATGAACAAAAACATAACATGGTATGGAAAGAGTTTAAGGAAATAATGATCGAACACTATTTTTCTCAAGCTTTACATGACCAAAAAGAGTTGGAGTTCTTCAATATATGTCAGGGACCCTGCCAGTGATGGAATATGAGTGATGTATTAACCAATTATCAAAGTATGCCCCACACTTGGTGGCAATAGATGAAAAAAAAACAAGGAGATTCGAGGTTTGAGGAATCATTGCAGGGTTGAAGTTGCCAACTTATAGAGAGGTTTTTGAGTGAGCACAGATCGTCTCGATTAGTCAAAATCTGGAGTTTTACCCAATTAAATCAAAAGCCTTATGACTTATCCGAAAAAAGAAAGTGGGTTGCACATAAAAAAAAAGCACCACATTTTGTCAGGAAGAGTAAGCCTATTGGGACGTCAACTACTCAAGGGAATGTATCACAATGCCCTAATTGTGGAAAACATCATACATGAGAGTGCTTAGCTGGGAGGAATGTTTGCTTCACGTGTCATCAACCAGGTCACAAGTAATATAAGTGTCCTAAATGTGATGCGATCGGGCAACCTAGGACTAACACCCATGTACCAGAGAAGATTGGAAAGTCTCGCATCTTTGCTTCAGAAGGACAAGCAGATAAGAACGACATAATGACAGGTATGATGCCTGTGTTTTCATACTAATCTTAGTTTTATTCGATACTGGTGCTTCACATTCATTCATGTTAGAAAACGTTAGAAGAAAGCTAAACCTAGATTATTTTTAGTGTAGGGGTTGGATTAGAAGTGAGCATCCCTTCTGGAAAGACTAATAGGACAAATGTTTAAATAAAAAGAGTTAGGATGGAAATTTGTCACCAAACTGTAGAAGATGATTTGCATGTTTTAAAGATGAAGGATTTTGATATCATTTTGGGAATAATTTGGGTGAGTAAATACAGAGTAATTCGATGCTTTAAATATGAACTACAATTTAAAAGACCAGATAGATCCACATTCACATATTATGGAGTCAAGACTACCTAGAGACTGCATGTGGTATCTGAAATATAAGCCGTAAAAATGCTGAAGAAGAAAGATTGCCAAGGATTTCTGGTAAAATCATAGAAAAGAAGACAAATGAGAAAGTCATTGTGAACGTGCCAATAGTAAGAGAATTCGAAGATGTATTTCCTGACGACTTACCTGGAATTCCACCTGATATACGGGTGGAGTTCACTGTGGACTTGATTCCTAGAGCTGCACCAGTATCTAAAGCATCTTACCGTATGGAATCAAAGAAATTACAAGAGCCGAGGGTACACTTACAAGAATTGCTTGATAAGAAATTCATTAGGCCAAACATATAATCCTCGGGAGCACCAATATTGTTCATGAAGAAGAATGATGGATCGTTGTGAATGTGTATTGACTATAGAGAGTTCATTTGTCTAACTATCAAGAACAAATACCTATTACCTAGGATCGAAGATCTATTTGACCAATTGAAGAGTGCGAGTATATTTTTAAAAATTGATCTAAGATTGGGATATCACCAACTGAAGATAAGAGAGGCCGATATACCGAAGATAACTTTTTGGACGTGTTACAAACATTATGAATTCATGGTGATGCCCTTTGGACTATCTAATGCCCCAACAGTATTCATGGACTTGATGAACAGAGTTTTTCACCCATACTTGGATTAGTTTGTCATAGTTTTCATAGATGATATTCTGGTGTACTCACGAACTAAGGAACAACATGAAGAACACCTCAGAGTAGTTTTGGAAATCATGCGACTAGAGAAGTTATATGGTAAATTCAGTAATTGCTATTTTTAGTTGGACAAAGTTGTTTTCTTAAGACACATTGTGACTTCAAAAGGAATTGAAGTAGACCCAAGCAAGGTCAAGACTATATTGGATTGGAAGACACCTAAGAATGTGAACGAAGTGCATAGTTTTTCAGGTATTATAAAAGATTCATACAAGATTTCTCAAAAATAGTAAGCCCAATAACTTAGTTGACCAAGAAAGATAAGAAGTTCATTTGGACTGAAGAATGTGGCAATAGTTTTCAAGAACTCAAGCAAAGGTTAGTGTCAACACCTATTTTAGCCATTCTAGAAGGGGTATAAGGATTCGTTATCTATATAGATATATCGAGGCAAGGTCTTGGATGTGTACTAATACAGTATGGAAAGGTGATTGCATATGCATCAAAATAATTAAAATCGTACGAGCTTAACTAACCAACATACGATTTAGAGCTAGCTGTAGTTGTTCATGTTAGGATGTATACTATAAGCCTAGCTTTTGTATAAACATCTATTTATGATATGAGAATCTTTTATGGTCAAATATTTTGCATTTTATATTTGTTATATATGTTATTGCAATTGTCCAATTAATTTATATTGTAGATAACATGGTGTGTGGTGCCACACAGAAGATCATGTTATCAGTTCCTTATAGATTATAAATGGTAGCTCACAACCGAGATAATTTTGGATAAATTATTGGAATGGTTGTAGTGTAATTTGGTATTAATCTATCTTGATTATAAAATTACACTAGTACATTTTGTATGTATTGAGCAGGACCAATTGAGGTTGTTTTATTTATACTGACTACATAAATAGAACAAGACCTCTATTATTATGGATGTGCGTCCTCTTAATCATTATATGATAACGGGTATGTATACTCGATATATGTTTCTTTAATTTACCAATGGGTGAGATTTATTTATTAAATCAATAAGCTTGGTAAATTGGGATACAATATTGTTTATATGGTGTGCTGTTGATTATAAAATGAAACCGTGTCCTAATTATTTAGGATGATGATGTCTCCTTGAGGAGCTCATAAGGATTATCATGTAAACCCTGCAGGTGGATTTATTCCAACATGATAATAAAGTTGATTGGTACTACTCTTAGAATTAAATGTTAATTAATTAAATTGTCAGTAATTCATTTAATTAATGGACATTCGATATCTTAAACATGGGGAGATAAACACATACATAATCAATAGGAGCCCATATTTAATATGGATTTGGGACGGTAGTTCAATAATATCTCTTTAGTGGATCGAGTTATTATTGATAGGATTAAGAAGTGTGTTCAGGCCGAACTGGGACTCCTAATACTATCAGGAGACCGATTCCTAATCCTCCACAAGGTCCCTGTTGTATCCTATAAATAGGCCTCAAGTCAACCGTTTTTAAACACACAAAATCTTAGATACGATTTAGTAGAAGACAGCTGAAAGTCTCGTTAGCTCATTGCCCACACAACGTTCGGAAAAAGGCGAGGAATACAGCAGAAGATCATGAGGTCCAGGCTCTATCGATTCCTCGATCTACAGTTCTGACCTTAGAACTAATATCGGTGCAAAAGGTATGATTTGTTTATCCGTTGCGCGTTAATCTTATTTGCATGGATCCCGAATCAGATAATTGTTTAGGGTCAGCAATCTGTGGTTCTAATAGTTCATGCATTAAAGATTTGGAGGCACTATCTTTATAGTGAAATATGTGAAATTTACACGGATCACAAAAGCCTAAATTACTTTTTCACTCAAAAGGACCTCAAACAAAGGAGATGGCTAGAGCTGGTAAAAGACTATGATTATACCATCCACTACTATCTAGGAAAGACGAACATTGTAGTAGATGCATTCAACCGGAAAAATGGTGGCCAACTAGCTGTTTTACCTACACAACAAAACAAGCTAATTCTAGAATTTGTTAAGTTTGAAATTTGTTCAGAAAAACCACATTGTAGCAGCATTAACAGTTCAGACTACACCAAAGGACAAAATCAAAGAAGCTCAAGAGACAAATCAATTTCTTAATAAGATGAAAGATCAAGCAACTACAAGAAACAATAAACGATTTTCAATTACATTAGATAAAATTCTAATGTATGATAGAAGGCTATGCGTACCCAAGAATGATGACTTGAGAAATGAGATTCACCAAGAAGCTCACAACACACCATATACAGCTCACCCTGGAGGAATGAAGATATATCGAGACCTAAAAAGTAATTATTGGTGGAGGAACATGAAGGGTTCGATTGCCAAATTTGTGGAGAGGTGTCTTAACTTGCCAAAAAGTTAAAGCTGAACATCAGAGACCATCTGGATTACTACAACATTGGAGATACTAGAGTGGAAATGGGAGCACATTGCCATGGATTTCACAATGGGATTACTACGAACTTTAAGAAAGAATGAGGCTATATGGGTTATCATCGACAAATTAACAAAATCAGCACATTTTACCCCTATTAGGATGCATTTACTATGGAACAATTTGTCCAATTCTATATTTAGGAAATAGTACGACTACATAGAGTGCCAGTGTCTATAGTGTTTGATTGTGATACTCGTTTTATGTCAAGATTTTGGAAAAGTTTGTAAATTTCTATGGGTACGAGACTAAACTTTAGTACAGCTTACCATCCTAAACTGACGGTCAATTTGAGAAAACCATTCAGACTTTAGAGGACATCCTCAAAGCTTGTGTATTAGATTTTGGTAGAAGTTGGGAAACCACTTGCCCCTTCTGGAGTTCACATACAATACTAGTTACCAAGCTACCATCAAGATGACACCATATGAAGCACTTTATGGAAGGAGATGCATATCACCAGTACATTAGGTTGAAGTCGGTGAGAGAAAGATCTTAAGGCTGGAGATCATTAAGAAGACTGTCGAAGCAATAACCAAAATTCTTGAGAGGATCAAAGCAGCACAAGATAGACAGAAGTCATATGTTGACATTTGAAGAAAAGACATATATTTTGAGATTGGAGACAAAGTATTCCTTAAGTCATTCATTTTGGAAAAAGAGGAAAGTTAAGACCAAGATACATCGGGCCGTTAGAGATCCTTGAGAGAATAGCAGATGTGGCTTAACGTTTAACTTTTCCCTCGGAGTTAGCATCCATCCACAATGTCTTTCATATTTCGATGCTTATGAAGTATGTTTCAGATCCTAACCATCACATTAGTTATGAGGGCCTTGAGATTAACAAGAATTGACTTATGAGGAGAGCCCCATAGCAGTACTTAGAAGAAAAACACTTGTTTTAAGGAATCAGAAGGTATCTTTGGTTTCAATCCAGTTAAATGGACATGGGAAAGAAAAATCTACTTAGGAACGAGAAGAAGAAATCTTAACTAAATATCCAAACCTTTTGAACTAAGTAGCAATTTCGAGGATGAAATTTTTTTAGTAAGGAAGAATATAGCACTCCGAATCTTTTATGCATATTTCTATTAGTTTATTTTCTTCCTACATCATCTTTCAGTTTAAATTATATTTTGATATACACATGTTTAATTTCATCTAGTTTTATCAACAATTTTGAATTCGACTGCACCGCCAGCACCGAGATTAAGTGAAATGTGATATGAGAATTATAATATTATAAGAATGAGAATCTAGCATCGGGCTTAAGGTTTAAGAAATTAAAAGAAAATAATACAATTTGGAGTAAGATAATGATAGATTTTATCGGCTAAATAATTGCCAAAAATCCATTAATAATAGAGTATTATTAGGATTAATGATAATGAAATATTATAAAAGTCCTTAAATATGTTAGGGTGTATGAGAATAATTATCTTAGTCATAAATGAAATTATTGCACATAAAATCCATAAATATCTTTTATTAAAGCTAACCTTAAATTATGGAAGTTTTGATTTTGATGAGATAAAACATATATGTAATAGGAAGTTTTGAGTACCCCATTTCTCATAATGTTTAAGTGAAAACATAGATAAGGTTTGAGTTTAGATATAATTGTTGAAAGATGGTGGTTTACATAAGTATTATGCTGCATCGAGAAATTCAGAACGAAGCTGCTGCAAGAAGGCATATACAACAACACTACAAGAAGGCAGTTACAACAATACAACAAAGTAAGAAAGAACGGCATGCAGTATCTCTACAAGAATAATTTACAAGAATACTGCAAGAAAGGATACAATAGTACTGTACGAATATATTGAAGAAAGGTCAAAATTACAACAGCACTACAAAGAACGAACAGTTGCATGCAGACCTAGGATATAGCGCAAAGCTTACTGCTCAAATAATCAACAGCGCCAATTACAAACAGAATAAGTATCCTGCAATCCGAGGAAGGATAAATGCAGTACGAAGAACAAAGATCCAAGCAAGAATAAATAAACTCGTTCCAGAGAAGATCAAAGTTGTAGACACGGAGCTAATACAAAGATGTCACGTGGACTGACGTGCTGCAAAAAGCTGCGAGCCACAACTGCCGCATTAAATGCTCCAAAAGAGAAAGTCAAGTTACATTAAATGCGAGCCATGCCTTTGATCAAGTATAATAAATTCAAAAGAGACATATCTCCTTCAACAAATATTTCTCATACAAGTATAAATAGAGGATGAGTTGAAGCTGACTACTGAAACATTTACGCAAAAACTCTCAAGCATTCAAGCCACACTCTTTCAAGTCTACTCTCAATTTCAGTCATTCAACCTCTGTGAAGTGAAGCAAGTTCAAAGCTGAAAGATCCTTTGAAGGATTCAGAAGCTCATTTCACCGCACCAGTTGAAGAACAAATCTATATACTTTTAACCTTGTTTTTGTGTGCTTAGGTTGTTTTAGGTGTCGAACAGTTGATAGGAGAGATCCTTACTATTTGTATAGTTGTCTAGGAGTTAGGCAGCTTCTCTGTATGGAGTTTGAAACCTTGTGTGGGTTAGCCTTTGGAGTTTGCAGTTGTTGTGTGTACGCTGGACTCTAGTAGGTGTTTTATTTTGTAAATGTGATAGATTATTAGGAAAGTCCTATGAACCAATCTTGCTTAACAAAGTTCCTGCTCGAGGTAGTAGTAGAGTGGACGTAGAAGGATTACACCACCTTTGAACCACTATAAGCCATAAGTATTTTATTACTTTCTTATCTGTGCTTTATTCTATATATATTTCTATCTCTGTCATAAGTATAAAACGTTTTGTAAAGGATCATATTTGAGAAAACCAGCCTTGTGTTATAAAACCTTTTTCCACTGCGTATAAAGCTCAAGTTACAGTGTGCAGTACTGCATCCTAGTTCTGTAAGCAGTAACTGTCTGGCGCTGCAAGTTCAAGTAACTTGCAGAACAGTAAGTTTTTCAATAGATTTGCAAAATCGACCAAAGTTTATTCACCCACCCCCCTCTGAACCTCGGACATCACTTGGGACCAACAATCACTATTATTTAGTGAATGATCAATGTGCCCCTTTTGCCTTAATTTATTCTATAAATTTGATTGATCCTAATTTGAGGATCATTTTTCACATATAACACACACTAAATCTCTACACACTATTTACACACACTTGCTCGCCAAGTTTGCTACAATGTAGTCTTCTTAGCTTCATCATTTCCAAAGCTTTGATCATGTCGAATATACATGTTTTACGTTACATAATCATACTATAACATGATTTAGATTTAGATGATGGCTTGTTGTTGAGAGATGTTCTAAGAAAATCATTTTATGTTGAATGAAAATGTAGGAGGTAGAGGGGCTGTTTTGGGGCTGTTCATGGAGGTATTCTTGAGTTGTTTTATGACATTTTATATGTTAAAATACATGTTATGAGAAGTATAAATATGGTTTTAGATCATATTTTGGACTTGTATAGAGAAAGTTATGACTTTTGCAACTTCTCTTCATTTCTTTGCATTCTTGAGTCTTAGAAATTTATGTTGATGTTAGATGATTATTTTGAGCATGAAGATATGTTTATATTATTATATGATAAAGAATCATGTTTTAATGTACTAAAATAATGATTAAATATTGTTTTATACATCTTAAAAAATTGTGTTGAAGGGGTGGACGAATTTGTTGTGGTTTGGAAGAGTGTATGCGTTTTGGGCTTTGATCCAAATTTATCTTCACTTAGGAATGTTAACGGGACACATAGGTGGCTATATGGAGGCTATAGGGTGGCTTGGCCAACTATAAAATTAGGAATGTGTCTAATGACAATACTTATGCTATTGATGGAGAAAGTCCTTAATCATTTCCTAAATCTTAGTAATTGTGTTATCCCACTTGCTTAACCATATTTATGTACAATATTTGATGACCTAATGATGTTTAACAATGATTCATAATATTTAAAAAATAATTATGAATAATTAAGAATTATTTAAGATGAATTAAACTACTAAGATAAGAGATATTTTCCTAATCTTAAATACTTAAGTATTAATAGTCATTAATAATTAATTAAGTAATAATAATAATAATAAAATCATAATTGATAATCACTTAATGATTATTAGAGTTTAATTAAGAATAAAATTTAATTATTAATCATTTAAGGATAAAATGTTAACTTCTTATTCAATAATTATGTAATCATAATTTAAGCTTAATGATTTAATCAATAACTAAGAATTAAAGAATGATTAAAAACTTTATTAACAATGATTAATATTAACTAATAATAATTGATCAATTATTAAGCTATAATTATAAAGATTAAGATTTAATTAGGAAAACATAAGCTTAATGAGGTTTATTAGAAGCGTTTGATTAATGATTAAGAATTATTTAAAATATTTAAAGACGTAGTTTAGATTCTAAAAGCATCGATCATCTAAATACACTTGAGAAGTCCCGATAATTAAACAATTTTTTAATGTGACGTGCTATGTGCGAAATGGTTGGATTCGTAGTCGCCTAAGTGTTAGGTTATACTATTTTTGATGCATATATTGCTCATATAGTCGCCTTCGGGCACATGGACCGTAAGGTCATAATGATAAGGTCACAAGGACCATAATGAGGGCACAAGGCCCTAGCCACAAGGACTGATAGACCACAAGAGTCGAATATTGATAAATTATGCAAGGACGTATGTGGCATGTGGAAATCAATTGATATAACTTCTTGCAGATGTTCCTACTGAGTTTTATGTTCATGTCTTACTTTAATATATTTTCAGACTAAGGAGGCGAAATGTAGGTCACGCTGCGGTCGAGGGCTCTCCCATATCGTTTCACCCTAAAGTTAATTAAGATCATGAGATACTCGATGACTCTCTTTTGTGACTTTCTTTTGTGTGATCCGACGTTTCTTTTATGGACCCCTTTTATTTTTCATTATCTAAGTTTTCTTCCGCTTTTAGGAATTTCCAATTTATTTATTTATATCTTTTAAAAAAAATTAAGTACATTTTATATAAGTAGCATGAAGTAGTGTACTCGGCCTAGATCAGTGGGTTGAGGGCGCTACATATTTCTATACACTAAGTGCACGGATCTAGGGGTCATCCCGACCCGAGAGTGTATTTCACAAATCCCACGCGTACCCAAACCCTAGCTTAAACCCTATCCCAAATCCTAGTTCTGCAGTTATATTGGCAAACCTTTTAGTTTAGCCAACTTAACCTTTTAGTTCTGTCCGCATAACCTTTTAGTTTAGCAAACTTAACCTTTTAATTCTGTCCGTATAAACTTTGAGTTATATGCACATAACCTTTTGTAGTGCATAATAGATTTATAATACCTTTCAAAACCTTTATGTTGTAATAACATAACTTTTATGTTGTAATAGTGTAATCTTTATGTTATAATAATATAACGTTATGGTATTCTTTAAGCACGTAAAGGTTATGATATTTGTACATAAATGTTATACTAATATAACATAAATGTTAAAATATTATAACATAAAGGTTTCGGCTATATTATATGAGTTTTTATAGTGAAAAAAGTATTAAGTTATTCACTGAAAACATTATTAAATCTTTACATAAATGTTATACTATTACAATATAAATGATTCGGCTATATTACATGATTTTTTTAGTGAAAAAATATAAGTTATTCATTGAAAAGGTTATGAAATCTGTACATAGAGGTTATACTATTACAACATAAAGGTTATGATGTAAATTAAAAAAAACTGGCATGAATTCGGGCTGAATCAGACCGACCCGATCCATGTGCCCAGTTGCATGGATCATGACCCTTGCACTTGATACATACAAATACTACCCGAAAAATAACTGTATAAATTTAGTCAATTACAATTTTTCAAATTAGAATACAACTTACCCGAAAATTTTTGTAGCAGTATACAAATTAGAATGATTTTTTTAAAAATAATACAGTTTCGAATTTAAAATTTTGCAGTTTTTGACCTTAGAAAAATAATTTTATAAAATCAGTCCATTATAATATTTCAAAACTATTTTACAGTGTTAGAAGTAAATGATATTTAGAAGTTTAAATTATTAATTTCAGAATGTCTCATCAGCTAAAAAATTATTGTGAATTTTATAAGGCATAATGGTTTTAGAACACTTTTCGAACAATTGTTTAGTTTATTAAATTATTTATTAAATCTTGTTTGATTAGAATCTATCTCTACTGTCTTAGCATTGTTAAATTAGGGTTTTTAAATAAATGCATGATTATTTTCATAAATTTTAGATGATTATATGAATTATGAAAATTGTCGTGACAAAGAGTGTCTTTTCTACCTGAATGTTACTAGTTTTATGATCAAGAATTTACCTACTATTAAAAGTGCAATTAAATCATAATTTGAAACTAATTTTAAGTGATAAAATGAAAGCTTTTATGTGAAGTGATGAATCATTTAAGTTTTAAGAATATAGATGTTAGTTTTATGAGTTAAAATGTAGGATGTGATTTTCTTTCAAGGTATACTTGATGCATGTTTTAGAGTATGCTTTAAAATTCTCCTAAAATGATAAGCATGCTAGGTTAGATGATTATGATATGATTTAGTGATATTATAATTAATTGAAACACATCAACAATCACCGAATAATATGTTAAATAAGTATCCAGTGATGATGAATATGTATGTATGTTTATGACATAAATGAGATGTAATTTAAAAACTAAAAACTAATAAATTTTCTAAGTGCAGTATGAGACGACCGCATACTTCGTAGCTATCCCCACTTCAAGTCCAACCTCAAAAGTGGGTAACTTCTACTCTCTAACTAGGTTTTGTTAATTAAATTAGTAAGTTATGTATGCAAATCTGCAGATAGAAGCACCACAGTTACAATCGGTATGCAGCTTCCCTATCGGGCGACGATCATAATTGTGAAGGCGTCTGCTCTATGAAGCGTGTTAGGATATTAATGTTTAGATTTTAATGAGACAAACCAACCTTGTAATAGGACATTAGAGTACCTCACTTTGTTGGGGAACTAGTATGGATCTATTCGGGTGTAATTTAAATTGAAAATAACACAAATCTAATCCTATAACTAAATCAAATAAACCAAATAAATCAGATAAATCATGCATTGAAAAATGGTAAATCATACATAGTCTTAAACATGCGGAACTAAGGGATATGTATTTAACTCTTGATCAGAGAGACACAATTGAGAAGATTAATAGTTTCAACCCAAACACCTTTTCTTGAGGGGTTCCAGGTGTTGTTAACTGATTCTTGTATTTTGAGAATAAATATTTTATTTTCGTTCTAAAACCACATTTTGTTGAGGGGTTCCAGGTGTAGTTAACTGGCATACAATCTATTGCCTTGACAAGTAGTTCAAAAAGTCGTTGTTGAGGTATTCGCCTCCATGATTAGATTGTAGAAACTTGATATTCTCCCCCCCATGCTTTTCTGCTTCAACCTTAAACTCTTTGAACTTATCAAAGACCTCAGACTTATGCCGTATTAGGAAAATATATCCATATCTCGAGTAATCATCGGTAAACGTAACGAAATACTCAAAACCACCTCTTTCCTGAATCAGCATTAGACCACATACATCCGAATGAATAAGTTCTAACACTTCATTGGCTCTATTCTCTTTTGCTCCAAAAGCTCTCTTAGTCATTTTACCCTCTAAACATGATTCGCATATTGGAAATGGCTCAACATGGAGTGACTCCAACGTGCCGTCACTCACCAACCTTTGAACCCTTTTTAGATTAATATGACAAAGTTTAAGATGCCATAGAAATGTTTCGTTCATACTTGAAGAATGCTTTCTTTTCTTAGAAATAGACAATGTGTTATATGATTGCATGTGTGTGGGTTGTGCATAGTTAATAGTATAAAGATTTTTTACTAATGTTCCTGAACAGATAACTTCACTACTACGTGTAATAATGACATTCTTATTAAAAGAAACTAAATATCCATCCATAAACAATTTAGAAACTAAAATTAAATTCTTTCTAAAACTTGGAACAAAAAGAACATCTTTTAAAACTAAAATTTTATTACTAAAAGATAGGTGCACATCTTTCAATGCAATAGCTGTCAGTCTGGTAGCATAACCCATGGTGATGATGATCTCACTACTACTAAGTTGTCGGGTTAGCTGGAACCCATGCTGTAACACCCCATTTTCAAGAAAAACCCAGCATTGCATATTTTATAAAAAATTCTTTTATCGTTCAAGTATAAATGATTTAAGTGCAAGTTCTTATATTTTTTAAAGTTATGATTTACAAATCATATTATGATCGATGATTTTAAAATCTTTATGATCTAATATCTCTTTCGAGATTTTAAGGATTTTACAGGATAACTTATGGAAGAAACCGAGCTCGATCTCCACTCACTCGACACATATGAACGGAAGTAAAAGATAAGATATTAGTTAATTTTAAATGAATTATATGATATTAAACTCATATGCTAATTTTATTTGTTACTGCTTTCGAATGCTTTCTTTTATGAAATTTTAATTATGATCTTTTTATGTTATTTTAGGTGATGAAACATAGATTGCTTGAACATGAATTTATGCATCATAATGTAGATAAAAATATGTTCTTTACATAAAGTAAATCATATAAATAAATGACCTCTTTTATATAAGTTATACTAATATAACATTATTGTTATACTAATTTTTTTATCTCTTTATGTAAGTAGATATACATGTATCTATATATATATATAAGAAGAAGAAAAGAAAAAAAAATGAAAAAACAAAAGGAAAATAAAGATATTTTTACAACTTGTATACATGCATTATTAGTTTATAGAATGGAACCTTCCACACATCCTAATGCCCAAAAGTCATCTCCTAGTTCATGTCCTAATCCTTATAATATATAATATGATGTGATGAATCAAATGAAAGAAAAAAAAAACGCAAGGGAAACTTAGCTAGAAGAGAAAGAACACAAATTTCAACAAAAAGGAAGAACACACCTTTTCTCTCTTTGATTTGAAGGTATTTTGGCCTAAAATTTCTTATTTTATAATATTTTCTTACTTTTGGCATATATTATGAAGTCCAAGGATGTTCTTTGGAGTTAGGATTGAGATTAAATTATTTATGAATTTCTTGAATGAAACAACATAGGTTGCTATAATTTCATTTCTGCTCTGCTTCTCTGTTCGTAAATATTTTGGGTGATATAAGAATTGATTTAGGCTAATCCCTTTTAACATAATCTAGTATATCAAGTGTAGAACATGTGTGTCAAAGTTCAGAAGATTTGGAGTTAAACTCGATTTTTTATGATTTTTCTAAGATAAGCTGTTCAGAGACAGTTTTTGTCTGGTTTTTGGGTTTGAATCAAACAATTTTGTTGAACTGTAATCTTCGATTTTATGTATTATCTTTTAATATAATTTAGAAACAGTTCTTAGGTATGCTTAGAATTTTCGTATGAAATTTTTTGAGTTGTGTACGATTTATGCCAAATTTTACAACATAGTCGGTTTTTTGGGTAGGTAATGTCCTGTTTTCGGTCTTGTTATAAAATTCATAACTAATTATTGAAAATATATATATGCCATATTTCACTATGTTGTAGTAAAAGTTCTTATAGATATGTAGCAATTTACCATGTAATTTTAAAAACCTTATACAATTTATCATGATTTTTTCAAGAAAATATGTTTTCAGCCCTGTTTGCAGAATATACGTTCTGTTTTTAGGTCTGAATCAAATTATGTTTCTGAACTGTATCCTTCGAATTTATGTATGATATTTTACTATCTTTTAGAAACAATTCTTAGGTACGTACAGAAAATTGAGATGTAATTTTTGGAGTTTTGTATAATTTATGCTGAATTTTTCCAACACAGGCTGTTTTCTGCATAGATCATGTCCTATTTTCAGTCTAGTTCTAAAATTTATAACTATTTATAAGCCATATTTTTCTAAGTTATATTATTTGTTCTTAAGAATAAGAGAAAATTTACCTTGGGAATTTTCAAGTAAAACTGAAATTATGAGAATGTTTACAAGAAAATATGTTTTCACCATATAAAGTACCCTGTTTTCAGCCAAATTAGAAAATTCATAACTAATTGTGTAAACCTTATTTTTAGTTGATATTTTTATATGTTATCCTTCAACATGTTATTTAAATTCTATTAAAATATGAAATTATGTTATGAATTCTATAATATTTGATAAATGTTTCAAAATAGACTGATTTTGGGTTGAAATATAGGTGAAAAACTAGTTTATAGAATTAATTTTATTTATATATGTAGATGATGAAAAATTGTGAATTTTTAGAATATGATATCTAACACTATTATGTGACTATGTAACTATTCTTGTCATTTTTGGAATCACCTATGAATTATTAAAAATGTTGTGGCTTTATGCGTCATTTTATGTCTAGAATCACTAATTTAAGTGTCTAAATTTTTTTATCGCAAGTATGATATTTTACTCCATATGCTATTTTGCTTAAATGTTTTAGTTATAACATGATCATGTTTAGAATTTCATATAAGAATCAAGTATGTATTAAATGAAGTATGCTTGAATAAAGTGTACAAAATCAAGTTAATATATATGTTGTTAGAATGATTTATTTTCCTTAAGTTACTAAATGGCTATGCTTTAGGTTATGATAACCTAAATATAAGTTACGAACGAGTGTGTATACAACATAATTATCTAAACAGTTAAGTATGTCGAGTGCAGTTGAGACGGTCGGTGAATCTAGAAGCAATCCTTGCACACTCAGTTTTCAAGTGGGTAACTTCTACACTTTACTATGTGTTGATGATTAAATTAAATAGTTATGTATAAAAATCTACGGCTGAAGCTCCGTAGCTATAACCGGTAGTTGCTTCACTATCGAGCGACCATAAAGGCGAAAATGTCTTGTCTATGAAAGCAAGGTGTAACGTACCGATTCTTTTGTAAATAAACTTTAATCGAGACGTTACTCACTTATAAAATTCACACTTTCAATAATAATAAAAAAGATAAAATCAAGAATAATTCTGAAATCTAAAATTCTTAAATTTATGAAATTAAGTAATTTAAATAAAAAGTTCTGCAACCTTTGATCATCGGCTACCAGCATCCACTGCTCGCACTCCACGCCATAAAATCCTTAAACTGAAAAAATTTTAAAAAGGGGGGTGAGTGTTAAAAGTACACTCAGTGGGGGGGGGGGGGAAACTCGGGATGACATAAATAATTTTTAAAAGATTTTACATGTACATGCCAAACCATGATTTTATCACCTAAAAACAGATTTTCATAAAATGTTTGTTTTTAATAAAAACCAGCATGAAATGGATAGCTTCAAATACGTGCCTTTAATCATTTAAAACTGCAAGTAATCATCTCAATCACATATAAACATATCACTTTCATACTCATTCATATCACTTTTCACATTATTTACGGTGCTTATCCGCCATGAAAGCATTTTACGGTTCTTAGCCGCCATGAAAACATTTTACGATTCTTAGCCGCCATAGATGTGGTTCTTAGCCACCATAGATACGGTTCTTAGCCGCCATTGATGTGGTTCTTAGCCACCATAGATACGGTTCTTAGCCGCCATAGATGTGGTTCTTAGCCACCATAGATACGGTTCTTAGCCGCCATAGATGCAGTTCTTAGCTACCATAGATACAGTTCTTAGCCGCCATAGATGTGGTTCTTAGCCACCATAGATACGGTTCTTAGCCGTCATAGATGTGGTTCTTAGCCACCATAGATACGGGTCTTAGCCGCCTTGCATGCACATGCACACATATTCACATCACACATACACATATCCAACATACACATGGAAGCACATTATTTTAACATAACCCTTAGTTGAAATTCACATTTTCCGTAAAGACACATCTTGTTTGCACATATGCAAATATTAATTTCACATCATTCTTCACATTTACATTCATGGTAAAATTTTCACAATCCATCATGTGTTTTGAATCATTCCTTAATCATATTCTCATTTAATAATAATCTTAGCTCAGAACACTTTATTCACATAGCATGTATATCGACCCCGTGTCATTCAAGTATAATATTCACATTCATCATATCATAACATTATCACACATAACATCTCATGCATTCAGCACATATACCCAACTCATTTTATATAATATAATAGTTTGTAATTTAAATACTTCGTAAATTAAATATTTTGAAAGAGGTATAAATACCGACATAACAATTATTCCCACATTTAATAATAATCTTAAAAGATTGCATAAACTTTATAATATCTTAATTTAAAGAATTTACCCTCACCTTGTTCGGTGGTTACCACGTGAGCAGCAAGTGTCAAAGATCACGTATCCAAGGCTTCAAATCAACAGGTAGCCTACATAATTTACAGTGTTTCTTAGATCTTTATTAAATAAAGTTAACGATTTAAACGATATAGAATCGGATACTATCTATCGAGATTAGACGGATCGAAACAGAAGGCTTAATGATTGAGGTTGAAGAAACAAGATGGAAATATCAGTTTGTACAGTTGAGGTGAAAGAGAATGAATTTTGGTTCACAACAAAACAAGAATGAGCTTAATCGAAGTTAAAACGAGCTCAAACGGACGTTTTAAGATTTAGGGGTATTTTGGTAATTTGGTCAAAGGGTTGACTTTGATCGGGACCCACGACCTCCGGTTAACGATATCTTGTTGGCGACGACTCGATGATAAGGTACGATGAAAAGAAAACGAGATTCGGATCGAAAATGAATCGAAAATACGGCGTCGCATGCGTTCCCGGCAACAGAAAAATTTCCCAACGGCGTCTCCCGTCGGCTGCCTAGTTTTCTAGGCAGCGGGACAGGTTGGTGCCCCAACCTC
The DNA here is from genome assembly GCA_028654395.1 of Scutellaria barbata. Taxonomy (NCBI): domain Eukaryota; kingdom Viridiplantae; phylum Streptophyta; class Magnoliopsida; order Lamiales; family Lamiaceae; genus Scutellaria; species Scutellaria barbata. The sequence goes on along the minus strand of CM053651.1, from coordinate 6,850,867 downwards.
CCGTCGTTGGCCTGCTCGAGCAGCCACCTTCCCGACGCCACCGGCCGCGGCGGCACCACCCTAGGCCATTGACCCTTAGTCCTCCGCCTAGCCCGTACCACCGGCTACTAGATCCCGCCATCCCTCGTCGGATTCCGGCATGAATAGTTCCTGAAAAATAGCCTCAAAAACCCTTTGTCACACACATTTCACAAACTCCTTGCAACAGCCCTCCTTTTAGGCCATTTTCCGGCACCGGCGCCGCTACCCATGGCGGCGCCACCCCTCTAGTGGCTAGCCCACAACTCCGGTAGCCCCTCCAGTGCCTGCAACGGCGAGAAAAAGAGCGAGAGAGAGAAAAGGTGGCAAGAAGCAAGGGTTGGGATTTTGGAGAAGATTTTTCACCGTTTTCCGGTGAACGGGAAATCGGAATTGAATTCCGAAAGTTGCCCTAAACTCGTATCGTCGAGGGCTACGTTGTATACGAAAATCAGCCGAAACAGACGAGTTTGACATTTTCCTGCGACGGCAGCGGCGGTTTTTCGCCATTTTTCGGCGAACGGAAAATCGGAATTGAATTCCGAAAGTTGCCTTAGATTTGTCTCATCGAGGGCTTCGTTGTGTACGAAAATCAGTTGGAACGGACAAGTTTTAAGTTTTCCGGCCAACTCCAGCGGCGGCGGCTCCGGCGACGGCAGTGACGGCGGCGGCGAAATATAAAATTAAAAGGAAAGAGAGAGGAGAGAGAGACTTACGTGTGTTCGGCGCTTTTCAGCTCGTTCGAAGAAACGGTGAAAATGAAATCGAATGAGGCCCTATTTATAGAATTTGGAAAAGTTACTATTCATGAGTAGGTTACTGTTCATGGGGATAGGTTACTATTCACGATAAGATTTCGTTTCTCGTTTTTCCAAAACTTCGTATTTTGTCATTTTCTTCGCCGTTTGAGCTACGGGTGTCCGATTGACCTTTAGTTCGTTTCTATCTTCTCATTTTTCCATTACGTATCTAATGATTTAAAAATATTTTATGTTCCATGTTTATAAATTCTATCCATTTAAAACCGGTTGTTAAACACGTATCTGAAACGCACGTAATTAAATTAAATAATTAAAAATTAATACACATAAGATATTTTAATTAAGGGTTTGCTTATTTAATTAATCAATTATGCTTCGTTTTTGTTCTGGGTGCTACACAAGGTTTAGTGTGCGAGCTACTCCCACATTCCTTTATGTTATGTATGGTCCAGAGTGACCGTGCCGGAAGGACATGTAATATGTGCTAATTAATTTCATTGATTCAGTATATATTAGAGAGTACAGTTATCCCACTGGGATCCCTCTCTGGAGGTGTCTCATAATGTTGCTTTTTATATTTTCAGGCTCGACAGATGATGACGTGGATGTGTAGCAGGCTGGGCTGAATAATTTTTTTTTTAGAACAATAAGTTGTTAAATATGTATAGTATGATAAACTCTGGGCTTAGACTTGTATCTTGTCATGTATGTATGTTTGTCGTGTAATTTTAGATAGGATTTTGGTATGAACATTTTACCTACAAATGTGGGTAAGACACGAACTAGTTTTGGATATATATATATGTGCTACGGTTTTTAAAAATAAAAAATATATATGTATAAAGCTCTCGTATCTTCATTTTAAGTCTTCCGCTGTATATTAGAAAGTAATTATAATTTCTTTAATTTCTAAATAAGTAAAGAGTGACGACCTATTTCCAATTAAAAGGAGAACAAGGCGTTACAGACGGCCTTTTCCTAATTAATATGACTAGGGCGTTACACATGCGTATTGAAACAAACATGATCAGCGTCTCCAGTATCCACCACCCATGAATGGGAAGAATACGCCTCTAAACAAGTTTCAATTACTAGTACGTGAGAATTACCTTGTTTTCCAACCTTCTTAGGCTAAGGACAGGCCGTCCTCCAATATCCTTTCTGTTAGGATGTATACTACAAGCCTAGCTTTTGTATAAACATCTATTTATGATATGAGAATCTTTTATGGTCAAATGTTTGCATTTTATATATTTGTTATATGTGTTATTGCAATTGTCCAATTAATTTATATTGTAGATAATATGGTGTGTGGTGTCACACAGAAGATCATGTTATCAATTCCTTATAGATTATAAATGGTAGCTCACAGCCGAGATAATTTTGGACAAATTATCGGAATGGTTGTAGTGTAATTTGGTATTAATCTATCTTGATTATAAAATTACACTAGTACATTTTGTATGTATTGAGCAGGACCAATTGAGGTTGTTTTATTTGTACTGACTACATAAATAGAACAAGACCTCTGTTATTATGGATGTGCGTCCTCTTAATCATTGTATGATAACGGGCATGTATACTCGATATATATTTCTTTAATTTACCAATGGGTGAGATTTATTTATTAAATCAATAAGCTCGGTAAATTGGGATACAATGTTGTTTATATGGTGTGCTGTTGATTATATAATGAAACTGTGTCCTAATTATTTAGGATGATGATGTCCCCTTGAGGAACTCATAAGGATTATCATGTAAACCCTGCAGGTGGATTTATTCCAGCATGATAATAAAGTTGAGTGGTACTACTCTTGGAATTAAATGTTAATTAATTGAATTGTCAGTAATTTATTTAATTAACGGACATTCGATATCTTAAACGCGGGGAGATAAACGCGCACATAATAAATAGGAGCCCATATCTAATATGGATAAGGGACGGTAGTTCAATAATATCTTTTTAGTGGATTGAGATATTATTGATAGGCTTAAGAAGTATATTCAGATTGAATTTAGGACTCTTAAGCCTATCAAGAGACCGATTCCTAATCCTCCTCAAGGTCCCTGTTGTAGCCTATAAATAAGCCTCAAGTCAGCCGTTTCTAGTTACAGATACACAGACATAAAATCAGAGATACGATTTAGTAGAAGACAGCTGAAAGTCTCGATAGTTCGTTGTCCACACAACGTTCGAGAAAAATACAAGGAATACAGCAGAAGATCGTGAGGTCCAGGCTCCATTGATTCCTTGATCTACAGTTCTGACCTTAGAACTAATATCGGTGCAAAATGTATGATTCGTTTATCCGCTGCGCGTTAATCATATTTGCATGGACCCCGAATCAGATAATCGTATAGGGTCGGCGATCCGGCGGTTCCTACACTTTCAGGTCATCTTCTTCATAACACCACCCTCAATGGGCACTTTTTCCTTTCCAACTTTGTTAACCTATTTCTGACCATTTGCCTTCTTCTTCTTCCTGTCTTTCGATCCAGAAGAGCAAGATAGACCGTTTGTCAATAGGGTTTGACTCTCTCTTGGTTCCATTAGCATCTCAACTAAAGCTTGCATGAGCTGAGCCAACGTATACTCTTAATTGTTCATAGTATAGTTCAATTGGAACTAGTCAAAACTTTTTGGTAGAGAGTTGAGTATGAATTGATCTAGATTTCCCCATCAAATTCGGCACCAAGAATCTCAAGTTTGTAAAGAAAATCTATCATTTTAAGAACGTGATCCCTCATGAGCGTCCCTTTAACCATTTTCAACGATAACATATCTCACATGGCCATCTGTCTTGTTGTACAATTCTGGTGAGCGAATAGTTCCTTAAGGTTTAATATAATATCTGCAACGGTTTCTATGTATTGGTGTTGGTGTTGCAACACATCTGACATTGAAGCCAAGATGGTACGCCTAGCCATTTCATTGGATTTCAACCACTACTTATGATATTCCTTATTTTTCTTACTAGATTCATCCGTAGGTGCAGCGGGTTTAGGTTTGTCAAGGACAAACTTATACGATTGTACAATCAAGACAATGAATAAGTGTCTTTTCCAATCTATATAGTTTTCTCCCTCTAGTTTGTTATCTTTAAGTATATAAAATAATGGATTAAAAGGTGATGACATGCTGAACTGAGAATAAAACATACAGTTTGTATAATATCCAATCAACACAAAATTATCACATAATTCGATCACATGTACTATATCTAAAAACTCAAAAAAATATAAACATGTCATTAGCCAACATCTCAAAACAATTCAAGTAAATCACATTGAGTGTAAACATTTACTCAAACATATTTGAGCAGGTTACAAACAAAGTGAATTACAAACTTTTAATTCAAAATTTATAGTTGGCTCCCACTTGGCCATATAAAATTTACAGGGACTCCGTTGGAGAGTTAATATATCAATTTTACACCTAAGTATACAAACTGTATGTTTTCTCCCTCTAGTTTGTTATCTTTTAGTATATAAAATAATGGATTAAAAGAAGATGACATGCTGGACTGAGAATAAAACATACAGTTTGTATCAATATCCAATCAACACAAAATTATCACATAATTCGATCACATGTACTATATCAAAAAGCTCAAAAAAATATAAACATGTCATTAGCCAACATCTCAAAACAATTCAAGTAAGTCACATTGAGTGTGAACGTTTACTCAAACACATTTGAGCAGGTTACAAACAAAGAGAATTACAAACTTTTAATTCAAAATTAATAGTTGGCTCCCACTTGACCATTGAAAATTTACAGAGACTCCGTTGGAGAGTTAATATATCAATTTTACACCTAAGTAATAATCATAATTTAATACAGGATTATTATTTCGTTTTGAATAAGCCAGTTGGGAAGGTCATATCATTGGAAAAATCAACCCCTATTTATACACAAAGTGGCTAAAAAAAACAAGCTTAGAGGACAAGAAATATATCCTCAAGATTTGATCTCACATATATTCTAAAGATTTGATCTCAAATATATCCTCAGTCAATATATGAAAATCTTGATTTCCACATATTTTGCAATAATAATTAATTCTTATCTTTTAACAACCTTAGTTAAATGGACTTTTATTGGGTTACTCAAGGGGCCTTTAGGAGAATTAGGATTGGACCTACCAATAGGCCTAAAAACAAATATTGAGCTACAATATTATTCTAGCCCATTAATATTAATTCACTCTATTATAAAATTAATATTGCACTATCAATCCTAAACTCATATTATGAAATATGACACCCGATTATTTTTTCCCGTGTTTAAGATCTAATATCCATTAATTAATCTAAGCTACTGAATGCTTTAAATAATCAATATCTTTTATTCCTTGGGAAATGCTAGCTCAACATTATTATCATATCGAAAATTAATCTACTGACCAGATTTGATATGATAAACGTTTTGAACCCACCAAGTGGACATTATCAACTTGACGTATCAAGAGATGATTTTTTGTATTAATTTAGCAAGTTGTCATATAATTAATAATATTGCCCCAAATACAAAGTATTGAAGCTCATTGATTCTTTACCCATAATAAATCAAAGCAATATCAATTAATTATATGACAGAAATTATGAAATCAATAACCATCGAGACTTAATTCTTCTTTCCAAGTCAGTCTAGAAGAATTATCTCATTGTAGCTCTTATTCAATACATCAAATGCACTAATGTAATCTTTTGGTCAAGACAAACCAATCCGAACTTTACACTTTAACTTCTACAGATGGATTGATCAATTCCATCTAAGTTTTGAATTTCACTATACTTATTATAAGAAACTGACAATGTGATCTTCTACACACCACATTGTCTACAATGTAAAGTACATTGAAAATTTATCCATATAAATAAATAACATTCGTAAGATTTAATGCAAACAGTAATAAAAGATTTATTCTCATTTATTATATCCCTAACACATTTTTGAGTCTGTAAGTTTATAAGTTGAAGAATGAAAGATTTCGAAGTAAGCTTGAATACAGTATACTAAAAGCAGAAGTAAAGATTATGTAAGAAAAGCGTTGTAAGAAGAACATATAGTGCGGCTGTAATTAAGAGTAGTATACAACATTGTTGTAAGTTAAGGATACATCATGAAGATTAAGGATATAGAAGAGCACTCAAGACTGTTGTATGTTTTAAGATAACATTGAATCCAGCAGCTAATTCAACATAAGCTGCAATACAACATTTAAATGCAGTGCAAGGAGAGTATTCTCGATGATTCGAAATGAAGCCGGTGGAGACAAACTAAAGTTGTAGGCTCAAACTCAATCTAAAGAAGATACGTAGCCTGATAGAATGCAGAAAGCTGCAAGCCGCAACTATCGCATTTAATGACCTGTAATGCTAAGTCAAAATGTATTTAATGCAAGTCATACCTTCGATCAGGACGTATATTTCAAATGAAGTATGTTTTTTTCAACGGGTATTTTTCTACAACTATAAATAGAGGAAGAGTTACATTAAAATAAGTTACTAAAACATTTGCTCTCGAAGATTAAGTAAGAATCAAAGATATACTCTCAAGCATATATACGAAGCATTTTCAGTCACTCGACCTCGTGAAGTAATCAAGCTTAAGCTAAGAAGCTCAACAAGAAGAGGATTACTTCGCCACACTAGTTGAAGAAAAAAAATATTTGTTTTTACCTATTTGCTATGTATTAAGTTGTTTTAAGGTGTCGTCATTTGATAGGATTATATCCTTACTGATTATTTATAGTTGTCTAGGAGAAAGATAATTACCCTATGTAGGTGTTTAGAAATCCTTTATAGTTTTATCTTTAAACTTGCAGCAGTTGTGTGTAAGTTGAGTTCTAATAGGTGATAACTTGTTAGGTTGATAGATTGTTAGGCTGTAACCTGTAAATCAATCTTACTTAACGAAGTTCCTGCTCGGGGAAGTAGTAGAGTGGACGTAGAAGGATTACACCACCTTCTAACCACTATAAGACCTTAAATGTTTAATCGTTTTATATTTATTGTGTGTTGCATCTTGTTTGAAGTTATCATTCCGCATAAAAGGTTTTATCAGAAAATATATTTGAGAAAACAAATCATATGTCAAAGTATTTTCTGCTGCAAAAACTCTAGGATACATCAGACAATACTACTCCACAGTGCTGTAAGCTAGTGCGTATGTTGTATTGTAAGTTAAAATAACTTGCTGTGTAGCTTGTTCGAATGATTTTCTAAAATCGATAGAGGTTCATTCACCCTCTTCTGAAACTCCAACACCGCTTGGGACCAACACAAAGAGGTCTAGTGGGCGAACGATCCCACATTCCTCGATACCATGTTATGGTTCAAGAGTTACCATACTCAAAGGATGATATTGAAGTATTTGCTTAATAGTTTAATTGCCTCATGATGTTATTTAAAATATTTTTCAGGTCCAGCTTATTACGAAGTGGATGTGTAGTCGGCTGTACAGACTCCTTCCTAAAAGCATATATATATTTATTAGTCCCAAGTGGTCTCGGAGGTTCAAAAGGGGGGTGAATGAACCTTCATCGATTTTGAATTTTTTTTTTCAAACTTTCTGTTTTACAAGTTACTTGAACTTACAACACCAGTTGTTACTGTTTACAGTACTAGGATGTAGTGCTACACGCTGTAACTTAGAGTTTTATGCAGCAGAAATTATATTTTGACTGAAGGCTTTTTCTCAAATATACTTTTCTTTTAAAGGTTCTTTTATGCTTATGATAAGATATATATAAGATGCAGCACAGATATATATAAAGCAATAAAACACTTATGGCTTATAGTGGTTCGAAGGTGGTGTAATCCTTCTACGTCCACTCCACTACTACCTCGAGCAGGAACTTTATTAAGCAAGATTGATTTACAGGGAAACACCTAACAATCTATCAACCTAACAAGTTTACACCTACTAGAACCTAGCATACACACACCAATTGTAAATTTTAAAGGCAAACCCACACAGGATTTCTAAACTCCCACACAGGGAAGTTGCCTATCACTTAGACAACTATATAAACAGCAAGGATAAATCCTATCAACTGTTGATATCTAAAACAACCTAGCACACAGCAAATAGGTTAAAGTATATGAGGTTTCTTCAACTAGTGCGGTGAAGTGAGCTTCTGAATCCTTTTTCGAATCTTTTAGTTTGAACTTTGTTCACTTCACTTTAGGTCTAGTGACTGAAACTGTAGGAATGCTTGAGAGAGTATAGCTTTGAATGCTTGAACTTTTGAGCGTTAATAATTCAATAGTCAGCTTCAGTGTTGCTCGACCTCTATATATACTTGTAGAAAGATATTAGTTGAAGGAGATATCTCTCATTTGAAATATATGTACTGATCAAAGGCATGGCTTGCATTTAATGCATCTTAACTTATCTTCTTAGAGTATTCAATGCAGTAGTTGTGGCTCGCAACTTTCTGCAGCCTATCATGTCACGTGTCGTCTCTGCATTGGCTCTGCATCTACAACTTTGATCTTGTCTTGAATGACTCTAATTATATTTTCTTCATTCTTCGTTCCCCGTACTGCATTTATGATTTCTCATATTGTAGAGTGTTGCTTCTGTTTCTTGTGTTCAGGATTCGTTGGAGTATGCAGCAAGTCTTGGCTTCTGCTTTATATCCTCGATCTTCTTGCAGCAACCTCTTTCATACAGTACTATTGTATCTCTTACTTGCAATAATGTTGTAACTTTTACTTGCACCGTCACTGTAACTACTTCTTGCAGCGTAGTTACTTTTCTTCTTACAGCTGCATTGCAGTAACTTCTTCCTGTATCTAGCATCTTCTTCTTATAGCGTAGTCTATCTTCATTTCTTACTTGTATTACTGCAGTTTATACTTGCAGTATCTTTATACTTTCATCTTCTTGATGCAGCACGGCTTTGTTGAAGTCCTATATCTTTTAGAACCTATAACTATAGGCTCAATCCTAGTCTGTTGTCACTTAAACATTGTGAAAATGGGGTACTCAAACTTCCTATTACATATGTGGTTTGTCTCATCAAAATCTATACACTGAAATCCCAACAATATTATATATATTTTTTATATGTGATGATATGTATGATTTTAATATGGTTGATGCCTTTTGAAAATGTGATGGTGGCTCAAGTAAACTTGTTAAAAAATTTAAATATATCAAAGTTTTGATTTACAAATGTGGGTAGAACATAAGTTAGTTACTTGCATGTTAAGCTTTTAGATTTAACACAGAAAGAAAAAAATACTCATAGTTTTAGTAAAGTTTTCCACTAAGTATCCCTACAAATATGATTATAAATCATTGTTCTATATTTTTACGAAAATTTTGAGCTTATAATGTCGAGGTGGCGCTCAATGTTTTTAAGTTAGTTTGAGGTGCCACAAAGGTCTTCTATGTTGAGTTTAGTTTTTCGAAGTTATATTTGTCGACAATGCATGTTCAAAACATTTTCATGGTGTGGTTTCATTCTACCAGAATTCGAACTAAAATACCTCCAAACCAATGAAAATTCGTTGATTAATCAACTTTATGAAGATCGAATTGCTTTGGTTATTTTTTATGTCAAATCAAACAGTAAAAAAATGATGAATTGAATAGAACCGATTTAAAATAAGTAGTTTTATATAAATTTAAATATAAATCATTTAAAATTGATTTTTTTAGCATTATTATATTGGATTAGTTACAAATTTGATTGAATTTACTTATTTAATGCCACAATAAAATTAACACTTCATCTAAGAAATTAACAATTAAATAATAGAGTAAAATATTTATGATAAATAATTTTTGAAACATATATAATCTATTATATACAATAGGTTTTAATCAAATAAATAGTTTAAAACTTATAAAGAGTAATGCATAGTATATTTAAATTCAACTTTATATCTGCCTTGAAATTTTACCTTAAAACCTAAATTGCTTTTACCTTTTTTCAAAAATAAAAAGTTTTTGATAACCACCATTTGTCACGCCTCATTTTCTTACAAAAACATTTATCAGAGTTTTCCACACGGGCGTGTGGGAAGAAGAAAAGAGGTAGGAGACGAACAAAAGATATTACATAATAACCATCGGCTTCAACCGATTTAACATAATATTCACAGCGGAAATATCATCAGGATCTCACATCCCGAATACACATCATCATCAGGATCTCACATCCCGAATACATATCATATAACCACCAAACGTGGATTTCTTACAATATTGTTTTATAAAGAGAAAAGTTTGAGAAACATCATATTAAAAATAATTACAGATCCAGAAATATAGCACCTCCTCTCTCCTTCTAGGGTTCATCATGCTTATCACCTCCTGTAACGTGAATTACAGAATAAGGGGTGAGTGCGTTGAATACACTCGTGGGGAATAAAATCCGCGTCTAAAATCTTTAAGAAACATTTAAATCAGAAATAGCATAATCATCAAGGAACACACCACGAAATACGCACAGCAGACATTAGAAATGGTAAGGGACGAATAGGTGCGGGCATCGCACATCTTATTCCATAAAACGGCCTCAAATACCGCTGGTGCATTTCAAGGACCACTAAACCTTTCATAGAAGAATGGAGGTAAGAGACGAATGCATGAAGGGGTGCCTCAGCGGGCCCACCCCTCACAGTTTATGTATATCACAGCAAGTATAATCACAGCATTTAGTATTCCTCAATCATGCTTGGAATAGGGAAAACTGTAAACAGATAAAAAGTTAGAGAATTACCCCCACCTTGTTCGGTGGTTACCACGTGAGTTGCAAGTATCCAAGATCACGTATCTCAATGCTTCAATTCAACGGGTAGCCTACATAGTTTACGGTGTTTTCTTAGATCATTATAATTTGTAATTAAAGATTAAACTAATATTGGATCGGTTACTATCGATCGAGATGAGACGAATTGGAACGGTAAGCCTAACGATTGAGCTTGAAGAAACAAGAGGCAAATATCCGTTTATAAGGCTGAGATGAAAGAGAATGGATTTTGGATCACAACAAAACAAGAATGAGCTCAATCGAAGTTGAAACGAGCTCGAACGGAGCATTTTAAGATTTAGGGGTATTTCGGTAATTTGGTCAAAGGGTTGACTTTGACCGGGACCCACGACCCCCGGTCAGCGATATCTAGTTGGCGACGACTCAATGTTAAAGAACGACGAAAAGAAAACGAGATTCGAATCGAAAACGAATCGAAAATACGGCATCGCGTGCGTTCCCAGCGACGGGGAAAAATCCCGACGACGTCTCCCGTTGGCTGCCGAGTTTTCTCGACAACGAGAGTAACGGCCTCGACAGCTGCCCAATTTTCTCGGTAGCCTCGGCCCCGATCTCCCGTCGTGTCCATGCTCAACCAGCCATTTTCCCGGCAACACCAAATGCGACGGCACCGCCCTATGCCATCGACCCTTAGTCCTCCGGCTAGACCGCACCGCCAGCTACCAGATCCGACCATCGCTCACCGGAATCCGGCATGAATAGTGCCTAAAAAACAGCCTCAAAAACCCTTCATCACACACATTTCACAAACTCCTTGCAACAACCCCCCTTTCTAGGCCACTTTCCGGCACTGTGGCGGCGCTACCCCTCCAGTGGCTAGCCCACAACTCCGGCACCTGCAACGGCGAGAAAAAGAGCGAGAGAGAGAAAAGGTGGCAAGAAACAAGGGTCGGGATTTTGGAAAAGGTTTTTCGTCGTTTTCCGACAAACGAAGAATCAGAATTGAATTCCGGAAGTTGCCCTAGACTCGTATCGTCGAGGGCTACATTGTACACGAAAATCAGTCGAAACGGACTGGTTTGACATTTTTCGACGACGGCAGCGGCGGTTTTTCACCATTTTTCGGCGAACGGAGAATCGGAATTGAATTCCGAAAGTTGTCCTAGATTCGTCTCATCGAGGGCTACGTTGTGTACGAAAATCAGCCGAAACCGACGACTTTTAAATTTTTCAGCGAGCTCCGGCGCCGGCGACGGGACAAAAGAAAAGGAGAGAGGAGAGAGAGACTTACGTGTGTTCGGCGCTTTTCGGCTCGTTCGGCTCGTTCGAAGAAACGGTGAAAATGAAATCGAACTAGGGCCTATTTATAGAAATTGGAAATCACTATTCATCTAGGCTAGGTTTACTGTTCATGTAGCTATGTTACTGTTCACGATAAGATTCCGGTTACTGTTCATCAAGATTCCATTTCTCATTTTTCCGAAACTCCGTATTTTGCCCTTTTCTTCACCGTTTGAGCTACGGGTGTCCGATTGACCTCTAGTTCATTTCTATCTTCTCATATTTCCGTTACGCATCTAATGACATAAAATATTCTATGTTCCATGCGTATAAAGTTTATCCATCTAAAACTGGTCGTTAAACACATATCTGAAACGCACGTAATTAAATTAAACACTCAAGAATTAATACACATAAGATATTTCAATTAAGGTTTACTTATTTAATTAACCAATTATGCTTCGTTTTTGTCCTGGGCGCTACACCTTTAAGATGTAGAACAAAAAGATTTTGAAGAATAAAATTTGAAGAAAAAATTCTAATATATTTTATTAGCTTATAACTTGTTATAAAATTCTAATTAAATAACATTGTAGAATATATTTTTTTATTTTTTGCATTTTGTTTCAATGCATATTTGCTTTAAAATTGTAAATCTCCCAAACACGAACTGATTTGCTCCATCATACCCAAATCTTCAAAGGAAACTGAACTAAATTGATAGAGCAGTTCTAGAGATATATATTATTATTTTTTGTATTTTCAAACTTTGGAGCATTTTCGAATATTTTCTTATCCTGAATTGCTTTGCACCATGCTCACCCCTGTATGATGTCACTTTTTATTCAAATATGTTCATTTACAAATATTTATTAGAAAAATTACAATAGAAAGAATTAAGGTGTGTTTGGATAGAGTGATTTGAAATGAATGAATGTCAAATCTGCTTGAAATTCATTATCTAAAAATTAGTTCAAAATAAAATTGATTGATTTCAAATCCACATATATCCAAATACCACTGAGGAATTTGCTAACATGAATTTTAAATTCATTCACAAATCCCTCCTTCCAAATATAACCAAAATGATATGATAATATATATATATAATATTTTAAGGACTTATGATAGTTTTATTCCATCTCAATTCTCAAATGTGGGATATATAATCCCGACAGAATATTAAATATAAATAATTGTAAATAGTTTGTCAATCTTCTTCTAAACATATTTCATTAATCTAATCATTTTACAAATTCAACCATTTATTTTAAAGAAGCAAATATCGATTAGTGATGAAATTAAGTTGTCTGTCATTTACAAATGTGATCCATCGATGGATCTGACCTACGTTTTATTTGATTTTTACACCTCACATCGAATTAGTGTTTTTTCTTTATTTCTTTTTTAGGGAACTAGAAAATGCCTCATTTTTTAATACCGTAAAACTTTTGCTTTCACAATATATATTGTTTTTCTTTTATCTTGTGCCCATAATGGAAAAGTATGATTAAAGAGGGCTCCTTCACACACATAAACCACCCCCTCCACCTAAACTTCTAAAATTTCTTAAACTTGTATAAGGTATTTATTCTACTAATTAAACCACTATTGATTTTTATTGATCATTAAGTCCTAAATTTTGGCTAAACCCCTCATTTAAATTTGACAAGTGTCAATAAAATAAGAAATATTTTTTAAAAGTAGTTAAGAAAATATTTTTTTTACAATAATGTATAGTTGGGAAAGTTTATAATATAAATAATAAAAATGTAATGAACACATTTCAAAAATTCTAACAACCACAACAAAATTGTCATCAATAATTTATTTGCAACAAGACTTTATTGTTGCATAAACATAATTACGACAACTAATCAATGTTTTTCTGGCAATATTTTATTGTTGTTAATAATTTTTTTCATTGGATGAGCTGTCTCACCACCACATCACATGATTATTTTTGCATCATGCAAGAAAATAAATTAGTTTGAACTCAACATGAAATTCACTACATTTTATTTCATATGAATAATAATTGATGTAATAATTTTATGAAATGGTTCTTGTTTATAGAGAGTCATGACTATTAGGATTTGGAAGATATCCATTTAGTGCTAAAAATAATTAAGAAATAATATTACAAACTCTTTCACCTTTCACCACAAGTCATATTTTCTCCAGCTACCAATATGTAGAGTTTTGTGAAAGATAATTTTACATAAAAGATAATCAAGAGTATATGTACAGATTACAATAATCTTGATAAATTAAGGAGAGTGATATGGACAGAAAATACATACAAACTAAAGTACAAGATATATATACAAATACGCCTAATACACCCCGTCAAGATGGAGCATAAGAGGTGAGACCAATCTTGTCTATAAGAAAATATAGTCGAGTATGAGGAAGAGGTTTGGTCAAGGCATCAGCAAGTTGATCAGCAGAGGTGACATATAAAACTCAAAGAGCTGAGTCCTTCACCAAGTCACGAACAAAATGATAGTCAATTGCAATGTGCTTCATACGAGAGTGAAACACAGTATTAGAGTAGAGATATGTGGCTCCAATATTATAACAGTAGATGATCAGAGTGGAGGATAAGGGGACATGGAGTTCCGTGAGAATGGAGTGAGCCCATTGTAGCTCAACAGTAGTGACAGGAATAGAACAAAACTCAGCCTCAGTATAGGAGCGAGCCACAGAACGTTGCTTCCTAGAAGACCAAGAAATAGGATTAGAGCCAAGAAAAATGATGTAGGCCCTAGTGGAAGTGCGGTCATCATAATCACCAATCCAGTCAATATAAGAGAAACAGTGGAGAGAAGTAAGAGATCATGTCGGAGAGTAACCCCCAAGTCACGACTACTATTGAGATATCAAAATAATTGCTTAACCGTGCTCCAATGACATTTAGTAGGAGCATGCATAAACTGAGACAATTTGTTTATAGTAAAAGTAATATCAGTCCTGGTGAATGAGAGGTATTAAAGTCTGTCAAGGGTTTGACGATAGGTGAAAGCATCGATAGGGTTGGAACTATCATGCAGAGAAAGCATGGAGCTAGGGGCAAGAGGAGTCTGAACCGGCTTAGCATCAAGCATGTTGTATTTGGAGAGTAGATCTGTAGTGTATTTGTGTTGAGATAGAAAACACGAGGAGAGAGACCAAACTACCTCAACAACCAAGAAATATGATAGAGAGCCCAAGTCCTTAACAGAAAAAGCAGATGCAAGGGAAGTGACAACAGAGTCAAGAAAGACAGTATCATTGCCGGTGAGGATGAGGTCACCAACATACACAAGAAATTATGCAAGAGCATTATCACAATTGAAGACAAATAGTGACTTATCAGACTTCGTAGGAGTAAAGCCAAGAGAGACCAAGAAACGACAAGTGAGGTGTACCATGTTCTGGGTGCTTGATTCAAACCATAAATAGACTTCTGGAGTTTGTAGACCTAAGAAGAAAAGTTCTTGTTTGCAAAGCCAGGAGGTTGAAACATGTAGACCTAGTCAATAAGGGTGCCATAGAGGAAAGCATTGTTCACATCGAACTACATAAGATGCCAATCCCGAGAAATAGCAAGATTGAGAACCAGATGACAGGCTTGACAACCAGGCTGTAAGTCTCAGTGTAGTTAAGGCCAGGATACTAATGAAATTCTTTAGCCACTACACAGGCTTTGTATTTATCAATAGAACCATCAGGTTTTTATTTGATACGAAACACCCATTTACACCCAACCACATTTTGAGAAGAATCAGGAGGAACAAGGTCCCATGTGCCATTTTTCAATAAAGCAGTGAATTCAACAGACTAATCCTCACGTCAACGATCATTAGAGAGATCCTAAAACGTTATGTGAGGCTCAACATTAGAAAGAAGAACAAAAGATAAACCATACCACAGATTTGGTTTAAAGATATTGTTCCATGCACGAGTGACTATTGGATATTGGACCACAAGAGTAGGTGAAGGATTAGGGGATGACAATAGCGCTACTACTGGTAGAGGCAATGGGACAGACAGAGGGATAAGAATGGAGTCAGGAAGAGGAGGATCAGGAATAGAAGTCTGGCTGGAAGAGGGAGTGGCAAAGGAATAGAAGTCTCAAAACATCTGTGTGAGAGAATAACCCAAAAAGATATAAGAAGAAGACTGAGTATCTAGTTTGTCAGTGGAGTAAGGTTTTAGCCAGGGATAACACAGATACCCAAAGATACGTAGTTTGAGAATGTTAGAGGAGCGGTGAAATAACCGTTCAAAGGAAGATGCCATAGATAACTCAACCTTAAGGTGACGATTAATAAGATATGTGGCAATTGACATAGCAAACGACCTGTAGGATAAAGACATGGAAGGGTGCTGAAGCATAGCCAACCCATTGTCAACAATATGGTGGTGACGACACTTAGCACTACCATTATGTTTAGGGGTGTGCGGGGTAGTGGTAAGGTGAGTTATGCTATGAGTAGTGAGGAAAGGACGAAGGGGGCAATGAATTCACCCCCATTATCAGTGTTTAGAGTGATAATTTTATGTTTCAGAAAATTTTCCCCAATGTTTTAAAGAACATCTGATTTATGTTTAAGAGGATAAAGCCAGACATATTTCGAAAAATGATCAACAAAAATCACATAATACTTGTAAAACTATCCAAAGATAAAGCAGAAGAAGTTCATACATTAGAGTAAATCTGTCATGCCCCAATTTCTTTCATAAAATTTATCAGAGTTTTCCACACGGGCGTGCAGGACGAAAAGAGGTAGGAGATGAACAAAAGATATTACAAAATAACCATCGGCTTCAACTGATTTAACATAATATTCACAGCGGAAAATATCATCAGGATCTCACATCCCGAATACACATCATCATCAGGATCTCACATCCCGAATACATATCATATAACCACCAAACTTGGATTTCTTACAACGTTGTTTTATGAAGAGAATGTTTGATAAACATCATATTACAATAATTTACAGATCCAGAAAAATATAGCACCTCCTCTCTCCTTCTAGAGTTCATCATGCTTATCACCTCCTATAACGTGAATTACAGAATAAGGGGTGAGTGCGTTGAATACACTCGGGGGAATAAAATCCGCACTAAATCTTCGACACACA
Organism: Scutellaria barbata; assembly: GCA_028654395.1. Taxonomy (NCBI): domain Eukaryota; kingdom Viridiplantae; phylum Streptophyta; class Magnoliopsida; order Lamiales; family Lamiaceae; genus Scutellaria; species Scutellaria barbata. The sequence continues at coordinate 6,833,938 of CM053651.1, read as the reverse complement.
TTTAAATCAGAAATACATATAATCATCATGAAACACAGCACGAAATATGCACAGCAGACATTAGAAATGGTAAGGGACGAATAGATGCAGGCATCGCCCGTCTTGTCCCATAAAACGGTCTCAAATACCGTTGGTGCATTTCAAGGACCACCAAACCTTTCATAGAAGAATAGAGGTAATGGACGAATGCATGAAAGGGCACCTCAGCGGGCCCAACCCTCACAGTAATAAGTATGTCACAGTAAGTATAATCACAGCATTTAGTATTCCTCAATCATGTTTGGAAAGGAAAACTGTAAACAGATAAAGAGTTAGAAATTACCCCCACCTTATTCGGTGGTTACCACGTGAGCAGCAAGTATCCAAGATCACGTATCCCAAGGCTTCAATCCAACAGGTAGCCTACATAATTTATGGTGTTTTCTTAGATCCTTATTAAATATAATTAAAGATTTAACCTATATCGGATTGGTTACTATCGATCGAGATGAGATGGATCGGAATAGAAGACCTAACGATTGAGGTTGAATAAACCAGAGGGAAATATCAGTTGATTATTCTGAGATGAAAAATAATGAATTTTGGATCACAACAAAAAAAAGAATGAACTCGATTGGAGTTGAAACGAGCTCGAACGGAGCATTTTAAGATTTAAGGGTATTTTGGTAATTTGGTCAAAGGGTTGACTTTGATCGGGACCCATGTCACACCCACATTTTTAAACATATTTAGACTTATATAGATTTTCGTATTAAAAGACCTATAAGTGAGCATGTGATTTTTCTTTTTAAAAAAAACATAAACAGCATAAAAATCTTTCTTGTACATGAAAATCTTGTAGCATAAAACTCGTTAAGAAATCAATAACATACATCAAAGCATGTACCTTACTGAAAACCACACTCACCTGTATATTTACATATTCATGTATATCAGAGTACGAGGACAACATAAAAGTCCATGTAACTTATCAAAATATTGTTTTAAGCAAAATAAGCCCATAGCCTAGCCTAACAGGTCGTCATCCATGTACACCGTCTCCGAACCCGTAGGAACTTAACAACATTATCAGAGAGTCCATGAGCTTATGCATCACCAGGTTCACCTACAATGCATGAACTATGTGAGCTAAAAAGGCTTAGTAAGCAGAAATTATGCATATAACATGAATAATACGAGAATAACGTTAATGATGCATGCTAATGAATGAAAACATTTGTTTCGAAAACATTTTCCTTCATCGGGCCCTTGACCACCATCTACTAGGCACCGGGTAGAGCTCAACATAACATCATTCATCATAGCCATATCTATGTCTCACATGCCACCGGCTAAACAAATCAAACCATATCCATGTCTCACATGCCACCGGCTAAGCATATATCACTAATAGCCATATCCATGTCTCACATGCCATCGGCTGAACGAATCAAGTCATATCTATGTCTCACATGCCACCGGCTAACCATATAGTATATCATAAGCATGATTTACATGCCTCAGTGCACTAGTAGTGGTCAATAAAATATTTTTCTTCAAATCACTTCGTGCATGTAGAATGCAATAACTTTCATCATTTACATATACACGTGTTGATGCTCGTGAATGATAATGCAACTCATATATTTCACCACAGTATCACTCAAATATGTTAACTCTCAAAGAGACATAAAATCACATAAAATCACTTAATCAATATACAACACGAAATATTATATTCATACATTGTAGTTATAAATAAATTTTTACTTACTTTGTCTTCCAGAAATTGATATCCTACACTCAACAGATGGGGCACTTCTTCTCAAATATCTGATATATATATACAAATTAAATTCCAACAAGTGAGTATTGAAATTCTTATTTATTATGTAGACTATAATTAATTAACATGACAAGTAGAGATAAACCAATTTATAATAACACTTTTTGTGTATATTAAATAGAAATGCCCTATCAGAAACACATATATCTCATATATGAAATATATATTCCTTGTACATACATCTTTATTAACTCAAACAGGCTTTATTATTTTACTTACTTTATCAATTAACAAGATAAAATATATTAATCAATTACTTATTAACAATTTTAGGATAGATTATCCCAACTACAAATCATACTTTCGAGATTATAAACATATGTAAGTGCTAAGGTTAATAAATATACAAATCCTCAGAACTTAGTTGCTAATATTAATAACAGTAATCATAATTTAGAACAAATAATTATTCTCCCAATGAATTGTAAATCTTATTATAAAAAAAATATATCCAAGCACATGCGTTTCAACTAATTTATGAAATCTCTAATAATTAATTAAGTCATAATTCATTGTAATCCATAAAACATCTATATTTAATTAAGAGCTTAAAAACTATATTAACTCAAGAATTTAACTATTTAGAAAAACATAAGAAGGAAATCATCAAGTTCAACTTTAATGAAAAGCAATTACCTATACTTTTCCACTTTCGTCACTGTGTTTCTCACCCCCCCCCCCCCCCCCCCCCCCCCCTTTTTTTTTTCTTTTTTAATTATGTAAGCAGACCCCCCACTTAAATTAGGAGAAAAAATGGTCTTTCCCTTCTCAGTAACATAAATGGGGTATTCTACCACAGTAATATATATGCATATCTTCAACCGCCTCGGCAGGAGTTTTCTTTATAAGTTTTTATTTTATTTTATTATTATTATTATCCTTATTATATTATTCATATTAACAATTATGCCTGCTTTATGCAACCTGGCACCATTCTTGCACACGTGTATACATTTATATATGAATAGTTATGTATTATTACTAAAATTCATTATGAATATGCACAACACTTACATTCACACCAATATATGCTGCTATTAATTAACTTACTTTTTGTTAGTTAACATACATACACGCCACTTCCATATATATATAATATTTATCACACTTGTTTTATAATTTATATGCATACACATTGCTATCACTTGCATATATATATATATATATATATGTAAATATCAATTTTAAATTTCTAATATAATTATACTAGCCTTAATTAAACAATTGATATTATGTTCTCAATATTACTAGAATCTCAACCAATTATGATGGGGTTTTCTCAACACCAATTTCGTGGTAGCATATAAATAATCGAATATTTAAAAGCAAACTACAATCATATAAAATCACAAATAACACATAAGCAATAAGGGATGCATATGATGTATGAACTATCTTGGTCAAAGAGTAACGAGGGGGCTCGGGTCTCACAACCCACGACCCTCGGTCAACGATATCTCGTTGGCAATGACTCAATGATAAAGTACGATGAAAAAAAGACGAGATTCGGATCGAAAATCGTATCGAAATACGACGTCGTGCACGTTCCCGACGACGGGAGAAAAAACTCTGACGTTTCCCGGTGGCTGCCTAGTTTTCTCGGTAGCGGGAGCACCATGTCTCGGCAGCTGCCCATTTTTCTCGACAGCCTCGGCCCAACTCGCGCCCAGGCCTCCCGGCGCGACCCTGCTCAAGCAGCCACCTTCCCGGAGATATCGGCTGCGGCGGCGCCGCCCTGTGCCGCCACCACTTTGTCCTCTGGCGAGCCTGCACCGCCGGCTACCACCTCCGGCCATCCCTCGCCGGAATCTGGCATGAATAGTGCCATAAAAACAGCCTAAAACACCCTTCATCACACACACACATACATAACCAAACCCCTCATTTCTAGCTCCGGCCGGCGACTTCCAGCGCAGGATGGAGCTTAGCTTACAACACTATTGAGTTGTGTTGCTAACAGTAACTAGTAGAGTTCTTGGTATGGAAATAAACTTTATGATAGATAGGGCCTTTGAAAATCCTTTTAAAATATGAGTTTTCATAAGATGTTTTATGCAGAATGATAAGAATAAAGCAATGATAGATATACAATAGAATATAGGAAATATAAGTAAACACACAAGGTCTTATAGTGGTTCAAGGGTGGTGTAATCCCTTTACGTCCACTCTACTCCTTCTCAAGAAGGACTTTGTTTAGCTTGTCTGAATTACATGACTTTTTTCCTAACAAACTCTTAACTCAACTAAGGTATACCTACTAGAACTCAACTTCCACTCAAGTTATTACAAATTCTAAAGACCAACCCACACAAGATCTTCACAACCCACACAGGATTATTGCCATGATTTTTTTACAATATATACTCAGCAAAGAAAATATTTTCTATCAATTGAGGACACCTTAAAACAACCAAGCACACAACATAAAGATTAAGGTATATAATGGGGACTTAAACTAGTGCTATAAGCAGCCTTTAGATTTCTGAATGTGTGATCAAATATTTGATTGCTTCTTGAGGTTGAGTGACTGAAACTCTTTTTCTTTAAGATACTTGAATACTTGAGGATTTCATGATTGTGATTTAGAGAGTTGTAGTTTCAGTCATCGTCATTGTCTTTTTTTCTCTATTTATAGGTGTAGGTTTCTACCTATTGAAAGAGGTACAAATCTTAGTATTTGAAATCCTCTTCCTTGATGCAAACATGCATTAAATGTCGTTTGAGGTTTACATTTAAGGTTTCTTGTCTTACACTACGGGTTTATTAAAACTATTTCTACTAGGTTGTAACTTTTGTACAGTCTGTAAATCCAGGTGTTCACTGTATATTGGCTCTCTATTTTGCATCCTTTAGTTTGTCTCTACTGGCTAGTTTTTGATCCGTTGAAGTGATCAAACCGAACTGATATTGATATTACTCATACATCATTGTTATCAAGTCTGCATGTTATTTGTTGGCTTGTCTCTTTAGCTTACAGCATGTAGTACTTAGTCCTTACAAACTTAATATGTCTGCAGTAAGTATGCTCGCAGCTCTTCTGCTGTAACTTCCTTGTTTCAGCATACAATGCTTCATTCTTTTTTTGCAATTTACAACAACTATTTCTTCACAATTTACAGCTCTATTTCTGTAACTTTCTAGTCTTTGGCATACAATATTTCACCTTTTTCTTGTAGTCTGCAGTAGGGTCTTTACTTGCTCTTCGTCATTTTTCATCATATACTATAGGCTCAAAACCTAGTCTAATTTCACTAAAACATTGTAAAAATAGGATACTCTACTTCCCTTAAACACTTGTGTTTTATTTCATCAAAATCTAAATATTAATTTCCTAACAAGATCCATTGAGACTCTCATAGTAGTAGTCTTATTGTCCTACTCAATAGGTAATGCTCTTAGTACTTTCATGTTTTTCTCTTTTTGAGTGTAGTACTTGCCTAGAAACTCCAACTCATTCACAATTGATGTGAACTTTAGACCTAATTGTTTTAGGGTCTCTTCAGGTTTCATTTCAAACAGCTCAAGTAGTTATGTTGTTGTAGATATCTTATTATTTTAGAGAGTTCAGTGTCCTCACATAACTATTCTTATTTATCCCAAATCATTTTTGTGTTTTTCACCTTACTAAAGGGTCCTTTACCAAAAGTGACGAATAGTGTATTCTTAACAACATTATTTAGATTGGATCTCTTTCTGTCATCATCAGTTGGCCATTAGTTTACAGGTTTCACTAAGACTGGTGGAGGTGGGACTCTTATATAATCTTCATATTCAACTCCTGTAACACCTCTGCCACTCTTACAGCATCTCCCTCTACAACTTCATTTATAACATTGACAAATGCATCTTCTGTTGCATCCTCAACTTTATCTGGTACTTTATCTACTGACGTCTGATCTCTTCTAGTTTCTCTGCCAAATAGTGGATTGTGTTTGTTAGTGATGAGTGGTTTTTCTATTATGATATACCACATCTCATCATGCATGGCTACAAGGTGTGCTTTCATTCTGATTTTCCAGTCATTGTATTCTTCTATGGAAAACATGGAAAGCTTGTTATGAAAAGAATCCATGTTGTGCTAAACTAAAATGAGAGAAATATTTGCAAAGAAAGAGGATCAACATGAATGACCAGTATAGGTTGGTTTTGAACCAACCTGCTCTGATACCACTTTTTGGCCCCAAGTAGTAAGAGGTTTAGAGGGAGGGTGAATAAACCGCTTCAAATTTTTCAAAATTTGTAGTCCAAATAATGTGAAGTCTTTACTACTTGCAGTAAGTTAGAAAGCTTACTATGTTGTATGCAAGTTGATAGAATACAACCACATATGATTTTTACCTTACGAAAGATGAATAAAATTTAGTATGAAACCTCATTCCCTTTTAACTAAATACTTCTAAAACAGTCTAAACACACAGTAGAGAGGTCAAAGTATGTGAAATGTGTCTTCAACTGATGTTGAGAAGGTCTTCAACTTTGTTCTTACATTTGACAGATTGTGGGGACGTAGGGAGTACATGTCAAGTTCGTGATGCCGTGATTGTAAAGGTTGTGATGTTATTCAAACAAATTCGATCATTTTGTTATTAATTGTTGGAGTACTTTAAATTTATGGACTTAAGGTTGTGTGATTTCAAGTGTTAGGATGAGACATATTGTTGGGATGATTTATGAATGTAACCGATGATATTGACGATCTTTAAATGTTCTTCTAATGCATTTGTTAGTTTATATAATTAAATTATATTAGTATATATATCCAGCAAATATGAAATTATTGTAAAAAATGTGAATAAACAAAAAAGACAACACAAAAAAGGGTTGTTATTAGCGTTGTTATTTTATAAAACGACAACCCAAAAAAACAAAAGAAAAGACAACGGTTATAAGCGTTGTAAAAGTATTTTTTGTTGGAACCAGATACGACAACGTTTTTTAAGCATTGCAAAAAGAGTTGCATAAATAGTTGCACAAAATAAGAAAAGACAACCCTTTCTTACAACGCACCAAAAAGCGTTGTCGTATCTAGCTAAGACAACGCTTTTTGGTGCATTGTCGAATGGTGAATTTTTTTTACAACCCTAGATAAAACAACCCTAAAAAAAAGGCTACGACAATGGGTAAAACCCGTTGTAAAATGGCGAATTTCTTGTAGTGTAAGGTTGGTAACTTAACGTGCTCTTGAGGTTGAGTGGCTGAAGTTTTTAGCTTTAAGTCCTATAACATTGAGAGCTTTTCTTTGCTTAGATTCTAATCTTGGTAGTTTTAGTAGTTATTCCAAATGCACTCTTCCTCTATTTATAGTGAAAGAGTTTTGCCCGTTGAAGAGAGACAAAACTGAGCATTTAGTACATAGTCCCTATTGTACAACTTTCATTTGATGCGATTTCAACTTTAGCTGTGAGACCATTTTTTTCTTATCGGTGTAAACTGTAGAATACTAGACATGTGCCTTAATTAGGTTGACTCTTTTTCCTAGTATTACAGTTTGTTTCTATTGATAATACTCTAGTTATGATAAGATTTGAACTTAATGTTATAGAATCCTCAGACTTCATACTAAGTAGGCTATCATTTGTTTTGTTGTAATCTTTGTGCATTGACCTTGACTTCTATAGTAACCTCTAGTTTATAGTAGTTTGCTTCTTGTTGTATCCTTTATTTTCTCCATTTTGCTTCCAATGTCTTTTTCTTCTTCAAACTTATTGCAAGATGATACTTGTTTCAAGCTTTCTTTCTTTACACTTGTTCATAGAAAAGCTACTTATGTCTCACTTAAAGATTGTGAGAAAAATAGTACTTTAAAATCCTATTACAAGCATATTTTATCTCATGGATCTAAATAATCAATTCATAACACAAATGGAAAGATTAGATTCTTGTTTTCACCCATTGGTGAGTAGCTTGTGGGAGACATGCCTATTAACAACAAAATTCCCTTATTCTCTAGCGTCAAATTATTGGTGTGCAAATTCGTATAGACGAATTAAGTTAAACAACAAAATAAATTGAACAAGAAATTAAACGAAATTACACAGATTTGAGCTCAAAAGCTATTGTCTAGTTAAATGGGCTCAGGTGATCCTACTCCTGCCTAAAATATATAATATGAAATATAATGAATTTTGAATCCTTTTTTCCATAAAATGAGGCATTATTTATATAAAAACTCATACGTAGCAGTTGCATGGACCTAGATTCATGCAATCCAAGTCGCCTCCACTCGCTTGCACACGCCCTCACATGCCCTAGAGAGGGCGCTCACACATTTAGTTTCTTTTCTACATTATCTGTAAAAATATGTATACATTTTAGTTATAACATTCATACATTTATATTATGACGTTCATATATTTATATTATATTACTCAGTCATGTAACACCTTTTATGCCATTTAGTTATGTTAATTATATCTTTTTAGTTATCTAGTCATAGTTGTATATGTTGATATAGAAGTATATATGTACAAATTGTGCTGAAATCTTTTTTTTTTAATTAAAGTATTAGTTAAAGGTTAGAATATTTGTACAAAAACGGCATACTAATATAACATAATGTCACATTAATATAACATAAATCTCAACACATTAATAAAAAATGGCAAAAAAAAAGCTTAAATCTGGGTCGATCAACTTGCACTGCGCACCAGTTGCACATGAGACCAATTCCATTATCAACTTGCACTGCGCACCAGTTGCACATGAGACCAATTCCATTATTTATAAACTAGACTAGAGATTACATAATCTTGTAAAGTATATTTTCTACCATGATTTTAGGGATATGAACTAATCCAAATCGAATTTGATTCTATCTTGATTTGTTTCCTTATCTGGATATTTTGGACTTTAGCTTAATTGTCTTCCTTGAAATGAGCTTTTTGGTCCGCATATGATGAGCTAAGGAGAGAACTTAAGTGTTCCAGTTTGATCCTGATATGCTCAGTCAATTCTGATCAATCTCTGAATTGGCACCCAAAATCCAAGCTCCTAGTCGAATCAGCTCTTCTGATAGATCTCGTCGGGACACAATTTTATTTCTATTTTCTTAGTTAGATCAACCAATTTCTAACGAGGATAGTCAACCTCGACCAAGGTCTTCTTCAAGAGGTTATACAACGTCAAATCGAATCGAGGTGCAACACAAGCCTTTAAAATTAATTTATTATACCTCTTGTCTTTCAAACCTATATTGTTTCAAATTAATTTGTTAAAATATAAATTATGGGTTCCATCTAAAACATTATTATACATATTAATTGAATATCAATCTCATACTTTGCAATATGAGTAGGACTATATAATGATCAATCTTGTACTCTACTGATTATTTGTATATGTCTACTATTGATGTGTTAAATGTTTAATATATTTATTAAATTTACATTACATGATTTAAAGAGATTAAATTATTACACATCATTATTTTATATATATATATATATATTATGAGTTACCATGATGTCATTTTAAATTCAATTTTATTGTGAGTCTTTGTGTTGCACTATAATGCGAAGAGACCATCATTTTCAGGGTACGCAACAAATGGGAACAAAAAGGCCTAATTAGAATACAACTAATTAATGATAGATTGAAATCATTGAACATAATTTAGAACTAAATTTTCTTTTTTTGATGATTGTTAAGGTATACCAACTCACATTAATTGGCACCGTAACATAATTAAATAACAACTATGTTTGTATTAGACTTAGTCAATTATATGATCCATGTCTGCTAGGGACCAAACAGGAGACGCATTAGTTACCAACTAAAGAGATGAGTAAAGAGTTGACACAATGCAAAATATCTGTTTTTATTTCTTTTTTTTTTTTTAAATAGAAAAGAAGATTTAATTTTTAATTTGAAGAAATTAATAAATAGGAGGTGACGTAACACGCACCGACCAATATTAAATATTCCTAAGAAGATCTTTAAAAATATCGAGCATATGCAAGTTGATGTGTTATTTTGATTAATAATTCCTACAATTCTTGATAAGTTATTTCACTGTCCCACCTAAATTTACTAATTTAAAACCTGCCAATCTCGATCAGCGTTTTATTTTCTTTTTTCTTTTGTCAATTTAATGTTTCTTTATAAATGGACAAATATATGGGCGAGTTTTGTTAAATTTAAGTTGACTTCTTCAAGAAAAATGAAAGCACATAAAGACTGAAGGATATAGATATTCATTTGAGATGCTAACTAATAATAATAAAAATAAAATTAATTAAAGCTTTCACGAAGTTGTTAATTGAGCTATATGTTAACATTAAAAAAAAAGAATATTTTAATACAACTATATAGTTAAATTATTTTCTGATCAATTATTCATTTTTTTGGTGTTGTGTCTAATTGCTTCAACAGTCATGAGATATATTATGAAACAATCATGTAATATTCTAATAATTATGAAATTAGTAATGTATCCCCATAAAAAATTCAAGTTTCAGGAGATCCAGTACTCCTTGAATCCAATGTAGTTATCTATCTCTACACACTAACCAATTTATGCTGGTGTCTAAAAAACACTTTAAAAAACGATACACATGTTATAAAAAACACAAAATTGAGTGAAGTATAATAAAATTAAGAATAAAAAATTTCACTTGAATTTCGACCCACAATAAAAATAAGGGGTTATAATTGGAAAAACTAATAGTGAAAGCCAACAAAAACACAGGATCAACTAAAAGTTATTCTCGAGACAAACTAATTAAAAAATGAATGAGACTTACCCTCTGTTAATACATACATTAGTCCATTTTTTATGAGCGATAATCAAATAAACGCGTAAATTAGGCATCGACTTTATCGCCATTAATACTATTTATATTCACATCTGTTTATTTTGCTGTTTAATTCTATAAAATCTATGAATTGAAAATAATACACCGTCTAGTTAAACACAATTCTTTTTGACGTCATACACCGATCAAGATTCGTGTAATTCGGGCCAAATGATCCGAAAATTATTTTTCTACATTTCAGATGCATGCTCACTCGTCAACATGCGTCTCATGTCCACACTCACACTTTTATTCCATGTGTTAAATCTTTATATTATATTTATGTAACTTATATATTATGTTGACGTAACACTTATTTTATGATAGTTTAACTTTTATATTATATTACAAACATATAATACATTTTAAACTTATATGTTATAATAATTTAACTTTTAGGTTGTACTTTAAAGTATAAAGGTTGTTATATTTGTACATAAAGGTTGTACTAATATAACATAAAAATGAAATTATTATAATATAAAGGTACATCTATACTATATGAATTTTTATGCTATGAAAAGTCCAAGTAATATCACATAAAAAGCTATGATATTTGTACATAAAAGTTATACTAATAAAATATAAAGTTTATACTAATTAACATAAAGGTTACCGCATAAATTGAAAAAAAAATTATTAGTTTGAGCGTGGATCCCGGTTGCCTCTAACCCAATCCGACCATTGCACTCAGTTGCATGGTGCCACTAGTGCATAGAAAGACTACTGGTTAAAAATAAGATGAGGCAAAAATTTGACCTTTGATATTTTCTTATATGAGTAGTGTTTCTGTGCACTACTTGCACCATGCCATTAGGTGAGCACGGGTCTGATCTGGTAGGATTCAATCCAGATTCGCGCTCAAATATTTTTTTATTTTTAAATTTATGTGTTAACCTTTATGTTATGTAAGTATAACGTTAATGTTATATTAGTATGACATTTATGTACAAATATCATAACTTTTAAGTAATATTACTAAGACTTTTTTCAGTATAAAAATTAATGTAGTATAACTATACATGTATATTATAATAATTTAATTTTTATATTATAAGTATAATCTCTATGTACAAATATAATAACCTTTATGTTTTAAAGTACTATATAAAGGTTATTATAACATAGAAGTACAATTATTATAACATAAAACTTTAAAAGGTATTATATATCTGTAAATATATAGTATTAAGTCCTTTGATGAGCAGGTAGCTAGATAGCTTACTGCACTGATAGGTTGCTACTTGAGCAGTGACTTCAGGACTTAGACAGAGTTAAAAATGCACAGCTGAAATAAAGTGATTTTTGAAAGATGCCTTTTAATGTAGGATGCTAAGATAGGCAGTATGATCAGATATATGAATAAAGCAATAAAACACAAACAAGCAAACTTATAGAGGTTCGAGGGTGGAGTAATCCTTCTACGTCTTCTCTACTCCTTTCCAAGGAGGAACTTTGTTAAAGTAAGTTTGGTTTACAAAGACACAGCTAATACAAATTTCACTCTACACAAATACTGTCTGTTCTATCCACACAGGTAGTTGCACAGTGACCAACTAATCGATCCATATAGGATCTCCACACAGGTTCTTTGACCCACACAAGATCATTTCTCTTCTTCAGAGAGAACAACTACTTAGTAGGATTATCCTCTGCCTAAGCAACTCCTAAATAGTCTATTTAAGAAAAGATAGAGTATCCTTCAACGTTTGAGTGCAGTAAGCTCTTTGAACTTTTGCGTTACACAAGGTAGCTAGCTTGCTACAGTTATAGACTGAGTGACTAAAACTAGAGACTTGAAAGATGTTGAGCTCTTAAAGAATATTCTTCGCTCGTTGGATGTTTCAATTGTGTTTCAGGTGTACTCAATCTTCTATTTATAGCCTTCAGTGAGAATTTGCCCGTTGAAGAGACAGTTTCACTGTGGTGAGGTGTCATGCAGCCATTGGTTCGTATAAAAGATCTTCTGACACTGTTCCTGCTGCATCCCTTCACCTCTGCTCTGCGGCACCCTCCTTGCTCTGCACTATCCAGAACCAGTACTTGGTCCTTGTCTTTTCCAACTGGCACTTCTTGATTGGTTTGAACTCGAGTGTCTCTACCGGTTTCTCAGAATGCACTGAAAAATATGTATTTAGGAGTTGATTCCCTGCTCTTTTTTATGATAAGACAGCTTCCTCTGACTTGAAGAGATTGAGCTTGCTCCCAGTGTCCTTTCACACTTAGACAGCATCATTTACTTGTGGATGCAGTATCCTGACTTTATGCAGGCAGCAGTGACTCGGCAGGTTCCTTCCAGTATCTTCTTCTTCCTCTTTCAGCGTCCTTAACTTAGCTAAAATTTTACATAAGGAAGCTTATTCAGATAGCTAAGACCTATCTTGATTCACAGAGAGGCTTGGTTAAAATGTCAGCTAACTGTAGATCAGTATGCACTTTCTCCAGAGATATATCTTTCTCTTCAACATGATCTCTTATGAAATAGTGCCTGATATTAATGCGTTTAGTCCTTGAATGAAGAACTAGGTTATGCGTGATTGTAATGGCGCTTGTATTATCACATAAGATAGGAGTTCCTTTTTCCTCAATCCCATAGTCTTTCATTTGCTGTTGGATCCATAGAATTTGTGCACAACAGCTTCCTACAGCAACATATTCGGCCTTAGCAGTTGAGGTTGCTATTGAGGTTTGCTTCCTGCAAAACCAGGATACCAGCTTGTTTCTTAGAAATTGGCAGGTACCACTTGTGCTCTTCCTATCGATCTTACAACCTGCAAAATCAGAGTCAGTATAGCCAATAATTTTAATTCCACCTTCCTTGGGATACCATAATCCGACTTCCTAGGTTCCTTTAAGGTATCTAATGATTATTTTGGCTGTTGTTAGGAGAGATTCCTTTAATGCTGCTTGGTATCTTACGCACATTCCTACTGAGAACATGATATCTGGTCGGCTAGCTGTCAGGTAGAGTAGTGACCCAATAAGTCTTTTGTACTTTGTGACATCCACTGATTTACCATCACTGTCCTTATCTAAGCTTTCCTGAAGTTACCATTGGGATGCTTACTGTGCTTGCATTTTCTAATCCAAATCTCTTTATCAATTCATTTGTGTACTTCATTTGGTTGATGAAGGTTTTATTGCTCATTTGTTTGACTTGAAGTCCAAGAAATAAGCTTAGTTCTCCCATCATGCTCATTTCAAACTTGGATTGCATGAGATTTGAGAATTTCTTGCATAGTTCCTTGTTTGTTAAGCCAAATATGATATCGTTAACATAGATTTGAACTAGTAGGACGTTTTCTCCATCTTGGATTCTAAAGAGTGTATTGTCTATCTTCCCTTTCTTGAAACCATTTTCAAGTAGTTACTTTGAAAGGGTGTCATACCAGGCTCTAGGTGCCTATTTGAGTCCATAGAGAGCTTTCTTTAATCTAAATACCATTCTTTCTGGATTGTCTTCAAAACCTGGAGGTTGCTCTAAGTAGACTTCTTCGGCTAGTAGACTATTTAGGAACGCACTCTTTACGTCCATCTGATAAACAGTGAGGTTGTTGTGAGCTGCGTAGGCTAGAAATATTCTGATTGCCTCTAATCTGGCTACTGGTGTAAAGATTTCTTCAAAATCTATTCCTTCTTCCTGACAGTAACCTTTCGCCACCAGTCTCGCTTTGTTTCTGACAACTTGACCTTCTTCATCCAGTTTGTTCTTAAATACCCACTTCGTGCCAATTACTCCTTGGTGAGTAGGTCTGGGGACTAAATGCCATACTTGGTTTTTTCAAACCCATTCAAGTCTTCCTACATGGCTTGGATCCAATTGGTATCTGCAAGTGCTTCCTCTATGCAGCTTGGTTCAGATTGTAAAATGAAGCACGCAAACATGGCTTCATGGGGGTTGCTTCTTCTTGTTCTTACTCCAGAAGTAAAATCTCATATGATCTGATCTCTTGGGTGATTCCTTAGCCATTTTCTTCTTGCTTCTTCAGCTTGCTCTTCATTCTGTTCTTCAAGAGGTTGCTCTGGATCATGCTGATGTGGTTGGCCTGCTGACTTGGGTTAGGTTGAATATCTAGCGTGATCTCTAGTTGTATACCATTAGAGTGATGAACTTCTTCCTATATGATAGGCTCTGGTTGGACGGTTGGAAGTTCATGGTTACTCCTAGGTTCCTGCTCTGCGTCAGGTCACTGGATAGGATCAGGTTGCTGATTGTGACCTGAGGAGTTTTCTTCCATATTTTGGAGATTTAGTAACTGCGCATCAATACATTCAACATGAATGTCGTTGATACGAGTCTTTCCAAAATCTTTATTGAGTTTATCTATGTCAGCTTTTGTGCAATGTGGTTCATCAAAATCCACATGCACTAATTATTCCACAATAAGTGTTCTTTTGTTGAAGATTCTGAAGGTTTTGCTTACCGAGAAGTATCCTAAGAATACTCCTTCATCTGACTTTGAGTCAAATGCCTTCAAGTAATCCTTTCTATTGTTAAGCACGTAGCACCTACATCCAAAAATATGAAAATGTTCAATATTTGGAGTATACCCGAACCATAATTCATAAGGGATTTTATCTAAATCTTTGTTGATAATGTATCTGTTTTGGGTGTAGCATGTTGTGTTGATTGCTTCTGCCCAAAATCTCTTTGGCAGCTGAACTTCGGCTAGCGTAGTTCTTGTAGCTTCCTTGAGGGCCCTGTTCTTCCTTTCTACAACTCCATTTTGTTGCGGTGTTCTAGCTGCTAGATATTCATCATTGATTCTATTATCCGGCAGTATTCCTCAATAAATTTGTTTGTAAACTCAGTCCCTCGATCTGTTTTGATTTTCACTATATTCAAGCCCTTTTTTGTCTGCAGCTTCTTCAGAAGCTCCAGTAACCTTCGCTGAGTATCAGATTTCTTTGTTAGAAATAGGATCCATACGAATCTCGAGTAGTCATCCACCACAATGAGGGTGTACTTTTTTCCACTCATGTTTACTAGTTCCACTGGTCCAAACAGGTCCATGTGGAGTAGATCAAGTATCCTTTCAGTTGACCTTTGAACTTTGTTCTTGAATGAGCTTTTGGTCTGTTTTCCCTTTTGGCATGCTTCACACAGGCTTTCTTTCTTATATACCAGATCAGGTAGCCCTCTGACCAGCCCTTTTCTTGCCAGTTTGTTGATTAATTTGAAATTCAGATGGCCCATCCTTTTATGTCATAGCCAGCTAACTTTTGAAGATCATTTTGCAATGAAGTATATAGATGTGGTTATTGAGCTCCAATCAGCTATGTAGATATTTCCTTTTCTGGTTCCTGTTAGCTTTACTCCCTTGGTTTGACTATCTCTGATCAGGCATTTGTTGTGATTGAATTCCACTGAGTAGCCTTTGTCACAGAATTGGCTTATGCTAAGCAGGTTGTACTTTAGCCCTTTCACGTATGATACTTCCTTTATGTGATTATTTCGTTTGATGAGATCTCCAATTTCTCTTGTGCTTCACCTAGAGTGGTCTCCAAAAATGACTTTGGGTCTTTTGCATGGTTCTAGGTCATTAAGGATTTCCTTGTTTCCAGTTATGTGTCTCGAGCAGCCACTGTCTATATACCATACTTCTTTGCTGCTTCTTGGCACAGGTACCTCGTCATCTTCGTTGTCTTTTGCTCCATGTGCCATCAGACAGATGAGTGCTTCGTCTTTTGATGAAGAGAAATCGTTGACACTGTCGGAGGAATCTGCTTCCTGTTGAGTTTCCTTTGATGATTCCTTTCCTTTTTCCATCTCGCTGAGGAAGGTTTTGATCTTTCTTCTTTTCTCTCTCCGTTTCTCCTTTCTCTGAGATGACTCTTCTTCGGGATATCGGTTAACCTTAGGATATGGACATTCTCTGGCACAGTGTCCTGGTTTTCGGCAATTATAACATAGGTCTGAAGTATCCTGATTAGGTTGCTGGAAGATGGGAGGTTGAGATGTTGACTGATTTTTCTTGAAGTCACTTCTCCTGTTATATTTGATGAATTTCTTGAAGTTCCTCAAGAGAAGGGCCATTTCTTCATCAGTACTTTCTGTAGGTAGCTCCATTTGCTTACTGTAGGTAGCTCCAGAGTCTCTTACTCCTCTTGTTGTTAGGGTGGTTACCTTCGTGCTTGATTCTTCTGCCTCCTTCTTTCTTCTGTTGATGTCACATTCGAAGGCTTTTAAGTCTGAGAAGAGATCAAATGTGCTCATTGACTTTAGGTCCATGGAGACTCTCATGGCTGGCTATCGTTTTACTGTCCCATTCGTAAGCTCCGTTCATTCACATATTTGTTCAAGCTTGTTACATATGTCCATTGCCGTCTTGCAGGTGTTAACCTTACTGAAGGTTCATTTATCTAGAGTGACAAACAGGGCATTCTTGGCTACATTATCCAGATTGGCTCTCCTTTTGTCATCAGTCGTCCACTCTTCTCTAGGTTTATCAATAACAGCTTGGTGATGAATGGCTCCTGCGTCACCGACATCGACATCTCTAGCAAATATGGGGTTGGCCTTGGTGATCTTTGAGGGTCCATCAGTAATGACCATCCACATCTCGTCGTGCATGGCTGATAGATATGTCTGCATTCTAATTTTCCAATCATCATACACTTCAATAGAGAACATAGGAAGCTTATGCGTATCCATGATGTGATGAAATAAGATGTATGTAGATTTTCAAAAATCGGGGATCGGGGATTGACCAGATAGATTGGGTTTTTAATCCAACCTGCTTTGATACCACTTGTTGGTCCCAAGTGGTATAAGGTTAAGAGGGGGGTCAATTAACCTTATAAAATTTTCAACTTTTCTCCAAAAAATGTTAAGTCCTTTGATGAGCAGGTAGCTAGATAGCTTACTATACTAATAGGTTGCTGCTTAAGCAGTGACTTCAGGACTTAGACAGAGTTAAAAATGCACAGCAGAAATAAAGGGATTTTTGAAAGATGTCTTTTAATGCAGGATGCTAAGATAGGCAGTATGATCAGATATATGAATAAAGCAATAAAACACAAACAAATAAACTTATAGAGCTTCGAGGGTGGAGTAATCCCTCTACATCATCTCTACTCATTTCCAAGGAGGAACTTTGTTAAAGTAAGTTTGGTTTACAAAGACACAGCTAATACAAACTTCACTCTACACAAATACTGTCAGCTATATCCACACAGGTAGCTGCACGGTGACCAACTAATCGACTCATACAAGATCTCCACACAGGTTCCTTGACCCACACAAGATCATTTCTCTTATTCAGAGAGAACAACTACTTAGTAGGATTATCCTCTACCTAAGCAACTCCTAAACAGTCTATTTAAGAAAAGATAGAGTATCCTTCAACGTTTGAGTGCAGCAAGCTCTTTGAACTTCTGAGTTACACAAGGTAGCTGGCTTGCTGTAGTTATAGACTGAGTGACTGAAACGAAAGACTTCAAAGATATTGAGCTCTTAAAGAATTTGCTTCGCTCGTTGGATGTTTCAGTTGTGTTCCAGGTGCACTCAATCTTCTATTTATAGCCTTCAGTGAGAATTTTCCCGTTGAAGAGACAATTTCACTGTGGTGAGGTGTCATGCAGCCATTGGTTCGTATAAAAGATCTTCTGACATTGTTCCTACTGTATGCATTCACCTCTGCTCTGCGGCGCCCGCCTTGCTCTGCACTATCCAGAACCAGTACTCGGTCCTTGTCTTGTCCAGCTGGTATTTCTTGATTGGTTTGAACTCGAGTGTCTCTACCGGTTTCTCAGAATGCACTGAAAAATATGTATTTAGGAGTTGATTCCCTGCTCTTTTTTATGATAAGACAGCTTCCTCTGACTTGAAGAGATTGAGCTTGCTCCCAGTGTCCTTTCACACTTAGACAGCATTATTTACTTGTGGATGCAGTATCCTGACTTTATGCAAGTAGCAGTGACTCGGTAAGTTCCTTCCAGTATCTTCTTGTTCCTCTTTCAGCGTCCTTGACTTAGCTAAACTTTTACATAAGGAAGCTTATCCAGATAGCTAAGATCTATCTATTACATATTTTGTCTGATCAAAATCTATTACAAGATCATCCCATCATAACCAATTTTTAAAAAGTTGTCAATTTAGCCATGTATCAATCAATTACTTACAATTTTACCTAAATTTCCATTTTGGTCAAAATTAAAAATTATACATCCTACGTGATACACATATGGATAAAAAGTCATTTACACATCATAAAAAATTAAAAGAAAAAAAAAGAAAATGAAAAGTAATCCACATCATCAAATCATCAATACTAACAAAAATAAAAAATCTAATTCCCAAATCTAAAATCCCCCCAACAACCATGGCTATTGTCTTTGTACTGTGACTATCCTAAAAAATCTATCTTTTCCTCTAAAATTTCCTCTCATGCCCTATGTCCTCACCTTCTTTTGTTATAGGTTCTTGTTAAAGACATTAAATTATTTTGAGGAAGTGAGGTGGAAAACAATGGCCACAGAACATTATTACATGAAATGCTTTTTCAACCATCTTTAAAATCCTTGTGAGGTGAGCTTCAAAGAAATTTCATTTCAAGTATTGATGTCTCTTACCTTCTTGATGTAGTTGCAAAACATCAGTATGATTCAGGGTTGGCTTTGGAGAAATTGATTTAGGGTGGAAGGATTGATGTTTTTTAAGAAAACTGAGGGAATAGATTAATTTTTTTTATGATGTGTAAATGACTTGTTATGCACATGTTTACTATGTAGGATGTATAGTTTCAATTTTGATCAAAATTGAAACTTGGCTAAAATTGTAATTAATTGGCTAAAGCATGGTTAAATTGACAACTTTTAAAAAAATTGGCTAAAATAGCAGAATCTCGTCAAGGTTTAGAGTTTTTTTGCTATTTGGCCCTCTCAAATTAGATCGACCTAGCTGCATGGACTCTGACTCGTAAGTGGTGCATACAAATACATTTGTTCTTATTTTGAAAAGAACCTTTGAATTCTTATATGGTCAACTTTAGGTAGGATTATTGTAAAATTATTTTACAGTTCTAATTTTATGGAGTGAGCTAACTCGTTCACAATCAAATATTGACTCATATAATAGTTTTGAGTTGTAGATACAAAGATATTGACTAATAAAATAGTTATGAGTTTTAAAAGTAGGTTGA
Source organism: Scutellaria barbata (assembly GCA_028654395.1). NCBI lineage: Eukaryota > Viridiplantae > Streptophyta > Magnoliopsida > Lamiales > Lamiaceae > Scutellaria > Scutellaria barbata. The sequence goes on along the minus strand of CM053651.1, from coordinate 6,814,178 downwards.
AGAGAAATAGTCACCTGATTGGACAACCAACAATTAGGCATTATACATATACTGAACCAAGGATTAGTCATTGAATTCTTTCTATTGTATATTGTACGTATTAGGGTTCCATCTCTCGTTACTGTACCCACGAGATAATTTAATAATTTTTTTATGTATTTTCAAAGATATAAATATATATTTATAATTCTAAGAAGCACATAATATAAGTATAATCGCAATAATAAAAAAAATCAAAAAGTATATTACCACCACCTTTGAAAATTTTGTTATTTAATCCTCATATTTGAAATTTACAAATAACAAAATTAGTCTTTAAGTCATAACTAAAATTAATTTGAATCACAATTGTATTGTTTGAAGATTTGACATAAATGTTTGGCTAAATAGTCACATCAAACACAACATATTCAACCACATAAACATGAATTCAGATTTACATCTAATGTACAACATCATTTTACATGATTTTATACTATACCACTTTTTTTCTTCAACACTAGTTATAAAAGTAATACCACATGAGTATGTATATTTACATTGTACTTGGTCAATGAAAAGTATTCGATGTATACTCAAAAGGTATTATCATATATTTATTTAAAACTTTAACTTAAAAAAAACTCTAATTTTGGCATAATTTGTACATATATACATTTATGTGGTATAACTCATACTTTTATTTGATATTAATCATACTTGTGTATCAAGTTAGTCATACCTTTTATGTAATATATAAGGGTACAACTAACATAATTAAAATATATGAAAAGTATTAATGATTGTTTAAAAAGGTACAACTAAAACGCTAAATGGTATGACTAACATAACATAAATGTATAACTAATATATCAAAAAGGTATGACCAAATAATAAAGGTACCACACCTGGGTGCAAGTTTGGGTGGGTTAGGAAGCACCCACCCAGGCACGTGGCGGCATGTGGGTGTGTGTAGTGGGTCGGGTCGACACAGGTGCATGAATCTAAGGTCCATGCACTAGTTGCATAAAAGTTTAGGTGAAAAAAAAATATATAAAGGATGAGTAGGTGAGTGGGTTGGGTTGGGGATACAAATCTTAGGATCTGTACCATAGTGTATACAAGTTTTTATTACTTTTGTTATTCTACACAGCACAACAATCGAGGAATTCGAGAATGAAAGCAAATTCTCAATAGTAGTGTTCTTTAGCATTCTCTAGTGATCTTTAAGTGTTCTTTGACGTTCTCCGATGATCTTTGAGTGTTCTTTACTGTTCTCTAACGATCTTCTTGGTATTCTCCAACAATCTATGAGTTTTCTAAAAATGGCATATTCTCCAATGATCTTAAAATGCTCTTTAGTGCTCTTTGACAATCTTTCTGTGTTGTTCGGTGTTTTTTAGCAATCTTCGTGGTGTTCTTGAGCAATCTTCAAGTGTTTTTGGATGTTCTCTCTAACGATCTTTGAGTGTTCTTCAATGTTATCTGATGATCTTTGTAGTGTTCTCAAGCAATGTTCGAGTGGGTGTTCTTAAAAATAGCATTCTCTCATGATCTTTGAGTGTTCTTCGGTATTCTCTAGCGATCTATAATTTCTTCATTATTGTTTCTAGCATAACGATAAGTGTTAGAGGTCTAAGGTCCAATAAATGATACAAGACAAGTCGTCAACATATTGGGCTCGACACCCCGAAAAAAGGTTTGAGCACATGTCAGAATCTTGTATGTTCAACATATTTGTCTCAACATCCTGAAAAAATGGGTCATGGTAGACATTATGTTGAGGTTAGACATAATGAATTAGAACATGGTGCTGGCTGCTAAGCAATGTGAAATAAAAGTTGTGTCCTTCCCATAAACAGTTATTTTTGACATAACAGTAAGCGCATGAGGTTCAACAATGTTCATAAGTGATCTTCAAAAGAAGCCTTAAAATAGAGTTCGATTAGAGATCAAGGTGTTGCTCTGATCGACATTCTCCAAGTCAAGTGCTTAACTATATGATTGATCAACATTTCCAAGCTGAGGATCATCAATTTCAATGATTTTCTTCATGCATTCAAAGGTGCATGTTCTCATATGCATTCAAAAGTGTTATTCATATAGTTAAAGGTTCTTCATATAGGTCTCTAGTGGTGTCATTTGATTCTAAAAAAGGTGTCGAACCCTCGAACCAAATATTCTTCCAATCAAATTTAAATTTGGAGAAAATCAGATTGAAAATTTAACTCTGGCCACATTCAATCGAAAAGAAAAATCAAAGGATAAAAAAGATTGTAACATAAAAAGTTTCCACTAATTCAAAGAAATATAATTTAGGCATATTTTTGGTTTATTTACAACTTCTTTTTGTTAAGATCGATCTGAGACCCCTCTAATCAACATTTGTAAAGTTAAGGATCATCAAGTTTAATGGTGCTCTTCTTGCATTCAAAGGTGTTCTTTGTGTAATCAATGATTTTGTAACAACAAATTTTGTGTATTAAATAAATAAACACAAAAAAATATGCTCGAATTATATTTCTTTAAATTAAATGAAACTTTTGAGTTTACAATCTCTTTGATCCCTTAATTTTACTCTTCAATTGAAAGTGGAGTTTGGAGTACTTAGAATCTTTGATCAAATCGTTTCCATATGACACCTTATTTTTAAACAAATGACAACTTTAGAGACTTCTTCGAAGAATACCTTTGATTACACAAACAACACCTTAGAATGCTTGAAGGGCACCATTGAACTTGATCATCCTTAAAGATCGATTAGAGGGTATAGCACATTAATCTCGATTCAAACAAAAACGGGGTCAAGCACATTGATGTGGATCAGAAGCCGTTTTTTGTAGCCTCCTTCAAGGAACAACTTTGTTAGAAAATTAATGTTTAGATTTCGATAAAACAAAACACTCATATATAGAATAGTAGAGTACCCAATTTTTCACATTCTTTAAGTGAAATTAGTATAGGTTTTTTAATCCTTAGAATAGGTTAAGTTCGAAGAAGAGCAAGTCAAGAACTCACTACAAGTTGAATCGAAAATAACCACTCCAAGAAATAAAAAAATACATTGTTGCAAGCTGACGTAGTGCAAATGTAAAACACAAGATAGACAAACGAGATGAACATCTTGATACTACATATATTGGGTGGCGCTTGCAATGGGATAAAACTCCACTCAATAATTAAATTTTCCAACTCTCATTCAGCATAAAGCACAGCTCAAATACAATCAGAAACTAGGCCCAAGCCTATCAAAATTGTAAACTAAATAAGTCTTAATATAATAGTAAATAAAAGTCTAAGGTAGAATTGATAACAACTGGAACATATCTATACTTCTTTATTATTATTTTCCTTGTGATCGCGTCTCTCATAGTATGCTAGCATAAGCTTATCTCTATCACAAGTTGCACAAAAGCAGTTTCAGTAAGCTATCAAGTGAAGACTTGTTACACGAAGATTTAGGTTAGAGTGACTGCATGCATTTGCCTTAGACAAATTCAATGAAAAAAAGCATGCAAACCAACCGCCAATGTAGTATAAGAAAAATCAACATGAGTCTGAGTATAAGTCTTATCAGACATAAAACTAGCTAATAGAGAAAATATGAAGGTTGCAAAGTTACAAACCAATTTTTCTTGCTGACAATTTGTTGTACTCATAGGCTAGGAATTAGTCTTTCATCAAGACAACCCATACATAGTCACCAACCTCAAAATAAACATGTTTGTGGGCATCTATAGTCGTCTTGTAAATAAAATTCACACCATGCAGTCGAGCTTGAGTAGTAGAGTGTAGCTCTTGTGTGTCCAAAACCAACTCTTTTGTATGGTGATAAGGTGGCCCTTGGACAGAATTTGTAATAAATTCAAAGGACCCCTTAGAATCGTGGCGTACACAATCTAAGATGGTGTTCGACCAGTACTTCAATTAATAGTGGAATTATGGGTGAATTCCGCTTGATTGAATTTTATGTACCAAGATTTCAAATTCAAGCCAACCAAGTACCCAAGAAGGTTACCAAAAGAGCGATTGACAACCTCTATTTGCCCATCCATTTGGGAGTGATAGACACTCCTGAAATCTAGACGGGTTTTTACCATATTCCATATACTACATCAAAAACAGCTCAAAAACTTTGTCTCAGCTCGATACATTTGAAGATGGGAGGCCATGAATATGGAAGATATCATGAAAGAAGAGTTGTGCTACATGGACGACATCAGATGTCCGCTTGCATAGTATAAAGTACACCAGTTTGGAGAAACGGTCTACCACCACAAATATGGAAACATGCCCCCTTTTGAGTTCGAGGGAACCCAACCACAAAATCTATGCTAATCATCATTGTTGAAAGTGACGGAACTAGAAGAGGCTTATATAAATCCACATTGGTGGCTATGCCTTTTACCACTTGACACACACGACACATAGCCACATATTGGGTAGTATCACGACATAACATTGGCCAAATGTAAGAGTGCGGACGAGCTCAATCGATCGATCACAGTTCCTAAATCAAATGTATACTTAAACTACAATATGAAATATATAATAGGAAGCCTTTAAACAAGAACCCATTAATTAAAATATAATCCCCATGCATACGACCTACCAATTGAGAAATAATGTCACCAAAATAGTTATCAGTTGCATATAACTATTGAAATAAATCAAAACTTGTAACTTGGAGTTTTATGTCAAAAAAAACACATGACGACGGCTGAGAGCATCTACCACTTGGTTCAAGACCCTAAAACGATGCTTCAACAAAAAATTAAATTGTTGAAGAAAAGTTGCCCAAGAGGTGTGGCATGTAGAAACTGAATTCTGAGAATTAATATGCTTCAACACATCATGATCAGTAAATAACACAAACTCCCTATGATATAAATAATGTCTCCAATATTGTACAGCCTGGACATGACATAGAACACCACATCATAGGCACTATAACGACTCCAAGCCCCATTCAACTTTTGACTAAAATAAGTCATGGGGTAAACGTTTTAACTTGAAACTGTATTGATTCCTACTTTCAAAGCATTACAAGATAGTTTAAAGGGATCATCAAAGTTTGATAAGATGAGTAAATGACAAATATAAGAATTTTCTTGATTATATTATATGTCTCAACAACTGCATATGACCAAGTGAAGAACTTGTCACGCATGCAATCTGTAATAGTTATCATTATCGAGCTACAGTGGGGAATAAAAATGATGATAAAAGAACACCAACTCGTGAAAACTACACATCTCTGTAAGAGTACATTCCTTTCGAAGAAATTTTGTAGCCCAAAAATAGGATAACATTAACCATAAAATACACTTTTTTTGATGCAACAAAAAATTTATCTGCTCTCATAATCAATAAAATTGACCGAAAGAGATCAATGTGATCTGACAAAGATAGGTTATATAACATTATGTCATCAAAATAGATGACAACACATATGTCTATCAATGAATAACAGCTCGATTCACGATCCATATGAAAGTACTAGGGGCATTCGACATCCTGAATGGCATGACAAGCCATTCAACTAAGCCTTCTCGTATTTTAAACGTTGTCTTCCACTCATTCCTAGGGCGGATGCGAATTTGGTGGTATCCACTACACAAATGAAATTTACTAGACATTGTTGCTCTATTAAGTTGATCAAGGAGACAAGACGCGGTATTAGGAAATGATACCTAATAGTAATTTTATTAATTGATCTATTGTTGATGTACATGCACCATGAACCATCCTTTTTAGGTATAAACAATGTAGGAATTGCACACTAACTCAAACTCTCCCTATTATACTCCCATCGAAGTAAATCCTCAATGTGTCTTCAAAATTCCTCATGTTCGGCCAAACTCATACAGCAATAAGAACGGTTTGGTAAGAAAAAATCTGATATCAAGTTAATGTGGTGTTGTATATCATGAAGAGGAGGAAGCCACTCCAAAGAGTCATCCGAAACTAAACCTTCAAACTTAGATAATAATAGAACCATAGTAGGACAAGAAGCAGATTGAACATCAAGGTGTAATAAATATATATATATATATATATATATATATATATTATGAGTATTCATTTCCACTTCAAATGCAAATGCATGTTGACCTAGAAATAGGGCTTCAATATGTAACTGCATATTTCCTACCTCCATGGCGTTGTCAAAAGCTGGCTGACGGCAACACAACATAGCTCCAAGCATGGCCCACTCTCCTGATACCAATAGACCCAACACAAACGTAAAACAACACACAAGATATGATAGACAAATATGATGAACACCTTGATACTGCGTGTTCTAGGTAGCACATGCAAAAGGATAAAACTCCACTATATAATTAAATTCTCTAAAACACTCATTCAACATAATAAATTGAAGCTTAAATACAATAAGAAACTGGGTTCGAACCCATCAAAGTTCAAATCTAAATATAAATCTTAATAAAGAAACAAATAAAAGTTTGATACAAAATCGATAACAACAAGAAAATATAAATACTTCTTCATTGTGTTTCTCCTTGCGATCATGTCTGTCATTGTATGCTAGTGCAAGCTTATCTCCATCATAGTTGTACAAAAGTAGTCTTTATAAGCTATCCAAGGAAGACTTGCTCCACAAAGATTCATATTACAATAGTTGTCTGCTTCATGCATTTACCTTAGACAAATTCAATTGAAAACAACATGCACATCAGCTACCAATACAATATAAGGAAAATCAATATGAGTCTGTGTATAAGTCTTATCAACAGACATAAAACTAGCCAAAAGAGAAAAGAAGAATGTTGCAAAGCTCCAAGCAATGAGAAGCTGCCACCTGACCTGACAGACTTCATAAAGCATTACAACTTGGTACAACAGAATTAATGTCACCTGAAGAAAAAGACAAAGCATATTCAAAGCGACTTTAAACAAGTTTTAAAGAATTTAAATGTAAGGATTTCGGTCTACTTCAACAGGTAGAAAACTAATCCTATAAATACAGAAAGAGTTAACTATTACAACTACTAAAAACTATAACATTCGAATTTACAAGCAAGAAAAGCTCTCTAACTCTCAAAGCACCTTCAAGCTCAAAATGTCAATCACTCAACTTTCATAGCAAGCTAAGCATTCAAGCTCTTAAGCTTTGTTATCAAAGACTCAAGGTTTCTAGATACTAGTTGAAGAAAACATTAATACTTTAACCTATATACTGCGTGTAGGTTGTTTTATATGTCCTCAATTGATAAGAAGTAGCATGTTGAGTGTATATTGCTAGAGGTTTGGCAATCACCCTACGGGGATTTGAGTGATCTTGTGTGGGTCTTGCATGTTTTCTTGATATAGTCTATTGGAAGTTAGGTGTAATAGGTAAGTGCCCTATAAACCAAACAACACTTAACAAAGATCTTTTTTGAGAAGGAGTAGAATGGATTAGAGGGATTATACCATCCTTAAACCACTATAAGACATTGTGTGTTTATATATATATATATATTGTATCTTGCATATCTATTTATTACATCTTATATCTGATCATATAGCATAAAATACTTGTGAAAACTCATATTTCATAAGGACCTCGTAGGCATAAAATTACATTTCACTACACGAATTCTTAAGTTATTGCAAGTTGCACTACTTGATAGTGCTGTAAGAAGAATGCGGTGTAACCGTTGTAAGCTCAAGTAGGTTATAACGTGCAGAAAATTCAAAGTTTTAAAAATTTGTAGAGGTTCATTCTCTCCCTTCTAAACCTATGTACCACTTGGGACCAACAATCTTTGAACAATATTTTATTAAAGAGTGTTATATAGAATTTTTCTTGACTCTTGAATTTCCCGATTATTGTATTGTGTGGAATGATGAAAATGACATCTCTAGATAGTTGTGCTATATGAAGAATTCTAATAGTTTTAGAAGTGTGTGGTTTGAAGTTTATTGATACTGAATTGGAATTGAGTTATTTTATTGATCCAAAAAAATTTGATATATATCTAATTCTTTGAGATAATTATAAAATTGTTATAAATAATATAATCATATCTACAAGATTTTAACACATCACATCTTTTAATTAACCAACACTATATATATGAGTATTGTTCCTGTGAACCAAGTGTACAAATCTAGATCAGTGCAACTAGGCGTACGTGGGTCGTATCTGATCCGGCCCGAATCCACGCCTAGATCACTTTTTTTAAAACTTTATAAAGTAACATTTATGTTATACGAGTATAAATTTTATGTATAGATATTACAACCTTTAAGTGATATTATTTAAAAAATATTTAGTATAAAAATTAATGTGGTATAGTTGAATCTTTATATTATACTAATTTAACATTTATGTTATATTAATATAACTTTTAAGTACAAATATCATGATCTTATGTACTTAAAATATAACATAAAAGTTATTATTATAATATAAAAATTTAAAGGTATTATAGGTATGTACTACATTGTAAAAGATTAAAGTAGCATAATATAAATGTTATGCGGACATAACTAAAATGTTAGGCGTGTGGGACTAGGTTTTGAGTGCAAGTCTGGGCGCGTGAACCACGTGTGGACGTGTGAAGCGTGGCCGCTCGGGTCGACCCAATCGTACGGTTCTCGATCCATATAATTGGTGCATATAAATAATTGTGTATATATAATCAATTATTTGATTTTTGAATTTAGAAATTGTATTTAATTAATCCTTAAATTAAAAAAAATGATATTTTAGTATAAGATTATAGACATAACAAATTTCGATTAGTCAATAATATTTTACTATCTAAACATATTATGCATATTTTGGGAGCAACGCTTTCGTTGTTTTAGCTTTTTTAACCCTTTTCCGTTGCATTGTGTAATTGATATACCCTTTTTTTTTTTGGCATCCACTTTATTTTCTTCATATGTTATATCACCTGCACCATCACATCTTTTCATATTTTTAACTTTTGAGGCCGTTTTACCTTTGTCAATGAAGGAGGAGAAGTAGATAAAATTAAAGTGTAGTGGACAAAGATAAAAAATAAAAGGATAAAAGGGCAGGAAAAAAACAAATGAAAGTTTATCGAGCAAAATATATGCATTTATGTTATTTGAAATTCAAAACTACAATTAATTTAATAATTGTAAAACTTTTAATCAACTCGTTTACCTATTATAGGTATAAATTTAGTCAAATATCGTCTTATGTAGCTATAAATTTCACCATAGTAAATATTAAATATGTAATAACGTAGTAAAAGAGCAAAGAATTAACAAATCAACTTTTCTAGTGGTCATAGAGATATCCCACCACCCTCTTCTATGCGGAAAATTGAATATGAATTCATCAAGTCCTGTCAAAACAGGAATGCAGAGGGGGCTCACAGGACTTTTAAATTGTTATTTTATGTGTGATTTATAAAAGTTCATCAATTTTACGTTGTAAAAATTTGTTCATTATTATTTCAAACAATTTAACTTCCTATTTATGTTTTAGTACGAAAATTTTGGTAAGACTTGAGAAAACCATTTAATCCACCCCTATCGATTAGTGTACCGATCTATATTTTATCCTGAATCCAAATTTCAAAATAAGTTTCTAATTTCATTTCTAATAGATATATAAAATATTTGCGAACCTTTAAAAATTATTTGTAATATTTTTCGGGTCTGAATCATTCGACTCTTAGGCCTCATGAAAGTTCCTACGGCCTTCATCCCTGCTCAAAACCAACCCATAGGTTTTAACGAGGCCAGCTTAGTCTTTTTTCTCTTGTATCCGATTTCTTTTTTTTTTTTTTATACATTTGATCTATTTAAAAAAAAAATCTAACTAATTAGTACATATTTTCAAACTAGCATGAAACTGGAGAAATTTTTTACACAATATAGTAATATATAATGTTTTTTAAGTTAGTATAGTGAAAAATGAGGAATTTAAAAAAAATAGGTGGCGATTTCTGATATAAATATTATTATAATATTTTTTCTCTCCTTGTGGTGGCTACCTTAATTGATTTATTGAGAACACCTTAATTAATTTATTATTTTCTCTCTCTCACTCATTCGCCACCATTGTTCTTAATTTTTTAATAGTCGTCATCTGCAGATAATTCTCGATGTGAAAATGCGTGTCTGAAATATATTTTAACTATTATATTTCGTGTACTTTAAATATGTACCCTTAATTATTTTAATAGTCGTCGTCCGAAATGTATTTTAGCTAACATATTTCGTATATTTTAAATATGTAAGTGTTAGCTATATTAATTAGACAATATTATTTGACTTTTTTAATAGAATATTGCAACTTCAAATTTTTATTATAAAATATAATATAAAAAATGAAGCTTAATAAATAGATGAAGTCGTCACTGGTGGTGGCAACTTCTGACAAAAGTTATTTTTAATTAATTTTAATAGAAGTTGTCACCACCGACTTAAAACAAATTTCATTTTTTTATATAATTTTTAACACAAGTCGCCACCACTGATGACATCTTTAATTAATTTAATTCTTTTTTAATATTAGTCGTTAAAATCGGTGGCGATCATCATAAAATTTAATATATTTAATGATCTTAATAATATTTATTGATAAATACAACTAACACTTACGTATTTAAAATATATAAATTAATTTGTAGCAAATTAAATATTGTCGAAATATACATGTTCGTCACCGATCATTAAATATATTAAATTTTATGATTGACCACCATCGATTTTGACGACTAATATTAAAAATAATTAAAAAATGAAGTTTGTTATAAGTCGCCACCATCGGTGGCAACTTCTATTAAAATTAATTAAAAATATTTTTTATCAGAAGTCGCCACCACCACCAGTGATGACTTCACCTATTTTATTAAACTTCATTTTTTACACTATATTTTATAATAAAAATTTAAAGTTGCATTATTCTATTAAAAAGACCTAATAATATTGTCTAATTAATATAACTAACACTTACATATTTAAAGTACACGAAATATGTTAGCTAAAATATATTTCGGACGACGACTATGAAAATAATTAAAGGGTAGATATTTACAGTATACAAAATATGATAGCTAAAATACATTTCGGAATCACGACTATTAAAAAATTAAGGACGATGGTGGCGAAGAAGTGAGAGAGAGAAAATAATAAATTAATTAAGGTCGCCACCAAGGAGAGAGATAATAATAAATTAATTAAAGTAGCCATCGATAGTGGCGACCAAGGAGAGAAAATATTATAATAATATTTATGTCAAAAGTCGCCACCAACCGGTGGCGACTTCACCTATTTTTTTAAATTCCCTATTTTTCAATATACTAACTTAAAAAACATTATATACTACTATACTGTGTTAAAATTGCCGAAACTGCATGCATGACGCATAGGTTTTTGTTTTTTCATTTTATTTTTTTATTTTTTCATCATTTGAGATTAGACAGATTATATGAGAAGCTCCAAAATAGATTAAAGTCTTTTTGTGAGCCTTATATTTTAGGGTTTCTCTTATAGCCTCACGTTTGTTCTTTGCATGCAGAAAAGGAAAGTTACTACTTTCTACATCGACGGAGTCAACACGTTATTGGTCAAATTTGGTGGAGTCTTTATTGAGTTCTCAATTTTTTATTTTTTGCCGAATAAACGTGTGTTGTGTATAGTTTTATTTTGATCAGCCATTGGCATAATGTGTTTTAATTAATAGTGAAATTGTATGGTGAAGAGTGTCTATACAAAGCCCTTCTTAAAATTCAGGAGTCCAGAAGTTTTAAAAAACTATGCTTACACACAAGACTACCCCTCTTCCCGAATCTCATAAGTTATCCGTTGATTTATCCCCATAATTTTTGTTTTTCTTCTAGTCAAATACTTGCGAAATGCATGCAAATATGCTTTTATCCTGGATATCAAACTAAAGGGAATGAAACCGAGGTTATCAATCCTGTTGTGGTATCATTTAGGGGTGGAGCAAGTCAATTAGCTTTGGACAATTAATTTGTTTTTAGGGTTAAATCATCTAAATTTTAATAAAGTCAATATTTTACATTAAATAATATAAATTAAGTTAAATAGAATTGGGGTGTCCCCTTATGTCAAAGGGAGGAACCGCCCCTTTTACCATTTTTCCAAATTACATGTTTCCCTCAATAATCAATAAGTAATGTAGAAAATCGATGGAACAACAACATAATGAATATATATAGTCGGTTTTTTTTTTTTAAGAATATAGTAGTGTCATAAAAATCTCTGAAAAACATTTTTAATGAAGTTCGAGTCAGTATAATTGAGTTTAAAGAGATAAAGAAATATAGAATTAAGAGAATTAATCTAATGAAATAAACAAATTAAACATGTATAATGCAGTCTTTATTAAATCCAATAAAGCGGAACATCTGAAAACAAAATGACAAATTAATTAGCTGCAATATATTTTGCTACCCAATATATTAAGAAAGTACTGTAGGACATTATTTATAGATCAGACCATGGATACATTAGTAATCTTGGAACTGTTCGATTGATAAGGATTTCTATGAGAAGATTCAAATACAATTTTTTTAGTATGATTCTTATGAAATTGTTTGATTGATCTAATTTCCTATATAAGACAATCAAATCTTAATCTAATTTCCAGCATACGAGATCATATAAAGTTTGTACGTATGTTTTTTGTTTTCATTTTTCTCATTTATTTATCTAAAGCTTAAACATCTTTCATCGAAGTTGGACATTCAACTAATTAATATATGTGCATAAGGAAGGAGAATTTCTACAAATTGTTAAAACGATTTATTTTGTTTCTAATAAATTAATTAATGAATTTAAGGACTAATTATATTATTTTATTCAAATTACACATAATTTGACAAATTTTATATAAATTTTGAATAATTTTAATTTATCATATGAACTATAAATTTGATAATTGTAATGTATCTTATAGCTAGATTCTTTTTTTTTTAATGAGTTGGGAGTGGAAGGGATAGAATAAAAACAAAAAAAACTTACGTGATCCAAGTTTGAACTTTAATCATCAAAATTTGTACCTTATATAATAGGTGTGATACCATTAAACTATAAGACTCGTGATTATAAATATTTGAAACATGTATGATTAGATGAATTATATACAATAAGACACATTAAATGTAATATTTAATATAATTGAATGATTCAAAATTTATAAAAAAATATCTAATCACATCTTAAAGGAAAAATATATATATTTTAGTCTTAATTATATTACAGGCCTCAATGACTACAATATATTAATATATATAAGAAAATCTCTTTCTACCATTTAGATAGTTTTGTGTCTTTTATATTATAAATTAAATTTTTTAACAAAAGTATCATTCTAAAAAAGAGTCAGAAATGATAGTGCATTCTAATTTCCGTATATGTTATAGAATTACACGAAAATTAATCTAATTTTCATGTAACTGAAATATAAGGATACATAAGAATTGTATAAGTTAGTGAATGCACCATCATTTTTAACTTTTTTCAAAAAGATTATTCAATCAGATTTTGTGATTTGTGGTAGGAATTGAAAGATAAAAACCTATTTCTTATGATAAAAAATATCCTTATATCAAATAATGTATTAGGGTTTGGGGCCTAATATCCCACAATGAAGATAAAGTGGTCCATTTCTACAACTAAATATAATAATATGTTTTAAAATACCACAATTTATAGTAAAAGATAAAAATACTTTTAACTTTATTTCATTCCATCACATTTGGAATAGACTGAGATGTGATTGATGTCCAGCTCACAAAATTAATCTAATTTTCGTGTAATCTCAAAAAATTTAAAAAAAAAATATTATATCAACTCATTTACTAATCACATTTGATTCGGTCATTTATAGAAATGTATCAAAATTTATATTTTATGATAGAAAGAGATTTAAATTTATATATAATGATATAAAGGGTAATAGATTATATATTTATGGATAAATTTCATAACAAGACCCAATTTTTATTAGTTATCAATTCTAAACTCATATTTTAAAATTTCTCAATAAGGGGCTTAATTTAACATTTTTTCTCAATTTAAGGCTTGGAAATTAGATTAAGTTCTCAATTAAAAAAAATCTTTTTTTTCTTATTTTATTTATAATTTTAGCTTTATTTATATTTCAATATGTATACATATTTGAGATAAATTAAGATAAATTAGTGCATTTTAAGAACAATCTTCATCCAACTTATCTTAAATTATATAAAAAAAGAAAGATAGATAAATATAATTAATTAAGTACATAAAAATATTATTTATATTAAACCAATTAATATTACAATCAGGTTTTTATATTTTTATTCATAAAATTAAGAAAATAAAGGAATCTTAATTTTATGAATTGCATCAATTTATATATATATATATATATATACATATATATATTATTAATACAAATCGGATGAAGATCGTTCAAAAAAATATCTTCATTTATCTAAAATATAAATACATATTGAAATATAAATAAATTTATAAATATAAAGAAAAAAGGAAAATAAAATGAAATTTTGTTTTGAATTTAGAACTTAATTTAATTTTCGAGCCTTAAATTTAGAAAAAAAAAAAGGTTAAATTAAGCCCCTTATTGAGAATTTTTTAAATTTGGATCTAAAATTGAGAATTAATCTATACATTGGGTTTTATTATGAAATTTATCCATATATTTAGTGATATTTTATTCTCTTACGGTATATAGTAGAAACTTTATAAATTAATACTCATGGGACCACCAAAATTTATTAATTAAAAGAGTTATTAATTAATCGATAAATTAATAATTATTAATTTACATATTAATTAATATTTTATTAATTTATAATGAAATACTCAATTTACAAACATCTTTCAAACTTTCCTTTACAGTGGAAACTCTATAAATTAATATTCATTGGACCATCAAAATTTATTAATTAAAAGAGTTATTAATTAATTGATAAATTAATAATTATTAATTTATATATTAATTGATATTTTATTAATTTATAATGAAATACTCAATTTACAAATTTTTTTCAAACTTCCACTTAATTATTGTAGAGCTATGAGAAAACAATACCAAAAATTCTTACAATGATAAGGAAAATTAAAGATCAGACTCAAGGTGAAATTGATTTCAACAACAAATAAAAGATAATTAAGTCATTTTTCAAGAAATCTTAATAAATCACATATAATATGTAGTATATAAGGAATTATTAAATTATATTTTATATGAAATTTAGAGAAATTATAAAAAATGTATTATCTTATAATTTTAACGAATTATTAATTTAGCATCATATTCCTATATTAGTCCCTTTATGCTTACTATAACTAGTTATTTCGATTTTCTACTAGTAGCTTTAACTATCACTTCAGTTATATTTATTAGTCTGAGCAATATGTGATTTATTTAAAATTTCTATTTAAAAGAAACAATTCCAAAAAAAAAAAGATAATATTCATAAAAAAATTTGAAAAAAAAAACCGACTAAAAATATTATCTTAAAAAATTTGTTAAATAATCAAGCATTAATTTGTCCAGTTTCACTGTATTGATTGTTTATTTGTGGGCTAACGCTCTGACCCCAAGCCTTTCCACGTGAGGGCAAATCAGGTCACAATCAAAGAACGTGTGTGGCTAGGATCCGTTCACACGTTACGCTCTCAACACTTGGAAGAACCCCAGAAAGATCAACGGTCACAATCGCGACAACGGCTATTTCTGAAAATAGCATGATCCAACGGCTACTATGAGATTGGCGGCTGCCGCCCAATCGGGATCGCAAATCTTGCATCAGCCGACCGTCTACTGTTGTCGCTAAATTAGGATCAATAACATTTTATTAATAATAATTAATAATTAAATAAAGTAGCCGTTAGAGTATTCTTCTTCTATATAAGCGGCCTAACTGGAAGCTTCATGAAAGTTGCTCTTTAGAAACCGAATCAAGAAATATGCATATATAGACACATGAATCTTACTTCTTATTCTGTGTAATAATTATTATATGATATAGTTTTAGTTTTTTCTTTCGATTAAATCGAAGATAATAACTCTTACTGATATTTATACTTTTTTGTATATTCTTGCATATGCATATATAGATTAAATATAGATTAATTTCTTCTAATTTATTTAGTTCAGACAAAAGGCTGTTGATCCGTGTTTATTTGAGATCATTGCCTTAAATCCCCTTCTTCAATTTATCTTTCTTGAATTTTAGTTTAAAAAAGAAAAACAGAATTTCTTCCATGGATGCAGTTGTGATGTTTAATGGATCTTTGGATCAATATTCTTCTCTCCCTCCATACAAATCCAATCTTAGAAACCTCATGAAAATCCATTATCCCTTCCTTTCAATGCCATCGGAGAATTTCTTGCCATCACATTTTCCGACCACCGGCCTTCTGCAAGCTCCGCCGCCGTTTCTCTCTCAATCCTTCCCACCGCCGTACTCCTCCCACCAACAACCGCCTCTACTTCCTCTTCCGGCGGCAACTCCGCGGCGGAGCGCAGCCTCATACTCTTCTCCCAGTAAGAAAACCGGCAACGGCAACAGAACGAGAGTCTCTTCTCCCACTCCAAAGAAATCAAAATCTGCAAAAAAAAAAGAAGAGAGGAATTCGCCTAAAAAACCCATTATCGCCTCAAATAATCCTACAGGGCCTGATCCAAAGGATGTCGCTAAGGTTTTGCCTTTGTTCTCTTCATCATCTGGTAATATACATTATAATGCTAAATATTGTATTAACAACATTAAGAGCTTCAGCAAAGCAGTGGAAGATGAGGTGGAGATGTTTTCGGGCTCGGCCGTGTTTTCAATCTCTCCGCCACCGAGCAGCTTGCCTTTGCCTACTTTTTCATTGAGGCCAAAGCTCAGCTGCACGGCGGAGGCCGCCGTCGGGATAGATTCCGGCGCCACAGATGATCTCCGGCGACTTCTTCGACTCCGGTGATGAAGGAGCTAAGCTAGCATCAGTTTGTTGTAAATAACGCACACGTGGAAGAGTGGTGTGGGTTTGGTAAACGAATGGGGTGCTTCCATTAATCTTTGTTTTATTTTGCTACTATTATATTGTCTTCATGTTGTGTTGAGGAGCTGTTGTTAACACCTCATGTGTTTTTGAAATGGGGTGCACATTAGATCTTCTTCTTCTAGTTCTCTTCTTATTCTTCTTTTTTCTTAGCTATGCTTTTTGTTTCTAGCTTCAACAATGTAATTTCAAATCTACAAATGGTGTTTTATGATGTAATTTTTGCTTCTCTTAATTTTATTGATGTTTTGATTATTTTTGTGGAAATAATTTACTTGTTTTCCATATTTTAGTTATATTGGTTGAGAAAAATTATCATTTTTATCTTTTATTTTAGGGGTTAGTTTGGTAGGGTATAGAGGCAAGATTGCAAAACAATTTCACATTTTTTGATGTTTGTTAGCCATAGCAGGGATCATTAATAAATGAAAGGCCCGCCACAATATTCATTATTACAATTGTATTATAATCATGGATGAAAGATGATATTAAATTATTTTGAAATAATAGTAAAATATAAACAATTTCATTATTATCTTATCTTTCCTATCAAATTAGTCCTTGTTGAACATTATATCTGACTCATTTATATCATTTATGTACGAGAGAAGTTTTTCTACTCATTTTTATAAGAAAAATACGTTTTACAATTCTCCACATTTTCGGAGTTTTGAAATTTATGAGTATAGAGGTCATATTTATTTTGAAGCTCGAGACCAATTTTTGATTTGAGCTTTGATGACTAAATTTGAAGTTCATGAGTTTTGAAATCATTGATCTAAATGTGCGAGACCAATTTAACAGATGACCTAGTCTTAAATTTGGAGACAAGTCAAGGTTTGAAGTTTCAAAATCAATTATTTCAAAGCTTTAAAATTGTTCCAATTGTTCCATTTGTTATGTATAGATGCCCATTAAAAGGTCAAATAACCTTTACCCTTTCATATTCTTATTCATGACGGTAATTAATTATAAGACTTTTCAAGTACTATCATATGCCTATATATATGGTGCAATGTATTATTGTATTGACATCATAAGAAAGAAATAAATCTTTATTCTCTATCTCTTTTTCTCCACTTGAGATATATTACTCTTTAGTATAATCTATTTATAATACGTTATCAGCACGAAGTTCTATCTTCTCGGTGAACAAAAACTTTACGGTGTGTGCCCTAGAAAAGAATCGTGTCTTTTCTATAAGGTAACATCCTCTATTGATTTGCTAAAATTAGTTTCTATATACACATAATAGAATATGGCATGATGTTATATTACGATCATTTATTATGTCCACAATATGTTCTTGAAGAATCAGTAATTTGGTGATAATTGTTTAGTGTTACACTCTAGTGCTATTAGTAAATTGCTACCCGTATTAGTGTATCATGTCTGTATGATTGCCGTTCATATATATGCAACTACTTTTCACACTTGATAATAAAAAAAAGGGCTATCAATGCATCATTCTGTTAAAAATAAACAAATTAAAATGGATGGGTAGATGGGCTTTTCATATGAGTGAACTTTAAATGAAAAGCTTTTATATAAGCCCATTAAGGAAGAAAGGTTCATGAGACATCATATTAATAATTAACGATGAAATTGCTGAAACAACAACCAAACAATAAAACAGAAATAACTCGTTTGTTTTGGAATTGAAGAAAACTTAACTAGATCGAATTTGGAAATTCTGTAAAAAGGAAAATGTCATTTTACAACTTCTCTCATATCACAGAAGAAATTATACTTCTCATATGCCTAATTTATTACATGAAATGCGTAGTTCTCATTCAACTGACAAATATTACATAAAATTGCATTGCATTTGTCTATATTGCAATATTAATTTATGGGTAAGTATGAATTCATGTTTTCTTGCCTATTTATATGCATAATTTATATGTTTTTGTATTCTATTTTAATATCACTTATATTTCATATGATAGAATTTCAACCATGGCAAACATTACAAAACTCGAATTTGTAGCACTTGACATTAGTGGGAATAACTACCTATCATGGAGGTTAGATGCTGAAATTCACTTAAATGCTATGGGTCTTGGAGACACCATTAAAGAAAATAATGCAGCATCTAGTCAGGATCGTGCCAAAGCCATGATTTTTCTTCGTCATCACTTACATGAGGGGCTAAAAACTGAATATTTGACTGTAAAAAACCCCCTTGAACTCTGGCAGAGTTTGAAAGAAAGATATGATCACCACAAAACTGTAATTCTTCCAAAAGCATGATATGATTGGATGCATTTGCGATTGCAAGATTTTAAGTCTGTAAGTGACTATAATTCCGCAATGTTTCGCATTTCTTCTCAACTTATACTATGTGGAGAAAAAATTACGGAAGAAGACAAATTGGAAAAGATTTTTTCCACATTTCATGCCTCGAATATGCTCCTGCAGCAGCAATATCGAGAACGAGGTTTTAAAAAATATTCTGAATTGGTTACATGTCTTCTTGTGGCGGAACAAAACAATGAGCTTTTAATGAAAAATCATGAATCACGCCCGACCGGTTCCAAACCATTCCCTAAAGTGAATGCTGTAACATTTGGAGGTCGTGGTCGTGGTCGCAGCCACGGCCGTGGTCGTGGTCGAGGATGAGGATGCGGTCGTGGTCGCAGCTATGTTTGGCAGCGTGGTGGTCACCATAACAAAAAAGCCACTCTTAGTGATGACAAACTTGAAAAGGATAAAACCCCATTGCAAAAGAGTAATGAAGAAATGGAGGATTTATGTTTTAGATGTGGAATTAAAGGGCACTGGAGTCGGACATGTCATACAGCCAAACATCTTGTTGATCTTTATCAAGCCTCCCAGAAGAAAAAAGGCAAAAATATAGAGGCAAATATGACATATCATGATGATGGCCCTATACATGGCAAATCCGACATAGCACACCTTGATGTTGCGGATCTCTTTGCACAAGTTGATGGAGTTAATGATTCTTTTAATGATCTTGTTTAGATTGATCATACTTGGTTAAAACATTATTGGTCTTTTGATATTTTCATGCTATGTAATTTTCTTTTTATGCTTTGAAACTTATTAAGTATTTGTCTTTTTAATGAAGAAACATGGATCTTTCATATACCCTTGTTGGCTCGAATCTCAATGATGAAGATATTTGCTTGGTCGATAGTGCAACAACGCATTCTATACTTCGACATAAAAAGTATTTCTTAAATCTAACTATGGAGGTTGCCAATGTAAGCACGATTTCTGGCACCACAACTCTTGTTGAAGGCTCCGGAAGAGCCAATATCATATTACCTCAAGGGACAAAATTGGTAATTAAAAATGCTTTATTTTCTCCCAAATCAAACAGAAATTTGTTGAGTTTTAAAGATATACGCCTAAATGGCTACCATATTGAAACTGATGAAGTGGCAAATGTTGAGTATTTATATGTTACTTCTAATATTTCGGGAGAAAAATGTGTAGTCGAAAGTTTAACAGCCTTATCATCTGGCTTATACTACACATACATTGATGATGTTGAAACAAATGCAATAGTAAACCAGACGTTTACCAATGATAGAACATTCATTGTTTGACATGACCGGTTGGGCCATTCCGGATCTACTATGATGCGAAGAATTATTGAGAATTCTCGAGGGCATCCATTGAAGAACCAGAAGATTCTTCTATCAAAAGAATTCTCATGTGCTGCATGTTCACAGGGAAAATTAATTATTAGACCATCAACTATTAAAGTTGATAATGAATCCCCTGCATTTCTGGAACGTATTCATGGAGATATATGTGGGCCAATTCATCCTCCATGTGGGCCATTTAGATATTTCATGGTGCTAATTGATGCATCGACTAGATGGTCCCATGTTTCTTTGTTATCGACTCGTAAGATGGCTTTTGCCAAATTACTTGCTTAGATAATTCGATTACGTGCCCAATTTCCAGAATATGCAATAAAAACAATCTGTGTTGATAATGCTGCTGAATTTACATCACAAGCATTCAATGATTATTGCACGGTTATGAGGATAATTGTTGAACACCCTGTGGCTCATGTTCATACACAAAATGGTCTAGCTGAATCATTTATTAAACGCCTCCAATTAATTGCTAGACCATTGTTGATGAGAACAAAACTCCCTGTATCTGCTTGGGGACATGCAATTTTGCATGCAGCAGCACTGGTACGCATCAGGCCAACATCTTTTCATAAGTATTCTCCTCTACAATTGGCTTTTGGTCAGGAGCCTAATATTTTCCATCTAAGAATTTTTGGTTGTGCGGTTTATGTACCAATTGCTCCACCACAATGCACTAAGATGGGACCTCAAAGAAGGTTGGGAATTTATATTGGATATGAGTCACCTTCTATTATTAGATATCTTGAACCTCTTACAGGTGACATTTTCACTGCGAGGTTTGTTGACTGTCATTTTGATGAGACAGTCTTCCCAGCCTTAGGGGGAGATAAGAAACAGCTGGAAAATGAAATTACATGGAATGCATCATCACTATTACATCTTGATCCTCGTACTAAAGAATGTGAACTGGAAGTTCAAAGAATAGTTCATTTGCAAAGTCTAGCCAATCAACTTCTTGATGCATTTACTGACCATAAGAAAGTGACTAAGTCACATATACCAGTTGAAAATGCTCCGATAAGAATTGAGGTCCCAGAAGGACCTTCTATTGCTAATGAGTCTGCCGCACGCCAGAAGCGTGGTAGACCTGTTGGTTCCAAAGATAAAAACCCTCGAAAGAGGAGAGGAGCTAATATTCAAGATGGTCCTATTGAGGAGGCAGACAATCCAGCAGTTGACATAATAAAAACTCCAGAAGAGGTTTAGGTACCTGAAAATATTGAGATTTCAATAAATTATGTCAATACTGGAGTGAAATGGAACCGACAAAATAAAGTTGTCGACAACATTTTTGCATATAAAGTAGCGCTTGATGTTATGCAAGAAAATGAGGATCTTGAACCAAGAACAATTGCTGAATGCATGAAAAGAAAAGATTGGCTAAAATGGAAAGATGCAATTCAGGCTGAATTAAACTCGCTCGTTAAGCGAGAGGTTTTTGGACCTGTAGTCCAAACACCAAAAGATATCATACCTGTGGGATACAAGTGGGTTTTTGTACGTAAAAGAAATGAGAAAAATGAAGTTGTAAGGTATAAAGCTCGACTTGTTGCACAAGGTTTTACTCAAATGCTAGGTATTGATTATGAAGAAACTTATTCTCCTGTGGTGGATGCAATAACGCTAAGATTTCTTATCAGCCTGACAGTTCGTGAAAATCTAGATATGCATCTTATGGATGTGGTGACAGCCTATTTATATGGCTCACTCAATAATGACATTTACATGAAAATCCCAGAAGGATTTGAAATGCCTGAAGCATACAATTCAAATTCCCGGGAAATATATTCTGTTAAATTGCCAAAGTCTTTATATGGGTTGAAACAATCTGGACTTATGTGGTACCAAAGAATTAGTGATTATTTGTTGAAAGTTGGATATAAAAATGATTCTATTTGTCCATGTGTCTTTATTAGGAAATCGAGTTCTGGTTTTGTCATTATTGCTGTATATGTTGATGACTTGAATATAATTGGAACTCCAGAAGAAGTTCTCAAAGCAGTGGACAATTTAAAGAAAGAATTTGAAATGAAAGATCTTGGTAGGACCAAGTTTTACCTCGGCCTGCAGATCGAGCATTTAGCAGATGGAATTTTTATTCATCAATCTGCTTATACAAAAAAGGTCCTTAAGCGATTCTACATGGGTAAAGCGCATCCATTAAGTACCCCAATGGTTGTGAGATCACTTGATGTAAAGAAGGATCCTTTTCGACCCTTGGAA
Source organism: Scutellaria barbata (assembly GCA_028654395.1). Classification (NCBI taxonomy): domain Eukaryota; kingdom Viridiplantae; phylum Streptophyta; class Magnoliopsida; order Lamiales; family Lamiaceae; genus Scutellaria; species Scutellaria barbata. The sequence continues at coordinate 6,791,322 of CM053651.1, read as the reverse complement.
GATAACGAAGAACCTTTAGGTCCTGAAGTACCATATCTTAGTGCAATTGGTGCACTGATGTATCTTGCTAATAACACAAGACCCGATATTGCTTTTTCAGTAAATTTACTTGCAAGATATAGCTCTTCTCCATCTCGAAGGCATTGGAATGAAGTTAAGCATATACTTCGTTATCTACGAGGGACATCTGATATGAGATTATTTTATTCTAGTAAATCTATATCCCCATTAACTGGTTATGCAGATGCAGGTTATTTATCTGATCCACACAAGGGACGTTCTCAAACCGGGTACTTGTTTACATGTGGGGGTACTGCTATCTCATGGCGTTCAACAAAACAGACTATAGCAGCTACCTCTTCAAGTCATGCTGAAATTCTCACAATCCATGAGGCAAGTAGGGAATGTGTGTGGCTTAGATCGATGATTCAACACATTGAGAAAGAGTGTAGCCTCTTGAGTGCTAAGATGACTCCAACAACACTATATGAAGATAATGCTGCATGCATAGCTCAACTTAAGGGCGGATATATCAAAGGTGATAGAACCAAGCATATATCACCGAAATTTTTCTTCACACATGACCTTCAAGTGAATGGTGATATCAATGTTCAACAAATTCGATCAAGTGATAATTTGGCGGATCTTCTCACAAAAACATTACCCACTGCGACATTTGAAAAGTTAAGACATAACATTAGTATACGTCGTCATAAAGATCTCATGTGATTAACATGGGGAGTATTAACACAAAAATAGTGTACTCTTTTTTCTTACTAGATTTTTCTCCCATTGGGTTTTTCCTAGCAAGGTTTTAACGAGGCATATTTTTTTGAATGGACATCCAAGGGGGAGTGTTATGTATAGATGCCCATTGAAAGGTCAAATAACCTTTACCCTTTCATATTCTTATTCATGAAGGTAATTAATTAAAAGGCTTTTCAAGTACTATCATGTGCCTATATATATGGTGCAATGTATTGTTGTATTGGCATCATAAGAAAGAAATAAATCTTTATTCTCTATCTCTTTCTCTCCACTTGAGATATATTACTCTTTAGTATAATCTATTTATAATACCATTGACCTTTTTTTTTTTATAAAATTAGTTATTATTTCAGTAATAGTAAGTAAATTTATGTTATTTATGCATACATTGTATTTTTATGCATTAGCTTAGCGGTTTTTTTAATTGAATATTGTGAGAAAAAATTAAGGACTAGCGGTGCTTTTGTGAGAGGATAATTGCTCGAAATCCTTTAATGTTTTGGAAAATCAACATGAAGTCTCATTGTGTTTTAAAAATTACGCGAAACTTCTTTATGGTTTTTTAAATATAATCCGAAATTACCAACTCCGTTAATGTTAATGGAAGCGTTGCGCACGCGCTCTTCAAGCGTTTTTTAGTGTGTTTTTTTTCTTCACTTTTTTGTTATGTAATGACACATTTGTCTTTCTTGAATTATATTAAATGACTCATTCTCTTATATGGGTTTCTTGCAAGTGTAAATACTTCCTTCAAACTTATTTTCTACACTAACACATATTTCTTTATTTACTTTTATTTGTTTTTCAATTAATTCATTTTTTTAACTGTTAATTTTTATTTAGTTATTTACATTATTATGACTAATGCCAACGGTTTGTACATAATTTTATGTTTACTCTTGTTTATTTCAATTTTATAATTAATTTTTATGTAGTTACTTATAACATTTATGATGTTTCTTTCTTTATTTTGGTTTTTGTTTTTGCTTTTCAGTTCTTTTTTTCTTTTTACAATATTAATTTTTTATTTAGTTATTTATTTATTGCTATTGATGCATACAGTTGATATATGGGGAAATTCAAAACTTAGAACACTATTTTAAAGTCATTCACTAATAAAGGACACTAACTTTTTGAGCCACGATATTGAACACTAATTTTTCAATTTGGATGTTTTAGGATAAAAAAATCTGAAATCACAAATTTCGGGTCAAATCACAGAAATTTTGGAGCAAGTCACTTCACCAAAAACTCAAATCTCATACGATTAGACCCGAAATTCATGATTACAAGTTTTTTTGTCCTAAAATCACCCAAATTGAAAAATTAGTATCCAATGTCAAGGCCTGAAAACTTAGTGTCCTTCATTGGTAAATTACTTCAAAATAGTGTTCTAAATTTACAATTTCCCATTGATACGTATATTTCTTTCATTACTTTTTTTTATCAATTCATATTTTTTAATGTCAATTTTTATTTAATTATATATATTATTTTTATTAATGTTAACTATTGATCATGAAGATAAGATTAAAAAGATAAAACCTGATATAAAGGAAAATATTAAATATATAAAAATTTAAATAACTAAATACTTAAGAATTATTAAGTATGACAAACAAAATTAATCATTCCAATTTGTTAGCAACAAAAAAAAGTAATAAAATTTATACAAGAAAACTTGAAACACACCAATTTGTAAAAGATAAGCAAAAAAAAAAAAAAAAATTATAGAGAAAAACTTGGAATATACCTTGTACTTGCTTCAAGTTCTCTTTCTAAAACAAAATGTACCTCAATAACAAACTTTCTCATTGTTCATGTCTTTAATCATCTTGATTTTTCTGAGAAATTCAATGAATTTTTCATTTTTTTTGTATGGATATCGAATATTTTTTTGGAGAAAAATAGTATACAAATTATATTTAGAGCCTCGTCAATTACATTTTGGGGTTAATTTGAGGTGAAACTAGTTTACTATCAAATATTTCCACATCTTCCTCATCCATCATCAACATTAGTAACAATAAAATAAACAAATTGTATAAAAACTAATATTGTAAAAAAAATTGGAAAAATGTAAAGCAAAGCAAATACATAAGCATAAATAGCAACCATTATCATTTATAACAATAAAATATATTACTAAATAAAAAATTAACATTAAAAAAATGTAAGAGTACAGAAGTAAAAAAAGAAACATGTGTATCAACTGTTGGCATTAATATTGAAGTGATATTGAGGATTTTTGTTTATGTTAATGATGCATAATCACATAACATTTTACAACTCAATTTTCTGTCTATTTAACTTAGGAAGCAATAAGAACTAATTTTTTATAAGGATGCTCTCTTCTCTCTTCTCCCTAGGGTTTTTCGCTTAACTCTTCTTCATGGCTAATCTTAATCTACGCTCTCTAATTTTGTCCAAGATTAGGGAGGAATTCCCATGGATTAATGACTTGATCGCTGAGAAAGGCGTTGGCCGTTTGGTGGAGTCTATTGCCCCGTTATATGGTCTGAGCGGTGCGCCAACCTTGCTGCTGACAGGTGCGCGGCCTCTTCCCTGTTTTCTATCGGATGAAACTTTACTGCCAGTCATCCCCTCGGTTGATAGTTCCGTTGTCAACACTCCTGTCAATGCTCCTATTGAAGTAGACGCAAACCCTAACCCTGGTGTGGAGTCGGGTCTGGTGAAATCTTTGCCGCATGATCATTGCTTTGCTGGGATCCTTGGTGAAGGCAAATCCTATGCGGCGGCTGTGATCGGTAAGAGTCAATCACGGCATCGACAATCTGCAGGTTCTCAGATTGATCCCGTAAAAAAGGGTGACTATTACTCGATTTCTGTGGATGCTGAGTTTTATCGGGAATGGGTTGCGGCGTGTGCGGACTCGTTCGTTGGTCGGGTAATTCTTTCGAAGGGGGATATACCTTTCTCGATGGCTTCCCTACGTGAAAAGCTCTACAGCCTTTGGAATCTGGTGGATGGTGTTCGTGTGATTCCTCTTAGGAAAGAGTACTACAATATTCGAGTTTCCTCCCCGGAATTGAAATTGAGGTTGGAAGGACGTGTTTCCTGGAGCCTTCAACCAGGCTTGTTGCGTCTATCGAAATGAACTCCTGATTTCAACCCATACAAGATTGCAACATCTTTGGCTCAAGTTTGGATTCGCATTTATGAGCTCAGCTACGAGTATTGGCATCGTGCTATTATCATGGGCATTGTAAAAGCAATTGAGACGTCGATTAAAATTGATGATCGTTCCCTTGATGGCTCGGTGGGTCATTTTGTTCTGGTTTTGGTCGAAGTCGACTTCAGCCGCCCCTTGCAGGATCACGTCATGGTTGAACAACCGTGTTTTTGCTCATTTGCTTCCATTTTCTATGAGCGGATTCCAGCTTTTTGCACGGCATGCAAAGTAGTTGGGCATTTGACGTCAGATTGCAGATTGCCTCAACAGTCTAGGAAAGTTGAGGACAGGCGTGCTGATAATTGTTCCAGGCCCTCCCGTGGTCGCTCGGCTAGAAGAAGAAGATCCAGACAGCGTAAAAATATGAGGGGTGAAGGTAGTGAAACAGCAACTAGCAAGGCTACTTATGTGGGCACTCCTAATGCCTTCAAAGTCCTGAATGACAATTAGGATGGAATCCAAAACATTGAGAATGTGCAAGATCCGGATGGAATCCAAAACAGTGAGAATGTGCAAGATTTGGTCTCTAATAAACCTTTGGACGCTCAGAAGAATATTGATAGGACTGCCTTCTCGTCGGGAATTCTGGTGGACCCTCATTCTAGTGTTGATCCATCTGCTCGCTTGAAGGGGTCTTTGGGCAATCTTGAGACCCTGACACCTCCAGATTGTGTTGATAGGTCCCCTCCTGGTGCGGGTGCCTTGCCAGATAGCCGGTTGGAGGGTTTGGCAGAACATTCGGCAAATTTTCCTTTAGAGAACTCGGTGATCACGGTCTCTCATCTCGGGACTGAAAAGTAGACTGCTGTCAAGAAGAATGTTATGAGGGATTTTTTTGTTCGTGCGGACTCTGAGTCGCATGCCCTTAAGGCCATGTCCTCGGTCAAAGCCAAATGGGCGGATATGGCAGATGCAGATGGGGACACTCTTAGGAATAAGGCTACAAAAGACAGAACGTTGCCTAGACGTCCTGGCTCTTCATCTCGGATTTCTAAATGATATTCCTCTTTTGGAATATCAGGGGAGTGGGTAATGCCCGCTCGCGTCAAGACTTGGCGGAATTATGCAAGATCAATCGACCTGATTGGGTTTGCATAGCTGAACCTATTACCTCTTTTGACTCTATCCCGGCCTCCTATTGGAAGCGCTTGGGTTTATTTTTGGTTGCTCAGAACTCTCGTAATGGGGTGGCTGATTTGTGGATCTTTTCTGTAAATAGTGCCATCTGTGGTCAGATTATTTTCTCTTCTAACCAAATTGTGGTCCTGCGGATTGATAGAGAGGATGGTTTGAGATTCTGTATTAGTTTTCTTCATGCGGCGTCTTCTTATCTTCTTCGCCGCCAGCTGTGGACGGATATTGAGTCTTTCTGTTCTGGCCCGACTATGTTGATTGGGGATTTCAATGCGGTTTTGGGTGCTCACGAGCGGTGCTCCCCCCGCATTCCTGACCCACGCTCTTGTTCTGATTTCAAGAATATGATGGACTCTGTTGGCTTGATTGAGATTCAGTTAGAGGGCAGCTTCTTCACCTGGCATAGGCATCACAAATCTTATGGTTTTATGGCTTCCAAAATTGATCGGGTCATGGCGAATCAAGATTTTCTCTCTTTATGGCAAAATGCTTATGGCAGGGTCGGCCATCGTGCTTCTTTGGATCATTGCCCAATTCTGGCCACTTTCACAAACTCCACTTCCAAAGGTCCTTCTCCTTTTAGATTTCAGAAAATGTGGATTGCACATCCGGGGTTCCTGCGCATGGTGGCAAAGTCCTAGAACCTCAAAGTTGCGTCGGGGCTGAACCCCATGGCGGCTTTCATGTTCAGACTTCGTCGGCTCAAGGCTGCTATTCGCTGCTGGAATTGTTCTGTTTTTGGGGATGTGAATAGGAATGTTGAGACAGCTATTCATGATTTGGAAATTACCCAAGCTTTTATTTCTGCAGAGGGTTACTCTGAGGAGCTTCTTTTACGGGAGGTTGATCAATCGGTTGCGCTCTCTCACTTTTTGGACAGGAAAGCTGATATGCTTCGGTAGAAGAGCAGGTGTCGGTGTAACACCCCCTCTTTTTAGGGTAGTTACTTTTACTAAATCAACATAACTTTCTAAACTTATAAAAATTCTCGTAAGATTTTTTTTATTAAAGCAACGAAATTAAACTTTGTAAGAAACATGCTAGAGTTTTAAAACGGTTTAAAGCATCTGAAAAGGAATTAAATCGTTTAAAAAAAAGTTCTCCTTAAGGAAATTAAAAATAAACTCTTCTTAGTATGAATACTAAAATAACATTTCTTTAACCAATTCCGAGGACGTCACCACCAATTATGCTTCAGCGCTGCTACCCCTTGCATCACATCTTACCTTTACCTTTATCTGCAGTATGAGGTAAATACTATAAGCAAAAGCTTAGCAAGTACATCATCTAATCTCACAAAACCTTTTTCTTTATAACTTTTGAAAAAATGCAAGTCATCAGCTAATAAGATCTTATATATACTTATATTGGAAAATAATATACCATGGGCCCGGATATGGTACCAATGCGCGCAACTCCGTAGAACCCGGGGTAGCTAGCCACCGAAATTCAAACGGAGCAACTAAATACTGATAGGACGGTCTAGGAGCCCTTAACCCTTTTTCTAGTGGGCAGTCTGGAAGCCCGGTACCAGTCTTTGAAAATATATAAAACTATATGTATATACTTTCTCAAAAAAAAATATTTTTCTCACTTTACATCACTTAACAAAACATCATTTTATATCCATAAAGAAGTATAAATAAAACTCACAAAACACATAATTTAACAAATCACGTAATAAAGCATATTCACAAATAACAAAATGAGCATTCACGTAAATTTTGTATCAACATTAAACAGATAAAACTAAAACTACTCATCCTGCAGGTGAGAGATGTACTTACCTGAAGATCTCAAAATTTTCGTATTTCACAATCCTCACAAACCTCTAAGCTTTCTCAATCCAAATCTAAAACATAATTAATTGATAACTTAGAATCTATCAATATAATATATTAAGGAAGATAATAACGTATCCTAGTATTTCTTTGTATATATCTTTATATTTTAGGTAGTTATTTGGTTTTCTTCTTTTGTTGATGTATCGACAGTTATTTATTTGGTGGAATGGAATGCAGTCCTCATCTCCTTCTCACATAATACACACTAAAACTATAATCTTTTAATATTGAGATTCCTAAATTAAATCATTAATCACAGAAAGGTTTTTATCTTATTAATTCACTATCAATTCCTTAATATTTCCACTTTCTTAAAAAAATTCTAATTTTAATTAGTATAACACCTGCGACAGAAATCAAATGGAAATTTCTATAACTAATTAATTAATCCATTTAATTATAAAACATCAATTTTATTATACATACTGACGTCAAATCCTTAATTAAACTAAGTAAATTAGACAACATATTTTCGTCTCATATTAATTACTATGTAATGGGCTGAACACTACAGAAAACAAATAAAAGGAATTAACCATGCAAAACATTTATCCTTGTTATCATTGGAGTATTTAATCATTTATTTAATTAATGTCATGCATTAACAGAAGGTGTTTGAATTCTGCAAATCAATAACTAATGAATAAATAATAATTAAACATGTATGACTACTATCTTAAGACTAATACTGCTACCTATTATTATTATTATAATAATTTTGATACATGTAGTTTAATTGTACGCAGTATGATTACTCATAAATAATATATTATATATCAAATATCGTCGAGGGGAATAATTACAAACTAACTTAACCAAATCAATAGAAAACTCTTCGAACTTTTTCTAAATCATACATGGATTGGTCAATTTAGATGATTTTCTATTATTCATGTGATCAGAAACACTATAAAATGATTTTTCCACTTAATGATGACAATTCAATTGATTTAATTTTTTTATTTTTTCTCAATCCATTTCACAAATCGTACATTACGTGAAATAACTAAACTAAACAATTATTCCATACTATAAATTATGGATGTAAAAAGAATCCAAGTTATATATATAATGGATACCTTGATAGGATGTATACTCTGGTTATTCACCGATGGACGCTTTCGTTTTCTTTTTCTTTTGCTTTCTCCAAATTTTATATTTCTGGTACTTTGATTCACGTATTTATTTCTAATTTTTAACGCCTACTTTTACATCTAGGGTTTTAAATTCCCATTTCTTTTACGACTTTTAACAAAATAGAGAATCCCTAAAATATCTCAACTAATTTACTTATATATCTACTTCCATATCTCTATGTTATCACTTTAAAAATTCTAGAGATTTATTACTAACCCACTAAATCTTACACCAATTGATTTATGCATATAGTAACTACTATGATTGATATCTAGTTAAATATAATTACAAATAATTATGAACTGTAAAACTTGTCGATATTAAATATTTATATATCAATGTTTAACTTATCTAGACTTGTCGATATTATCGACATCAATTGAAATCCCAATCACATCAAACGTAATATTTCAAATAACACCTAATTAATTTCTCTATAAGATACTATTAAATCATGATAATTAATAAAAATTTATTATTCATAAGAATAGATATAATTAGAAATTTGGGGTGTTATAGTCGGTGGCTAACAGACAGTGATTGAAACTCTTTTTTTTTTCATAGCTTGCTGAAAGTGGCAAAGCAAAAAAATCCTATAACCCGGGTGATTGTGAATGGTCTGGAAATTGTTGAGCAATCGGCGGTTAGTGAGGCCTTTGTTTCATATTTTATGGATTTATTTTCTGCAAATGGGGCTTCTTCCCCGTCTGACTTCAGCCTTCTTCGCTATTTAATTCCCCCTATTATTTCTACAACGGACAATGAGGCTTTGTCCCTGTTGCCATCTATTTCTGAATTAAAGGATGCCGTCTTTGATCTTGGGCCTGACAGCGCGCCGGGGCCGGATGGGTTCACTGGTGTTTTTTTCCAGCATTGTTGGTCTTTGGTGGGTCGGGACCTATTGAATGCCATGTAATATTTCTTTCAAGCTTTCTCGTTCTTGTTCCGAAATCTGTGGGCGCGGTTAAAATGGAGGATTATCGTCCGATTATTCTGAGTAACTTTCTTTTCAAGATCATCACAAAAATCTTGGCAGCTGGGCTAGGTAAGTTGATTAAATCAATGGTCTCGGATTTCCAATTTGGCTTCATTGGTGGAAGGCACATTCGAGATTGCATTGCTATTGTTTCAGAAGGCTATAATTGCCTGCAATCTTGGTAATATGGACATAATATGGCCCTTACGGTGGATATAACGAAAGCCTTTGATACTATGCGATGGGATTTTTTGTTTGAGGTCCTGGCCTGTTTTGATTTCTCGCCTAAGTTCATTTCATGGATTCAGGTTATTCTTGCTTCTTCTAAGCTATCCATTCTTTTTAATGGCAGTCCGGTGGGATACTTCAATTGCTCAATGGGCGTTAGGCAGGGGGACCCGTTGTCCCCTTTGCTCTTTGCCATTGGGAAAGATGTGTTGAGTCGTTTGTTGGATCGTGCTATGTAGAAATCACGCATTGCTCCCTTTCGCTCTCCCAGAGGTTTGACCTTCCCGTTGGTTGTGCTTTTTTGCCGATGACATTGTAATTTTTTGTAGGGGTAAATCTCAGGATGCTTCTGGTATTCGGGATGTCTTATGCCTATATGGGTCTCTCTCAGGGCAATTTGCCAATCCGACTAAGTCGAGGGTCTATTTTGGTGCCAATATGAGCTATGGTACTAGATTGAACATCTTGCGGAGGTTTAATGTTGTGGTCGGTTCTCTCCCATTTACTTATCTTGGGGTTTCGATTTTGAAGAGTGCATCGAAGAAGATTTTTTTTGTTGGTTTGAGAGATAAAATTCTTTCAAGGTTTGCAACTTGGAAGGGGTTGTCGCTATCTATGGCTGGCCGTATTTGCTTGATTAATTCTGTTCTCACATTTTCTCTTGTCCACTCCATGATGATTTATAAGTGGCCGAGGTCTGTTTTGCGTGATATTAATGTTGCTATAAGAAATTTCGTTTGGACGGGGTCTACTTCTTCTAGGCGAACTATATGTGTTTCTTGGGACAGATGCTGCGCTCCTTCGGAGGAGGGTGGTTTTGGTGTTCGATCTATTCTCTTTGCAAATAGATCCTACCTTCATAATCTCGTATGGGAGGTTCTAACTTCAAACTTGCGGGTTCACCAGATTTTGCGTCATCATTTTCTTAAGAATATTCATTACATTAAGTCTTTTATTTCATCCTCTTCAGTCTGGTCGAGTATCCGCTCCACTGTGTTGGAGTTGATGGATGGCAGTCGCTGGATTCCTGGTGGCAATTCAGCGGTCTGTTTTTGGCTGGATAATTGGCTTGGATATATCATTGCTGATCGAGTGGGGATCCCGAAGGCTCTTAGATCTTCTTTTAACTTCACTTTAGCTGATTATTTCTATGGGGGCTGCTGGAACTTCACAGCTAATTTTGTTCGTGACTACAAGCAGATTGTCGATGACATTATTTTTTTCCCCTTAGCGGCTGATGCTTCGGATGCAAGAATTTGGCCGCTCACTGCTAAAGGCGAGGTTTCATCTGCTGTAGCTTATCAAAACTGCAGGGACTCTCTTCCTAAAGTTTCGTGGGGCAGTTGGATTTGGGACAAAAATATTCCTGCACGTCGATCTATCACTTTGTGGAAACTCATCCATAATCGTCTGCCAGTTATGGATCTTCTGCGTTCTCGAGGTATTATCGCGCCATCTGTGTGTTTTCTTTGTTTTGCAGCTGCTGAATCTGTTGATCATCTCTTCCTGCAATGTTCTTTTTCTTCACAAATCTGAAAGTGGCTTTGTTCGATGTTTGTTGTTCGGATTGAGCTGGATTTCGGTAGAATTCTGGACGTAGTCTTGCGTGCAATGGCTGTTAAGTTCAGCAGCCAGCTGGGCAATATTTGGAAGGCAGCTTTCGTCTCTTTTATTTGGAGTATTTGGCACGCCAGGAACATGATTGCGTTCGAGGGGAAGCAAGTTTCTGTGGATTCTATTCGAAGTTTGCTTTGGTCTCTTATTCGGGAGGCTGGAATTTCTGCTTCGGGTCATATGCTTAATTCGCAAGAGGAGCTCTTTTGTCTTTCATGGTTGGGGATTCAGGGCCGCTCGGGCAAAGCTCCGCGCTTTATTCCTGTTCGCTGGTTCCCGCCTTTGGCTGGTTGGATTAAGATGAACACTGATGGTAGTGCTGAGGGTGCTCCGGGGAGTTTGCAGGTGGGTGGTATTTTTCGGAATTCTCGTGGTTTCTCCTGCGGTTGTTATTCTTTTGGGGACGGTATTGGTTATGCCTTTTATGCTGAGATCTTATCCGCTATGTTTGCTATTGAAGTGGCCCATACTTTCCATTGGCACAAGTTGTGATTGGAATCGGACTTTGCTTATGTTGTGAATCTTCTAACTTTAAAATCCTGTTCGGTTCTTTGGTACTTTCGAAACCGATGGCTTAATATTCTTCGTCTAGTTGGGTTGATGGAGTTTCGGGTTTCGCACATCTACAGGGAGGGTAACCAGGTTGCTGATGCGCTTTCAAAGCTCAAGGTGGACTTTCAGTGGTGGAGTTCTACGCCTCAGTTCCTTGCTCATAATATGTTCTTAGATTTTTCAGGACAGTTACGTTATCGCTTTGTATGATTCCTTGGCACTCTTTTTCCTTGACATAGTTTTTTCCCTTTGGGTTTTGCTATGTTAAGGTTTTAACGAGGCCAAGCTTTTCTTTTTCTCCTTGTTCCTGCTGTTCGCTTTTTTCTTTTCTTTCCTTTTATAATATCTTCCGATTTATTTAAAAAAACTGTTGGCATTAATAACAATAAAATAAATAACTAAGTAAAAAATTAAGATTGTAAAAAAAGAAATTTAATGAAAAAAGGAAATAAGTGTTAATATAGAAAATTAGCTTGAAGTGTTTTCAGTTGCAATAAATTCCTACAACATAATGAGTCTTTTAATATAGTCAAATAAGTGTAAATATGTAAAAAAAATATAAAAAAATGCATGAATAGTGCGTGCATAGCACTTCCGTCAACATTAACGGAGTTGGGGATTTTGTGCAATTTTTAAAGTATAGAGAAATTTTACGTTGATTTTTTAAACCACAAAGAGATTTCGTGCAATTATCCCTTTTGGGAGGCGATATCTACTTCTTTTATTTAATTGGTGAAGATTGTCAATGTCATGGGCGACATTTTTTTTAATTGGTTATGGTCGTCAATTCTATAGGCAACACTCAGTTTTATTTATTTATTTTTCTGGGTCCAATGGAATTCATAGGTATAGGATGAAGCCCCCTCAAATAGAGATTTTTTCTTTCGACCATATTTCGATTGTTAATACAATATATAAGGACCACTACTACAAATAGTATTACACCCCTGGTCGTGAAATATCGATTGCTTGTTGAACCCTGTGAATTGCGTGAAAGTAGGATATTAAAAATTCGGGGGGCGAGGAGTTTTAGTAGACCATGTATAATTTTTTTAGGATAAATTTCATAAGAAACCCTAATTTATAGATTAGTCTTTAATTTTATACTTAAATTTTAAAGTTTCTTAACAAATGGATCTGTTTAATCTTTTTTCTTCTCAATTTAAGGCTTGAAAATTAAATCGAGTTCTCAATTCAAAACAATATTCCATTTTTTTTTCTTTTTTTTTTCTTGCTATTTATATTTATAGATTTATTTATATTTCAATATGTGCTCATAATTTGGATAACTTAAGACAAGTTAGTGTACTTTAAAAATAATCTTTACCCAACTTGTCTTAATTTATATAAAAAAATGAAAGAAAGAAAGAAATATATAATTAATACAATTCATAAAATATAATTTATATTAAACTTATTAATATTAAAATTGATTTTCTATACTTTTATTTATAAAATGAAGAAAATTAAGAAATCTTAATTTTATGAATTGCATGAATTGTGTATATATATAAAATAATTTATCTAAAATATATATACATATTGAAATATAAATAAATCTATAAATATAAATGAAAATAAAAAACAAATAGATAAATAAAAATTTGTCTGGAGAATTTAGTCTAATTTTTAATCCTTAAACTTAGAAAAAAAAAGTTAAATTGAGTTTCTTATTGAGAAACTTTAAAATTTAGGTTTAAAATCGAAAACTAATTTATAAATTGGGTCTTATTATGAAATTATTCATCTTTTTTATTAGTTATTAGAATAATCCAATTCCATGATTAGTATAATCATTAGAATTAATGAACTAATATATGATTTGTTCATATATTTTTTAATAGCCAATATCCATTGAGTTGAAAATTAGGACAAAATCATCAATAGAATATATGACTCCAACACGGTATGTCTTCAAGAAGAAACATATAGAACAAGGATTAGAGATAAATACTAATAATAATCATCTATCTCGCAATTAGAGAAAAAAATTAAAGATAAATAATACTAGTAATAATGACTACTTCCACAATGATGTTTTGTTTGTTTCTTCTTCGTCTACATTTAGATTCATTTTCATTAGATGCATACTGTGATTATTATTTGTTGGGTAATATTTAAACAAAAGGTCGGACGATCCAAGGATGATGTATAACTTGAATGTATATCGTGTTCACCCATGTGACCAGTTTCAAATGATGAAAAACTAAACCCCTTAGCCGAATCAAAGACACTGGGAAATGGTTATCCACTTAAATGAAAAGGTAAATCACCTCGGAACACAAACTGTTCAGGAAGGGAGCACCAACATCGTAAGTTTCAAAAGAGACATTAAGCATATTAACTTCATACATATTAACATATATTAAAAACATATAATATATATAGGCTTCTAGAGAGGGATCCGTACAGCTGGCTACCCATCCGAGGAGAGACATTGAAATGTTGACAATCAGTTCCAAAAGTATAATATTGATCAATTGAAAATGGTATGTTAGTCGGGTAGTAAATGATTGACTATAATCAATAAAACCATAATAAGAAATGACATCATAAGGATCTTGTCCATGTGTTTGGTGGAATATAATAATCGGGATGAGTGTCCATACCATGATATGTGGTAAATGATGATGATGAACCTCTTTGATGTATATGGACCTCTTTGACATCCTTGATCTATCTCTATGTGATGATGTAGTACATGACAACGCACGTCTCCATCCTATTGATCTCCACCAAATAACATTTGTTGTGGTTCTACATCTCGATGTGATGATGTACTGTCTCATCCCATGCAAATCTCCACCTCTAGACATTTGTTTTGGTCTTGCATCATGCTGTGATGTGGGATGATGAAAGTATGAATGACGATCAATGAAATTAGGTCTAGCCTTCTAATATATATAATTTTTTGAAGATCTTCTCATATGCTCTTTAAGATACTCCCAATCATCGACAACTAGTTGATGCATGCTCTCAACTATTCTTTCCTAAAATTACATTCCAATACACAATGAATAATATATAAAATGTATTCATTTATAGTATCGATTTTTTATAGATATATAGATGTTTACGTACCAAAATTTCTAATGATACAATCCCCACTAGTTGGTATCTCTCATCGACACTTAACCCTAGAGTTATTAGGCATCTTGTAATTTCTCATACCATCCCATATATTCAATGTCTACATCATCATTCTTTTGACCAATTTCTATTAACCCACATAGTCACAATCTCAGTGTTAGTTTCAACTAATTTTAAGTGGGGTGTCCTCTTCGACATACATTATACAATGTATCGTGTATAGCTAAAATCATGGATGGAATTAACTGTCTCATTCCCAACTGTAGCATCCTAACCGAACTTAGGATAATTGAGTAACTACATTGACTTGATATGCTAAAAAATCCATAAAAGAGAATAACAATATTTTTTAAAAGATCTTCATAGAGAAATTCAGAGAAAGACTTCACTACAAAAATATGAGTATTTTTTTGACCCAAAAACTTAACATGCAAGTTCTCCTGTCTTATCCACATTTATAAATCAAAACCTTGACATACTTAAGATGTTTACCAAGTTTAGTTACGCCAACATCAGAAGTTTAAAAAAGGTATCTGTTGGGATTTCAATATTTAGATTTTGATGAGACAAACTAAGTATATAATAGGAAGTTTTGAGTACCCCATTTTTCACAATATTTAAGTGAAAACGTAGACTAGGATTGAGTCTAGTTATAGGTGCTGAAAGATGGAGGTATACATAAGTATAATGCTGCATCGAGAAATTTAGAATGAAGCCGCTGCAAGAAAGTAGATACAACAAAGCTGCAAGAAAGCAAATACAACGAAGCTGCAAGAAAGCAGATATAACATCGCTGCAAGAAGAGGCTACAAGAGTACTGCAAGAAAAAATACAGCAGTACTGTATGAAGATACTACAAGAAGGTCTAGTTACAACAGCAATGTAAAGAACGAACAGCTGCAAGCAAACCTAGGAACATCGCGAAGCTTACTGCATAAACAGTCAACAACGCCAATGACAAATATAATAAGTATCCTGCAATCTGAGAAAGGATAAATGCAGTACGAGGAATGAAGAACCACACAAGAATAAATAGAGCCGTTCCAGAGAGGATCAAAATTGCAGACACGGAGCCAATGCCAATACGACATGTGGACTGACGCGCTACAGAAAGCTGCAAGCCGCAACCACCGCATTAAATACTCCGAAAGAGAACGTCAAGTCGCATTAAATACGAGCCATGTCTTTGATCAAGTATGCTTTATTGTTAGAAAATTGAAATGAAGTTTGGATTTGTACATTTTATTCTAATTATTTTATTATATTTTCTTTGTGCAACTATTTACATTACACAATTACCGCTCTACCTAAAATTGAACCAAAAAATATAGATGCCTGAATTTTTCTAATTAATTTTGGGTAATAAAATTAGATACCTAAAACGTTAAGTACATAAATCAAAACCTTACATGACAAATCTTTCTTACTTTTATGTTTGGGTATTGTTGTGACATTAACATTAACTAATTGTCATTCTTTATTGTAAAAGATATAGACACAAGATTAAATAAACGTACGTAGAAGACAATCCCTTTTTAGACAATATGTAAATTTTAAGCAAAACAAATTATGAAAATTTCCTTATTACAATGAAAGAAAGACATATTTAAAGACTTTTCCCCTAATATGAATAGAACTAAAAATAAAAGACATATATAAAATACTAGAGAAATAGGAAAAGAGGGTAACCTATCATCAAACATTGGATTTTAAACCATTCTCGTGTTCTCGCTTCCTGAAAGAATAACAACTATTGCATTAAAATAAGATAATCATGACTTTTTATGCCTAAAAGCTTAGGTGGTTTTAATTAGACACATCGTGAGATATTTGAAGCATAACCATTAAGAACTTTAATCTTCTCTAGAACATTACAAAACATGATTCTCTCATATCCATCATAAAAAAAGCTAGAGGTAAGTAAACTTTTCCAAAGTCCTTCAAAATAGGATGAAGCTCTGGTCTAATCGCCAATTCCTTTAACTCAAGCCTCGAATTATAATTGTCCTTTGTTTTACCATCCATACCCAATAAGGTTCTAAAAATGCTCTCACAAATATTTTTTTCTATATGCATATAATCCACAATGCACAACATTATTTTTCCACCATGACAACTCAAAAAAATTACATCTTTTTTTCAATTGAAAGATAACTTTGGAATATCATCAACTAACTTTCCAAATTTGATTAAAAAATCTTTCAATTCATCCATCACCATAATACTAGATATCCAAGGTGGTGTTTGTCTATACTCTACCGAGCTATTAATTAGTCGGGCATTTTTTGAAATTGATGGTGCTTATTGAAAAACCTTCTATGACCCATGTAACAATACTTTCAACCATTTCGTAACCTTAATGAATGTGTAAGTGACAATTGCATATCCTGGAAAATCACTTATAGTCCTTAGTAGTGATGCATGTAACTGAAAATTTTGCTTACTTAATGCATCATATGTTTCAATCTCTACTTCCCATAGATTCTCCAAATCAACGATAAGTGGTTGTAGATAAATATCAATGTTGTTTCCAGGAGTTGATGGGCCAAGAATCAATAAAGACAACATAAAATATGGTTGTTTTATGCACATCCATGGTGGTAGATTATATAGAATTAGTATCACTGGCCATGTACTCTGGCGACACATGTTTTTGAAATGGTTGAATCCATCTAAAGCCAATCATAGTCGAACATTACGAGGATCTTTAGCAAATTCAAGATGTAAACTGTCGAATGGTTGTCATGCTAGGGAATCAACAAGATGTCTCATGTGACCTTCTTTTATCCGACTTTCAAAATGACATCTCATATGGTAAGTAGTCTTCTTAAACATGAAAAATCTCTACAACCTTAGTTTAAGTGGAAAATACCACAATATCTTCTGAGCTACCTATCTTTTAACACCTGTAGGATCCTTGTCAATAATCTACCATCTAAGCTCCTTACATGTCTCATATGAAATTTTTTCCTCATTCACCCACAATATAGACAACAATCATTAGGACATGCATCAATTTTTTTATAACCAAGTCCTAACTGTTTCATCAACTTCTTAACTTCATAGTAAGATTTAAGTAGGCCAACCATCGATTTTGGGAATGCTTCCATTAATAAGGCCAAGAACATATCAAAACTTTTGTTAGTTAATCTCCTAAGACACTTAAGGTGCAACAAACAAATTATAAATGAAAGTTTTGAGAACTTTTCACATCTTTCATATAATTTTTGTTGGGAAGCGTCAATGATAAAATCTTCCAGCTTGTCTACTAGCAACTTCACATCTCTCGAAGAATCAATTATATTATCATGTTCTTATGTCATCATAGGCATCATAAATTAAACATTGTATGTCATCAATATGCTCTAAGGTTGACAGCCGATCATGTTGATGTTCAAATTTTGAAGGACTCCTAGAAAGCTCTCCATGAGCTATCCACTAAGTGTATCCATGAATGAATCCATCAACTGTTAGGTATTCAAAATGCATGTTCTCTACTCCTAAACACATCAATTTTACAACGCTTGCTCATAGTATCATTCCATTTACACTTGCATTTGCAAAAACAATGTCCAAAAAAACCTAAGTCCATTTTGGTACTCTTCACTTACTTTTGATTTAGTCATCCAACTTCTATCCATATTGTTAAGATAAACTATTCAAAACATCAAAGTAAAAGAAATTAAAAGAAGTGAATTACCTGATTATTCAATACTTAGTGTAATTATAAATATAAATAAAATAATCTAATGAGACAAGTTAAACTTGCACAAAGTAATTGCAACAACAATAAATAAAAGTTTATCAGATCGAGGCTTATTATGTATTTAATTAGGCTCATGCCGAATTGAGGCTCATTGTCTTTATTATTTAACATCATTTCATGTACATTTAGATGTGTTTCCAAAATTTATGTTATTACCATGTTGGTCCCAAGTAGTATAAGGTTACGAGGGGGGGAGGTGAATTAACCTTATCAAATTTTGTAAACTTTTCTTTGAAATGATATAAGTCTCTGTTAGCAGGTAGCTTAGAGAACTTACTGTAAAGATGAGGTTACCGCTTTCGAGTAGTGACCTAGGGACTTAAAGAGAGTTTTAAAGCACAGCGGAAATAAACACTTTTTCTGAAAAACATTTAGATGCAGAATGCTTGACAAATAGATAAGTAGATAGAGAATAAAACAGAAATCACAAACAAGCAGATATACAAAAATTCGAGAGTAGAATAATCCCTCTACGTCTTCTCTACTCCTTCTTGAAGGAGAAACTTTATTAAAGGTGGTTTGATTTACAAAGACCTAACTAATACAAAATCTACTTCTAATAAAATTGTCAGCTCTTTCCACACAGGTAGCTGCACAGTGACAAAAACACAATGACCCACACATAATCTTTTCTCTTTCAACAGAAGAAACTAATACTTAGTAGGAACAGCCTCTACTAAGCAACTCCTAAATTAATCTATGTAAAATAAAGGTTTTTCTTCAATAGTTGATGGCAGCAAGCTCCTTGAACTTCAAAATACAGAAAGGTAGCTGGCTTGCTGCTTAATAGATTGAGTGATTGAAACGAGTAAGCTTGAGAGAGTTTATAATTTTGAGAGCTAGCTCGTGAGATGTATGTTTTAATAGTCGTTCCAGGTGCACTTAGCTTCTATTTATAGACTTAGAGAAATCTGTCCATTGAACAAGCAATTTTTCGTGTAGTGAGGTATCTTGCTGGGATTGGTTCATACATAATCTTCTGACACCTTTCATGTTACGCCTCCTTGTCCCGCACTGTGCCTCCCTTACTCTGCAGCGCTTTGTATTTTGTCCTTGATCTTTCCAGATGGCACGTTCTGAGTGGTTTATATTTGAATGTCTCTACCGGCTCTTCAGTGTGCACTAACTTTGATGTATCTGGTAGTTGAACTCTAGTTGTTGCTTTATCGTCTGACGTGGTTAGCTTTCTTTAGCTCAGGATGTTTTAAACTAGCTTTCAGTATCCTTCCATACTTTAGATGATTCTCTTCACTTATATTGCAGTGTTATGTAAAGAGTAGTGACTAATGCAGACTTCTTCCAGTATGTAGTATCTTCTTCGTTCTTTTCCAACATTTTTGCCTTAGGTAAAGCATTTACATAACAAAGCCTAAACAGATTTCTATGACCTAACTATTACATGTTTTGTCTCATCAAAATCTTATACAAATTATTCCTATAAATTTTCCCCTTTTTGATGATGACAAAACTCCTTTAAGAGGATCAAAGGTCACTGATTTTATAGCAGAAAATAATGTAGAAATATCAGAATATTACACACATACATTAAGTTCACAAGAAGTGAGCTTTCAAAATACTAAAACTGAATGTATTTTATTGATAAAATATCAATAAATATACAAATCACAGATTATAAGACAAGAGACAAAGATATACAAATAGGGCACAAAAAGGAAATAAAAGATACATGGAGTAAGCTTAAGTCCTTAACTAACTGGCCTTCTTATTCTTTTCAAACTTTAAACCTTTCCACCAGTTGATTATTGAGTCTTGATAGCTTGGCTCCAGAAGCTTCTTCACCTCTTCATCCTCTTTAACTCTTAGCCAGAAATCCTCGTAGTAAGGTATGAACTCCTTTCCAAGTCTATGTTTTAGCTTGACTTGAACTGGAAGTCCTCCATTACTGATAAGTTCAGTGAATCTCGCCAGGCTTCCTTGTTGGTTTGATAGCCTCTGAGCAAAGCAGAATCCTTGTAAAGGATTAAATAATACTTCGTGAATTCCATCCTCTTGAAGGTTTCTATCCGAGAGAATGAAGGATTGGTGTCTGTTGGGAGAATAATGTCCAGCATCCTTGGGATGGTGAACCTTGAGCTCCTTGGATTCGGGCTTGCTTTTAGAAAGGTTTTAAGACCCAAGCTGGTAGGATTGTGCATGTTTTTCTCTAGGAAAGAGATATCAAGCAGCTTGTGAGGTGGATATAGTTTAGCAAAAGCTTCATGTGTCTTTTTGATAAGGATTGTATCCAGTCCGCTTGTTAACTCAGCCTCAGCCTTCATTTTCTTTTCTTCTCTTCCTTCAGCTCCCTTCCTGAAGCCTTGATAAATGGTCCCTGAGACAGCTTCTGATTTTCTTTTAAGACTACTATCTAGGTGACCTCTTGATCTAGCTCCCTTATTACCACCATCTCCTATATCATCTATTCTTCTGCTCACTACCATCTGCCTTCAAGAAGTACGATCCTGTTTTATCCTCTGCTACTCCTCTAGCATCTCTTCCTCCTTTTTGTCATCATCAGTTCTTCCAACTGCAAAGTAGACCATCGAGTGTATATCTGACAGGGTGCCAGAGTGCTCTCTCAAGTTCTGTGATTGGTTGAATTGTTCTTCATCCATGCGGCCTACTGTGGAGATAAGAGCTTTCTATTCTGTTTCGATTGTGATCATCATCTGCTCCTGTTTGTTCAGTCTGTCCATGATAGATTTAACAACCTCTACAGTGGCGTCTTCTTTGGGGGTAGACAGCCTGAGTTCAAGTGCTTTCTAAAGTCTTGACTTTGAAGTACAGAGAGTATCTAGGAGAGACTGGTTCCTAAAGACGTAAGATCAAGTTTCCTTGTAAAGTTTCTTGCTAGCTTTTACTAGGGACCTCCCCATAAGCTCTATAGAATTCAAGACTTCTTCATTAAACTTAGTGGATTCCGTAGCATTAGCAGATACCTGTTGAGAAAAAGATAAAGGTGTTAACACTTTGGATTTTTCAGCTCTGGTATCACCCGGTTCACTAGGTGACCCTTCATCACTGTTGGAGGTGTTGCTGGATCCTCCTCCACCTGATCCAGCTTTCTCTTTCTTTTCAGCTTCATTCTCTTTCTCATTATCATCATTTCCTTCCTTATCCTCATTTTCTTTCTTATCCTCATTGGCCGCCTCCTGCTTATCGGCATCCTTCTCCTTCTCATTCTCCTTATCCTTCTTAGCGACCATCTCGCTATGGTCCACTGATAATTCAGGAGCTACTCCCTCCACTTCCATCGAAGTAGCCTCCACTACCTCCTGTATCGCCACCTTCTGAACCTCCACCTTATAGGAACATGAACATTTGGCTCAGTGGTTTCATCAGTTGTTGCTGTAGGAGGTGCTTCAGTCATTTCCAAGAAGATGTTGAACTCAACAGCAGCAGCGAGGGTGTCCAACTCTTTTACCTTAGACTATCTTTATTGGAGTGTCACATGACTATGTTATAATTATTTTAATATTAAAAAAAGATGAGAGGTTGCACAACCGGGATGGTCAATCACCCGGTTTGTGCACCTATTTTTTGGTGAATTTATTATCCATAATATTGCCACATGACATGGATATTGCCATGTGGCATGTTATGATTCGTTAGTTTAATTTCATTTATATCTTTTACACATTTAATTATCTATAAAAAAATACCAAAATTCATGAATTTTTCTCTCTATAAATAGAGACTAATATTGATACATTTTGAATCACAATCTCAAATTATCTCTTTTGTGTACTATCTTTCCTAATCTCTCATAACTTATATCATATTCTACTATTTTTCCTAATTTCTATTATGGATCCAAGTAACCCAAATTTTTTTCAAACAATTCGGATTATCCAAACTCCCAAAACTATCCAAAGTTTTAGTCTTTTTTTAACGCTAAAGACTATCAAAACGTGAATTTTTCTCAAACTCCTCCATTATCTACAAATCTAAATCAAATTCCTACCTCTAAACAAGCTCAACCATCGCAAAATATCTCTCACAATTTGTTTCAGAATACAAATGAAAAGGTGGCCAAAAGTACTTGAAATGTGAAAGAAGATGTGGCCCTAATGTCATCTTGGATCTTCGTAAGCAAAGATAAAAAATAGGGTAAATTTCAAAGGATTGGCTCGTTTTAGGAAAAAATCCATAAGATGTATGAAGAAGCTCGAAGAGAAAATACAGGAGAAATAAATGAAAGAAATATAGAATCACTAAAAGGTCATTTCATATGACTTAATAAAAAAGCCCAGAAGTGGATTGCTGCTAACATTGAAGCTAATCGTCGAGTAAGAAGTGGTATGAGACAACACGATGTGGAGAAAGAAGCCCATCAATTATACGATGGTAAGTTCACTGATTTGCATGTATTTAATGAAATTATGAGTAAAATTCCCAAGTGGGAAATAAAATTTGATCAAGGTTCAAGAAGTTGTGCTTATGATAAGATGAAAGTGGTGGCAGTACAAAGAGAACCAGGACCAGCGAATATGGTGAATATTTCAGTCCCACTAATGTAGAAACTCCAGACAGTGGTGGTTCAGCTATTTCACGTCCTACAGGTAGAGATCAACCGAAAAAAAAAAAGTAAAGCATCAGAGTCTTCATCTGAGGTTGTTGCAGAACTTCGTGCATTAAGACTCACTAAAGATAGTGAAGTTCAAGTGCTCAACACACTTGGAAGAGAGAAAGTGGAAATAGAGAAAATGAAGATGAAGCACTCTCTTTTGATGGCTTTGTTGGCCAAGGATCACTTATCCCAAGATGAAGAAGAGATGAAACATCATCTCTTGGCATTTTTTAAGTAGTGTTTTAGGATTATCTTGTAAGTTTTTTGTTATTTGATGGCATGTGTTTTAGTATTATCTTGTAAGTTTTTTTATTTGATGTCATATGTTTTAATATTGTCTTGTAATCTTTTTAATTAGTGTTATTATTGTTAAATCGAATTGTAATTTTTATTCTAATTAGTATTTATTCACTTTGTCACATGCACTTGTCACTTTGTCAAAAGTTGTTACATGCACTTTTCACTTTGCAGAATTCACATGCACTCGTCACTTTGTCAAAAGTTGTCACATGCACTTGCCACTTTGCGGAATTCACATGCACTTGTCACTTTGTCACTTTATCACATACACTGGTCACTTTGCACCTAGTGGATGTAAAAGGCGTGTGATAGTGGATTATTGATTGGTGAGACATGTTTGTCATTATTGATAGTGGATAGTGGATGGAAAAGATGTGTGATAGTGGATTATTGATTGGTGAGACATGATTGTCATTATTGATAGTGGATAGTGGATGGAAAAGACGTGTGATAGTGGATTATTGATTGGTGAGACATGTTTGTCATTATTGATAGGGGTTAGTGGATGGAAAAGGCGTGTGATAGTGGATTATTGATTGGTGAGACATGTTTATCATTATTGATAGTGGATAGTGGATGAAAAAGACATGTGATAGTGGATTATTGATTGGTGGCACTTGTTTATTATTTTTTATCACTATCTATATATATATCTCCTCATATTCTCTTATCATCCCAATCATCTCAGAAGAAAAATTTCATATTTAATAGTTTTACTCATTCCACTTCCCAAAATGTCTCACAATGAAAATCAATCACTAGATAACTATTCAAGTTTCGTTTCTTTCTTTACTACATTTGATGAATGGTAAGACCATGTTGCTCATCAAAATCGCCACGTAGATCGCATCGCCGAGGATCTGCTCTTAAACAATCTTAATTTAAACGAAGAAGATCCCACTCCTAGAGCTACAAGAAGATATTATGAAAGGCAACACGAGCTTGGTCATGAATGTTTGATAAACGACTATTTTGTTGACAACCCGACGTATCCTCCTGAGATCTTTCGATGTAGATTTTACATGCGAAAATCAGTATTCCTTCGTATCGTTGAGGCTGTTACTGCTAGCGATGAATATTTTCAATAGAGGCCTAATACCACTAGTAGACAAGGTCTTTTCCCATTACAGAAATGTACTGGAGCTATGAGAGTGTTGGTGTATGGGACATCAGCAGATACTGTTGATGAATACTTGCGAATGAGTGCAATTGTGCAAGACAATCTCTCATGAATTTCGTAGACGACGTCATTTCTTGCTTCGGTGATGAGTACCTTAGAAAGCCTAATGAACAAGATTTACAACGTGGATTCTCGGGCATGATAGACAGTATTGATTGCATGCATTGGGAATGGAAAAATTATCCCACTGCATGGGCGGGACAATATGGAGGGAGAAATGGAAAACCAACAATCGCTTTGGAAGTTGTTGCATCATACGACTTATGGATATGGCATGCTTTCTTTAGAACACCAGGTTCACTCAATGATATTAACGTACTCCACCGATATCTAGTTTTTAATGATGTTTTGAAAGGTCGAGCAGCAAAGGTTAGTTATGTCGTGAATGGTAGGGAGTACAATATGGCATATTATCTAACTAATGGAATATATCCTTCATAGGTTGCATTTGTTAAGTCAATTACTTCTCCAGTAATCAGAAAACACAAGTTGTTCGCTTAACACCAAGAGGCGGTACAAAAAAATATCGAGCGAGCATTTGGAGTTTTACAAACTCGTTTTGCATTTCTTCGACGCCCCTGTCTTGTTTGGGATAAAAATCTGATGGCAAAAATTAAGATGACTTGTATCATCATACACAACATGATAGTTGAAGATGAACGAGAGACGTACCAAACTTATTATGATCCTATAGAATTTCTCATTGATAATCTCATAGACGATGATCAAAAATTTCAATACTCTATTAAACGCATTGCAAGTCTATTTGCTTATATGACCAATAGGGGCAATTTCGCAACAGAGAAGCTCACACCACTCTAAAAAATGACTTGATTGAACATATATGGCAAAAATTCGGCATCGATAATTAAATATGCAATTTTCATCTTCTGCGTTGTTGTTTTTTACTTATCAATTTGTAGCTTGACTTATGTAACAATAATTTTGTATTTCAATTCTTGTAATTTTATTTTTGTTATTGAGATTGTAACTTATTTTAAGTTAGTCATATTTATTTTGAATTACGAATTTGGAATATCATATAATTTAATATATTTCGTACATAATTCAAATAATAAAAATTTGATTATAAAATATATATATATGTAATTATTAAATCATTAAATTAATAATTGTTATAGGTTGGGTTGATGTTATTGATAAAATGTGAAAATTGTAAAAGTTGGGTTGTGTTGTAGGTTGTGTATGTGGAGGAGAGAGAAATGAATTTTTTATTAAGAGGTTGGGTTGTGTATGGTTATTGATAAACATAGTCTTAGGAGGGTCAGTTGGAATCTAAATAGAGTAACTCTCATTCGTCAGCGTCTAAGCAAGTATTTCGGGCAGCACGATCAGGTCGGTGAGGTAGGAAAACTCTTCTCTATTCTTGTCAGATGGTGAATGTGACCTCCTGTTGATATGTTTGATCATCACGGGAACATTTGAGGATCCTTCACTAGCTTGAGCTTCCCTCACTGGTCTCCTTATCCTTGTATCTGCCAGGCTCATATCCATCGCTTGCTTCAACATCCTCTCCATGACCTCATTTTCACCATAGTTCTCCACCTGGACTGCTATGAAGCCCACGTCATCGCCTGCTCTAACTTGGTCAGCAGCAACATCCAAAATCACCTCATTTCTGTAGTATTCTGGTTGCTCGATGGGCTCTTTCCCCTTCTGACTCCTTGGGGAAGACTGAGGTAGTTTTGTAATAGGGTTAGCCTGCTTCCTCGCTTCGATTTCTGCCTCAGCTTCAGCATCCTCCAGAAACTCCAACCACCTTCTGTTCCTGAGCTGCTTTCGGAACTTTTTCTCCAAAATTTCTTCAAGATCATCTATCATCACCCAACTCAAGGCCAACTCCTCCTCTTTTTTCCAATCTACCCACTGGACCAGATCTTCGTGAGGAAGGTGCCAGTACTGCCACCATATGGTGAATCTATCCATCAGTTTTTCAAAGGCTGCTTCTACTTTAGGGATACTGATTGATAAGTGCCATTTTTTCACATATTTTTGCATATGTTTATGTATTCATTCGAATATGTTAGATACGTTTTTATGGTGATTTTTGGGATTATTCTTGTATAAGATGCATTTGACGATTTTGTGCTTAGTTTTATGATTTTAATAAGAAAAAGTACAAGTTTTGAGCGAAATAGATGAAAAGAAGAAGAGGACCGTGCTGTGCAGCACGGCTAGACCGTGCCCGACGGGAAATCAAGGTTGGACGATGGGGCACGACCGTGCCCAGGTGAACAGCGAATTCTTGTTATCTTGGCGTGATTTCATCTTTTACTTAGAATATAAGACTCTTTAAGCGATAAAAAAGGATTATGGGTGAAAAGAGCAGAAGAAGAAGCACAGAGAGAGAAGAAGAAGAATTCAAGAACCCGAGGAATCACGAGATCATCGTCGATAAGAGTTTTTTATTTTCCTCTCTTGTTAGTTTTTAGTAGATATGATATTTCCAATCTTGTCCATGAGTTTGTTGATAATCATGTCTAGCTAATTTTCTAGGGTTTCTAAGCTTGTTAGTAATTTAATTCGAATCTTGATGGATCTTTAATTTCAATTCAATGTTCATGATCATTTATCTTATTTGTGTGTTTACGAGTCAATTGTTTGTTTGATTATCTGTCCAATAATTGAGCATGTTTTAGTAATTAGATCAAAATTCGGAAGATGAGATTTAATTATTGAAGAATAAACACATGACATATAAAAATACTTAGATCGGGAGATTAAGGAATTTATGTGACGAGAAATCAATCTTGGGTACTTTTGGGAGTTGTTATGTTTCAATCATATTGAGTAGGGATACCTCTGATGGCATAATAATCAACTGATTAACTGACTCAGGAGAGATGTTAATTCGATATGTGTGATTGCTCATATAGGATGATTGATTAATGAACTTGAATTGGTTAAATTGATATTTTGATAAGAATTAGATGAAAGCATATCCTAGAACCTGTCTTAGATATCTGTGATTCCTAGGTGAATTTACCTGCGTAATTACCATTTCTGTTGACAATTGATAAGATTTGATTTTCCTAGATAAAATTGAGAACTAAATTTGAGTAGTTAATTAGTGCCTAGATAGCGAGGGGAAGTTGTTGTCGCCAAGATTGCATCAACCGATAACCTAGCAGATCCTTTCACAAAGGCCCTTCCGGCGAAAGCCTTCGATGAGCATGTTGATGGGATGGGAATCAGATGCATGGCAGCGTATATGACAGCATAGTCTTTTAGTATAAGTGGGAGATTGTTAGGATGTATACTATAAGCCTAGCTTTTGTATGAACATCTATTTATGATATGAGAATCTTTTATGGTCAAATGTTTGCATTTTATATATTTGTTATATATGTTATTGCAGTTGTCCAATTAATTTATATTGTAGATAACATGGTGTGTGGTGCCACACAGAAGATCATGTTATCAGTTCCTTATAGATTATAAATGGTAGCTCACAGCCGAGATAATTTTGGACAAATTATCGGAATGGTTGTAGTGTAATTTGGTATTAATCTGTCTTGATTATAAAATTACACTAGTACATTTTGTATGTATTGAGCAGGACCAATTGAGGTTGTTTTATTTGTACTGACTACATAAATAAAATAAGACCTCTGTTATTATGGATGTGCGTCCTCTTAATCATTATATGATAACGGGCATGTATACTCGATATATGTTTCTTTAATTTACCAATGGGTGAGATTTATTTATTAAATCAATAAGCTCGGTAAATTGGGATACAGTGTTGTTTATATGGTGTGCTGTTGATTATATAATGAAACCGTGTCCTAATTATTTAGGATGATGATGTCCCCTTGAGGAACTCATAAGGATTATCGTGTAAACCCTGCAGGTGGATTTATTCCGACATGATAATAAAGTTGAGTGGTACTACTTTTGGATTAAATATTAATTAAATGAATTGTCAGTAATTCATTTAATTAATGGACATTCGATATCTTAAACATGGGGAGATAAACGCGCATATAATAAATAGGAGTCATATCTAATATGGATAAGGGACGGTAGTTCAATGATATCTTTTTAGTGGATTAAGATATTATTTGATAGGCTTGAGAAGTATATTCAGATCGAATTAAGGACTCCTAAGCCTATCAGGAGACCGATTCCTAATCCTCCTCAAGGTCCCTGTTGTAGCCTATAAATAAGCCTCAAGTCAACCGTTTCTCAAGAGACAGACACAGAAAAATCTGATATACGATCTAGAGAAGAACGATTGAGAGTCTCGATAGCTCGTTGCCCACACAACGTTCGAGATAAGGCGAGGAATACAGCAGAAGATCGTGAGGTTCAGGCTTCATCGATTCCTCGATCTACAGTTCTGACCTTAGAACTAATTTTGGTGCAAAAGGTATGATTCGTTTTCCGCTGCGCGTTAATCATATTTGCATGGACCCCGATTCGGATAATCGTATAGGGTCGGCGATCCGGCGGTTCCTTCAATTGGTATCAGAGCCGTGGTTTTCTGACTCTATTCGATTGAATCGGTTAATTCTATTATGAATCATATCTTGAAGCATGCGTGTTTTAGATCGGATAATAGTAGGATGTGCGAGAAATTATGTTTTTTCTGCAGGAACCTTGAATCCAACTATTATGGTCTGAATGTATGTTTATGTATGAATTAAACCCTCGGACATGTCGAGGTTGTTTTTTGAATGTATGATTGTAATAGTAAAATCACGGCGGTTTGTCGTGTTAGGTTTTATTTTCTGTTCGATCTAGATTATATGTAAACTCCTTCGTGGGGTATAGGATCGATGGATGTAATAGATACAAGGTTAGGATCGCATGACCGGGCACGACCGTGCTGTGCAGCATGGTCAGACCGTGCCAGCCGAAGATTGCGACTGAATGACAAGGCACGACCGTGCTATGGGGCACGGTCGACCGTGCGGCGTCTTTGAAGATCGGGCACGACCGTGCTGGAGCGCACGGTCAGACTGTGCCAGCTGAGGATCGCCACTGATGGACAGGGCACGACCGTGCTATGGAGCACGGTCAGACCGTGCGGCGTGTTTCGGATCGAGCACGACCGTGCTGAGGGGCACGGTCAGATCGTGCTAGGCGACGATTTTCCCGCGACGATTTTCCGGCGATCCCCGTTTGATAGCAAACATTGAAGAACACAGCGATAAATCAAGGCCATAATAGTTGGAAATTTTGTTTTTCATATTTATTGCTCTATATGTGTTTTATCAAGCATGCTTGTATGTGTTTTATATGATATGCATGTTAAAATCCCTCATGTTAAATAACTAAGTGGGAGAGGGATTAATTAATCCCATGGCCTCCATTACTGGTTTGTAAGTGATGCATCTGAACTTGCGCGTTGGTTTTAAGTGCCTTCCTCCATATCGGATGAGTTCATTTGCGGATCACTAGATCAAACTTCCTTTATGGATGATTATAGAAAGTTGTTTAGGAGCGTGTCATCTTCTCCATCTGAAGGGGCATAATCCTAGATAATGGATTTAGTATCAAGTAATGGTATACACTTAGATACATTTGATAAGTATCCTCCCCATCGGAGTCACTACTGTTATTTGTATGGCCAAAGCGATAACCAACTATTAATTTTATTTGTCATAAAGTTAAGTTGACAAGATAATAAAATTAATGGGTAAAACCTCCTCTAACAAATGTTTGAATTAGTATACGTCCACACTATCGTGGCATACGAAGTTCACGGTGTGTTGAGGTGTTGGTGAATTTAGATTATGTTGTTTGAGGGAACAATATGATTTGTCAATTCAAATTATTTGACCTATGTGTTTATTTATGTGATTCTCAGGATTTTTTTTATGGCTTTCAATCTTCTTGCTGTTATACTTAAAGAAAACAAACTTATTGGTCCTAATTATATTGATTGGAAACGAAACCTGGATATTGTCCTGACTGCTGAAGAGTACAAGTTTGTACTCACTGAGCACTGTCCTGACATGCCTGATGAAAACTCTACTGAAGAGGAGAAAATGCTTTATAGGAAGTGGGTCAAGGCAGATGAGATGGCGCGGTGTTACATTTTGGCTTCCATATCAAATGTGCTGCAACATCAGCATCAGGCCATGCCTACTGCCTATGATATAATGCATAATCTCAAGGAACTCTTCGGACATCAGAGTCGGGCTGCCAGACAGGAGGCAATGAGAAACTTGATGAGTGCCACCATGGCTGAGGGAACACCTGTGAGTGATCATGTCCTCAAGATGATGGCTCATCTGAATGAGATGGAGGTCCTTGGAGCTGAAATCGATGGGGAAACCCAGGTCGATATCGTTCTCCAAACGCTGCCTAGGAGTTTTGAGCAGTTCCGTTTGAACTACAACATGAACAAGAGGTTGTATTCGTTGGCGGAACTTCTGACAGAACTCCAATCAGCAGAGGGACTGTTTCGTCAAAATTCTCAGGCTTACGTTGCTGAAAATGTTTCTGCTTCTAAACCGCAAGGCGGAAAGAAGAAGAAGAAGAAACAGAATTCTTCAGCAAAGAAGACGGCCGGACCTCAAGTGGCTAAACCACAAGGTGGTGTGAAAAAGCCAAAAGGCAAGTGCTTTCATTGCAAGCAGGCTGGACATTGGAAAGCCGATTGTCCCCGTAAAAAGGAGAACAATTCAGGTACATCTTTTTCATTAGTTGTTGAAACATGTTTAGCGGTGTTATCTACCAGTACCTGGTGTGTAGATACGGGAGCCACTGATCATGTCTGCAATTCATTGCAGGGGTTCTAGGAAACCAGACGACTAAGTGATGGAGAGATTACCATATACATGGGCACCGCTGCGAAAGTGGCGGCCGTTGCAGTGGGAGATGTTTATTTATCTTTTGATAGGAATAAGATTTTGATTTTGAGAAATTGTCTTTACGTACCTTGTTTTAGAAAGAATTTGATTTCAGTTTCTAAACTTTTTAAGGATGGATATTCTGTTTCTTTTGATAACAATGTTGTCGTTAAGAAGAATAAAGTTATTATCTGTTCTGGTACGTTGGTTGACAATTTATATATTCTTAATCCTATAACTCCTACGATGCAACAAAAGGAAATTAATAGCACATCTTCTAAATCTAATAAGAGAAAAGAACCTTCGAAAATGAATCAAACATATCTTTGGCATCTAAGGTTGGGTCATATTAACTTGAGGAGGATTCAAAGGTTGATAGCCGATGGACCTTTGGGTTCCTTGGAAGTGGAAAACTATCCAACCTGCGAATCCTGCTTGGAAGGAAAAATGACCAAAAGGCCTTTTAAGGCAAAGGGGTATAGAGCCAAAGAAGTGTTGGAATTGATTCATTCTGATTTATGTGGCCCTATGACTATTCAGGCAAGAGGTGGTTTCGAATATTTTGTCTCTTTTATAGATGATTATTCGAGATATGGATACATTTACTTGATGTGCCGCAAGTCTGAATGCTTTGACAAGTTCAAAGAATATAAGGCTGATGTGGAGAAACGTCATGGTAAATGTATCAAGACACTACGATCTGATCGTGGTGGTGAGTACCTCTTGGGAGAGTTTAGGAGTTACTTATCAGAGGCTGGGATATAATCCCAATTGTCTGCACCGGGTACACCCCAATAGAATGGTGTGGCGGAACGAAGGAATAGGACTCTTATGGAAATGGTTAGATCGATGATGAGTTATTCAGAATTACCAAATTCATTTTGGGGGTATGCTCTGGAAACAGCGACGTATATTCTAAACTTGGTACCTTCTAAGTCAGTACCCTCTACTCCCACAGAATTGTGGACTGGGCGTAAGCCTAGTCTGAAACACATTCGGATTTGGGGTAGTCCAGCACATGTGCTGAAGGGAGATGCTGATAAGTTGGAATCTCGTATGGAAGTACACTTGTTTGTGGGCTATCCTAGAGGAACGAAAGGTGGTTTATTTTATAGTCCTAAAGATCAGAAGGTCGTTGTTAGCACGAATGCCCGATTTTTAGAAGAGGACTATGTAATGAACCACAAGCCCATGAGTAAAATTGTTCTTGAAGAAATGAGAGGGGATAATTCGGATGTACCGACGGTACAAGATGAGATACCACAAGTGACTGCACCGCGTGTCACTAATGATACACAAATACCGATAGTGCCTCGTCGTAGTGGGAGGGTTGTTAGACAACCTGATAAATTCATGTTTTTGGGAGAGTCTTTCGACTTGGTCCCTAGACAACATGAAATAGATCCCTGGACTTATGACGAAGCACTCCAAGATAAAGATGCGATATCTTGGCAAAAGGCAATGCTCTCTGAGATAGAATCTATGGATTCTAATCAGGTCTGGGAGCTTGTAGAACCACCAAATGGTGTAAGAGCCATTGGATGTAAATGGGTCTACAAAAGGAAAAGAGGATCAGACGGAAAGGTAGAGACCTTTAAAGCAAGGCTTGTTGCGAAAGGGTATACTCAAAAAGAAGGGATCGATTATGAGGAAACCTTTTCGCCGGTAGCCATGCTAAAGTCTATCCGGATTCTTTTGTCTATTGCTGCTCATATGGATTATGAGGTTTGGCAGATGGATGTCAAGACAGCTTTCCTTAATGGAAGTCTTGAGGAAAACATCTATATGAAGCAACCAGAGGGATTCATTGAGAAAGGCAAAGAGCATCTTGTGTGTAAGCTTAATCGGTCCATTTATGGACTGAAACAAGCTTCAAGATCTTGGAACATCCGTTTTGATGAAGTAATCCACTCTTATGGATTTATTCAATGTCCGGATGAATCTTGTGTATATAAGAAGAGTGACGGAAACGTGGTGGTATTTCTTGTACTATACGTAGATGATATCTTGTTAATTGGAAACAATGTCAAGGTGTTGTCAGACGTAAGGGTATGGCTGTCCAAGCAGTTTGCTATGAAGGACTTAGGAGAAGCTGGACATATTCTTGGGATCAAAGTTATAAGGGATCGCAAAAAAAGGATGTTATGCTTATCTCAAGCTTCATACATTGACACTATCCTAGCTCGTTTTAGCATGCAAAACTCCAAGAAAGGTTTTCTACCTTTTAGACATGGATTGCCTTCATCTAAGGAAATGTGTCCTAAGACACCAAAGGAGATAGAGGAAATGAAAGCAGTTCCTTATGCTTCGGCTGTAGGAAGCTTGATGTATGCGATGCTGTGTACGAGACCGGATATCTGCTTTGCCGTAGGCATGGTTAGTAGATATCAAAGTAACCCAGGACAAGGTCATTGGACTGTCGTAAAGCATATTCTAAAGTACCTGAAAAGGACTAGAGATTATATGCTAGTTTACCAGGCAAATGATTTATTACCTGTGGGTTACACGGATTCGGATTTCCAGTCGGATAGGGACAACAGTAAATCAACCTCGGGGATGTGTTTACCTTGGGAGGTGGAGCCATAGTGTGGAGAAGTGTGAAGCAGAAATGCGTTTCGGACTCCACCATGGAAGCTGAATATGTGGCGGCCTCTGAGGCAGCCAAAGAAGCTGTATGGCTCAGAAACTTCTTGATGGACTTAGAAGTGATTCCTGGTTTGCCCAAAGCTATCACAATCTATTGTGATAACAGTGGTGCAGTAGCAAACTCGAAGGAACCACGAGCCCATAAGGCAAGTAAACACATTGAGCGCAAGTACCACCTGATACGAGATATCGTAAAGCGAGGGGAAGTTGTTGTCGCCAAGATTGCATCAGCCGATAACCTAGCAGATCCTTTCACAAAGGCCCTTCCAGCGAAAGCCTTCGATGAGCATGTTGATGGGATGGGAATCAGATGCATGGCAGCGTATATGACATCATAGTCTTTTAGTATAAATGGGAGATTGTTAGGATGTATACTATAAGCCTAACTTTTGTATGAACATCTATTTATGATATGAGAATCTTTTATGGTCAAATGTTTGCATTTTATATATTTGTTATATATGTTATTGCAGTTGTCCAATTAATTTATATTGTAGATAACATGGTGTGTGGTGCCACACAGAAGATCATGTTATCAGTTCCTTATAAATTATAAATGGTAGCTCACAGCCGAGATAATTTTGGACAAATTATCGGAATGGTTGTAGTGTAATTTGGTATTAATCTGTCTTGATTATAAAATTACACTAGTACATTTTGTATGTATTGAGCAGGACCAATTGAGGTTGTTTTATTTGTACTGACTACATAAATAAAACAAGACCTCTGTTATTATGGATGTGCGTCCTCTTAATCATTATATGATAATGGGCATGTATACTCGATATATGTTTCTTTAATTTACCAATGGGTGAGATTTATTTATTAAATCAATAAGCTCGGTAAATTGGGATACAGTGTTGTTTATTTGGTGTGCTGTTGATTATATAATGAAACTGTGTCCTAATTATTTAGGATGATGATGTCCCCTTGAGGAACTCATAAGGATTATCGTGTAAACCCTGCAGGTGGATTTATTCCGGCATGATAATAAAGTTGAGTGGTACTACTCTTGGATTAAATATTAATTAATTGAATTGTCAGTAATTCATTTAATTAATGGACATTCGATATCTTAAACATGGGGAGATAAACGCGCATATAATAAATAGAAGCCATATCTAACATGGATAAAGGACGGTAGTTCAATGATATCTTTTTAGTGGATTAAGATATTATTTGATAGGCTTGAGAAGTATATTCAGATCAGATTAAGGACTCCTAAGCCTATCAGGAGACCGATTCCTAATCCTCCTCAAGGTCCCTGTTGTAGCCTATAAATAAGCCTCAAGTCAACCGTTTCTCAAGAGACAGACACAGAAAAATCTGATATACGATCTAGAGAAGAACGGTTGAGAGTCTCGATAGCTCGTTGCCCACACAACGTTCGAGATAAGGTGAGGAATACAGCAGAAGATCGTGAGGTTCAGGCTTCATCGATTCCTCGATCTATAGTTCTGACCTTAGAACTAATTTTGGTGCAAAAGGTATGATTCGTTTTCCGCTGCGCGTTAATCATATTTGCATGGACCCCGATTCGGATAATCGTATAGGGTCGGCGATCCGGCGGTTCCTTCACTTTCAACCACAACAAAATGGAAAGAGGGTTGTGCGACCACCTATTCGAGCAAATAATTTTGAGTTGAAGACGGGTCCGATCGCTATGGTTTAGCAAAATCATTTTAGGGGAAGCTATTTAGATGACCCCAATGCGCATCTGGCGCAGTTTCTTGAAGTCTGTGATACAATCATGTTGAATGGTGTTTCTGATGATGCCATAAGACTACGATTGTTTTCTTTCTCTTTACAAGATAAAGTAAAGTTGTGTGTTGGTCCCAAGTGGTGTCTGAGGTTCAGAGGGGGGGTGAATGAACCTTGGTCGATTTTGCAATCTTTAAACAAACCGTTCTACTCTGTAAGTTACTTGAACTTGCAGCGTCAGATAGTTATTGCCTACAGCACTAGGATACAGTGCTGCACGCTGTAACTTGGAGTTTTATGCGCAGCGGAAATTTACTTTAAAACACAAGGCTGATTTTCTCAAATATGCTTCTATCAGAAAACGTTTTATGCAAATGATACAGATAAGAAACAGAAGGTAAAAGCACAGATAAGTAAAGCAATAAACACTTATGGTTTATAGTGGTTCGAATGTGGTGTAATCCTTTTACGTCCACTCTACTGCTCCTCGAGCAGGAACTTTGTTAAACAAGATTGGATTACAGGACACTCCTAACAATCTATCAACTTTACAAAATAACCACCTACTGAAGTCCAGCGTACACATAACAACTGCAAACTTCAAAGGCTCACCCACACAGGGTTCCACTCTCCCACACAGGGAAGCTGCCTAACTCTAGACAACTATACAAACAGCAAGGATCTCTCCTATCAACTGTTCGACACCACTAAAACAACCTAAGCACACAGCAACAAGGTTAAAAAGATAAAAAGGTTTTTCTTCAACTGGTGCTTCGAAGTAAGCTTCTAAATCCTTGAGGAAACTTTCAGCTTCAACTTGCTTCACTTCGGGAGGTTGAGTGACTGAAACTGGTTGTAGACTTGAATACTTGGATCTTGTAAGCTTTGTGAATTATTTGTTTAATCAGTAGTTTCAGTAACCAGCTTCAGTGTATCTCTTCCTCTATTTATATTTGTAGGAGATGTCCGTTGAAGGAGACATCTCTCTTTTGAATTTGAAGTAGTCTGACCAAAGGCATGGTTCGCATTTAATGCGACTTGACTTTTTCTTTTGGAGCATTTAATGCGGCAGTTGCGGCTCGTAGCTTTCTGCAGCGTGTCAGTCCATGTGGCATCTTCGTATTGGCTCCGTGTCTGCAACTTTGATCTTCTCTGGAACGGCTCTATTTATTCTTGCATGAGTCTTCGTTCCTCGTACTGCATTTATCCTTCCTAGGATTGTAGGATACTCCTTGTTGTAAGTTGCGCTTATTGACTTGACTGGACTGTAAGCTTAGCGCTGTATCCTAGGTCTTCGTGCAGCTGATACTTTCTTGTAGTGCTGCTGTAACTTAGACCTGGTTGCAGTATCTTCCGGTAGTCCTGCTGTATCCTTTTCTTGCAGCAGTACTCCTGTACTCTTTTCTTGCAGCGATGCTGCATGCCGTTCTTTCTTTCTTTGCTGTAGAGGTGTTTTGTCTGTTACGGCGTTGCTATATCTTTCTTCTTGCAGCTATGCTGTATTCTGTCTTCATGCAGCAGTGCTGTATCCTGCCTTCATGCAGCGATATCTTTTCTTATCAACGTAGATACAACTTTGTCCTTGTTCAATCTCCATTTTTAACACTTATCATTAGACTCAATTCCTGTCTATGTATTCACTTAAACATCGTGAAAAATGGGGTTCTCAAAACTTCCTATTACATATGTGATTTGTCTCATCAAAATCTATACATTGAAATCCTAACATTGTGGTTCAACTCACTCCCTCCAGGCTCAATTACCACGTGAGATGGATTGAGTAGAAAATTTCTATTTAAGTACTTTCTACCAAGCAAGACATTGAAGTTGAAGAGTGAGATTACACAGTTCAAGTAATTTGATGGGGAGTCCTTGGGCGAAGCTTGGGAAAGATTCAAAGATATGTTAAGAAGATGTCCTCAACATGGATTCCCTGAAGATCAACACGTCTGTTTCTTCTATAATGGACTGTTTGGATCAACGAGAGTGATGATAGATGCAGCGGCAGGAAAAGCTTTGTTAGCAAAGAGTCCGGAGGATGCAATATATATTTTGGAGGAAATGACAACAAATAGCTACCAATGACCGTTTGAGAGAAACAAATTTAGGAAAGTGGCTGAGATTCAAGATCAAGACCAATTGTCCACGTTATCCTCACAAATAGCAGCTCTCACAAATCAAGTATTTACGCTGGCAAAGGTTTAAACCCAAAGCGTAGGAAGTGTTGGGAGTCGAGGATGTGATTTCACCCAACAAGAGGAAGTAGAAGATGTCAACTTTATGAATGGGCAAAATTACAACAACCAAAGCTTCCGAAACAACCAAAACTTTCGGAATAGGGGTATGTATCAGTATAAACACGGAGGGGCGAATCATGAAAATTTCTCTTATGCGAATAATAAGAATATTCTGCAACCACCTCTAGGCTTTTCTGTTACGAATGGAGTTATCGATGAACCAAAGTAACCAGCACTTGAAGATCTAGTGGGTGCATTTGTGAATGAATCACGAGATAGATTCACAAGGATTGAAGAAAAAATTGATGCACGGATGAAGGCCTTGGAGTTACAAGTAAGGCAGATGGCTGAAAACATAGGGAATCAACATAAAAAGGGACAATATCCAAGCACTACTGAAATAAACCCAAGGGAGTAGTGTAAGGCAATCCAATTGAGAAGTGGAATGGAATATGAGGGACCAAGCATGCCAGTGGTAGATGAAGATGAAAACGAGAAGAAAGAGTATGAAGAATTAGTGGAGAAAAATGAAGATGAAGTCGAACAAAAAGGGGCTGAGAAGCCAAAATCAAATTCTAACCCTTCACTCCCATTTACTATTTCTTCTCTTCCTTTTCCTCAATGTTTTCGAAAGAAAAAACTAGATGCTCAATTCACTAAATTTTTGAAATTTTTTAAGAAAATTCACATTAACATTCCTTTTGTAGATTCGTTGGAACAAATGCTAAATTATGCAAAATTCTTGACGGATGTCATGTCAAAGAAGAGAAAAATAGCGGATTATGAAAGAGTGAATCTTACGGAGGAGTGTAGTGCAATCTTACAACAAAAGTTGCCACAAAAGCTTAAAGACCCAGGGAGCTTCACAATCCCTTGAGTGATTGGATAATCAAATTTTGACAAGGCTTTGTGTGACCTATGAGAAAGCATAAATTTGATGCCACTATCCATTTTCAAGAAGTTTGGTGTTGGTGACGTAAAACCCTCAACAATCACATTGCAATTAGCTGATAGATCGATAACTTACCCCAAGGAGATCATTGAAGACGTATAGTCAAAGTTGATCGATTCATCTTCCCAGTGGATTTCATAGTTCTCGACATGGAGAAAGATCATGTTGTGCCTCTTTTTTTAAGATGACCATTCCTAGCTATGGGACGAGCATTGATTGATGTACAAAAAGGAGAGCTTACCTTGAGAGTGAATGACGAACATATCCTATTCAACATTTACAAGGCCATGAGATTCCATGACGAAAAGGAGAATTACAGCTTCATTAGAGTAGAGGATCAAATGGAGCGAATCCTGTCAAAGGATTCTTTAGAATTTTGCTTGAATGAATCTTTACAAACTCAAGCGGAAAATCTTGATTCTGAAAACGAGGAGGTTATTGACTATGTATATTGTTTGGATGCTTTACAGGAAATACCAAGGAAAAAGTGTGGTGGAAAGGAAAAAAAAAGGAGGAAATGAGAGACAAATAGAAGATGGAATGGTTGGGCACGATCGTGCTGTGGAACACGATCAGACTGTACCCAACAGAGAAACAAGACTGGACAATGGGGCACGACCATGCTGTACGGCATGGTCTACTGTGTCCGGGCCTATAACGTGCGTACAGGTCGAGCACGATCATGCTAAGGAGCACGGTAGGATCGTACTAGACCGAAAAGAGGTTATTTCAGACATGAAAAGTACCATGTTCATTCTAGAATTGAAGCACCTTCCGGATCATCTCTAATATGCTTTTTGGGAAGTGATAAAGCTAATCCGGTAATCGTTTCCTCATCTCTAAACTCAGTTCAATTAGAAAAACTTTTACGGGTGTTGAGAGAACACAAGCATGTCCTCGGTTGGTCAATTTCGGATTTGAAGGGAATAAGTCCGTCCATTGTTATGCACAAAATAAGGATGGAGGATACTTATAAACCTTCAATCCAAAACTAACGGAAACTCAACCCAATTATGCAGGAATTGTGTATCCTATTTCCGACAGTAATTGGGTAAGTCCGATACAGGTGGTGCCTAAGAAAGGAGGAATGACGGTGGTCAAGAATGAGGATGAAGAGCTTATAGCCACTCAAACAGTAACAGGGTGGCGGGTGTGCATCGATTATAGAAAATTGAATACCACCACCTGAAAAGACCATTTTTCTCTCTTGTTCATAGATCAAATGTTGGACCGTTTGGCTGGATATGATTATTATTATTTCCTCGATGGATATTCTGAATACAATCAAATTGCGATTGCACCAGAAGACCAAGAGAAAACCACTTTTACATGTCCCTATGGCACCTTTGCATTCCGAGGATGCCCTTTGAATTATGTAATGCACCAGCCACGTTTCAACGATGCATGATGGTAATTTTTCATGATATGATAGAAAATATGATGGAAGTGTTTATGGATGATTTTTCAGTTTTTGGAACTTCATTTGATGTTTGTTTTTCTAACCTTTCTCAAGTTTTGCAGCGATGTAAGGAATCTAATTTGTTTTAAAATTGGGAAAAATGTCATTTCATGGTCAAAGATGGAATTGTGTTGGGTCACCGTGTTTCGTCTGTAGGACTTGAAGTAGATAGAGCAAAAATCGTGGCAATTGAAAAATTACCACCACCAAGAACAAAAAAAGAAATCCGAAGTTTCCTTGGACATACAGGTTTTTATCGGAGGTTCATAAAAGACTTTTCAAAGATCACCAAACCTTGAGCCAATTGCTAGAGAAAGAGGCCGAATTCAAGTTCGATGAAGAGTGTCACTTGGCATTCGAAACATTGAAGAAAGCATTGATGAGTGCACCAATTTTGGTGACTCCGGATTGGTTATAACCATTCGAGTTAATGTATGATGCAAGTGATTATGCTGTTGGAGCTATGCTTGGGCAAAAGAGAGATAAAGTGCTAAGGTCGATATATTATGCAAGTCGAACACTGGATGAAGCTCAACAAAACTACACCACTTCACATTCGAAAAATTTCGTTCTTACCTCATCGACACTAAAACAATAGTCTATACTGATCATGCTGCAATTCGTTATCTTTTTGAAAAAAAAGATGCTAAACCACTTCTAATACGTTGGGTTTTATTGTTGCAGGAATTCGATTTGGAAATTAAAGATCGCAAAGGCTGCGAGAATATGGTAGCTCACCATTTGTCAAGACTAGAGAATGAAGAGGTTGATCAAAGCGAAGAGATCAAGCAAAAATTCCCAGATGAGTGCATACTGGCTGTAAATGATGCTCCGGTACCAAAACTAATGATGCTAAAGTTGTTCTACAATTTTTAAAGAAAAATATCTTCAATAGACTTGGGACACCCAGGATAATTATTAGTGATGGGGGAAAGCACTTCCACAACAAAATCTTTGTCAAATTGTTGGAGAAATACGGAGTGAAGCACAAAATGACATTGGCATATCATCTTTAAGCAAATAGGCTAGCCGAGGTGTCAAATCGGGAGATAAAGGCAATCTTGGAAAAAACTGTGAGTATAAACCGAAAAGATTGGTCGTGTCGTTTAGATGACTCCTTACCAACTACTTTTTGGTAAATCATGTCATCTCCCGGTGGAATTGGAACACAAAGCATTTTGGGCTACAAGAGCACTAATGTTTGACTACAAACGGGCAAGTTCGGATCGAGTACAAAATCTATTAGAGTTGGATGAGTTCTAAAATGATGCCTATGAAAATGCTCGAATCTACAAAGAACGGACCAAACACTTTCACGATAAAATGATTCAAAAGAGGACATTCAAGCCAGGAGATCCGGTACTGCTATTCAATTCGAGACTCTGATTATTCCCTGGAAAATTGAAGTCAAGATGGTCGGGACCCTTTTGGGTGAAGAAGGTGTTTGATCCAGGCTATGTAGAGTTGCTGGCAAAGGACGGCTGCACGTTCCCAGTCAACGTAAAAAGAATCAAGCTATACTATGGAAATGGAATAAAGGAGACTGCTAGGTGCATCTCGTCCGGCTGAATACGTGAAACTTAGCATTACTTAGGAGGCAATCCAACTAGTTAGGTTTCGTTTTTAATTTTAACACAAAAAAAGAGGTGGAGCACGGTCGTGCCCCATGAGGCACGATCGTAAGCCATCAGCCTGCAAAACTGGCACGACCGATCGTGCTGTATGGCACGGTCGTACACAAACAACGCGCAATTCAAAAAGAGCGAAATGGGGGAAAGAATTCTCACAAAATTCTTTCCCCAATTCGAAACCTAACTTCAAAATTTGTCAAATTGGACGTTTTTTCCCTGATTACTCATTCTTAAACACAAATTCCTCACTTCCCCACTCCGTAACCACATTAATCACTTCAGACATTGGAAGAAAAGTGACCCCATTGACGTTTTAGAACCCTCAAGTGTAATTTTTGATTTCTCGTCAAAAAGGTATGTTTCTTTCCGATTTTTACGTTTCTTTTGTATTAGAATGATTGAATGTAACTTGGGTAAGGTGTTAATCGGAGTAGAATTTCATTTTGAAGAATTATGTCATTGGGGACTTTTGTCGAACACTTGGTATGCAATGTTGTATCTTGAATTTTGGTTGAGTTTTAAGCATGATAGGCTGTGGTTCTCCAAGATTATGATGTTTCTCGTTGCATGAAATGATGACTTGATGATTACGTGTCGTAATTTGGAGTCTACTTGCATGTCTTGTTGATGTGGGTACAAAAACATTACATTGTGCTTGTATTTAAATTTGGGGGACACATGGGTGAGAAATGGAAGACCCGATACCGCTTATAACTGACCATGGAAATGGTTACAAGTTACAATGGTCGGAGGAAAGAAATGAAAGACTACGAAGGGTGCTTCGATGAGTGCTCCGATCCCTCAACCCACTTCCCTGACTCATTATGAAGTGAGGTTAACGGATCCCGAGCATCAGGCTTGGTAGGATACAT
Organism: Scutellaria barbata; assembly: GCA_028654395.1. Taxonomy (NCBI): domain Eukaryota; kingdom Viridiplantae; phylum Streptophyta; class Magnoliopsida; order Lamiales; family Lamiaceae; genus Scutellaria; species Scutellaria barbata. The sequence continues at coordinate 6,748,648 of CM053651.1, read as the reverse complement.
TAGTTGGAAGATCAATTGAGGCCACCTGGTATGCCGATGACAACGCCCTACGGACCCTTGGGCTACATGATGATTTCTGAAGATTGGTGGAAAAAGTCGGGTGGACTTCTTTTTTCAAAGGACAATGGAGGACCTTTCCCAAGATTGTGCTAGAGGTACTGAGCACATTATCAGTCAAGGAGAGAACACAAGCTCCGATGACCCAAGAAAGCATCAGTTTTCGTCTGTAGAACCGGCCGTATGAGATTACTATAGAGCAGTTCAAACAAATATATAAACTATTGGAGGAGGCTACTACTGTGAAGCATCACAAACACTTTCGAGTGGTGGAGTTTTGGGACTTGCTCACGGACTGCACTATGCGAGCCTCGGTACCGCGGCACGCAAGAAAAGCAAAGACCACATGGATACGCAATCCGGTCTTTCGCTACATTCAGCGGGTGTTGGCCAAGGCCATTTTTGCTCGTCATGATAGTGGAGGATTTCAGGTAGACGAGCTTTATATCTTGTACTGCATGGTCCATCACCGAACAGTGGATGTAGATGCCGCGACTTTCCTGATCAGGTAGATGAGCAGGGCAGCGAAGCAGGCTAGTGGTGCTATCGTTATTGGAGGTATGATCACTCCATTGGCTCTGCATGTTGGGATGGCATTGGACACCTTCTTTCATATGCCCGTATCGACGATGATTGATATGTAGACGTTGGTGAACCGACATTTTATCTGCCCGGACCCGATAGGCCATGGTTACTTCTTCCAGTATAATGGAGCACCTGGATTCCCATTACCGAACCCTCATCTCACGACTGTTGGGAATATGGAGGATGTTTCCGGTATCGAGGACCAGTAAAATTGGTCTATGGATACGCTATAACACATAGCTCTCTCACAGGATGTGTCATATGTACCAGCTCCGCCCGATATGCCAGACGAGCATCAGCAGGCGATCGAGAAAGAGAAGGTGTATGAGCAGGGAGCGGACAATGACTATGGCGCACCTCCACAGCCGGATGAGTTCCCGACGCAGCAGTAGTACAGATATACTTCTCAGTATGACGTGAGATTGGGGGCATTGGAGACAGGTCTGCACGAGCTGCGAGAAGAGTTCCAAGACTACAGGACGACGATGACAGACTTCATGGAGCGTATACACCATTGGAGCGTATGGACCAATGGATGATCTCCATGGGTCATGTCTATCCGCCACCGCCAATGCCGACAGATGATTAGAGAGATGAGAGGTTTTTGTTATTTTCTTTTCTTTTTCTTCTCTTTCGATTTTTATTTCGTTTTCTTTGTGTTTTTCTAACTTTTCATGTCTCCTTAAGAATTGTAGACTTTAAGTTTGGGGGGTGTATTTTGAAAATGAGAAAAAAAATCGATGGAAGTGGAAATGTGTTTTGGAACCTCATGACTCTATGCTTGTATAATAAGTCTTATGATTAAGAGATATAAAGGGAATTTTTAAGTACAAGAAGCATGAATTGAGTAAAATGAATGTGGGTCTACATTGTTTGATTGAAGTTGAAAGTTTGTTCTAAATTTTTTTTGTGAATATATTTGAGCATGCAATGATTGTGTACTTTTGAGGAGAATGAAAATAAGCTTGTGAGATTTGAACCTTGACTTGATATTACACCGTGTCTTATTTTCTTGATTGTGTGTTAGTGATAGTCTTGTATATATCTCTAAAACTTGCTTTGGTATCTCATTCGAGACTACAAGTACATGTGAATTTTTGAAAATGATAGAAGGCTATCTTTGTTATGATTAGTCACTTAGCCAAATAATTTCTCACCAAATCTGATATATTTCCATACTTAGCCTCGTTGAGCCTTTGAGCCTATTTCTTTGCTTGGCCAAATAATTGGGTGAATTACCAGTACCTTTATTTCGAGCCTACTTACCCATGATTTTGAAGTTCAACTGGGAAGTATATGTAGCGTCGGAGAAAGAATTTGGTGGAGGACATCAATGATGAAAAAAAGAAAAAAAAGAGAAAAAGAAAAAAAAACAAAAGAAAAATGACCAAGTGAAAAGAAAAGAAATATATACTTGGATTGAAGAAGTGATGGATGAAAGGAAAATTTTTGCATAAGTTGTGTCTTTTTTGGATGAGTTGTGCCTTTTCTGAAACTCAATTGAATAATTATTATTGTTGACTTATTGTTGGAACTCATGTTTTGGGAGAAGCGGTTGATTGAAGAGACATTATGAAGATAGAGAATTCATGGTTTGAAGTGAAATTTGTGGAGGAGCTTCAATCATCTATTTGAGTAGTCACTTTTATCCCAAATTTTTCCTACCCTGTCCAAAGAGCCTCATTGCGTCTAAAAAAAAAGTCCTTTTTGATTCTTAATATTCATATGTACAAACGTGGTGAAGAAGTGAGACGATCTGCAAGCTTATGGTAGGTGTTGCTTGATTTATCATTTTGAGCGTATACACGTCCTATTTTAAACACTTTTGAGCATGAGTGATACATTGTTACCTTGTGAGGTTCACTACTCCTTGGAAGTGCATGGTTATGAATTGTTTGAAGTATTTATTAAAAGTTTGGATGAATTTTTGATATCAATTAGGTGTATGTGATTTATAGTTTGTGATACTTGATGTCATGGCTTGTGCTTTGTCAGTTGAGTAGTTGATGTTGCTCGAGGATGAGCAACAGTTCAAGTTTGGGGGATTTTGATAGGTGCCATTTTTTCACATATTTTTGCGTATGTTTATATATTCATTCGAATATGTTAGATATGTTTTTATGGTGATTTCTGGGATTATTCTTGTATAAGATGCCTTTGACGAGTTTGTGCTTAGTTTCATGATTTTAATGAGGAAAAGTGCAAGTTTTGAGCGAAATAGATGAAAAGAAGAAGAGGACCGTGCTGTGCTGCATGGCCAGACCGTGCTCGATGGGAAATCAAGGCTGGACGATGGGGCACGATCGTGCCGTGTAGAACGACCGTGCCCGGGTGAACAGCGGATTCTTGTTATCTTGGCGTGATTTCATCTTTTACTTGGAATATAAGACTCCTTAAGCGATAAAAAAAATTATGGGTGCAAAAATAAGAAGAAGAAGAAGCACAGAGAGAGATTAAAAAGAATTCAAGAACTCGAGGAATCACGAGATCATCGTCGACAAGAGTTTTTAATCTTTCCTCTCTTGTTAGTTTTTAGTAGAGATGATATTTCCAATCTTGTCTATGAGTTTGTTGATAATCATGTCTAGCTAGTTTTCTAGGGTTTTTAGGGCTTGTTAGTAATTTATTGAATCTTGATAAATCTTTAATTTCAATTCAATGTTCATGATCATTTATCTTATTTGTGTGTTTATGAGTTGATTATTTATTTGATTATTTGGCCAATAATTGAGCATGTTTCAGTAGTTAGATCAAAATTCGGAAGATGAAATTTAATTATGGAAGAATAAACACATGACACATAAAAATATTTAGATCGGGAGATTACGGAATTTATGTGATAAGAAATCAATCTTGGATACTTTTGGGAGTTGTTATGTTTCAATCAGATTTAGTAGGGATACCTCTGATGGCATAATAATCAACTGATTAACTGACTCGGGAGAGCTGTTAATTCGATATGTGTGATTGCTCATATAGGATGATTGATTAATGAACTTGAATTGGTTAAAGTGATATTTTGATGAGAATTAGATGAAAGCATGTCCTAGAACTTGTCTTAGATATCTGTGATTCTTGGGTGAATTTACCTGTATAATTACCGTTTCTGTTTAATTAATCTGCAATTGATGAGATTTGATTTTCCTAGATAAAATTGAGAACTGAATTTGAGTAGTTAATTAGTGCCTAGATAGCCAGTCTCTATGGGATCGATCTTGCTCACCACTTCTGCACTCTACACCGTATACTTGCGGGAATAGCTAAAAGAAATTTAGTGAACAATGACAACAAATTCCACCACATTCTCTTGAGCTTCCTCTTCTCCTCCAGCTTTTTCAACTCCAGTAGCTTCCCTCTTAGCTGCCTGCTCCTCCTCCTGTGGAGAGTCATCTTGCACTATCACAACTGTCTTAGAAGATTGGATAGCTTCTGGCCTAGTGCCTTCTGATTCGTCATCAGAGACCATCAGCTTCCTCTATGCACCCATTTTGTGCTTGATCTTCTTCGGCACTATCGTGGTTGGCTAGGGCTTGTCCATCCTTGAGCTGCTTTTCGGTAATGATGAGATGTTGTTGGTCCGGTGGAATGTCTTTCTTATCTCGAAAGCACCCTTGGAACCCTCTAAGACCTCCCTAGTTACTGGGGATGGTCGAGCAGCAGTCTTTTTGGCAAAGACTCTACCCGCATCGATGAAATTCCCTTTCTAGATGGGTTTTCCTTGAGATAGGTCAAATTTCATGTAGCCCAGAATGGTGTTCACCACCAGCCCATAAGTAGGCTTTCCCACCGTCTTTTCTGCCTCCTCTGCCAGCCTTGAGAGTAGGTAGCTGGCCCAGTCTACCTTCTCTTTCTTCAATATTGCCATTATCATCCAGTACCTAAAGCTGGTACATTTGTCGAAGGAGCCTGTTGGTCCCAAGTGGTCCGAGGGGGGGGTGAATGAACCTTGGTCGATTTTTCAGAATCTTTAAAACAACCGTTCTGCACTGCAAGTTACTTGAGCTTGCAGCGATAGATGGTTACTGCTTGCAGCGCTAGGATGCAGTGCTGCACGCTGTAACCTGGAGTTTTGTACGCAGCGGAAATTAACTTTTAAACACAAGGCTGTTTTTCACAAGAATGCTTCTTTCAAAACATTTTATGATGAGAGATAGAGAGATATGCAGAAAAATAAGTGTAGATAAATAAAGCGATAAAAACACTTAAGGCTTATAGTGGTTCGAAGGTGGTGTAATCCTTCTACGTCCACTCTACTGCTCCTCGAGCAGGAACTTTGTTAAGCAAGATTGATTTACAGGACTCTCCTAACAATCTATCAACTCTACAAAGCAAACCACCTACTGAAGTCCAGCGTACCCACAGCAACTGCAAACTTCAAAGGCTAACCCACACAGGGTTCTACACTCCCACACAGGGAAGCTGCCTAACACTTAGACAACTAAACAAACAGCAAGGATCTCTCCTATCAACTGCTTGACACCACTAAAACAACCTAAGCACACAGTAACAAGGTTAAAAGGATAAAAAGGTTTTCTTCAACTTGTGCTTCGAAGTGAGCTTCTGAATCCGTAAGGAATCCTTTAGCTTGAACTTGCTTCACTTCGATAGGTTGAGTGACTGAAACTGTTGGCTTGAATACTTTGAAATTTGTAAGCTTGAAACTTTCGCGTAGATGCTTTAGTAACAGTGACAGTAACCGTTTAAGTTCTCCTCGACCTCTATTTATGCTTGTAGGAGAAGATGTCCGTTGAATGAGACATCCCTCTTTTGAATTTGAAATAGCCTGGCCAAAGTATGGTTCGCATTTAATGCGACTTGACTTTTCCTTTCGGAGCATTTAATGCGGCAGTTGCGGCTCGCAGCTTTCTGCAGCGCGTCAGTCCAGTTGGCATCTTCTCATTGGCTCCGTGTCTGCTACTTTAACTTTTTCTTGAACGACTCTATTATCTTGCTTGAATCTTCGTTCCTCGTACTGCATTTATCCTTTCTAGGATTTGCAGGATACTTCGTCTTGTAGTTGGCGCTGTATTACTTAACTGACTTGTAAGTCTGCGCTGTATCCTTGGTCCTTGTGCAGCTGATGCATTCTTTCAGTGCTGCTGTATTTTAGACCTGCTTGCAGTATCATCTGGCAGTGCTGCTGTAACTTAGTTCTAGCAGAACTCCTGTATCCTTTTTATGCAGCGATGATGTATGCCGTTCTTCCTTGTTTTGCTGTATCCTACCTTCATGCAGTGATACTGTATCCTGCCTTCTTGCAGTGATACTGTATCCTACCTTCTTGCAGCGATATCTTCCTTTAAAGCTTAGATGCAGCTTTATCCTCTTTTAACCTCCATTTCAGAACTTGACTCAAGACTCAATTCTAGTTTATTTATTCACTTAAACAATGTGAAAATGGGGTACTCAAAACTTCCTATTACATGATTGGTTTGTCTCATCAAAATCTAAACACTGAAATCCCAACAGAGCCTGATCTATTCTCGATGATATGGCAGCAGATATCATGCAGTATCTCATACTCCAGAAGGAACACCTTCTTGTTGCAGCTTCGTGACATCCCCTTAGTGTCATTCCCTATAAACTTTTTCCAGTAGACATTTAGCTTGTCTTTCGCGTATATGGAGAGATCACTGATGTCCATTCCCTCAGTGGGAAGAATAAACACTTGTGACAGGTACTGGGCGTCAAGGACAGAGAGCAAGAGATAAGAGTTAGCTTTTACTTGAGAGTTAGAGTTTTCAGAAAATAAAAGTTGGTGAAAGAAAGAGATGAAGAGATACTCCCTTATATTTGAATTTGAGTGATCGTTGATTGAGTGGTCTAGATTTAATTTGAAGATGAAGAGACTCTTGATCCTACGGCTCTCATTTTTGGCACGGTGTGCTTGATGTGACTTTTGAAGTTCGAGGACCTTTTTGCAAAAATGGTCATCCGCAAATAGTAACTATTCCATACTTCACGCACCCACGTTTATAGGTTGTTGCTTACTGCTTTCTGCAGTATGTTTTTCAGTAACCTTACTTCAAGAACTTCTGTTCAGAGATCTTTAAAAGTAACCTTTAGGTTGCTGATTTGTGGAATATGAGACCTTAGTCTCCTGGAGTTCCCCCTAAGCTGTATAACCAGATAGATAAAAACGTTAGAAGAATTTAGCTTAGATTAATTATACCCAACTCATTTCTGAGAAATGAAAATCTTGATTCATAGAGAGGTTTTGTGAATATGTCAGCTAGTTGTAAATCTGTATGAACTTTCTCCAGGGTTATGTCTTTCTTTTCAACGTGGTCTCTTATGAAATGGTGTCTGATATCGATGTGTTTTGTTCTTGAGTGAAGGACAGGATTGTGTGTGATAGCTATGGCACTTGTGTTATAACAAAGGATGGGGGTTTCCTTTTCTTCAATTTCATAGTCCTTTAGTTATTGTTGGATCCAGAGGATTTGGGGACAACAGCTTCTTACAGCAACATATTCTGCTTTGGCAGTTGAGGTTGCTATTGAGGTTTGCTTGTGCAGAACCAAGATACCAGTTTGTCCCAATAGTTGGCATGTACCACTCGTGCTTTTCCTGTCGATTTTACAACCTGCAAAATCAGAATCAGTATAACCAATTAGTTTGATTCCTCCTTTAGGGTACCATAAACCAACTTCTCATGTTCCTGTAAGGTATCTGATGATTTTTTTAGCTGCTGTCGGGTGTGATTCTTTTGGTGCAGCTTGGTATCTCGCATACTTTCCAACTGAGAACATGATATCAGGTTTGCTTGTTGTTAGATAAAGTAGTGACCCAATAAGCCTTCTGTACTTGGTGATATTTATTATTTTTCCGTCTTCATCCCTATCCAAGCTTCCTGAGGTTATCATTGGAATGCTCACTGTGCTTCTATTTTCCAATCCAAATCTCTTTATCAGCTCATTTGTATATTTCATCTGATTGATGAGTGTTCCATTATTTGTTTTACTTGTAGACCAAGAAAGAAGCTTAGTTCTCCCATCATGCTCATTTCAAATTTGGACTGCATGAGATTTGAGAATTTCTTACATAGCTCCTTATTAGTTAACCCAAAGATGATGTCATCAACATAAATCTGGACTAGCAGTATGCTATCTCCATCGTGGATTCTGAACAGTCTTTTGTCCACTTTTCCCTTTTAGAATCCATTTTCTAGTAGATACTTAGATAGAGTATCATACCAGGTTATGGGTGCCTATTTAAGTCCATATAGGGCTTTCTTTAGTCTAAAAATCCTCTCCACTGGATTATCTTCAAATCTAGGAGATTGCTTTACATATACTTCTTCAGCTAGCAATCATTTTAAGAATGTACTCTTTATATCCATTTGATATACGGTGAAGTTTTTATGTGCTGCGTAAGCTAAGAAGATTCTTATAGCTTCCAATTTGGCTACTGGTGCAAAATTTTCTTCAAAATGTATTCTTTCTTCTTGGCAGTAACATTTAGCCACCAGTCTTGCTTTGTTTCTGACCACAAGACCTTCTTTATCCAGCTTGTTTTTGAATACCCACTTGGTTCCAATTACTCTTTGATGAGTTGGTTTAGAAACCAGGTACCAAACTTGGTTCCTTTCAAAGCTGTTTAATTCTTCTTGCATGGCTTATATCCAGTTGGTGTCTGCAAGAGCTCCTTCTATACAGTTGGGTTCTATTTGAGATATGAAGCATGTAAACATAGCTTCGTGAGTCTTGGCTTTTTTTGTTCTTACACCAGATGTAGAGTCTCCTATCATTTGGTTTCTTGGGTGGTTTCTAAGCTTTTTTTTATCTCCTCAGCTTCTTGTTCGATTTGATCTTCAGCAGGTTGCTCTTGATCATACTATTGATTCGTGTTAGCTTGTTGGACTTGATCAGGTTGAATATCTAGTTTTCCAATTGTATTCCATCAGGATGATGTACTTCTTCTTGAACGATGGGTACTGGTTGTTCCATTGGAGGTTCTTGATTGTTCATAGGTTCTTGTTCAATCTCAGGTTGCTGATCCTGGTTTGAAGGAATTTCTTTCATATTTTGGAGATTTGGTAGCTGCGCATCAATATATTCAACACAAGTATTGGAGATGCACGTTTTGCCCAAATCTTTATTGATCTAATCGATGCCAGCCTTAGTATAGTATGGCTCATCAAAAACCACATGTACTGATTCTTCCACAACAAGAATTCTCTTGTTGAAGATTTTAAAGGTTTTGCTTATCGCGGAGTATTCTAAGAAATTTCCTTCATCTGATTTAGAGCTGAAGGCCTTCAGGTATTCTTTTCTATTGTTCAGTAAGTAGCACCAACAATAAAAAATATGAGAGTAAGCAATATTTGGAATATAGCCATACCACAATTCATAAGTTGTCTTATTTAAATCCTTATTGATAATGTTGGGGATCTTGCATGGATCTATTCGGGTGTAATTTTAATCAGGAATATCATAAATCTAATCCTATGATTTAAAATAAATTAAATCAGATAAATCATGTTTTGAAAAATGGTAAATCATACATAGCCCTAAACATGCAGAACTAAGGGATATGTATTTACCTATTGATCGGAGAGACACCATTGAGAAGATTAATAGCTTCAAACCAAAAACCTTCTTGAATATTCCCCAAGTCCAAGTTCGTAGATCCGGTGGGAAATCAAACGAACTCTTTAACTCTTTTTAGGAAGAACTAATTTCTCACTTTTGTTGATTGCACTCGTGTGTATGTTTCATAGGACTGAAATCAACCCCTATTTATACACAAAAATACTTACTTGGAGGAGAAGAAATAGATCAAAAAATATATCATCAAGATTTGATCTCAAATATATCCCTCAAGATTTGATCTCAAATATATCCTCAAGTAATATATAAAAATCTTGATCTCCATATATTTTGCAACAAAAATTAATTCTTATCTTTTAACACCTAAGTTAAATGGACTTTTATTGGGCTACTCAAGGGGCCTTTAGGAGAATTAAGATTGGACCTCCCAATGGACCTAGAAACAAATATTGAGCCACAATATTATTCTAGCCCATTAATATTAATTCACTCCACTATAGAATTAATATTGCACTATCCATCCTAACCTATATTATAAAATATGGCTCCCGATTATTATTTTCCGTGTTTAAGATCTAATGTCCATTAATTAACTTAAGCTACTGAATACTTTAATTAATTAATATCTTTATTTCTTGGGAAAGGACAGCTCAACATTATTATCATACTGGAAATTAATCCACTGGCCAGATTTGATATGATAAACGTTTTGAGCCCACCAAGGGGACATTATCAACTTGACGATTTTCTATATTAATTTAGCAATCTGTCATATAATTAATAATATTGCCCAAAATATAAAGTATTGAATCTCATTGATTCTTTACCCATAATAAATCAAAGCAATATCAATTAATTATATACAATCCTAATTAAGTGATAGAAATTAAGAAATCAATAACCACTGGCATCTAATTCTTCTTTCCAAGTTAGCCTAGAAGAATTATCTCGCTGTAGGTCCTGTTCAGCACATCAAATGCACTAGTGTAATCTCTTAGTCAAGACAAACCAATCCTAGCTTTACACTTCAACTTTTACCAATAGATTGTTCAATTCCATCTAAATTGTGAATTTTACTATACTTATTACAAGGAACTGACAATGTGATCGTCTGTGATCTTCTACACACCACATTGTCTACAATGTAAAGTATATTGAACATTTATGCATTTAAATAAATAACATTCATAATATCTAATGCAAATAGTGATAACAGATTTATTCTCATAAAATGCAAGAATCAGTTTATATATAAAGTAGCACAAAAAGCATACTACAACGTAGCACAAAAAGCGTACTTTTCAGTATATCCCTAACAGATAAGGCATCTCTTCTAGGTATAACATGTTGTATTGATTGCTTCTGCCCAATATCTCTTAGTTAGTAGTGCTTCAACTAGCATGGTCCTTGCAGCTTCTTTGAGATTTCTGTTTTTCCTTTCAGCAACTCCATTATGTTGAGGCTTCCTAGCTGCTGAATACTCATGCTTGATTCCATTCTCCATGCAATATCCTTCAATAAATTCACTCATAAATTCAGTCCCCCTGTCTGTTCTAATTTTTACAATATTCAAGCTTTTCTCTATCTGTAGTTTCTTTAGGAGCTCTGGTAGTCTCTGCTGAGTGTCAGATTTCTTGGTCAAAAACAGGATTCACGTGAATCTTGAGAAGTCGGTAACCACCTTTAGAGTGTATTTCTTCACACTCATGCTTAGTAGATCTATTGGTCCAAATAGGTTCATGTGAAGTAAGTCCAATATCCTTTCTGTTGACCTTTGAATTTTGTTCTTGAACGAGCTCTTTGTTTGTTTTCTTCTTTGGCAAGCTTCACACAGGCTTTCCTTTTTGTAGACCATGTCAGGTAGTCCTCTGACTAGCCCTTTCCTTGAAAGCTTGTTGATTGATTTGAAGTTTAAGTGGCTCATTCTTTTGTGCCACAGCTAGCTAGCTTTTGATGATCCTTTTGCTATGAAGCAGATAGCTTTTGTAGCCGAGCTCCAGTCAGCTATATAAATGTTTCCTTTCTAGTCCTAGTCAACTTGACTTCTTTGGATTTGTTGTTTTTGATTAAACATCTGTTATGATTAAACTCCACATAGTACCCTTTATCACATAATTGACTGATGCTTAAGAGATTGTACTTCAGTCCTTTCACATATGAGACTTCCTTGATGTGGATGTTTTCTTTGATGAGATTTTCAATTTCTTTTGTGCTTCCTTTAGAATCATCTCTAAAAATGATTTTCGATCCTTTACACGGTTGAAGATCTTTTAGAGCTTCCTTATTCCCTGTCCTATGTCTTGAGCAACTACTGTCAATATACCATACTTCCCTATTGCTCCCTGGAATAGGTACTTGCAAGATAAAAGTCACTTGTTTTTTAGGTACCCATACAAGTACAGGTCCTTTCTCATTAGTCCTTTTAGGAATCCACATTTATTTCACAAAAATTGATTTGATGTTTACTTTGTTGGTTCCTCTAGAAGCAGTACCCTTAGGATATAGTTTAGTGTGTGCATAAACCTTTTGTGTAGAACCTATATTGTTAGAGTGTGGTCTTCCACCATACGTTCTTGGAATATAAACTCCTTTAAGTTTAGACATGATGGTCTTAATGTGTGTGGGGTAGAAGCTTTTATGCAACATCCTCGTAGGTTGTCGTTTCATTTTACTGCTTACAGCAGATTGATTCTGCTGCAGCCAGCTCTTGAAGATAGGCTTACTTCCTGTAGATGAGCATAAAAGTTTCTTACCCTTTTCTACTACTGTTGATCTGTCCAAGTTTTTTTCTAAGTCTTTGATATCTCATTGGCAATAGAGGTCTCTGCTTGAACAAACACAACATTTTTGATGTGCTTGTTATTTTATGAGAGGTTCCAGCATAGTATCTTAGGCTGGATTTCTCAAAGGGGCTCATGGTCATCATCAGACATTTTTTAGCATCTATTGTTGATTTGTTAAAGATCCTGATTATTGCTTGGAGATTACACTTCTCATCTTCTAGCTTGGTGATTAGCAGATTGAGCTTCTTTCTAGAGGTTACTACATTTTGAGTCTATGGACTCATATTCAGATAACTTTTCTATTATCTGTATGTTTTTCCTCCTGAGCATCTCATTTTCAATTTTTAGCTCCTCATGGATTCAGTTTATCTATTCAAATTCACTCATGATTTGTTTGAGAGAGAGGTTCATGTTCAGCTCTTCCTCTACAGGTGTGGGATAGGGTTGATATATTACCTCATCATCTTTACTATCCTATGTTTCTTACGCCATTAGACAAATAAGTGTCTCGTCTTCTGATGTAGAGAAGTCATTTTCACTGTCTGAGGATTCTGGTTCCTATTGAGCTTTTTTGGATGCTGTAGCATCCCTGGTCTTCTCCATTTCTCCTAGGAAGGCCCTAATTTTTCATCTTTCCTCTCTTCTTCTTTCTCTTCTTTGACTTGATTCCCCCTCGGGATATTGATTGACCTTTGGATGAGGACAGTTCTTGCAAAATATCCTGGCTTTCGACAGTTGTAGCAGAGATCAGAAGTATTTAGGTTTGGTTGAGGATAACTTGTTGCTTGTCGTGAGGCTTATTTTTTTTTTGAAGTCATTTCTCTTGTTGAACTTTATAAAATATTTGAAGTTCCTCAAGAGGAGGGCCATATCTTCCTCAGTCTACAGGTAGCACTTATTTCTCTTGAGCTTCTTGTTGTCAAGGCAGTGACTTTTGAGCTTAATTCTTCTGTCTTTTTTTTCCTCTGTTAATATCGTACTCAAAAGTCTTTAGGTCTGAGAAGAGGTCGAACGTGCTCATTGACTTTAAATCTATGGATACTCTAATGGATGTTGTCTTGCTGTCCCATTCAGCACGTAGTGCTCTTAGCACGTTCATGTTCTTTTCTTTCTGGGAATAAAACTTATCTAAAGATTCTAACTCATTGACGATGTTTGTGAATCTTAAATATATTTGCTCCTGTGACTCTTCAAGTAGCATTTCGAATAGTTTGAACTTCTAAGTAGCTGTTGATACCTTATTTTTCTTGGTGAGCTCTGTTCCTTCACAGATTTGCTCTAATTTATTCTAAGTATCCATGGCTGTCCGGCAGGACTTACTTTGCTGAAGGTATATTTGTCCAGTGTGATGAATAGAACATTCTTGGCTATATTATCGAGGTTTGCTAATCTTCTATCATTAGTTGTTCATTCTTTTTTGGGTTTGTCGATAACGGCCTGGTATGGTTGACTTTTTTGGGTTTCAGCGTCACCAACATCTGGTACTCTAGCGAAAATATGGTTGACTTTAGTGATTCTTCATGGTCTGTTTGTGATAACTGTCACATCTCGTCATGCATCGTTGATAGATATGTCTACATTTTGATTTTCCAGTCATCATACTCTTCAATAGGGAACATAAGTAGCTTATGTGTATCCATGCTATGAGATAGCTTACTGTATGAAATTTTTTTAGAAAAATGAGGATTAGGGATTGACCAGATAGGTTGCATTTTTAATCCAACCGGCTCTGATACCACTTGTTGGTCCCAAGTGGTATAAGGTGATAAGTGGGATTTTGTGCATAAATTATGTGCTTAATTTGGTTATTTTATGATCAATATTTTGCTACACCTTTATAAATCATTTATAATTATTTTTTATCTCCAATTACTTTGATATTGTATTCTTTCTACTTAATTCAGTTAGAATTGGATGATTAAGGATGGTGATTCCTCCCCCCCCAACAATTATGAGATGGAAATTTTAAAGGGGGAGATTAATTCTCATTTAATGGAGAAGAAGTCAACTCTTGGTAAATAAAGAAGATGGAATGGCAGAATTGATGGGAAAGCAAAAGAAAAGGGGCAGTTTTGATTTCTTTGAAGGGAATTTAATTCGCAGATCAAGACAGAAAAAGAGAACGGAGGTTGGGAAGCAAAGAGAGACACGACAGAGGCTTAAAGAGAATGAGGAGAATTACTCTTTGATTATTCCTTCATTTTTCTTGTAATTTAGGGATAATCATGTTTAGAGGCTAAACTCTTATTTTCTAGTCTAAGAAGATGCCGGAACCTTGAATGATTCGATCATTGATTGAGTAGTAGCGTACTTCTATCCTATCTTGATTTCTTTGTTATCTGTTTTATGCTATGCGTAGATTAATTTATTAATTGTGTGAACTTGATCAATTTGCATGCTTAATTATTAGCCGTAGTTAGATTACAAACTATAATCCATAATTGTTATATAATTTTATGATCATAATAACAATAGAGTTCGTAACTCTTGGGATAACAAAGTCTAGATTGTATGAATCGAACATTTCATTTTCATAGTTTAGTTTGCTCTATTATTTTAATTCATTAATGCACCTTGTGAATTAAATCTTGAATACATGTTTTGAGGTTATTCATAGGGTAGATTAATTAGGAGTCGTACTTTCTAATGGCAATCGAAGGTTGGGATGATCCCTCCACCCTAGATTATAAGTATTATAATATGGATCATACTTTCGACTTTGAGAGTTACCAAAACCAACTACATTTTCATGTTGCTCTATCTCATCATCAATCAGGATCCGACAATCATCAGTGGTATGCTCTGTAGTATTGCAAAGTTTGCATGGGGAAGCTTCTAGAGTCTTGACTTTCATCATCTCCATCATGCTGGCAATCTTTTCTAAGACATCATTCTTCGACTCCTCTACAGGCCTCAACATAGCATTACGTATACTAAATTGTTGAGTATTCGTTGTCACATTGGAAATCAGTTCTCATGCAGCTATTGGTATCTTTGCCATCAAACCTCCTCCACTGGCCGCATCAATCATGTTCCGGTCCATGAGGGTAAGTCTCTTATAGAAATATTGTATAAGCAGCTGATCACTAATCTAATGTTGTGGACACGAAGCTAAGGCGTTTAAAATGCTTCCAATATTCATACAGTGTCTCCCCTGACCCTTGTTTAGCACTTGAAATTTCCTTCCTTAGGATCGCCACTCGAGTGGCTGGGAAGTAGTGTTGGAGAAATAGTCTCTTCATCTTATTCCATATGTTAACGTCCTAGGTGGTAAGTAGTACAACCAATCTTTCACAGTGTTCTTTAGTACAGAAGGGAATGCACTTCACTTCACATGGTCTTCAGTAACTCCTGTTGGTTTCATGCTCGAGCAAACGACATGGAACTCCTTGAGGAAAGTATGTGGATTCTCACCTACAAGACCATGAAAAGAAGGTAATAAGTGAATGAGACCAGATTTAAGTTCAAAATTTACATTAGCATTAAGAACATGTATGGTAATGCAAAGAGGTTGACAATTTGTGGTTGGATTTACCACATCTCTCTTAATTTTCTCTCATATTTTCACTATTTGATTCGTAGTTCACTCCTCTTATCTCGCTTTCAGTTTCACTATCGATCTCCCTACTCATTTCTCTTGTCGACGTAAAATCAATTTGTCCACGAGCATGAGTTTTCATCCTAAGTCTCTTTGCTGTATTTTCTACCTTTAGATTGAATATAAGTTGTGCACCTCAATTTGAACGAGTGATCATCCACTACAAGCAGAAACTAAACAGACACTGAAGGGGTAAGTGTTAGTGTAAATGCATGCAGAATTAATTCTGGGCATAAACTGTAACATGAAAAATTCAATAAAATTAACAACTATTCCCCGGAAATGGTGCCATAGATTAAGAGTGGTGTGGTGAATTAACCTTATCAAATTTTGTAAACTTTTCTCCAAAAGGATATAAGTCCCTCGGTTAGTAGGTAGCTTAGAGAGCTTACTGCAAAGATGAGGTTACTGCTTTTAAGCAGTGACCTAAGGACTTAAAAAGAGTTTTAAAGCACAGAGGAAATAAAGACTTTTTCTAAAAGACGTTTAGATGCAAAATGCTTGATAGATAGATATGCAGATAGAGAATAAAATAGAAATCACAGACAAGCAAATATACAGAGGTTCGAGGATGGAATAATCCCTCTACATCCTCTTTACTCCTTCTCGTAGGAGGAAATTTGTTAAAGGTAGTTTGATTTACAAAGACCCAGCTAATACAAACTTTATTTCTAATAAAACTGTCAGCTATTTCCACACAAATAGCTGCACAGTGACGAAAACACAATGACCCATACAGGATCTTTTCTCTTTCAACAAAAGGAACTAATACTTAGTAGGAACAACCTCTTGTAAGAAACTCCTAAAATAATCTATGTAAACTAAAAGTTTTTCTTCAATGGTTGATGGCAGCAAGCTCCTTGAACTTCAGAATACAGAAAGGTAGCTGGCTTGCTGCTTGATAGATTGAATGACTGAAACGAGTAAGCTTGAGAGAGTTTATAATCTTGAAAATAAGCTCGTGAGAAGTATGTTTCAGTAGTCCTTCCAGGTGCACTTAGCTTCCATTTATAGACTTAGAGAAATCTGCCCATTGAACAAGCAGTTTTCCCTGTATTGAGGTGTCTTATTGGGATTGGTTCGTACATAATCTTCTGACATCTTTCATGTTGCGCCTCCTTGCCCTGCACTGTACCTCTCTTACTCTGCAACGCTTTGTACTTTATCCTTTATCTTTCCAGATGGCACATTCTGAGTGGTTTATATTTGAATGTCTCTATCGGCTCTTCAATGTGCACTAACTTTAGTTGTTATTTTGTTGTCGGACGTGGCTAGCTTCCTTTAGCTTACGATGCTTTAAGCTAGCTTCCAGTATTCTTCCATCCTTTAGACGATTCTCTTAACTTGTATTGCAGTAACTTATGCGGAGAGCCGTGACTAATGCAGACTTCTTCTAATATGTAGTATCTTCTATGTCCTCTTCCAGCATCCTTGCCTTAGCTAAAGCATTTACATAACAAAGCCTAAACAGATTGATAAGACCTAACTATTACATGTTTTGTCTCATCAAAATTTTATATAAATTATTCCTATCATACCAGATAATCATAATTAGATCTAGGTTCAAAACTAGATGGACTCGTGGAAAGCTCTCCATAAGCTATTCAATAACTATCTCATATAATAAATTTATAATCCACAATCAAGTGTTCAAATGTCTCTCATTTACTAATAAAGCAGATCAATCGATCTTGCAATGCTTGCACGAGTATAGTATCATCTCATCTATACTTGTAATTTGAAAGAATCTTTAGATTGTCTTTTCTCGATACTTATAATTCATATAAATAACCAAACTAACCATGATGATTGCTATTCTAACCACTAACTAACCACCTAAATAAGGATATACATAAATACAATTAAATGAAGAATATTGACTTTAACTAATATTCTAACACTCTCCTACAATGGAAATGAGAGGTTTACGTATATTGAGACTGTCCCTAAAATTTTTGAATAATACCAAAGGAAGACCTTTTTTAAAAACGTTGGCAATTTGATAACAGGATGGGACATGAAGGACTCATATGTGGCCACGTGCAACTTTCTCTCCAACAAAATGAATATCTATCTCTATATATTTTACACGTTGATGTTGTACGGGATTTTCAGATAGATAAATTACACACACATTATCATAATAAACCAAGATTGCTTTTTGAATCAAACATTGAAGTTCTAACAATAAATTTCTCAACCAACATAACTCAGAAATGACATTTGTGACTCCCCTATATTTGGCCTTTGTACTAGAATGTGAAAATGTAGATTGATGTTTGGCAAACCATAAGGCCAAATTATCATCCTGAAACACATAATATCCCGAAGTCGATCATTGTGTATTCGGATAACTAGCTCAATCAGCATTTGTGTATGATATGAAAGTTGATGTCAAAAAATGATAAAGTTGAAAATCATGATTGAGAGTCCCATGAATGTATCTCATAATACGTTTAAGTATATTCATATGTTCTTCTCGTGGATCGTGCATAAATAGACACACTTGTTGCACTGCGTATGTTATATCAGATTGCATAACTGTAAGGTACTGAAGAGCCTTGACAAGACTGTGATATCGAGATGGATCTGTGTAAGGTTGACTAGAATTGTCACTAAGTTTAGGTTTGGTATCCACTAGAGTTGAAGAACCTTTATAAGAGGACATTCCAGCTCTTTCAATTATGTCATAAAGTATATACTTCAACTTTCTTACTAGAACTTTGGCTCGAAAACACAAAAGTATTGTACGTGCTTTTTTAAAAATATTGAGCTCAGAATTAGTGGAAGAATTTCTTATGTCGGAATAAGACATCATTTTTTTGACCTTCCAAAAAACCTCTTCCACTTTGCGAGCAGTATATAGAAGTTGGGTTTGGTATTTGGATATACAACATACTTGCATTGCAAAAGAAATAGAACACCATTCCGATGGGTGACAACAATACCCAAGAAATAACATAAAGTTCCCAAGTCCTTCATAGAAAATTTCGAACTAAGCATAGAGATAATAGACTTGAGGAAAGTATCGGAGGAAGCTATCAAGATAATATCATCCACACATAACAAAATGTAAGCCATGTCATCACCTTGATGAAAAATAAAGAGGGAGTGATCTGACTTCATGTGAGAGAATCTAAGGCAAGAAACATAGTCTGCAAATCTTTGGTATCAGGCCCAAGGAGCATGTTTACAAAGACTTCTTCAACAAACAAACATGATTCGAAAAGTCCTAGTTCTAAAAACCCAAGGGCTGATGCATGTATACTGTTTCCATAAGTTCTCTATGTAAGAACGCATTTTTCACATCAAGCTGGTGGATGGACCATGCTTTAGAAAGAGACAAACTAAGCATAATTCGTATAGTCGTGAGTTTGACAATCGGACTAAAGGTCTCTCCACAACCAAAGCCAACTTGTTAAGTTTTTCCATCATAGACAAGATGTGCTTTATACCTCTGAAAATAACCATTAGATTTTTCTTTATGGTCAACCAATTAGAATGAATTACACTAACATCAAGTGGATGGGGCACCAACTCCCACATCTTATTATCAATAAGAGCATTACATTTATCAATGATAGCCATCTTCCAATTCAAGGTAATCAAGAGCCAACAGATAATTATGGGGTAGAGGTAATTTAGTAGTGTTTTTTAAATGAAGATTCAACTGTCTTTTTGATTTAAAATTTCATGTTGACTACACATAACTGGATGAGTATTTGGAGGAGGCGTAGGTTGGAAATTTATTGGAGCTTGTTGTTGTTGGGAATTTGTGGGCTGTAGAAAGGGTAGAAGACATGGATCATACAGCAGGTGGCTGGGAGGACTCAGTGATTGGGCGAAAAAACTAAGCTACTGTCTAGTTTGGGTTCTTGTGTTGGGCCGGAGGAGACTAGAGCGGCTGAGTCCAATGTACAATCATATATGGAGTAGGGTTAGAATAAAAAAAAACCCATTGGACTAAGTAGGGGCTAAGTTTAATTTTCAAAAAGAAAACCGAAAGTTTCATTAAATAAAACATCACAACTAATGATGATTTTACGAGATGATAAATCATAACATTTATAACCACAGTGATTTGATGGGTATCCTAGAAAAACACATTGAGTTGAATGTGCTTGAAGTTTATTTATGGTGGTTGAAGGAAAGAAGGGGTAGCACAAACAACCAAACACTTTTAGGTGAGTATATGTTGGCTATTTGTGATATAGGATTTTTAGTGGGCATTGGTAGACTAATTTTTTGCTAGGAAGGATGTTAAGGAGATATGTTGCCATTTGTAACGTATGATGCCAAAATGAATATGGTAGTGAGAAATAGGTGAGTAATGTACACACAATGTTGTTAATGGTTCGAATTTTTCGCTTAGCGTTCCCATTTTGAGAGGATGTATGAGGACAAAAAAGGCGAAACGATAAACCATTTTTTTTGATAAAAATCCCAAAGAGGTTTATTGTCAAATTCCCTCCATTATCACATTGTATGTTTTTTATTTCCCTTTCAAATTGAGTACAAACGAAAGCTCTAAAGGCAAAAAATGTGGAATAAACATCAGATCTTCTAAACAAAGGGAATGTCTATAAAAATTAGAATAATCATCCAACAAAAGCATATAATACCGATGGCCTGAAGAACTCAAAATAGGAAATGTCCAAAGGTCACTTTGAATAATATCAAATGACATTAAAGTGTACGAAATAGAAGCAACAAACGATAACTTAATGTTTTCGTACAGAACAAATGGTAACATTAGAACTAAATCATTTATCACACTTGATTAATTTATTTTGTCTTAGAGAATTAAAAATAGGTGCCCCAGATGTCCCAAACGTTCATGCCAAAGAGTTGGAGAAAAATTTATCCCGGATAGCCAGCAATGCTGGATTGGATGACTAGACTAGTATTTTGAGTGGTGATGGGATAAAGTTATCCCAGGCTCTCACATCTCATTAGACACATCTTCATCTGAATATCCTTCATAGAGAACCCACAAAGATCAAATTCAACAATAACATAGTTATTAGTTGTAAACTTTTTAACAGACACAAGGTTTTTAATTATTTGTTGGGCATAGAGGACATTTTTTAAAGCCAATGGGGGTCATGTGGAGATAATTGTGTATGCCCGAAACCACAAACAGGAATTGAATATTCATTTCCAACAAGAATTCCAGTATTATTGCTCGAATTGAAATAGGACGTGAGACTACCTGATGTAGATGTGTTATGGGATGTGGCACCGGTGTCCATATACCAATTTGTATTGGGCGGATTGCACCCAAGAGTATGCATTGCAGCCTCGATATCCATTAGTGAAGATGGGTCAGCTGCTGAGTATGCATGGTAAGGTTTGGGTCCAAGAATACTAGACAACTGCCTTGGTGGATTAAAATTGGATTTTGTCCAATTTAGAGGAGTATAAGTGTTGGGATTTCGATGTTTAGATTTTGATGAGACAAATATATATGTAATAGGAAGTTTTGTGTACCCCATTTTTCACAATGTTTAAGTGAATATATAGACTAGGTTTGAGTCTAGTTTTAAGTGCTGGAAGATGGAGGCTTTACAAGGATAAAGCTGCATCTAAGCCTTTCAGAAAAGAAACTGCTGTAAGAAGGCAGATACAGCATCGCTGTAAGAAGACGGAACTTCACTGCAGCTAAGTAAGAAAGAACGGCGTGCAGCATCACTGCAAGTAAAAGATGTAGGAGTACTGCAAAAAACAAGATACAGCAGTACTGCAAGAAGATACTGCAACCAGGTCTTAGTTACAGGGCACTACAAGAAATCATCGCTGCATGAAGACCTAGGATACAGCGCAAAGCTTACAGTTCAGATAAGTCAATTAGCGCCAATTACAACAAAAAGTATCCTGCAATCCTAGGAAGTCTTAGGATGTATACTATAAGCCTAGCTTTTGTATAAACATCTTTTTATGATATGAGAATCTTTTATGGTCAAATTTTTGCATTTTATATATTTGTTATATATGTTATTGCAATTGTCCAATTAATTTATATTGTAGATAACATGGTGTGTGGTGCCACACAGAAGATCATGTTATCAGTTCCTTATAAATTATAAATGGTAGCTCACAATCGAGATAATTTTGGACAAATTATCGGAATGGTTGTAGTGTAATTTGGTATTAATCTGTCTTGATTATAAAATTACACTAGTACATTTTGTATGTATTGAGCAGGACCAATTGAGGTTGTTTTATTTGTACTGACTACATAAATAGAACAAGACCTCTATTATTATGGATGTGCGTCCTCTTAATCATTGTATGATAACGGGCATGTATACTCGATATATGTTTCTTTAATTTACCAATGGGTGAGATTTATTTATTAAATAAATAAGCTTGGTAAATTAGGATACAATATTGTTTATATGGTGTGCTGTTGATTATATAATGAAACCGTGTCCTAATTATTTAGGATGATGATGTCCCCTTGAGGAGTTCATAAGGATTATCATGTAAACCCTGCAGGTGGATTTATTCCGGCATGATAATAAAGTTGAGTGGTACTACTCTTGGAATTAAATGTTAATTAATTGAATTGTCAGTAATTCATTTAATTAATGGACATTCGATATCTTAAACGTGGGGAGATAAACGCGCACATAATAAATAGGAGCCATATCTAATATGGATAAGGGACGGTAGTTCAATAATATATTTTTTGTGGATTGAGATATTATTGATAGGCTTAAGAAGTATATTCAGATTAAATTTAGGACTCCTAAGCCTATTAGGAGACCGATTTCTAATCCTCCTCAAGGTCCCTGTTGTAGCCTATAAATAAGCCTCAAGTTAGCCGTTTCTAGATACTGACACACAGATACACAGACATAAAAAATCTGAGATACGTATTTAGAAAAGGACGGTTGAAAGTCTCGATAGTTCGTTGCCCACACAACGTTCGAGATAAAGACGAGGAATACAGCAGAAGATCGTGAGGTCCAGGCTTCATCGATTCCTCGATCTACAGTTCTGATCTTAGAACTAATTTCGGTGCAAAAGGATTCATTTTCCGCTGCGCGTTAATCATTTTTGCATGGACCCCGAATCAGATAATCGTATAGGGTCGACGATCCGGCAGTTCCTACATCATCAAGAGGAGCTCAGGGAAAGTTGTACCTGAACCTGAATCCTCTTCCTCGGATGATGACGCACCCTTGGTTAGAAGGGCCCCTACGCAGCAAGAAGAAGACTACTGCAGCTGCTGATTCCCAACTCTCTACAGCAAGCTTGGCTGTAGTTGCTGTTGAGGATGAGTCTCATCAGCCCCGGGATCAAGAAGGAGCTCTTGATGCCCAACTCTCTACACCTTCTGAAGTGGTAGAAAACCTTGGGGATGAGACACATCTGCTTCAGGAGCACATCAGCTCCGGGTCAAGCCAACTGAAGAAGCTCGTCTACAAACAAAAGCTTCAGTGCTTGATTCTACCCTCCCAGCGGCTAGAAATATGGAGCTGCAATACAATCTCTGGAGAGAAATGCGGCTGGCTAAGGGGAAAATCTTATTGAAATGGAAGGATTTCCTCACAGTCGAGTAAGCAATCCTGGAGTGGGCCAAAACAGAAGATATTCTGGCACTCCTGCAACCTGAGTATGCAGCAAGAGTTCAAGAACTTGGTGAAAGCAGTGCTGCTCAGGGAACAAAGGACAAAGAGAAGGAAAAAGCTCTTGCAGAATCCGACTCTGCAGAGCTGCCAATAAGAGCAGCATTGGAGGATGTGCAGGTCTTCCTGGTCCCGGCTGCGGAGGCTGTACGAAGGGGCGATGACGTCGCTTTTGCTCAAGAGCAAATTGACACCCTGGGAGTGGAGCAAGCTGAGGAAGCTATGCTGCAACAGGTGCTGCAACGAAGTGTAACAGAAACCAGGATACAGCACACTCCTAGGAGGATGCAGGGAGAAGGAAGTTCAAGCCAACACCATGTGAATTCCCCTGCATACAAGCAAGTAGTTGAGGGCCTCTCCAACATTATCTCGCTGGATCCTTTGGAGGGGGAGAAATCTCAACTGTTGGACTATGGCGATTCCCCTGTTCACATGAATGTTGCTGATGCAGACTCACAAAGGGAACCGTTAGCCATCATTCAGGGAGTAATCTCTGATCTTGCTGAAGACGCTGATGACACAACCACAGAGGAAGTTGCAAAGGTTGGACTCCCTGTACTGACGGAGACAGCAGTACAGCAAGCGACCACCCAAGAAAAAGCTGTTGAGGAGACAAGAAGGGTGGAAGCTGAGATTCTTGCAGCAATGGAGCGTACAGTGCTGAATGCTATGGACGCTGCAAGAAACCAACCAGAGCCGCAAGAACCTATTCTTACAGTAGAACCTGTCCAAGCTACAGGACCGGTCGAGGAGACGGGATCCTTGGAGAAGACCTCAGGAGAGGATGTTGTTCTGATAACACTCCCTAAGGGTGAGAAGACCTCTGCTGGGGAGGCTGTTCGGACAGTACCCACGGAGGATGCTGAAGAAGTAGCTGAGATAACCCCTGTGCAGCTAGACACCTCAAGAGGAGGTTAACGTTGTAGCTGCTGCATGTTCTCAAGAACCTTCCAAGGTTACAGCAGCAGAGATTACTGAGGACGCTGAGGTTACTGACGCCGAATTTGCCAGGATGATGAGGAGACGCAAGATAGCTGTTCATGGGCCGAAAGCTGGTGGACTAGAACCTGTTGAAGTTTCATCCGGCGAAGAGGAGGCAGAAGAAGAAGAGCACCTATCCTCGAGTTCTCCAGACTCTCTTTTAAACAACAAGGAGGATGAGGTTACTGCTGAGGTTTCAAGGCAGGATGCAGCTCCGATTATTCAAGCTGTTATACCATTCGCTGCATCCACTACTGCTTCAACAAGAAGGAATTCGGGGCTGACTCCTGATGAATCGATCAATCGAGTTAAAGCCGCTGTTAGACATCTGGTGCACACTCTCCAGGAGCACGAGTCTACCATGCACAACAGTCTCAGGGTCGCCGTCCAATTCCATACTGAAACCATGACGGGTTTCAAGAAGAACCTTAAAGCCCTGCTTGGGATGATCAAGAGGACGCTCAATGATCACTCCACAGGCTCTACATGGAACGGGTCAGGATGGAGGGAGAGTTGAAGGTTGAAGCTGCACAGACTCGCCAGGAGATCAGGCTGTGCAAGCGCCATGCTGAAAATGCCTCTGACAGGCTGAACACTAACTCCCTCACCCTTGAAACACTTCTGGATCGCACATCTGATCAATCCAAACGAGCTAATTGTCGGAGAACTGAGGGATATCATGTACCGTGCATTTCTTCAGTATACAGAAGTCTCTAAAGATGCCCCCTAACCGAACCGAAGACCACGTTCCAAGGTGGCCCCAGCTGCCCCTGCTCAGCCCCCGACTTTTGATGATGCCAAAAAGGGGGAAGGAGTTGAAGATAGATACAGGAGCTTAGAGGGATCTGAAGAAGAAGAAGATGATGACCAGCAACCTCTCAGCAGGAGGAGAAAGAGGTCTGGATCATCTGCTGCTGCTGACATCCCATCTCCTAAGTGCTGGAGAAGAGATGATGAAGGAGGAGTTGGTGCTGCAAGAAGATCAGCAGCAGGCGCTGCACCCAGCAAAGCTGCAAGCAAAGATGCAGGACCTCCCTCTCATCATCATACAAAGAGAGGGAATGAGAGCCAGCAGCAAGGCTCAAGGAAGAGGATGAGCGGGGACGAGTCTGAGAGTCAAAGGCGTCAAAGAGAAGAACAAGATCCATATGCCTGGATTCAAAGACTCGGTGTAATTGGTGAGAGGAGAATTTTTCCCAAGGACTTCTACCAATATCCTCCTCAAGAAATCCCTCGCCTTGACACTGAAAACATTTCTGCTGAAGTTTTCGTTCTGATGGATCAAAGGCCTAAAGGAGAAAATATAGCTTGGAGATTTGATATCTTCAAGGAAATCAGACTGTCTACTGACAGGAATCTATCATTTGAGGAGATCACCTTGTACAAACGGTCAGAATACCTCAGGAACTTCAGAACTCTATGCAAAAAAGACAAATTCAGCAGATATCATACTTGCAAGACTGCATTGAAGAGATATGAGTAGCTCGCTAGGGAAGGAGAACTTAAAGTTCAGAGATTCTATATCAACCTAGTGAAGCATGGCAAGATCGTGCCCTATTGTGAGGACTTCTGGCTCAGGTGGATTCAAATTCCAGTATTTATGCAAAAGCTAGATGAGTCCTATCAAGAGTCCATCAGGAACTGGTGGAAGGGATCAAGAGGAAAAGAAGGCCTTGAAAAGTTTACTGAAAGCAGACCTGAAGAATCGTCTACAAAAATGTCCCTGCTGTAATATATGCCTTGTAAAATTTTCGTTAATGAAGAAATTTTCATTTCATTTCTGTTCAAAGTTCAATCCTTATGAACTTATACATACTGTTTACGTTTTTCCTGATGTTTAGTGATAAAAGAATAGCATGATGCATCTCTGATGAATCCAGAGTTTATATTTGTTATATGAAAGTTGTTCAAGCATGTAACCCTGAACTTATGATATTCTGTAAAGTAAAAATCTTTCTTCATGAACGAAATAATGTAAAGGTTTTGTCATCATAAAAAATGGGGAAATTGTTGGGATTTCAATGTTTAGATTTTGATGAGACAAAACATATATGTAATAGGAAGTTTTGTGTACCCCATTTTTCACAATGTTTAAGTGAATATATAGACTAGGTTTGAGTCTAGTTTTAAGTGCTGGAAGATGGAGGCTTTACAAGGATAAAGTTGCATCTAAGCCTTTCAGAAAAGAAACTGTTGTAAGAAGGCAGATACAACATCGCTGTAAGAAGACAGAACTTCACTGCTGCTAAGTAAGAAAGAACGACGTACAACATCGCTGCAAGAAAAAGATGTAGGAGTACTGTAAGAAATAAGATACAGCAGTACTACCAGAAGATACTACAACCAGGTCTTAGTTATAGCGGCACTGTAAGAAAGCATCGCTGCATGAAGACCTAGGATACAGCGTAAAGCTTACAGTTCAGATAAGTCAATCAGCGCCAATTACAACAAGAAGTATCCTGCAATCCTATGAAGGATAAATGCAGTACGAGGAACGAAGATTCAAGCAAGAATAAATAGAACCATTCCAGAGAAGGTCAAAGTTGCAAACACGGAGCCAATATAAAGATGCCACGTGGACTGATGCGCTGCAGAAAGCTGCTAGCCTTAACTACCGCATTAAATGCTCCAAAAGAGAAAGTCAAGTCGCATTAAATGCGAACCATACCTTTGATCAGACTATTTCAAATTCAAAAGAGAGATATCTTCTTCAACGGATATCTTCTCCTACAAGTATAAATAGAGAAAAAGCAACACTGAAGCTGACTACTGATTAACTGAAGCATCTACGCTAAAACTCTCAAGTTTACAAGATTCAAACATTCAAGTTTCCAACAATTTCAGTCACTCAACCTCTGTGAAGTGAAGCAAGCTCAGTGCTGAAAGATCCATCAACGGATTCAGAAGCTCACTTTACCACACCAGTTGAAGAACTCGTTTATATTCTTTTAACCTTGTTGCTGTGTGCTTAGGTTGTTTTAGAGGTGTCGAGCAGTTGATAGGAGAAATCCTTACTATTTGTATAGTTGTCTAGAGTTAGACAGCTTCCCTGTGTGGGAGTGTAGAACCCTGTGTGGGTTAGTCTTTGAAGTTTGCAGTTGTTGTGTGTACGCTGGACTTCAGTAGGTTGTTGCTTTGTAAAGTTAATAGATTGTTAGGAGAGTCCTGTAATTCAATCTTGCTTAACAAAGTTCCTACTTGAGGAGCAGAATAGTGGACGTAGAAAGATTATACCACCTTCGAACCACTATAAGCCATACGTGTTTATTACTTTATTTATCTGTGCTTTTTATCTTCTGTTCACTACAAGAAATTTTGCATACATCAACGTCCATTTAACAACGCTTTTCATGAATTTGTGTTGTCTTTTGGAATTTACAACGCTTTTTCTGAAAAGCGTTGTCTTTTTTAAAAAAATTCGCCATACGACAACGTAAAAAATGGAAATGACAACACTTTTTTAGTGGGGTTGTTAAATGACAACACTTTTGTGCAACGTTTTTTGATGCGTTGTCGTATAGCCAATTTTTTTCTCAAAACGACAACCCTTTATGCAACGCTTTTTGGCATTGTCGTTTCTTAGTACTTTTTTTACAATTTTACAACCCTTTATGCAACACTTTTTGACGTTGTCGTTTCTTAGTACTTTTTTTACAATTTTACAACCCTTTATGCAATGCTTTTTGGCGTTGTCGTTTCTTAGTACTTTTTTTTACAATTTTACAACCCATTAATTATAAAATAATTGTTTTTTAATTAACTTAAATTTAATTAATTTATAGTGTTATCTTGTATTACATTATTTGCATTAATATTAACTTATATGAACAAACTCATAATTTTAGAAAATAGTTTTTTTATAAAATACTATTTTGAATTAATTAAGAAATTAACTACACCTAATTAAGTATTACTCTCACCCTTTGAAATAATAATACAAAATTGGTATATTATTTTAAAACATAATTCGAAAATTGTGTTTTATAATTCATAATTCATAAATTACGAATGTTTTTCTTAAAAAAAGATAAAGATAAAATTATTGTGTTTTAAAATTAATACAGAAAACATAAAAAAAAGATATATATATATATATATATATCATATCAATTAATTAAGAATATATAAAAAATTTAATTATACAACAATAAAAAAAATATACATTTATTTATTTGAAAAATACAAAAAATTGTATTACATAATAATATAAAAATTATATATTATTATTTTAGAAAATAAAGATAAAATGAGTTTGGTTTTAATTTGAACCACAAATTATTTTACAATAAAAAAAAACAATACATATATTAATTTGAAAATTATAAAAATTTGTATTACATAATAATATAAAAATTATATATTATTATTTTAGAAAATAAATATAAATGAGTTTGGTTTTAAAATTAATACCAAAAACATAAATTATTTTATAAAATTATTTTATGAAATAAAAAAAGATATAAAAATGATTAATTAAAAGAATAATATGAAAAAAAAACTTAAATATATTAATTGAACCATACACTATTTTTCAAAATAAAAAAACATGCATATATTATTTGGTCAATACAAATTTTTTTATATAATAATACAAAAATTATATATTATTTTAATGAAATTAAAGTTGAAAAGTTTAATTATTTTATGATGTTATTTTATATTATTTGCATTAATATTATTATATATATATGAACAAACTCATAATTTTAAAAAATTAATATGTTTATATTATATATTAAAAATATGCACTAGTATATTTTATAATTGTCTTAAAATGAAATTAGATTAAATGTTATTAAATATATTAATTAGTCATTAATCTTCCAATTATATATTAATTAGTCATTAATTATATATATATATATATAATTAGTTAATAAAAAAAATACATATAGAATATAAACACATAAAGCACTAGTAGCCTAGTGGTTCACCTTCCAAGAAACGTCACGAGTTTGAATTTCAAACAACGCACAATTATTTCTGATGATGTGCCAATGACATGTTCGATTTTGATGATGTGGAAGATGATGTGGCGATGACGTATCACTTTTTTGATGACGTGTCAGATACGACAACGTTTTTTAAGCGTTGTAAAATAGTTCCAGAAAATAAGAAAAGACAACGTTTTTTGGTGCATTGTCGAACGGCGAGAACTTTTAACAACACTCGATACGACAACGCATAAAAAACAGCTATGACAACGGGGAAAAACCGTTGTCGTATCCAAAAATTCTTGTAGTGGTTTCCTATATATCTTATAACCATAAAACGTTTTTGAAAGAAGCATATTGAGAAAATCAGTCTCGTGTTATAAGTTTTGAAAGAAGCATATTGAGAAAATCAGTCTTGTGTTATAACTTATAAGTTATATTTTTCCGCTATGTATAAAACTCCAAGTTACAGCATGCAGCACTGTATTCTAGTGTTGTAAGCAGTAACAGTCTGACGCAAGTAACTTGCAGAACAGAAAGATTTTTCAAAGATTTGCAAAATCGACCAAGGTTCATTCACCCCCTCTGAACCTCGCACACCACTTGAGACCAACAATAAGGATACGGGAAAGGTGGTATGGCCCAAGGTCAATTCCATCCTGACGATGTTGTGCACCAGCACCGCTATTCTAAAGAGTACACCCATAGTGGAGGTAGGCTGGAGGAGGGCGATCCACCACCGCGACCTCCTAAATTTTGACCATGGCCGCCTACTCTCCCACTTTGCCAACCACAAGAATTGTTACCCCAAGTTTTTCCTTTATTTTGATTTTGGCCTTATCCACCATTGTTATAAGCTTTGGAGGATGAGTTGTTGGAAAGAATTTCTGACTCAATGTTATAACGAGTAACCATGGCCGCACCAGTGTAGAAGCTTTCTTATTCAACACGGTCTCTTCAAGAGTGACCATTGACCGAGCTTGATAAAAAGAAGATGGTGGATTACTTTGACGAATCAACGTCGCAGCTCCATTGTAGGCTTCAGTTTGGGTTGTCATCAATTAAAGAACCAAGCGTTCATTAGTGACTGGTGCCCCAACATTTTTGAGTTGATCGGATACTTCTTTGAGGAGTTAGCAATAAACTACGCCATAAGGAAATCCTCCATGATCGTGTGAAAAAAATCTTGCTCAAGAATGACGGCTCGTGAATTGTAATTATCCTAGAATATATCACGAAATCTATTCCAAGCTTTCATGGCTGTACAATTTGGTTTGAGAATGGTGTGAATGAGATCGATGGAAATCATGGCCTAAATCCACCCAAGCACTATAGCATCTGGAGTATCTCATAACTCAATCTCATCATTTGTAGTAGGCACCTTCTTTTTGCCTGTTTTTTTAGGGACGATGTGATGAATAACTAGATGTGATTTAGCGTGAACCTTAAATAATACGTCATGTAACATATTGAACATTCTTCAATCGGAGAGTAATGGAAATGTAATTTTTTTACATTAGAAACGGTAAAAACCGAGTGAAATGATGATTTGAAGGAGGTCATGTTTGTTAAAGACATAGTAGGGTGGGCCATATCTAGAGATGTAGCAACAGAATAGAAGAGAAAGATTTGGAAATAATTGCCTTAATCTCGTGATATCATAAAAGAATCCGTTTGATTGTCTTTTCTCAATACTTACAATTCATATAAAATAGTCAAACTACCATCATGATAGCTAATCTAACCACTAACTAAGCACCTAAATAAGGATATACATAAATACAATTAAATGGAGAATATTGACTTTGACTAATATTCTAACGTAATTGAAAAAGAAAACTCTACAAATTTAAGTGCATTTCATAACATTATTTACTTACACTTGACCTTTTATCTAACTTCGATCAGTATTGCTGGAGAGATTGCTCACAAATATTAAATTACAAAAAATTAAAGAATGATATGACTAATCAATAATTACGGTATAATTTATGAATATATATATATATATATATATGAGTATCTAATGAAACTAGCCATTACACAATGCACAATCTAATCACAGAGCCAAAAACAAAAAAGTTGATTAAAATTTAAGAAACAAATAATAGAAAAGATGTTATTTTTCATTATCTCCCAATATGTATAAGAAACAAAAAGATTATTAGCAGATCTTGTATAAAAAATGTTTCTTACCTAATAGGTATAAATGGTAGTCATCTACCTCATATAGTATTTTAGAGAGAAAATTTCTCAACTCTTTAGTTGTAGTTTTTGTTGTCTTTAAAATTTGTTAATTCTCTGTATTAATTTGTAAAATAAGACTAAAAATTTGAGACAAGTAATTGTATCTTACCAATTTAAAGATATCCCATTTATATATTTTTTTATAACAAAAAAAAAAAAGTAAACTGAAATAAGAACTCTACCACTAATTCTATTAACTAGATCTTTAAACAATATATTGTTCCATCTATAGTTTCACTTTATCATGAACCAAATTGACATTCAAAAAACAAAAAAAAAATGTTTCTGAACTGTTATTAAACCATTTTATTATTAATAATTCTCCAAGCAAAGAAACCTATTTTCTAATGGATTATATTCCGATGTACTTGAGTTCTCTTCCAAATTCATCCTCGATTTGATGTAAATAGTAAAGAGTTTTATGCACTTATTTATGTTATTATTCATTGAATCAAATTACTTGATCGATTATTAGCATTAACTTTTTATTCTCAAACTATTTTAGAAGAAATTCCAAACATAAAAGTTTTGCTTATAGATGAGTCTATTCTCATTTAGGCATTTCATCAAACAGTTAGACTACAATTATTCAATGTAAAAAAAAGATGTATATTTGAAACATGACGTTAGGGCTGTAAAAGAATAAGAATTTTTTGATTCGATTCGAGATTCGATTTGAAATTATTCGATTCGTATTCGAAAAATTCGAATTCGAATAAGAATTTTTTTTAATATTAGAATTATTTTCGAATATGAATAAGAATACTGGTGTATTCGATTCGATTCGAAATATTTAAATATACATATATATACATATTTATATATATATACTTATTTCTTTATTTTAATTTATTTCATATATCCAATTATTTCATCATTTAGTAGGTTTTCTAATGGAATATCATTATTATTTTCACGAATCGGATCGAATATTTAAAAAATTGTGTAAAAATTTCGAATCTCGAATCGAATATTTTAGTATTCGAACTCGAATCGAATCGAATAAGAATCTAAAATTAGTATTCGAACTCGAATCGAATCGAATAAGAATCCAAAATTAGTATTCGAACTCAAATCGAATACGAATTCGAATAGTGTTCAAAATTTTCGAATTCGAATAAAATTTGTCAATATTCGATTCGGTTCGATACGTTTACAACCCTACATGACGTCTTTCAACATAGAGATCTCCAAATTTCTTGAAGAGTAGAATCATCGGAATGGAACAACAATAATTTAGCATGTCATTTTACATATAAGATCTAATCCTTCACAATGTAATAGAAAATTAAAGTACCCCATTTTTCACAATATTTAAGTGAAGTATAAACTAGTGTTGAGTCTGTAAGTTTATAAAGTTGAAGAATGGAGGATTTTGAAAAAGGCTTATATGCAGCATGCAAAGAAAACTCTGTAAGAAAAGCTCAATGAATGAATTGTAAGAATAACATATAGTACGACTATAATTAAGAGTTGTATACAGTAGTGCTGTAAGTTAAGGATACAACATAAAGATGAAGGATACAGAAGAGTACTTAAGACTGTTGTATATGGGTGTTTAGAAATTCTTTGTGGGTTTGCCTTTAAAACTTACAGCAACTGTGTGTAGGCTTGATGGAATCGAGGGATCACTAATCCTATGTATTTCTGATTTGGGGTCTATGCAAAATAAAACAAGTACAGCGGAGAAAATTAGTTATACCTTTTGCAGCGAAGATTGGGGTGAAATGGGTCTGAAGATGAAACATTAACCTCTCGATCTTCTGTTGTATTCCTTACCTTTTTCTTGAACGTTGTGTGGTCAACGAACATTCAAAAATTACAATCGCCCTATAGAAATCGTACGTAAGATTTTCATGTATATAGAAGTGGCTGACTTAAGGCTTATTTATAGGCTACAACAGGAACTTAAAAGAGAATTAGGGTTAGGTCTCCTGATGTGGTTAGATGTCCCATGTTCGGCCCGAACACACTGTTTAACTATACCAATAATAATTCGGACCACTAAGGAGTTATTATTGAACTACTAACACAATCTCATATTAAAAATGGGTTCCTACTTATTATGAGCACGTTTATCTCTCCACATTTAAGATATCGAATGTCTGTTAATTAAATGAATTACTAATAACTCAATCAATTAACATCTAATTCCAAGAGTAGTACTATTCAACTTTATTATCATGTTGGAATAAATCCACCTGCAGGGTTTACATAATAATCCTTATAAGCTCCTCAGGAGACATCATCATCCTAAATAATTAGGACACAAATTCCTTTTATAATCAACTACACACCATATAAACAACATTGTATCTCAATTCACCGAGCTTATTGATTTAATGAATAAATCTCACCTATTGGCATATTAAAAAAACAAATATTGAGTACACGTGTCTATTGTTATATAAGAATTAAGAGGACGCACATCCATAATAACAGGTGATTTGTCAAAATAGACTAATACCAAATTACACTACAATCATTCCGATGATTTGTCCAAATCCATCTTTATTGTGAGCTACTATATATAATATATAAGGAGCTAATAACATGATCTTCTGTGTGGCACCACACACCATGTTATCTACAATATAAATTAATTGGACAATTGTATTAACATCTATAACAAATATAAAATGCAAACATTTGACCAAAATGATTCTCATTTCAAAATTAGATGTTCATACAAAAGCTAGGCTTATAGTATACATTCCAACAAGGCTGAGTTCTATTAGGTGATAACTTGTTAGGTTGATAGATTATTAGGCTGTAACATGTAAATCAATCTTACTTAACAAAGTTCCTACTCGAGAAAGCAATAGACTGAACATAGAAGGATTACACTATCTTCGAACCACTATAAGTCCTTAAGTGTTTAATCGTTTTATATCTGTTGTATACTGGATGTTTAATTAAGTTATCATACAGCATAAAAGGTTTTATAAGAAAGCATATTCAAGAAAATAAACCATTTGTCTAAATACTTTTCGCTGCAAGAACTTTAGGATAAGCAGACAGTACTACTTCATAGTGTTGTAAGATAGTCCATTTCTTGTACTGCAAGTTCAAGTATTTACAGTATAGCTTGTTCGAAAGATTTTCTAAAATCGACAGAGATTCATTCACCCCCCTCTGAACTTCCAAGACCACTTGGGACCAACAAGTGGTATTAGAGTGAGTTGGATTAAGAACCAACTTATCTGATCACCTACCCAGATCCTACCTTATGTTCGTTACCTTCTTTATGTTTTTCTTAAAACTTCATACTTTTAGCATATCATGGACACTTCTAATCATAAACTTCCAATGTTTTCTATAGAAGAATATGATGACTAGAAGATTAGAATGTAGACACATCTCTCTGCTATGAACGACAAAATGCAGATAATAATCACCGAAGGTTCAATCATTCCTACAAAAGTAAACCCAATACTCGGAAGAGAAATGGAGAAAAGAGTACCTCCACCACCAAACTTCTTAGTTAAGCCAAGACAGAAATGGAACAATGAAGACAGGAAGAGAGCCAACCTGGATAACGTGGCTAAGAATGCCCTATTTATTATCTTGGATAAAGAAACTTTCAGCAAAGTCAAAACTTACAGAACGTCTAAGGAAATTAGGGAAAAGTTGGAGCAAATCTGTGAGGGAACACAGTTAACAAAGGATAACAAAATCTCTAATGTTACACAACCATTTGAGCTCTTCGAAATGAAGATTGAGGAAATGCTGGAACAGCTGGATTTAATGTTCACATCAATAGTAAACAAACTAGAGGCTTTTGGAAAGCACTACACCTAAAAGGAGAAGAATATGAAAGTGCTTAAAGCTCTACCAACAGAGTGGGACATCAAGACCACTGTCATGAGAGTCTCAATGGAGTTGAAGTCCATGAGCATCTTTGACTTGTTCTAAAACCTTAAGGCTTTCGAATAAGGCATCAATCGAAGAAAGAAAGAGGCTGAAGACTCAAGCTTAAAAGTTACTGCAATGACAGTAAGAAACTTCAAAGACACAACAACCGCAAGTTGTAGTAAACAATCAAAGCTGTCAACTGAAGATGCAGAAGAAGACATGACCTTACTTCTAAAAAAATTCAAAAGGTTCATTAAGAACAATAAGAGAAGTGACTTCAGAAGAAACCAATCTACACCACAGGTTTCAACCTCTCCTCAATCGAATACAATTACTTTCGATCTATGCTATAATTTTAGGAAACCCAGACACTATGCAAGAAACTATCCATACCCTAAAGTGAACAAATATCTTGAAGGAGAAAGAGATTAGAGGACAGAGAAAAGGAGAAATGATAAGCAAAAACTCAAAGCACTCATTGGAGAAATAGAAAAAACCAAGGATACAATAGTACCCGAGGAAGTACTGAAAGAACAAGAATCTTTTGACAGTGACAGTGATACCTCAACCTCAGATGAAAAGGCACTGATTTGCCTAATGGCAAAAGATTGTGAGACAGTGGAGATGATAAGGTAATCTACCAACCTCAACCCTCACCTGAAGATGAAAAGTTAAACATGATCCAATCTCTCAAGCAAATCATGAGTGACTTCGAACATATAAACTCAACACATGAGGAGCTAATAAATGAAAATGAGATATAGAGGAGTAAAAAACAAAGATATGGCAGAAATGCTAACAGCATATAAGTTTGATAGTTCAATTTGCTGGTCACTAAGCTAGAAAATGAGAAGGGTAGCCTCCAAAAAAAATGAATCTTCAGAAAATCTGCTAAAGAGGCAAGAGACTATATGTTGATGGCCAAAATTCCGTTTGAGAAATCTGGTTTAGGATATAACGGTCAAACTTCTGATAATACAGCAAGTTCATCCAAAGTTGTCAAGTTTGTTCAAGCTGAGACCTCAATGGCTAATTAGTTGCTTGGTAACTATGAAAAAAACTTGAACAAACTACAATAGTGGAAAAGGGTAAAAAACCTCTGTGCTCAACTACAGGAAGTAAGCATGTATATAAAAGTTGGCTGCAGCAGAACCAATCTGCTGTAAGTAATAAAAAAATATAGCAACCCATCAAGTTGCAGCATAAAAGCTTCTATTCCACCAATAATAAGACCTTAATGTCTAAACCTAAAGAAGTATAAAGTCTAGGGAATGATGGAGGAAGACCACGCTATAATAGTGTTGGTAACACAAAGAAAGTTTCTGCACTCATACCTTACGAGCAGCATCTTAACAGAACTGCCTATAGAATGAGAACCAACTATACTTACAATAAAGTAATTACTATCAAGAAAGTTTAAATTCTAAAAGAAATTAACCTCAAAGGACCCGTACAAGTATGGGTACGTAAATCTGTCTAAACTATCTACAGGTATTATTACTAAGTTGCAGTAGTGAAGTATGATATATTGATAGTGGCTGCTCAAGACACATAACCGGCAATAAATAATCATTAAAGGACTTTCAACCGTGCAAAGGACCCAAAGTTATCTTTGGAGATGACTCCGAAGGAAACACAAAAGGTACTGGAAGCTTTATCAAAGAAATTATCCATATCAAATAAATATTTTATGTGAAAGGGCTCAAATACAACCTTTTGAGCATTAGTCAATTTTGTGACAAAGGATGTGGAGTTCAAACTCAATAAATGTCTAATCAAGGATAACAAATCAAGTGAAGTTAAGCTTATTGGAACAAGAAAAGGAAACATCTACATTGCAGACTGGAATTTCTCTCTACATCCAACATGCTTTATTATTAAAAGTCCACCAGAGTTAAGCTGGTTATGGCACAAAAGACTATCACATCTGAACTTTAAGACTATCAACAAGCTGGCAAGAAAAGGCTCGGTAAGAGGATTGTCAGACCTAGACTTCAAGAAAGAGAATGTTTGTAGAGCATGTCAAAAGGCAAGCAAGTGAGAAGCTCATTTAAAGACAAGTTATAGAAAATCAGAAATCAGAAATACAAAGCAAACTGTCTGATCTTTTGAAGAAGATACACATGGACAATCTTTCTAGCCAAGAAATCAGAAATACAAAGCAGTCGTCTGATCTCATGAAGAAGATACAGAATGAGAAAAGCTTGAGCATTATAAAGATAAGGTCTAATAGAGGAATTGAGAGGATGAGAATCAGATGTATGGTAGCGTATATGACAGCATAGTCTTTTAGTATAAATGGGAGATTGTTAGCATGTATTCTATAAACCTAACTTTTGTATGAACATCTATTTTGATATGAGAATCTCTTATGGTCAAATGTTTGCATTTTATATTTGTTATATATGTTATTGCAATTGTCCAATTAATTTATATTGTCAATAACATGGTGTATGGTGCCATATAGAAGATCATGTTATCAGTTCCTTATAGATTATATATGGTAGCTCACAACCAAGATAATTTTGGACAAATTATCGGAATGGTTATAGTGTAATTTGGTATTAGTCTATCTTGATTATAAAATTACACTAGTATATTTTGTATGTATTGAGCATGATCAATTGAGGTTGTTCGATTTATACTAACTATATAATAAAACATGACCTCTGTTATTATGGATGTGCGTCCTCTTAATCATTGTATAATAACAGACATGTATACTTGATATATGTCTTTAATTTACCAATTGTGAGATTTATTCATTAAATCAATAAGCTCGATAATTGGGATGCAATGTAGTTTATATGGTGTGTTGTTGATTATAAAATGAAAATGTGTCCTAATTATTTAGGATAATGATGTCTCCTTAAGGAGCTCATAAAGATTATCATGTAAACCCTACAGGTGGATTTATTCCGACATGATAATAAAATTGAGTGCTACTACTCTTAGAATTAGATATTAATTAATTAAGTTGTCAGTAATTCATTTAATTAATAGACATTCGATATCTTAAATATGGGGAGATAAATGTGCACATAATAAATAGGAGCCCATATTTAATATGGATTTAGGATGGTAGTTCAATAATAACTCCTTAGTGGATCGAGTTATTATTGATGGGCTTAAGAAGTGTGTTCAGGTCGAACTAGGACTCCTAAGCCCATCAGGAGACCTAATCCTAATACTCTTCTAGGTCCTTGTTGTAGCCTATAAATAAGCCTTAAATCAGCCGCTTCTAAATACACGAAAATCTCATAAAATGATTTTAGTAGAAGACGGCTGTTATTCTCAAAGGATTGTTGCCCACACAACATTCAAGAAAAAGTGAGGAATATAGCAGAAGATTGGAGAAGTCCAGGCTTTATCGATAGTTCGGCAATTCTGACCTTAGAACTGGTTCATCTTCACCTATTACGGTGAAAGATATGATTCATTTTCCACTGTATATTAATCATATCTTGCATGGATCCCAAATCAGATATTTATATAGGGTTAGCGATCTGATAATTCCAACAATTGGTATCAGAGTCGTTGTTGGTCTCAAGTGGTGTTCGAGGTTCAGAGGTAAGGTGAATGAACCTTGGTCGATTTTGTAAATTTCTTGAAAAACTTACTGTGCTGCAAATTACTTGAACTTCCAGTGCTAGGCAGTTACTGCTTACAGCATTAGGATGCAGTTCTGCACGCTGTAACTAGAGTTTATACGCAGCGAAAAAATATGTTTTATAACATAAGACTGGATTTCTCAAATATGATCCTTTTCAAAATGTTTTATGCTTATGATAGAGATAGATATAAGAAATAAAGCACAGATAAGAAAGCAATAAAACACTTATGGCTTATAGTCGGTCGAAGGTGGTGTAATCTTTCTACGTCCACTCTACTGCTACCTCGAACAGGAACTTTGTTAAGCAAGATTGGTTTACAGGACTTTCCAAACAATCTATCAACTTTATAAAGCAAACACCTACTAGAGTCCAGTGTACACACAGCAACTGCAAACTCTAAAGGCACACCCACACAGGGTTTCAAACTCTCACACAGGGAAGCTGTCTAACTCTAGACAACTATACAAACAACAAGGATCTCTCCTATCAACTGTTCTACACCTAAAACAACCTAAACACACAGCAACAAGGTTAAAAAGTATATATTTTGTTCTTCAACTAGTGTGGTGAAGTGAGCTTCTGAATCCTTCGAATGATCTTTCAGCTTTGAGCTTGCTTCACTTCACAGAGGTTGAGTGACTGAAACTGAGAGTAAACTTGAAGGAGTGTAGCTTCAATGCTTGAGTATTTTGCGCAAATGTTTCAGTAGTCAACTTTAGGGTTGCTCATCCTCTATTTATACTTGTATGAGAAATATCCGTTGAAGGAGATATCTCTATTTTCAATTTTGAGTACTTGATCAAAGGCATGGCTCGCATTTAATACAACTTGACTTTCTCTTTCCGAGCATTTAATGCGGCAGTTGCGGCTAGCAGCTTTTTGTAGTTCGTCAGTCCACGTGGCGTTCTTGTATTGGTTCTGTGTCTGCAACTTTGATCTTCTTTGGAACGGTTCTATTTATTCTTCCTTGGATCTTTGTTCCTCGTACTGCATTTATCCTTTCTCGGATTTCAAGATACTTATTCTGTTTGTTATTGGCGTTGTTAACTGTTTGAGCAGTAAGCTACGCGTTGTATCCTAGGTCTGCTTGCAGCTATTCATTCTTTGCAGTGCTGCTGTAACTTAGACCTTCTTGCAGTATCTTCATACAGTACCACTGTATCTTTTCTTGCAGTACTCCTGTATCATTTTCTTACAGCGATGCTGCACGCCGTTCTTTCTTATTAAGCTACAGTGCTGTAACTACTTTCTTGCAGCGATGCTGTATCTGCTTTCTTGCAGCAGCTTCTTTCTGAATTTCTTGATGCAGCTTTATAATATATGAAAATCTCCATCTTTTAACACCTATATTTAGACTCAAATCTAGTCTATGTTTTCGCTTAAACATTGTGAAAAATGGGATACACAAAAATTCCTATTACATATTTGTTTTGTCTCATCAAAATCTAAACATTGAAATCCCAACAATTTCCTCCTTTTTGATGATGACAAAACCTTTACATTATTTCGTTAATGAAGAAAGTTTTCACTTTGCATTATATCATTTTCATCCGGATTACATACTTGATATGCTTTGATAAATAAAGTCTAATCCTGGATTCATTAGTGATGTATCATTCTATTCTTTTATCACATATCTTCAGGAAAGCACAAAAAGCATGCAAGAGTTCATAATTAATGAACTTGATCAAAAGTAGAAAACTAAAAATTTCTTCATTAACTGAAAGAAATTTTACAAGAGATAGATATACAATAGAGTATACAATAGAGCATGTATATAAAGCTACTGAAACAAGGACCTTCGTGATGACGGTTCTTCAGGTCTTCTGTCAATATCCATCCTTTCTTGCTCAGCTCTTTCTTTCGATCCCTTCCACCAATCTCGAATGGACTCCTGATAGGATTCTTCAAGCATCTGCTGTATCTTCGGAATCTGAATCCATCTCAGCCAGAAGTCCTTACAGAAGGGCACTATTCTGCCTTGCTTCACTAGGTCGATGTAGAAATTCTGAATTTCAAGCTCTCCAGCCCTAGTAAGCTCTATATATCTCCTCAGTGCAGATTGGCATATATGAAATTTGCTGAATTTACCCTTTCTGCACAGAAATTTGAAGTTTCTGAGGTACTCAAATCTCTTGTACAAAGTGATTACTTCAAATGATGAATTCTTATCAGTAGGCAGTTTGACGGCCTTGAAGATGTTCAAGTTCCATGCAATGTTCTCTCCATATGACCACTGATCGATTAGCACTGACACTTCGGCAGATATGTTGTTTGTGTCGAGTCGTGGAATTTCTTGAGGAGGGTACTAGTAAAGGTCTCTGTCATAGAACCTTCTTTCACCTATCAGCCCAAGCCTCTGCATCCAGGCATTCTCTTCAGCTTCAGCTTTGGCTTTCTTCGCTCTCTGAGCAGCCATCTTCTCATTGTAATACCTTTCTGCTTCAGCTTTGCATACCCTTTTCCTCGAGCCTTGTTGTTGGCTTTCTCTCACTCTCTTAGAATAATGAGAAGAGGGAGGTGCTGCATCCTTGCTTGCAGCATTGCTGTATGCAGCGCCTGCTATTGATCTGCTTCCAGTAGCTGCACCAGCTCCTCCTTCATCGTCTTTTTCCCATCTTTTCAGAGAAGGAGCATCAGCAGCAGTAGATGATCCTGACCTCTTTCTCCTCCGGTTAAGAGGTTGCTGGTCATCATCATCTTCTTCTTCCTAGCTTTCTCCCCTGAGCTCCTATATCTATCAGTAAATCCTTCTTCCTTTTTGACATCATTAAAAACAGGGGCAGCTGGAACCACTTTGGAGCGTGGTCTTCTTATTGGTGCAAGGGCTTCTTGGATCCTTGGGCATGCTGAGGGAATACGTTCACCATGATGTCCCTCAGCTCTCCAACTATCATTTCTAGGTTCCACAAACGGTCGTCGATACTTCTGGTTCTTCTGGATTGATCGGCAACTTGCTCCAGAAGTGTCTCTAGCACCAGGGAGTGAGAGTTCAGCCTGTCAGTCGCTGAGTTAACTGATCTCCTGTAGAGTCAGATTTCAGCACGACTGACTTCACCATCTCTCTTCAGCTCTCCCTCCATCCTTGCTCGATCTCTTCAGCCTGTATGTTGACTCATTCAAGTCACTTCTGATCATCTTGGGCAGTACTTCGAGATCCTTCTTGAAACCTATCATGGTTTCGGCATGGAATTGGGCACCGACCCGCATGCTGCTCTACATATTAGATTAATGCTCCTGGAGAGCATGCAACAGATGTCTAACATCAGCTATTACCCTGTTGATCGATTCGTTAGGGGTCAGGCCCGAACTGCTTCTTGTTGAGGCAGCAACCGATGCAGCGTAAGGGATAACCGCTTGTGGGGTCGGTGATGCATCGTGCTTTGGTGCCTCAGTTTCAACCTCATCCTCATGCAGGCTAGATTGGGGACTGGTAGGGACTGAGGATGGGTGTTCTTCATCAGCTACCTCTTTCTCATCAGATGATATATGTATTGCTCCGCTACCTTTCGGTCTATAAGCAGCTCTATTGTGTTCTTTCATCATCTTGATAAATTCGGAAGATTCAGCTTCAGCGTCCTCAGTAACCTTTGCTGCTGTAACTAGGTTCCTCTAAGCTTGCAGCAGCAGTAGCATCCATCTCCTCTTGAGGTGTCTCTAGCTGCACAGCGGTTACCTCTACTTTGTCTTCAGCATCCTTTGAGGGTACTGTCTCAACAGCCTCCCTTACACACTCAGAGAGTGTTGTCTGAACAACAGTCTCACCTGAGGTCTTCAGCAAGAACCCCATCTCCTCGACCGGTCCTGTAACTTCAACAGCTTCAGCTGCAAGAATGGGTTCTTGCAGCTCTAGTTGGTTTCTTGCAACTTCCACAGTATGCAGCACTATAAGCTCGATCGCTGTAAGAATCTCAGTCTCCACCCTTCTTGTTTCCTCAGCAGCTTCTACAAGGGTGGTTGTTTGCTGTACTGATGTCTCTGTCAATACAGGGAGTCTAGCCTCTGCAACTTCCTCCGTGGTTACATTATCGATGATTTCAGTAATGTCAGAGAGAACATCTCTGATAATGGCGGTTGGTTCCCATTGAGACTCTGCAGCAGCTGCATCTATATGTACAGGGGAATCACCGTAGTCCACCCGTTGAGGCTCCTCCTCCTCCAAGGGGTCAAGCGTGACAATGTTGGAGAGGCCTTCAACCACTTGCTCATATGCAGGGGAGCTTGAATTGTGATGACTTGAGCTTCCTTCTCCCCACATCCTCCTAGGATTGTGCTGCATCCTGGTTTCTTTAACACTTGCTTGCAGCACCTGTTGCAGCATGGCTTTCTCAGCCTACTCCACTCCCAGGGTGTCGATTTGCTCTTACATAAATGCAATGTTGTCATCCCTTCTAATAGCCTCCACAGCCGGGGCTAGGAAAACTTGGACATCCTCCATTGCTGATCTCATCGGCAGCTCTGCAGAGTGGGATTCTGCAAGAGTTTTTTCCTTTCCTTTGTCATTTGCTCTCTGAGTAGCAGTGCTTAAAAAATGATCCTACACCATTACTGCATACTGAGGTTGCAGGAGCGCCAGAATATCTTCTGAATTGGCCCACTCCAGGACTGTTTGCTCCAATGTCAGGAAATCCTTCCACTTCAACAGGATTTCCCCCTTAGACAGCTTTATCTCCCTCCAAAGACTGTACTGCAGCTCCATATTTCTAGCCGCTGGGAGGGTAGGATCAAGCACTGATGAAGCAGCTCCATGTTCATAAAATGAGGCTAAGACAACAGCCCCTATAGATGAGCTTCTTCATCGGGTTGTATCATCTGGAGGTCATATACTGCAACCAAGCTTGCAGTAGAGAATTGGGAATCAACAGTTGAGGTAGCCTTCTTCTTGCTGCGTAGGGCCCTCTTGGCCAAAGGTGCGTCATCATCAGAGAAAGAGGACTCCGGTTCAATTCAGCCCCCCTTAGTGCCCTCTTGATGATAAGAAGAGGACTTCCATCATTATCATCATCATCAACATCCTCACCCCCGCTGCCTACAGCTTCATCTTGTAGAGTCATGGTTGCATTCTTTTTATCTTTGGTGGTCTTCCTCGCAACCCCAGTTGTTGCTGCCTTCGGTTGGGTCTTACCCTTCTTCTTCTCTCCAAGATACTTCCCAATGGGAATGAGGATGGGAGCTGCAAGCTGGAGACCTAACTTACAGAGCAGAGAGCAAATGGTGATGCCATAGCTCCTTCTGATTATGCTCTTCTCTGTTTCCTCCCAGATTCTCTTCAAGATGAACCTTGCCCAGTTCACCTTTGCTCCGGTCATGATGGCAGACATGATCTGAAACTGGAGATCCTGCCCTCAATGGAGTACCCACAGATGTCATGAAAAAACTCAAACTCCGATTTGAAGAGCTTCTTTGGGGCGCTTCTCTTCACGTCGACCCCTGCATCTCGAGCTCGAAAGAGATCCCACATCTCTTGAGCACTATCTTCCCCGTAGGTCACCAACTGACCAGGGGTTAAGCCTTCCACAGAAATGCTGAAGGTAGAGGTAACGTCTCTGGAGGTTAGAGACTGTTCCTCTTTATCTGCATCCATCCTGAACAGGATGCAGTCGCATCTCTCTTCCTCTGTCCTGGGAAAAGCATAGAACCTTTGGACAGACTCCACAGAGAAACCGGCGTATACAGTGGTTAACAACCCTAGAACACGGGTTTGTTGCAGAGTATCAAAAATCTTTCAAAAAAAGCATTGTTGTAGAGACCGGAGTTATAGACACTCTCCTGGTTCACTAGATGTCCTTCCAAAATGATGGTCTGTCTGGCCGCCATTGATGTTTTTGAGAGAGAGATTGAAG
Source organism: Scutellaria barbata (assembly GCA_028654395.1). Classification (NCBI taxonomy): domain Eukaryota; kingdom Viridiplantae; phylum Streptophyta; class Magnoliopsida; order Lamiales; family Lamiaceae; genus Scutellaria; species Scutellaria barbata. The sequence goes on along the minus strand of CM053651.1, from coordinate 6,703,965 downwards.
GTTTTGGACTTAGAAAAATTTCGAAAGAAAGAAAACTTCTCCTGGGATGATAGCGAAAATAAATTCGAATATAGAGAATTTATGACATTATGGAGGATCTCAAGGGATGTGTAGTAAGATCAACGATTGAGATTAAAAGAAGGGAATTGATCTTACGGTCCTTAGAAAAAGGTGGAGGGGTCAAATCATCAATAATCATTACTAGGCGCGTGGGCTTCTGACCGCACCTCTTCGGTTTCTGACACACGCAGACTTGCATTTAATACTGAAAGACATGCTATTTGCCATCTAATTTAATATCCATTTAAGGTTGCAGCAACCTGGGTACGAGGTTACAGAGTAATAAATACTCTTTGAAATAAATGCTATAACCAGGAGCTGTTTACACTCCCATTTACTTGTTGTGCTGTAAGTATAAAAGATGCAACGCTGTTTGAACCCAGCGTTATATGAAGACACAGCTTACAGCACCATACTTACTGCTCCTCGTAAGCATGCAGGGATTCCCCTTGGGTTTTTGCACTATCTTTTTCAACTCATAATTTTAGAATTCCCAACTCATTTCTAAGTATAAAAAACCTCGATTCACTCAATGGTTTAGTGAATATATCTGCAAGCTGGAGATCCGTATGAACTTTCTCAAGCACACATCTTTCTTCTCTACATGATCTCTTATAAAATGATGTCGTATGTCGATAAGCTTTGTTCTTGAGTGAAATACAGGATTATGGGTAATTGTAATTGCACTTGTATTATCACAGAGAATCAGAGTCTTTTTTTCTTCAACCTCATAATCTCTTAGTTGCTGTTTGGAATCTTGCACAGACTCCTACTGTAAGATACAACAAGGATCCTATAAGCCGTCTGAGCCGTCTAGTCTGCTTGCTGTAAGATACAGCAAGGATCCTATGAGCCGTCTGTACTTTGTGATATCTATATCTTTACCATCTTCATCTTTGTCAAGGCTTACAGATGTAGACATAGGAACGGATGTTGCTGCTCCATTTTCCATGCCAAATTTCTTGATAAGTTCCTTTGTATACTTGACTTGGCTAATGAAGGTTCCTATAACCAGCTGCTTTACTTGTAACCCGAGAAAGAAACTTAATTCTCCCATCATACTCATCTCCAATTTTGACTGCATCAGGTTGGAGAACTTCTCACATAACTCTTTGTTGGTGGATCCGAAGATGATATCATCCACATATATTTGTACAAGAAGTATACTATCTCCATCTTGTATCCTGAACAGAGTCTTATCGATTGTTCCTTTCTTAAGGCCATTTTCCAGTAGAGAGTGAGATAATGTGTCATATCAAGCTCTTGGTGCTTGCTTAAGTCCATACCGGGCCTTGTGTAACGTGAACACCTTCTCTTCTGCTTGATCTTCAAAACCTGGAGATTGCTCTACATAAACTTCCTCTGTCAGAAGACCATTCAGGAATGCACTATTCACGTCTATTTGATAGACATTGAAATTCATGTGAGTTGCATATGCCAGAAAAATCCTTATTGCTTCCAACCTTGCTACTGGAGCAAAAGTCTCATCAAAATCAATTCCTTCTTCCTGGCAATATCCTTGAGCTACTAATCTTGTTTTGTTCCTCACAACGAGTCCAGATTCATCTAGCTTCTTCTTGAAGACCCATTTTGTTCCAATAACTCCTTGATAAGTTGGTCTTGCAACCATTTGCCACACTTGATTTCTTTCAAATCCATTTAGCTCTTCTTGCATGGCTTGTACCCAGTTGCTATCTTGCAGAGCTTCTTCAATATTTTTGGGCTCTGTTTGAGATATTAAGCATGCAAACATTGCTTCATGAGGAATAGACCTTCTTGTCCTTACTCCTATTGATGGATCTCCAATGATAAGATCTCTAGGATGATTCCTTAGCCATGTCCTATCAGGTTCAAAGATATATACAGGTCTAGGTTGCTCCTCATGTTGTTGTAAGATTGGAGGTTTCGCTGCTGTAAGATTATCTGCTGCATCCGGAGGTGCAGTTTCTTTTTCTTTGTCTTCTCCTGTATGCAGAACTCCTTCAACATATGAAACATCCTTTTCTTTCCTTGGAGCTATATCTTCAGCAGACTCTTCTAGCTTCTTGGTGCCATAGTGTGGTCTATCAAACACCACATGAATTGATTCTTCAACCACCAAGATTCTCTTGTTGAATACTCTGAGGGCTCTGCTTACAGCAAAGTATCCTAAGAATATTCCTTTATCTGATTTTACATCAAATGTTTTTAGATGCTCTTTTTCATTGTTGAGGATATAACACCTGCATCCAAAGATATGTAGATATGAAACATTTGGTGTATATTCATTCCAGGCTTCATATGGAGTTTTGTCTAGCTCCTTGTTGATCAAACATCTGTTCTGTGTGTAGTATGCAGTGTTGGTTGCTTCAGCCCAAAATCTCTTGGGTATCTCTGCCTCTGCTATCATTGTCCTTACTGCTTTCTTGAGGGTTCTATTCCTCCTTTCAGCTACACCATTCTGTTGAGGTGTTCTTGCAGCAGAGTATTCATGACAAATACCATTATCAGTTTGTGAACTCAGTTCCTCTATCTGATCTGATCTTTACTATGCTCAAGCTCTTTTCATTCTGAATCTTCTTCATAAGGTCAGGTAACTTGCTTTGAGTTTCTAATTTCTTGGCAAGGAAGATTGTTCATGTATATCTGGAGTAGTCATCTACTACCACAAGTGAGTACTTCTTCTCACTTATGCTTACTGGTTTTACTGGTCCAAAGAGGTCCATATGTAGAAGATCTAGAATCTTGTGAGATGACTTCTGCAACTTATCTTTTAATGAGCTCTTTACTTGCTTTTCTTTTTGACAAGCTCCACATACATTCTTCTTCTTGTATGCAAGGATGAAAATATCGGTGTCGGTGTAAATATCGGTACCCTGATTTTACGGAAATATCGATGTCGGTATCGATTTTGGTGGAAATATCAGACATTTTTTTAAAAATATGAACACTTTTTAAAAAAATTGAAAAATTATATCTATTAATTTATAAATTATTATAACTGACAGTAATACATATATTTAACTTTTAATTTTAAATAAAATAATATGTTTTCAACAAATATATAGATAAAATGCTATATAAACGTTGTCTGCTATGACAACATGACAAATTTTGTACAAAGTTAATATATGGACTTGTAGTAACTTGAACTCCTATGAAGTTCAAATGACTAAGATTACATGTCATCTAGATTCATACAAATCAACTCATAATATTAGACCAATTTAGAGTATAAATTACGAAGATGCAATTCATATGTACTTACAAAAAATTGTATTATATAAAATTAATATTCATCCATCCCATAAAAACAGTATAATATTATATCCATGTAATTTCTATCTATCCAATATTATAGTTATTTTCTTTATTTGTAGAATTAATTTCTCTAAAATATTCTTAATTAATATTAGAAACATGTGTAATGATATATAAATGTTGGTGGTTGTTTTTCTTCACATTTTCTCCAATAAAATCTCTTAATTATTTACACATTCTATGTACTATAAAATAAATAAATAAACATAATATCAATGAAGGAGAATTGATTAGATACAGACTGCAAAATATTACAAGTAACAAAAAAGGCAAAAAAATAAAAAAATAGAAAAAAATCACATCTCTACCGATTTTTTACCGACACCGACATCGACATTGATATTTTCGACATTTCATCGATATTTCGGCAATACGCTACCACATTTACCCATTTTTTACCGATAACGACATCGATATCGACATTACCGACATTTCGTCGACATTTTGACAAAAAAACTCCACCCGTATATAATATCGGGACTCTCCAAAAAACCAAAATTTCGACGACAAAAATTGAAATTTTGACGACATTTTCATCACTACTTGTATGCTACATCTGGCAATCCTCTTACAAGATCTTTCCTTGCTAGCTTGTTGATTGTCTTGAAGTTCAGATGGCTTAATCTCTTGTACCATAGCCAGCTAAGCTCTGGTGGACTTTTCACATTGAAGTATGTTGGTTAAATAGAAGAGTTCCAGTCAGCAAGATGGATGTTTCCTCTTTTTGTTCCTGTAAGCTTGACTTCATTTAATATACTATCCTTAATTAAGCACTTGTTGAGGTTGAACTCCACTGTGTATCCTTCGTCACAAAATTGATTGATGCTCAAAAGGTTGTATCTGAGACCTTTCACATAGGATACATCTTTGATCTTTATGTTCCCTTTGATTAGGCATCCACTTCCTTTCGTGCTTCATTTGCATTCTTAGAAGTCTTTCAGTGCTTCTTTACTGTCTGTCATGTGCCTTGAACAGCCACTATCAGTGTACCATGCATCACTGCTGCAACCTGGCACTGAAATCTGCAACAAATTTAAGCAGATTTAGGTACCCACTTCTGTAAGGGTCTTTTGGGGTAAGTTACTTTGGGAACCCAAACTTTCCTAACAGTCACTATTTTGCTGTAAGATTTGTTGGTTCTCTGACTGTATGCAGTTTTGTTTTCAAACTGCTTGTTAAAAGTGTGTGCAGAGACTACATATGTGTTACCAACACTTTTGTAGTGTGGTCTTCCACCATACTTCCCTTGAATATATCCTCTTTGAGGCATAGACATGTAAGTCTTAGTATAGGTGGGGAAATATCTTATATGCTGCAACTTTATGGGTTGCTGCATCTTCTTGTTGTATACAGCAGATGGCTTCTGCTGCAGCCAGTTCTTGGATGCAGGCTTACTTCGTGCAGTTGAGCATTGGGATTTAATCCCTTTATCCATCAGTGCTGTTTTGTTCAAGATCTTCTCAGAGTTACAGAGTAACTCTTTCTCCATTGGGGTTTCCGCTTGAACAAATTTAACAGTCTTGGATGTGCTTGCTGTATCCTGAGAGGTATGAGTGTTGTAACCTAAGCCCGATTTTTCAAAAGGACTTCTGTTTTGACTTATGCACTCTCTTGCGTCTTTTGATGATTTGCTAAAGGTTTTAATCGTGGACTACAATCTTTTCTTCTTAGTTTCTAGCTTAGTGACCAGTAGACTTAGCCTAGAGACCTCCTTTTATAGCCAGCATTTTAGCAATATCAATGTTTTTGTCTCTGAGGATCCCATTGTTGATTCTTAGGTTTTTGTTCTCAACCTTCAGCTCCTCATGGATTGAGTTGGTTTGCTCAAAGTCACTCATAATCATTTTTAAAGAGTGGATCATGTTTAGTTCTTCTTTTTCTGGTATGGACAGCGGTTGATAGGTTACCTCATCTTCTTCGCTGTCCTCGCAATCTTTTGCCATCAGACACATCAGTGCTTCTTCATCAGAGGATGAGGTTTCAGTGTCGCTGTTAGAGGATTCTGCAACTTTCAGCATCTCCTTTGAGACTGCTGTATCTTTGGCCTTCTTCATCACTCCTATGAGACCTCGAAGTTTGTGTCTGTCCTCTCTTCTCTTCTCTCTCTTATGCTCTATCTCTCCTTCAGGATACTTGTACACCGTTGGATATGGATAGTTCCATACATAGTGTCCCGGTTTTCTGCAATTATAGCACAAGGCAACATTGCTTGCATTTGACTGTGAAGAGGAGGATACCTGAGGAGGTGGATGACTTCTTCTAATGTCATTCCTCTTGTTGAAGTTGGTGTTGTTGCTGTTGTTATTGCTCTTCATGAATCTTCTAAATTTCTTTAAAAGTAGAGCTATATCCTCTTCAGCATCTTCTATTGTAACCTCAGACTGCTTACTGCAACTAGTGGTTGTTGTATCCTTGGAGCCTCTGGCAGTTAGCGCTAGACCTTTGGAGCTTGATTCTTCAGACTTCTTTCTCCATCTGTTGATGTCGTACTCGAATGCCTTGAGATCGGAGGATAGATCGAATGTACTCATGAATTTCAAATCCATGGATACCCTCATGGCAGTGGTCTTACTGTCCCACTCCACGAGCAGGGCTCTAAGCACTTTCATGTTCTTCTCCTTCTGAGTGTAGTGCTTATCCAGAGTTTCTAGTTCATTCACAATGGATATGAATCTCAAATCTAGTTGCTCTAGAGTCTCTTCATTCTTCATCTTGAAAAACTTACTGTGCTGCAAGTTACTTGAACTTCCAGTGCTAGGCAGTTACTGCTTACAGCATTAGGATGCAGTTCTGCATGCTGTAACTAGAGTTTATACGCAGCGAAAAAATATGTTTTATAACACAAGGCTGGTTTTCTCAAATATGATCTTTTTCAAAATGTTTTATGCTTATGATAGAGATAGATATAAGAAATAAAGCATAGATAAGAAAGCAATAAAACACTTATGGCTTATAGTGGTTCAAAGGTGGTGTAATCTTTCTACGTCCACTCTACTGCTACCTCGAACAGGAACTTTGTTAAGCAAGATTGGTTTACAGGACTTTCCTAACAATCTATCAACTTTATAAAGCAAACACCTACTAGAGTCCAGTGTACACACAACAACTGCAAACTCTAAAGGCACACCCACACAGGGTTTCAAACTCCCACATAGGGAAACTGCCTAACTCAAGACAACTATACAAACAGCAAGGATCTCTCGTATCAACTGTTCGACATCTAAAACAACCTAAGCACACAGCAATAAGGTTAAAAAGCATATAAATTTGTTCTTCAGCTGGTGCAGTGAAGTGAGCTTCTAAATCCTTCGAAGGATCTTTCAGCTTTGGGCTTGCTTCACTTCATAGAAGTTGATTGACTGAAACTGAGAGTAGACTTGAAGGAGTGTAGCTTGAATGCTTGAGTATTTTGCGCAAATGTTTCAGTAGTCAGCTTCAGGGTTGTTCATCATCTATTTACACTTGTATGAGAAATATCCATTGAAGGAGATATCTCTCTTTTCAATTTTGAGTACTTGATCAAAGGCATGGCTCACATTTAATGTACTTAATACGACAGTTATGGCTAGCAGCTTTCTACAGCACGTCAGTTCACGTGGCATTTTTGTATTGGCTCCGTGTCTGCAACTTTGATCTTCTCTGAAACGGCTCTATTTATTCTTATTTGGATCTTTATTCCTCATACTACATTTATCCTTCCTTAGATTGCAGGACACTTATTATGTTTGTCATTGACGCTGTTAACTATTTGAGCAATAAGTTTCGCACTAAATCCTAGGTCTGCTTGCAGCTGTTCGTTCTTTACAGTGCTGCTATAACTTAGACCTTCTTGTAGTATCTTCATACAGTACCGCTGTATCTTTTCTTGCAGTACTCCTGTATCCTTTTCTTGCAGCGATGTTGCACGCCGTTCTTTCTTACTTAGCTGCAGTGCTGTAACTACTTTCTTGCAGCGATGTTGTATCTGCTTTTTTGCAGCAGCTTCTTTCTGAATTTCTCGATGCAGCTTTATAATATATGAAAACCTCCATCTTTCAACACCTATATCTAGACTCAAATCTAGTCTATGTTTTCACTTAAACATTGTGAAAAATGGGGTACACAAAACTTCCTATTACATATTTGTTTTGTCTCATCAAAATCTAAACATTGAAATCCCAATAGTCGTGGTTTTTTGACTTTATGTGATTGAATCGGTTAATCATATTATGAATCATGTCATACGTATTTAGATCGGATAATAGTAGGATATACGAGATATTATCATATTTTGCAGGAACCCTAAATCCAACTATTATGGTCTGAATGTATATTGATGTATGATTTAAATCCTCGAACATATCGAAGTTGTTTTGATGATGTATGATTGTAACAGTAAAATCATGACGGTTTGTCGTGTTAGGTTTTAATTTTCTGTTCGATCTATATCATGTGTAAGCTCCTTCGTGGAGTATAAGTGTCACGCCCCATTTCCGATATTAAATAAAATATAAATTTTAACATTTTGGGCGTCCAGCAATTTAAAACAAACTATAGCTGAAGTATAAGCAGAACATATATACAAGCCATCATACTTTTACAACCTTTCAAATAACTTGTTTAATTATTACAAAAATTATATACTCGCATCTTTCTTCACATTCGGCTCCCAACGTTCGAATCTATAAAAGAAAACATATAAAGGGGGTGAGCGTATAAAATACACTCAGTGGGATCACACTGTATAGGGTCTCACTTCATAAATTATAACAAATAATCACATTTCATCACATGACATACAATTTATTCAAAAATAAACATTCATCGCAATCAAACATCATTCATCTTCACACATGTCACTTTCATTTCTACATATACGGTCTTTAACCGTCTTGCAACATATGCGGTTCTCAGCCGCTATAAAACATATTGCAGTTATTAACCGCCATGAAAGCATTTTGCGGTTCTCAGCCGCCATGAAAACATTTTCTTTACGGTTATTAACCGTCATAATACGGTGATCAGCCGTCATATGTGAGCCCTAGCCGCCTTGCATACGCATGCACATGCGCACATAATTTCATCACATTTTCATACATCAAACATATACATAAAAGCACATCTTAATTGCACATACAAAAACATCACATTCACCTCATCATATCATCACATTTCATATATTCAGCACATAAACCCAACATATTTCATATCGAATAAAAATTCGTAATTTAAATAATCTGAACGAAATATAAAATATCGACTTAACACATTTTCCCCACCTGAAGAGCAGCTGAACAAAAGCTTTAGACTTCCAAACTATCTACGGCGTAAAACCCGGCGTATTGCCTACAAACATAAGGTTTCGACTTAGCCTTTTCTCAAATTATGATCGATTTAAAATAAATTAATATTTTTAAACTAAACCCTAATTTTTGGAATTAAATATAACTTATTTTGTAATTAAATGTAAAATTCATAATCTATATAGATCAACTTGAAATTAATAGTTCGGATTCAAATAGATATAAAATTAGGGTTATTTATCCTTAATTTAGAAATAATAATTACATTGTAAATTAATTCAATTAGCATAATATTTATAAGTTTAATTCAAAAGCAATCTTGCAAAACATAGATTTAAATTATAATTTCAAATAAAATCTTTGGTTAAAATTTATAATAATAACACAATAATAATTAATTCTCAACTCAAGCTTACATTATAGTTTCTTAATTAATTTAATAAAATTTATAACTTTGTACTTTATTTAGTCATATATTTAGATACAAGTAACATGAATTAATTTACATAATCCTCTTTATTATTTAATTAAACTCGTCTCATTTATCGAATTTTATTAATTATAAAATAACATCTATAATTTTCCATATACATTAGCAAATAATAAAAATCCAAGTTTTATTTTAACTAAATTATACTAAATAACATAATATTATTGGAATCCAAAAATTCGTCTTAAAACTAGGTTTCCTTAATTAGTTCGATAATAAACTTAGGGTTTTATACACGAATTGGTGTTATAAGTAGTTTAAAGTAATATAAATTAATTTATCCTTATCATTTAATTAAATCTGGTCTCATATTTTAAATTCTAGTAAGTATATTATATCCAATATACTTCCTAATATATTACAATATTAAATGAAAACATGTATCATTAATATAACATTAAGAAATCTAGGAAAACAAATGCATGATAACATCAATAATAAGAAAAAACTATGTACTTTAGATAAATTTAAGGGTTCGATTATCATCATTCGTATTTTGGGTGGTCTTCATACATGTCCTTAATTAATTTAGGTTTCATATAAAATTCACAAACTAATTAAGCATTAAAAATAATTTCAGCAATCAAAATGACGTTTTTGCCCCTCATACACATTAAATTTTCAAAACAGAACCTTTTCCCCCCACACGTTACCCTTCCAGCCGCTGCAGCTGTTTCCCACCTCCGGTCACTACCCCAGCTGTCCCTGTCGTCCGCCTGTCTGCTGCAGCCGGCGACTAGAAGTCACCGGCGACTCCTCACCGCCCAAAACACCCTAGACGCCAACCTAAACCACCCAACTTCAGCCACTGTTGCAGCAGCTCGCGGCGGCGGCGTCACCACCACCGGCGCGCCCAGCTCCGGCCAACACACTCGGACCACCCCACACTGACCCATGCACACGCCACACACCAGAACCCGACTCACGACGACTCAAACTCACGCACGCATGGCCAGCCGAGAAAACAGAGCTGGACCATTCCAACTCAGGCCGACGTAGCCGCCGCTCCCAGCGGCGGTTTCCGACTGACGCACTGGCACCTACATTGCGTCAGCTCTGACTCGACCAGTGACGGACGGCGGCAGCAAGAACCAGCAGAACAGTAGCTAAGGTAGAGCACAGCTGCAAGAAGAAACGGCCATGTTTCGTAACTTTGAACCTATCCTTACGACTAGCAAGACAAGAGCTATTCTTCTTGACGTATTACCTTGCCGAAAAACTGAGGATAGACGGTGGAAAGAGGCGGTCAATGTGGCTGTGGGAAGGAGAAAAACAAATGGAGGAAAAATTGCTTGGTTACTTGCTTTGGTTGCAAATTTCGTACAAGAAGGAATGAAGGAGCATGGCCTCACTTATATTTCAATTAATGCTTCTAGAATGTTATTAACCTATGCCCCAACCTACCTACATGCCTATGTTTCAAATTTTAAATTCCATGCTATATTACTTAAGTCATGCAACTTATGCTATGCAAGTATATCATATATATATATATATATATATATATATATTCATACGTAATTTGACTTAGAGTATATACATAATAATTAGCATAATACTTATGTTATAATCATATCTTATGAATTATATATTTTAATATTATATAATCTAATATCATATATATAACATATATTACAAGTTCATATCATATAATTATATATATACATTAAGGTAATATATATTATATAGTTATATTTTTTTTAAAAAAATTCTTAGGTGCTACAATAAGATCGATGGATGTAATAGTATTACAGAGTTAGGGTTGCGAAAGAGATTTTTTATCGTAGAGGAAGATTCTGGTGTCCATAAGTCGCGATGGAAAGAGAAGTGAGAGGGCAGAAATCCTAATTTTTTCTAAACAGGGCTTTGTCCCGTACCCCACGACCTAATCGGGGAGGTCGATCCCTATTTGACGACAAACATTCAAGAACACGATGATATAACGAGATCATAATAGTTGAAATTTATGTTTTCCATATTTATTATCGTTATTATATGTTGTTTTATCAAGCATGCTATTATGTGGTTTATAACGATATTATATGCATGATTAAATCCCTCATGTTAAATAACTAAGTGGGAGAGGGATTAATTTTTAATAAATCATGTGGCCTCCATTACTGGTTTGTAAGTGATGCATTTAAACTTGTGTGTTGGCTTTAAGTGCCTTCCTCCATATCGGATGAGTTTAATTATGGATCACTATATCAAACTTCATTTATGGATGATTATAGAAAGTTTTTTAGGAGTATGTCATCTTCTCCATCTGAAGGGGCATAATCCTAGATAATGGACTTAGTATCAAGTAATGGTATACACTTGGGTGCATTTGATAGTATCCTCCCCATCATACTCACTGCTGTTATTTATGTAGCCAAAGCAAAACCAACTATAATTTTATTTGTCATAAAGTTAGGTTGACAAGATAATAAAATTAATGGGTAAAACCTCCTCAAACAAATTTTTGAATTAGTATAAGTTCACACTATCGTGACATACGAAGTTCACTGTGTATTGAGGTGTTGGTGAATTTAAATTATATTGTTTGAGGGAACAAAATGATTTGTTAAATTCAAATGTTTTGACCTATATGTTTATTTATGTGATCCTCAAGATTTTCATTATGGCTTTCAATCCTTTTGTTGTTATACTTAAAGAAAACAAACTTATTGGTCCTAATTATATTGATTGGAAACGAAACCTGGATATTGTCCTGACTGCTGAAGAGTACAAGTTTGTACTCTCTGAACACTATCCTGACATGTCTGATGAAAACTCTAGTGAATAGGAAAAAATGCTTTATAGGAAGTGGGTCAAGGCAAATGAGATGGCGCGATGTTATATTTTGGCTTCCATGTCAAATGTAGTGCAATATCAGTATCAGGTCATGCCTACTACCTATGATATGATGTATAATCTCAAAAAACTCTTCGTACATAAAAGTCGAGCTGCCAGGTAGGAGGCTAATGAGAAACTTGATGACTACCACCATAGCTGAGGGGACACCTGTAAGTGATCATGTCCTCAAAATAATGGCTCATTTGAATGAGATAGAGGTCTTTGGAGCTGAAATCGATGGGGAAACCCAGGTTGATATTGTTTTCCAAATGTTGCCCAAGAGTTTTGAGCAGTTTTCCCTGAACTACAACATGAACAAAAGATTGTATTCATTGACGGAACTTTTGACAGAACTCTAATCAGCAGAGGGACTGTTTCGTCAAAATCTCAAGCTTATATTGCTGAAAATGTTTCTTCTTCTAAGCCAAAAGGCGGAAAAAGAAGAAGAAACAAAATCCTTCAGTAAAGAAAACGGTAGGACCTTAAGTGGTTGGGTCACAAGGTGGCGTGAAAAAGCAGAAATGTAAGTGCTTCAATTACAAGCAGCCTGGACATTAGAATGTAGATTGTCCTCATAAAAAAGAAACAAATTGAGGTATATCTTTTTCATTAGTTGTTGAAATATGTTTAGCGGTGTTATGTCTGTAATTCATTACAGAAATTCCATGAAACCAGACGACTAAGTGATGGAGAAATTACCATATACATGGGCATCGCTGCAAAAGTAGCAGCCGTTGCAATGGGAGATGTTTATTTATCTTTTCATTAGAATAAGTTTTTAGTTTTAAGAGATTGTCTTTACGTACCTTGTTTTAGAAAGAATTTGATTTCAGTTTCTAAACTTTTTATGGATGGATATCCTGTTTCTTTTGATGACAAAGTTGTGGTCAAGAAGAATAGAGTTATTATCTGTTCAGGTACATTGGTTGGCAATTTATATACTCTTAATCCAATAACTCATACGATGCAACAAATGAAAATTAATAACACATCTTCTAAATCTAATAAGAGAAAAGAGCCTTCGAAAATGAACTAAACATATCTCTGGCATCTAAGGTTAGGTCATATTAACTTGAGTAGGATTCAAAGATTGATAGCCGATGGACCTTTGGGTTCCTTGGAAGTAGAAAACTATCCAACATGTGAGTCCTGCTTGGAAAGAAAAATGACCAAAAAGCCTTTTAAGGCCAGTGGTATAAAGCCAAAAAAGTGTTGGAATTGGTTCATTCTGATTTGTGTGGGCCTATGACTATTTAGGTAAGAGGTGGTTTTGAATATTTTGTCTCATTTATAGAAGATTATTCGAGATATGGGTACATTTACTTGATGTGTCGCAAGTCTGAGTGCTTTGATAAGTTCAAAGAATACAAGGCTGATGTGGAGAAACATCATGGTAAATGTATCAAGACACTACAATCTGATCATGGTGGTGAGTACCTCTTAGGAGAGTTTAGGAGTTAGTTATCAGAGGTTGGGATTCAATTCCAATTGTCTACATCGAGTACACCCCAACAGAACGGTATGACAGAACGAAGGAATATGACTCTTATGGAAATGGTTAGATCAATGATGAGTTATTCAGAATTACCAAATTTGTTTTAGGGGTATGTTTTGGAAACAGCAGCATATATTCTGAACTTGGTACCTTTTAAATCAGTACCCTCTACTCCCACAGAATTGTGGACTGGGTACAAGTCAAGTTTGAAACACATTCGAATTTGGGGTAGTCCAGCACATGTGCTAAAGGGAGATGCTGATAAGTTAGAATCTCGTACAGAAGTTTGCTTGTTTGTGGGCTATCCTAGAGGAACGAAATACGATTTATTTTATAGTCCTCAAGATCAAAAGGTCATCGTTAGCATGAATGCCCAATTTTTAAAAGAGGGCTATGTAATGAACCACAAGCCCATGAGTAAAATTGTTCTTGAGGAAATGAGAGGGGATAATTTTTCTATACCAATGGTACAAGATGAGATACCACAAGTGACTGCACCGCATGTCATAAATGATACACAATTACTGGTAGTGTCTCGTCATAGTGGGAGGGTTGTTAGACAACCGAATAGATTTATGTTTTTGGGAGAGTCTTCGGACTTGGTCCTCGATGAATATGAAATAGATCCTTAGACTTATGACAAAGCACTCCAAGATAAAGATGCGATATCTTAGTAAGAGGCAATGCTCTCTAAGATAGAATATATGGATTCTAATCAAGTTTGGGAGCTTGTAGAACCACCAAATGGTGTAAAAGCCGTTGGTGTAATTGGGTCTACAAAAGAAAAAGAGGATCAGATAAAAAGGTAGAAACATTTAAAGCAACACTTGTTACGAAAGGGTATATTTAGAAAGAAGGGATCGATTATGAAGAAATTTTTTTGCCGATAGTCATTCTTAAGTCTATCCGAATTCTCTTATCTATAGCTGCTCATATGGATTATGAGATTTGGCATATGGATGTCAAGACAGCTTTCCTTAATGGAAGTCTTGAAGAAAACATCTATATGAAGCAACCAGAGGGATTCATTGAAAAGGGCAAGAGAGCATCTCGTGTGTAAGCTTAATCAGTCCATTTATGGACTGAAACAAGCTTCGAGATCTTGGAACATCCGTTTTGATGAGGTAATCCAATCTTTTGGATTTATTCAATATCCGGATGAGTCTTGTGTATATAAGAAGAGTGATGAAAATGTGGTGGTATTTGTTGTACTATACGTAGATGATATCTTGTTAATTGAAAATAATGTCAGAGTGTTATCAGACATAAATGTATGGCTGTCCAAGCAGTTTGCTATGAAGGATTTGGGAGAAGTTGGACATATTCTTGGGATCAAAGTACTAAGGGATCGCAAGAAAAGGATATTGTGTTTATCTCAAGCTTCATACATTGATACTATCCTAGCTCGTTTTAGCATGTAAAACTCCAAGAGGGGTTTTCTACCTTTAGACATTGAGTGTCTTTATCTAAGGAAATGTGTCCTAAGACACCAAAGGAGATAGAGGAAATGAAAACAGTTTCTTATGCTTCAGCTGTATGAAGCTTAATATATGCGATGCTGTGTACGAGACCGGATATTTGCTTTGCCGTCAGCATGGTTAGCAGATATCAAAGTAACCCAGGACAAGGTCATTGGACTGTTGTAAAGCATATTCTAAAGTACCTGAAAAAGACTAGAGATTATACGTTAGTTTACTATGCAAATGATTTATTACCTGTGGGTTACACGGATTCTGATTTCCAGTCAGATAGGGACAACAGTAAATCTACCTCAGGATATGTGTTTACTTTGGGAGGTGGAGCCATAGTGTGGAGAAGTGAAAAACAGAAATACATTTCGAAACTCCACCATAGAAGTTGAGTATGTGGCAGCCTTTGAGGCAACCAAAGAAGCTGTATGACTCAGAAACTTCTTAATGGACTTAGAAGTTATTCCTAGTTTGCCTAAAACTATCACAATTTATTATGATAATAGTGGTGCAGTAGCAAACTCGAAGGAACCACGAGCCCATAAGGCAAGTAAACACATTGAGCGCAAGTACCACCTGATACGAGATATCGTAAAATGAGGGAAAGTTGTTGTCGCCAAGATTGCATCAGCCGATAACCTAGTAGATCCCTTCACAAAGGCCCTTCCGGCGAAGGCTTTTGATAAGTATATTGAGGGGATGGGAATCAGATGTATGGCAATGTATATGACAACATAGTCTTTTAGTATAAGTGGGAGATTGTTAGGATGTATTCTATAAGCCTAGTTTTTGTTTGAACATCTATTTTGATATGAGAATCTTTTATGATCAAATGTTTGCATTTTATATTTGTTATATATGTTATTGTAATTGTCCTATTAATTTATATTATAGATAACATGGTGTGTGGTGCCACACAAATGATCATGTTATTAGTTCCTTATAGATTATAAATGGTAGCTCACAACCAAGATAATTTTGGACAAATTATTGGAATGGTTGTAGTGTAATTTGATATTAATCTATCTTGATTATAAAATTACACTCGTACATTTTGTATGTATTGAGCAGGACCAATTGAGGTTGTTCAATTTATACTGACTATATAATAGAACAAGAACTCTTTTATTATGGATGTGCGTCCTCTTACTCATTGTATAATAACAGACATGTATACTTGATATATGTTTCTTTAATGTACCAATGTGTGAGATTTATTTATTAAATTAATAAGCTCGGTAAATTGGGATACAATGTAGTTTATATGGTGTGCTGTTGATTATAAAATGAAACTGTGTCCTAATTATTTAGTATGGTGATGTCTCCTTGAGGAGCTCATAAGGATTATCATGTAAACCCTACAGGTGGATTTATTCCAACATGATAATAAAGTTGAGTGGTACTACTCTTGGAATTAGATGTTAATTAATTGATTTATCAGTAATTCATTTAATTAACAGACATTCGATATCTTAAACATGGGGAGATAAACGTGCACATAATAAATAGGAGCTCATATTTAATATGAATTTATGACGGTAGTTCAATAATAACTTCTTAGTGGATCGAGTTATTATTGATGGACTTAAGAAGTGTGTTCAGGCCGAACTAGGACTCCTAAGCCCATTAGGAGACCTAATCATAATCTTCCTCTAAGTCCCTATTGTAGCCTATAAATAAGTCTTAAGTCAGCCACTTCTAAATACACGAAAATCTCATTAAACGATTTTAGTAGAAGGCGACTGGTATTCTCGAAAGATCGTTGCCTACATAACGTTCGAAAAAAGATGAGAAATACAGTAGAAGATCGGAGAGGTCAAGGATCTATCGATAGTTCAGTAGTTCTGACCTTAAAACTGGCTCGTCTCCACCTATTATGGTGAAAGGTATGATTCATTTTTCACTACATGTTAATCATATCTTACATGAATCCCGAATCAGATAATTGCATGGGGTTAGCGATTCGACATTTCCAACAAAAGGAACTTAAGAAGTTGTCCTTTGGTATCCTAAAAAGGTGGATTCAGTCTAAAAGGTTACTCAAATTAAAACTATGCTGGTAGCAAGATTGATAAAAAGAGTACGAGTGGAACATGTTAATTTCTTGGAAATTGACTTGTATCATGGTTTTGCAGAAAATAGACATCCATTGCAATATCTACAGCAGAAGCAGAATATGTTGCAGTAAGAAGTTGTTAAGCTCAAATCCTCTGGATACAGCAGGAACTAAGAGATTATGAAATTGAGGAGAGAGAAACTCCAATTCTATGTGACAATATAAGTGCAATAGCTATCACATATAGCTGTATTTCACTCAAGAACAAAACATATTGACATCAGATATCACTTTATAAGAGATCATGTTGAAAAGGAAGATGTTATGTTGGAAAAAGTTCATACAGATCTTCAGTTAGCTGACATATTCACTAAACCGTTATGTGAATCAAGATTTTCTATGCTAAGAAACGAGCTAAGAATACTGAAGTTATGATCTAAAAGAAAGATACAATAAGCCTGAAAAGGTATGCAGAAGCTTAGGGGGAATTTTTAAAGTTTAGTCGAATGCAGTAAGGTGCATCCTGGAAGAAATGTAATCATACAACACTACATTCATGAATCTTACAGTGGAACAGTAAGTAAAGGAAGTAGCAAGAGGATACAGCATTTACATCTAAGAGTATTTATTACCCTACAACCTCGTACAGCAGCTGCAACCTTAAACACAATAAATTAGACAGTAAAACGTGCGTTTATTCTTAGCATTTAATGCTAATCTAATTTTGTATCAGAAGCCAAAAAGATGTCGTCAAGAGTCAAATCTGCTTTGTTTCGGTTATTTACAAAAAGATCCCTCCATCTTTTTACTATCACCGTTAGATTATTTTATCAAGATCAATCGCAACCATCAATCTTACTACAAGCACGGTTAAACAAAAACCTTTGGCATCCTATTGTGATCATAATTCTAAAAAATCTAAGTTGAAGCAGTTCCAAATTTTCAAAACACTCTCAACTTTCCCAAAGCGATCTCTCAGATACAACAATGGTAGGAAGATAGACCATCGTTCTTGAAGGAAGACTCATCAATCAAGAACACATCTATACCTCGGACTTGTATGATTAGTCCATCATTACACTCATCCTTAAGTGTATGCAGAAGATAAGAATATCAGGACTCCTAACCACCATCTATGCCGGATTCTCCACCAAATCCATTCAGAATTTCTATATGCATGCCCAACAGTCGAAAGATAGTAGAGCCATCCTCTTTAGGATGAATGAAGAGGATGAGGAGATGGGGTTTTCGACAAGGGACATCACCTCCACCTTCGACATTTTCACCGAGGGAATGTCTTCTTACATATGGTGATAACATCTCTGAGAAGATGTGGAACCTCTTCAAGCGAAGAGAGGTTAGGGCCGAGGTTAAGAAAAGTGCCCCAAAAAAGTTATTCAAACCTGAGTTTGAACTTCTTCATGATATTTATACATACTCCACTGAAGGTAGAATAGGGAGCTATGATAAATGCACAGATTTCCACTTCAAGCTTATGTCAACCATCATGAAGGGAGAAAAAGTGAACTGGGAACGATTCATCCTCAAGTGGCTATGGGAGGAAGCTAAAAAAGATACAGCGTGCCAAAATTATGGGATATCTATCTACTCCATTCTCTGCAAGCTTGGCGTACAGCTTATTGCTCCAACCCCTATTCCCATTGGTAAATTTCTTGGTGAGAAGAAAAATGGGAAGACTATGAAAAAGGTCGCGGCTGGTGTAGTTGTTGTTGAAGTAAAGAAGAAACCTAAAGTTACAGCAACTGCATCCTTGACACTAACTCCATATTCTATCTCTGTTGTTTGGCATCTAAAAATGAAATTTAAAATATCTTCTAAAGATATAGATACTATGGCTGTCATTATAGAGGAAGTTAGTGATCAAGAAGACAATAACATTGCTAATTGTAAATAGCACTGCAATTATTGCTTACAAAAAATCAAAGGCTGAGAAAAGGCTACAAGAAGAAGAAAGAAGAGCAACTCAGCCTGTTAACTCTGATTCTGATGATGCGCCCTTGGCACGGAAGAAGTCAAGGAAGCTAGTCAGCCTGCGCAACAAGAAGAAGACTATTGCAATTGGCGCTACAAAAAGGGTAGTTATAGCAACCCCTGTTTCCCAAATCCCGATGAAAATCGAATCAGATAAGCAGCCAGAACCTAAAAAAGGGAAGATTTCTTATGTTGCTGCAAGAAGCCTGATCGACCACTCTCCTGAGGCCTCTAAAGATGATATTGAGGAGAAATATAATCTCTGGAGAAAGATGAGATTGTCTAAAAGGGAAATTTTGCTGGGATGGAGTGACTTTCTTGCTGTAGAAAGATATGTCCTTGAGTGGGCTCAATCTGATGACATACTCCATCTACTACAACCTGAGTTCACAAAGTTTGTTCATCTGAAGAAAAATCAAGAAATCTCTTTAGAGAGCTTTGAACAAGGGAAAAAGGAAAATGGCTGAGGAAAAGAGTCAGTTGAGCAACCGATGAAAGTAGCAAGAGAAGATTTTCAAATCGTCCTAGTCCCCGCTGCAGAGGCTGTAAAAAAGGGTGATGAAGTAAGGTTTGCAGACACTACAAGAAATTTGAGATATAACAACCCCCAAAAGACAACCTCAATTATGAATTTACAACCCTTTTTCTGAAAAGTGTTGTCTTTTTTCAAGAAATTTGCTCAACGACAATGCAAAAAATGGAAACGACAATGCTTTTTTCGTAGGGTTGTTAAATGGCATTTTTTTTAAAAGACAACGTTTTTGTGCAACGCTTTTTCAAAAGGTTGTTGTATAGCGAATTTTTTTCTCATAAAGACAACCCTTTTATGCAACGCTTTTATGCGTTGTCTTTTCTTAGTACTTTTTTGCCAATAGACAACCCATTATACAACCCTTTTTTTGTGTTGCATGTGTTAATTATAAAATAATTATTTTTTAATTAACTTAAATTTAATTAATTTAATTATTTTATAATGTTATCTTATATTATATTATTTGAATTAATATTATCTTATATGAACAAACTCATAATTTTAGAAAATAGTATTTTTATAAAATACTATTTTGAATTAATTAAGAAACTACACCTAAAATATTACTCTCAACCTTATATATAATAATACAAAATTGGAATATTATTTTAAAACATAATTCGAAAATTGTGTTTTATAATTCATAATTCATAAATTATGAATGTTTTTCTAAATATATATATATATATATAAAATTATTATGTTTTAAAATTAATACAAAAAACATAAAAAAATGTATATAAATCATATATTTAAAATTAAGAATATATAAAAAATTTAATTAGACTAGCAGCAAGAGTCGAACCTAGCACTCGTGGAAGGCTATCACCAATTTCACCAAACATATCTTTGGTCATTATTTTACAACAATTAATATTAATACTCACAATTTTGGACTTGGGTTTTTTTCAAATATACCCAAACTTCGTTGAGTTCTTTCCATCCCCACCAAAATCCTCTCTATTGCCGCCATCTCTTTCCACCACCATTGCGCGCACTTCACTGTCGGAAAATCCTCTCTCTTGCCGCCATCCCTTTCCACCACCACTGCACTTCGTGGGCTCGGCCCTCTGCATTGAACTTATCAGAAGAGGGGCTCGTCAAGTCTGGGCCTTTGACTTTCGGCCTGAATCACCTTGGTCCCTCGATCTCCGCCGTCAGGGTGTTCGTTGTATTCAGGGTCTCTTTCTTTATTTCCAATTTTTTTATGAGCTACTGGATCAAGATTTGGGTTCCCTTATAATGAATATGTTATCGGAAAAGCATGCGAGTAGTTGATGAAATGAAGTTTTATTGAAGTGCATTTGATGTTATTGGGTTTTATTTTATAGATTGATGCTATTTT
Organism: Scutellaria barbata; assembly: GCA_028654395.1. Lineage (NCBI taxonomy): Eukaryota > Viridiplantae > Streptophyta > Magnoliopsida > Lamiales > Lamiaceae > Scutellaria > Scutellaria barbata. The sequence goes on along the minus strand of CM053651.1, from coordinate 6,683,106 downwards.
GAGTGATAAAATGAATATGTGAAGATGTAGGTGATAATTGGGGAATCCCAGCTAATTCTAATTCTTGATATTGGGCTATGTGAATTGTAAACGAACGGTAGAGGTGGAGGAGATACTCCGGCCACTAGCGGTGGAGGTGGCAGAGAAATTCCTCCCAGTATTGAAAGAGAAACTGTTTCGGCAACTGCAGATGGTAAGACTGACAACACGATGTCGTCGGCTGAGGGAGAGAGGAAAAGGGCGTTGATGTTCCTTGTCGGGCTCCTTGTGGTCACTGGTACAGCGGTGAGATTTTTCTTACTTGAATTATCCGTCATATTTACTCGTCTGTGCTTGTACTGTGTCGTGATAATCTCTTTTCCTTTTCTCATCTTAGGACTAAGTCTGGATATTATTTATATTTTACTATCTTTTGGAATTGAATCGAGAATTGAATTTTAGAAAATAATTTTCGAGCAAATCTATTACTGTTGATGTAATTCGTCTTCTGGAGTTTGGTATGCTTGGCAAACAAATTTTGGCCTATTTTCTTGGATAAATCTGTTGCTTTTAACCTCAAGAAATCAATCTTGTTCTGCTCTTTTATTCTATCAAATTACTATGAGTTTAGAGTTTAATCAATTTTTGTGTTTATAGGAAGTTGTATTCTGCAGTATTGGAACTTTAATGCTACATTGCAACCATGCAAGTGTCCAATGTTCTCGTAGTGCATAACTAAGTTGATCCCCGAAGCATCATTGAATCATAGACATCAAGCTCAAATTACTTAGGTTTTAAAGAATGTTGGGGACTATAATCGCTTGTTTGTGGGAGGGTTTTCTTGATTTTTTCTGGTGGGTGTCTTGCATTTTTATAATGTACATATGTGCTTAAAAAATCTTAACTAAATAATTTCAGTTTGGGTTCTTTTGTTTATCCTGCACAAAGCAATTAAAGAACTCATGTAGTATGTATGGTGAAACTCAAGTACGTTAATACATAGAGTTACATGGATTAATGCTTGACATTTCATCCTTTGTTGTTATATATTGTTTAACAATGTGTCATAAACTTGGTAGCTAAAGTGGTTTTGTTGCACAATAAGGGATCTCTACTGCAGAGTAAATTAGATCCCCACCTCCTCCACCCAAAAAAAAAAGGGCGGTTTAAGAAATTGAACTCCTTCCATTCACTTAGCCAACCATTTATAGCTTGGTTTTGGTGTTTTTATTTCTCTTTTTTCTCTGTTTTGGCAGAAATTCCTCGCTATTCCATTGTACCTAAAGAGAATGTTCTGGAAGATGTTGAATCCTGACAGACCTGGTGTTTATCTCCACGAAATACGAGTCCTTGCAGTTAAGTTCATTACAGATTTCTTTAAAGGAAAAAAAGATTGACTCCCTTAAATGAACCATTTAGTTAATAAGTATGTCTCATACAAGACAAGAAACTCAGTGTTTTGATAAATTATTGGTTTCTTGATAATCACATTTTGAATGTCCTTTGATGTTTTGAAAGCTGCATAGGGAGTTCTTTTAACAATGTCTTTTCCAAGATCTATAACTTTGAGCATTTAATAGATAATTCTCTTTGATCACACATTGATTGGGAGAGGAAAACTTAAAAGTGCGGACTCCTGTAGAAGATATGATAACTTACTTCATCTCAGTAGTCTGTGTTAGACTATTTGATGATTCCATTTGTTTCTATATCTAATAGGATCTGTGTCTTTTTCAAAAGGCTTTATAGGACTACCCCAGTAGTTAAAGTTTTGACCTAAATTTTTATTCGAAGTTAAGCATTGAAACATTTTCTTATACACAAATAAAATAATATATATATATATATATTTTAGTCTGCAGAGGGTCTACTAGAGAGAAAACCTTGGCATCTATTACTGAAGCATTCAATAGCAGCTTAAAACATGAGTTTGTTGAAAACAAGTACTCAATCTTCCTTTCTTTTGTTTTATCATTCACTCTTCTGCTTTTATAGGACTTTTAGCTCTGACTGCGGGACCTGGGGAGATAGCTCAAGAGATCTTGGAAGAATTGGTCTCTCCTATATCAGAGGCTCTTAGAATTCGGCCTGAGGCATCTAAGATGTCTTTAGAATGTCATTTTTTTGCTCTTTGAATTCTGATTTCCAACTTATCATGAAAATTTGGATGCCTAATCTCTCTCTCTTTTTTTTTTGTGGATATCTATGTGATATAATTACAGTTGCTCGAATGTTTGGCTGTTATTACTTTTGTTGGTGGTGAAGAACCAAAACAGATAGAGAAATCTATGCACATAATGTGGCAATTGGCTCATCCAAAATTGGGTGTCAGTGTAAGTATTTGCTTATCAGCTTGGTTCAAGATATTTTTGGTTTTACTATCTATTTTCTGTACTTATACGATACTACATTTGTGCATATGACTCTGGATGCAGCGTTATTTAATGTTGTTATTTTGTTGGCTTTTGTATTTTATTACACATGTTATGTGTCGTTTGATCTTATGTTTAATCTGATCCATTCAAGTGGCTGCTGCTAAACCGACTCCAGCAGTGATAAAAATGGTGGTCTCTGCTTGGTCATTTCTTCTTACTATTATGGAAGGCGGGACACTAAACCCTAAGAGTTGGCAAGAGTAAGTAATTGTTGGCTCTGAATTTTCAACCGATCTTGATGTTTTTTATATCATTTAGTTATTAGTTCAAGATGAGTGATAACTTGAAAGGTGTATGTAAATGTTTTTCTTCCTCTGAAATAATTCAGGTCAATCTCTTACTTCTCCACCCTGCTGGACAAGGATGACAGATTGCTGCGGATAGCTGCTGGTGAAGCACTTGCTTTAATTTTTGAGATTGGGAGTCTGGAGAATTTCTGTGCAGAAGCTACGGTCTCCACCGACTCTTGTACTGATGAAGTAAGGGATTCCAAAAAGATGAACCACATACATAGATTAAAAAGAAAAGTTCTTAATCAAGTGCGGATTCTGTCTGCTGAAGCCAGTGGTAAAGGTACCACCAAGAAAGATCTCAATAGTCAGAGGAACACATTTCGAGATGTTACGGATTTTCTTAAGGTACGCTGTCATCAATTTAATCTACTGCATTTTGGTTGTGGACTGCTAAGTTAATTTGTATTAATGTGAATACCAAAATGGTTATACCCTAGAGGCGTCGATGAAGATAGGTGGAGATTCTCTAAATACTAACTCATGGACTCATTCAATACAGGTCTATATTACATTCTTGCATCTTTTATGGTTTTACCTGTGCAGCATGGTGATTTTTTTGACATTTTATCATATTTATGAGTTGTAGTTGAACTTCCTGAAGTATTTTCTTGGAGGAGGATTTGTGAAGCACATGCAGGTAGAATTTGTCTTCATGCCTTCAACAGAGGTTGTGATAAATATCTTTTTTACTTAATCAATTATCATACATTTCCTATCTCATCTTATGTTGGACAAGAGAACCAAGTTCTTCAAGATGTCTTTGGTTTCGTGACCAAGAAAATGTTACTCTCTATGGCTGAGCTTGTAATGTAAGTTAATACTTATACATTGTAATGTAGGCTCCTTTGCAACCTAATACCAAACAATGTGGTTTTTTTGTGTTGTGATACATGAGACAACATGTTGAAAAATATACAACAGCGGACATAGTTTCATTGCATTCGATTGTGAGTAACTACTTTCTATTTAGTTTGCATATTGTATACGTCACCAAAATAAAATGAAGTTGATTATTCTATATATTCTTTTTTCAAAGTTCACGGATGTTAAGTGCACTAGAGCTGATATTGATGAAGTTCGTGTTGAATGGGCTGATTGCGTTCAAGAACATATAAATAGGTAGAACAAGGTGACTACTATATTTTAACTTGCAATGCTTTCTTTTGAATATTTAATATGATCACATTATGATTTTTAGGTGTTCATGTTAACTTTGTTCTTACATTTGACAGATTGTGGGGACGTAAGAAGTACGTCAAGTTCGTGATGCTGTGATTGTAAAGGTTGTGATGTTATTCAAACAAATTCGATCATTTTATTATTAATTGTTGGAGTACTTTAAATTTATGAACTTAAGGTTGTGTGATTACAAGTGTTAGGATGAGACATATTGTTGGGATGATTTATAAATGTAATCGATGATATTGACGATGTTTAAATGTTCTTCTAATGCATTTGTTAGTTTATATAATTAAATTATATTATTATATATATCCAGCAAAATATGAAATTATTGTAAAAAATGTGAATAAACAAAAAAGACAACACAAAAAAGGGTTGTCTTTTGGATTGTTATTTTATAAAATGACAACCCAAAAAAATAAAAGAAAAGACAACGGTATTTAAGCATTGCACAAATTCTTGTTATTGGAACCAGAAAGACAACGCTTTTTAAGCGTTGCATATACAGTTGCACAAAATAAGAAAAGATAATCCTTTCTTGCAACGGTATAAAAGTGTTGTCGTATCTAGATAAGACAACGATTTTTGGTGCGTTGTCGAATGGCGAAAAGTTTTTACAACCCTAGATACAACAACCCTCAAAAAATGGCTACGACAACGGGTAAAACCCGTTGTAAAAGGTGAAATTTCTTGTAGTGAGAAGAACAGATTATCAACCTTAGAGTATAGCAAGCAAATGAAGTAATGCTGCAACAAGCGCTGCAAGCTAGTGTGAAGGACACGAGGATGCAACATACTCCAATGAGGCAGTAGGATGAGGGATCCTCTGGTCATAATCCAAACTCCCCTACTTATGATCAAGTAGTTATTGGACTCTCATCCATCATTTCTCTAGATCCATTAGTGAAAGAGTCACAGCTTCTGGATTATGGTGATTCATCAGTTCATAACATACAAGAAGTTGCACCAGCTTCACCTGAAGGGGAACCATCAGCCATAATCAAAGAGGTTCTTACAGACCTGGCAAGTGAGGAAATGGTCGATGATGCAACCATGGAGGAAGTTGCTGAGTTGGGACTCCCTGTACTGGCTGATGTAGCAGTCCAACATGCTGAAATCCTTAAAGAAACAAAAGAGTCAAGACTAAGGATTAAAGCAGAGATTCTTGCAGATATAGAACTTACAGTATCTCAAATTGTTAGTTCTGTAAAAAATCTGGTTGTACTGTAAGTAGTAGCCTATGAAGATGCTGGAGTTGAAGAAGGATTTATCGTTGAGACGGTGTCCTCTAAGAAGATCTTAGGTGAGGCTGCTGTTGAGACAGTACTCACTAAGGATTTGAAGACTTCTGAAGGGACGGCTGCTGAGACAGTACCCTTAGAAGATACTGAGATAGAAGAGGTGGCCGAAGTAACTGCTGTGCAGCAAGAGTTACCTCAAATGGAGGTTGAAGCTATACCTGCTATAAGTATATCAGAATCTAACATAGATATAACAACAGAGATAGTTACTGAGGAGACGAGGAAGAAGAAGGCTTTGAAGAAGAAATGGATGATGACACTCATGCCCCTAATGTTTCTGATAAATTTGCTTCTTTCGTTAGAAAGTGCTTTAGGAGGAGTGCTCATGCAGCAATAGAAGAAGATAATATTGAAGCTTCAAAACACCTATCCTTGGAACAGCAACTCTTACATGTTTTTCGTGATCATAAATTTAATATGCAAAATAGCATCAACATCAGTGACAAATCTCATGCTGCGTCCATTTCTCATCTGAGAAAGGACATTGAAATTCTCCCAAGAACTATGCAGCACTACATGCAGGATCAATGAAATCTTCAATATAAGGAAAGGATATAGATGGAGAGGGAACTCAAGAAAGCAGCTGCAGACAACAGCAAAGAGATTGAAGGTTGTAAGAAGATAGTAGATGCAGTTGTTGAAAAGATGGGCTCTCACTCAATGATTTTAGAGACTCTGCTGGATAATATTCTTGATCAAACTCAAAGAACACAAAGTGTCGATGATAGATTAGGCAACTTGAAAATGATAGTTGGCGAGCTAAGAGATATGATGTTGAGTGCATATCCTAAACATGCTAGAGGAGACAAGTAGTTACCAACCAAGTCTACCCCCATCCCTGCAGTAAGAAGACCCAGATCTGTTATTGTCAGATCAGCTTCTACTCCACCATCGGTTGTTTTTTATGATGTCAAAATGGGGGAAGAAAGAATAGAAAGATTTAGGAGAGATGAGCAAGAAGAGGAAGAAAAAAACAATGACCTTCCTTTGAGTAGGAAGGGGAGAAGATCAACTCCCTCTGCTGATGCCCCCACCTTAAAGAAAAAAAGAGATAATGAAGGCGAAGGTGGTGTTGGAGCAGCTGCATCTAATGCAGCTGTTAATGCTGCATCCAGCGCTGCTGTAAGAAAAGATATAGCAACTCTACCTTCACAAAGCTCGAGAAGGGGAGAAAGTCACTAACAATCTTAGTCCAAGAAAAATATGAGCAAAAGCTGAAGTAGAAAGACATTATAACTAGAAGATGACTGCTCAGAGAGCTGAGAAAGCTAGAGCTAAAAGAGAAGAAGAAGCTTGGATGTAGAGGCTCGGGGTAATTGGAGAGAGCAGAACAGACTTGATGAAGAATTTTGTGCAATACCCTGATCAAGACATTCCCCATCTAGATACTAACAATATATCTGTTGAAGTATCAATTCTAATGGACTAGAAGCCAGAAAGAGAGAATATGGCTTAGAGTTTGTCTATCTTTAAAGTTATGAGACTACTAACAAACATAAATCCATCTTTCGAGCAGATCACTCTTCACAAAAGATCAGAATATCTAAGATACTTCAGATATCTCTGCAAAGAAGAAAAATTCAGAAGGTTTCAAACCTGTTAATCTGCATTGAGAAGATATGAAGAACCTGCTAGGGATGGAGAGCTATAAATTTAGAATTAACAATTGAACCTAGTAAAGTAAGACAAGATTGTGCCTTACAGTGGAGAATTTTGGCCTAGATGGATTCAGATTCCGAAATAAAGAAGAAGACGGGAGAATCCTATTTGGAGTCAATTCTAGACTAGTGGAAAAGATTAAGAGAAAGACAAGAAGAAAGAATAACTTTTGAAAGAAGATCTAAAAAATCATCAACAAAGAGGACCCTATTTCAGAAGTAATAGAAGACAAGAAGAACATGGTACAACACTGCTCTTGTATGGTAATATTTCTTATGCTGTAATATGTAAAAATTCTTAAACCAATGAAGAAATTTTCCTTTCTGTTGATCAAGCTCATTTATGAACTTTTGCATAATTTACTTTATGTTTCTTTGAGATGAAGATTAGTATTGATACATCTCTGATGAATCCAAGTTTAATTTATAGAACCTACTAAATGTAATGAACCACAAAGTGATAACGCAAAGTAAATACTTTCTATCATGAATGATTTAATGTAAAAGTTTTTCATCATCAAAAAGAGAGAAATTGTTAGGATATCAATGTTTAGATTTTGATGAGACATACTAACCTTGTAATAAAAAAATTAGAGTACCCCATTTATCATAATATTTAAGTGAAGTATAGACTAGTGTTGAGTCTGTAATTTTATGAAGTTGAAGAATGGAGGATTTCGAGAAAAAATTATATGCAGCATGCAAAGAAAACTCTGTATGAAAAGCTCAAGGAAGAAATTATAAAAATAACATATAATATGGCTGTAAATAAGAGTTGTATATACCAGTGCTGTAAGTTAAGGATACAACATAAAAATGAAGGATACAGAAGAGCACTCAAGATTGTTGTATGTTTATGGGGAATATTAAATACAGCAATAGAGTTAATCCAATCTACAATACGGGAACATTAAATGCAGTACGAGAAAAGCATCCTCAATGGATCGAAATGAAGCCGGTAGAGACAAACTGAAGTTGTAGGCTCAGACCCAATCAGATGAAGACACGTGGCCTGATAGAGTGCAAAAAGCTACGAGTCGCAACCACCACATTTAATGTTTGTAAAGCTAAGCTAAGATGCGTTTAATGCAGGCCATACCTTCGGTTCAAGCATCAAGTTCAAATGAAGAATGTTTTCTTAAATGAACATTTTTCTACAAGTATAAATAGAGGAAGAGTAGCACTGAAACAACTACTAAAATATTTGCTCTCAAGATCTAAGCAAGAATCATAGTTATACTCTAAAGCATTCAAACACGTTTCAGTCACTCGAGCTCGTGAAGTAATCAAGCTTAAGTTCAGAAGCTCAACAATACAGAAGATTACTTTACCGCACCAATTGGAGAAAGAAAATTTATACTTTTACCTATTTGTTGTATGCTAGGTTGTTTTAAGACATTGTCAGTTGATAGGATTATATCATTGCTGATTGTTTATAGTTGTCTAGGAGAAAGGTAATTACCCTGTATGGGTGTTTAGAAATTATTTGTGAATTTGTCTATAGAACTTGCAGCAGCCCTGTATAGGCTGAGTTCTAGTAGGTAATAACTTGCTAGGTTGATAGATTGTTAGGCTGTAACATATAAATCAATCTTATTTAATGAAGTTCCTGCTCGAGGAAGTAGTAGAGCGGTAGAAGGATTACACCACCTTCGAACCACTATAAGTCTTTAAGTGTTTAATCATTTTATATCTGTTGTCTACTGCATCTTTAATTAAGTTATCATACAACATAAAATGTTTTATAAGAAAGCATATTCAAGAAACAAATCATCTATCTAAATATTTTCTACTGCAAGAACTCTAGGATACAGCAAACAGTACTACTTCATAGTGCTATAAGCTAGTCCATTTGTTGTACTGCAAGTTCAAGTAACTTAGAGTATAGCTTGTTCGAAAGATTTTCTAAAACTGACAGAGGTTCATTCATCCCCTCTAAACCTTCGAGACCACTTGGGACCAACAATATACTTATCATTCATTTATTTGCTCGAACAAATGCCAAAAGACAATCACTTTTTTAGGTTTTCCAGTGGAGGTGGAGAGCTTTGTCACTATCAATAAAAGTGTCCAAAGAAGAGTACAGGAGAATTTCAGATTGGAGTTTGGAGTTAGCTATCAAGAGAAAAGAGTACTTAATTGTTTGTTTACGAGAGCACTCTTTTTCTTCTTCTTTTTCTTTTTCTTCTTTCTTTTAATTAGAATTTAACAATTTTAATATAATTTATATTATTTCTGTTAGACCCAAGTGGTGTCCGAGGTTCAGAGGGGGGTGAATGAACTTGGTCAATTTTGTAAATCTTTTAAAACTTACTGTTCTGTAAGTTACTTGAACTTGCAGCGCCAGACAGTTACTGCTTAAAGCACTAGTATACAGTGCTGCATGCTATAACTTAGAGTTTTATACGCAGCGGAAAAATAGGTTTTGTGACACAAGGCTGGTTTTCTCAAATATGATCATTTTCAAGATGTTTTATGCTTATGACAGAGATATAAAAGAAAGATAAAGCACAGATATTAAAGCAATAAAACACTTATGATTTATCGTGGTTCAAAGGTGATGTAATCCTTCTATATCCACTCTACTGCTACCTCGAGCAGGAACTTGGTTAAGTAAGATTGGTTTACAGGACACTCCTAACAATCTATCAACTTTACAAAGTTAAGCACCTACTAGAGTCCAGCGTACACACAGCAACTGCAAACTCTAAAGGCAACCCACGCAGGATTTCACACTCCCACACAGGGAATTTCCTAACAACTCGACAACAACACAAACAGCAAGGATAAATCCTATCAACTGCTTGACACCTAAAACAACCTAAGCACACAGCAATAAGGTTAAAAAGCATATAAATTTGTTCTTCAACTGGTGCGGTGAAGTGAGCTTCTGAATCCTTCAAAAGATCTTTCAGCTTGAAATTTATTCACTTCATAGAGGTCGAGTGACTGAAACTGAGAGTATGCTTGAGAGAGTATAGCTTAAATGCTTGGTCTTTTTTGCGTAAATGTTTTAGTAGTCAGCTTCAGAGTTGCTCATCCTCTATTTATACTTGTAGAAAGATATCCGTTGAAGGAGATATCTCTCATTTGAAATAAAGCGTACTTGATCAAAGACATGGCTCGCATTTAATGCTGCTTGACTTTCTCTTTCGGAGTATTTAATGCAGTGGTTACGGCTCACAACTTTCTGCAGCGCATTAGTCCACGTGTCGTATTGGCATTGGCTCCGTGTCTTCAACTTTGATCTTCTCTGGAACGACTCTATTTATTCTTGCTTGATTCTTCGTTTCTCGTACTGCATTTATCCTTCCTCAGATTGCAAGATACTTATTCTGTTTGTCATTGGCGCTGTTGACTATTTATGCAGTAAGTTTCGCACTGTATCCTAGGTCTATTTGCAGCTGTTCATTCTTTATAGTGCTACTGTAACTAGACCTTCTTACAGTATCTTCATATAATACTGTTGTATATTTTCTTGTAGTACTCTTGTAGCCTCTTCTTGCAGCGATGTTATATCTGTTTTCTTGCAGCTTTCATGTATCTGCTTTCTTACAGCAGCTTTATTCTGAATTTCTCAATGCAGCATTATACTTATGTATACCTCCATCTTTCAGCACCTATAACTAGACTCAATCTTAGTCTACGTTTTCACTTAAACATTGTGAAAAATAGGGTACTCAAAACTTCCTATTACATATTTGGTTTGTCTCATCAAAATCTAAACATTGAAATCCCAACAATTTCCTCCTTTTTGATGATGACAAAACCTTTACATTATTTCGGTCATGAAGAAAGTTTTTACTTTGGATTATATCATTTTTCATTAGGATTACATACTTGATATGCTTTGAGAAATAATGTCTAATCTTGGATTCATCAAAGATGCATCGTGTCTAATCCTTTATCATATATCTTCAGGATACATAAATAGCATACAAGAGTTCATAATGTATGAACTTGATCAAATGCAGAAAAATAAAATTTCTTCATTAACTGAAAGAAATTTTACAAGGAAAGAGATACATCAAATTATATAGATAAGCATGCAGTAAAACTACTGAAACAGGGACCTTCTTGATGACGATTGTTCATGTCTTCTTTCAGCATCTTTCATTTTTTGTTCTGCTCTTTCTTTTTATCCTTTCCACCAATCTCTAATGGACTCCTGATAGGATTCTTCAAGTATCTCTTGAATCTTTGGAATCTGAATCCATCTCAGCCAGAAGTCCTCACAGTAAGACACTATCTTATCTTACTTTACTAGGGCTATGTAGTAATTCTGGACTTCAAGCTCTCTAGCCCTAGTAAGCTCTTCATATCTCCTCAGTGCAGTTTGGCATGTTTGAAATCCACTGAATTTACCTTTTCTACACAGAAATCTGAAGTATCTGAGATACTCAGATCTCTTGTACAGTGTGATTGCTTCAAATGATGGATTCCTAATAGTAGGCAGCTTGACTGCCTTGAAGATGTTCAAGCTCCAGGCTATGTTTTCTCCAACAGGCCTTTGATCCATCAACACTGACACTTCAGCAAATATGTTGTCTGTGTCGAGATGTGGAATTTCTTCAGGGAGATATTGGTAAGGTCTTTGTCAAAGATTCTCCTCTCACCAATCACTTCAAGCCTTTGCATCCAGACATATTCTTCTTTCTCTGCTCTGGCTCTGCTCACCCTCTTTCTTGAGCCTTGCTGCTGGCTCTCTCTCCCTCTCTTTGTATGATGAGAAGAGGAAGGTGCTGCATCTTTGCTTGTAGCAGCTGCACCACCAGCTCATCATTCATCGTCTTTTCTCCATCTTTTTAGAGAAAGAGCGTTAGCAGCAGCAGATGATCCAGATCTCTTCCTCCTCCTGCTAAGAGGCTGATCATCTTCTTCTACTTCTTTCTCCCCTGAGCTCCGGTATCAGTCTTGAAATCATTCCCCATTTTTGGCATCATCAAAAGCTGAGGATGGAGCAGGGGCTTCTCGAACCACTGAAGAGCGTGGTCTTCTTACAGGTGCTGGGGCTTTCCTGGATCCTTGGGCATATTGAGAGAACGCATTCACCATCATGTCACTCAGTTCTTCTACGATCATCACCAGGTTCTCCAATCGATCGTCGACACTTTCGGTTCTTCTGGATTGATCTGTTATATGGTCCAAAAGTGTCTCTAGCACCAGGGAGTGAGTGTTCAGCCTTTCTGCTGCTGTATCAATCAATCTTTTGTATAGCTTGATCTCAGCACGGCTGGTAGCAGCATCTCTCTTTAGCTCTCCCTCTATTCTTGCTCGGTCCCGAAGCAGCTAATAGGTAGACTCATTCAAGTCGTGTCTGATCATTCCAGACAATGCTTCGAGGTCCTTCTTGAAACCAGTCATGGTTTCAGCATGGATTTAGCACCGACCCTCATGATGTTCTGCATGTTAGACTCATGATCCCGAAGAGCATAAAGCAGATGTCTAACAGCAGTTATCACCCTGTCGATCGATTCATCAGAGGTCAAGCCCACATTCCATCTTTAAGAGGCAGCAGCCGATGCAGAATAAGGAACAATAGCTTTTGGGGGTTGTGCTGCATCCTGCTTTGGAGCCTCTGATTCATCTTCCCCATCCTCATCCTCATTAAGGTTTGATAGGGGACTTGGACAGCTTGAGGTGAGATCTACTTCATCAGCTTCCTCCTCCTCAACATCTTCTATCTCAACTGCCACTTGACCCATTTTCCCGTAGGTTGCTCTTCTATAGGCAGTGAGGTTCTCAAGAAACTCAGAGGATTCAGCATCGACATCCTTAGTAACTTATGCTGCTGTAACCTAAATAGGTTCTAGTATGCTTGCAGCAGCAGCAGCATCAACCTCCTTATAAGATGTCTCTAGCTGCGTTGGGGTTACCTCCACCACTTCTTCATCATCCTCTAAAGGTACTGTCTCAACAACCGTCCCTTTAGAGGTCTTCTTACCCTCAGAGAGTGTTACCTGAACAACGGCCTCGCCTGAGGTCTTCAGTAAGGACCCCATCTCCTCGGCCGATCTTGTAACTTTGACAGATTCTGCTGCAAGAATGGGTTCTTGCAGCTCCTATTGGTTTCTTACAGCTTCCACTGTATCCAGCACTGAAAGCTCCACAGTTGCAAGAATTTCAGCATCCACCCTGCATGTTTCCTCAGCAGCTTCTGATAGGGTGGCTGCTTGCTGTACTCTCTGCCAGTACAGGGAGTCCAGCCTCTGCAACTTCCTCCGTGGTTGTGTCATTGGTGATCTCAGCAATATCAGAGAGAACGTCTCTGATGATGGCGGTCGGTTCTCCTTGAGTATCTACAGCTACATCTACAACAATGTGAACTGAGAAATTACCGTAGTCAACTAGTTGAGGCTCCTCTTTCTCCAAGGGATCAAGCATGACAATCATGGAGAGGACTTCAACTATTTGCTCATATGCGGGGGAGCTTGAGTTGTGACTAGAGTATCCTTCTCCCCGCATCCCTTAGGAGTGTGTTACATCCTTATTTTTCTGACGCCTGCTTGCAGCGCCTGTTGCAGCATGGCTTCCTCAGCCTGTTCCACTCCAAGGGTATTGATTTGCTCTTGAGCAAATGCAACATCGTCGCCCCTTCTTACAGCCTCTGCAGCCGGGCCTAGGAAGACTTGGACATCCTCCATTGCTGCTTTCATCGGCAGCTCTGCAGAGTGGGATTCTGCAATAGCTTTATCCTCCCTTTGTCCAGTGCTCCCTGAGCAGCAGTGCTCCTCGATCTTTCTTATACCAATGCTGCATACTCAGGTTGCAGGAGTGCCACAATATCTTCAGAATTGGCCCACTCCAGGACAGCTTGCTCAACGGTGAGAAACTCCTTCCATTACAGCAGAGTTTCTCCCTTAGCCAGTCTCATACTCCTCGAGAGACTGTACTACTGCTCCATATTTCTAGCAGCTGGGAAGGTTAGATCCAGCACAGACTGAACAGCTTCAGGATCACACGAAGCGGCTAAATCAGTAGCCCCTTGTAGACGAGCTTGTTCAACTGGCTCATCCCTTTGAAACTCATCTACTGCAACCAAGCTTGCAGTAGAAAGTTAGGAATCAACTCGCAAGGTCTGAACCCTTGCAGCAGCTGTGGCAACCTTCTTCTTCCTGCGAGGGGAGATAGTTTTACTTGTCTCCTTCCTCGAGTGGGGTGCATCATCATATAAAGACGAGGATTCAGGTTCAGATTCAGTCCTCATTAGGGTCCTCTTGATGACGGGAAGAGGACTCTCAACATTCTCATTTTTCTCTTCTCCCCAGCTGCCTACAGTTTCATCTTGCAGGGCCAGTGTTTTAGTCTTTTTGTTTTTGGTTTTCTTTCATGCAACACCAGCACCCGCTGTCTTCAGTAGGGTCTTACCCTTCTTCTTCTCTCCGAGATGCTTTATAATAGGGATGAGGATGGGAGCTGCAAGCTGAAGGCCTAGCTTGCAGAGCAGAGAGCAGATGGTGATTCCATAGCTCCTCCTCACTGTGCTCTTCTCTGCTTCCTCTCAAATCCTCTTCAAGATGAACCTGGCCCAGTTCACCTTCTCTCCGGCCATGATGGCAGACATGATCTGAAATTGAAGATCGGTACATTTGTCATAACTCCCTGTCCGACCCTCGATGGAGTATGCACAAATGTCGTGAAGAGTTTCTTCGGGGCGCTTCTCTTGATCTCAGCCCCTGCATCTCTTGCTCTAAAGAGATCCCACATCTCTTGAGCACTCTCTTCACCATACGTCGTAAGCTAACTAAGGGTCAAGCCTTTAGACGAGATGCTGAAAGCAGTGGTGATGTCACCGAATGACACTGTCATTTCTTCTCGGTCTGCATCCATCCGAAACAGGATACAGTCTCTTCTCTCCTCGGACCTCCTAGAAAATGAGTAGAATTGCTAGCATAGACAGTGGTTAGGAGCCCTAGAACGTGGGTTCTTCCCAGAGCATCGAAGATCCTCCTAATAATATCATTGTCGTACAACCCGGAGTCATAGACATGCTCCTGGTTCACCAATCTTTTCTTTGTCTTGCCGCCATTGATGATTTTGGAGAGAGAAAAGAGTTTCGGGGATTTTGAAAATTTTTGCTAAGGAATGAAACTTCTCTCTTGGTTTTTAGTGATTGAATTTGAAAATAAGAAGGTTATGGGATTATGAAGAGTATCAAGGGACGTGTAGTAAGATCGATGGTTGAGATTAAATGGATGGAATCAATCTTACGGTCCTTAGAAAAAGACGGAGGGTTCAAGTCGTAAATAATAGGGATGAAAATATTCGAAAATATCTCCGATATTTTCATTTTTTCATATAACCAATATAATAACGGTCTGTATATTTTTTCAATATTTACCGATATTTCTTCGATATTTCTCTTATATTTCCATAAAATGAGGATACTGATATTTACACCAACACCGATATTTTCTTCCTTGGTAAATAATCAGGACTTGCACCGACGTGGGCTCTAACCATACCTCTTCGACTTCTGACAGGCGCAATCTTGTATTTAATGCTAATAGACATGTGATTTGCCACCAAATTTATGGTCTTTTTAAGGTTGCAGCATCCTGGGTACGAGGTTGCAGAGTATTAAATACTTTTTGAAATAAATGTTGTAACCATGTGCTGCTTACTCTCCCACTTTCTGACTGTGCTGTAAGAAATAAAAGATACAGCGCTGTTTGAACCCAACGTTGTATGAAGACGCAGCTTACAGCACTATACTTACAGCTTCTCGCAAGCATGCAGAAATTCCCCCTGGGCTTCTGCACTTTCTTTTTCCACTCATAACTTTAGAATTCCTAGCTCGTTTCTAAGCATAAAAAACCTTGATTCGCTCAACGGTTTAGTGAATATATCTACAAGCTGGAGATCCGTATGAACTTTCTCAAGTACGATATTTTTCTTCTCCACATGATCTCTTATAAATTGATGTCGTATATCGATATGCTTTGTTCTTGAGTGAAATACAGGATTATGGGTAATTACAATTGCACTCGTATTATCACAGAGAATTGGGGTCTCTTTTTCTTCAATCTTATAATCTCTTAGTTGCTATTGTATCCAGAGGATTTGCGTACAGCAATTTCCTACTGTAACATAATCTGCTTCCGCTGTAAATGTTGCAATCGATATTTACTTCCTGCAGAACCATGAGACAAGTCTATTTCCCAGAAATTGACAAGTCCCACTGGTGCTCTTTATTCAATCTTGTAGCCTGCATAATCTGAGTCAGAGTAGCCTTTAAGCTTGAATCCTCCTTTCTTAGGATACCATAGGCCTACTTCCTGAGTTCCTTTCAGATACTTGATAATCCTTTTGACAGCTGAAAAGTGTGACTCCTTTGGTGCTGCTTGAAATCTTGCACAGACTCCAACTGCAAACATGATGTCTGGCCTGCTTGCTGTAAGATACAACAAGGATCCTATGAGCCGTTTATACTTTGTGATATCTACATCTTTACCATCTTCATCTTTGTCAAGGCTTATGGATATAGACATAGGAACAGATGTTGTTGAACCATTCTCCATGCCAAATTTCTTGATAAGCTTTTTTGTATATTTGACCTGGCTGATGAAGGTTCCTGCAACCAGCTGCTTTACTTGCAGCCCTAGAAAGAAACTTAATTCTCTCATCATACTCATCTCGAATTTCGATTGCATCAGGTCGGAGAACTTCTCACACAACTCTTTGTTGGTGGATCCGAAGATGATATCATCCACATATATCTGTACAAGGAGTATATTATCTCCATCATGTATCCTGAACAGAATTTTATCCATTGTTCCTTTCTTGAAGCCGTTTTCCAGCAGATAGAGAGATAGGATGTCATACCAAGCTCTTGGTGCTTGCTTAAGTCCATACAGGGTCGTGTATAACCTAAATACATTCTCTTCTGTTTGATCTTCAAAACCTAGAGGTTGCACTATATAAACTTCTTCTGTAAGAAAACCATTAAGGAATGCACTCTTCACATCCATTTGATATACATTGAAATTCATGTGAGCTGCATATGCCAGAAAAATCCTTATAGCTTCCAACCTTGCTACTGGAGCAAAAGTCTCATCAAAATCAATCTCTTCTTCCTGGCAATATCCCTTAACAACTAATCTTGTTTTGTTCCTCACAACAAGTCCAGATTCATCTAGCTTGTTCTTGAAGAGCCATTTTGTTCCAATAACTCCTTGATGAGTTGGTCTTGCAACTGTTTGTCAAACTTGATATCTTTCAAAACCATTTAGCTCTTCTTGCATGGCTTGTACCCAGTTGCTATCTTGTAGGGCTTCTTCAATATTTTTGGGCTCTGTTTGAGATATGAAGCATGCAAACATTGCTTCATGAGAAATGGACCTTATTGTCCTTACTCCTATGGATGGATCTCCAATGATAAGATCCCTACGATGATTCCTCAGTCATGTCTTGTCAGGCTCAAAAACATGTACAGGTCTAGGTTGCTCATGTTGCTGTAAGATTGAAGGTTCTGCTGCTGTAAGAATATCTTTTGCATCCAAAGGTGCAGCTTCTTCTTCTTTGTCTTCTGCTGTAGGCAGAACTTCTTCAACATAGGGAACATCATTCTCTTTCCTTAGAGCTACTTCTTCAGCAGGTTCTTCTAACTTCTTGGTGTCACAATGTGGTTCATCAAATACCATATGAATTGACTCTTCAACCACCAAGGTTCTCTTGTTGAAGACTCTGAAGGCTCTACTTATAGCAGAGTATCCTAAGAATACTCCTTCATCTGATTTTGCATCAAAGGTGTTTAGATATTCCTTTCCATTGTTGAGGATATAACACCTGCATCCAAAGATATGCAGATATGAAACATTTGGTGTATACCCATTCCAGACTTCATAAGGAGTTTTGTCTAGATCCTTGTTGATTAGACATTTGTTCTGAGTATAGCATGCAGTGTTGGTTGTTTCAGCCCAAAATCTCTTGGATATCTCTGCCTCTACTATCATTGTTCTTGCTGCTTCTTTGAGGGTTCTAATCTTCCTTTCAGCTACATCATTTTGTTGGGGTGTTCTTGCAGCAGAGTATTCATGATGAATACCATTATCAGAATAGAATTTCTCAATGAATTTGTTTGTGAACTCAGTTCCTCTGTCTGATCTGATCTTCACAATGCTCAAGCTCTTTTCATTTTGAATCTTCTTCATAAGGTCAGGTAGCTTGCTTTGAGTCTCTGATTTCTTAACAAGGAATATGGTCTATGTGTATCTGGAGTAGTCATCTACTACCACAAGTGAGTACTTCTTCCCACTTATTCTCACTGGTTCTACTGGTCTAAAGAGGTCCATATATAGAAGATCTAGAATCCTGTGAGATGACTTCTGCAACTTGTCCTTGAATGAGCTTTTCACTTGCTTTCTCTTCTGACAAGCTCCACATATATTCTCCTTCTTGTATGCCACATCTAGCAATCCTCTTATAAGACCTTTTCCTAATAGCTTGTTAATTATCTTGAAGTTCAGATAGCTTAATCTCTTATGCCATAACCAGCTCAACTCTGGTGGACTTTTCACAATGAAGCATGTTGGTTGAATAGAAAAGTTCCAGTCAGCAAGATATATGTTTCCTCTTCTTATTCCTGTAAGCTTGACTTCATTTGATGTGTTGTTATTGATTAAACACTTATTGAGATTGAATTCCACAGTGTATCATTTGTCATAAAATTGACTGATGCTCAGAAGGATGTATCTGAGGCCTTTCACATAGGATACATCTTTGATCTTTATGTTCCCTTTGATTAGGCATCCACTTCTTTTTGTACTTCCTTTGGAATCATCTCCAAAGATGACCTTTGGTCCTTTGTATTTTTGGAAGTCTTTCAGAGCTTTTTTACTACATGTCATGTACCTTGAGCAGCCATTATCTATGTACCATACATTGATGCTGCAACCTGGTACTGAAACCTGCAACAAGGTCAAGCAGATTTAGGTACCCATTTCTATAAGGGTCCTTTTGGGTTAGTTTCTTTTGGACCCGTACTTTCTTAATAGTTAATATTTTGCTGTAAGATTTGTTGGTTCTCTAACTGTATGCAGTTTTGCTTTTAAACTGCTTGTTAACTGTGTGTGCAGAAACTCAATATGTGTTACCAACACCCTTGTGGTGTGGTCTTCCACCATACTTCTCTGGGCTATATTCTCCTTCAGGTTTAGACATGTAAGACTTAGTATAGGTGGGAAAATATCTTTTGTGCTGCAACTTTGTGGGTTGCTGCATCTTCTTTCTACTTACAGCAGATGGCTTCTGCTGCAGCCAATTCTTAGATGTAGGCTTACTTCCTGTAGCTGAGCATTGGGGCTTCTTCCTCTTATCCATCAATGCTGGTTTGTTCAAGATCTTTTCTGAGTTACAGGGTAACTCATTCTCTATTGAAGTTTCAGCTTGAACAAATTTTACAGCCTTAGATGAACTTGCTATACTCTGAGAAGTCTGAGTGTTGTAACCTAAGCCCGATTTTTTAAAAGGACTTCTGTTTTGACTTATGCACTCTCTTGCGTCTTTAGCTGATTTGAGGATTCTGCAGCTTTCAGCATCTTCTTTAAGACTATTGTATCTTTAGTTTTCTCCATCTCTCCAGTGAGAGCTCGAAGCTTGTGTATATCCTCTCTCCTCTTTTCTCTCCTCTGTTCTCTCTCTCCTTCAGGGTACTTGTGCACGATTGGATATGGACAGCTTCGTACGTAGTGTCCAGGTCTCTTACAATTATAGCACAAGTCAATATTATTTGTATTTAACTGTGGAGATGAGGATACCTAAGGAGGTGGATGACTTCTTCTAAAGTCATTCCTCTTGTTGAGGTTGGTGTTGTTGTTGCTCTTCATGAATCTTCTAAATTTCTTTAGAAGTAGAGCCATATCCTCTTCAGCGTCCTCTGCTGCAACCTCGGATTGCTTACTTCAAAGGATCTTTCAGCTTGAACTTTGTTCACTTCACAGAGGTCGAGTGACTGAAACTGAGAGTATGCTTGAGAGAGTATAGCTTGAATGTTTGGTCTTTTTTACTTAAATGTTTCAGTAGTCAGCTTCAGGGTTGCTCATCTTCTATTTATACTTATAGAAAGATATCTGTTGAAGAAGATATCTCTCATTTGAAATAAAGCGTACTTGATCAAAGGCATGGCTCACATTTAATGCGACTTGAATTTCTCTTTCAGAGCATTTAATGCGGTGGTTGCGGCTCACAGCTTTCTACAGTGCGTCAGTCCACGTGTCGTATTAGCATTGGCTCAGTGTCTACAACTTTGATCTTCTCTGGAATGGCTCTATTTATTCTTGCTTGGTTCTTCATTCCTAGTACTGCATTTATCATTCCTCAGATTGTAGGATACTTATTATGTTTGTCATTGGCGCTGTTGACTGTTTATGCAGTAAGCTTCGCGTTGTATCCTAGGTCTGCTTGCAGTTGTTCGTTCTTTACAGTGCTGCTGTAACTAAACCTTCTTACAATATCTTCATACAATATTGTTGTATCTTTTCTTGTAGTACTCCTATAGCCTCTTCTTGTAGCTCGTTGTATCTGCTTTCTTGCAGCTTCGTTGTATCTGCTTTCTTACAGCTTTGATGTATCTACTTTCTTGCAGCAGCTTCATTCTGAATTTCTCGATGCAGCATTATACTTATGTATTGTGACACCCTATACCCCTATGACGTATATTTCACAATAAAATATTCATCAAATAGGCAAATCATGCTGACATTTCATTTATCCATATGAGTATAAAAACATTATTTAAAGACTAATCTCATATAGGATTAAAACACACAACGCATATCCCAGCATAAATCATATTAAATACAGCTCATGATACATGTGTCCAAAATGCAAAATGCAGAGGAGGAGAAGGTTGCCTAAGACATCAGCCTGCCGACCTGATATAGAGTGGCATCTATATATACAAACCCACTTCAAAAAGCAATTGAATCTAAAAAAATAAATATGTAATTTTTATGAGTCGTAATGTACCATTTTTGTTTTTCAGGAAAAGCACTGGCGCACCCCAAGGTGATACACTAGCCCGTATATACCCTTTTTCTAGTAGTTCCTGCAATTGTTTCTTTAATTCATGTAACTCTAATGGGGCCATCCGATATAGAAGAATAGAGATTGGTGCAGTACCCGGTATCAACTCTATGGTAAACTCCGTCTCTCTATCTGGCGGTAGTCCTGGTAACTCCTCTGGGAAAACATCAAGAAAATCTTTGACAATTAGAATATCTCTAATCTCACCATATGTAGTTGTACGATCTATAACTTGTGCCAGATATGCCTCGCATCTGTCTCTAATCATTCGAAAAGTTGTTGTTGCTGAAATCAAACATGTTGGTACAATCCGTCGATCACCATAGAAAATCACTTTAGTCTGTCCAGGAGAATCTATCAATACTTCTTTAGTATAACAATCCACTTTAGCACGATATCTCGATAACCAATTCATACCCAATATAACATCAAATTCACGTAGAAATAACAGGATCAAATCAGCTGGTAACACTACTGTATCAACCCATATTATACAATTCCGATATACCGTATGCACCATTATAATTTCACCCAATGAAGTATGTACTTCTAAGTTGTAATCTAGTGGTTCGGGTTCTTTATACAAATAAGATACTATGGTGGATGATATGAATGAATGAGTGGATCCTGGATCTATCAATACATGTATTTCAAAATCATTTAAATAGAGTTTACCAGTAATGACCTCAGGTGTTGTAGCTGTCTCCCGCTGTGACATAGCAAAAACTCGTGCCTGATCCTATGATCGTGTTCCTGATGCCTCTGATCTTCCTCTACTAGCAGTAGAGCTTAAAGTCTGACCTCTACCACGACCTCTATCAACACTTGTCATTGATGTTGCTAGTCGAATATTTTGCACCGTTGATTCTGATGCCGCTCTACCAATGTTTGATCTATCAGGTCTAGCTGGACACTCCCTATAAAAATGTCCTTGTTGTCCACAATAATAACAACCTTCAGTAAGCAATCGACATTCTCATGTATGATATCGACCACAGTGTTGACACATAGGTCGTGTTTGTATTGGCGGACTAGGTCCTCGACCACCTCCACGACTAAAAGATTGTACACGTCTACCTCTCTGATTGAATGGACCACATCTGCTAAATATCGGTGCTGGAGAGGAAAAACTCTAACATTTAGTTGGCTTCTCACTTGACTCACCAATATGAGTCATCGACTCTCTCTTTTGCCTTTGAAAATATGTTTGTCCTTCCTTTAACAAAATCTCAGCCCTAATTGCTACAGCACGCAAGTTCGTATAAGTATGGAGATCCCAAGGCGTAATCTTACTTCGAATATTATATGAAAGCCCCTCCTCAAAATGCCTGTATCTATCTCGCTCAGTAGCAACCATTCCAGCCGCATAATGTGATAAATGAGTAAATTTAACTTCATACTCAGCAACTGACATATTCCCCTGTTTAAGAGATAGAAATTCTCGTTGTTTGTTATCTCGGTATACCTCTGGCATATATCTATTCCTAAACACAGTGAGAAAATCATCCTAAGTAAGGATTGACGGTTGTACTGTAGCATGTGGAACTGTCTCCCACCAATCATATGCATCCCCTTGTAACAGTGACACTGCAAAGTCAAACCGTTCCTTTACAGTGCATCTCATCATGCCAAAAACTCTCTCTATTCTTTTGAGTCATGTCTCAGCTTCAGCAGGATCAGTAGTTCCATAAAAGTCAACTGCTCCTAATTTACGGAGCTCCTTGAAATTTTTACTTCTGGAACCTATACTTGGCCCCTGTACCTCTTATTCTGCCCGTCTAGGTGAATGTTGTGCAGGCTCATGTGATGCATGTAATGTATGAGATGCCTCTATCGATTGATGTGGCACAGCTGAACCTTCTCTCCTCAATGGTTCATGCTCATGAATGTCCATGTTTCCTATTTATTTAAATATAATTTCAATATCAATTACATATCACGTATAATACTTATGAATGCATAATGACATTGAGGAATCATATCCCCGCTCTGATACCAAACCAAACTGTGACACCCTATACCCCTATGACGTATATTTCACAATAAAATATTCATCAAATAGGCAAATCATGCTGACGTTTCATTTATCCATATGAGTATAAAAACATTATTTAAAGACTAATCTCATATAGTATTAAAACACACAACCCATATCCCAGCATAAATCATATTAAATACAGCTCATGATACACGTGTCCAAAATGCAAAATGCAGAGGATGAAAAGGTTGCCCGAGGCATTAGCCGGCCGACCTGATATAGAGTGGCGTCTATATATACAAACCCACTTCAAAAAGCTATATCTAAAAAAATAAATATACAATTTTTATGAGTCGCAACTCAGTGAATATAAACCATTACTTTAATTAAATAAAAAACAAATAACAATCATTAACATTAATCAACAATATAATCATCATGTGCAAATGCTACTATGTCCGATTTATTATTCTGTGAGCTGCTCAAGCTTGAATCTGTCCCGAAATTTCTAATATGTCATTGTGTATATAGACCTATAGGTCTCCAATATGATTATGACCCCGAAGGTCTCCACTGTGTATATAGACCCGTAGATCTCCAATATGAATATGACTCGAAGGTCTCCACTTTGTATACAAATCTATAGCAAGACAGTCACAGGCCTTTTAATTCCATGTCATTTGTAATACAACACATCAATCATCCGAACATATGATCACGTATACATTTGCCAATATATCATTTGATCCAATGATAAATTCATATAAAAACATATTTCTTATATAACACACATAACAAACGTTGCATATAAATCGCATCACATTGCATATAAATCACATATATGGTTTATACTCACCCGGCTATGATAAGTGGTCGGTTCATCGCTCCGATTCCTCCTCTTGTTCTATAGCCCGTGCCCCTATATGATTCAATGTAATTTAGTCTAATCGTCCCCTTAATATTTATTTCCATTATGCAATGAAATGCAATGCATGCATGTATGCATAATTAACCATGTTCATTACTTTTCCTATAACTTGAGTTATAAAATTTCGGGTTGAGCAAGATAAAATTCTGTAGGAACTTAACATATAGCTTTACAACTTTCATGTTTAACACTTTTCCTAATTCAGTCTCAAACCTGCATAAAATTAGGCTACAAACACAACATAATTAACCATTTTCAAACTGGACCAAGCCCTGTAATTTTGACATTACCTCACTCAATATTTAATCGAGTCATCCACGATTTGCTTTTGAGTTTAGCTAAGAGATAGGGCTATAACTTCCATGTTTTAAGTTTTTCCTAATTCGGCTTATAAAGCTACCAAAACATTCGATGAATTACGATAACTGGAAATATATATAATTCACTAATTTCTTTGTACCTTTTGGCAAAAATCTTGAGAATTCACTCCGATCAAATTGAAGAATACATCCCCATGAACTCCCCCTCAAATTCTAAAGAAAATCAATGAAGAAACGAAATCGAAATTCACAAATCCTTTTCTTTTTCTTTTCTTCTCCCTCTCTTCTTTCTTTTTCTTACTCTATGTTCTTATTTTTCTTCTGTTGCAGTTTCCTTCTGTTTTTCTTTATTAGTTATTCGTTTATTTACTTTCGGTGGAATCCGCCACCTCACCCAACTTCACTTGCTAAACTTAATGAAACTATATTATTATTAAATTCAAGTGCCATGCATTGTATATATTAATTATAACATTTCTTTAATTTATATATATATATGACTACAACACATATGCTGCTATTTATATATATATAATATTAATTAACTCATTCTTTATATATATATATATACATACGGTGGCTAATTTGCATGCATCACTTATATATTATATATATTATAATATTAAATGAACTTCTTATATATATATATATACACTTGCGGCAGTGGACATTATATATACACTAATATATAGTACATGTTTATATATATATATATATATATATATTTATATATATAATTTAGATTTATTTTTTTTGTAAAATTCAACATAATTTATATTATCATTAATCAAATAATTTATATTATGCACTCGAAGATTACTCGAGTCTCAATCAATTATAATAGGGGTTTCTCAACACTAATTACCTAAGAGCATATAAATAATATGAAATGCATATGATACATGAAATGAATGTCCAATGACGTGTATGTTTTTGGTCAAGGATGTCACATGTATACCTCCATCTTTCAGCATCTATAACTAAACCCAATCATAGTCTATGTTTTCACTTAAATATTGTGAAAAATGTGGTACTCAAAACTTTCTATTATATACTTTGTTTGTCTCATCAAAATCTAGACATTGAAATCCCAACAATTTCTCTCTTTTCTTGTTTTTTCTAATTTGAAGTCAAAACTTCTTATAGTGAAGAAGAATGTTTGTTCTTTTTTCACACGCTACATTCTATTAAGACACTTCAATTTATAATGTTTTAATTAACTATTTTATTGGAGCATTTACGTTTTTAGTTCTTTAATAGTAGCTAGCATTATTAGATTAATTATTAAAATAATAATATTATTTTTATTATTAAAAGTGTAATTATAGATAGTTATACAAGATACTTAATTTGTAGTGACTTAATAGAATTATAATTGTAGTTATAGGTACTAATCAATAAAATGCCTCAAATGAAGCCCTTTTAAGACATCTAAATTAAATTGTCTCAAAATTAATGTAGTTTTAGGTACTAATCAATAAAATGCCTTAAATGAACCCCTTTTAAACATCTAAATTAAATTAAAGTGTCACAACATGTCACGCCCCAATTTCATATAAAGTTTAAAACGTGGAAATAAATATATTTTCTTTTTTCTCTAAATAAATCAGAGTGCAAGCGAAGCATTTTCATGGGGCGTCCAGCAGAAATTCCTTAAACGTTGAGATTTAAAAACAGACGATATTTATAAGATCACCATTTAAAATACAAAAGGGTTATATCATTGCTGCGGAGAAAAAGTACTTGTTTGAAGTAAAACACATAAACATTGTTTTGTACATAACCGGGGTTTTAGAAAATGCCGAACATCAATATACATTCTTATATACATACAAAAATAAATATAACAGGCATCTCTGTTCATTCCTCCTCGTCTCCGAAATTTTCTGTAAAATAAAACACAAAAGGGGTAAGTGCCAAAATGACACTTAGTGGGGTTGATTTGTACATTAAAAGGGGTACACATAACATTTCTTGAATACTATATATATATATACACGTTGTAGACTCCCGAAGAGTCTCAATGCAATCCATTGAATAGGTTTCCGAAGAAGACCTATCGAGGCCCCAAGCCGACCCCATTTTGGGTTGTTACACCTTTCATGTTGGGATTCCGTAGAATACCCCTTTGTTGGGCTCCGACGAGGAGTACCCTACTTGGCGTGGCACACGCATGCGCAGTTAAATTATCATACAACAGTTTCCACATAACACATAGTGCACATTGGTCACGTTCACGTTTGCCACATAATTCACATAACACATAGGTAAAGAAAAACCTTTCTTAGCGGGTATTATCCCGACTTTCATCCTTTAAACCATTTTCATTGAGATACTTGAAATCAATAGCTTTCAGAATCATATACTTTACTCGAAATACTGTTTACGTAATGAAAACATTTCCATTGAAAACAACAGCACATAATGACGGAATTTAAATCACTTAGTCACATTATCTTTCATAAAACTGTACAATTTTAAAACATAATTAAGATTTTACCCCCACCTTGTTCGGTGGTTACCACGTGAGCAGCAAGTATCGAAGGATCACGTATCTCAGAGCTTCAATCCAACAGGTAGCCTACATAATTTATAATATTTTCTTAGAGCATTATAAATATAATTAAAGAGTTAAACGATAACGGATTGGATACTATCGATCGAGAGGAGACGAATCGGAACGAAGGGCCTAATGCTTGAGGCTGAAGAAATAAGATGGAAAAATCAGTTTATATAGCTGATGTGAAAGAGAGTGGATTTTGGATCACAAAAAAACAAGAATGAGCTCAATC
Source organism: Scutellaria barbata (assembly GCA_028654395.1). NCBI lineage: Eukaryota > Viridiplantae > Streptophyta > Magnoliopsida > Lamiales > Lamiaceae > Scutellaria > Scutellaria barbata. The sequence continues at coordinate 6,656,215 of CM053651.1, read as the reverse complement.
GGAGTTGAAACGAGTTCGAACGGAGCGTTTTAAGATTGAAGGGTATTTTGGTAATTTGGTCAAAGGGTTGACTTTGACCGGGACCCACGACCCCCGGTTAGCGATATCTCGTTGGCGACGACTTGATATTAAAGAACGACGAAAAGAAAACAAGAATCGGATCGAAAACGAATCGAAAATACGATGTCACGCGCGTTCACGGCGACGGGAAAAACCTCGTCGGCGTTTCCCGACGACGGGAAAAAAAACAGGGCAGCGTCTCCCGTTGCTGCCTGGTTTTCTCGGCAGCGGGAGCACCATGCTCGGCAGCTGCCCAATTTTCTCGGCAGCCTCGGCCCCCGTCTCCCGTCGCGACCCTGCTCGACCAGCCATCTTCTCGGAGCCACCGACGGCGGTGTAATCGTCCTATGCCGCCGAAACTTGGTCCTATGGATAGCCTGAAACACCGGCTATCCGATCTGGCCATCTCTTGTCGGATTCCGGCATGAATAGTACCATAAAAACAGCCATGAAAACCCTTCGTCAACACAAAAATACACCAACCCAAATGCAACAGCCCCTTTCCCAACCCATTTTCCGGCACCGGCACCGCCACCCAAGGCGGCGCCGCCCCTCCAATGGCTAGCCCACCACTCCGGCAGCCCTTCCGACACCTGCAACCTCGAGAAAAAGAGCAAGAGAGAGAAAAACGGGAGAGAGAAATGTGGCTGAAAATAAGGGTTAAAGGTTTTGGAGATGGTTTTTCGCCGTTTTCCGGCGAACGAGAAATCGGAATTGAATTCCGGAAGTTGTCCTAGATTCGTATCGTCGAAGGATACGTTATATATGAAAATCAGCCGAAACGAACGGGTTTGACTTTTTCCGGCGACGGCAGCGGCGGTTTTTCGTCATTTTCCAGCGAACGGAGAATCGGAATTGAATTCCGGAAGTTGCCCTAGACTCGTATCGTCGAGGGCTACGTTGTGTGCGAAAATCAGTCGAAACCGACAACTTTGAAATTTTCCGGCGAACTCCGGCGGCGGCTCCGGCGACGGCGCGGCGGCGCCAGCGGCGGCGGCCGGAGACAGAATAAAGATGGGAAAGAAAAAGAGAGGAGGGAGAGACTTACGTGTGTTCGGCGCTTTTCGGCTCGTTCTAAGAAACGGTGAAAATGAAATCGAATGAGGTCCTATTTATAGAAAATGAAGAATCACTATTCATGGGTAGGTTTACTGTTCATCTAGCTAGGTTACTGTTCACGATAAGGTTTCGGTCACTATTCACGATAAGATTTCGATTATGTTCGTCTCGATTCATTTTCTCGTTTTTCTGAAACTCTATATTTTGCCCTTTTCTTCGCCGTTTGAGCTACGATTGTCGGATTGACCTCTAGTTCGTTTCTATCTTCTCATTTTTCCGTTACGCATCTAATGGTATAAAAATATTCTATTTTTCATGTATATGAATTTTATCCATTAAAAACCTGGTCGTTACACAACAAAATTAATGTAGTTTTAGATCAATTTTCTAGTAATGAAAGATGTGTAAGTATGATATTTGGTGTATAACTATAACACGGCTCATAAAATGTCTTATCATGATCTTTGTTGATTAAACATTTATTTTATGTGTAGCATATTGTGTTGGTTGCTTCAACCCAAAATCTTTTTGATATTGTTATTTTTGCAATCATTGTTCTTGCTGCTTGAAAGCTCCGAGAATGTTTTTCACCAAGTTTTGGATATTTTGTAAGTATACATTGATATGGACCACTTTTGATATAAGCTCTACTTCATCATGTTTTTCGATGGGATATTCCCATATTGATGGTCGTAATCCCGGATCACTCACCAATGATTGGATATCAAACTTTTCATCAATTGCAACTTTTAAGGATTTTTAGGACTATTTTCTGAGTTCAAACAATCAATATCTATAGGTCGATTTGACTGCGAAGCTTCATTAATAGAAATTTTTCTTTTAAAGATTGAGTCAATCTTTTGTGTCTTCATCTACAAGGAGATGAACAAGTGTCAACTACAAATATTCAAATTTTTTCATTACATTTAAAGCCTCGCCACCAGATTTTCAACTTATAATTAATCAATTTTGAAAAATAATTTTTTTTGAAACTATATAGTGAAATTTATAAAACTATCATTTAATTAGTAATCCATTCGAAATTTATAAAAATTGTAGATTATGAATTTTATTTACTCAACAAACAAATCAAGAAGCAAATAAAGAATGTTATCACCAACACAAGTTAAAATGCTAAGAAAACACACAAAATAAAATGAAATAAAAAACTTGCAGTCCGAAAAAAGAAGTATACATGGTGAGTGATGTCTGGACGTCTGGTTCTTGCTCTCTTGATGGATTTGACTCTCCTTTAAGTTATTGTTTTAATTTGGAAATTGAGCAAAAAGTGGGTTTTATTTAAATTTAAAAAGCTTCTATGAAGGTTATTCTTTCTAGATTAAAATAAAATCACAAATAAAATAAATTCAAAGGTTTGATACCTTGTCTAGAACTCATGTTTGAAATAAATATTTCATCACATAGAGTCGACAAATGAAATGGGTTAATTAAAAATGAAATGGTGAAAAATGGCAAAAAAAAAAAAAAGCATTCACTCCTCTTTTGTATCTTGCATCTATAGTATTTCTGTCCTAGTGGATTTCTCTCTCATTTACTAAAAGTATGGAATACAAAAAAATACAGTATAATCACGCAACGCACGCTGCTGGTGTGCAGATTCGTTGGGATTCTTAGATTTATTTGGAGGATACTATTGGATTTTTCGTTATTTAAATCGTATATCTCCATCACTCTCTCGATAAAAATTTAAGTTGTTACAATATATATATATATATATATAAATTTTAGAATGTTGGGGGCCAAGGCCACCCTGGACCATGGTACAGTTTCAAAGATATGACTTTCTTTCTTTCATGATTCTAAAATCCAATGACTCATCTCATGATAAAATTCTCTCTTCATAAACCAATTAACCGCCGACTCAACTTTCTTCCATCACTGGTTTACATCATAATGTATACAAATAATGTGTACATTATAGTGTGAATATACAAATAATGTACCTTAATTTCTTTCACAATATTTTATAAAAAAAGGTCTAAAATGTTATATCATTAGATGACAAAATATCATCTAATTACGGTGAATAAAATAACTAACTAACATTATAATTATATAATTACAAATTACAACTATCCAGCAAAAATAATCAAATTCCAAAAAAATTAATATTACAACTAACTAACAAAATAATCAAACTTTATTAATAATGTCCAATTAACTAACTAATCATTATTAATAAAACTAACAATACAATCAAACCCTAAACATGTTTAACTTACCGTACTACTTTTATATTATTCTTTTTTTTTTTTTAACTATAAACATGAGAGGATAACAGTTATTGTTTAATATAATCATTATTTAATAATATTTAGTATATAGAATCACCGAACTAAATAATGAATAAAAATCTTATACTTCGACAAACTAAACATCCTAAACACGTAATTTACAAACATAAAAACACATACAATGCCTAAAAACGTCATTTAAAAATACTTTCAAAGCTCATGGAACACTATTTTAATATACTCGTAATCAGTTTGATAGATTGGAGTTCTTTTATCAATGAAATTTTGTTTTACGACTTATAGAGCTCCAAACAAGCTCAATCACACACCCTATAAATAAGAAACAAAAATTAGTCAAAAATAAAAAGATCAACAACGAAAACCAATAGAAATATTTTACCTATACATACAACTATAATAAAATGCAGTATATATGTTGAGTAATAAAAATAGATATGAAGAAGAGAAAACAATCTAACAAGAGAAGAAATGGTAAAGAGAAGAAAAATAAGATCGGAGAGACAAGGAAGAAGAAAATGAGAAGTAATGCACGGAGTTTCAAATACCTGAAGGAAACACAATTCATGCAATTCAAGAAAAAGACTGATTCATACTGCAAAGTTCTACATGTAGAAATGTCTTTGACTAAAATAGTAATATAGTGGAAAGAAAACACACACCCACCAACCTGCAGACATTATTACACACTTGCATACATACTTACTATTAGGAAATTTATATTTAAATTTTAATAAGACAAAACATAAATATAATAGAAAATTAAAGTACCCTATTTTTCACAGTGGAGTCATGAAACTAGATTATGAATTAAGTCTATAGTATAGGATGAAAACTGTTAAAGAGCAAATAAAGACCTTGTTGCAAGTTATGAAGAAATAATTGTTGCAAGCTGCAAAGAATGATGAAGCACTGTATGCTGGAACCAGAAAGGGCATGTTTGGTTCGTCTGTTGGGTTAGTTAGGTTAGTTGGGTTATGGTGAGTTTGCACTATTTGGTTTAAATTGAGTTTAATATTTGTGAGTTTAGTTTGAATGTTAAGTGTTGGTTTTGAAATGGGTTTATCAACAAATCTTTATTTGGATCAAGTGTTTTTGTGGATTTAAAATTAACTTGACCAAAATACATCTAATATTTTTCCCAATAAAAATTAATTCTAAAATCCAAAACTAAAATAGTATAATTTTTTTGTGGGTATAATATTAACTTGACTAAAATACCCCTAACATTTTTTCCCATTAAAAAATAATTCTAAATTTCAAAATTAATTTTAAAATCCAAAACTAAAGTAGTACAATTTTTTTGGTGGGTTAATACTTGATGACATTAAGTAAATATTTGAAAAATAAAGGATTGAGTTGTCTTTAATAATTGAATAATAAGGGTCTCATGGTATTTTGCACTATAATGAATAATTGGTTATGGTGAGTTAAATAAATCCACCAACTTAGTGGATTTATTTAACCACCATAACCTCAATTTAGACCTTATTGACACGGGCCCAATGTAAACTCGGGCCTCAAAACCAATGAACCAAACACAGGTTTAGGTGGATTAATAGCCCTAACCCATCCAAACATCCTAACCAAATGCACCCAAAGGGTTTAGTGACAAAATTAGTGATGAATTAGGATTTTTCACATAACCGATGAAATTTTCATCAGTAATATCCGTCACAGCGAGACCATTTTAAGCTTACCAATTTATCAAAACGATGTCATGCTATAGCATTTTTCGAAGCAATCACAAATAATATGGTTTTATCCAATATTGTCCGTCGGTAGATTATCGACTGATTTTTGTCAAAAGAATAAACTTACCAACGGAAAATTAGTCATTGTCGAATACAAACGGAATTCCATCATTAACCCATCAGAAAAGTTTAAAAAATAAGTTTATTGATGGAATTTCATCGGTAATTTGTTGGTTATCATAGATGGATAGTGCACATCGGTAAATTCCATCTTTTTTGTAGTGGTATATCCAAAATATAGATATTGAACACACAATGATATAGCTACTACCCACTACAGCACATTTGTAATTTGTCAATAATAGCAACACTTATACAAGCTATTATAGTAGTCATAATTATAATTTTACTATTTTATAAGAAAAATCAAGCATAAAAAGGGCGATCAATGCCCAAGAATATACTTGTTATACACAAACATTCAACATTCAACAATAAAATTTTCTTTTTTACTTATTTTGTTTTCATTTGTTCGAAATAATTTCTCTTATTCGGTCACATATGTTCATTGAGTAATCTCATTACTCGTATACTCTTTTTATTTACTAGTCGGTCTTGAAAATACTTTGCCACTAACAATCATAAATAATCTACAAATGTGCTAAACTTGGATTTATACTTTTGCATTTCATCTGAAAATGAATGTGAAATATATAGAGATGGACCACTAAGTGGTCCACCATATCTTACCCATGATAGATGATATATATGCCACAAAATACAAGCTTAGGTTGTCTAACAATGGCCACGTATAGGAATCTCATTAATATTATGATAATGCCACAAATACTGCAAATTGGAATAATGAATATGATATTCACAGTAGGTGGGAGTTTTGGTCACCCAATGCACATGGCCCATTGGATTTCATCTTCATCCCATGTGGTCACTACATTAATGCGAGAGGAATTTGTCCATAATAATAAATTCATTAATGATATTTGGATTCTAATTTTGTGTAATATGTGTCATTTCAAATTTAGATATGCTTCTTGATTTCATTTTATATGTATCTTATAAAATATTATTCGGTTTAGTATTATTACTTTTGAATTATCAAAGAAGAATTAAAACATTTCTTTCCAACTTGTTGATTCCTGGAGTAGCTTCTCTTTTAAAATTAAGTTTAAGTTTCCTCGAAAAAGAAAGAATAGGTTTATGGGTCCAACTATGAAAAGTAATGTAGTCATTTTATATATAATTATATCTATTAGATGCTTATATAATGAACAACATTAAATTGATAAATAAAATTAATGAAACAAAAGTAGTAATTTCAAAATTTTAGACCATTTGGATAATTCCATTTGATGTCTTCCAGTAGGTTTAAGACTAAAAGCATGATATGTCACACATTAAAAAGAAATTTAAAAGCTAATTTTTTTAATTTTCTTTTAATATGTCATATATCACTTTTCGATCATCAAGTAAAACTCAACAAAAATTAGAAGTATGACAAAAACATTTGTCTAATTGGTATATGAATCCTAAATTCATTCAATCTGATCCATGCGCCGGTCCATGCGTCACCCACGCACTCGTACACATACCACGTGTCTGGGTGAATGCACTCAAATTCACCCAAATTCGTTCTCAGATGTTGTACATTTGTGTTATATTAGTCATACATTTATGTTATGTTAATCATACATTTTAGGAATTTTAGTTATATTTTAATATATTTTTAGATATCTATTAATATTTTTCATACCATTTAGTTATATTAGTCATACATTTTAGTTATGTTAGTCATATCTTTTAGTTATGATCATACATTTATGTATAACATAACAGTATGATTAATATCACTTAAAGGTATGAATAATATCATATAAAGGTATATATGTAATAATTGTACCAAAATTAGAATTTTTTTTTATCAAAATAAAGGTTTTTTTGATAAAATTGGATTTTTTTGAAGTTAAAATATCTATAAAAATATCACTAATATAATATAAAGATATAATTAAAATAATATAAAATTCAAGACAAAATAAAAAAAAATAATACATGGATTGAATTCCCCCCGAGCCCGACCCCACCTGCGATTACACAAGTTCAATAATAATTATAGTTACATGCGTTTGAATTTTTTTTGTCGGATTATCAATTAAAATCTCATAACAAAATGCAAAGTCTGTGTGTCTTTTTTTTTTTTTTTTTTTTTTTAAGAATTAAGAGCTAGTACTAAATATTGGAAAAACGTGTAAAGAGAACTTATTTTCCTTCATACGCAATTAGACCTTTTAAAATAAAAATTTAAAACCTTTATATAATTATGTCACTCAAAAATAAAGTTTCACCGAATCAAACTTTGGTAAAATCAATTTCAACCAAAAGTGAAAAAAAAAAAAAAGGTTAAAATAAATAAAAATAATTCAAGATAAAAGATAAAATTCAGATTAGGAAAGCTGTCATAACGCCCCTCTTGATGCCAGCAAAGTACAGACATTGCATTTCTGTCTCCAACTTCAAAGCATTTCAGCGTCGATCTTAATTTTGATGCTCTCTGCTTTGAAATTCTTGAGTTGTTGTTTACTTTCTTGATTCTTCATATGGGCTTCTTCACATTTCAGGAAACAAGTGATTTTTCGACTTGAAGGGGGGAGAGAGAGAGAGAAGGGAAAATTGGCGATCTCTGAAATGAGCGCAACAAGATTCATAAAGTGCGTAACAGTGGGTGATGGAGCTGTAGGAAAAACTTGCATGTTAATTTCTTATACCAGCAACACTTTTCCTACGGTTAGTTTATCAACATTTTTTCTTTTTCTTTATTTTAAAAAAAAATTAATTTCTCCATTTCTTTGGAGGGTTCTCTTCAAGAATTAATCCTTACATCAATTTCTTTTTTCTTTGCATAAAATTATTCAAATTTCCCTCTTTCTTCCTTTTGAGCAGTTTCCAGTTGTTTGTTCATACTTTGTTTGGTTGTTCCTTATATTCTTGCTTATTAAATGAAGAAAACAGCCATTTGGGTGATGATATTTATGTAATCTGTATTATGATTGTGTGTTTTGTGTTTGTGTTGGACTGGAAAAAAGTAGATGAGTTGATTGGCTGAACTAACATGTGTGAAGCTCATCTTTCATATTTGTGCAATTGTAAAAGGAAATCTCTATCATGCTACATTATGGCTTTTGTGATTTGGTAAATGCAGGATTATGTTCCAACTGTTTTCGATAACTTCAGTGCTAATGTAGTTGTGGATGGTAGCACTGTCAATCTGGGATTGTGGGATACTGCAGGTAATTTAATTAGGATATATTTCTCTTTTTTTCTGCAACATTTTCCAGCAAGCTTACTTGATGAGTAATCAGGTCAAGAGGATTACAATAGATTACGGCCCTTGAGCTATCGTGGGGCAGATGTTTTCCTTCTTGCATTTTCTCTGATTAGCAAAGCCAGCTATGAAAATATTGCCAAGAAGGTCAGGACTGTTTATATGGCACTAACATCCTTTTTTCTATTATTATTATTTAGTAATAATCTGGTGTTGCACTCTTCATAATCGTTTAGTGGATCCCTGAGTTGAGGCATTATGCTCCGGGTGTTCCTATAATTCTCGTTGGGACAAAGCTTGGTGAGATATTTTTTTCTTTTGTCATTTTATTATTCCAGCACTTAACTGTGTATGTTTCTCTAATCAATCAGTTGATTGTTGGTATTCTCTCTCCTCTGAATAAAAGCTGGGGAACCCTTGTAATGGCAATGAGATCATAAACTTAGATTTTAACGAGTTACGAACTACATGACTAACGACTAAAGCTTTTTGAATGAGCTATCCCTTATAATGAGAATATGCCGTCTTTTCTTAGTACTTGATATTTTATCATTCTCATTGAAGCTAAGCTATCGTTTTCTTACTCAGTGTTAGTTTTGCAAGTATTTTATAATTAGACCTTATCTTGAAGATTGACATACCTCCTTTTAACCACCCAAACTCCCTTTGGTGTGATTCTTGGTTGAATCTTTAGTATGAAATATGAGGAAGGCATATATACACAGATTTACTGATGCTTTTTATACACAGATCTAAGAGATGACAAGCAATTCTTTATCGATCATCCTGGAGCAGTTCCAATCACTACTGCTCAGGTATTAAGGCTTATATATTACTAACAATCTAATTATCCCTCACAAAATCTTATTATCACCATAATGTTCGTGTAGGGAGAGGAACTCAAGAAACTGATCGGAGCTCCTATATACATCGAGTGCAGTTCAAAATCACAACAGGTACACTTGACTTTAGTACAACATGTGTTGTGAGGATGAGAAAAGTTAATTCGACCATTTTCAAAGTAGCATTTGCATCCACTGCAGAATGTGAAGGCGGTGTTTGATGCAGCGATCAAGATAGTATTGCAACCTCCAAAGCAAAAGAAAAGGAAGAAAGGGCAGAAAGGCTGCTCCATTTTGTAATGTGGGTAAGAATTGGATTATCCTTAGAATTCTTCAAGAGTATATATATAGTTTTCACAAAAATAATCTAACACTTCTCATGTTTGAACCCTTATAGTCCTCAGGGACGCATTAATGGATTTAAGTTTCGAAGGTCTCCTGAAATTTAGATGGCATTAAAAAACGATGAGAAGATCGATGCTCCTAGAGAAGAAGCACCTAGTTGCTATGTACATTTTATTGTCGTATCTCCTTATGTTTTTTTCTATTTTTCTCTATGCTTAGAAGATGTTATGCAAATGTTCCTTGGTAAGTACACATTTTCATTGTTTATTATTTGCTCTTAAGAATTTTCTTTACCCAATACTTTTTTTTTTTTTTTTTTGTCTCCCCAACTCTCTTATGCACTTTTTGGTAGAGGGGTCAAACCTGTGCAAAAAGAATTAGTCAAATTTTGGCAATTACCAATTTAAAGTGAAAAAAAAAAAAAAAAGTAGGGTTAATTGCATAAACAATCACTATATTATCGTTTTTGTATTAAATTGGGTACTCAATATTAATTTGTATTAAAATTGATAATAAATTTATACTTTTACCATTGATGGTTACTTTCAAAATCTTTATTCAATATCATCCTACATGAAATTCTAAGCTCCAACGAGAGAGACGTGGTAAAATGGGAAGACCCAAAAAAAAGGCTAAAAAGGTAATTTTTTGACATTGGAGTGAAAGAGGTGGTGAATCAGGTAGAGTTTGGATTCTTGTCAGGGTAAAATTGGACGGAATTTACCATTGCATCATTGGTGATTCTAATATATGTATACTTCATACAAGCTTCATAAATTTGGTAATACTTTTGAATCAAATTAATGTTTAATATCGAATTTGATATAAATATTATGGTCCATGTTTCAAGAAACATATAAATCAACGACATTAAAGATTTCTGTTTAGTGGTGAGCATCATTCTTTGTTTGGAAGGGGTTATTCCATCAAATATTACCTTATATGCATAGACATATTCCCATTACCATGCTCAATTAATAATGAACAATTATACAAAAAAGGATGAATTTGTGTTGATGGTGCTTTATCATGGATCAAAAGCTCCAACCAAATGTTTCATCAAATATTCTTCTGTAGTGTCCCTTAAAAAAATAGAAAATAAAAATAGAAACTGCTGTGACTAGGAAAAATAAAAAATCAACTTTTTTTTTTGTTTACCAAACAAATCAATATACAATTATCTTATACACAGTCCGAGACGATCCTGCCCTCGAAACGAACAAAACCCTGCTGCTTCCATGGAGATATAACGATTAATTAAACACATCATTGAGATGCCACAGATATAACCAGAGCAAATCTTTGAGAACTCACCAAATCTGGATAAGTTTGAGCAACTTCACAGACTATAATGATCTCCTCCAAAGAAACGAATCAGATGACTTCTTTTTTTTTTTTTTCCTTTCGTGGAGGGAGAAGATCGTTTCATGACTTCATACAGAAAGAAGATCCAAGATGTCATAACCTAATAGGACCATACTTGTCTCCCATTGCACCTCCCTTTTGTTTCTGGAATTGAATATAACGCAAGGTGCTCGTGAAGAATGCATCTGATGCAGGATTGGCAGCTGAACTCTCGCTCTGCATCTCAGTTTTGATTAGTTCTATTAGGCCCTGAATCACGGAAGCGGTTATATGAAGGTTGCCCTTCTCGAAGAAGTAAAGGTACCTGAAGCATATCCAAGAGAGAACAAACAATGGAATGAATGAAGAAACAGATATCAGTTTAATATTGATATCCTGGATTAAAAGAGTTTGATCAACTAACTTATTAAGTATTTCAACAAAGAGAGTGACAGGTCCACTGCTACCCCTAGTGACACTCGCCATCTGCTGAGCAGCATTGGCAATTCTTAATGAGCGCTTTAAGCAAAGCAGAACCCTATCATACAGGAGAAGCACAGCATACTGCATCAGATGAATGAATGGGCAACCTATACAATGATAGAAGATTGTGTTTCTTCAGTTAAATAAATTATTAACAAAGCACAATTACCTTTCGCCATCTTTGATGCCATCTTGATCATCTACCCAGAAAAGATGTGAACATGCATAAACTGCTCTACACTGATCTGGCTTCTTTAAAAGTTTAGCTGAATACTGAAAATAGAAGATAATGAGGCTAGATGAATAGAAAGATGATATCTAGAACATGCTACTCAAGAAATATGGTAAAGTTACCCCAGTGGCTTTATGGGTCAAGGTATCTCTATTCTCAACACCAAATATGTTCAATCTCTGAAGAGTCCCAATTATGAGGTGAATAGCTGTCACCTGGGCTTTAGAATCCTAGAAAGCATGGAAGTACAATAACAAAAGTTACTTAAGAAACTTTGCTCACTGGAAGAAAAAATGCTGAATATTTTTTTCAATTCAAAAAATATATTTGATATGTACAGCAACTTCTTCCTCGTATAGCATGAAAGCCATTGTGAAAAACTCATAAGCCACCGGCTCGAGGTCACAATCATTAGCTGCCTGTAAATATGTGTTCAAACAAAACACAAAGAAATGGATATTCATTAGCCGCCGCCAAGTACTAATTTTCAAACAAATGGATGAAAATACAAAATGGCACCCACCCCTACCCCCCCCCCCTCTACCCCCACACACAAAGACCAAGCAAAGGAATTCAATATCATATTGCAAAGATAATACTACCCTAATTATCATATGTGTACACACAAGCTCACACATTCACATGAACGAATGTACATGGACATATAATACATACAGAGAACATATACACAATCACAAGAAACCTGCCAAGGTTTCCATACTTACAAAATTTGAATGCATACGCCCACAATTCATAAATTTTAAGTAAATATAGCAACGCTTGGAGGGGTTCACTGTAGACTTGTACATGAATATGCATATGGTTAGATTTGGAGTTGAGGGTCATGGCAGTTGGCCAGTCCCAGCTCTATTTAGGGTTGTAAACAAGTCAAGCTGCTCACGGGCTATTAGGGTCTTGGCTCGAGCAAAAATCCATTAGCTGTAGCCTGATAGAATTTGATTCATTAGTTCACAAGCCTGGTCATTCACTTGCTTGTGAGCTTGTTCTTAAGTTCAGCCTGTTTATGGTTTTATCATTATACAAACATTTCATCCTTCATTCAATTCAGCTAATATAAGAAGTTGATCTGTCTCATCATTTAACACTCCGATGTAGAACTAGGCTTGTACAACATAATAAACAAGCCATTTACAAACCAAGCTTGAGCTTATTAGTATTAGGTTCGGTTCGGTTCACTTACACCCCCTAGCTTTGTTTTTCTGCCTTCTTTTTGTTTTAGTGGAGGAGGGATGCGGCAAGTTCTGGTGGGACAGACAAGAGATTTTGGAGGGGGGAAGCAGGGGGTGGGGTTGGCAGATGTGACAGATTGGCAATAGTGGTCAGTTCATTAGGTTGTGGAATGAGGTGAAGAAACTGGAAAAAAAGGTAGAAAATGAAAATTGGATAAAATAGGGAAGAAGAAAGAAAAGAACATAAATTATTTCATTAATAAAACAAGATGAATTCTGTAAACCTTTTAACTTATTTTCTTGGTTAATATGCAATCAACTATTGTGCACTTATATTTATATTAAAATTGATAAGTAATCAGATAAAAATTATCTATCATTCATAATTAAAATAGCTATATTCATATATAATAGGTTAACTAGATATCTCCCATTCCATTTAATGTATTTACTTAATTTGTTATACATGTAAACAATATTATGTTATTTTTTGGTCATAAATTTAATTTTATTGATTTTATTACAAGTCAGATTACTTATCCCTAGTACATCATCATCATCATACTTAAACTCAGATTACAATACATAATAAAGAGAATGAGAATATAAACAGAACAAAAAAGGAAGAATTCAAGTTAATAATTTTTTGGTCCGTATATGACATGAAAAATGCCACTGTTAGATTGAAGAAAACATACCTAGTTATATTTTTAAAAGAATTGTTCACCATTCCTGGTCCTAGTTCAGAGGGGAGAATGAGTTAAGGGTGACAGTGCAATTATTAAGTAGTCCCGACAATGGAGTCCATACAAACTGCTCTATTAATAAGTTAAAAGATATAGACAATCTTTTGTCAGTGTAATATGATCATACCACAAGGGAGTCTATAGAGCACTGGAAAGTAAGTACTCCTACGAAACACTGAAATTTAGTCCCTACTAACAGGATCTTGGATGCTTTTAATCATTATCACAGTATTACGTCCTCTCCCTGTAGATTGCGCTTGTAAATCTTTGGGACAATTTTCTGGTGATTATATTTGAGGGTAAGATATTCATAATTTTACTATCAATTTCGCATAGCAATAACAAGCTTGCCATAGCATGGAGTAAATTCATTTTTTATTTATTTTTTAGAATGTGCTTGCACTAACTCTCCCTGCCATTAATCCATTATCCACTTTTCAGTATAGCGACAACATTGTTAAAACTTTTTACCTCAGCACATTGCAAGTACAGCCTTAATGCCAGTTCAGGTGAAGGAACAACTGAGAGAACCTCAATGATCTGCAACAATCAAAAGAAAAATACTTGAACTCACCATCAATGGTTGAATGAATAAATGGTAAAGGGTTCTAGAATAACTCAAATATGCATCTGAAAGTAGAGCCAAAAATAGAAATACCACACTTGGTATTGTCATCGTGATTGACTTTTGCTATACAAAAGCAATAAATTTGATGCCCTATGCACCATGAAGACATAGACATTCAGTTATTAATCTGCAATTTATGACATCAAAGTTTAATGTTATGTCTATATCTTATGACAGTAATGTTGCTCAGCATTACACTAGCAAAATCAGCAGATGGTCACTAAAAAGATCTGACCAAAAAAACAAAACTTCAGGTATTAAAAGTATGTACTGATGAAAAAATTGCCTCACATTCTAAGTGGCTCTGTTCTGAGAATCAAGATAAGTTGCATTAACCCCAAGTCAGAAATTTAAAGTTTGAACCTCCATTACCTGATTCAGGAGCTGAAATATTTTCTTTGGAGTGGCTAAAACTTCTTCTCCACCTAAATCTCCATCTTGGCCTTGCAATCTCCTCACCAACTGAACCAGGAAAACAAATCAAGTATGAAGTTTCAGCGGAAAAGGCTGTAGGTCTTTGTCAGTAGCGTATAACCTATGGACAAGGAAAACCACAGAGGAAACAATGGAGCAAGGCATCTGTCCCATACCCCTGATTTAACTTATGCAAAATGGTTGTTGCTGAATGCTAGTATCACTTATGGCAACTATTCCACCAAGACAAGCTACAGTAACATACACATCATGATTATTCCAAGAAGCCATTGACACTAGTCCATCAATGCCAAAAACAGAAAGGGTGAAGAACCAAATTGAAAGGTTTAACACCTAAAATAGTTTAGCTTGGAAGCTCCTTGTCTATTTATTGAATGACATTGCCAGATGACATATCACTAGATAAAAAACAATAAATTCAAAACCAAATAAACATAATATATTTATATACACAAATATATATCACTCGTCACCTATTAGCCAGCTAATTTCCAAACATACCATTTGGACGCAAGGCAAATATATCATGACATCATTGAGAAGGAAAAGGTCAGGCGTCTACAAGTGCAAGTGACAAGATACTAGATAATGCATGGTGTATTAATTATTAAGTGTATACATTACAGCTGTGACTGCTGAAGCCAAATCGGCTGTTACAGAAACGGGTAAACATAGCATGTATTAAGTAATTCAAAACCACCTTTTGATATCAGAAGATATATGGTACTTGTATTAGGCACCTCAAGAAACAATTTCCCACTCTCTCTAGAGGCTCAGGAGTATTCAGGATATCTGGTTTAGTTAAAAAAATCAAATTACACTAAATGCAGTTAATCAGTTATTGATATTCTCTCCAATTGTGGACTATCATGTTCTCAAATAAGATAAGGGAGTAGAGGCAATTCTAACCCAGAAAAAGCATACCTTGAGGCCAGAAAAAACAATTGGTGGAATGGTAAAGGATAGGCGTTTTGAACCTCCAGCCGATATATGTTTCCACACGGTACATATTATCTGATAAAGTAGAAATTAAATCCAGTTAGTACATAAAAAATAGTTCAGCTCCTAAACTACCCCATTGTAGACTGATAAGAATCGGCATTCTACCATAGTAAAATAATGAAAAAGGCCCTACAAGAATATTTCTGGCAATAAGGAAAGTAAAATGTGTAGGGGACCAGAAAGAAAGTGCAATTTTTTTGCCATTCATACATATCATTACTCAGGAGCTATGTCAACCCACAAGACAGTATACTAGTTTATCATTTAGTAAACTCAAAGTTTATTTAACTAAAACATCAGAATATCAGTCAAAACAGGGGACAATAGCACCTATTATCTAAGTTTGAAGTAGCATGAAAGTGAAAGGAATTATACAAAATAAAGCTGAAATATAGCAAGACAGTGTGTTACCTTTAACATCTCCTCTGGGTCATCATTATGCAACATGTGCATGAGGCAAGCAACAGAATTTTGCTCCTCGATAAAATCCTCTTCATCCAGCTATTGATTAAAACACATAATGCAAGGAAAGATAGACTATAAGTACATACTTGAAGAAAACAAAAAATAACAAACAGAAAAGAGAAGTATCAGATTCCACATAAGTAAACTGGGCCTGGACAAATAGTGCACCAGAGACAAGTTTTTTTGTGTACCTCATCCATAGAAATCCCTTCCAAATCCTTTATAAGTCCTTTTATCAGTTCAAATAATACCTCAACCTGCACCATGAACTTATGTCAGAATTACGGCAGGTAAAAATCAAAAAAGAAGCAGAAAACTGAAGACAAACACACCTTGTCAGAAGTTGAAACATAAGTTCTGTTTTTCATAATGCTTCGGATGATAACCATCGCCATGATTTTATTCGTTCCAGCATCAAGGTGATCCATTACACGGGGATAATTAGAAAGTGTAAGAGCTGTGACAATATCATCATATTTATCAAGTGGAGCACTCAGAAGGGCAACAACTTGTTTTGTCGCTTTACTATCTTCAAGCTTTGGTTTTCCAGATAATTTTTTGACACATGCACCCTTTCAAAGATCAGAAGACAGAAAGTTGTCAAAATATTGAATTTTAACTTCGGTGAAGGAAGTCCATTGGCCCTTTTCTAATTTATGATCCAGTGAACTTGGAATTAATAGACACCAACCAGTGCTAATACATACATGAACAGATAGTAATCTTTGTTGGTCAGACATGATAATTTCTGACTGAACATAAGATTACAAGAATCCCAGGAATTTAATAGAATCAAAAAATAACAAGAATATATAAGGCTTGGCTGCTATCAAAATTCCGAGATAGAACTTTTCCATCACCAACTCAAAAAGAGCATACCAGCACTTGATCCACATAATCCAGCCTATCAGGATGTACACGCAGAGTAAAAGTCAGAAGCGACACGTATAAAGTAATAGCTCCAACTATTGGCATGTCAACTTGTGCTTCAATGACCTGCATAATAAGCCAATTAAGTGTATTAAAATGTTAAAAAATTGGTATCCCAAAATAAGGTTTTTTCTCATCCAAAAATAAAAAAAAAAATATGACGAAAGAAACAAGAAATGTTTAAGAGGCAATGCCTCAATTCCAAGGTGACACAAGTATATCATGAACAAATAGGCATGGACGGTATCATGATCCTACTATTCACATCAGGAGATTACAACCATTTTAGCTAACCAGCATTCTATTCATATCCTCCTAAGGAATGACCAGGGGTTTCGGGAATGAGCTGCCCAAAGCTCAGCCTCAAGAGGTGTTTATAGGTTATAAATAGACATCGCCCTTTACATTTCAACCTTTCCAAATTTGGAGTATCTATATCAGATTATATCATAAAAATAACCTATAAGTAGATACTATATGGAGTCAAGTAGGTTTTTTGTTTTAAATTTTTTTTAGTATTACTTCTCTTTGTTTTCATTTATAAGATACTCTCTCCAAACTTTAAAATATGTTTTTCTATTTACCAATGCAATATTATAGACCATTGACAGAACACTCACATTCAATAGACAAATATAAAAACTAATAGGTCTTGAAATTATACTAGCATTGGAAATTCAGCACAACATTGATTGGCTAAAAATTGTTAGTATCAGGATAGTGAACATTATGTCATATTTGTCAAATGACTTTTATCTATACTAGTAAGTAAGTAACACATGCATGGCACGTGATTTTTAAGTTTTATTAAAATTGTATATTTTGTTAGTTTACAAAATAGTATTAAATGGTATTTTTTTATAAAGAATAAGAATTGAATTACTCAATTTCTATCTGTTATGTAATAAATAATTTAAGCTATTTTGGAAATAGATTATCGATATGATTGGTTAAATATAATAAGAACTAAATTTTAATAAAAAAATTACACTAAATAATATTATAAGTTTATAACTAAACAATTTCTGATTTGAATTTTTACGCTAACCATAATCTTATAAATTTTATTCAGGACAACCTAATGTACATGGTAAAATATCAAAGCACTACTTTAGAAAAAAACATTTTATATAAATTAATCATATTTGTATCGATATATAACTCTATCACTAATTTCATAAAAATATATATAAAACTTATTGCTTACTTCTACTGTGACTGTTTTATCTATTTTTAATATCAATTATTCTTTATTGTTAAACTTTTAATTATAGTCATATGAATATCTTTATCATAATACTTGAGACTAAGACCCTTTAAATAGACTGCAATGAACCAATATTTTAAAATTAACTATAACTCTTCAAAATATTTGGTAGACAAGAGTTATTTACTTTCTATTTTTCCTAAAACACCTTAACACAAGATTATATTGCATCTCAAGAAAACATTATAAAGCTTTCACATAGTTCACATAAGGAAGAAAGAAATTCCTTAAGGCACCTTGCACTTTCTGGATTATTTGAAGAATTAAAGACATGACATTCGTAGTTCCACCTCATATTTGCTAAATTATTAATCACAGCATTCCCTCTTGTAGATTGTGTGAAAGTTTTACAAGTCTTCTCATCATAAATTGATGAATTCATGCACATAAATTCATATTATGTGAATGTCGTTTCATATTCAAAGCACCATCAAGTACGCCGCAATCCATACATTAGTTTAATTCTCTCTGTCGCACATCTCAACCCCTCTGAAATAGCTTTAACCTCAGCAACCATGTTCTTTTTCTTGTTCACCCCATCCGCATGAAATTTGACCTAATTAAC
This sequence comes from Scutellaria barbata, assembly GCA_028654395.1. Classification (NCBI taxonomy): domain Eukaryota; kingdom Viridiplantae; phylum Streptophyta; class Magnoliopsida; order Lamiales; family Lamiaceae; genus Scutellaria; species Scutellaria barbata. The sequence continues at coordinate 6,637,315 of CM053651.1, read as the reverse complement.
CATCAAGCTATAACATGACATATTGAGAATATATGGATTTAACCTAACATGTGACGACTTAATACCAACCATGCATAACATCTTTGTAACTTTCCCCATTTTCATCATGATGGCTGATCCTAAATGTTTGAAACTTTTAGATGCAATTGATCATGTTTTTTTTATCTTAATATTTCTATTATTACTATTTCTAATGAAACCTACGTTTAGTTTTAATTTTCTTATACTATAATGACAAATAGAAAATAATCCAAACCTTTGAGAGTTCTGTTATTTAGGCAAATTCATTTGAAGATGTCAATTTGGCCATAACTTCCCAATTAGGTGCAGTAATAACCAATTTGAAATATTGGTCAAACTAGCTGATATGAATCTTAATGTAGCATACATGTAGATTTGATGTAAATAAACATCATCAAGATCTAACATTCTAACCCATACCCAAAGATTTGAAAAGAAATGATTTTCTAAATCCACCCAATGAGGAAAATGTCATTCTCTACAACCCACCTCTTTGACTAATCATTCTCACCACCCACCACCCACCACCACAGAGTCATATCTGCGCCACCAGCTTTTGCCTCTAGAGGATCCATTAGACATGACATGAGTTCCCTAATATTTTGTTGGGCTAGTCAAAGAGTGGCATCTAAACAACACAATTCAAAACATGAAATAGAACTCACAAATTGGGTAAAAATAGAAGAGGGTGGGGCAAAAAACGTATTAGATGCCGGAGTAAGTCGTATCTAATAAGTTTTACCTACTATTGGATTTGAACCAATAACTCCCACCGTATGAAAGCAATAGTAACCACTGAGTTAAGCAGGTCATTTCTCATCCCAAAGAGAACCATTTGTTTTTCTGCCTGAATTTACAGATTTACAAATTCACGGTGGTTTAAGGTTTCCAATTCTTCCCAAAATCCAATTTTTATAGATTTGTCTAATCCTATTTGAGGTAGATATAGACTAATTATATTTGTAGGGTCATTTATTACAATAATTTTATGGGATATATTATATGCCTCTTCCTAGTCACCCCTACCACTTGCCCTATGAATGTTTAAAGATAATACTCACTCTACTTCTAGTGTTATCTTTTTTTCTATACCAAAGGTTACAGTTCATTGTTTTCAAAAACTTAGATTTCTCACTCATTCATTTAGTTTGTTGAAACAGGTATATTTATACCTCTCCTCCTCATATAATCTCCAACAGTGTTAGTATATCCATTAAAGTTCCAATACTTCAACTATGTATTTCATTAGTCTTAGTCTCCCCAAACTTTTCATTATCATCCCTCTCATCAGCATGTGAGAACTCATGAATTTTTTACACTAAACCCTAATCTTATAGGAGAGTACTCCTAGACAAGACGGCATAGTTCGATTTTGCACCATGCTCCATTACTGTCATGCATAACATTTTGTAACATATATGATATTATGCAAAAAAATTAACAAATAAAATGAATTGCTACAAATTTCTTCTATTCTCCTAATACTTACATCATCTTAATTTGGCCTCATTTATAGGTTAGATTAAAATTCAAATATTCCCTTTCCGTATTTAACTATTTTCCATTTTGAAATGTTTGATTTCTGGGTATATATATCAAAACTATTAACTTCATATTTTCCCCTTGGATATTCTACAAGGTCCAAAATTTATAATGTTGGAGTTATCTTTTGAGCCATATATATCAATTAACTAAATAATAAATTTTGAATCTATCTTTTCTTCTCGTATATAACGCACATATGATCATCACATCTTTAAGTAGAGCTACTGATGAATTAAGAAGCTGGAGGGAGGAATGCTAGGTGTGTCTGTGAATTTTAATTTAATTTAATGAGATATCATACAAGCAATAGAGTTAGGACAACTTCTCTAATTTGATATATTTAACTTTTGATTCATTCGAAAACAGGCTTAAAAATACTTAGCATTATGTAATAATTTAACAAAGTACTTTACTTTAGCTAAGTCACAGAATTGACCTTTGAATTTATTAGTTTCTAAGAAAACAAACATGATTTTGAGGATTTGACACGTTGCATGTTAATGTAAGGAAATAAAAAAATGTTAATATTGCTAGAGTACTATCATGGGGTCAAAATTTAAAATAAGATATGCTTTTTAAAACTGAGCTACATATTCCACATTACAATATATGTTAATGGTTATCAATTAATTAACATATAAAGGTGTGTCCCTTTCATGTTGCAATAGAAAAAAATCAGATGACTCATGTACTAAAAAATCATAATTAAAAAAAAAAAAAAACTTATTAAGCTTATTTTCTAACTATTTTTTATTTCTTCATAACCTTGTTTTTTTCCTTTAATTTTCCCTATATATGCTTATAATATATCATTAGAATTTCTATAAATTTATTTGAATATGAAACTAATTTTATTTTAGAATTGCAAACGTTCAAAAGTTCAGAAGAAGAAGAATCTAAACATGTAGCTTTTTAGGAAGTGTTTGAAATATAAAAGGTTTCTTACCTTTCATAACAATATAAATAACTAAATAAATATTACATTACTTAGCTAACCTTATAATAATACTTAATAAGGATATGATAGGCGAATCAAATTGTGTAAGAAACTATGCATACTTTTATAATAGTAAGAGATTTAGTGATGCACAGGGATTTCAGGTGAATTTCCGAATAATATAGGCTGGCATCAAGGATCAGCTCTAAGCTCATACTTTTTTCCATCATACTTGACGAGATTATTGAGCAACAGAAGTCTTCTTGAATTATCAAGTGTGTTATATGAAGATGACATAGTTTAACCGATAGGACGAGAGTAAATACCAAGTTCAAAGCTTGGAGAGCGGTAAATAAATGAAAGGTTTTACCACAAGTAAGGTTAAAACTAAATATAAAGATAGGCTCTCTAGCAATCATAGAAGTAGCAATTGCAAAAAGGTGAAATCTGGTGAGAATGAATAAAATGCATCTAAAAGTTTTACAGATTTTAGATCAATCACTGAAGAAAATGGGGAATCAATTAACATGTCACACATGAGATTCAAGCAAGTTGGAACAAAGGGAGAAGTGCATTGTGATCAAAAATACCACTGAGATTGAAAGGAAAAGTTTAGAACAACAGTCATGAAACTAGTACTGGTTTATAGATTGGAATGTTGGGGGACTACTATATATGACCCTGAACAAAAAGTAAAGTGACAGAAATGAGAATGTTGGGATGGATGTGTGGACACTATAGATTGAATAAAATAAGTAATGAATGCATCAAAAACATATTCAAGGTATACCCAGTAAATGAGAAAATTAGAGAAACACGCTTGAGATGGTTTTCACATGCGCACAAGGGACCTTTAGTGCTCAGATATGGTGGGTACTAAGTAGAGAATCACTAACTCAAAAAGAAAGGGAAAGGAGAAGATTTAAAAGACTCAGAAAAAACTATTACATAATGTTACTGACATTGATTTATAAAATCAAACAGATGTGTTCTTTGAAATTTGTTCTTGTCTGCCAATCTGTTACTCAAGCAAAAAGCTAGACTATTTCATTTCATAGGTAAATGCACAAGAAAATACATCACTTCACTATAACATTATACATCAATTCACTCACATAATTTTAACCAGATTAAGTTTGCCAAAACTCTTACTATTTGAGAATAATGTTTTACCTTTCCAATTGCATTGCTCAGCTTGGAAAATGCTTCAACTTGTAAAAATTCTGGTAACAACTGTAACAGGAATACTAAACAAGATAACGTAAATGAAAGAAAACTTTAGCATTTGTTGTGTGTGGAAATGACTCACTTCAGGATTCAGAGAAGCATAGTTCGACAACCTCTCCATTAGTTGGGACAAGACTGTTTTCAGGTCAACGGTAGGCTGTGAATCAAAATAGAGCAACATCAAGAAAATTATTTACTAACCAAAGGAAAATAACAGTTAGGTTAGACTTAGAAAATGCTCGAAGAAAATTGTCAACAACGCAGAATAGTTAGGATGATCAAATATTTACATTAAAGAACATGACTACATTCATTAAAGAAAACATGGCTAACTTATTAAAACAATAAAAAATAGATTTCAGATACAATTTTTTAAAGTCACTATTGCCCTACTAGTTTCTCAGTACTAATTCTTTCTTCCTTTTTTCAAGTTGTTATAGTGATACCAAGTAAACATTCTCACTGCCTCCAATATCAACAGACGGCTGTACCACCTTCTCCACTCTAGATAGTCATCCTTGTTAACTTTTCTTTTTTTCTCTCAAGCCAGCACTAATATAACAGCTATATATTCGTTATGATATAATTGTTCTCTTTAATTTTGTTTAGTGATAATGTGAATATAATCTGCATCTTAGTGAAATTCTAAGGTCATTTCATTTTGCTTCTTGAACATTAAGATTGAAGGGCACTGGAGGAAATTATTATGCTAACAAGCCTAAGCTCAAGCATGAGTTTTGCTCAAACTTTCCTCCATTTCTGTCTTGAGTTCTACCTCTTTCAAGTATGGTCTCAGGCTTAAGATGATAGGTTGACCCTGTTGTTTTACAAAAGCTACAATCATTCCTCCCACTAATTTTGACAATTTCAATATCTCTATATTTTTTCTTAAGATTACTCTCTGCCATTGTCATGTAAACACACACACAGATATAAACTTATTTTTTTATTATCCGTATCTTTTCTCCATATGCTAATGATGGAAGGCACCATATACTTTCCATTGATAATGACGGTTAAAAATTGAAATACCAATCTGTGTATACACATCCCAAAGGAATTATGTGATGAACACAAACTATCATAAGTCACAACTAATGATTAGTGGTTATATTGAACAGTAATTTACTGATTAAATCAGAAATTTAGTAATCTTAATCTACTTGAAAATATTATTTTCAAACGTCAAGTTCAAAAGAGAAATGAAATGCTCATGTTAATATTTCTTTCATGGTATTCTCTCAGTTGACACACAAAGATAAGCACACCAAGTTAGAACATTACAGAATGCATGTGTATTAGTTGCTTGGATGCCTGTAGAGAAAAGAGGAAAAGAGACGAAAAGATGAAATCTTTGTTGGATATGATCAAAGCTTTAGGCATATGCTGTGAGAAGGTTTGCCCCCACTAATCTACAAGCTTAGGTCCACCATGTCCATCTTATACCATTGCTTGGATATCAAGACACTGAATCAGCTATCAATCATTGCTTAGATGTCAAGTTACTATTCAGCTCTCTATGTAATTGCCTCATATTTCAAATCAGATGAGTAAAGCAACAGCCACCTTATTGAAAAACATCATTTGTCAATAAATTACACCACAGAAATTTTTCGCACTAAAACAAAGACAATTCATTTAGTTTTCATATCTTACAAAGTCCAGGAGAAACTCTGTAATGGATTTCATTACAAAATCTGGAATAGTACTTTAACAAAATTTATACTGTTATGAAAGCAGGTTACTCACACTCTGCTGCATTGTACTTGGAAAGCCATGTCGAAAAAACATAGAAAATATAGAAATCACGTCATCACATTCAGAAAGAAAGGGTACAAAGCAAAACAAGCTAACAGTAAAAAATATTTATGGCAATGTTGACAACTCACTTGAAGTTGGGGGCAGGCACTCAATAACGTCTCGAGGGTCTGCAAGTGGTAGTCATCTGGAAAGACTTGAATTATGCAGTCCATCAAATAATATTGAGCAAGTTCATCCTTACAATTGACAATCTGCAGTGAACATTATGAATGCACATTTTTAAAGAGATGCATACAACATGTTATAAGATCTTCACAGGGTAGATGTGTGGCAATCAAATGACCAACCTGCTCCAAAACTCTAGGAAGCACAGTTTCTCTATAAATTTCAAGGTCAACACCTTCTATCTGGCTGAGGACATGTAAATTCTTCCCCACCTAAAGCAACAGTAAGATGGATAAGAATCATCCACATCAAGCTAAAAGGGTTAAGACACAATCGTGATTAGACAACTGTTTGGCAGCATTAGCATTACAAGATCACGCAGTTCGCTCCGTTCTTTCTCTAGTTTCTCTTTCTCCCTGAGAGGTCCCTGCAGACCAGAAATCCGGAAAGAAGGCCTCAACTCAGGATCACCAAAGCTAATATGTGCATCACAAGCATTATCACTCCTGCATGCCCAAACATGCCCTCATGACTTATCTCACTTCTGTGCATGCAAGTTTTCAGATGCCATGCATGTTCAAACTAACAGCTGATAAGAATTCTGAGAGCATTTAACAAACCTGCTGCTGCATTCGGACCCAAAGTTTATTCATCTCTGTGAAATTCTGCAGCACAAATTCTACAGCATCCATGACCGTATCACCTTCACTATAAGCAAGGGAATTGACTTTTAAAGAAACAAAGCTATTTCATCACCAATTGATAACTGAATACATTACTATATCAATTCTAGTAGCATAGGGAAATTTAATTTCAAATTATTCATCCAAAATAAAACTCAATTACACGAGTGGACATTTACATAATAACATTAGCCCCACTACCTATCAATCACTACTTAAACGTAACAAGCCAACAACTAAAAATTATTGAAACAGTCATCTTGTTCAACACTCATCTAAAAACTCGTGCACAGCCAAATAAGGAAAAAAAAAAAGGGCTAATAAGAGTAAGTTATTGTCATAAACATGCATACAAACTACTGGTTTGTATATTAGAATGGATGTCTAGCAGCTACTATAGATGAACTTTCTGGTCATCCCAACTCTGATGTTCATGTTTAAAATTCTCATTGAGTTTGATCAGAATTGTAAATAAAAGTTTTGACTATACCTATAAAGGTAGTTTGGAATGGCATTAAGTACGAAGGAAAAATTTGAGCCTTTAAGATCCTGAGGATTGAAAATCCTGATGAATAGTGAAAATGTGTATTTGTTACTTGATTGTATAGAGTATGATTTTGTTGTAATTCCCAATTCCCCAAACAAACAAGGACTGGGAAGTTGAATTCCCAAATCCCGGATGAGTCTCATACCCAATATACCCTAAGTAATAACAAGGAGAATTTCAACGGCAACAGAAATACTTGTCATGTCTGAAAGATAAAACAGAAGGCAGTTGCCTCTTCTATGGGAATGTCGCACAGTCAAAACTCAGCATTCTCAAATATCTTGATTGTTGCAAAATGGAAGGGAGGAGATGAACTGCCTTACCCTTCATACTCAGAACCGATGTCAGGTAACTTATCCCTACTAATTTGAGCAAGATAACTCCTCAAAAAAAGCCCACGGATGGGATGTTGAACAGCTCGACACATTTCAACAAGATCTTTGAGAATATCCTTAGCAGGAGCTTCTTTTGACTTTATAAAAACAGATCCAACTGTGCATAGAAGATACCTGCATATTCACAAAGCAATAGGAAAATGCATCAACTATTTGGTAATGCATGGTCTTAAGTTAGCAACAAAAATAAAAATAAAAAAGCACCTCAAAATTTGGGAGATAACAGTAGAATGAAGTTCTTATCATTAAAATATCCTTCAGTAGTCTAAAATCCACTAAAGTTGGCAATATTCTCAATAGAATGCTAAACAGTGTGCCAACAGCAAAGGAAAACAGAAGGATTTCTATCTCTTTAGATCCCAATCTAAACCTCAATTTTGTATCTCAAAAATACTTTATAACTATTTGGGATACAGATATGAATCCTACATGCTACAATAATATAAGATTATTTAAGAAAAAGGAAAAACGTAAAATTCACCACAGCCAAAGTTTGTGAAAAGTTTGTCCCATTATGTGAGACAAAGAAACATTTGTATCACACATGTATCCAGCTATAATCATAATATGCATTGTGGAGACACGACATATGCACATTAAATATAAAAGTAGTAATCCATAAAGAATTATTCCCTCATATTACTATGGTTCCATGAAGAAATCGCTGAACTATGCATTATATCCTGAATAATCGGCATGAATTACTACGTGAATAGACTTCATATACAAAAATATAAAATGTATCAACTTAATTAACCACTGCATTCCACAAAAACTTACAGTCTAGGCAGGACGTTTCCAGCATGCTGAACAAGTTCATATAGATCAATCACTGGACAACCATGCCGATCTTCGTCCCTGAAGAACATTTCCAACCTTCTCAACTCATCAAAAGCCCGCATATCTAATACCAAAAAAGATAAGAAAAACAAAAAACAAATTCCATAAGATCAACTGGTAATTTTACCCAAAGAAAAACATAACCCAGTCAACATGAATCTTTATTTCAAAGACCCTCATCCACTATTCTTTGTGGTAAATGGCCAAAGGCTATTTACACAATAACTTAACTTAGCCAGTCAGTACAATTTTCCAAAAAAAACGAACACAATTTTCATAAACAACAGTTAACATGTATCGATCAATTACTTAGAAATGGAGGCAAGAACTTTACAGAGCTCATAATATTTATGAGGCGAGAGTCTCGAAGTTCTAAGCTCAGACAGCAATTGCGCAGAGTATTTGAGTGCTTCCCGCAGATTATTGGAGTCCTGAATTTTCCGAATCAAAGAATAAAAAATGTAAATCAGAATTGAGTAGCTTAATTTTGAGAAATTAGGGCTAAGTTTTGATTTGATAAAAATATTGAATTGCGATAGAGTGAGATCGGAAAATACCAAAGCTCGATGCAAGTAGAATGCGTTGTGCTGAATTCCGGCGATGCCTTCAGCGAGCCATTTCTCCTCGTCTTCGATTCCGTTTGATATCATCATACCTCTCTCTCTCTCTCTCTCTCTCTCTCTCTCTCTCTCTCTCTCTCCCCTCGCAACTCAACAGCTTTCGCTGAAATTGGCGAGGCCTACATCACTTGTCATGCTGTAATTTGTTCCTTCTTCATTTCCTTCTAATTATTATTTTCAACGTTTTGTCAACACAAACGAAGCAAATGTTTACTTCTTTTTTTTAATTATTATTATTATTATTATTATTATTATTATTATTTCATCTAACTATCATTTTAGAATATGTGAAATTGTTACTAATATATTTTTAAAAACTTTAGGAATTATTTCAAAATAAACAATTGGAATTAAGAATCAGTTTCTTTTTAAGGAGAATCTAATTAATTCAAGAAAAAGTTTCCAAATAAATTCCTAATTTTTAACTAAAACAAATTTCACATATTAGATTAAAAATTAGCAAATTTGAAGGGAATAATGATATGGATATTTAAAATAATGTTGCATAAAGTCTAGAAAGATAAATATTGAGATTAAAATTATATTGTCTAACACGATATTTAAATAAAATTGAATGGAATATTTTGTGATATCTTCAAACATAAAAATTTGTGTGCAACTATTGCACGAATCATAGATTCTTGAATTGACCCAACTCCACCCACGTGTCTCCATGCGCTCACATGCGCCCCCACGCTTCTAGGTGGGTGCGTTCAAACCCAGTCAAATTCACTTCAAATGTTATATATTTATTTATATTATATTAAGCATACGTTTATGTTACGTTAGTCATACCTTTAGCGCATTTATGTTATATTAAACATACATTTATGTTAGGTTAAGCGTACATTTAGGATTTTTATGTTATGTTAAACATATATTTATGTTATGTTAGTCATACCTTTAGGACTTTTATGTTATATTAAACATACATTTATTAAGCATACCTTTAAGATTTTTATGTTATATTAAATATATATTTATGTTATGTTAGTCATACATTTTAATTATGTTAATTGTATCTTTATATATTATATAAAGGTATGATTAGTATTATTTAAAGGTAGCGTAATATCACATAAAGGTATATATGTACAAATTATGATTTTTTTGGTCTTGTAATTAGGGTTTTTTGGTCGAAATTAGGGTTTTTTTTTTGTCAAAATAAGGGTTTTTTTTTAAGTTAAAATATTACATAAAGATATGTTTAACATAACATAAATGTATGTTTAATATAATATAAAAGTATGACTAAAACAATATAAAAGTCAGAGCAAACAAAAAATACGCAAATTCAGGTTGAATTCAATCCGACCCGTGTTATATGAATTTAATGTAAGATCCATACAACAGTTGGACGCAAGTGCAACTCATTTTCAAAATATGCTTTTACATTTCAAAATGTCTAAAATTAATCTGTTTGGGAAAAATTGTTGACCTTTGACTTTCTCTTCTCAAAATTTTAGGCTTTGTTTGGATTGAGACTAATCTTTTCGAAATTGGGATAGGTGAAGTCTCAATTCATATTTGTTATGATATCTCAAAATCATATTAATTTATCATACTTTTTTATTTTTATTTTGCAATTTCCAACAACAACATCTACATTTTCAAAATAAAACAATACAACGTCATCTACTTTTTTTACAATTCTTAATGTGACATCTTTATTATAATTTTATCCTAAAAAATCTCAAAACAAATATAAAATTACCAAATCCACCTTTTTCAGAATTCACTTAAATCCTAAATGCAAATTCAATAAATCCATTTAAATCCCAGTGCAAACAAAAGTTTCTTTTTTTAAGTTCTATATTAGTAAAAAAATAAAAATTGAAGTACACTCATTGCTGTGTGACATATCAAAATGACATATAAATATATTATTTTATTTTATATAAATATATTATATATATATTATTTTCCCAAAATAGTAAAATCTTGTCAAAAAGTTAATATTTCAACCTTCTATTTTAGTTTTTATTTATTTAATTCACAATTTTTATTTTTTTTTTGATTATGGACACTCCTTAAAATGTGGATTGCTTGTTTTTTCTTATGGGTTAATTACATGAAAAAACATAAATTTAAGGTGTTATTTCATTTACAAGAACTTTTAATTGTAACATCATAAACATCCAATTTAACATATATTTTAATTAGGTACATGATTGGACTTTTTAGGCTCAAATATCTAACATGGAGCCCAAAATTTATAATTAAAACTCAATCGTCCAATGTGAAATCTCATATGGAATGTTAAAAAAAAAATGAAAAAATGGAGAGGTAGGATACGCTGTATTTCTTCTTTTTTTTTTTTCTTTTCTATTTCCACTTGTTTTTTTTTTTCTTTCTAAATTTCACATTAAGATACGCTGTATTTGTTCTTTTTTTTTTCTTTTTTCTTTTTCTTTTATGTTTTCACTTTTTTTTTCTTTCTAAATTTCATATTTGTCAATGAAACTTCAATTTAACATTTCGAGCTCCATATCAGTAACTAAAGTCTGAAAATCTCAAAACATATTTCAAATTGAAATAAGTCTTAAATTGATCGTTTATAATATTCTAGTTAAAAGTTCATGTTATAATTGAAACTAGATCCTAAGTTTTTTTTTATCTAATTAATTATTTTCTTATTATGTTGTGCACCATCAAAAGAATAATGGAACAAATATTTTTATCCTAAAATCATCATAACAAATTCCACATTTATCAAAAATTGAATCGCACATGTAAACCCACCCTTGGAATAATTTTAATATATAAATTCAATCTGTCATTTATGTAAATAGTGGCAAATCAAATATTTGTCATACAATAAACATGTATATAACCAATTCAGTCTTTTGAAATAATTTTCACATATAAATTCAGTTTATATGGCATTTGTATAAATAATGGGAAATCATAAATTATATGTATATATATATATATATCAATTTTTGTATTGGATATCACTATTGAAACACAAATAATATTTCTAAAACATATATCTAATTTTCGTTGTTTTAATATAATCTTAAAATATATATTTTTCTCTAAATTGAACGATTTTAGTTAACATTTCTACCAAATACTTGGCACAACTATTGTATTTTTTAAAATATGGTTTAAATGTGTATTATAAATATGTAAATAATAGGGTTCATAATACAACCAAATCTCTACATTTCTAAATTGGTGTTTCTAATTATTATTAGATAAATGGTAATAATAGATAATCGATTGTGTTGATATATTAATGGTAAATCATATAATTAAATTAACATTAGAATACATAAGAAAAAGTGAATACTCCCTAATTGACAATATCTATAAATATGAAGTCAATGAATTTGATGGTATGCATACTCTCAATTTATCATTTCATAGTTTTTATTGAAACAAGTCAAAAGTGTTGATTTTCACTATAGTGATAATAGGTGGGACAACAAGATAACAACAAAGTAAAAAAGGATGGGCACTAAAGATACGAGATAAAAGGACAAAAATCACATGAGAGTTGTTGGTCATAACAAAAAGAGCACCAAAAAATCAAAAGTAACTTTAAAAAAAGTAGATTTCTGTCGACCTGGTGAAACGTAAATGTAAATGTAAATGTAATGTAAATTAAGATTTTCATTTCCTTTATAAATAGGTGTGTTTTGTAACATAGAAGCAGAACTCATTCGAGCTTCTACCCACTATCAATAAAATCTCCTTAAGCTTTCAACCATCTATTGTTTTCTTCCAAGCAGACATGTGCTTGCTTTCTAACATTGTAAGTTTACATTTTTGAAAACTAAGAAAAAGTGAATACTCCCTCATTGACAATATCTATAAATATGAAGTTAATGAATTTGATGGTATGCATACTCTCAATTTGTCATTTCATTTTTTTTTTTAAATAAATCGAAATCATTTTGTCATTTCATAGTTTCTATTGAAACAAATCAAAAGTGTTAGGTTTCACTATTGTAAGAACTAGCAGTGTACCCGCGCGTTGCGCGTATTGTTATATAACGAAATAATTTTAATATAATTAAATTAAATTTATAAATACACAACACATCAATATTGAATACAACTATTAAACATTAATATATATATACACTATTAAATAACAACATAAACAACTAAATTAAATCATTATTTCCAAATCATACATCAGATCCATCAAAAGATGTAACATAATAAATTTCACAACATACTACAAATTATTAAAAACTTCCTTATAAACAACATTTATAATAGTATTATAATCAACATAGCATCCGCGAATATATATTGAAAGAGATATAAAGATATGGATTAGAGTGTGGTGGATGTTTTTCCATCTCCATATTTTAAGTTTGCGTATTTTTTTCTTCTTGTTTTTCTTTCTCTCTTCTCCTTTCAAGAGATCGACAGTTTTCTTTCTTTCTTTTTTCTCTTTTTTTTCTTTCTATTTTCCTCAACAAAACATCTTTGTTTTACAAAACTTATATGCCTCTTCCAATCTTATCGAATAAGATTGTATTCAACTCTGTATTATCTAAAAATTAGAGAAATTATTTAAAATTGTATTCTAATTTTAGGTTTCTCAAGTTTTAAGGTCTTAGAAATGAGTTTTGCTTATATATATACATCAATATCTTGAAGAAGAAGTAACAAAAGTGGATTGAATAGGAAGTCAAATTCAAAAATCAAGAACACACATTTAATTTATTAAAATCAAATTTTTATTGGATAATTAATATGTAATATATTGGAATCCTCAAAAGTAAGTATTGATGCAATAAAAAAATATCTTGAAATCCTCAAAAGTAAGCATTAATGCAATACAAAATGTCTTGGAATTCTCAATAGTAAGCATTAATACAATAAAAATGTCTTGAAATTCTCAAAAGTAAGCATTGATACAATAGAAAATGTCTTGAAATCCTCAAAAGTAAGCATTGATACAATAGAAAATGTCTTGGAATTCTCAAAAGTAAACATTGATACAATAAAAATGTCTTGGAATCCTCAAAAGTAAGTATTGATACAATAAAAAATGTTTTGAAATTCTCAAAAGTAAGCATGATACAATAAAAATGTCTTAGAATCCTCAAAAGTAAGCATTGATATAATAGAAAATGTCTTGAAATCCTCAAAAGTAAGAATTGATGCAATAAAAATTATCTTTTATATTATATGTAATAATTATTCTTGGAAATTAACAAAACAATTAATAAAAAAAATATACAACATTTATTGCAGGACAGTTTGAGCGGGAAAATGACATTCTTGTAATTATTCCCAACTGCCCTGTTATTAGTATAGTATAGATATATCATAGGGTCAAAATTAAAACTATCATTTATTCAGCCTACATTATTTGGTGAGAAATACATATTTTAATTATTTTTGTGATGAATGTTATTGCAATTTATTTTCTAGGTTTTATGCTTTAATTTTAATTGAGTTTATGTTATTTAATTCGATATTTTTTTTATATATTTCTTTATTTTTTTTTAAATGTAATAGGTTTGATGGTTGGTCGCGATGCCCCTCAATTGAGTGTCAATTAAGGGATTAAAAAACAAATCCCAAATGATGATGGAGACCGTCTTAAAAGCAGTGTTTTCATAATCGGACCGGCCGGTTCAACCGGGAACCGGCAAGGAAATCGGTTCGGTTACATCCAATTAACCATTTTTTCGGTTAAACCGAAAAGAACCGGTCAAAAACCGGTTGAACCGGTTATAACCGGGAACCGGAAAACCGGAAAATCAGTTTTTTTTTAGCTATGAAAGTTCTAAGAAACATTGGATAGATGTATGTAATATTGGCCTGAGTTCGTTTTCAATATATAAATATTTCAATAATATATATGATTTATGTCGTTAATATCGATAAGCTATAAAAAAATTAAATATTTAGTCGTTAATATCGACAAGTTCTAAAAAAAATTAAATACTGATATGATTGATGTCGTTAATATCGACAAGTTCTACAAAAGTTAAATATTAATATATAGATATTTCAATATTGGAAGTGAGGTGCATCATTTGGAAGACATCGAAGAAGGGGATGAGGAACGAATTGTGGCAAAAATGGTTGAAGGAGACATCGAAGAAGGGGATGAGGAACGAATTGTGGCAAAAATGGTTGAAGGAGATGGTGTGATATGATCATCAAGATTTACAATATTTTACTTTGTCATTTTATTTATCTTAAATTTTAGTATTTAATATTTTAATTTTTAGTTTGAGACTTCATTATGGATTATGGGGTATGTAATTTGACATTTTATAACTTTATCATATTTATTTTAATATGAATCATATAAGTATATAACTTTTTTAATGTAACATAACTAATATTAAAAAAAATAGACAAAGATCATTTTACCGGTTGAACCATGAATCGGTGGCCAGGCCGATTTGGCCACCGATTCGGTTATGAAAACACTGCTTAAAAGACACTAAGTAATTTTAATTAATTTATATTATATTTTGAAGATTTTTTTAAATCTAAGATATTGATTGTTTTGCTATTATATCTAGTACATTTGTTATCAGTTCTTATTGTAATTTATTACTCAATTTTATTTGTGTTTTGCTTTGTTATCGAAATCAAGAGCACGTGTACTTTTAAAACAAAAGGTGATCATAAATATTTATTTATTATAATTCATTGTATCTTTTCATACTATGGATTGTATGTATATATTTATATATATTAATGTAAAAGCATATAGTTGGTTATATATTTATTTATTGATTACAAAAATATCTATATATATTTTTATCAATATAGTATTTTTATTTATTGATAATAAAATTAGTATATTCAAATTTTGGTATTTATATATACATAAATAGATATTAATATATATAGTTCAAATATATCTATTAAGCATATACGGATTTTTGTTATTTTTATTTTGGAAATATTGTGTACTAATTATTCATTTGGAAAATTGTTATTGATATATATATATATATATATATATATATATATATATATATATATATATAGATTATATATCTTACTTAGGTACTTATATTATAGCATTGTTTATATATATATATATATTTTTTTTTTTTTATTTGTATAAAGTATTAAGAGGAGATTTTTAAATATATATATTATTGGTCTCAAGTGGTGTCCGAGGTTTAGAGGGGGGTGAATGAACCTTGGTCTATTTTTAAAATCTTTCTAAAAACCTTTCTATTCTGCAAGTTACTCGAACTTGCAGCGCCAGACAGTTATTGCTTACAACACTAGGATACAGTGCTGCACGCTGTAACTAGAGTTTATACGTAGGGGAAAATTATGATTTATAACACAAGGCTGGTTTTCTCAAAAATGATCCTTTTCAAAATGTTTTATGCTTATGAAAGATATATATGAATATGAAATAAGCACAGATAAGAAAGCGATAAAACACTTATAGTTTATAGTGGTTCGAAGGTGGTGTAATCCTTCTACGTCCACTCTACTGTTACTTCGAGCAGGAACTTCGTTAAGTAAGATTGAATTACAGGACACTCCTAACAATCCATCAACTTTACAAAACAACCACCTACTAGAGTCCAGCGTATACACAGCAACTGCAAACTCTAAAGGCTAACCCACACAGGGTTCTAAACTCCCACATAGGGAAGCTGCCTAACTCTAGACAACTTATACAAACAGCAACGATTTCTCCTATCAACTGTTCGACACCTCTAAAACAACCTAAGCACACAGCAACAAGGTTAAAAGTATATATGTTTTGTTCTTCAACTGGTGCGGTGAAGTGAGCTTCTAAATCATTCGAAGGATCTTTCAGCTTTGAGCTTGCTTCACTTCACAAAGATTGAGTGATTGAAACTGATGGTAGATTTGAATGTTTGTAACTTGAAAGCTTTAGAGTTTTTGCGCAAATGTTTCAGTCACCAGCTTTAGTGGTTCTCATCCTCTATTTATACTTGTAGGAGAATATATCTGTTGAAGGAGATATCTCTCTTTTGAATTTGAAGTACTTTGACCAAAGGCATGACTCGCATTTAATGTGACTTGACTTTCTCTTTCGGAGCAATTAATGTGGCAGTTGCGGCTA
Source organism: Scutellaria barbata (assembly GCA_028654395.1). Taxonomy (NCBI): domain Eukaryota; kingdom Viridiplantae; phylum Streptophyta; class Magnoliopsida; order Lamiales; family Lamiaceae; genus Scutellaria; species Scutellaria barbata. Next base: position 6,620,524 of record CM053651.1, on the reverse strand, counting down.
GCAGCTTTCTGCAGCGTGTTAGTCCACGTGGCATCTTTGTATTGGCTCCGTTTCTGCAACTTTGATCTTGTCTCGAACGTCTCTATTTATTCTTGCTTGGATTTTTGTTTGCTGCATTTATCCTTTCTTGGATTGCAGGATACTTCTCTGTTTATTATTGGCATTGTTGATTTTTTGGACAGTAAGCTTTACGCTGTATCCTAGATCTTCTCGCAGCTGATACTCCCTTGCAGTGCTGCTGTAATTAAGACCTGTTTGCAGTATCTTCGGGCAGTACTGTTATATCTTTTTCTTACAGTACTCCTGTATTCTATTCTTGTAGCGATGTTGCACGTCGTTCTTTCTTACTTTGCTGCAGTGCTGTAACTGCTTCTTTGCAGCGATGCGGTATCTGCTTTCTTGCAGAAGCTTCTTTCCGATACACTTGATGCGGCTATGTAACTTATAAAACCTCCATTCTTCAGCACCTATATCTAAACTCAAAAACTAGTCTATGCTTTCACTTAAATATTGTGAAAATGGAGTACTTAAAACTTCTTATTACATGTATGTTTTGTCTCATCAAAATCTAAATATTGAAATTCCAACATATATATATATATACAAAGTATTTTGGCATTATTTAAAAAATGTTTGCTCATTACATATTTCCTAATTATATTATGGTAATAAATGTGGAATTATTTGAATTTCGAGTTTCATAATATAAATATTTGAAAAACGCTTTTAGAATAGCTTTTTCAGCATATACAAATTTGTGACATTTTATACACGCTTTTAACTATGTATACAAAAATATTGAAATATATATATTTTCAAATTAGCTTATGGTAATAAATAATAGTGTAACGCCCCATTTCTTTTGAAAGTAAATTTTAATCGAGACGTTACTCACTTATAAAATTCACTCTTTCAATAAAATAAAGATAAATAAAATCAAGAATGTTGGTCCCAAGTGGTGTCCGAGGTTCAGAGGGGGGTGAATGAACCTTGGTCGATTTTCAAAATCTTTCAAAACAATCGTTCTGCACTGTAAGTTACTTGAGCTTACAGCGATAGAAGGTTACTGCTTGCAGCGCTAAGATGCAGTGCTGCACGCTGTAACCTGGAGTTTTATACGCAGCGAAAATTAACTTTTTAAACACAAGACTGTTTTTCTCAAGAATGCTTCTTTCAAAACGTTTCAAGATGAAAGACAAATAATAATGCAGAAAATAAGCGCAAATAAATAAAGCGATTAAAACACTTATGGCTTATAGTGGTTCGAAGGTGGTGTAATCCTTCTACGTCCACTCTACTGCTCCTCGAGTAGGAACTTTGTTAAGCAAGATTGATTTACAGGACTCTCCTAACAATCTATCAACTTTACAAAGCAAACCACCTACTGAAGTCCAGCGTACACACAGCAACTGCAAACTTCAAAGGCTAACCCACACAGGGTTCTACACTCCCACACAGGGAAGCTGCCTAACACTTAGACAACTAAACAAACAACAAGGATTTCTCCTATCAACTGTTTGACACCACTAAAACAACCTAAGCACACAGCAACAAGGTTAAAAGGATAAAAAGGTTTTCTTCAACTTGTGCTTCGAAGTGAGCTTCTGAATCCGTAGGGAAACTTTCAGCTTGAACTTGCTTCACTTCGATAGGTTGAGTGACTGAAACTGTTGGCTTGAATGCTTGAAATTTGTAAGCTTGAAACTTTCGCGTATGGATTTTTGTTCTTAGTAATAGTGACAGTCGCCAACTTCAGTTCTCCTCGACCTCTATTTATACTTATAGGAGAAGATGTCCGTTGAAGGAGACATCCCTCTTTTAAATTTGAAGTAGCCTGGCCAAAGTATGGTTCGCATTTAATGCGACTTGACTTTTCCTTTCGGAGCATTTAATGCGGCAGTTGCGGCTCGCAGCTTTCTGCAGCGCGTCAGTCCATGTGGCATCTTCTTATTGGCTCTGTGTCTGCTACTTTGACTTTTTCTTGAACGACTCTTTTATTCTTGCTTGAATCTCCGTTCCTCGTACTGCATTTATCCTTCCTAAGATTTGCAGGATACTTCGTCTTGTAGTTGGCGCTGTATTACTTAACTGACTTGTAAGTCTGCGCTGTATCCTTGGTCCTTGTGCAGTTGATACTTTCTTTCAGTGCTGCTGTATTTTAGACTTGGTTGCAGTATCATCTGGCAGTGCTGCTGTAGCTTCTTTCTAGCAGTACTCCTGTATCCTTTTCTTGCAGCGTTGCTGCACGCCGTTCTTCCTTGCTTTGTTGTATCGAAGTACAACCTTATTTATGCTTTGCTGTTCCTTTCTTCTTCCAGCTATGCTGTATCCTGCCTTTATGCAGCGATACTGTATCCTGCCTTCTTGCAGCGATATCTTCCTTTAAAGCTTAGATGCAGTTTTATCCTCGTTTAACCTCCATTTCAATACTTGACACAAGACTCAATTCTAGTCTATTTATTCACTTAAACATTGTGAAAATAGGGTACTCAAAACTTCCTATTACATATTTGGTTTGTCTCATCAAAATCTAAACACTGAAATCTCAATAATATCCCCCTTTTTGATGATGACAAAACCTTTACAATATTTCGTTCATGAAGAAGTTTCATTTACATTAACTCATGTGGTTTATCCGGATTACATGCTTGCACAGCTTTGAACAATTAAATCTAATCCTGGATTCATCAGTGATGCATCATGCTATTTTTATCATAAACAACAGGAAAACATAAACAGTATGCATGAGTTTATAAGAGTTGAACTTGGATAAAACAGAAGGAAAAATTTCTTCATTAACAGAGAGAAATTTTTACAACTTAGCAAAAATACAATAAGGATCACAAGAGGGTATATAAATACAGCTTAGTAAAACAAAGACCTTTTGCTTGCTGGTTCGTCTGATCTTCTTCCTGCAAACCTTTCAAGGCCTTCCCTTCCTCTTGATCCTTTCCACCAGTCCCTGATGGACACTTGGTAGGACTCTTCCAGCTTGTGTCTGATCACGGGAACTTGAATCCATCTCAGCCAGAAGTCCTCGCAGAATGGTACAATCAGTCATTCCTTCACTCGGTCAATGTATAGCTGTTGAATATCAAGGCTTCCTTCCCGAACGAGCTGTTCATACCTTCTAAATGCAGTCTTGCAAGTATGATACCTGCTGAATTTGCCTTTCCCGCATAGTTCTCTGAAGTGTCTGAGGTACTCTGATCGTTTGAAGATAGTGATCGCCTCAAATGTTGGATTCCGATCAAAAGACAGTTTGACTTCTTTGAAGATGTCAAATCTCCAAGCCATGTTCTCTCCTTTGGGTCTTTGATCAATCAACACGGACACTTCAGCAGAGATGTTTTTAGTATCAAGGCGAGGAATTTCTTGAGGAGGAAATTGGTAGAAGTTATTTGGAAAGATTTTTCTTTCACCAATTACTTCGAGTTTTTGAATCCAGGCGTTAGGATCTGTAGCTTCTTCGTTCTGGCGCCTTTGATTCTCATACTCGTCCCCGCTCATCCTCTTCCTTGAGCCTTGCTGCTGGCTATCATCCCTTCTCTTATGATGATAGCTGGGAGGTGCTGCATCCTTACTTGTAGCTCTGCTGTGTGCAGAACCTACAGCCGATCTTCTTCCAGCAGCTGCACCGGCTCCACCAGCTCCATCATCATCTCTTCTCCATCTCTTCGAAGAAGGGATATCAGCAGCAGCAGATGATCCAGACCTTCTTCTCCTCCTGCTGAGAGGTTGCTGGTCATCATCTTCTTCTTCTTCAGATTCAGCAGCCCCTTTGCTCTTGTTTCTATCATCAAATCCTTCCCCTTTTTTGGCATCATCAAAAGCCGGGGGCTGAGCAGGGGCAGCTGGGACCGCCCTTGATCACGGGCGTCGGGTCGGTTCAGGGGCGGGCTCCGGAGCGTCAACATGCTGAGGAAAAGCTCGAAGCATGATGTCCCTCAATTCTCCTACAATCAGCTCCAGATTCCCCAACAGGTCGTTCACACTTCTGGTTTTCTGAGATTGATCGTAGACACGATCCAGAAGTGTTTCCAGGACTTTGGAGTGAGAGTTGAGTCTGGTTGAGGCATTCTCAGCATGCTGCTTGCATTGCCTGACCTCCTGGCGCGTCAGAGCAGCTTCGACCTTCAACTCCTTCTCCAACCTGACCCGATCGTAGTATAGCCTGTTTGAATGTTCAGTGAGAGTTGACTTGATCATATCAGGCAGCACTTCGAGGTCCTTCTTGAAACCTGTCATGGTTTCAGCATGGAATTGGGCAGTGACCCTGAGACTGTTGCGCATGATAGACTCATGCTCCTGGAGAGCATGCAGTAGGTGTCTAACAACGGTCTCGACTCTGTTGATAGATTCATCAGGAGTCAGCCCCGAATTCCTTCTCGTCGAGGCAGCAGCGGATGCAGCAAATGGAATAACATCTTAACATACTGGTGCTGCATCCTGCCTCGGAACTTTAGAAGCAACCTCATCCTCATGGTTGCTAGTTTGAGAGCTTGTCGAGCTGGAGGATGGGTGCTCTTCTCCTTCTTCTTCTTCTTCTTCTTCTTCTTCTTCTTCCTCATTTGCCTCCTCTTCGCTGGATGAGACTTGAACAGGAGCTGTTCCGCCAGATTTTGGCCCATGAACAGCTATGTTCCGTGCCTTGATTATCCTTGCGAATTCGGCATGAGACATGTTAGCGTCCACAGTAACCTCTGCTGCTGTAACCTTGGAAGGTTCTTGAGAGCGAGCAGCAGCTGCAGCATCAACCTCCTCTCGAGGTGTTTCTAGCTGCACTGGGGTTACCTCAACTTCAGTTCCAACTTCCTCAGTGGGTACTGTCTGAACAGCCTCCCCACCTGAGGTCTTCTTACCCTCAGGGAGTGTTGTCAGAACAACATCCTCCACAGAGGTCTTCTCAACGGACCCCGTCTCCACGGCCGGTCCTGTAACAGCTTCGACAGCCTCTGCTGCAAGAATGGGTTCTTGCAGCTCTGCTTGGTTTCCTGCAGCATGCACAGCTTTCAGCACTGTATCCTCCACTGCTGCAAGAATCTCAGCTTCCACCCTGCTTGTTTCTGCAGCTCCTTCTTCTTGTTGAAGGGTGGTTGCCGGCTGCACTGCTGTCGCGTCCAGTGCAGGGAGTATCGCTTCTGCAACTTCCTCCGTAGATGCTTCATCAGCATTTTGGAGATGTCTGAGATGACATCCCTGATTATGGCTGATGGTTCCCCCTCAGAATCTGCAACAGCAGCATCTTCATCTTCGCGAACCGGGGAATCGTCATAATCCAGTAGTTGGGCTTCCTCCTCCTCCAAGCGATCCAGCGTGACAATGTTGGAGAGGCCCTCAACCACTTGCTCGTATGCATGAGAGTTTATCTGATGTGAACTTGAACTGTCTTCTCCCCGCATCCTCCTTGGAGTGTGCTGCATCCTGGTTTCCTTCAGGCTCTGTTGCAGCGCTAGATGCAGCATGGCTTCTTCAGCTTGCTCCACTCCCAAGGTGTCGATTTGCTCTTGAGCAAATGCGACATCATCGCCCCTTCTTACAGCCTCCGCAGCCAGGGCAAGGAAGACCTGCGTATCTTCCACTGCTGCTCTCATCGGCAGCTCTGCAGAGTCAGATTCTGCAAGAGCTTTGCCCTTTTCCTTGTCCTGTGCTCCCTGTGCAGCACTGCAGCCATCGAGCTCTTAAACTCTTGCTGCAAAGTCAGGTTGTAGGAGTGCCAGAATGTCTTCAGATTTGGCCCACTCCAGGATAGCTTGCTCGACTGTCAGGAAATCCTTCCACTTCAACAGGATTTCCCCCTTTGACAGCCTCATCTCTCTCCAAAGAGAGTACTCCGCAGCCATATTTCTAGCAGCCGGAAAGGTAGGATTGAGCACTGAAGCTTCTGTTTGTAGACGAGCTTCATCTTCAGTTGGCTAGACCCGGTGCTGATGTGGCTCCTGAAGCTGATGTGACTCATCCCCAAGGTCAACTACAACCATATTAGGTGTAGAGAGTTGGGAATCAAGAGAGTCACCTTTCTCCGTGGGCTGATGTGACACATCCCCAACAGCAGCAGCAGCAGCCCTCTTGCTGCATGGAGCCCTTCTCACCAAGGGTGCGTCATCATCTGAGGAAGAGGATTCAAGTTCAGGTACAGCCTTCCCTGAACTCCTCTTAATAACAGGAAGAGGACTCGAAGGATCCTCTTCTTCGGCTTCTTCCCTGCTGCCTGCAGCTTCATCTTGCAGAGCAAGAGTTGCATTCTTTTTATCTTTGGTTTTCTTCCTCGCAACTCCTGCTCCTGCAGCCTTCGGCTGGGTCTTGCCCTTCTTCTTCTCCCCGAGATACTTTCCAGGGTGAATGGGGGTGGGTGCTGTAAGTTGAAGGCCAAGCTTGCAGAGTAGAGAGCAGATGGTGATACCGTAGCTCCGACGCTCTGTTATCTTCTCTGCTTCCTCCCACAGCCTCTTCATGATGAACCTCGTCCAGTTTACCTTCTCTCCGGCCATGATTGCCGACATGATCCGAAACCGGAGATCTGTGCATTTGTCATAACTCCCTGTCCTCCCTTCGATGGAGTATGCACAGATATCGTGGAGTAGTTCAAACTCCGATTTGAAGAGCTTCTTGGGGGCGCTTATCTTGATTTCAGCCCCTGCATCCCTTGCTCGAAAGAGATCCCACATCTTTTGAGCCGATGCCTCCCCATACGTCGCCAACTGGCTGGGGGTCAAACCTGCAGCCGAGATGCTGAAGGTGGTGGAGATGTCCCGAATGGTCAGCGACCGTTCTTCTTCATCTGCATCCATCCGGAACAGGATGCAGTTCCTTTCTTCCACCTGCCTAGCGTAGGCGTAAAATCTCTGTACTGACTCCGTCGAAAAGCCAGCGTAGACGGTGGTCAACAACCCTAGGACTTGGGTCTGTTGAAGAGCATCAAAAATCCTCTTGATCAGGATATTATCATACAGCCCTGACTCAAGGATGTGTTCCTGATTGATCATCCTTCCATCAAGAACAATGGTCCTTCTGGCAGCCATTGATGATATTTTTCTGAGAGAGAAAGAGAAAGAACAAGGGTTTGCACTTGGAGAAATTTCTGCGATCAAAGTGTTTCTCTCTCTGAGGATGGTGAAAAATGAATTCAAATGGCACGTTTTGGTCTTTATGGCGGTTCTCAAGAGACGTGCGAGATCGACGGTTGAGATAAATCAGGGAAATGATCTAGTGGCTCAGGAAAAAGCGGAGATGTCAAATCGACACTAATAATTACTTGGCGCGTGAGCTCTGTCAGCGCCCTTTCCACTTCCTGACATCTGCAGTCATTCATTTAATGCTGAAAGACATGCCCTTTGCCGCCTAAATAAATGCCTTTTTAAGGTTGCAGCGATTCAAGTACGAGGTTGCAGAGCAATCAATACTCTTTTGAAATAAATGCTGTAACCTGGTGCTGCTTGAATTCTTCGATATTTGCTGTACTGCAAGAATAAAGATGCAGCGCTGTCTGAACCCAGTGCTGTATTAACGCGTAGCTTACAGTACCATCTTTACTGTGCAGAGGTTCCCCCTGCAATCTTGCATCTTCTTTTTCTTCACAACTTAAGGATCCCCAGCTCGTTTCGAAGCATGGAAAACCTCGATTCACTCAAAGGTTTTGTAAGGATATCTGCAAGCTGTAGATCCGTGTTAACTTTCTCTAGCACGATGTCTTTCTTCTCAATATGATCTCTTATAAAGTGATGACGAATGTCAATGTGCTTTGTTCTTGAGTGAAAGACAGGATTATGGGTAATCGCAATAGCGCTCGTATTGTCACAGAGAATTGGAGTCTCTTTTTCTTCTATCCCATAATCTCTAAGTTGCTGCTGTATCCAGAGAATCTGCGCACAGCAACTTCCTGCTGCAACATACTCTGCTTCTGCTGTAGAGGTTGCAATTGAGGTCTGCTTCCTGCAGAACCACGAGACAAGTCTATTTCCCAGAAATTGACACGTCCCACTCGTACTCTTTCTATCAATCTTGCAGCCTGCATAATCTGAGTCGGAGTAGCCTTTAAGCTTGAATCCTCCTTCCTTAGGATACCATAGGCCGACTTCTTGAGTTCCTTTAAGATACTTAATTACCATTTTTACTGCTAAAAGGTGTGATTCCTTCGGTGCTGCTTGGAATCTAGCACAGACTCCTACTGCAAACATAATGTCTGACCTGCTTGCTGTGAGATATAGCAACGATCCAATGAGACATCTGTACTTGGTAATGTCTACATCTTTACCATCTTCATCTTTGTCAAGACTTATGGATGTGGACATGGGAACGGACGTAGCTGCTCCATTTTCCATGCCAAATTTCTTGATAAGCTCCTTCGTATACTTGACTTGGTTGATGAAGGTTCTTGTAGGTAGCTGTTTTACTTGCAGTCCGAGAAAGAAGCTTAATTCTCCCATCATACTCATCTCGAACTTTGACTGCATCAGGTTGGAGAATTTCTCACATAGCTCTTTGTTTGTGGATCCGAAGATAATGTCATCCACATAAATTTGTACAAGAAGTACACTTTCTCCGTCCTGTATCCTAAACAGCGTTTTGTCGATTGTTCCTTTCTGAAAGCCATTTTCCAGAAGATAGAGAGATAAGGTGTCATACCAAGCTCTTGGTGTTTGCTTTAGTCCATAAAGGGCTTTTTGTAACCGAAACACCTTCTCTTCTGCTTGATCCTCGAAACCAGGAGGTTGTTCAACATATACTTCCTCTGTAAGGAGATTATTTAGGAATGCGCTTTTAACATCCTTTTGATAGACGTTGAAATTCATATGTGCTGCATAGGCTAGGAAAATTCTTATTGCTTCTAGCCTTGCCACTGGTGCAAAAGTCTCATCAAAATCAATTCCTTCTTCCTGACAGTATCCTTTAGCAACTAACCTTGCTTTGTTTCTTACAACTACTCCTGATTTATCTAGCTTGTTTTTGAACACCCACTTTGTTCCAATTACACCTTGATGGGTTGGTCTTGTGACTGTTTACCATACTTGATTTCTTTCAAATCCGTTCAATTCTTCTTGCATGGTCTGCACCCAATTGCTATCTTGCAGTGCCTCTTCAACATTCTTAGGCTCTGATTGTGATATGAAGCACGTGAACATTGCTTCATGTGGTATGGATCTCCTTGTTCTTACACCAATGGATGGATCTCCTATAATGAGATCTCTTGGATGATTTCTAAGCCATGTCCTATCAGGCTCAAAGACATGAGTTGGTGTGTTTTGCTCATCATGTTGCTGTAATGCAGGAGGTTCTGCTGCTGTGAGAATGTCTGCTGCATCCAAGGTTGCAGCTTCTTCTTCCTTTTCTTCTCCTGTAGGCAGAACTCCTTCTATGTATGGTACAACATACTCTTTTCTAGGAGCGATCTCTTCAGGTGGTTTTTCCAGCTTCTTTGTGTCACAATGTGGTTCATCAAACACCACATGTATAGATTCTTCTACCACCAGGGTTCTCTTATTAAACACTCTGAAAGCTCTACTTACAGCAGAGTATCCTAGAAATACTCCTTCGTCTGATTTAGCATCGAAAGTTTTCAGATGTTCCTTTCCATTGTTGAGAACGTAACACCTGCATCCAAAGATGTGCAGATAAGAGATATTTGGTGTATGACCGTTCCATATTTCATAAGGCGTCTTGTCAAGATCCTTGATGATTAGATATCTGTTCTGCGTGTAGCATGCAGTGTTGGTTGCTTCAGCCCAAAACCTCTTGGGTATCTCTGCTTCTGCTATCATCGTTCTTGCTGCTTCCTTGAGGGTTCTATTCCTTCTTTCAGCAACCCCGTTTTGTTGTGGTGTTCTTGCAGCAGAGTATTCATGACGAATACCATTGTCAGAACAGAATTTTTCTATAAACTTATTTGTGAACTCGGTTCCTCTGTCTGATCTTATCTTCACTATACTCAAGCTCTTTTCATTCTGAATTTTCTTCATGAGGCCAGGTAATTTTTCTTGAGTCTCTAACTTCTTTGCAAGAAAGATCATCCAAGTGTATCTGGAGTAGTCATCCACTACTACTAGGGAGTACTTCTTCCCGCTCAAGCTTACTGGTTCTACTGGTCCAAAAAGGTCCATGTGTAGAAGATCTAGAATCCTGTGAGATGATTTCTGAATCTTATTCTTGAAAGAGCTCTTAACTTGCTTTCCTTTTTGACACGCTCCACAGACATTCTCCTTTTTGTAAGCTACATCTGGTAATCCTCTCACGAGTCCTTTTCTTGCTAGCTTGTTAATAGTCTTGAAGTTCAGGTGACTTAATCGTTTGTGCCATAGCCAGCTCAGCTCTGGTGGACTTTTCACAATGAAGCATGTTGATTGAGTGGAGGAATTCCAATCCGCTAGGTAGATATTTCCTCTTCTTGTTCCTGTAAGCTTTACTTCATTTGTGGTGCTGTCTTTGATTAAGCATTTGTTGAGGTTGAATTCCACTGTGTATCCTTTGTCACAAAATTGACTGATGCTTAGAAGATTGTATCTAAGCCCCTTTACGTAGGATACATCCATGATTTTTATGTTCCCCTTGACTAGGCATCCACTTCCTTTTGTGCTTCCTTTGGAATCATCACCAAATATGACATTAGGTCCTTTGCATTCTTGGAAGTCTATCAGCGTTTCTTTACTGCCTGTCATGTGCCTTGAGCAGCCGCTGTCAATATACCATACATCACTGCTGCATCCTGGCACTGTAACCTGTAACAATTTCAAACAGATTTAGGTACCCATATCTGTACGGGTCCTTTAGGGTTAGTTACTTTGGGAACCCAAACTTTCTTAACAGTAACTATTTTACTGTAAGATTTGTTGGTTCTCTTGCTGTATGTAGTTGTCTTGACAGATTGCTTGTTAAAAGTGTGTGCATAACCAACATGTGTATTACCGACACCCTTGTAGTGTGGTCTTCCACCATACTTCCCTGGAGTATATTCTCCTTGAGGTTTAGACATGTAGGTCTTAGTATAGGTGGGAAAGTTTCTTCTATGCTGCAACTTTGTTGGTTGCTGCATTCTTTTGCTGCATGCAGCAGATGGCTTCTGCTGCAGCCAATTCTTAGATGCAGGCTTACTCCCTACAGTTGAGCATTGGGGTCTCTTCCCCTTATCCGTCATTGCTGTTTTGTTCTCGATCTTTTCAGAGTCACAAAGTAACTCTTTCTCCATTGGAGTTTTGGCTTGAACAAAATTTACAGCTTTGGATGAACTTGCTGTATTCTGTGAGCCTTGATTGCTGTAACCTATGCCTGATATCTCAAAAGGATCTCTGACACGGTTTATGCAATCTCTTGCGTCCTTTGAGGATTTGGTGAACGTGCTCATCTTAGACTGCAAGATTTCCTTCTCAGATTTTAGCTCGGTGATCAGCAGATTCAATCTAGAGACCTCTTGTTGCAGCTTACTACACTTTGAGTTATCAGACTCTCGTGCAGCGAGCATTTTGGCAATATCGATGTTTTTGCTCTTGAGGATCTCATTATCGATTCTAAGGTTCTCATTTTCAACCTTCAGTTCCTCATGAATTGAGTTGATCTGCTCGAAATCACTCATGATCCTTTTCAAGGAGTGGATCATGTTCAGCTCCTCATCAACTTATATAGGCAGCGGTTGGTAGATTACCTCATCTTCTTCGCTGTCCTCGCCATCTCTAGCCATCAGGCATATGAGTGCTTCTTCGTCAGAGGATGAGGTTTCAGCATCGCTGTCTGAGGATTCTGCAGCTTTCAGTACTTCCTTCGGAACTACTGCATCCTTGGCTTTCTCCATCTCTCCTATGAGAGCTCGAAGCTTGTGTCTTTCCTCTCTTCTTTTATCTCTCCTCTATTCTCTTTCTCCTTCAGGATACTTGTGTACGGTTGGATAAGGACAGTTCCTTGCGTAGTGTCCAGGTTTCCTGCAATTATAACACAAGTCAACATTCCCTGTATTTGACTGTGGAGAAGAAGATACCTGAGGGGTTGGATGACTTCTTCTGAAGTCATTCTTTTTGTTGAGGTTGGTGTTGCTGCTATTATTGTTGCTCTTAATGAATCTCCTGAATTTCTTTAGGAGGAGCGCCATATCCTCTTCAGCAACTTCTGCTGTATCCTCACTCTATTTACTGCAACTGGCGGTTGCTGTATCCTTGATTCCTCTGGCGGTTAGCGCTGTAACTTTGGAGATTGACTCCTCTGACTCATTTCTCCTTCTATTGATGTCATACTCGAATGCTTTCAAGTCGGAGAATAGGTCAAATGTGCTCATGGACTTCAGGTCCATAGACACTCTCATGGCAGTGGTCTTGCTATCCCACTCCGCTGGTAGGGCTCTCAACACCTTCATGTTCTTTTCTTTCTGTGTGTAGTGTTTGCCCAGAGCTTCTAGTTCATTCACTATGGATGTGAATCTCAAATCTAGTTGCTCAAGAGTCTCTTCATTCTTCATTTCGAAGAGCTCGAATAGTTGGGTAGCGTTGGAGATTTTGTTGTCTTTTGTGAGCTCAGTTCCTTCACAAATTTGCTCCAGCTTTTCCCATATTTCTTTGGATGTTGAGCAAGTTTTAACTTTGCTAAAGGTGCCTTTATCCAAAGTAATAAATAGAGCGTTCTTTGCCACATTATCCAGGTTGGCTCTCTTCCTGTCTTCGTTACCCCACTCTTGACTTGGTTTGGTCAGGAAGTTTGGTGGTGGCTGCTCTCCTTCTGCATGGTCTCTTCCATACATTGGATTTACCTTCATGGAAATTATCGGTCCTTCAGTTATGACCGTCCACATCTAATCATTCATGGCAAAAAGGTGTGCCTGCATTCTTATCTTCCAGTCATCATATTCCTCTATGGAAAACATAGATAGCTTATGATTGGAGGAATCCATGATATGCTTTAAAAGTGATTTTAATGCTAAGAAAACAGCGAGACAAAGGTGGATGTGGGTAGGTGACCAGATAAGTTGGCTTTTAACCCAACTTGCTCTGATACCACTTGTTGGTCCCAAGTGGTGTCCGAGGTTCAGAGGGGGGGTGAATGAACCTTGGTCGATTTTCAAAATCTTTCAAAACAACCGTTCTGCACTGCAAGTTACTTGAGCTTACAGCGATAGAAGGTTACTGCTTGCAGCGCTAAGATGCAGTGCTGCACGCTGTAACCTGGAGTTTTATACGCAGCGAAAATTAACTTTTTAAACACAAGGCTGTTTTTCTCAAGAATGCTTCTTTCAAAATGTTTTAAGATGAAAGACAGATAATAATGCAGAAAATAAGCGCAGATAAATAAAGCGATTAAAACACTTATGGCTTATAGTGGTTCGAAGGTGGTGTAATCCTTCTACGTCCACTCTACTGCTCCTCGAGCAGGAATTTTGTTAAGCAAGATTGATTTACAGGACTCTCCTAACAATCTATCAACTTTACAAAGCAAACCACCTACTGAAGTCCAGCGTACACACAGCAACTGCAAACTTCAAAGGCTAACCCACACAGGGTTCTACACTCCCACACAGGGAAGCTGCCTAACACTTAGACAACTAAACAAACAGCAAGGATTTCTCCTATCAACTGCTTGACACCACTAAAACAACCTAAGCACACAGCAACAAAGTTAAAAGGATAAAAAGGTTTTCTTCAACTTGTGCTTCGAAGTGAGCTTCTGAATCCGTAGGGAAACTTTCAGCTTGAACTTGCTTCACTTCGATAGGTTGAGTGACTGAAACTGTTGGCTTGAATGCTTGAAATTTGTAAGCTTGAAACTTTCGCGTATGGATTTTTGTTCTTAGTAACAGTGACAGTCGCCAGCTTCAGTTATCCTCGACCTCTATTTATACTTGTAGGAGAAGATGTCCGTTGAAGGAGACATCCCTCTTTTGAATTTGAAGTAGCCTGACCAAAGTATGGTTCGCATTTAATGCGACTTGACTTTTCCTTTCGGAGCATTTAATGCGGCAGTTGCGGCTCGCAGCTTTCTGCAGCGCGTCAGTCCATGTGGCATCTTCTTATTGGCTCCATGTCTGCTACTTTGATTTTTTCTTGAACGACTCTTTTATTCTTGCTTGAATCTCCGTTCCTCGTACTGCATTTATCCTTCCTAGGATTTGTAGGATACTTCGTCTTGTAGTTGGCGCTGTATTACTTAACTGACTTGTAAGTCTGCGCTGTATCCTTGGTCCTTGTGCAGCTGATACTTTCTTTCAGTGCTGCTGTATTTTAGACTTGGTTGCAGTATCATCTGGCAGTGCTGCTGTAGCTTCTTTCTAGCAGTACTCCTGTATCAATTTCTTGCAGCGTTGCTGCACGCCGTTCTTTCTTGCTTTGCTGTATCGAAGTACAACCTTATTTATGCTTTGCTGTTCCTTTCTTCTTCCAGCTATGATGTATCCTGCCTTTATGCAGCGATACTGTATCCTGCCTTCTTGCAGCGATATCTTTCTTTAAAGCTTAGATGCAGCTTTATCCTCGTTTAACCTCCATTTCAATACTTGACACAAGACTCAATTCTAGTCTATTTATTCACTTAAACATTGTGAAAATGGGGTACTCAAAACTTCCTATTACATATTTGGTTTGTCTCATCAAAATCTAAACACTGAAATCCCAACAAAGAATAATTATAAAATATACATTTACTAAATTCATGAAATTAATCATTTTAAATAAAAATGTTCTGTAACCTTTGCTCATTGGCTACCAGCATCCACCGCTCGCCTTCCACGCCATAAAATCCTTAAACTGAAAACATTTTAAAAATAGGGGTGAGTGACAAAAGTACACTCAGTGGGGTGGGGAAACTCGAGATGACATAAATAATTTTTAAAAGATTTTACACACATGCCAAACCACCATTTGTCACATCAAAATAGATTTTCATAAAACGTTTTGTCTTTTAATAAAAACAGCATAAAATAGATCACTTCAATTCACGTGGCATAAATCATTTTAAAAGCAATCATCCCAATCAATCATCATTCATATTCAAACATATCACATTCATTATGGTTCTTAGCCGCCATAGATACGGTTCTTAGCCGCCATAGATGCGGTTCTTAGCCGCCGTAGATACGGTTCTTAGCCGCCTTGCATGCACATGCACACATATTTATTTCACACATACACATATCCAACATATACATGGAAGCACATTAGTTTAACATAACACTTAGTTGCGGTTCTTCACTGCCATGAAAACTCATTTTCTTTGCCCATATGCAAATGTTAACTTTACATCATTCTTCACCTTTGCATTCATAGTAAAACGTTCACAATCCATCACTTACTATAAATCATTCATAAATCATATTCATCATATCACTTTCATTTTCATATATAACATCTCATGCATTCAGCACATATACCCAACTCATTTTATATAGTATAATAGTTCGTAATTTAAATATTTCGAAAGAATTATAAATACCGTAATAAGAAATTACCCCCACCTTTCGAAGATGATGCTTGTAAAATGTCTATTCTTATACAAGCTTAGCTCTTTCCTCCTTTCGTATTTCCTACAAAGCGTAATTGTTCGTTTTAGAATTTAATCGATCCATTAACGATTTAAAATAAATTCGTTAGTTAAAGTTATTAATAATTAAAATATGTCCTTTAAAGTTTTCTTTGATAAGTTGGAACAGATTCCTGACGATGTTGTGGTTTAATGAATAAATTAAATGATTTTAAGGTGAATATAAGGTTTAGGTGAATTTCTAATAAAATATGCTTATGAAAATATTAAAAAGCTTAATTAGACTTTATTTAGATCTTAAAAGACTTAGATTAGTTTAGAAGAATTAAATTATAAGATTATGATTTGGTTTAGATATTGAAGACTTGAAAATAATTCTAAAATAAGTAAATTATAAAGTTTTTTGCTTAAAATAATTCTTAAGGACCTTTAAATAATATTAGAAAATCTAATTGTATAATTTACGATTTAACTTAGATATTAGGAAATTTGAATATATTTATGATTATTGTGTATTTAGATTAACTATAAAGTTTAATTTATAAAAATGAATTCAATTAACTGAAATTATAAGTTAATTTAGAAAACATATTTAATTACATAACATGTTTAGTTAATTATTATTTAAGAGGATTAAAATTGATATTTACCTTGATATTTAATAAGGTTTAAATTGTAAAACTCATAATTAATTCTTTACATTTTGATCATTTTTAACGACATGAGAGATTTAATTAAATGTTTAATATTTATTATTAGGACCTTGGTTCGTTTATTAAATTATGAGGGTCAATCTACAACGTCCATAATTATATTTAAGTCAACAATTCGTTGGAAATGAAGATATATTATAATTAATATTTATAATATGGCCTTTGGTTTGTTCATTAAATTATGAAGATTAAAACATAATATTCATATTTATAATTACCCAAGAGTTATGGGGTTAACGAGATATGAATCTAGGGTTTTAAAACCCTAAATTTAAGATAACTATTAGATTGTACACTTTAATTATTATAATATTTCTAAGGTTAATTTGTAACATAATTCATCAGTTTGGATCTAATTCGTCATTATATATATATATATATATATATATATATTAATTCTTGAAAACCATATCTAATATGTAATACTTAATGTCATGGATTTTTAGGGTACATAATGTAATTTCAATAAAATTTGGGGATACGATATCATTAATTATAATTTAAGGTGCTTAAAACATATTTTCATAAACATAAGGGTATAAAATGTAATATTTATAACTATTGTGGATTTTAATTGTTATGATTCATAAATTATAGGTCTTAAAGTATATATCATAAATTTATGAGATTAATTTGTAATATACATAATTATTAGGGTAAAAATTGAATTGTTAAGAATTATAGGGTTTTCAATTTAGTCCTCCATTTATATCAAATTTACCAAATAAACCCTTACCCCCAAAACCATCCCTGCTGCACTCCCGCCATCGCCGCTGCCGGCGACTCCTTGTCGCCAGCAATTATCCATTGATCAAGACACACACAAGCATAACTCTCAGCAACTCACACTAATACTTACACGCAGCCACAGCAGTAGCACCGCTGCCACTTGCGGCGGCGCGATTCTCCAGCCCAGCCCCTCGCTCCGGCCACAACCGCCAGCCAGGCTCCGTTCACTGTTGCTGCCCAGCCGCCGTTCGCCGCTGCTGCCCCTCCAGCCCTGCACACACGAACCCACAAATATATATACACACACGCAGCGTCCACAACTCCTCACGCCCCCGTCACTTCGACCTCACCCTGCACCGGCACACACGTCCACACACCGACTTTCCTTGCCGGCGCACAAGCACCAACCATCATATCACTTAACTCGCCGGCTCTAAAACAAACCCAACAATGGACAGCAGTAGAGAGAGAATAAAAGAGAGAAAGGGCAGACTGTCATGTTGGGGTTGGAGAAGTGGAAAAGAGAAAGAAAAGAGAGAAAGAGAGAGAAAAGGAAAAAAAAAACGTGAGGGGTGGAGAGGAGAGAGAGAAAAAGTGATTCTTATCCAAAATTTCAAACCTTTTCAAATATGGATTCTTATTGAATTGATAATTACTGTACTATACTTATCCCACTTTATTATAATACTACATTAATAATACTATATAATTTATTTTATAAAATTATAACTTTTAAAAAAATTTAGGATGTTACAAATAGTGTTTGACTTTAAATCTTTATATAATTAATAGCCACGGATTATGAAACATAAATAGAAGTTGTCTAGAGTTTTAAAAATAAAGAAGTACGTACACAAGAGGACATTCTTAAATATATTAAGTATATTTGTTAAATTTTTACAAAATGTATAATCGTTATATATTTCCTAATTATATTATGCATGGTAATAAAAATGAATTTAATATAACTGATAATTATGAATTCCTAATATAAATATTTATCACTTTTTAGTGATAAACATTTGATAACTTATACATATTTTATTAGTTGATATTTTGATCACACTTTTAGTATACGTTGACAAAATGTATAGATATATAATTCATTTTCTAATTACTACGGCAAATATGTATGGAATCTATACAAATAATAATTATGTTAGTTTGCTAATATACTTTTTTCAATCTATATTTTGATCAATATATACTAATTTTATCTTAATTTAAATGAAAGATAACGCTTTTACGAATCGAATATGTCACGCCCCAATTTTTTTTATTCAAAATAAAAATATTAATTTTCATCTTTGGGCGTCTAACAACATTCTAAACTCAATTTCTTTAAAAAGGTCATTTATCTAATCATAAAAGAAATATTTTATAAATTATTACATAAAACATTTAAATCTTAACAAAACAATGGTAGATAACATCAGTATTTGAATCCTCGACCTTAAGCTTTACAAACTCAAAATTAAAGTTTTAGAAACATTGACGACATTATTTACAATCAAAAGATAAAGCATCTTCATTTCACTTCATCGGCAAAAACATCTTGGATCTATACAAAAAAATAAATAAAATGGGGTGAGCGTACGAATTACATTAAGTGGAATTACATTTATCTACCTAATTATGATGTTTAAAGCATAATTTAATTAACTTACATTATCTTTATCGATTAATTAAAATTCACTTTTCATATATCATATTCTATAAATTATAAGATAATATCCATAAATCCAATATATTCTAAATTCCAAATATATCATCATCATAATTCAAAAATTTATTAGGCAAATAATGCATATCATCATCAATTATTAAAGAAAGCTATGTAATTTAAATAATTTCAATATTTCATTGATTATTATACATAAATTAGGTCTTTAAGCATGCTTTAATTACCTAAAATCTAATTACAAAAATTCAGAAAAAGCCAATGATTTAGTGTTCAATTTCAGCAACTTTTCTTATTGCATTCTAAACCCCAAACTATGTTAAATTCTCAAAAAAAAAAACCTCAAAATTTTTCCCTTTTTTTCCCAGCAGCCCCCGCCTCCTCCCTGCCACTGTCCTCGTCTGCCGCCTCGACACTGCCAGCGACTCCCAGTCACCGGCAACACACACACCCGACCACGACCGGTGCCGACTCGACTCACAGCTACGACACCCGACGCATACTCACAGCCCAAACACACACAGCCATAGACTCACACACACATACAGTACACAAGCACGCGCCGCCGCTGCGATCGACGGCTCACAACCCATGACTCACCGGCGACTTCCAGCGCCGACTACACCCGACCGACGGCGACACGAAGCAGCGAAAATGGCAGCAACAAGACAGCAGCAGAGAGAAAGGGAGAGAGAGGGAAACTTCATATTTCAAAGCTTCGAACCCATCCCTACAACAAGCTCGACAAGCTCTATAATATGTCCGATTACCTCGTCGGAAAAGCTTGATGATCGGAGGAGTAAAAGATGGTTAACGGTGGCGGTGAAGATGAACGAAAAAAAAGAAAAGAAACTGCTTGCTTTTGTTTTCTCAAGTTCGAAAAATGAAGAGAAGATGATGTGACCCTATCTTGTCTGAGCCTTTATCCTTCTAGAAAGACTTTGACATTATTCATTGTTCATTTTAATTATATGCTAATATATGTTAATGAAAGATAGTATATATTATATAGTTATATTATATATATTTCAAAAAAAAATCTAGTTGTTACATCCTTCCCTCCTTCAAATAATTTCGTCCTCGAAATTTAGATACGTACCTAAAATTGGTAAATTCGGATATTTTGTTAAGATTTCCTCTTCTTCTTCCCAAGTCGCTTCATTGATATCATAATGTCTCCATTGAATTATTTATTAGTTTATGAATCTTTTTATCGAAAACATGCAAAATGACTTGGAGGATCTTATTATCTTCAAAAGAAAATTTCATATCACAACATGTGCATTTGGTTCTTACAGTTTTTTTTCCTAGAAGGTATATTGATCTCTAAGGTTTCAGCATCTACTCTACTGTTCTCATGTTCCAAAAGCTCGTAAAACGTGATAGATATAAACGAGTGAGTTGTTCTGGTATCAAATAAAATAATAACAAGTATATCGCATACTGATAGCATACCTGTCATTTTCTTCGGTCCTTCAGCAGCTTCATTACGAGTTAGAGCAAAAGCTCGAGTTTTCCCAACACCAGGTCTCGAGTTGAAATTTGACTCATTATTTCGCGGTTTGGGGCAAAATTTAACATTATGCCCCTGTTTCTTACACCAGAAACAATGTCCAGAGTTTAAGAGACATTGTCCAACATGATTCTTCCCACATTGAGAACAAGGATTTCCTGTTCCAAAAACAGGGGAATTCGAAGTACCCCCTATTGCCGGTCGTTTATCATGATTGAAAGGTTGATTTTGATTTTGGGGTTCGTCCCATTTTCTTTTTACTGGCATTTCAATATTATTCCTGGATGTTATAACATCTAAATGCATACGCGAAAAAACTTCTTGGGCTCGTTCCACTATCTCAGCGTAAGTCATCCCTCCTTGTCCTGCCAAAATGGCACCAATTTCTTGACGTAGGCCCCTGCTGAAGCGTCTAGCTTTCTTCATATCCGTATCTACTAAATGAGTCGCGTATCGGCATAATTGATTGAATTTTCTCTCGTATTCTCCTACTGTCATAGATCCCTGTCGTAAATGCAAGAATTCCATCTCTTTCTTGTCTCGATAACTTTGGGGCAGATAATTCTGCATAACTACCTCCTTGAAGTCTACCTAAGTCATCGTACTTCTCATTTCCATGGATAGCGTTCTCTCATAGGACTCCCACCAAAAACTCGCTTCCTCTATTAGCTGAAACACCGTACAAGAGACTTTCTACTCCTCTGAACAATTTAAGTGAGCAAAGAGTCTATCTAAAGTTCTTAGCCATTCTTCAACATCTACAAGCTCTCCTTTTCCATTAAAGGTTGGAGGATTGAAATGTCGAAACTGTTCGATTATATTATTCGCGTCATTTCTTGGTACCTGTGGGTTTGCCACTCGATTAGCATCAAATTGATCAGCCAATCCCTTTAGTACCGTTATTAAATTACCCAACAACCCTTCTTCAGGTGGCTCAGACGGCCCCCCTATTGTTTCTGGTTCTCTTCGTGGTCTACCTCTAGGCATAATTCTGACATGATACACGCACAATCCCAACTATTAAGTATCACAATGATATCGTTCATAAAGAAAAGATTGCAAGCTATGAGAAAGATCACCAGATACGAGAAAGAACGCAAACGTAAATTTCTTATAATAACCAAAATATGAGACAACTTCATATATACAACTGGCAAAATAAACGGCCTATGCGTCATATCAAAACTATCTACATAAACTATATATAAGGTTATCCCAAAATATATCTCTAAATCATCCCCGTAATTAAACCTCAAATATATATATATTTCAACCAGATTCAAACATAACAGTTCACATTAACAAATATTATTCACATCATAACAATCAACAATTATACTCATTTCATTATATTACTATTGTAGAACAAGCAAAAATATATGCTTATCTAATTTATATTTTAAATATATAATCCGATTTAAGAAACTTAATTTTATAAAATAAAAATAAAAATAAAATTTTAAAATTGAGCAAGGCTCCACAAAAAGGGTAGAGCCAGGCTCTGATACCAAACTGTCACGCCCAATTTTTTTTATTCAAAATAAAAATAATAATTTTCATCTTTGGGCGTCCAGGAACATTCTAAACTCAATTTCTTTAAAAAGGTCATTTATCTAATCATAAAAGAAATATTTTATAAATTATTACATAAAACATTTAAATCTTAACAAAACAATGGTAAATAACATCAGTATTTGAATCCTCGACCTTAAGCTTTACAAACTCAAAATTAAAGTTTTAGAAACATTGACGACATTATTTACAATCAAAAGATAAAACATCTTCATTCCACTTCATCGGCAAAAACATCTTGGATCTATACAAAAAAATAAATAAAATGGGGTGAGCGTACGAATTACATTCAGTGGAAGCAATTTCACCTATAAGGACATCTTTTATCAAAATAAACTCATGAAAACATAATCCATAACATTCGATCATTTAACATAATTATATCACATAAATTCGAGAATTAACCCGAATTATCCTTTTCCGTTAACCTTTATCACTAACCTTTATCATTAACCTTTACTGTTAACCTTTACCATTAACCTTTACCACTAACCTTTACCGCTAACCTTTACCATTAACCTTTACCACCAACCTTTACCGTTAACCTTTACTTTCTCAATCAAACAATACAATCCATTCAATCAATTCAATCCATCAACAATTTCAAACAATCACATTTTTCAAATCATCCAATAAAACAAATAATCATCTCAATCTACCATCAATCTCCAAGATCTCATCAACGTAACTAAATCAATAAACAATCTCATTTCATCATGTGATTTAAATAATTCAATAATACACACATTCGTCCCAACCATTCATCAGTCATCAAAATTTCCATCAATCAACTCAATAAATTAATAATCAAAATCCATCACTTAACCTTAATCCTTCATCAATCCCATTCACATTCACATTCAAATAATAATCTTAAAAGATTGCATATATTAATAGCATAAACTTTATAATAATATAATTTAAAGAAATTACCCCCACCTTAGAGTAGACGATCAAAAGCTATAGACTTCAAAGATATCTAAGACGTAAAATCCTGCGTATCACCTATAATCATAAAAGTTCGACTTAGAATCTAATCGAACTATCATTTACTTAGAAACTAATTTCTTAAAATATAACCCTATTTCATAATGAAATATGCATAATTTCGTAAAATAGAAAATTCAATTCCAACTTAATATTTCGGGGTTAATTAGATGTGAATCTAAGGTTAATAAACCTTAGATTTAAAATTAATAACTAAATCGTAAAATAAAATAAATTAATTAGCATAATATTTTTAGGTCGATATTTTAGTCTCAAAAGCAATCTTGCGAAACATAGGTTTAACTTATAATTCCAAATAAATCTTTGGTTAAAATTTATAATAAATAATGTATTAATACTTAATTCCAAAATCGAGCTTAAACTATATTTTCTTAATCAATTGGATAAAATCTAGGGCTTTATTCCCTAATTAATTATATAAATAGATCCAATTTAACATACATTAATCTATATAATCTTTCTTTGTTATTTAATTAAAACTTGCCTCGTTTATTAAATTCTATTTACTTATAAATATTATCTATACTTCCAAAATATTCGAAAGTTCAAAACGTCATCTTCATGAATTCAATAATTTTGATAAGAGATTCATAATATTTTCAAATTCTAAGGAAACATCTATATCATATCATTCAACTCAAAGTCCGATATTTATCTACCTAATTATGATGTTTAAAGCATAATTTAATTAACTTACATTATCGTTATCGATTAATTAAAACTCGCTTTTCATATATCATATTTTATAAATTATAAGATAATATCCATAAATCCAATATATTCTAAATTCCAAATATATCATCATCATAATTCAAAAATTTATTAGGCAAATAATGCATATCATCATCAATTATTAAAGAAAGCTATGTAATTTAAATAATTTCAATATTTCATTGATTATTATACATAAATTAGGTCTTTAAGCATGCTTTAATTACCTAAAATCTAATTACAAAAATTCAGAAAAGGCCAACGATTTAGTGTTCAATTTCAGCAACTTTTCTTATTGCATTCTAAACCCCAAACTATGTTAAATTCTCAAAAAAAAAAACCCCAAAAATTTTTCCCCTTTTTTCCTAGCAGCCCCTGCCTCCTCCCTGCCACTGTCCTCGTCCGCCGCCGCCGCCTCGACACTGTCGGCGACTTCCAATCGCCGGCAACACACACACCCGACCACGACCGGCGCCGACTCGACTCACAGCTACGACACCCGACGCATACTCACAGCCCAAACACACACAGCCATAGACTCACACTCACATACAGTACACAAGCACGCGCCGCCGCTGCGAGCGGCGGCTCACAAGCCATGACTCGTCGGTGACTTCCAGCGCCGGCTACACCCGACCGACGGCGACACGAAGCGGCGGAAATGGCAGCAACAGGACAGCAGCAGAGAGAAAGGGAGAGAGAGGGAAACTCCATATTTCAAAGCTTCAAACCCATCCCTACAACAAGCTCGACGTGTCACGCCCCATTTTCGAAATTAAATAAAATATAAATTTTAACATTTTGGGCATCCAGCAATTTAAAACAAAATATAGCTAAAGGATAAAAATCCATACAAACTACATAATTTGCATAAAGTTTTAAACGATCAGAGGCCGCAGCAGAATATATATACAGGCCATTATACTTTTACAACCTTTCAAATAACTTGTTTAATTATTACAAAAAATTATATACTCGCATCTTTCTTCACATTCGGCTCCCAACGTCCGAATCTATAAAAAAAAACATATAAAGGGGGTGAGCGTATAAAATACACTCAGTGGGATCACACTGTATAGGGTCTCATTTCATAAAATATAACAAATAATCACATTTCATCACATGACATACAATTTATTCAAATATAAGCATTCATCGCAATCAAGCATCATTCATCTTCACACATGTCACTTTCATATCCACATATACGGTCTTTAACCGTCTTACAACATATGCGGTTCTCAGCCGCTATAAAACATATTACGGTTCTTAGCCGCCATGAAAGCATTTTGCGGTT
Source organism: Scutellaria barbata (assembly GCA_028654395.1). Lineage (NCBI taxonomy): Eukaryota > Viridiplantae > Streptophyta > Magnoliopsida > Lamiales > Lamiaceae > Scutellaria > Scutellaria barbata. Next base: position 6,595,856 of record CM053651.1, on the reverse strand, counting down.
CTCAGCCGCCATGAAAACATTTTCATTACGGTTATTAACCGTCATAATACTGTGATCAGCCGTCATATGCGAGCCCTAGCCGCCTTGCATACGCATGCACATGCGCACATAATTTCATCACATTTTCATACATCAAACATATACATAAAAGCACATCTTAATTGCACATACAAAAATATCACATTCACCTCATCATATCATCACATTTCATATATTCAGCACATAAACCCAACATATTTCATATCGAATAAAAATTCGTAATTTAAATAATCTGAACGAAATATAAAATATCGACTTAGCACATTTTCCCCACCTGAAGAGCAGCTGAACAAAAGCTTTAGACTTCCAAACTATCTACGGCGTAAAACCCGGCGTATTGCCTACAAACATAAGGTTTCGACTTAGCCTTTTCTCAAATTATGATCGATTTAAAATAAATTAATATTTTTAAACTAAACCCTAATTTTTGGAATTAAATATAACTTATTTTGTAATTAAATGTAAAATTCATAATCTATATAGATCAACTTGAAATTAATAGTTCGGATTAAAATAGATATAAAATTAGGGTTATTTATCCTTAATTTAGAAATAATAATTAAATTGTAAATTAATTCAATTAGCATAATATTTATAAGTTTATAATTTTTAGTCTCAAAAGCAATCTTGCAAAACGTAGATTTAAATTATAATTCCAAATAAAATCTTTGGTTAAAATTTATAATTGTAGCACCCAAGAATTTTTTTTTAAATATAACTATATAATATATTACCTTAATACATATATATATAATTATATAGTATGAACTTATAATATATGTTATATATGATATAGATTATATAATATTAAGATATAAAATTTATAAAAATATAATTATAACCTAACTATTATATAAGTTATTTGATATATATATAACCTAAACTAAAGTTTACGTGCATAACATATATGCAAGATATATGTATATAAGCATAAGTTATAAAATATATAATTACATGGAATGCATGGTAGCATAGGTTATAGGTTTGATAAGTCAATAAGTTTCTAGAAGGAAATTGAATGATATGTTGAAGCCATACTCCTTCATCTCCTCAAACACGTAACACCACCAAAGCAAGCCAAGTTTTCCTTCCCTTTCCACTCCAACTTGCAGCTGATTGACCGTCTCTATCTCCATCACCGATCACCTGTTCCGGCAAGGTAAATGGTCACCAAAGTAGCTCTTGCCAAGCTCGTCGCAAGGACGGGTTAGGAGAACCAAGAAGCTGCTGCGTATCTTTCTTTTTTCCCTCAGCTCTGCTGATCTTGAAGCTATATCAGCCGCATCGGGAGCTACCAGTTCGCCGCTGTCGTGAGTCTGAGCTGGCGCCGAGGTGGTGCCGGCGCGTCGGAGTAAGATCAGCCGCTGGAAGCGGCAGTTTCGCTGGACTGAAACTGGCTCGTCCGGCTGTGTGTTTGCTTGCGTACGTAGGTGTGTAAGCCTAAGCTAGAGTGTCATGTGTATGTAGTAGTAAAAGTGACCGGCGCTCGTGATGTGCCGGCGAAGGGGGAAAGGCGCCGCCTTGAGCAGCGGCGCCGCTGGTCTGTTGAATGAGGGTGTTTGGGCTGCTGTGGTTAGGTCTGTTTTGCTGAGGGTATGGCTGGGGTTGTGACGGGTGTTGGGGTGAGCTCCGGTAGGGTTGGTCGCCGGCGACTTCCCGTCGCCGGATGCGGCAAACTGGTGGTGGAAGAGAGGCTGGAATGGCGACGGGTGCAGCAGCAGGGAAGGGATGGGTTGGGCTGGTAAAGCTTTGCAAATTGATTAAGTATGGAGGGGCAAAAATGTCATCTTATTTTTGTTTTGTTGCTGAATTTATTTATATGCTTAATTAGGTTATAAATTGCATATAAAGCCTAAATTAATTAAGTACATGTATGAATACCACCTGAAAATACGAATGAGGATAATCGAACCCTTAAATTTATATAAATTACATAGTTTTATTATTATTGATGTTATTATGTAATTGTTTTCCTAGATTTCTAAATGTTATATTAATGATACATATTTTCATCTAATATTGTAAAATATTAGGAAGTATAAAAAGTTATAATAAACTTACTAGAAATTTAATATATAAATTTCGAACATGGAATTAGGATAAAAATATTACGCAATCTTCTTTAAAATATGACGATAACATAAAATTGTACCTAAAAATTGTGAGAATTATAATAAATCACACTTTAATTTTTATTATTTATTTATGTATATGAAATTTTAAATGTTATTTTATAATTAATCAAATTTAATGAATGAGACGAGTTAATTAATAAAGAGAACTATGTAAATTAATTTATATTACTTGAATCAAATTATATGACTAAATAAGGGTATAAAGTTATAAATTTTATTTAATTAATTAAGGAACTATAAGGTAAGCTTAAGTTAGGAATTAATTATTATTGTGTTATTATTATAAATTTTAATCAAGGATTTTAATTGGAATTATAATTTATGTCTATATTTTGCAAGATTGCTTTTGAGACTAAAAATTTATAAATATTATGCTAATTGAATTAAGTTACAATTTAATTATTATTTCTAAAATTAAGGTTAAATAACCCTAATTTTTCTATCTATTTTAATCCGAGCTATTAATTTTAATTTGATCTATATGGACTATGAATTTTACATTTAATTACAAAATAAGTTATATTAATTTCCAAAATTAGGGTTTAGTTTAAAAGTATTAAATTTATTTTAAATCAATCATAATTTGAGTAAAGGCTAAGTCGAAACATTATGTTTGTAGGCAATACGTCGGGTTTTACATCGTAGATAGTCTGGAAGCCTACAACTTTTGTTCAGCTGCTCTTCAGGTGGGGAAAATGTGCTAAGTGTTATGTTATATTTCCATTTCAAGTATTTAAATTTACGAATTATATTCAATATGAAACGTGTTGGGCTTATGTGCTGAATATATGAAATGTGATGATATGACGAGGTGGATATGATATTTCGTATGTGCAATCAAGATGTGCTTTTACGTGAATTTTTATTATGTGAATGTGATGAAATTATGTGTGCATGTGCATGCGTATGCAAGGCGGCTAGGGCCGTATATGACGGCTGATCACCGTATTATGACGGGTATTACCCGTAAAGAATATGTTATGATGGCGGCTGAGAACCGCAATATGCTTTTATGGCGGTTAATAACCGCAATATGTTATGATGGCGGCTGAGAACCGCATATGTTACAAGACGGTTAAAAATCGTAAAGATGAAAATGAATGATATTGATTAAATGAAGCTTGATTGCGATGAATGGTTATACTTGAATGAATTATATGTCATGAAATGGAATGTGTTTATTTTGGTATAATTTATGAAATGATACCTTATACAGCGTGATCCCACTGAGTGTATTATATACGCTCACCCCCTTTTTCATGTTTTCTTTTATAGATTCGGACGTTGGGAGTCGAATGTGAAGAAAGATGCGAGTACATAATTTTGCAATAATTAAACAAGTTATTGAAGAATTGTAAAAGTATGATGACCTGTATTTATATTTTGCTGTGATTTCTGATCATTTTAAAACTTTTATGTAAATTATGTAGTTTGATTTAAATTGCTGGACGCCCGAAATGTTAAATTTTTATTTTTATTCTATTTCGAAAATGGGGCGTGACAATAATAATAACACAATAATAATTAATTCCCAACTCAAGCTTACATTATAGTTTCTTAATTAATTTAATAAAATTTATAACTTTATACTTTATTTAGTTATATAATTAGATACAAGTAACAAATTAATTTACATAATCCTCTTTATTATTTAATTAAACTCGTCTCATTTATCAAATTCTATTAATTATAAGTTAACATCTATAATTTTCCATATACATTAGTAAATAATAAAAATCCAAGTGTTATTTATCATAATACTCACAAATTTTAAGGACAATTTTATGATATCGTCATATTTTAGAGAAAACCACGAAATTTTACCCGAATTCAATGTCCGAATTTCATATATTAAATTTTTAGTAATTATATGATAATATTTATATTTCCTAATATATTACAATATTAAATGAAAACATATATCATTAATATAACATTAAGAAATCTAGGAAAACAAATGCATAATAACATCAATAATAAGAGACTATGTAATTTCGATAAATTTAAGGGTTCGATTATCATCATTCGTATTTTTGGTGGTCTTCATACATGCCTTTAATTAATTGAGGTTGTATATGCAATTTACAAACTAATTAAGCATTAAAATAATTTCATCAATCAAAAATGATGTTTTTGCCCCCCATACACATCAAATTTTCAAAACAGCACCCTCCCCCCAACACGTTACCCGTCCCAGCCGCTGCAGCTTTCTTCCACTTCTGATCACCGCCCAGCCGCCCCTGCAATCCGCCGGTCCGCCACAGCCGGCGACTGGAAGTCGCCGGCGACTCCTCACCACGCCACAACACCCTAGACAACACCCTACCTCTACCCGTCCAAGCCTCTGTTACAGCAGCCACGACAGCGGCGTAACAACCACCGGCGCGGTCAGTCCGGCCGACTCACCTTGACCAACCACCACTGACCCACGAACACACCACACGCACCCACAACACCCGACTATACACATGCACGACCGACCAACACCAGCAGAACAGAGCAAAGCTGCGCCCAGCTCAGCCCCGTACCGCCAACACAACCGCCGCTCCCAGCGGCGGTCTCGACCCGACGCTCCGGCGCAAGCCTCGCACCAGTTCCGACCCGACTCAGTGGCGAACGACGGCCGCAGCAGCGTCCAGAACAGCAACCAAGAGTGGATGTAGCTGCAAGAAGAAACGACCATATTTCGATATTTCGAACCCATCTTTACGACGAGCAAGACAAGAGCTATCCTTCTTGACGTATTACCTTGCCGGAAACTGAGGATAAACGGTGGAAAAATGACGATCAAAGTGGCTGTTGAAGGAGAAAAACAAAGGGAAGAAGAGATGGCTTGGTTGCTTGCTTTGGTTGCAGTTACGTGCTTGGAGAAATGAAGGAGTATGGCCTCACTTATCCCTCAATTAATTCTTCTAGAATGTTATTGACCTAAGCCAACCTACCTATATGCCTATGATACACTTGTAATCCCATGCTATTTAATTTAAGTTATGCAAATATATCATATGCTTTTGTATCTCACGTAAATGGCCTAAGTTATACACATAAACTAATATAATAAATTATGTTATAAGTATATCATGCATAAACATTATGTACGTAAATTTTAGCTTAGGTTATATATCTAATAACTTATATAATACTTAGGTTATAACTATGTTTTATGAATTTTATATCTTAATATTATATAATCTAATATCATATATATAACATATATTACAAGTTCATATCATATAATTATATATACATTAAGGTAATATATATTATATAGCTATATTTAAAAAAAAAATTCTTAGGTGCTACACGACGAGCTCTACAATATGTCCGATTACCTCGTCGGAAAAGCTTGATGATCGGAGGAGTAAAAGATGGTCAACCGTGGCGGTGAAGATGAACGAAAAAAAAAAAAAAGAAACTGCTTGCTTTTGTTTTCTTAAGTTTGAAAAATGAAGAGAAGATGATGGTGACCCTATCTTATCCGAGCCTTTATCCTTCTAGAAAGACTTTGACATTATTCATTGTTCATTTTAATTATATGCTAATATATGTTAATGAAAGATAGTATATATTATATAGTTATATTATATATATTTTAAAAAAAAATTCTAGTTGTTACAGAATATGTATATTGATATTGATATTTTATACATATATATAAGATGAATTAAATTAAATACATTTTATTCAAAAAAAAAGTATATATACATCATTCCACTAAACAAAAAATATATATACAACCTCCAAATATTCAAATAGTACTAATCATGATTATATTAATGCTATTAATAAAGTATATAATTAGTTGAGTACAAAGAAAACATATATTATATATAATTGATTACTATATAGTAAATTGTGCATCGTACATATAAATTAGTTGTAGAAGACAATTTTAATTTTATTTCATTTTTCCTATTTTGTGATGAATCATTTATTAAAAAATTATTATCTATCAAAATGCATATATTATTTCTTTGTCAATAAAAATTATTATCATATTTAAAAATTCTAACATTACCTTATTTTGAAATAAAACTCGTGCGATGCACGAGACTTATACTAATATAATTACTTATTTGGCATCAAACTTTATTTATTTGGATAAATTTCATTACAAGACCCAATTTATAAATTAGTTCTCAAATTTAGATTCACATTTTAAAGTTTCTCAATAAGAGGCTTAATTTAACATTTTTTCTCAATTTAAGGTTTGAAATTTAGATTGAATTTTCAATTTAAGACAAAATTTCATTTTTTTTTTAAAATTTATATATCAATATGTATTCATATTTTGGATAAATTAAGATAAATTAGTACACTTTAAGAACTATTTTCATCCGACTTATCTTAATTTATAAGCAAAAAAAAGAAAAAAAAATTAATTCAATTCATAAAATAATTTATATTAACCGATCAATATTAAAATCGATTTTCTATATTTTTATTCATAAAATTAAGAAAATAAAGAAATCCTAATTTTTTGAATTGCATTTATTATATATATATATATATATATATATATATAAATTAATACAAATCGGATGAAGATCGTTTCAAAATTGCACAAACTTGTCTTATTTTATCTAAACTATATTTTTTTTAAATGAGTTTGAAGGAGTGGAAGAGAGGGAAACAGTAAGAACAAGAAAACTTGCGTGACTCCGGTTCGAACTCTAGTCATCATAGTCTGCACCTTTATAAAGCTGGGATACCACTTAAGCTACAAGGCTCGTGGTAATTTATCTAAACTATATATACATATTAAAATGTAAATAAATTATAAATATAAATACAAAGAAAAAAAAGAAAAAAATTAAAATTTTGTCTTGAATTGAGAACTTAATCTAATTTTCAAGCCTTAAATTGAGAAAAAAATGTAAAATTGAACCCCTTATTGAGAAACTTTAAAATTTAGGCTTAAAATTGAAAATTAATTTATAAATTGAACCTCTTTGTGAAATTTATCCTTATTTATTTACATTTGTCTATTTACATACATCCATTTTTTAAGATTTATATATGATGAATTATGTTGTAGTGGGTTAGATATGGTCAATCGGTTCAAAAAATTAGAATTGAATTGGGATCAACAATTCAGAAAATCAATGGCCCGATTCCTATTTTGAATTGGAACCATGTACTCCAGTTCATCGGTTCGGTATATGTTCAAATTGTGAACCGCCAATTTAGAACTAGCAGTTTTTGATTTTTGATTTTTTTTATTTTAGGGTTGTGGTACATGGACGACTGAGATAAACTAGCTGTTAATGATCAACGACTAGGATCAGTTGACCGTTGTGAACTGGTGGTTTAAATCAGCCAAAGTTTTGTTCTTTTTTTAATGTTATGTGGGGGGCTAAGATGACTTGACCGATGATGATCAACGCTTGAGATGAGTCGACCGTTGTGAATCAGCGATTCTAATCGAATTGGAACCCGGCGATTCGAACTAGCCAATCCTTTTTTTTTCAAATGATCTCCATAAATACCTACACTCCATTCTTTATTTTTACACATCCTCCTCCGTTGTAACCAACGTTGATGAATGAAGATAAGTTTAGATAAGAGAACTATGTGAACTTTGATTCCTTAATTTTGTTAAGAATACATAGACAATTTCATTCTATGTTTGGAATTGTAATTTTAATTTCACTTCCAAACTTAAAATGAAACTCAAGCTCTTTCAATTTTTTTTTCCTATTCTTTCATTTATTTATACAAAGTAATTTTTTAAACTTCAATATTGATGTATGATTTTAATATATTGAGTTGTAATTTGTAATTTTTTTTCATTCATAATTATAATTTTTATCATTTCATTGAAAGGTTATGAAGTGATTAAGAAAAAAAGGGGGAAAAAGGGAATTAAAGAAAAAGAAAAGACTCTTTCTAGGTGTGACCATGCTTAACTCCAATTAGTCTTTATGGTAAAAAAAAAAAAATACAAGACTTTTTCAAGTTAGTTGTGATCACGCTTATCTTCAACTAGTCTCTAAATATGAATTAAGTTTGAAAAATAAAATTAATTTTAATCTAACCGTCGGTTCGAATCACCAGTTCGGATTGAACCGCCGATTTACAAACCAAAATCGGAATCGGAACCGACAACCCCCGATTCAGTTTCGATTTGTCTTCAATCGATTCACCGAGATTCAGAACCAAAATCGGTGGTCCAAATCGGTTGACTACCCCTAGTAGTGGGAGTATGAAGTTTAAAGAAACAAAAGCAAAAGAAAGAATATAAATCTATCATCCAGATAGTTGAAACTAAAGAAAAATGCTCTCGAAGCATAGCTCAAATTGTTTGAGGGTTAAAGTGGGGTGGTCTCAATTTTATCAGGAATCATGGGGTGAAAGTTCAAGTTCTACTAGTAATTATCTTAACTTAAGAGTTTCTTGTGTACTGACATAATGTATATGGGGTTTTGGTTTCTAATTCATTTGAGGCACATTTCGTGATTTACATCATCTATAATACTTTATGAGCAGGACAATGAAAGTATTTCTGAGGTGGGATTCATCTTTTGAAACTGGAGGAAAACCTTCGTAAACTATGTTTGGTACAACACATCTTAACTTGAATCAAGTTTAATTCAATTTCAAGTACTTTTGTTCAAACTAAAATGCACATTTTCAACTTTTACCTTCATAAGTATAGTAGAGGGACTAAAATTTCAATTTTTGTTCAAACTGAAATGCACATTTTCCGTTAAATTAAAATTAAGTTTAAGAGTAGTTTAAGAACTTTTTTAATAAAATTATAAATATAGTATATAATAACTAACTAATCAAACAAACAAACATATAGTTTGGCAAAAACTTGCATATATTATGGAATTTAAACATGAAATTTTAATCTGCCAATATCTCATTCTTGTCATATTTAATCAAGGCCCCTTCTACGCCCCTTCTGCAAACTTTTTCAATGAATGTAATCAAACATAAATGTTGGCATACCTAATTTCATTTGGAATTCATTGAGAACAATTAAAATGTTAAAAAAAATTGTCCTAAACAACAACCGTTCAAATCATATATATAAAACTGTGGTTGAACTCTCAAGTGATGGCACGTGGAGCTCTCCAAAACTGCCACATTAGCATTTCAATCCGAACGCCACGTATCAATCTTTTTTCTCTACCCATGTTTTCATCTTCGTCTCCCATCCCTCCAACATAAGAGAAACGCCAACATCAATCACAGCCCACATTCAACCAAGGACGAAAATATCAGTTTCGATGAAAATATCGGTACCTTGATTTTATGGAAATATCAATGGATATATCGGTTTCGGTGGAAATATCAGACATTTATTAAAAAAATATGAAAACTTTGTATTAAATTTGAAAAATATATCTACTAGTTTATAGATTATTATAACTAACATTAATACATATATTGAACTTAAAATTTCAAATAAAAGGATATATTTACAATAAATATATAGATAAAATACTATATAAATGCTATCTGCTATAATAACATGACAAATTTTGTACAAAGTTAATACATGGACTAGTAGTAACTTGAACTCCTATAAGGTTCAAATGAATAAGATGACGTGTCATTTTGATTCACACAATATTGATACCAACTTATGACATTAGACCAATTTAGAGTGTAATAACGAAGATGCAATTCATATGTGCTTCTATCTCTCAATTGAATCTTCAATTATAATTAAAAAACTAAAGTTTTGTCCAAAGAGAAATTGACGTTTATTATACTATTTGAACTATTGGAAATATATATTATAACATCACTTGAAGAAATAAAATATTTAGTAAAGTATTTAAATTAACTAACCTTTAAATGATGAATCTTCTTAATTTTTTAAGGAGAATTTGTAAAATTCTAATTTAGAAGAACTTGTAGATTATGATACAGAAAAATAAATGTTATGTTGAATAGTGGACACTATCACATTTATAACTAAGTAAGAAGATAAAATTTTGGGTAGAGCTAAAGCCACCCATACAAATTCTAAGCGCACCCCATGACTTTTCCACACCACATGGGTAAATATTAAAATGTTATTTTCAAACCAAAATTAATGTTTCCAATCTTAAATTGTCAAGTCATATTTATTAACACAAGTCACCTAACCAAGGTATATTGGCTGGAATAGTTCCCTCGTACCACGTATTATACTTATATTTCGATACTTGTATAGGTCTGAGTTGTCAACAATGCCACGTATCAGTTAAAGATTTGTAAAAATAGAGTTTTTTTCATGATTTATATTTATTGAGATCCGATGCACGAAATGATATTAGAGCCAAGTTTATTGAAGATATAAATTAAATTATTTGTACAATATTATTTTTTTATGCCTAACGTTAGGAGAATTCAAGTAAAAATGTATTCGAAATATTTTTCGAGATAACAAGTACATGATTATCACTAAATCACATCCAACAAAGACTAGAACATTATTGTTCCAGATATGTCTAATATCCCACATGATCTTTAGGAGATCCAGAAGACTATCATATAATATGGTGGACATATAGAGATGATGTTTCGATCTCTATTCGAGATCCAACGAGAAGTTTCGGATCTGAAAAAGAAACCATAGATCTGAAAGGAAAAATACCAAAGGAAACAGGCAAACTCATGAACAAATGTTTCAAAGATGCGTTCGAGGATAGACCTATCATTCCTAAGGAAAATGCTACAGAAGTTTCGAAGTCTAAAAACTACGAGGAGCTCTTGATCAACATCATCTGAAAGGTCTGATGGAAGTAATAAAAGTCGATATCTTGGAATTAACTGAATCGCTTTCCAATCTTGGATAGTGGATCTGGTTAATATCAAGATGAACTCTCAAATTTTTAATCCAAAAGGACATACGAGTTCAAACGCTCCACCCCTTAGCAATCAAGGAGGGACTACCGAGAGTTCCAAGATGAAATTGCATCTAGAACTTGTAAAATGAGACATCGAGAAAGGGGCTAGGCACCATCCAATAGTCCTTGGGTTAGAACCATGTTGAAGCCGACACATCCTTATGGGATGATCCTTAATACAAATATCATTTACTTTAGAAATATGGAGAAGTTGATCGATGAATGGATGGCTTCCTTGAGGTGGCTTCATCAATGCTGAACATCGAAAGAGAAAACTTCATCTAACTGATTGAAAATAATTTGGAAGGTTCAGCAAAAAGGGCATGGGAGGCAACCAATCCCCAAGTCCAAGAAGAGATCATGGTCGAAGATAATATTTATGATATTATCGAAAGGTTTAGACGATTGCTAAAGGTCTATTTTATTGGTGATAGATATTTTGACCAAAGTAAGAAAGAAAAAATTCAAGATGTTCGGTTGACGAGTATATCTACTAGTTTCACAAATATTACTTCCAGATCAAGGTTTCGTTGAATGTTGCAAAGGAAATATTCTTTGCAAAGATCTGCAGTCCATGGAGAGAGATGCTGATATAAACATATACAGTACCTCTAGGACAAACAGATACGGTTGCAAGAAGAATGTCGTTCTTCAAAGACAGCTTGAGAAAATGGTGTTAATAAGGACACTATAGAAGAGTAAGAAACGACTAAGATGTTAGATCAAAAGAACCCCTCTTTATTGTGAAAATAATGATTTTTCAAGTATCATTGGATAATGATAACCAACCCAAGAAAAACATGGCACAAGAATAACTTATAGAGTTGTATAACCAGTAATAATTAAGAAATCCATTTATCAGTAATGGATAGACGTATCAATAAATTACAAGATGGTTGTCTTGGTACAATTGTAGGAAATATGTAAGCTGGTAAATTAATGTTTGGCATTCATCCAAGTATTTTATACAACCTAGCATACCAGGATTTCAGTAGAGTCTTAACTCTTCATTAGGATTTTAAAAAATCTGATTTAATAAAAGAAGGTAATAGACCATATTCTGTCACATATAGAATTACATATGCACTTTCCAATACACATCATTCTGATATGTTCCTTAGGAAAGAGTATATCAAAATTCCTTGAATTTTCAAGAAATTTGTAAAAGTTATGACATCAAACCCAATCCAGATACCTAGGATAGGTGATGTTAATTTACTAATTAAAGATCATCCAATTTTAAATAAATCAATGAGATTTGAATCTAAGATTAGTAACATGATGTCTCCTAAGCCTAAAACGAAAAGAACCAATTGAGCATTTCAATCCACAAAAAATTAGGGTAAAAAATGTTAAAATACATAACCCTGGTTAGAAAGAAATCAATGTTATATTTGATATATCTGAAATTATTAATCTTTTTTCTTGTAATGAGATATATCATTTACAGCAACCCAGTATTGGTAGATATGAAGGCATGTTAGAGATAGCAGACTATGAAGTATCTGTCACAGGTATTGCAGGATAGACTAAAGGGATTATGACCCTAGGTCTAAGTTTTCTCGAGGATCACAAATCTTGGGGGAGGAAAGGAAAATGAATGGAGTTCAGTCTCGATGAACACCTGATAAGGGTGGAATGACGAGCCCATTTTCCATATACATATCCGTTGGGATATTGTATGATCAGTATAAGTCTGAATACTTTGCAGCTTATATTGATTCAGGATCAGATATTTACACGGCATGGTAAAGCTAGGAGTTTTCCTCAGTGAATCTGTGGAAACTCTACCTCTTATTGCAGGAAGAGATATTTCCCGAAAAATCCTTATACTCAATAAGGGTATTCGAGAATCAAGAATAATGATAGGAGGTGCATTTGGTACACCTTGGTTCAAAGTAAAAATGCCACCAATCTATATTCATGATACGAGTGCTGATATTTTGTTGGGAAATAATTTTATTCAAACATTTGAAAAATATGAGCAAGTTAACAATAAGAACCTGTTAACCTTTACTACTAACTGTGGTAGTTTGATACAGGTTTTTCGACGTAAGAAAGTTTTTAATAGGATAATGCATATTATTTTTTGCAGCAAACGTGGTGATGATTCCAAGTTAACTCATCTTAAAATGCATGATAAGAGGAAATTTGGCAAAACTCTTTTATCTTTTAGGCAACAGGGTATTGAGAATATATCAGAAGAAGCTATTAAGTTTTTGAAAAATGCATTACAAGAAGGACTACCTCCTATTGACATTGATGGGGAAAGTTTACTTTCCCTTGAAAATGTTAAAAGACTAATCAAAAGGAATTTCAATGAGAATTCTTTAGTCTAGTGGGACAAGAATCAGATCAAAGTAACATTAAAAGTACATGAATAATACCGGTATGAGTTGGTTCGATACAAGTCGATCCAGATGAACATGATCGATAGAAAAGATATGCAAAAGATTATCAAAGAGCATATCAATCTCAATCTAATCGAGACAGACATCTCCTCTTATAGTAGTCTAAGTTTTCTGATAAGAAACCATGGTGAAATTAAGAGAGGTAAGACAAGGTTAGTATTAACTATTAACTATCAAGAAATCAATAAGATTACCGAATTTGATGATTATTACATACCAAGTAGAAAACACTTAATTGATTGCATTAAAGGATCTAAAGTGTTTTCAAAATTTGATTGTAAGATGGAAAATGATTCGAAAAAATACACTGCACCTTAAGGTCAGTATATCTAGAATGTACTTCTTACGGAACTTGTTAATGCACCCCAGATATACCAAAGAAAAATGGATAATCTTTTCAAAGATTATTTTGAGTTTATATTTGTTTACATAGACGATATTTTAATTGCATTTAAAAATATGAAAGATCATTTAAAGCTATCTTGAAATATTTTCTGAAGCATGTCATAGAGAATGGTTAGTGCTTTCTGAAAAAAGAAGACAATAATCACAGTTAATAGAATTGAGTTTCTCGGTGTTATTATTGATCATGTAGGTATAGAACTCTAAGAACACCTTGTGGAGAAAATCCGCAATTTTCCAGATATTCTAAAAGATAATAATCATCTCCAAAGCTTCTTAAGTGTTATAAATTTTACAGGTTTATTTATTAAGGATCTGACAAAGTATTGTAAGGATTTTCGTCCTCTTCTACAGAAGGATAAAAAGACTAAATGAAAATGGGAAGACATCCATTCCCAACAAATTTATGAACTTAAGCAAGTTTGTAACAACTTGCCAAAACTCACGATCCCTCACGCTAACAACTTTCGATGTGCAGTAGTGCTCATGAGGAAGACATCTACCGGTGAAGAATCATGTAGATACACAGGTGGTTTGCTCACAGAACAACAAGCCAAAGTTTGACATATCAACAAGGAGTTATTTGCAGTGTGGAAGGCTTTTAAGAAATGGTCTTTGTTTTTACTTGCTAAAGAATTTATTTTGAAAGTTGATAATACAAATGTTAAGACTTTTTTGAAAAATAGATTAGAATCAAAAATTGAAAAAGCCCGTATTATCAGATGGCAAGAAGAATGTCAATATTATTTATTTGACATTATAATTGTGAAATCTAATGAGAATGTTATTGCAGATTTCCTAACGAGAGATGGATATTCTTGAAGTAGATTCCATCACGGTACGAACAAGACACCTAAGAAAAACCTTGAGGAATTGGACAAGGTGTTTGGTTGGCTAAGGACTTATGCCGAAGCAGTTTCCTATGTTCAAAAGGTTGACTTTGACTCTGTCCAAAACGCCATACGAGCTACAAAAATAGCACAAGTCCATTTATGGGATGTGCTAGAGAAGCATCTTCTCAAAGCGGGTTCACCAACAGTAACCCAAAAAAAAATTCATGAGAAAAGTTCATCATCAATGAACACGCCTAGTAATAGGTTATCCTGCAGATACATATTTTTCATTAGATTCTGGTCAAATGGTTGATAACGCTAATACAAGTAATCTATCGAACTCCGATAGAACAATTAATTCGAAACCTCAAGAAGCAATTCCAAATAAGCGAGTCAACCCAGCACCTCTAGGGTTAAAAAGGAAGAAATTAACCTAAGGTCACAGACTGATCTAAAATGGGTTGATAATAACCAAGTTGTTTCTCCATTTCAAGTTTATCAAAGTACATTTGAGAAGCTAGTAAGCAGGAACAAAATCAATCCAGGCAAAATAACTGCCGATTGGTTTGGAAAGTATCCAAGACTTTGGATGCTCCCGGGTGCAAACCCGCAGGATGTTTGAGAGTGGTTTGATTTTGGAGCAATTGTTTCGGTGTTCACCACAACATCAAGCTTTTCAGAAATTTCAAAGTTATCGGACTGAATTGCCACTGCCGTAGATGATTCATGACAGAATAACCCACACTTGGGTCGAGGTGATACTTTGGAGCTCAAGATCATATCAGTAGCTCCAGAAATCATGGGTAAGGGATCTCACCTAACTTTTCAATTCATAAAGCTTCAAAGATCAGATACGGTGGCACTCAAGAAAGCCAAAGCACCAACATCAAACAATCCCTTAGTAGGCGCCCTCACCGAAGAGGAAATATCAACAAGGTGAGCATGAGGACTCTGGGTCTGTCTCACTGAGATGAACAAGGTAAAATATCCATTCAAGATTTTCCAAAATTCTGCTAATGGTCTTTCTTGCTAAATTCTATAACAGGAAACATGACCAAATTAGCCGAGAATCTCTTTGAAAATAAGAGAAAATTAATGTGGGAAAATAAGGTTCTGGTAACGGAATAAATAAGAAAAAAGGTATGTAACAGGGTATATATCGGTAGATGGGAAGAATATTTATGTTCTTACTATCAAGATAAATTATTGTTTGGACAAAGTTTTAAGGTCAAGTAGGATAAACCCAACATTAGAAGAAAAGGGTTCAAGGAAGGTTTTTAGATAAGAAAAACCTAAAATGTAATAAAAGGAAACGAGTCTAATTGGACTTGATAGTTTACAAGTATACATGTATTCTACAAATGTAATAGTATAGGAATACATTGTATTTTATTTTGGGGTGTGCTTAGAAAACCCATAAGGGATCTTTCTTGGCTCCACCTAACACATGTCACTACTATCAAACACGGAGTAGTGGATGGCCCTGCTATCAAAAAAGAATTCACTTACTGACGCAAAACGACATGAAGGTAGTGGAAGAACAAGGGCACTCCACCCATAAAAGCACCAAGGGACAAAAGAAGGTGGTGGGGAAAAAGACGTCCCACCAACAAAAGTTAGTGGAATGAGCTGGTAATCAATCCACTTACCAAATGGTGGGTACTAAGTAAGAAATGGTGGGTACCAGCTAAGAATGGAGAGGTTGAAGTCCGCAATTCACATCCTCAAGTTCGCTTATAAAAGGATGGCATTAGGCCATTATGAAGATCATCGAAAACACACAATATTTCTCTCTACAACACTTTTTGAAAATCTTCTGTATGGTTTAAGCTTTAAGTTTTCCTATCATGGGGGTTTTCCTTTCATAAGTTTAAGCCATGATTGGCTAAAATAAGTATTTTCCTCTAATGGCGGAGAAAAATAGTATTGTAAAATAGTTTAAGTTTATTATCTTTAATAAAGAAAGACTTTTTACTTCCAACATTCGTTTCCAAAAATTTATATTTTCTAAGTATAAAAACCAGCGGGTGAGTTTCCCCGTTCCCCTTGAAAGGTAGAGTTGCCATCGAATAAGGGTTGTCATCGAGTCCCAACAGAAAAAATCGGTACTAGAACCATCGATTGCGGGTTATGGTTGGATTGCTGATCCATAAAACCTAGACAAGAATATCTAGTCGGAAGAAGAGATAAAGGCGAGGTAAAATTTATTTATAAGTTTATTTATTTACGGAAGCAGTTAGGCCTGATATTAATTAGAGGGCTAATCCGAATCTAATAAGTATAAGGTTTGGAAAAATGAAAAATGACTAATGCAAATATGGTATTTTGGAAATTAACTAAAGATGGTAAGGGTTAAAATGACATTTAACTAACATGAGTGGTTGACTAGCCTCAATTAGGGTGCCCTTACAAGACAATGGGGTGCCTTTAGCTCTACCTTAAAATTTATTATTAAAAAATCTATGAATGACCTTATAAGGATAAAAATTGGATTTTGTGATAAGTGATAATAATGGAGAGTATTATTAGGAGATGGAGCTTACATTTATAATAAAAAAGTAGGCCAAACAGATAAAAATAACATAAAATAATCAAATTTCTACCGACATTTATCGAAATCGATATATTATTGATATTTCTCCGATATATCGGTAAAATCTCACAAAAACGAGGCATTTTTTATCGAAATCGATACTTTACCAAAATATTACTGATATTTTACTCATAAAAAAGCATCTCGTTATAATATTGCAATTTTTTCATCCTTGCATTCAATTAATCATTTAATGGTTGCTCATGCACCACTCTCCCACCCTCTTTTCTCATCAGCCTAAATAACTGAATTAGAGCATTAAATTGCACATTCAAGAATCATTTAAGAAGGTTTTGGACTCTTCATTTTTTCTTTTGATTGCTGGTTTACTAGACCGTTTCTCTCCTCTCCCTCATTCTCTCTACCTCTTTTATGATTGTTAGTTTGTTGGGAATTGAATGGGTTGTGGAAGTAAACATTCCTCTTTTTTTTTACTGAGCTAATGAATACTTAGATTTCTACATTTTATCTCTAGTTGATAATTAGATTTTAATCATTATAAGTTGATCTTTTATTGTATATGCTGGAAATGATGATTGAATCTGATTCACATCTAAACTATTCTTTTAGTTTTTGTGTGTCTTGGGCAGTGACAGATGTAGAAAATTAACAAAGAGGTGGCACAAGTAAAAGTAATATACAAATATTTAAATTTACATATAAAATGTAATTTACAAGTGATTTCGAAGATTTTTTTATACATTCCTTTTGAACCAAAAAAATGAATGAAAAGATCTAGTTCACAATTGACTTCTATGGTTCGCTATATTTTGAAACTTATGAATGATAGCTTCATTAGTAACGTGCTCAAATATATCTTTTTCAAGATAAACCACTAAATAATCATTCATCCATTCATTGTCCATCTGGTTGTGAAGATGTATTTTCACAATATTCATTGCAAAGAATTCTCTTTCTACTTAAGCTGTTGCAACCGACAAAACTAAAGCTAATGTTATTAGCTTGTAAATCAATGGATATACCTTATTTTTTCCACTTCAACCATTCTTTGAGTTAAAACACCAATTTCATTTACATTTGAAGTATCAATATTCTCATATTCAACATAAAATTTTCAAGTTGGTCTTCCATTCCCAAAAGAGTGACATTATCAAAATCACTTGGATACAATTTTACTAACAGAAGTAACTTTTTTACGTCAAAAGCTTTAAAAGAGTGAGATGGATTCAAAGAAGCAATGCAAAGCAACAAATCCATATTTGCCTCATTGAATCCATCATTTAATTCAAGCAGTTGCATATCTAGCACATTATTAAATACCTCCACACGAAACCGATGTAAGTTTGTCATGTTCTCGGCTATTTGTTTTGATCTTTTTCCACTTCTACCCACATGAATATCATCCATATCAGACACTTCAATTTCAAAAATTTTGCAAAAATTAGACACGTAATCTACTAACTCATCCCATAGACCATTTTTCATTGGTTGAAGTCTTGTCTTAGAAGCATTCACTAAGTTCATAGCATTCACAATATCTTGATCTTTTCTTTGCAATGCTTGAGACAAATCATTTGTTATTCCTAGCATCTTTTTCATCAAGTGTAAATCAAATATAAAGTTAAAAAGATAACATGTCTCCTATCAACTGTGATGCTTCAGTCCTTTGATTAGATAAAGTCCTATCTATTTTAATCACACGAAACACACCAATTATAGAATCAAATAAATGAATCAATCTCAAAATAGTACCATAATGTGAACTCCATCGAATTTCAGAAGGACGAATGAGAGTGCTTTCTTAATTCAAGCCTTATCCACTTGAAATTTCTTCATTTTCTAAATCCTGAATAATCTTTACAACTTGTTTTTCTCTCAAACAATCTTTTTGCTTGCACGAGCCTCCAACCGTATTAACCACATTTGATATTAGAAGGAAGAGTTCAGAAACACATATATGTTTCTCCGCCATAGCCACAAGAGTAAGTTGAAGTTGGTGTGCAAAACAATGGACATGATATGCTATTTCATTTTCTTTCAAAATAAGAGTCTTCAAACTGTTAAACCCCCCTTATATATTACTTGCTCCATCATAACCTTGTGCTCGCAATATGGATATGCTTAATCCATGTAAATTCAAAAGATCTTCAAGTGCACTTTTAAGTGAGATTGTTGTTTTGCACTCAACGTGTTTAAACCCCAAAATCCTTTCAAATATGTGGCCTTTTCTATCTATAAATTTCAAGACAACAACCACTTGCTCCTTTATAGACACATCATGAGCATCATCAAGAAGAATACTAAAAAAGTTATCACCAACTTTATCAATGATAGCTCTAGTTGTTTCAAATGCACAAGCCTTAACAATATCTTTCTGGATAGGAGGAGAAGTTAATTGTAGATTCGCGGGTGCATTTTTCAGGGCAACTCTTCTTATATCCTCATTATGACTTGCAAGGAGTTTCAAAAGTTCTATAAAATTACCTTGATTTTTTGACTCCTCGAATTCATCATAGCCATAAAACGCATGTCCTTGCTTCAAAAGCCATCTAATACATTCAATTGAAGCATTTAACTGCATTGTATAAGCCATTTTTACTTCAATCATCATCTTGACAAAAACTATTTCAATATGTTGCTTTTGAAGTAAATCAACACATTTACTATAAGCTTGCCTATAAGCACTGTTAGTCCCTCCCTCATGCTTTTGAAACTTATCTTTGTTCTTCCAATGACGAAAACCTTCACTTAAAAAAGCATCTCTGCCTCCTTGATAACTCAATTCATTTTTAAAAAGATAACACCAAAGATAAAAGGCCGAATTCATGCTTATACTATATTCCAACTACCTAAATTCTTTGAACCATGAACGGTTAAACCTTCTCATTTTAACATCAAACTTTCTTTGAGGGAAATTCTCAAGATTAGGTTGGCAAGGACCTTCAAAATAGTATTTTCTTCTAATTCTCTCACGAATATTAGGATGATAATCTATAATTTTAGGTCATTTTCCTGGATCTGAAGGAAGTTCTGGCAAGTCATAGTTTGCATCAACAATTTGTGATGATTCATAAGATTCTCAAATGGAGTAACTTCTACTGTGATGTTAGGTAGTTCATCATGTACACTTTTTTCTGAATTCACATTAGGTAAAGATGAATTTTTAGCAACTTTTGGAAAATACCTCAACATAGCTCTGCTTAAAATAAAAGACAAATAAGATTGAAATCTGTTGAGCTAGCAATGATTTTTTAACATACAAATTAAGAATATTTGGTATTACTTAACAATAGACAAATAAATAACAGTACAAGCATTATGAATCATATGATTCTTATTTTTTTACCTAGTAGTGAGAAACACCATTCACTGATGGTCGCTAGTTCACGGTTCGGAAATATCCCGAACTAAAATCGAACCGGATAAAACTGATTTATGATTTCGATTCAGAATTGAAATCGGGTCAACAGTTCTTGAAACCATTGACCACCGATTTGAACAGATCTGATTCCGATTTTTTAAACCGATTGAGCATGTCCAGCTTCAGGTGAGATTAGTTAAGTTGACTCAGGAAGCTTGATTACTTTGTGCCCAAAGCTTAAGCATCTTCATTGAAAGATTTAATTGTAACTTTCACAAATTTTAAGAACTGATTTGAAATTGAAACAAATCTCGAGAGTGTGGTACATATACTTAGGGTAAAATGTGTAAAATCCTATATGATTTAGAAATGTTGTGTCGGTCCCCCTCTATTAAAAGAATGACAACATTTACACTTCTGATATAATTGATATTATGCGAAATCTCCAATTCTGTCTTACTTAACGAGAGTGTGCTTCACTCACCCAATGTGCGAATTGTTGTACATTTTTCTTAATTTTTCCCTTGTTTATTGACTATTATGCCCTTTCATCGTATATAAAAGCAAATGCATTGATTTCTTTCAAATTATAGCATACAATCCTCTCTTCACTCCAATTTTCAGCTTATAAGTTTTTTTCTAACTGTTTTTTTTCTTCTGTTTATGTAATTTTATTTATTTTAATTGCTTATTTTAATAGTTAATTTTTTTTATTTGTATGCTAGGTTGTATGTAAAATTTTATTCCACCATGTTACAAGTGTGTAAAAATATATTCTTCGTAAACCTATTGTTTCTTATTTAATTTTTAATTTATTATGTGTAAAAATATTTTATTTATTGAATTCATTATTCGTATAATAATGTTTATATTAAAACCTTGTTGTGTATTGTGCTCATTATTTGTGTGCTATTGTAAAAATAATATTTATTTCTATGCTACTGTTTATTTATTTAGTTTGACAAATAAGACTTTTATTTATATGTGTTGTGCTTATTTTATGACAATTTCTATAGGATAATGTGTTCTACATTTAATAAGTCAATGCTGAAAAATGAAGAAATTTTAGATTTAAGATATAGTATTTTGAAGTGCTACTGCCAAAAAAATGATGAGATTAAAGTTGTTGGTCCATCTAAGGCAACAATGGGCAAATTATTTTGCACTTGCCTTCTAGTAGTTCTTTCATGCATTGCACGGTTTGTTTTATAATATGTGATAATTTTTCAATTTCTTATAATATAATATTTTTGCTTAGATGAAATTTTTTTTGTAAAACATTTAATTATTAAAAATATCTAAGTTTATATTACTATATATATATATATATATATTATCTTATACACTTGTGTTTTATAATAATAAGAATTTGAATACTTTTAATTATTTAGTTTTACTGACAAATAGTTATTGCATTGCATAATATGAATACATATTTATAATGTAAACTTTTACATTAACGTGTAATACAATAATACATGTACATATCAGATTCTTTTACATTTAATAATAAAATTATTCGTTAAATACATTTTGTGAATTAGTTACATAAAATAATAATATAATTATTTCATTACTATAGATATAATATATTGTAAAAATGTTTTGTATAATTAACAATAATCAAAATAGAATGAATCGAAATAATGCATTAAGTCCAACCGATTCTGATTGTCACTATATATATATGACTTAAAATAACATGTAATAATATAGTAAATTACTAAATAATAATGCTAAATATTTAATCACAAACTTAAAAAAAAGGCCTTTGTCAATATTATAAAGAGTATTTTTAATAATAAATTATATTATATAGAGGCATGTAATTAAAAAACTTTTATTATAAATTATGTACATTGATAGAATTTAATTGTTATTTATGTAGAGGCATTTAACATGTAATTTTGTTATTACAAATGAGTCATTTTTAATGTAAAAAAAATTGTAGTCTAAAAAGAAAAGATAAAGGTTGTAATTTTTAACTTATAGTGTTGGTCCCTGTGGTATAAGGTTAAGAGGGGGGGTGAATTAACCTTATCAAATTTTCAACTTTTACTCCAAAGAATGTTAAGTCCCTGATGAACAGGTAGCTAGTAAGCTTACTGCTCGAAAGGTTCCTGCTCAGGCAGTGACCTCAGGACTTAGTCAGAGAATGTAATGCACAGCGGAAATACTTATGTTTTTCGAAACGCGCTTTTAATGCAGTATGCTCGAATGCAGATAGATAGATAGGAAGCTATAAAAGGCACAAGCAAGCTTATAGAGGTTCAAGGGTGGAGTAATCCCTCTATGTCATCTCTACTCCTTCACAAGGAGGAACTTTGTTAAAGTTAGTTTGATTTACAATAGACTCAGCTAACACAAACTAAACTCTAAACAAACTGTCAGCTCTATCCACACAGGTAGCTGCACAGTGACCAACTATCGACCCACACAGGATCTCCACACAGGTTAACCGACCCACACAGGATCCTTTTTCTTCTTCAGAGAGATTACAACTTAGCAGTTTCAACACCTGACTAAGCGACTCCTATCAGACTTAATAAATAAAAGGTTTAAGACACAATCAAATGCAGCAAGCTCCTTGAACTTCAGAAGAACACAGAGGTAGCTGGCTTGCTGCTTGCTCAGTCTGATTAACTTGAGAGTATAAGCTTGTGCGTCTATTTGCTTCTCAGTTCTCTCTTGGTTGTGTATGATCGTTGTATATCTCCTCTTCTTTTTTTCTTTTGAAAAACAGACTCCTATTTATAGGTATCAGGTAGTTTTCTGCCCGTTGGGAGGGCAGTCCTTTGTATGATGAGGTGTCTCTTTCTGATTGGTTCTGCCGATCTTCTGACACCTGTTCTGAAATGCCTTCATTCTGTTTTGCAACTGCTTGTCCTTTGTCTGCGCAACTTCATTCTGCAGACTGTTTGTACTGTGTCCTTGCTGCTTTATCACACATGGCTGATTCTGATTCGTTGGAACTGGAGTGACTCTACTGGCTAGTCAGGTTGCATTGACTCTGATGTATCTGGTAGTATCCTCTTTGAGTCAGTCAGCTTCACAGTATGGTATGGGCTCCTTTCCAAGTTTCTGCTTTAGCTTCACTTGAATTGGAAGTCCACCTTTCTTTGTAAGCTCCAGGAACCTCTGCAAAGCTTCCTTGTTTGTCTTGAATCCTCTAAACAGAGCAGATTCCTTGCAAAGGGTGGTGAAGTACTTCATCAGCTCCTTCCTTTTGAAGGCTTCTATCTGGAAAAAGGATGGGTTGACCTCAGTAGGAAGAGTGACTTCCGGGATTTCTGAGGCTAGGAATCTGTCACTCCTGGGATCCGGGCTTGCTTCCAGGAAGCTTCTGAGAGTGGCACTTGCTGCGACATCTGGATTTTGCAAATTTTTCTCCATTTCCACCATGTCAGGCAGCTTGTGCGGAGGGAAGATCTTGTCAAGAACAACCCTAGGATCTGTTGCAAAGACAGCATCCAGGTTGCTTTTCAGCTCGGCTTTAGTCCTCATTCTCTTATCTTCTCTCATATCAGCCCCCTTCCTGAAGCCTGGATGAACAGACCCAGAAACAACATCTGATTTTCTTTTTGCACTGCTGTCTGAAGGGCCCCTAGATCCAGCTCCCTTGTGTCCGCCCTCTCCAGAGTCATCTCTCCTCCTACTGCTCACTACCATCTGTCTGCAGGCAGCAGGGTCCTGTCCAGCCTTCTGTCTGCCTTCAATCCTTCATTCCCCCTTTTTGTCATCATCAGCACGCCCAACCGCAAAACTGACCATGGAGTGAATATCAGACAAGGTGCCTGAGTGATCCCGCAGGGTCTGAGATTGGTTGAACTGCTCCTTGTCCATCCGGTCTACTGCAGTGACTAGAGCTTTCTGACTGGCCTCAAGAGAGATCATCTTCTCCTCTTGCCTGTTTAACTTCTCCATCACGCTCTTCACAACTTCAACTGCAGCATCCTCTTTAGGGGGTCGGTAGGCGGCTATCATCTGAGTGAGCTTTGACAATGTCACGTTGAGGGAGTCCATAAAAGAATAGGTCTTCACAGAGTGGGAGCGGGTATCCTTGCAGATTTTCCTGCTCGCCTTCACCAAGGACTTTCCCATTTGTTCAATTGCTGTCAGCACCTCTTCATTTGATCTGGTAGGTTCCTGGCGTTCTCCTGCTGATGCATGTTCATCAGAAACAGATGTTAGTTGTTTGGATTTTTTGGCTCCGATATCACCATGTTCACTGGGTGACCCTTTATCGCTGCTGGTAGAGCTACTGGATCCTCCACCTCCTGATCCAGTATTCTTAGAGTGAGTTTCCTCCTCAGCATTCTCCTCAGCATCCTCCTCTTGTTCTCCCAGCTTCTTGTCCTGTTCAGCTACCTTACCCTTACTGAACACTATTTCGGCCTCATTCTCCTTCTCTATCTCCTCTACTACTTCCTCCACTGCATCCTCCTGTATTTCAGCCTCCTTTTCACCCGCAGGTTCCTTTTCTCCACTTTTGTCTCCTTCTTCCTCCTACACTTCCACCATCTTTTCACCCGCAGCTACTTCCCCCTCAGCGACCGTCTCTCCCTGGTCCACCGATTTGGCAGGCGTTGTCTCCTCCACCTCCATTGGAATAGCTGCATCAGGTTGCTCCTTCTCCATGGGGGCAGGTTCCTCCACTGCTTCAGCTTGAACAGGTGCCTCCTGCTGCACATGTTCCCCCTCAGCCTCTACCTCCATTGGTGTAGGAATGGTGATCTGCGTGGTGTCATCGGCGGCTGCTACTGTGGTTGGAACTATCAGCTCGAGAGATGCCACAGCAGCGAGGGTTTCCAACTCCTTAGCCTTGGGAAAGTCAGTTGGCGTCGAGCTCCTCTCCTTCATCGGCGTCTGTACAGGTACTTCAGGAAGAATGATCAGATCAGTAAGGTATGAGAATTCCTCACCGTTTTTCTCCGTAGGTGAAGGTGACCTCCTGCTGATAGGTTCCACCATCAATGCTGAGCAGGATGATCCTTCACCTATCTGGGGTTCCCTTACTGGCCTTCTCATTCTGCTATCTGCTAGGCTGATGTCTGCAGCCTGCTTCAGCATCCTCTCCATTGCTTCCTGCTCCCCGTACTTTGCTATCTGGGCCTCAGCAAAGCCCACATCATCGCCTGCTCTGACCTGGTCAGCAGCAGCATCCAGTATCACCTCCTCCCTATAGAAGTCTGGATGGATGACAGCTTCCTTTCCCTTCAGGCTCCTGGGCCAGGTAGCTGTGCAGCAGCTTCCTTT
The DNA here is from genome assembly GCA_028654395.1 of Scutellaria barbata. Classification (NCBI taxonomy): domain Eukaryota; kingdom Viridiplantae; phylum Streptophyta; class Magnoliopsida; order Lamiales; family Lamiaceae; genus Scutellaria; species Scutellaria barbata. The sequence goes on along the minus strand of CM053651.1, from coordinate 6,570,016 downwards.
TGCTTCCTGGCCTCCAACTCAGCGGCTATCTCCGCGTTTTCTAGAAATTCCGGCCATTTCATCTTCTTGAAATCCTTCAGAAATTTCTTTTGAAGGACCTCCTCCAAATCATCCATGGCGACCCAGTTTAGTGCCCATTCCTCCTCAGACTTCCAGTCTGCCCACTGGATGAGTTCCTCCCTGGGCAGGTGCTTGTACTGCCACCAGGTGGTGAATCTTTCCACCAATTTACCGAACTCCGCCTCCAGCTTCGGTATGCTGATGACGAACTCAGCTACCTCCTCCTCATCATCATCATCATCAACGGCTGTATTCCCTTCCAGTTCCTCCCTTGGAGAATCAATCTCCACTTCCACTGCAGGCTTCTTAACAGCCCGAGTGGTGATGATCTCTGGTTCATCATCAGAGATGACCAGTCTCCTCTGCACATCTTTCTTGTGCTTGATCTTCTTTGGTTCAGCAGGAGCTGGTGAGGGCTCTGCAGGCTCCTCCATCCTCGAGCTGCTTTCAGACGAAGGAGAGGCAGTGTCGCCGAATGCCTTCCTTGTCCTTGGAGCCCCCTTGAGGTCCTCAGAGACCTCTCTGGTTACTGAGGATGACCGAGCAGTGGTCTTCTTGGCAAAGACCCTACCCGCACCAATGAATTTCCCTTTCTGGATGGGCTTCCCCTGGGACAGGTCCACCTTCAAGTGACCCAGGAGGGTATTGATGATAAGCCCATAGGTAGACTTACCTACCTTCTTCTCCACTTCCTCCACCAGCCTGGAAAGCAGGTAGCTGGCCCAGTCCACCTTCTCCTTCTTCATAATGGCCATCATCATCCTGTACCGGAAGTTGGTACACTTATCAAAGGAACCAGAGCGGTTCTCTATGATATGGCAGCAGATATCATGCAGCAACTCAAACTCCAGAAGGAAGACCTTCTTGCTACAACTCCGGGACATCCCCGCCGTGTCCTCCTTCCCGGTGAACGTCGTCCAAAACTCCTCCAGCTGGTCTTCTCCGTAGGTGAAGAGGTCACTGGCGTTCATCCCTGCAGTGGGCAGAGCGAACACCTCTTCTAGAAGACCGGTGTCCACCACTACAGTCACTCCACCAACTTTTGATGTGATCTCTGACCCATCTGCAGAGACCTTCGCCCTCCGGTAGAATTTCTCCACCTGCTCCTCCGCGTACGGGGCCTTGTGATAGGAGCAGAGTCTGAGAAGTCCGGTCTCATAGAGGCATTGAAGGATGCTCTTCATAACCTCCTTCGAGTTCCCTTCTTCCTCCACTATCTTCAGGAGGATCTTGCGGTCCACTAGTCTTCCATCAACAACTTGGGATGTTTTTGGTGCCATTTCAGAGAGAGAGAGAGAAATCTAAAAACTGGAAAGCTTTGAGAGAGAAAGAGCACGAGAGATTAGGGTTTGCAAGAGAATGGAAATGTTTAAGTGTAAGAGATGAGTGAGAAGAAAGACTCCCTTATATTTGAATTTTGGTGAAAAATGATCTGACGGTTCTGATTGATCTTGAATTCGAAAAGACCCTTAATCCAATGGTCGAGATTTTTGGCGCGGTGTACGTGTGCGTAAGGACTTGATGTGATATTTTGTGAATATCGAGGAGTTTCCTGCAAAAACGGCTGCTAACCGCGGGGTAACTGTTCCTCTTTTCACGCGCTTCAGTTACTGGATCCTGCAGGTAGCTCAGAGCAGTAACATTGTATCCAGTAGCTGTCCAGGGACCTTGAGCAGTAACCTTTAGGTTGCTGTTTTTCCTTCGTCCTGCCTATGATTCCCCCTGAATATTATAGCCATTTTAACAGGAAGATATAGAGTGATATAGAAAAGTTATCATAAATTGATTATTCCCAGCTCGTTTCTTAGAAACGAAAATCTTGATTCGCATAGAGGCTTTGTGAATATGTCAGCTAGCTGTAGATCAGTATGCACTTTTTGCAAAGATATATCTTTCTTTTCAACGTGATCTCCGATGAAGTGGTGTCTGATATCAATGTGCTTGGTTCTTGAATGTAGAACTGGATTGTGGGTGATAGCTATTGCGCTTGAATTGTCACATAGGATAGGTGTTTCCTTCTCTTCAATTCCGTAGTCCTTTAGTTGTTGTTGAATCCATAGAATTTGTGCACAACAGCTTCCTGCAGCAACATACTCGGCCTCGGCTGTTGAGGTTGCTATAGAGGTTTGCTTTTTGCAGAACCATGATACCAGTTTGTTTCCTAGTAGCTGGCAGGTACCACTGGTGCTTTTCCTGTCAATTTTGCAACCTGCAAAATCAGAGTCAGTATAACCAATAAGTTTGAGTCCTCCTTCTCTTGGGTACCATAGACCAGCTTCCTGGGTTCCTTTGAGGTATCTTATAATTCGTTCGGCTGCGATCATATGTGATTCTTTTGGAGCTGCTTGATATCTCGCACACATTCCCACTGAGAACATGATATCTGGTCTGCTTGCTGTCAGGTAGAGCAGTGACCCAATTAGTCTTCTGTACTTTGTAACGTCTACTGCTTTGCCATCAGTGTCCTTGTCTAGGCTTCTTGATGTTATCATCGGTATGCTTACTGTACTTGCATTTTCCAATCCAAATCTCTTTATCAATTCCTTAGTGTATTTTGCTTGATTGATGAAGGTTCCATTGCTCAGTTGTTTGACTTGTAGACCGAGGAAGAAGCTTAGTTCTCTCATCATGCTTATTTCGAATTTGGATTGCATGAGACTTGAAAATTTTTGGCACAATTCTTTGTTTGTTAATCCGAAGATAATGTCATCGACATAGATCTGAACGAGCAGTATGCTATCTCCATCTTGGATTCTGAAGAGTGTCTTATCCACCTTGCCCTTTTTGAATCCATTATCAAGTAGATACTTCGAGAGAGTATCATACCAGGCTCTAGGTGCCTGCTTTAGCCCATAGAGAGCTTTCTTCAACCTGAAGACCATGGTTTCTGGATTTTCTTCAAATCCTGGAGGTTGCTCCACATACACTTCTTCAGCGAGCAGTCCATTGAGAAAAGCACTTTTGACATCCATCTGGTAGACTGTCAGATTGTTGTGAGCGGCATAGGCTAGGAAGATCCTGATTGCTTCTAGTCTTGCTACAGGTGCAAAAGTTTCTTCAAAATCTATTCCTTCCTCCTGGCAGTAACCTTTTGCTACTAGTCTTGCCTTGTTTCTGACTACTTGTCCTTCTTCATCGAGTTTATTTTTAAATACCCATTTTGTGCCGATTACTCCTTGGTGAGTAGGTCTGGGAACTAAATACCATACTTGATTTTTTTCAAATCCATTAAGCTCTTCTTGCATTGCCTGTATCCAGTTGGTGTCCTCTAGAGCATCTTCTATGCAGCTTGGTTCTGTTTGTGAAATAAAGCAAGCAAACATTGCTTCATGGGGGTTGCTTCTTCTTGTTTTCACTCCAGAGGTGGAATCTCCTATGATCTGATTCCTTGGATGATTCCTTAGCCATTTCCTTCTAATTTCTTCAACCTGTTGTTCATTTTGAATTTCAGCAGGTTGCTTGTGATCGTCCTGTTCAGCTTGCTGATTTGGATCGTGCTGTATTTCTAACTGTACTTCCAGTTGAATTCCTTTAGGGTGGTGTATATCTTCTTGTATTACAGGTGCCTGCTGATTTGGAGTAGGTTCCTGTTCTCCATGTTGCTGTGTAGGTGCAGGTTGCTGATTCTGAGTTGACTCAATATTTTGGAGATTTGGTAACTCAGCATCAATATATTCAACACGAGTGTTGGTGATGTGAGTTTTTCCAAGATCTTCATTAAGTTCATCTATATCAGCCTTAGAACAGTGTGGTTCATAAAAATCCACATGTACTGTTTCTTCTACAACAAGTGTTCTCTTGTTGAAGATTCTGAAGGCTTTGCTTACCGAGGAGTATCCTAAGAATACTCCTTCATCTGACTTTGAGTCGAATGCTTTCAGGTAATCTTTTCCATTGTTGAGTACATAACACCTGCATCCAAAAATATGAAAGTGTTCAATATTTGGAGTATAACCGAACCATAGCTCATAAGGTGTTTTATTCAAATCTTTGTTGATAATGCATCTGTTCTGGGTATAGCATGCTGTGTTGATTGCTTCTGCCCAAAATCTCTTGGGTAGCTGTGCTTCAGCTAGCATGGTCCTCGCAGCTTCCTTTAGGGTTCTGTTTTTCCTCTCTGCAACACCATTTTGTTGCGGCGTCCTAGCTGCTGAGTATTCATGCTTGATTCCATTGTTAGAGCAGTACTCTTCAATAAACTTGTTTGTGAACTCAGTGCCTCTGTCTGTTCGAATTTTGATAATGTTCAGGCTCCTTTCGGTCTGCAGCTTCTTCAGTAGCTCCGGTAACCTTCGCTGAGTGTCTGATTTCTTTGTCAAGAATAGTGTCCATGAGAATCTTGAGTAGTCGTCCACCACTACAAGTGTGTACTTTCTTCCACTCATGCTTACTGGTTCTACTGGTCCGAACAGATCCATATGTAGTAGGTCTAGCACTCTTTCAGTTGACCTTTGTATCTTGTTTTTGAAGGATCTTTTAGTTTGCTTTCCCTTTTGGCATGCTTCACATAGACTTTCTTTCTTGTACACCATATCGGGTAGCCCTCTGACCAGTCCTTTCCTGGCTAATTTGTTGATCGTTTTGAAGTTCAGATGGCTCATCCGTTTATGCCATAGCCAACTAGCTTCTGATGATCCTTTTGCTATGAAGCAGGTGGCTGTGGTTACTGAGCTCCAGTCAGCTACATAGATGTTTCCTTTTCTAGTTCCTGATAGCTTTACTTCCTTGGATTGGTTGTCCCTTATCAGGCATTTGTTGTGATTGAACTCCACTGAGTAACCTTTGTCACAAAATTGGCTTATGCTTAGCAAGTTGTATTTTAGGCCTTTGACATACGACACTTCTTTAATGTGAGTGTTTCCTTTGATGAGAGTTCCAACTCCTCTAGTGCTTCCCTTGGAGTTATCTCCGAAGATTACTTTGGGTTCTTTGCTCTGTTGAAAGTTCTTAAGGATTTCTTTGTCTCCAGTCATGTGTCTCGAACACCCGCTATCAATGTACCACACTTCCTTGCCGGTTCCTGTTGTAGGTACCTGTAAAATAGAGATTACTGGTTCTTAGGTACCCATATAAGTACGGGTCCTTCTTTGTTAGTACCTTTTGGAATCCAAACTTGTCTCACAACAATTGTTTTGTTGTAGACTTTGTGGTTTCGTTTATAAGAGGTATCCTTCGGATACTGAAATGTGTGTGCAACCTGTGTATACCCGTCACTTTTGATGTGAGGTCCTCCATAATACTTCCCTTGAGCATGAGCTCGTTTAGGTTTAGACATTTTGGTCTTAGTATTGGTGGGATAGAGGTTTCTGTTCAGCATCCTTGTAGGTTGCTGTTTTCTCTTGTTTCTATCAGCGGATTTATTCTGTTGTAGCCAGCTTTTGAAAACAGGCTTATCCCCTAAGGATGTGCACATGGGTCTCTTGCCCTTGTCTATTGCGTTCTCCAAGCTTGCTGTTGAGTTATTGGATAACTCCTTTTCTTTTGGGGTTCCAGCTCGAATGAAAACAATAGTTTTAGATGATCTTGCTGTTCCTTGAGAGGTTCCTGCACAGTATCCTAGGCATGTCCTATCAAATGGACTTTTGCCCGAATTCATGCATTCTTTGGCTTCTTTAGCTGACTTGCTAAAGGATCCTATAACTGCTTGAAGATCACTCTTCTCATTCTCAAGTTTGGCAATTCTCAGATTGAGCTTAGATGCTTGCTCTAGGAGGTCACTGCACTTTGAGCTATCAAGCTCATATGCAGATAGTTTTTCAGCTAGCTGTTTGTTTTCCCTTCTGAGCATCTCATTTTCGAGTTTTAGCTCCTCATGTATTGAGTTTATCTGTTCAAATTCGCTCATGATTTGTTTAAGGGAGAGGCTTGTTTTAGACTTTTCCTCTTCCATTATGAGCTGGTTAGGATGTATTACCTCATCATCCTCGCTATCCTCAGCTTCCTGTGCCAGCAGGCAGATAAGTGCTTCATCTTCCGAGGATGAGGAGTCACTGTCATCATCAGAGGAGTCCGCATCTTGCTGAGCCTCCTTGGAAGGTTCCTTGCCTTTTTCCATCTCACTTAGGAAGGCTTTAATTCTCCTCCGTTCCTCTCTTTGTTTTTCCCTTTTCTGGGATGACTCTCCATTGGGGTACCTGTTGACTTTAGGGTGAGGACACTCTTTGGCATAGTGTCCTGGTTTTCGGCAATTGTAGCAGAGATCGGACATATCCTGGTTTGGTTGCTGAACAATGGGTTGTTGGGGAGGTGCCTGAAACTTCTTAAAGTCTCCTTTTCTGTTGTATCTGATGAATTTCTTGAAATTTCTTAGAAGAAGGGCCATTTCTTCATCAGTACCCTCGGCAGGTGGCTCACCCTGCTTACTGCAGATAGTTCCAGAGTCTTTTACGTTTCTGGCTGTCAGAGCAGTTACCTTTGTGCTAGATTCTTCAGCTTCCTTCTTCCTTCTGTTGATATCATATTCGAAGGCTTTTAAGTCAGAGAAGAGGTCAAAGGTACTCATTGACTTTAGATCCATTGACACCCTCATTGCAGTAGTTTTGCTGTCCCATTCTGCAGGTAGTGCTCTTAGCACTTTCATATTTTTCTCCTTCTGAGTGTAGAATTTGTCCAGGGATTCAAGCTCATTTACAATGTTTGTAAACCTTAGATCCATCTGCTCTAAGGTCTCTTCAGGGAGCATCTCGAACAGCTCGAATTTCTGGGTTGCTGTAGACACCTTGTTCTCCTTAGTCAGCTCTGTTCCTTCGCAGATTTGTTCAAGTTTGTTCCATATGTCCATGGCGGTCTTACATGTCTTGACTTTGCTAAAGGTTCCTTTATCCAGAGTAACGAATAAGGCGTTCTTGGCTACATTGTCCAGGTTAGCTCGTCTTCTATCATCAGCCGACCATTCTTCCCTCGGTTTGTCAATCACAGCTTGATGGGGAATGGCTCATGTATCACCAACTTCGGCAGCTCTCGCAAATATTGGATTAGGTTTGGTGATCCTTGGAGGTCCATCCGTGATAACCATCCACATTTCGTCATGCATAGCTGAGAGATGTGCCTGCATTCTAATCTTCCAATCGTCATACTCTTCAATAGAGAACATAGGAAGCTTGTGTGAGTCCATGATATGATAAAAACAATATATGCAGATTTTCGAAAAACAGGGATCAGGGATTTGACCAGACAGATTGGGTTTCTAATCCAACCTGCTCTGATACCACTTGTTGGTCCCAGTGGTATAAGGTTAAGAGGGGGGTGAATTAACCTTATCAAATTTTCAACTTTTACTTCAAAGAATGTTAAGTCCCTGATGAACAGGTAGCTAGTAAGCTTACTGCTCGAAAGGTTCCTACTCAGGCAGTGACCTCAGGACTTAGTCAGAGAATGTTTGTACTGTGTCCTTGCTGCTTTATCACACATGGCTGATTCTAATTCGTTGGAACTGGAGTGACTCTACTGGCTAGTCAGGTTGCATTGACTCTGATGTATCTGGTAGTATCCTCTTTGAGTCAGTCAGCTTCCTTGATTATCTCCAGGTTCCTTGTAGCATCCTTCTAGAGCTTTGCTTGCTGGTTGCTTGATACAGCATGCAGGTAGCAGGAACTTCGGCTTCCTGACTACTTGGCAGAATCTTCAAGTCCTTTCAGCATCCTTGCCTTAGCATGTTTACAATTAAAACTTATCCAGATAGCTAAGGTTCTAATCTATTACATGTTTTGTCTCATCAAAATCTATTACATTTCATCCTATCACATAGATATTATTTTTAATTTTCCACTTATATATAATATTATAGTTGAAAATAGTTTTATATACATAACATAATTCAACTTCAAAAATAAAGCAATAATTTTGATTTCATATATTTACTACTCAACTATTTTAATCATATTAAAAATTTCATATTGATATCCAACCATTCAAATGTAATCTTACGAAGTTAGCATTTTTTCGGTAGTAGCACTTCAAGATACTATACCTTAAATCTAAAATTTCTTCATTTTTTAGCATTGACTTCTTAAATGTAGAATACATTATTCTATAGAAATTGTCATAAAATGAGCACAATACATATAAATAAAAGTCTTGTCAAACCAAATAAATAAACTATAGCATAGAAATAAATATTATTCTTACAACAACACACAAATAATGAGCACATTACACAAATAAGGTTTTAATATAAACAATATTATATGAATAATGAGTTCAATATATAAAATATTTTTACACATAATAAATTGAAATTAAATAAGAAACAATAGGTTTACAAAGAATATAATTCTACACACTTGTAACATGGTGGAATAAAATATTACATACAACCTAGCATACAAATAAAAAAAATTAACTATTAAAATAGGCAGCTAAAATAAATAAAATTACATAAACAAAAAAAAAACAGTTAGATAAAACTTACAAGCTGAAAATTGGAGTGAAGTGAGGATTGTATACTATAATTTGAAAGAAATTAATGCATTTGCTTTTATATACAATGGAAGGGCACAATAGTCAATAAACAAGTGAAAAAGTAAGCAAAATGCACAATAATTTGCACATTGGGCGAGTGAAACACACTTTCATCAAGTAAGATGGAATTGAGGATTTCACGCAGTATTAATCATATCAGAGGTGTAAATATTATCATTCTTTTAACAGGGGGGACCAACGTAATATTTCTAACACCCCATTTCTTTTGAAGGTAAATTTTAACTAAGACATTACTTACGTATAAAATTCACTCTTTTAAGAATAATAATAATAATAATAATAATAATAATAATAATAATAAATAAATAAATCAAGAATAGTTATGAAATATGAGTTTCTATAATTCATGAAATAAAACATTTTGAATAAAGATAAAATCTTCTACAACCATTGATTATCGGCTACCAGCAATCACCGCTCGCACACCACGCTCTAAACTCTTTAAATTAAAAATATTTTAAAAAAGAGGGATGAGTGTTGGAAAAACACTTAGTGGGGAAACCCGAGACAACATAAGATAATTTTTAAATAAATAAATCGTAGCGCACGTACACATAAAATCATTTGATAAAAGATATTGTCATGTCCCTATTTCAAAATGTTATAAACATAAGGATTTCATTCGGGCATCCAACAACTCATCATAACACAATTTTAAAGATTTAATCAGACTTGCCAAATCACAATTTTTATCACAAGAAGTTGGTTGATATAAAACGTTTATCCTTTAACAAAAATAGCAGTAATTGATCACATCAGTCACGTGACTTAAATCATTCAATATCGCAAGCAGTCATCTCAATCGATTATCAATCACATTCAAACATTTCACTTTAGTTACGGTTATTAGCTGTCATAAATACGGTTCTTAGCCGACATAGCTTGCATGCTCATACACACATATTCACTTCATACATAAACATATCAAACATACACATGAGAGCATATTATGCCGCTTGGGACTAATAATATGATATTTTTTAGGGTTTATTACATAAAAACATGAAATTAGGGTTTAATTTCAATTGCAACATAAACTTTTAACTATAACCATAAATGCTCAATTTATCATATGTTTCAATTGAGACATGTTTGGGCATTTCGGCCTTCAATTACTAATGTGGAGCTTGAAATGTATAAGTATTTTGTTGATATATAATTTTTAGTACCAATCATCACCATATGTAATTTTTTTTAAATAAGACCACAATTAATAAACTAAATGACGTGGCTTTAATAAGAAGAGAGAAATTGAGAAATGACCCCAAAATTACTCATCTTCTAACTTTAAATTAACAGTTTCAAGAACCCTAATTTAAAACTCAAGTCGTGGCAGGTGAATTGGGCATTGGTTTGCACATTAATTCGATTATGCTAGTTTAACATTTACACTAATATATTATTATATTATAGACATATAATATTTTTAAATTTTTATATTATAATATTATAATATTTATATAATCATCATGTCTTTTTAAAGTTAAAATATTACATAAAAGTTATGATATTTGTACATAAATATTATATTAATACAATTTAAAAAATTATATTATAATAATATGAAGGTATATGTATATTACATGAATTTTTATGTTGTGAAAAGTTTAAATAATATCACTTAAAGATAATAATATATATATATATATATTATACTAATATAACATAACATAAAGGTTACTGGATAAATTAAAATATAATAATAATAATTTGATCCGATCCCACCCGTGTATGCCTTATTATACATACAAATGGTTCACAAAAATATTATTCTTTTAAGTAACATGGATGAATTTTTATAGTTTAAATTTCATTCATTTCAAATCAAATATGTCAAACCTCAAGTTCACACATATCTTAATGCCCTTTTCACTTTGTCAGAATGAAAGAAAGAAATGAAGTGTGATAATTGAAAAAATATTAAGTATGGATTAAATTATTTATTTGACCAAATTATGTTGAATAAAGTCTTTGAAAACAAAAATTATAATCTTTTGGTGGAATAAAACATAGGGTAATTCTACTATATATCAGTGGTATTAATACACCATTTTTTTTTACTGTGGTAAATAAAGTCAAGGTAACTTTTAACTTTTAGGTTGGGCTGTATTTAGCCTCTTTACTAGGCCCAAATGCACATAAACTCAAATGTACATAGGCCATTTCTTGATGTATGTATTTGATTTTGCTTAAATTACATGACACCAAAAATTGTGAGTATTTAATTAAACCACACAATTCATATTATATTTGTATTAATTAAATATTTTTAAATTATTATTTAATTTAAATCAGTAATCTTATCAAGGTAATTTATAAAATAATTCTATTTATTAAATTACAAAATATTTAATTTATAAAATGATGCTATAAATTAAATATTTTGTAATTTAGTATTTACTTTAAACTAGTGATGTAATCAAGATAATTAATATTTATTTCGACTAAAATTAATATTTGTAATATAGTATTTAATTAAATTAAGCAACATGATTGATTTAAATACTAATACTAAATATGAAATTAAATTAAACAAAAATGTTATAATTTATTTTAATATTTAATATTAGTATTTAAATCGAAGTATATATATTTTCTTAAAGTTAATCATGTATATAAAAACCATGGTGACAATGAGCTTATGTGTTATGTTCATGACAATTTTGCTAATAAGAGAATTACATCTACACAAAATAAAACATATCGAATATGGGTCTCAAATGATTCGTTATCACATGCTCCATAATACAAGAAGATTTAATTGTGATTTTATGGTTGCTATTGACGGATAAATACAATTATTGAAGAAGGTAGATATAGACTACATTACTTTATGAAACTAAACTATTTGGGGGAATTTTTATAATTTACTGCAGTAATTTTTGAACCAAGGTAAAAGTGGTAAATTCAAAATGAAGGATAATGATGTAATGATGAAAGATTTAATGACTAAAACTAATAGGGTATCAATACCACTGGTATACTGCAGCATGACCCTAAAACATAATATCAGGGGTGTCTATGGATTGACTAACTGTTTGAATCGAACCAAAATAAAAAATTGATCTAAATAGGAGACTAAAAATTCAATTCACTTTTAGGGATTTTTGATTTTTAATTCTGTTTCCATTTTGGGGTCTGTTTAACCAAATAAAATCGAAATATATATATATATATATATATATATATATATATATATATATATTTCAATAGAAATATTGAATCAATTCATTATCCAAATTCCAAATTTCCAATAATGTCGCCTGTTAGCCACTATATTTTATGTAGAGTTTTGGATATATTTGAAATTTTAAAGTTTAGTAGTTTTTTTTTTTTTTAGTAAACTTGTAATAAAATTGAAATTTGAGCGTGAAACTTATTTTTACGATTCCAAAGTTTGTATGATTTTGTGTGACATGTCGAAGCCAAGCCGTATAAAAGCGAGCAGCCATTCTAACTAGGTATTAACTTCAAAAAAAAAAAAAAATATATATATATATATATATTCCTTCAATTTTTGGGAAAGAAAGGTAAAAAAATGAAAAAAAATGGTTAAAACCAAAACCAAGCCATTCTAACTAGGTATTAACGTCAAAAAAAAAAAAATATTCCTTCAAATTTTGGGAAAGAAAGGTAAAAAATGAAAAAGAAATGGTTAAAACCAAAACCAAACCGAATTTTTTAGTTAAAACCTATCGGCACCAATAATTGGATACAGTTGGGTCGATTTTAACGAAATAAAGACCCCTATATTATATGTTCTTTAGATAGGCCTGTTAAGAGCTTAAACTAAATGATACAATTTGAAAGCGGGAAAAAATGCCGCCAATATAATCTCACTCAAATAGTATGAATATGAATTACATTAGGTCATAATATATTTTGCTTGTGCAACACCGATAAGAACATAACAATTAACGCACCATTAGCCTACGAATCTTTGTCCTATTAGGCTAAAAATATAATCCCCTCATCGGTGCAAAATCTGATAATAACCAGATTCAAACCTCATCTCTCACTGAGGAACTACAAATATCCCCAGGTACTATCCAAGCCCGCTCTATTCACACTACTACAGCTCAAAAAGGTATAGTGAAAGGCAATGCATAGACATCAACTTCCGGCAAGTAAGCAGCACGAGGCTGCAACGATGAAGTGCTACAATAGGAATATATCCTATCTTCTTTGCAAGTCCCTTTTTTCTCATTCTTGCTGGGGAAGAGCCAATCTTGTTCTTCTGCATCAGAGGATGTCACATCCTGCAACTGAGGTGGTACCCAGTTCTCAATTAGACTTTTATACAGTAATTCCTCTTTCTTCATTAGGGTCATGACCGCATCAGTTGTTGGTGAAATTGTAGTTTTCTCAATCTGCTTGGTGGTGGAACATAATTGACCTCTATCAGTCCTTAGAACAAGATGTTGGCCTATGTCGTTGTTGCTGGCCAACTGTGATGTGCATCCTTCGGTCCTGAGTCTGAGAGTCGTATCATCTTTAGTTTGGGAAGGGAAGTGTGTTCTTCCAGAGGTAGAGCATGGCTCATGTTCATTGGCTGAAGCATCGGATTGTTTCTGCTTCTTAGAAGCAAGTCGGATCCGGATGATATTACCTGATTTACAAAGAATAAGCAAAATGAACAGAAGAACACAAATAAGAAAGCAGAAATTCAACAATAGCAGGACAATTTTTTTACCATGACCACGGCTAATATCAGGGGTTGGTGAAGATTGCCTCTTCCTCTTGTTGCTATTCTCAGTGCTGTCAAAAGAAGAACTGGGAGCACGCAAACAGACAGGCTTCTCATGCTCCTCTGTCAGACTGCTCCGTTCCAACAGTTCAGACTCAGTTTTGCTTTCCTTTCGGGATAACTCAACTATTGAGCCTGTCCAAATTTTTTCATGAATGTGACCCCGAACAGCTTTAGACCCGTCCAGGTTCAGATTCTTCTTTTCTTTCTTCTCTTTCCTTTTCTCTTTCTTTTCCCTTTTCTTGTCCCTCTTTTCCCTTTTTCTCTGTTCCTCAGCTTTCACCTTTTGCTTGTGGAGCTTTAGAGCCAAAATAACAATTTTAGAATTGAGGCCAGGGAAGAACAAATTTGACATGGCCCAGGGATGCAGATAGACCTCAGCATAATTTCACTTTTTATGTAAACAGTATAGAATCAAAACCAAACACCCAGAGATGTGATCATGCATCTCAAGCGAAATGCTCAATTAATAAAGCTAAAATACGATGCTCTTTCTCCACAACTCAGCAAAAAGTGATCTCCAAAAAATCACAAGGATCACATTTACTTAAATACCATCAGAAAAAAAAAATCCAAAGAAAATAGATCATAATAAAATACAAAATGTCCTTTCTCAAAAAAATAAAAAAAAAGAGTGAACTCAATTAATAATTTCTAAAATTGAATTGATAGATAATTTCAAACATGAAATTGCAAAGCATGTGCAATTACATGTTCTCAACCATTTAAATCAAAAGTGAACCCCATCAGACCGTTGAATTGCCTCAAAAAATTAAAGATTTGAAGAGAAAAGATCAGAAACTAGAGAAACCATACCAACTTCAAGATTTCTACTAGTTGAAGAAAGAAAACCCCTTGTAAATAAACCAACATATAAAAATGAATTTAGCATGATTATTTCTTTAGAAAACCCAGTTAAAAATATACATACTAGAAAACAAAGATCTCTGTTTTCCTTTCTGCTTCCAAGTAATATAAAAACCACATCACAAGACTAGGTCAAAAAAATAACACAATAACCAAAACAAAACGTCTTGAATCAAAACTAGTAAAAACTAATGTGAATACCATAACAAGTTTCCACTACTAATTGGCTAAAAAAACTAATCAAAATCTTCCAATGTGATCATCACACTGATATACACAAGCAAGAAACCACCATATATGCAACCCAAGACAAAGCCTAAAGAAAACACAGATGAGGGATCGCTGCATGCAACTTAGGGCATGTTGAGCAAACAAATATTGACATGCTCACCACTAAAAATATGGACCTTCATCATCTACAATGAACTTCTAAATGAAAACACTGCCCTAGAAATCCCATTGCATCATTGTCTAGTGATCAAGGCTTAAATAAGTTCTGATATCAAGTCGGAAATCCACAGGTAAGAAAATTTGAATAAAGAGCCAAAAGGCTAGCTTTGAGGTAGCATCCAAGTACTCAAACGTCAAAGAATTAAAAATATTTCTTCATCTTCCAAACCTCAATTTCATTTCCCGAAAAGTAAAATCAACCATTTCAGAGATCCTAATGCTACTATCTTCCTCTCTGGCCCTAATTTTATGCAAAAGGCCCTAATTATCACACTCACAATAATTCCACAAAAAATGCATGCCAACATTCTCAAAAACAAACTTTCCCAACAATATCTTCCACTAAAACACATTCAAACCTAAACCAAACATTCCAAAAAGCTGCTTGACACTAAAACTTTTACTCCCTGGTGGAAAAAATTAAACACTGAGCCCAATCAATAAACAAGCTGCATAATTATAACCACCAAGTTCACACAGCATTAATGCCCTAATCTACTTCTGTAACATGCCTCGGTGACAATTCTATGCTCCCTCCACATGCCAAAAATCATAGAATTCAATCATTAGTTGCACTATAAGCCACCTCTCATACCAAAAAGCATTGTTCCAGAAAAAGTAATATTCAACTCCTAAATATTCCATCCTTGTACTATCATCCACTTCAATTATAAACCAAGCTCTGGTTTCATGAATCTTAACTCAGAAATGGAGAATAAAACTCTCATCAAAAGCCAAATAATAAAAAATAAAAATCTTTTTTGAAATTAAAGGTCTCCTTTTGAAATCATGAATTCATATTAAAAACATCGGGATTTTTTAGAAAGTGTAACTCCAACTATACATATCCACAAAAATAAACAAATTCTAAAAAAAAAAAATTATGGAAAATAACATATACAATCATACTCAAAACGGAACCCCCGATACAAAAATCCAACCAACATAACTTTCTTTTCATGTTTACATGTCGAATCTGTACATTAAGAAAACCCACAACAGCCCTTAAATTTACAACGATGAGGACCCATGCTCATGAGTAAAACTATCAAGGTACTCTGTTGAGCAAACCTTAATCGATTCGATCAAGGCCTCTTTTCTGATACCGCTGAGTGTATAACCAGGTGGCGGATACGGAAAGCACCGAGACATGTTTCGAGATCCGAAAAACTTTTTTTCAGACAAAAGGAGCGAGTCCCAGTATTGGCCGTGAAATAAAGGTTTCTGCTTTAGATCTACGCAAAATCTTGATAAATAACCGATCAAAAGACCGATATGAGAAGATCTTTGGATAGCCCTAGGGTTAGGGTTTCGGCGCTGGAAATGAAAAGAATTCCCGAAACGCCAAGTTCAAAATGATGTTAGAGGGCTAAAGGAGGTTATATATATAGGCAAGAGGTCACCGACTGACGCGGTTTCAGTTTTTGCACTTTGGCCCCTCGATTTATATTTATTAGAGGTTTTACCCAAATTAGAATCGGCTTTTCAACTTTCATTAAATCCGAAAAGAAAAATCGAAAGAAAGGAAATGGAATAGAGATTGTCTCACCGACTTTGCCATTAAGAAATCATTCTTAAAAGGTCAAATAATCGAAAAAAAAAATTGGGTTTTTGTTATTTTGATTAATCTTTTTAATTTTGTCAATTTATTCATAATTTTAAAAATTAATTGTTATTTTGGTCAAATTAAGTTTTAAATCAAAATTATATCACATAGCTATGACAGGCACATAAACTTCATTTTAGTTACACATCATCAAAATATTAACTCTCTAATTAACCATGATTAATGCATTTTCACTATTAATTATATATTAGCACACTAATATTAAGGGGTGAATGCACGGAATAAGAGTCTTACAAGGAAATATATTCTAATTCTATAGAATAATTGTCATTTAGCAAGTCAGATTGTAAATTCAAAGTTATTCTATTTATCAAAAAAAAAAATCTATATTTACCAACCTTGATTAATATTTTCTCGATTATTGTCCAATTTATAACTTAAACTAGTCAATATCAAAACCATTATTAATATTGATATTTAACGATATTTTAATAAAAATAGATTTTATCAATACATAAATTTTTCGGAAATTTCAATCCTTCATTAAATTGATTAAATTGGTCATGCTCATCAAGTTGTCATATTTAGGTGGTTTATTAATTTTTTTAAAATTTAGTTTAACGAAGTATTTAATTCGTATATCATATATATGCAAGTAGTTGTCAAATTTTATACCTTATATGTAATTTGTCGTTGATTGTTGTTTATTTTTTCTTAGTTGTTAGATTGTTTAAAAAATATAGTGAAAATGTATTAATCATGGTTAATTAGAGAGTTAATATTTTGATAATGTGTAAATAGAAGGAAGCTTATGTGGTTGCCACATATTAGCCATGTATTATAATTTTGACTTAAAACTTGATTTGGTCAAAATAACAACTAATTTTTAAAATTATGAAAGAATTGACAAAAATAAAAGAATTGGTCAAAATAACAAAAACTCGAAAATGTTTGGATTTTTTGACTATTTGGTCTTTCTAAAATCATTTAGGAGGAAAACATATATTTAAAATAAACGAAGAATTGCAATTTTGCCATACTAATTCTTTTATTTTTATGTTTTGTTTTTCATTTTGTCAAATAAATTTTATATTACCACGAGCCTTAGCACATTTGTAACTATATTTTTGCATCTCTTAATCACATTAACAAGAATAATTTTAATATGTCGGGTGTATTTTTAGTTGATATTTTTAAGGTGTTTTTAACTTTTGTTTTACATCAAAAACATACATTAGTGTGTGAGAGAAAGGGAAAAACATCCTTTTTTTTTTTTTTAAATATTATGTTTTGTCTAACATTTTATTTTGAATGTGAGAATTTTTAGAAAAATTAGGTCATAATATCTTTAAAATCATCACCATAACTTAATACCTAAATCATAAATTTAAGTAATTTAAAAACTTACACTTAAATAAATTTATTATTTAAAACTAAAAAAGATGTCATTAAACATGCAAACGCAAGATTTTCGAAAAACGATGTGTTATATTACATCTATTACAAACGCAATCCTAACTCACCTACAACAACTTGCTTCAACACTAGTTGCTTAACTAGATCTCCCTATCCACACAGGATAATTACTCACATAGAGTAGCAACACTTAGCAAGTAACCTTGTTTTTCAACTAAAGACTCCACAAGATAATTTGTGCTTTAGGTCCATACAATCTTCATTTAAAGTATCTTGGAGTTTAGCTAGTGGGATCGTTTGCATTATTGTGAAAACTATAAATTTCTGCAATACGCATGTGTTTGTTTCTTTCTTTTGTGTTCGACAGATTCTACCCATTGTTGATTGCTCAATATTAAAAATCTTAAGACAAGATAAGCAACCATGTCGAACAACAATACCAACAACAACAATGGTGGCAACGGGAATCCTCTACTGTAACTTCCACTGCTGCAACTTTACATGTAGCAATACGACCCGTTTTTCTACCTACAGCGGAGAAACCCAAGATGTTTACTAGTGAAAATTTCAAACGTTGGTAGTAGAAGAAGATGTTGTTCTACCTGACCATTATTGGAGTGACGATGTATCTGAGGTAAGACCCCTCGGTCGTGGCTGAAGATGATATAAATATGAAAGCACGTATGGCACTTGATGCTTGGATACACAACAACTTCCTATGCAAGAACTATATCCTTAACGGATGAGTGACTCATTGTATAGTGTGTATGCGGGCTGCAAGACTGCCAAAAAGCTATGAGATGCTCTTATGAAAAAGTATAAGATCGAGGATGTCGGGGTCAAAAAGTTTGTAATGGCCCGTTTCCTTGAGTTCCAAATGGTGGACACACGTCCCGTGATAGACCAAATGTAAGACTTTCAATTTATGGAACACAAAATTTAAGCCGAAGGGATGAATCTGCCCGAGCCTTTCACTGTTACTTGTGTGATTGAGAAGCTCCCACCCAGTTGGAGGAACTTCAAGAATTACTTGAAGCACAAATGAAAGAAAGTGACCCTCTAGGACTTGATTGTCAAGCTCCGAATTGAGGAGGATAATAGGAAGGCTGATTCTAGGCCTCGTATGCCCCTGGATGCAAAAGTCAACCAATCTAAGGGCAATAAACAAAAGCACCCTAGCCCCAATTAAAATGAGAAGGAGAAAAAGCAGACGAACAAATTCAATGATAACTGTTACAATTGTGGTTAGCTAACCCATATGGCAAAAGATTATAGGCTGCCAAAAAAGAAGAAAGACAACCAAGCTAACATAGCCAAGCAAAAGAAAGACTTGTATGACCAAGATCTTTGTGTCATGGTGTTTGAAGCCAACATGGTGGACAACCCAAGAGAGTGGTTCGTGGACACTGGAGCCACTTGCCACGTGAGCTCGGATAATGAGGTTTTCTCCTCCTACAAGTTCATAAGTGGACGCAAGCTCTACATGGGAAATCAAGCTTCATCCGAGATGGCTGGAGTTGGTAACGTGGTGCTCAAGTTGACTTCAAGCAAAGAGCTCACATTGAAGGATGTCTTGCATATCCGGATATCCATAAGAACCTAGTAAGTTGTTTGCTGCTTATAAACCACAGTTGCAAGCTCATTTTTTAGGCTGAAATATTAATTATTATGAATCATGGTGTATTCATAGGTAGGGTTTATTTAGCTATATAATGACATTTTTGCCGTTTTTGAACTATATTAAAAGACTTATTATATTGTGGGGGGTTTCTTGCAATGGAAAATACTTCCTTCAAGCTAATTTTCCACATTAACACCTATTTCATTATTTGCTTTTTTTTTCATTATTTTTTTACAATGTTAATTTTTACTTAGTTATTTAGTTTATTATTATTAATGCCAACAATTGATACATATGTTATTTTTTACTTTTGTATTCTTCTGTTCATTTTTTTTCAATGTTAATTTATTGTTTAGTTATTTATTTTATTGTTATAAATAACAATGGTTGTTATTTGTACTTTTTAATTTTTTTAGGTTTTTTTAGTTTTTTTTACAATATTAATTTTTTATATAGTTTTTTTATTTTATTATCATTAATGTTGATGATTGATGAGTAAGATGTGAAAATATTCGATAGTAAGTTTCACCTCAAATTATCCCAAAGTGTAACTAACAAGACTCTAAATATAATTAGTATACTATTTTTCTTAAAAAATATTCAGTATCTATATAAAAAAATGAAAAATCCATTGAATTTATTGGAGAAATCAAGATAATTAAAAACGTGAACAATGAGAAAATTTGCTATTGAGGTACATTTTGTTTTAGAATGAGAACTTGAAGCGAGTACAAGGGATGTTCAGTTTTCTCTAAAATTTTATTTATTTTTGCTTGTCTCTTATAAATTGGTATATTTCAAGTTTTCTTATATAAATTTTATTATTTTTTGTTTGTTGTTGACAAATTGGTATGTTAATTGTTTCTTGGATGGTTAATTTTATTTGTTATACCTAATAATTCTTAAGTATTTCACATTAAATTTTTTATATATTCTATATTATCTTTAATATTAAATATTATCTTTTTAATCTTATCTTCATGTAGAGATGATCAATCGGTTCGAACCGTTGGTTTTAATTTTGAACCGGTGGTTTGATGAATCGGATACAGGCAAATCGGAATCGAACTGTGGGTTCCGATATGAAATCAATGGTTGAACCGAAACCGCCTGTTCGAACTGCCGGTTTGTCCGATTTTTTTCTTTTTTTTTCATTTATGGTTTGATTGGATTTAAACGTTTTTTTTTACATTTTTCTTTATTTATTTTATCATTCTAATGTAATGGTTTATGTGGATTTTAAGTTGGAAAAATGCTATGAGTTAAGTTGAAAAAAATCATTAAAGTTGAAAAAAAAAGTTACAATTCAATATATTACAATTATGAATGAAAAATTACAAGTTACAATTATGAATGAAAAAAAAAATTCAAGTTACAACTCAATATATTACAATCATACATCAATATTGAAGTTAAAAAAATTACAAATTTGTATAAATAAATGAAAGAAGAGGTAAAAAAAATTTGAAAGAACTTGAGTTTCATTCAAAGTTTGGAAGTAAAATTAAAGTTACACTTCCAAACTTAGAATGAAATTGCCTTTATATTCTTAGCAAAATTAAGGAATCAAAGCTCACGTTGTTCTCTTACCAAAACTTACCTTCATTCGTCAATGTTGGTTTCGGCGGAGGAGGATGTGTTTGAATGGTAGCCATACTTGTCTTCGGTATCTTCATCTAAATATGAGTAATCTAGATATTGTTGACATTTTTTGGCTCTCACCCACTCTTCAAGAAGAGTAATGTTTTGTACATTCTCGACGATCAATTTTGATCTTCTTGGATTCAACATATGATCTCATTTGGAAAATGTTTGTTCAACGGAGATGGTTGAGGCAGGACTTGTAAATATTTCTTTAGCAATAGTAGTTAAAATAGGATAAATGGTGGTCTTTTTTTACCACCACTTCAACAGATCCAATGAATTTGCAAAATCAATTAATTCAAAAGTAGCACTTAAATATAAATCTAATTCGTGATAAAGGTTACCTTTAATGCGTTTTTGTGTTCTATTATCATAAAAAATGTAAAATTGACTAAGAGGGTTACCAAAACTAGATGAATACAAGGAAGAACTACTACATCCTACATTTTATTCACCTACATGATCATCATTAGAATTACCAAATAATATTTTATATTATTTAAATATTTCGACTAATGATTGTTTAGCTCTACCAACAACTTCCATATAATTAGGAAATATTCAACTTCATCATATTCTACTAATATAAAATTTGAGAACAATGCACTATATTACATTTTTAATAATTCTCCTAAGTCATGTTCTCTAATTTTAGGATCTAATAATTTAGCACATAAAAATACATCGGGTATTTTATGAAAATATTTTAACCATTTCAATTTTATCACTATAATTGTATCTCCTAAAATAAGACATGTAGAATACTCATTGAAAATAAAAGCAATTTTCACACAATAATCTAGAACTAATGGAGAAGTAGGATGATAACAACCGGATAATTCTCTAGTTGCCTCTTAAAATAATTTAGAAAGTTGAAGTAAATTAATATATGCATCCCATGAATTGTTAAATAACATAATTTGATTATGTGGATTTTTCATAAAAATTTGACAAAACAAGTCTCTATACTTATAAGAATGGTTAAGCATGTTATAAGTAGAATTCCAACGATGTTGCTTATCAACTATAAATTTTTTTAACTTTTATTTCGTTATTCTTACAAAATTTAACCCATTTTCTATGTCATACGGTTGATCTAGCAATTTCATAAATTGTTGTTGTAATAGGTTTAATATATTTATCTAATTCTTCTAAACCATTTTGAACACATAAGTTTAAACAATGATACATACAACGAATATGAACAAATTTACCTTCCAGTGGAGGTTTACAATATTCAATTAACATAGGCATAGTAGCCGTATTAGCACTAGCATTATCAAATCCAATACAAAATACTTTTTGTACGATACCATAATCATTTAGAACAGAAATAATTTTACGTGCAATGTTTATAGTCGATTGTTTTTCATTTCAACATATGCAATTAAACATTTTTGTACATTTCATGCATCATCTATTCAATGAGCGTAATACCCATATAATCATGTTGTTTATAAGGATCTTTCCATTTATCACTACATATAAATATTTTTTGTTTAAACATTTTTAAAGTCTTCAATTAATTTATAGTTATATTCTTTTACAATTTGTTCTATATCACGTTTTACGGTATTCGTAGATATTTTTCTACTGCTAGGTTGTAAATAAATGCTAGTATATTCTTCAAAATCATCATCACATGAAAATTGTAAAGGAAGATATTTTTAGCAACAATTTCGTCTACTCCTTTCTTAAGGAATAATTGACTAGATTTAAAAAGAATAGATTCCAAACTTTCGACTCCTTGAGAAGAATCGGTAAATTCACGAAGTTATGTTTGCGATCATTCATTACCCATCTTGTCGGGATGCTTTGTGAACATATGATTGTTGAATGTCCCGTAGCCTCTTTCAAACTTGAATTTATAGTTTTTTCCACAAAGTTGCAAGTGACTATATAACCCACGTCGCTATTTGATATTTTCTCCTTCTTAGAATGAACGGAAAAAATATCACTTCGAAGTATCGAAGGTGCTCGAGAAGTGGTACGCATCGTATTACCACTCTCCTGAGTGCCTCTCGGCACCTCCTCTTCTTATTGATAGACAAAAAAGTTGGCGGTATTAGGACCTTGAGTTGTCTCCAAATCATTACATTCTTGATTCCAATGAGGAAAGTAAGAATCAATGAGATCATTTAAAGGCAAATCTTGTAGTGGTGACATAAAACCTTTTTTTTCCCACGGGATCAACCGACGTAAAAAAGTACCTCTTCTAGACATTTTTTTTTTGGTTTTGAAAGAGAATAAACTAGAATAAAATGGAATGAAATTGAATTAAGATTGAAAATTGAAATAGAAGTGTTGTAGTAGCTATGAGAGTGTGAAATTGAAATGAAATAGAAGAGTAGTACTACTAGTTATGATTCTATGAAATAGAAATAACTATTAGCACTAAAAGAATGAAATGGAGTTTGAGAGTTGAGAGAGAGAGATAGAAGAATTATGTGAAAATAATGAATGAAGTGTAGGTATCTATAGAGATCATCATTCATAATTTTTGAAAAAACAAAAGATCAACCGGTTCGAACAGACGGTTCACAAATCTCAACATTGATCATCAACGGTCAAGTCATCATGGTCAGATAAAAGTATGAAGATACTGTAAGTATGAATTGCAGTAATATAGCAAGTAAGAAAGAAAGGCAAGCAACGCTGCAAGAAAAAGATACTGGATGCAGGAAGAAGTTACTGCAATGCAGCTGTAAGAAGAAAAAATAATATGCTGCAAGAAGCAGTTACAATAATGCTGCATGAAGAAATTACAGTACCACTGTAAGAATAAGATACATCGATACTGTAAGAAATGAGTTGCTGCAAGAAGATCAAGGATACAACGCAAGAAGACAAGATTTGCTGCATACTCCAACAAACCTCGACCACAACAAATAGAAGCAACACCCTACAATCCGAGGAAGTATAAATGCAGTACGAGGAATGAAGACCTAAACAAGATTAAATAAAGCCGGTTGAGATAAGATCAAAGTTACAGGTGCGGAGCCAATACATAGATGTCACGTGGCCTGATAGACTGCAGAAAGCTGCAAGCCGCAACCACCGCATTGAATGCTCCGAGAAGATAAGTCAAAACGCATTTAATGCGAGTCATGCCTTTGTTCAGTACCCTTATTTCAAATGAGAGATATCTCCTTCAACAGATATCTTTCTACAAGTATAAATAGAGGTCGAGCTACACTGAAGCTGGTTACTGAAACACTTGCGCTCAAAAGTTTAAAGCACTATCAAGCAATACTCTCAAGCCTACTCACAAGTTTCAGTCACTCGACCTAAGTGAAGTGAACAAGTTTCAACTTGAAAGATCCGAATAAGGATTCAAAAGCTCACTTCACCATACCAGTTGAAGAAACCACAATACAAACTTTAACCTATTTGATGTGTGCTAGGTTGTTTTAGGTATCGTCAGTTGATAGAATTTATCCTTACTGATTGTATTTAGTTGTCTAGGATAAAAACAACATCCCTGTGTGGGAGTTTAAAAATCCTATGTGGGTTTGCCTTTAGAACTTGCAGTTGCTGTGTGTACGCTGGGTTCTAGTACGTGTTAACTTGTTAGGTTGATAGATTATTAGGTGGTACCCTGTAAATCAATCTTGCTTAACAAAGTTCCTGCTCGAGGAAGCAGTAGAGTGGACGTAGAAGGATTACACCACCTTCAAACCACTTTAAACCATAAGTATTCATTCGCTTTAATTTATCTGTGCTGTATTTTATATTTATTCTGTCATAAGTATAAAAGAACCTTTAAAGAAAACATATTTGAGAAAACAAACCCTTAGTCAAAACATATTTTCTGCTGTGAAGAACTCTAAGTTACAGCGTGCAACACTGCATCCTAGTGCTGTAAGTAGTACTATCATGTACTGTAAGTTCGAGTAACTTACAGTATAGTAAGACATGAAAGTGCTGAGAGCCCTTCCAACTGAATGCGATAGCAAGACAACTGCTATGAGAGTTTCAATGGATCTAAAATCCATGAGCTCATTTGTCCTCTTCTCAGACCTCAAAGCATTTAAGTATGATATCAACAGAAGGAAAAAGGAGATAGAAGAATTGAGCTCTAAGGTCACTGCATTAACTGCAAGAAGTCTAAAAGATATAGCAACCGCAAGTTGCAACAAGCAGTCAGAGTTATCTGCTGAGGATGCAGAAGAAGATATGACTCTTCTTCTAACGAAATTTAAAAGATTTATGAAGAGCAACAACAACAAAAGGAGTGACTTCAGAAGAAGCTATCCACCATCTTAGGTATCTCCATCTCCTCAATCAAATTCAAATAATCCTGACTTGTGCTACAATTGCAGGAAGCCCGGACACTATGTAAGAAGTTGTCCACACCCAACAGTCCATAAGTATCTGGAAGAAGAGAGAGAGCAGATGAGAGAAAAGAGAAGAGATGATAGATATAAGTTAAGAGCTCTCATTGGAGAATGAAGAAGGTAAAGAATACAACAAGTCTCCAAGGAGATGCTGAAAGCTGCAGAATCCTCAGATAGTGATAGTGAAACCTCATCCTTAGATGAAGAAGCATTGATTTTCCTGATGGTAAAAGATTGTGAGAACAGTGAAGAAGATGAGGTAACCTACCAACTGTTGTCCATACCTGAAAAAGAAGAGCTGAACGTGATCTATTCTCTCAAAAGGATCATGAGTAACTTTGAGCAGATTAATTCAACTCATGAGGAATTGAAGGTTGAAAGTGAGAACCTATGAAGCAAAAACATTGATCTTGCGGAGATGTTATCAGCATATGAGTCTGATAACTCAAGATGCAGCAAACTTCAAAAAGAGATCTCAAGGCTCAATCTGCTAGTCACTAAGCTGGAACATGAGAAGGAAAACTTGCAGTCAACAATTAGAATATTCAGTAAATCTGCTAAGGATGCAAGAGAGTGTCTAATGATGGCCAAAAGTCCTTTTGAGAAAACTGGCTTAGGATACAACAAGCTCATCCTAAGTTGTGATGTTTGTTCGAGCTGAAACTCTAATGGAGAATGAGTTACAATGTAACTCTGAAGAGATCTTGAACAAACCAATGTTAATGGACAAGGGAAAGAAGCCCCTATGCTCAACTTCAGGAAGTAAGCCCGTATACAAGAGCTGGCTGCAACAGAAGCAATCTGCTATAAGCAGCAAGAAGATACAACAACCCACAAAGTTGCAACACAAAAATTCTTACCCCACAAATACTAAGACTTTTATGTTTAAACCTCAAAGAGGACATACTCTAGGGAAGTATGGTGGAAGACCACGCTATAAATGTGTTGGTAACATATATATAGTTTCTGTACACACTTTTAACAAGTAGTATATGAACAAAACTGCCTACAGAAAGGAAACCAGCAAAACTTACAGCAGAGTCATGACTATTAAGAAAATTTGGGTTCCAAAAGAAACTAACCTCAAAGGACCTTTACAGAAATGGGTACCTAAATCTGTTTGAATTTGTTGCAGGTTTCAGTGCTAGGATGCAGTAGTGAAGTATGGTACATTGATAGCAACTGCTCAAGACACATGACTAGCAACAAAGAGGCCTTAAAAGATTTCCTACCATGCAAAGGATCGAAGGTCATATTTGGAGATGATTCTAAAGAAAGCACAAAAGGAAGTGGAAATCTGATCAAAGGAAATATCAAGATCAAAGATGTATCCTATGTGAAATGACTCAGATACAACTTACTGAGCATCAGTCAATTTTGTGACAAGGAAAACACTGTGGAGTTTAACGTCAATAAGTGCCTAATAAAGGGCCGCAATTTAAATAAAGTCAAGCTTACAGAAACAAGAAGAGAAAACATATATCTTGCAGATTGGAGCTCTTTTATTCAACCTACATGCTTCATTGTAAAGAGTCCACCAGAGCTAAGCTGGCTGTGGCATAAGAGACTTAGTCATTTGAACTTCAAGACCATAAACAAGCTAGCAAGAAAAGGACTTGTAAGAGGACTGCCAGATTTGGCATTCAAGAAAGAAAACGTTTGTGGAGCTTGTTAGAAACACAAACAAGTTAGAAGCTCCTTCGAAGACAAGTTGCAGAAGTCATCTCACAGGATCCTAGACCTTTTACACATGGACATTTTTGGACCAGTAGAAACTGTGAGCATAAGTGGGAAGAAGTACTCACTTGTGGTAGTAGATGACTACTTCAGATACACCTGAACTATCTTTCTTGCTAAGAAATCAGAAACTCAAAACAAGCTACCTGACCTCATGAAGGAGATCCAAAATGAGAAAAACTTGAGCATTGTGAAGATAAGATCTGACAGAGGAACTGAGTTTACCAACAAATTCATAGAGAAATTCTGTTCTGACAGTAATATTCGTCATGAATACTCTGCTGCAAGAACACCTCAATAGAATAGTGTTGCTGAAAGAAGGAACAGAACCCTTAAGGAAGCATCTGTTAGGATGTATACTATAATCCTAACTTTTGTATGAACATTTATTCTTGATATGATCTTTTATAGTCAAATGTTTGTATTTTATATTTGTTATATATGTTATTGCAATTGTCCAATTATATATTGTAGATAATATGGTGTGTGGTGCCACACAAAAGATCATGTTATTAGTTCCTTGTAAATTATAAATGGTGGCTCACAACCAAGATGAATTTGGATAAATCATTGAAATGGTTGTAGTGTAATTTGATATTAGTCTATCTTGACTATAAAATTACACTAATACATTTTGTGTGTATTAAGCAGGACCAATTGAGGTTGTTCGATTTATACTGACTATATAATAGAACAAGACATATGTTATTATGGATGTGCGTCCTCTTAATCCCTATATAATAATGGGCATGTATATTTAATGTTTGTTTCTTTAATTTACCAATGGGTGAGATTTATTCATTAATTTACCAATGGGTGAGATTTATTCATTAAATCAATAAGCTCAGTGAATTGGGATACAACGTTATTTATATAGTGTGCTGTTGATTATAGAAAAGAATCTGTGTCCTAATTATTTAGGATGATGATGCCTTCTTAAGGAACTCATAAGGATTATAATATAAAGCCTGCAGGTGGATTTATTCCGACATGATATTAAAGTTGAGTGGTACTACTCTTGGAATTAGATATTAATTAATTGAGTTGTCAGTAATTCATTTAATTAACAGACATTCGATATCTTAAACACGGGGAGATAAACATGCACATAATAAATAGGAGCTCATATTTAATATGGATTTAGGACGGTAGTTCAATAATAACTCTTTAGTGGATCGAGTTATTATTGATGGACTTATGAAGTGTGTTCATGTCGAACTGGAACTCCTAAGCCCATCAGGAGACCTAATCCTAATCCTCCTCAAGGTCCCTATTGTAGCCTATAAATAAGCCTTAAGTCAGCCGCTTCTAAACACATGAAAATCTTATAAAATGATTTTAGTAGAAGGCGGTTAGTATTCTCGAAGGATTGTTGTTACACAATATTTGAAAAAAGATGAGGAATACAGCAAAAGATTGAGAAGTTCAGGCTCTATCGATAGTTCGACAGTTCTGACCTTAGAATTGGTTCGTCATTACCTATTACGGTGAAATGTATGATTCATTTTCCACTATGCGTTAATCATATCTTATATGGATCCCAAATTAAATAATTGCATAGGGTTAGCGATCCGACGGTTCCAACATCAGCAAGGATAATGATAGCAGAGGTAGAGATATCCAAAAAAAATTGGGCTGAAGCTACAAACACTGCATGTTATACTCAGAACAGATATCTGATTAACAAAGATCTTGACAAGACTCCATATGAAGTATTGAATGGATACACACCAAACATCTCCTATTTGCATATATTTGGATGCAAGGTTACATCCTCAATAATGGAAAAGAGCATCTAAAAACCTTTGATGCAAAATCAGATGAAAGAGTATTTCTTGGATACTCAGTTGTAAGTAAGGCATTCAGAATCTTCAACAAAAGAACTTTGATGGTTGAAGAGTTAATTCATGTGGTGTTTGATGAACCAAACTGTGACACAGACAAGCTGGATGAACCTGCTGAAGGAACAACCCCCATGAAAGAAAATAATGTTCCCTACACTGAAGGAGTTCTACTTCTAGCAGAAAATAGAGAAAAAGAAACTGCACCTCTGGATGTAGCAGACAATCTTACAGCAATAGAACCTATCATCTTACAGCATGACGAGGAACAGCCAAGACCTGTGCATGCTTTTGAGCCTGACAGAACCTGACTAAGAAATCATCCTAAAAATCTCATTATTGGAGATCCATCCATAAAAGTAAGAACTAGAAGGTCCATTCCTCATCAAACAATTTTTGTTTGTTTCATCTCCCAAATAGAACCAAAGAACATAGAAGAAGCCCTTCAAGACAGCAACTGGGTTCAAGCCATGCAAGAAGAGCTGAATGGATTTGAAAGAAATCAAGTATGGCACAAAATTATAAGACCAACTCATCAAAGAGTTATTGGAACAAAATGGGTGTTCAAAAATGCTGGATGAATCAGGGCTCGTTGTAAGAAACAAAGCGAGGCTAGTTGCTAAAAGATACTGCCAGGAAGAAGGAATTGATTTTGATGAGACCTTTGCTCCAGTAGTAAGGTTAGAAGCTATAAGAATTTTTCTGGCCTATGCAGCTCACATGAACTTCAATGTATATCAAATGGATATGAAGAATGCATTTCTCAATGGTCTTCTATCAAAGGAAGTATATGTGGAGCAACCTCCAGGCTTTGAAGACCAAGCAGAAGAGAAAGTATTCAGATTGCACAAAGCCTTGTATGGACTCAATCAAGCACCAAGAGCTTGGTATAACACCCTGTCTCTTTATCTATTGGAAAACGAATTCAAGAAAAAAACAGTAGACAAAACTTTGTTCAGAATTCAAGATGGAGAAAGTATTCTCCTTGTATAGATTTATTTGGATGACATCACCTTTGGATCCACCAACAAAGATCTCTATGAGAAGTTTTCCAACCTAATGCAGTCAAAGTTTGAGATGAGTATGATGGGAGAATTAAACTTCTTTCTAGGACTACAAGTAAAACAACTATCTACAAGAACCTTCATCAATTAAGTCAAATATATAAAGGAACTTATAAAGAAGTTTGGTATGGAAAATAGATTAGCTACATCAGTTCCTATGACTACATCCATAAGTCTTAATAAAGATGAAGATGGAAAAGATGTGGATATTACTAAGTATAGACGCCTTATAGGATCCTTGCTGTATCTTACAGCAAGCATGCCAGACATCATGTTTACAGTAGGAGTTTGTGCAAGATTTCAAGTAGTCCCAAATGAGTTACATCTTGAATTTCAAGCAGGTCAGACATCATGTTTGCCCCAAAGGATCATCAAGTATTTAAAAGGAACTCATGAAGTAGGCATATGGTATCCTAAGGAAGGAGGATTCAAGCTTAAAGACTACTCTGATTCAAATTATGCTGGCTGCAAGATTGACAGGAAAAGTACAAGTGGAACTTGTCAATTTCTTGGAAATAGACTTGTTTCATAGTTCTGCAGGAAACAAACATCTATAACAACATCTACAGCAGAAGCAGAATATGTTGCAGCAGGAAGTTGCTGTGCTCAAATCCTCTGGATACAGCAGCAACTAAGAGATTATGGAATTGAAGAGAAAGAGACTCTAATCCTCTGTGAAAATACAAGTGTTATTGCAATTACCCATAATCCAGTCTTTCACTCAAGAACAAAGCACACTGACATCAGATATCACTTCATAAGAGATCACGTGGAAGAGAAAGATGTCTTGCTAGAGAAAGTTCATACAGATCTTGTCACATCCTAAATTTTATAAGATACTTGAAATGCAAAACTCCAAAAAAGTGACAATAATTTTTTAATTAATTTTAATAATAATCTTTTTTTCAAGTTAACAAATAACAAAATAATAAAAACGACATATCATAAGCAACACCTCATTTATACCAGAGTATAAGCCAATACCTTACACAAAACTGTCATCAAAGTTCCCCTAAACCAAACATATAACAATATGGCGCAACGATTATATACATATCCCAAAAATTTTAACAAAACTAACACGGTCCAAAGCAAAATAAGCCCAAGGTTTAGCCCCGCAGGTCGTCATGCATGTACACCATCCCAAAACATCGTTGGAGCGCCAAAACATGCTAGCAAGACCCAAAAGCTCATCAAACATTGTCATGCTCACCTACAATGCATAAACTAGGTGAGCTAAAGCTCAGTAAGCAGAAATCATGCATGCACTATTATACAAATGGCTGTAAGGACTTTAAGAATATCGTGAATGCGTGGCTTTGATATCTTTTACTATATTGGGCCCTTGACCCATCTACAGTACATCGGAAAGGAGCTAGCTCAATAATCTCTATACTTTACTTTACTTTACTTTGCTTTAAAGTCATGTTTATGGCCCAATATCTTCGAACCATAACCATGACTCGCATGCCATAGGCACACTTTTACTTTTAAGCCATATCCATGTCTCACATGCCACCGGCCTCGATGTACTAGTAGCGGTCAACTTTGCTTTAACTTTGTTTCTTTATATGATTATGATGTGCATACAGACTCAACATGTCTTCTATGCATACACCTATCTATACTCATGAATGATATGTACAAAATTCAATGCCCATGCATCATCTTTAAATCACACATAAAAACTAATCACCAATATCAAGAAACACAAATTCGCTATTATCATATAATACAAGTAAACACATAAAATACTATGTTTATGCATATATTGTAGTTACAAATGAATTTTTACTTACCTAAATTGCCGAGGATTTTGGTTGTGTAACCTCCTAATTTACCTCTCAGTCTTTTCTTCTATTTTCCCCTATTATTTTTTTTCTTTCTTCTCTAAACCTCGTCTCCCTCTATCTCTTCTCTGTTTCTTTTATTTTTCTTCCGCCTCTGTTTTGAAGGGATTGAAGATATTTATATATTACATATTCCACCGTCTCTCTGCCAAGCTTCCCTTCTAAACTTTCTTAATTATAATATTTATTAATATTAGGTCAACTTTTGTCCCATTTTCTTTAATATATTATTATTATTATGGTGGCAAATTTTGGCAACTACACGTATTACTATTCAAATTGGTTTTATATATATATACATGTCTACTTCCGTCTTATCAATAGCATATATATGTTTTAATATAAATTAACTAATCTGCTTGTATGTATTGTATTAATTAACTAATTTGATTGTATGACTTTACATGTATGTATATATATTTTATTATAATATATTGAACCCACTTCCAGCACACACGTGTACGCATACATATCTAATATATATATATATAATAAATTCTAGAATTATTATATTTTCATTAATTTGTATAAGAATTAATAAAATAATTTTATTATACAGTCAAACATTATTAGAGTCTCAATCAATTATGATAGGATTTTCTCAATACCAATTTTGTGAGACCATATAAATAATTCCATATTTAAAAATAAAATTTAATCATGCAAAATATATAAATACTAAGATATGCATATGATGCATGAGGCTTATTGATTAATACATAACGAGGGGCTCGGGTCTCACATCCTCCAATTTTTATAAAAATTTCGTCCTTGAAATTTAATTTACTTGAAAAGTTCTGGATATTTAGACCTCATATCATCCTTTCTTTCCCAAGTGGCCTCTTTTACTAACTGGTTTCTCCATAAGACCTTGACCAATGGTATTTCTTTATTTCTGAGTTGTTTCACTTCTCGTTATAAAATATCCACTGACACCTCTTCATAACTCAAATCACATCTCAACTTTGTAGGTTCACCATTGAGGATATGAGACGGATTTGCAACATATTTTCTCAACACAGAAATATAAAACACATTATGTACTTGAGACATCGATGTAGGCAAGTTGAGCTTGTAAGCAACGTCACCAATTCTTTCAACAATAGCAAACGGGCCAATATATCTAGGACTGATTTTTCCTTTCTTACCAAACCGCATCACGCCTTTCATTGGGGACACTTTCAAGAACACTTGATCTCCCAGAAAACACCTTTCTTTTCTTATCTGCATAACTTTTCTGATGACTCTGAGCCGTTCTCATTCTCTCTCAAATTTGTAATACAACATCTATCATCTCTTGAATCATATCTAGCCCCAAAAGTTTTCGTTCACCTACTTCATCCCAGTGTAATGGTGATCGACATCTTCTACCACACAATGCTTCATATGGAGCCATCCCAATAGTAGAATGATAACTGTTGTTATATGACAATTCTATCAGTGGCAAAAATTTACTCCATTAACTCTGAAAGTTTAACACACAAGCCCTGAGCATATCCTCTAAAGTTTTCATTTGTTCTGATTGCCTATCTGACTATGGATGATATGTCGTACTAAATGATAGTTATGTCCATAATGCTTTGTACAGGCTCTTCCAAAAGGTAGATAGAAATCTCGAGTCCCCATTAGAAACAATAGACAATGGAACTCCATGAAGTCTAATTATCTCCTGTATATATAGTTGTGCATAGTGATCCATGGAATAAGTAGTACAAATAGGAAGAAAGTGGGCTGATTTAGTAAGTCTATCTATAATCACCCAGCTAGCATCATGACCTTTGACTGTCTTTGGCAATCCTACCACAAAATCCATAGTAATGTTTTCCCATTTTCATTCCGGGATTAGTAAAGGTTGCAAAATTCCTGCTAGTATTTGATGTTCTGTCTTTACTTGCTGACATGTTAAACACTGATCCACATACTGCGATATATCTTTCTTCATACCTGGCCACCAATAACGTGATTTCAGATCTTGATACATTTTAGTAGCTCCTGGATGTACTGAATAAGATGTCGAGTGTGCTTCTATCATAACCTCTTCACAAATATTATTTACATTGGGTATACATAACCTATTTCTGAATCATAGTACATTATCTTTCGACAACTGAAAATCTGAAGTTACCGCTGATGTAACATCTGTAGCACCCAGGAATAAAACGAAGCATAATTGGTTAATTAAATAAGTAAATCCTTAATTAAAATATCTTATGTGTAGTAATTTTTGAGTGTTTAATTTAATTATGTGCGTTTCAGATATATGTTTAACGACCAGTTTTAGATGGATAAAGTTTATAGACATGAAATATAGAATATTTTTATACCATTAGATGTGTAACGGAAAAAAGAGAAGATAGAAATGAACTAGAGGTCAATCGGACACCCGTAGCTCAAACGACGAAGAAAAGGGCAAAATACGGAGTTTTGGAAAAATGAGGAACGGAATCTTGATGAATAGTAACCGGCATCTTATCGTGAACAGTAACCTAGCCTACATGAACAGTAACCTACCCTAGATGAATAGTAACTTCCATTTTCTATAAATAGGCCCTCATTCGATTTTATTTTCACCGTTTCTTTGAATGAGCCGAAAAGCGCCGAACATATGTAAGTCTCTCTCTTCTTTTTTTATTCTGTCTTCGGCGCGCCGCCGTCGGAGTTTGCCGAAAAATTTCAAACTTGTCAGTTTTGACCGATTTTCATACACAATGTAGCCCTCGACGAGACGAATCTAGGACAACTTTCGGAATTCAATTTTGATTTTCCGTTCACCAGAAAATGGTGAAAAACGATCTCCAAACCTTAAACCCTTACTTTTGCCACCATTTCTCTCTCCCGTTTTCTCTCTCTCTTTCTCTTCTTCTCGCGGTTGCAGGCACCGGAGGGGCTCCCGGGACCGTAGATGGGGGTGCTGGTGCCGGAAAAAGGGCTGAGAAAGGGGGTGGTTGCATGGGGTTCTATGTGTGTGTGTAAAATATGTGTTGTGTATGCATGCTGTGGGGCGGCGCTGGTGGCGCCGCCATGAACTATTGATGGCTGGCTTCTGGTGGTCGCCGGCCAAGGTTGAAAGTTGTTATATATGTTTGTGCATGCATGTGTGATGAAAGGTATTTACGGCTGTTTTTACGGCACTATTCATATCGAAATCCGGTGAGGGATGGCCGGAGGTGGTAGCCGGAGATTCAGGCTAGCCAGAGGACTAAGTGGTGACGGCACAAGACGGTGCTGCCACAGCTGGTGGCGCCTGGAAGTAGGCTGGTCGACGCCGGGAGACCTAAGCGCGAACCTGCCCCCAGTGCCGAGAAAACTCGGTAGCTGCCAAGAGCCCGTGCCTCCGCTGCCGAGAAAAATCGGCAGCTGCTAAGGATGTCGTTTCCACTGTCGAGAAAACTCGACAGCCGTCAGGATTTTTTTCTCCCGTCGTCGGGTACACACGCGACACAGTATTTTCGATTCAATTTTTGATGCAAATCTAATTTTATTTTCATCGTACTTTATCATTGAGTTCACGCCAATGAGATATCATTGACCGGGGGTCGTGGGTCCCGGTCGAAGTCAACCCCTTGACCAAATTACCAAAATACCCCTCAATCTTAAAATGTTCCGTTCGAGCTGGTTTCAACTCCGATCGAGTTCATTCTTTTTTTGTTGTGATTCAAAATTCATTCTCTTTCATCTCAACATTATAAACTGATCTTTCCCTCTTATTTCTATAACCTCAATCGTGAGGCCTTCCATTTCGATATGTCTCATCTCGATCGATAGTATTCGATCCGATGTTGGTTTAATCTTTAATTATATTTAATAAAGATCTAATAAAGCACCATAAATTATATAGGCTGCCTGTTGGATTGAAGCCTTAGGATAATTTCTAACTCTTTATCTGTTTACAGTTTTCTTTATTTCAAGCATGATTGAGGAATACTAAATGCTGTGATTATACTTGCTATGACATACTTATTACTGTGAGGGATGGGCCTGCTGAGGCACCCATTCATGTATTCGTTCCTAACCCCCATTCTTTTATGAAAGGTTTGGTGGTCCTTGAAATGCACCAGCAGTATTGAGACCGTTTTATAGGATAAGACGGGGGAATCCTGCACCTATTCGTCCCTTACCATTTCTAATGTCTGCTGTGCATATTTCATGCTTTGTTCCTTGATGATTATACATATTTTTGATTTAATTATCTGTCGAAAGATTTAGACACGGATTTTATTTCCCACGAGTGTATTCAACGCACTCACCCCTTATTCTGTAATTCACGTTACAGGTGGTGATGAGCATGTCGAACCCTAGAAGGAAAGAAGAGGTGCTATATAAATATTTTTGGATCTGTAAATTATTTTAATATGATGTTTCTCAAACATTCTCTTTATAAAATAATGTTGTAAGAAATACACATTTGGTGATGATATGATGTGTATATGGGATGTGAGATCCTGATGATATTTTCGCTGCGAATATTATGTTAAATCGGTTGAAACTGATGGTTAATATGTAATATCTTCTGTTCGTCTCCTACCTCTTTTGTTCCTACACGCCCGTGTGGAAAACTCTGATAAATTTTATGAAAAAAAATGGGGCGTGACAACATCTTTCTTCACCTTGGTCAAATACTCATCTATTTGTTGTCCCTGCTTAATTCTATCAAGTATGGTAGGTCGAAGAGTTAAAGCTGTAAATTTAGCTTCCACTAACCCATGCATAGCAAGCTCAACATTCAAACTCTGTAAATCTGTTAACTCTTGTTTCTGAATCAAGGTCATTAGTGTAGTATTTTAGTTCGACTTTTGGCTCAATGCATCAGCTACAATATTTACTTTTCCTAGGTGATAGTTGATAACACAATCATAGTCTTTCATAAGCTCTAACCATCTTCGTTGCCTCATGTTCAACTTATTCTGCGTGAAAAAGTACTTTAAGCTCTTGTGATTAGTAAAAATTTCACATCGCTCCCCGTATAGGTAATGTCTTCAAATTTAAGTGCAAACACCACTGCAGCAAGTTCCAAATTATATATAGGGTAATTCTTTTCATATTCTTTAAGCTTCCTGGATGCATATGCAATTACTCTGCCCCGTTGCATCAGTATACAACCATTCCTTAAGGCATCACTGTAAACTATAAAATCCTGGGTGCCTGATGGAATCGATAAGACAGGTGCCGATGTCAATCTTTTTCGTAATTCCCAAAAACTTTGCTCACAAACTTCTGTCCATTTGAATGTTATACTCTTTCTAGTCAATTGTGTCAATTGAGATGCAATTTTCGAAAATCCCTTTATAAATCACGATAATACCCAACAAGGCCCAGAAAACTACGTACCTCTAAAGGATTTGCAGGTTGTAGTCAACTGTTAATCGCTTCAGCTTCACTCAGATCAACCAAAATCCCTTCTCTTAACACAACATGCCCCAAAAACACAATACGATCCAGCCAAAATTCACATTTCTTAAATTTAGCATACAACTTTTTCTTTTTTAATATTTCTAGAACTTCTCCTCAAATGTGTAACATATTCTTCTCTAGTCTTAGAATAAATCAAAATATCATTAATAAACACAATAACAAACTTATCTAGAAAGTCTCTAAATATTCTGTTCATCAAATCCATAAAAGCCGCAGGAGCATTTGTCAAACCGAATGACATTATTAAGAATTCATAGTGTCCATACCTTGTACTGAACGCTGTGTTTGGAATGTCTTCCTCTTTAATTTTCAGCTTATGATAACCTGATCAAATAGGTCATCAATTCTCGGCAAAGGATATTTGTTCTTGATAGTAACTTTTGTTCAAGTCTCGGTAACCTATACATATCCTCATTATACCATCTTTCTTGTGAACAAATAGAACTGGTGCACCCCATGGTGAAAAACTCGATTTAATAAAACCTTTATGAAGTAACTCTTGTAATTATGTCTTTAGTTCCTTTAGCTCAGATGGTGCCATTTGATAAGGTGATTTCGATATCGGAGCAGTCCCTGTGTACACCTCAATCATAAATTCTATTTTTTGGTCTGGTGGCAAACCTGGAAGATCATCTAGAAATACCTTAGGATAATCTCGAACTATAAGTACTTCATTAACAGTCAAACAATATTGCTCTTCAAAGTTCATAATACTAATTAAATAACCTTCACAACCAAGATCCAATAACCGTTGTGCTCTCACTACCGATATTACTGGAAATCTAGAATTCCTTTTAATCACAACAAAGACAAATGGCCCATCCTCAGGCGGTTGAAATGTAATTATTCTTTTCTAACAATCTATACTAGCACAATATTTTGATAACCAATCCATGCCCAAGATCACATCATAGTCATTCATATCCAACACAATTAGATCAACATGAAGTTCTCTGCCTTCAATATAGATAGTGCAAGCTTGTAAAAGCTGATTGGTTTGTTTTGACTCTCCAGAAGGAATCATAACATTGTAACTATTTTCTACTATATCAGGTTTTCTACCCAACTTCCTAACATACCCAGTGGATGCAAAAGAATGTGTAGCTCCAGAATCAAACAATACAAATGCAAAAGTACTACAAATAAGAATTTTATGTATTACGACTGATGGATTTGCCTCTGCATCCTTTTTAGTCATATTAAAAACTCTTACAGGTACTCTTCTTGGGACTATCACTTTTGCTCTATTTGTCCTGGTTGACCACAAGTATAATAAACAGTGCTACATATATGACAAACCCTGCTATGTGGTCTCCCACATTTAGAGCAAGTATTTGGTGGCACCGATGCTCCTCCCTGAGTAGGTCTCATCCTCTTATTCGAGTCACCTTTTTCTTGACCCTGTTTAGGCTGAAAATTTGGTCTCAAACCTTGGAATTGGGCTGGCCTTTTCATTTCATTTCCTACCCAGCATTGTCCCTGTCTCTAGGTGAATTGACATCGAGCTTCTTGTGCTTGCCGTATTCTTTGTTCAGTCTGTTCAGCAACTAGTGCTCACTCAGCAACCTGTAAAAAAGTAACTTCAGATATACTAGCCATACAAACATCTCTATAAAGTTCAGGTCGCAGCCCCTCAACAAACCTTTCCACCTTCCGTACTTTGGTTCGAACCATGTGCTCAGCAAACATAAACAACTGTTCAAATTTGGAAATATAGTCTGCAACTATCATACCTCCCTACCTCAACTGTATAAACTCATTCATTTTCATTATACAAACTGGAGCTGTGAAGTATTTGTTTCTGAAAAGTTCTTTAAACCGATCCCAAGTCATAGTTTCCATATTCTCGATAACTTTCATTGTATCCCACCAATACCCTGCACTTCCTCGTAACATGAATGAAGCACACAACACCTTTTCTTCATTAGTCACTCTACTGTATAGAAACATATTGTCAATCGTTATCAGTCAATTCTCTATCTCTGTGGGATCTACTGCAGTTTCGAATGTCGGTGGATTAAGTCTTCTAAATCTTTCCCCGATCGCCTCTACTGGTTCTGTTCGTGTTTATACTTGATTTCCATCTCTAGTTTGTTCACCCATATCTCTCTGTTGGATAAGCTGCTGGATCTGTTCAGATTGTTGTTCAACTAGTCCTGTTAATCTTTTAATAAGAACATCACGACTAGTGTCTACAGCTGGAGTATTATGTTTCTTGCCCCCAGTACCTCCGCTAGACTCACCTCTAGTCCTCACCATGGCTATATCACTGACTGTATACAATAATATGGCACAGACCAATATAATACATGAAATAATGGAAAATATATATAAATAAAGCTTACCGGCATGATTTGGGTCCACCAGTTTTGAGCTCATGTACACGAACAGTCTATAGAACTAAAACCAAGCTCTGATACCACTCTGTCATGTCCTAAATTTTACAAGATACTTGAAATGTGAAACTCCGAAAAAGAAACAATATTTTTTTTTAATTAATTTAATAATAATTTTTTGTCAAGCTAACAAATAACAGAATAACAAAAACGACATATCATAAGCAACACCTCATCTATACCAGAGCATAAGCCAATACCTTACACCAAACTGTCATCAGAGTTCCCCTAAACCAGACATATAACAAAATGGCGCAATGATTATATACATATCCTAAAAATTTTAACAAACCCAACACGGTCAAAAGCAATATAAGCCCAAGGTTTAGCCACGCATGTCATCATCCATGTACACCATCCCAAATCATCGTTGGAGTGCAAAAACATGCTAGCAAGACCCAAAAGCTCATCAAATGTTGTCATGCTCACCTACAATGCATAAACTAGGTGAGCTAAAGCTCAGTAAGCAGAAATTATGCATGCACTGTCATACAAATGGCTGTAAGGACTTTAAGAATATCATGAATGCGTGGTTTTGATATCTTTTACTATGTTGGGCCCTTGACCCATCTACAGTACATTGGAAAGGAGCTAGCTCAATAATCTCTGTATTTTACTTTACGTTGCTTTAAAGTCATGTTTATGGTCCAATATCTTCGAACCATAACCATGGCTCGCATGCTAGAGTTATGAGCAGAAAGAAAAGTTGCAGAAGTTCAAGGGAACTCCTGTAACTTTGCTAAAAAGAGTTAGTATCTTACTGCAAAATGAGGCTTCTTACAACGTTACATCCTTAATTCTTACAGTAAGGTCAGTAAGTGAACAAAGTAAGCAGCAGGAGGATACATCATTTATTTCCTAGAGTATTTAATACTCTGCAACCTCGTACAAGAAGTTACAACCTTAAAAAATAATAAATTAGGTGGCAAAACGTATGTTTCACCTCGCATTTAATACAAGTCTGCGTGTGTCAGAATTTGAATAGACACGGTCAGAAGTCATAACTGTTATGTTTTGAATATTTACACTTTGACCCCTCCGCCTTTTTACAAGGACCATTAGATCAATTGTAATCTTCTAATCTCATCCATTGATCTTACTACAAGGCTTTTAAACTTCTCCTTGATACTATTATCTGATCATTCGTAAATATTTTCTACGTATCAAGCAAAGAGCAGTTTTTTTCTTTGAAAATTTTCAGAAAGCCTTTTCCTTGTATATCATCAATGGTTGCTAGACAAATAATAGTTCTCAAATGATGCCTTGTCATCCAAGAACACGTATATATCTCAGAGCTATATGACCCCTCCATCCTGGCTTATATTTTCGAGGCTCTGGAGAGACCCCGAATCCTAGGGCTACTGACTACGATCTATGCCGGATTCTCCATAGAATCTGTTCAAAGATTCTATGCATTTTCTAGAAGGTCCGAGGAGAAAAGGTTCTCCATTCTTTTCAGAATGAATGAGGATGAGGATGACAGAGAGCTGTCCATGAGAGACATAGCTACAACATTCAACATCTTGCTGAAGGGCTGACTCCCAGTCAGCTCATGTTGTTTGGAGATGACATTGCTGAAGAGATGTGGAATCTCTTCAGAAAGAGGGATGCTGGGGCCGAAGTCAAGAGAAGTGCCCCCGAAGAAACTCTTCAAGCCAGAGTTCAAGTTTCTTCATGATATTTATGCGTACTCCATTGAAAGCAGAATCAGGAGTTACGACAAATACACAGACCTTTGCTTCAGGATTATGTCTGCCATCATGAGCGAAGAGAGGGTGAACTGGACAAGGTTCATCCTTAAATAAATATAGGATGAGGTAAAGAAGACCACTGCAAGAACGAGCTACGACATCACAATCTGTTCCCTTTTCTGCAAGCTTGGATTGTAGCTGATTGCTCCTACCCCAATCCCCAAGAAGAAGAAGAAATGGAAGACCCTAAAAAAGGTTGCTGCTGGTACAGTTGCTGGTGCTGCAAGAAAGAAGTCGAAGGATACAGTAGCTGCAACCTTAGCCCTCAGGGATGAAGCTGTAAGCAGCGGGACGGAAGAGAAAAAACCAAGACAAGAGGCCCTGCCAGCCAACTCTGATCCCAATGACAGTATCCTACCTGTCATCAAAAGAGCACCGAGGAGAGTAGAACTGAAGTCGTCATCATCCTCAGATGATGACATGCCCTTGGGGAGGAGGAAGATAAGGTAACTTGTCTCTCTGCGCAGTAAGAAGAAGGTTGCTGCAGCTGCTGTAAGAAAACTAACAACAACAACTCCTCTCCCATAGACTCCTATTGAGGTTGAGTCAGATGAGCAGCCTGAGCAAGAAGGTCCCCAACCTACTACTACAAAAGCTCTGATCAATCCAACCTTCCCAACTGTTGGAACCGATCTAACTTTCCCAGCTGCTAGTCTCGATCCAACCTTCCCAGCTACTGAAGATGAGATAGAGCAGCAATACAATCTCAGAAGGAGGATGAGATTGGCTAAGGGGGAAACTCTGCAGTAGTGGAAGGAGTTTCTTGCAGTGGAGAAAGTTGTCCTGGAGTGGGTTCAAATCGATGACATTCTCCACCTCCCGTAGCCTGAGTTCACAGAGTTCGTTTGCTCAAAAAGATCAAGAGGAACTGCTGCTTAGGGAGCATTAGATAAAAGAAAAGGTAAGGCTGCTACAGTTGAGAAGGAGTCAGTAAAGATGCCGATGGAAGCAGCAAGGGAAGACGTGTAGATCTTCTTAACCCCGGCTGCAGAGGCGGTGAGAAGGGACGATGATATTGCATTTGATGAAGAGCAAATCAACACTTTTGGAGTAGAGCAAACTGAGGAAGCTATGTTGCAACTAGCGCTGCAAGCTAGTGTGAAGGAGACAATGATGCAACACACTCAAAGAAGGATATGGGGAGAAGGATGCTCAAGCCACAACTCAAGCTCTCCTACATACGAACAAGTAGTTGAGGGTCTCTCAATGATAGGCTCTCTGGAACCCTTGGAAGAGGAGACTCAACTACTTGACTACGGCGATTTCCATATGCACACCTATCTTGAAGCTGCTGAAGCTTCACTAGAGAGGGAACCGTCAGAGATCATCAGAGATGTACTCTTTGATGTTGTAGAGACTAAGATTGTCGATGAAATGATCCTGGAGAAAGTTGCGGAGATTGGACTCCCTATACTGATGGAGGTAGCAGTACAGTAGGTTGACATCCCTAAAGAAACAGCAGAATCAAGATTGAGGATGAAAGCTGAGATTTTCTCAAAAGTTGAGCTTATAGTGCTGCAAACTGTTACTGCTGCAAGAAATCTACCGATGCTGCAAGTTGTAGATCTTGCAGAAGATGAAGTTGTGGAGGTTGCAGGACTGATAGTTGAGACGGTGTCTTTGCTGAAGACCTTAGGAGAGACGGCTGTTGAGACAACATTCTCTGAGGAGATGAAGACCTCTGCAGGGCGGCTGTAGAGACAGTACCCTCAGAGGAAGCTGAAGTAGTGGAAGTGGCTGAAGAAACTTCAGTACAGCTAAAGTCACCTCAGAAGGAGGTTGATGTTGCACCTGCTGTAGGCTTATCTGAATCCATTCAGGATACAGCAGAGTAAGTTTCTGAGGAGGCTGAGGAAGAAGCTGAAGCTCCTACCTCCGACATTCATAAGAAGTTCACTTCTTTCAGAGGTGTAAGCTCAAGGAGGAGCGTTCAGGATGATGATGATGATGATGAAAAAGAAGATGAAGACTCTGAGTTGTATGCAGCCTAATGCCCCCAAGTCTTAATTCCATATGCTGCACCAGCTTCAGGGTTAAGACAAAAAAGATTAGTTGGACTGTCACATGATGAGTCAATGGACAAAGTTGTTGTTGTTATTAGACAATTCCTCCATGCACTGCAAAGAACATGAGTCTAACATGCAGAACAGTATGCGCATGAGTGACAGATTTCATGCAGCAACAATGACCAACTTCAAGAAGGATATCGAAGTCATCCCGCAGAAGATACAATATTACGTTCAGGATCAAACAAATCAATTATATAGGGACAGGCTGCGGATGAAGAGAGAACTGAAGAGAGATGCTGCAATCAACCATGAAGAGATTAAGATGTGTAAAAATTCGGTTGATGTAGCGGCATAAACTTTGTATTCCCACTCCATGCTGTAGGAGACACTACTGGAGAACATTGTCAATCAAACCAAAAGAACCAGAAGTGTCGATGATAGATTGGGCAATCTGAAGATGATTGTTGACGAGCTTAAGGATATGATGACAAATGTTTTCCCTTAACATGCTCAAGGAGATAAGCCTCCAATCAGATAAGCCCCCACACCTTCAAGAAGACCCAGGTCCACTATGGTCAGGACAGTCCCTACTCCACCCCCGACTTTTGATGATGCCAAAAAGGAGGAAGAAAGCTCAGCAGA
The DNA here is from genome assembly GCA_028654395.1 of Scutellaria barbata. Taxonomy (NCBI): domain Eukaryota; kingdom Viridiplantae; phylum Streptophyta; class Magnoliopsida; order Lamiales; family Lamiaceae; genus Scutellaria; species Scutellaria barbata. Next base: position 6,526,124 of record CM053651.1, on the reverse strand, counting down.
AAGATCCAGGAGATACAGGGAGCTGCAAAAAGAGGTAGAAGAAGAGGAAGAAGATGACCAGCCTCTGAGTAGGAGAAGGAGGTCAAGGTCATCTACTGTTGATATCCCCTCTCCCAAAAGAAGGAAAGATGATGAAGGAGAATGAGAAGCTGGAGCAGCTGCTGCATCTAGACCAGCTGGCAGTGCTGTATCCAATGCTGCTGTAAGAAAAGATATAGCAGCCCCTCTTCTTACAGCACAAAAAGGAGGAGGGAGGATCAGCAGTCAGGCTCACACTACAACAAAAATGCTCAAAGACAACACTATAACAACAACATTTTTAAGCACAAAATGTTGTTGTTTTGAAATTTACAACACTTATTGCTTAAAGTGTTGAGAAAAACGTATATTTTTGGTCAAATAAAACACTTTGACAACATCTTTCATGAAGTGTTGTCTTTGGGCGTGTTTTTATCAACAAATAACTACAGTTAGACAACACTTTTATTGTAGTATTGTGTTTGGGTGAATTTTTATTACCAAACTACAACACTTTAGGGGAAGTGTTGTCTTTGAGCTGTCTTTTTGAGATAATTCCTTACTTTTCCCTCTCAATCTCAAGTTCCCCTCAAGTTTATTATTTTGGGGAAATTTATTTTGTAGATTACAATTATTATTTGAATTTCATAATTATCGGTAAACCCTTGTTGAACCCACGGTGTAATTCAATTTCTGGGCGGTAGATACCGTCGTTGTCGAATATTATTTGCAAGTTTTTAATAACTCTCTAATTTTCTTACATTTGATTTTTGCAGTTTTTCTGCAGTGAATTGTAGGGTACCCAAATTTCTCTTACTTTTGTATTTAAGCTTAAGAATGGCTCCAAAGTGATGCAGTTCCAGTTCATCAACATCGGCTGCTGATAATTCGGACAAGGCAACGCACATCGATGCGCCGAACCTTCGGAAGAATGCTTCAAAGGTTCAATTGTTATGCAGTTATTTTTAATGGGATTATTTTTGTTATTTGAAGTTATTATGGAGGTAAAAATAATGGGTTTTTCTTGGAATGTAGAGAAGTAATAGGAACAGTGGGGTTGCTGATGATGAGCCTGTTGTGTTCGAGAAAATGACTCTTCAGGAAATCAAATCAAAGTTTAGGTAAATGAAAAGTTTTTGTCTTTTTAAGATAATGTGTTCTTTATCTGCAAATTTTATGGCTGGATCATCAAACAGTGGTAGGGAAAGATAGGCTGTGTGAAGTTTGGGTATTTTTGATTTATTACCTCCTAATGAAGTTATGGCCACTGCTTGCCCTCTCTGTTTCTCTGAAGAAGAAATATTACGAAGGATCTGAAAAGAACCATAGGGTCAGATTTTCTAACAATGATTATTACGTGCTTGTTTGTCTGATTGTCTAGTTGCGGCATTTTTTGGTTTTAAACCATAGAAGTTTTGCTGGTTGATTAAGTTATAGAAATAACAGACCTGCATTTGGTATTTCCATAAGTGGTTCTTTATGAATCAATCAGATTTTTGCAAAGTATAGACAAATGTAAGTTCTTATTATTCAACGTGTAATTAAAGTGGTTTGGATGGTCCTGGTTTTTTCTTTTTAATTAAAATATCATATTTTTTGGTTGCAGTTTTTTGTACAAACTGAGTGGTGTGTGAACATCAAAGGTGTTCTTATTAGGGAAAGATTCACTTTTATTGTTCACTTGCCTCAAGATGGCAGATTTCAGTTTATGCCATAGCGAAGAAATAATATTGTACTTACATTGACTTGTAAAAGAGCTAGAAGATGTTCTCCCTTCATTGTTTCTGAGAGTTAATTGAGCTATTTATAAAAGAAGAAAAATATGGCCCATAGTATATGTGAATGCTTATGTATACATTACTATTAAAAGTAGTTTGCAGCAGTGGATGTCAAGATTGAATTCTCTTATTGATGATTTTGAACTTGTAGGTGTAATGGTGTTCCTGCTAACGGTGATAAGCATGAACTTGTCTCTCCCCTGAAGAGTTCCACGAACAGTTATATAGATGGTATTCTTCTATACCATTAATAATTGTAAGTTATATAGTATAGCTAGAAATTGCAAAGAGTGGTTTGCAACATCTTGGTGCTTATATCAACTTATCATTCTATTTAGTCTGTTTAGATTTTTTTGGCACATATGCAAAAGGGTCAACTTTAAATTAAAAACTGATTTCACTCGAGCATAATTTGATTACATGGCTTATATCACTGGAAAGCCACATGAGTCTAGTTTCTAACAAAAAAAGAATTTTGTAATTTGGAATATTTTGTGAAGAGTTATGGTTAAAATACTAAAGGGTGGCAGGTTGTTTCGGAATTGTCAAAAGGCTGTCTCAAAGGGTCAATTTAAATTGAAAACTGATTTCACTCGGGTATAATTTGGTTACATGGCTTATATCACTGGAAAGCCACGTGAGTCTAGTTTCTAACAAAAAAAGAATTTTGTAATTTGAAATCTTGTGTGACCAGTTATGGTGAAAATACTAAAGGGTGGCAGGTTGTTTCGGAATTGTCAAGAGGCGTCACAGGGTCAACTTTACATTGAAAACTGATTTCACTCGGGTATAATTTGGTTACATGGCTTATATTTCTAGAAAGCCACGTGAGTCTAGTTTCTAACAAGGTTGGAATTTTGTAATTTGGAATCTTGTGTGAAGAGTTATGGTTAAAATACTAAAGGGTGGCAGGCCAAGTTGTAATCTGTCACTGGAATGTTATTAGACTAATGTTATTTACCTATTGATTCTAATATGTAGGAAATTGCTGTCAAGAAATTTCTTGATCAAGATTTAATTGAAGAATCTCTTGAGAAATTCAGAAGTGAGGTAATCATCTTATTTCCTTCAATGGCTTCATAGTTTGTATCACATGAATGTAGATATATGTGAGCTGTTATGGTCTTCAAACAACTACTTAGAAGCTTGAGTATTATTCTGATTATTGTTACATTAAGTGTGCTGGTGATAGTGGGTTGAATGTAACGGTGCCAATTGATGATGATGTTTTTGGTGATACATGCAATAAGGTTTATATAAACCTGGAAGATATTGTCCCTTTTTGTGACTTGCAACCAATTTCAGTCAGTTGTATAGTTGTTTATATATGGTAAGTTTCTATTTTGTACCAAATATTTATGTTGCTTCTATAAGTGGTACACCCTTTATTTATTACACTTCACTAAATTTACTTTGTAAATGACAGACATCTTTATCAAAAAATGAGAGCTGAGCAAAATCTTTCCAGTTTTAGATTTGTGAATCCATCTACCGTCTCACATCAGTATACTACAAAAAAGGATGATGATTGGATTCACGAATTGCTGAACAGAAGGGCTCGTGCGTTATCAGATAGACTAGTTGGATTATCACCTAATCAATTAGTCTTGGTTGCATGTAATGTTGGGTAAGTAATAAACTACAATATTAATCTCAATTTAATTTTTATAAAATTAGATGTATTTTAATACTTAGTTATGTGTTTTTTCTTAGATACCACTGTATTCTCACTGTCATTAATTCTCACATGAAGGTGGTCATTTTAATGGATCCTCTTAGTCATCGTATGCGTAATGATGACTGGAAATATGTTGATAATACGTAAGTTATCATTCTTTTTATTAAACATTAACCTATGTTCTTTCATCTTATTTGTTTAACTCTTTTTTAATTATGAAGGACAATATAATTGTTCAATGTGAACATGGGAAGGAAGGGAAAAAAGCAACCTAAGTTGGGAAATAATACATGTATGTTTCTTTACATTAAGTTGTCGTTCATTTTGTTATGCTTGTCATATATATATAGGGTCCTCGCCAACCAGATGATAAGCAATGTGGATATTATGTGATGAGATACATGAGAGATATCATTGGAGCTGCACCAAAAGACATTGTTACTCTATGGATCCATTGTAATAAAATATATGTTTTGAAGTTCTTATTATTAAAAGAATTTTGAGATTATGTATTTTTAATTTTTAAGTTAACAATAACTGGGTTTTACTAATTTTGTTTCATGATTGTTTACAGTTTACACAAGACTGGTACTCTCAAAAGGAAATCGATGAAGTGCGATCAGAATGGGCAGATTGTGTTCAAGACCATCTACATGTCTAACATGATTTAGTAAGTGATTGGCCAATACCTTTCTCGTATATGTTAATGTAATGATAAAATTCGAATATTTGCTTGAATTTTGGACATGAACTGGGAATTTACATTGAGAAGTTCGTGTTGTTGTGCATGTAGAATCTAGTAGTTTGTTTGATAAAAATTTAGGAAGTTTGTGGTTACATTGAAGCTTTGTGGTTGTACAAAGAAAATTTTGTGGTCGCATTATAGCTTTTACATTTAGCCACTAGGTAAGTTGTTTATATTAATATGTAAATTGAAATGAAGTAAAGTTTCTTTTTTGCTTCATTGAATTGTGAATGAAAACTATTTTTAGGCAACAAGATGGTAAATTATAAGACTATTAATTTTCCTGCTTACATTGAATTGATTGGATTGAGAAATGCACTATAAGCATGAGATATAAGCAAGTAGATTTGAGTTTAAGGTAATTAGAATCTTAGATTAGGAGATTACATCATATTTATGTTAAGTTTATTAAGATCAAATTGTTGGTCTCATGTTTTAGGATTATATCATTTACACGAATTATTGTTCTTTGCTTTTGATGTGTAGGTTTTTGGTTATTTGAATCTTTTGGAGAGACGCCATCAACAAATCTAGTAAATACATGCTCATAATTTTTCATTTCAAGCATTGGTGTTGATGTTTTGGAGAAATAGTACATGTTCATAACCTTTTTCAAGCATAGACTTTTATGTTTTGGAGAAATAGCAATAGTCTTAGTTTTTGTCAAGAATTGTTATACAATGTAATATTCGCAGATATTTGTACATATACTTTACATTTAAAGATTTTATGTTTTGAATATGAAATATTTTCAATTTATATATTCTAGAATTTTTTAATATCACTGATCAACAACAGTTTTAAGGAAAAAAAATTATTGTCTTACACAATCAAAAACAACAATTACAAAATGTTGTGGATAAATATAAAGACAACACTTATAAACTATTGTCTTTTTAGACAAAGCGTTGTGTATTATTGGAAATTTCATGTACAAAGACAATAGTAATTTAAGAAGGACAACAATTCAAAAATGTTGTCAATAAACGGAACAACAACAGTTCGAAAGTGTTGTCTATGAGCGAAATATTTTATATAAAAGATAACAGTTTGTATATTAAGGACAACATTTTAAAAGTGTTGTCTATAAGAAAACGACAACACTTATTAAGTGTTGTCTTTGGGCGCCCCTCTTCGACAACAGTGGCATAGACTATAATTTAAAACCTACAATGACAACACTTTACAATTGTTATCTTTCAGCTTTTTTGTTGTAGTGTCAAGGAAGAGAATGAGCAAGACTGAAGCAGAAAGACTATATAATCAGAAGATGGCTGCTCAATGAGCTGAGAGAGCCAGAGCAGAACAAGAATAAAATGCCTGGATGCAGAGGCTAGGAGTAATTGATGAGAATAGACCTAAGCTGATGGAAGAAGTTGATAAAGCTCTGCACCAATACCCCCCTTAAGAAATCTCACGTCTCGACATTGATGACATATCTGCTGAAGTGTCTATTTTGATGGATCAAAGGCCTAAAGGAGAGAACATGACCTGGAGCTTAAATATCTTTAGAGTTGTGAAGCTGCCTACTGATAAGAATCCATCATTTGAGCAGATCACTCTCTACAAAAGATCAGAGTACCTCAAATACTTCAGATATCTTTGCAGAGAGGGCCTTTTCAGAAGATTTCAAACCTGTCAATCTGCATTGAGGATATATGAACAACTTGCTAGGGATGGAGAATTGGAGATCCAAACTAGCCTTTTAAACCTAGTAAAGCAAGACAGAATTGTGTTTTTCAGTGAGGACTTCTGGCTAAGGTGGATTCAGATTCCTAAGATCAAGAAGAAGCTGGAAAAATCATATCAAGAGTCCATTCGAGACTGTTGGAAGGGTTCGAAGGAAAGAGAGGAAGTAGAAAGAAGAGCTGCTGAAAAAAAAACCTGGTGTAAGTATGAATTGCAGTAATACAACAAGTAAGAAAGAAAGGCAAGCAACGCTGCAAGTAGAAGATACTGGATGCAGAAAGAAGTTACTGCAATGCAGCTGTAAGAAGCAGTTACAGTAATGCTGCATGAAGAAGTTACAACACCAATGCAAGAATAAGATACAACGGTACTGTAAGAAAGGAGTTGCTGTAAGAAGATCAAGGATATAGAGCAAGAAGACAAGACTTGCTACATACTCCAACAAACCTCTACCACAACGAACATAAGCAACACTCTACAATCCGAGGAAGTATAAATACAGCATGAGGAATGAAGAGCGAAACAAGATTAAATAAAGCCGATTGAGATAAGATCAAAGTTGTAGGTGCAGAGCCAATATAGAGATGATACGTGGCTTGACAGACTGCAGAAAGCTGCGAGCCGCAACCACCACATTGAATGCTCTAAGAAGATAAGTCAAGACGCATTTAATGCAAGTCATGCCTTTGATCAGTACCTTTATTTCAAATGAGAGATATCTCTTTTAACGGATATCTTTCTACAAGTATAAATAGAGGTCGAGCTACACTGAAGCTGGTTACTGAAACACTTGCGCTCAAAATTTTAAGGCACTATCAAGTAATACTCTCAAGTCTACTCACAATTTTCTGTCACTCGACCTAAGTGAAGTGAACAAGTTTCAACTTGAAAGATCCGAATAAGGATTCAGAAGCTCACTTCACCGCACCAGTTGAAGAAACCACAATATATATATTAACCTATTTGTTGTGTGCTAGGTTGTTTTAAGTGTCGTCAGTTGATAGGATTTATCCTTATTGATTGTATTTAGTTGTCTAGGAGAAAGGCAACATCCCTATGTGGGAGTTTAGAAATCCTGTGTGTGTTTGCTTTAGAACTTGTAGTTGCTGTGTGTACGATGGGTTCTAGTAGGTGTTAACTTGTTAGGTTGATAGATTGTTAGGTGGTACCCTATAAATCAGTCTTGCTTAATAAAGTTCCTGCTCGAGGAAGCAGTAGAGTGGATGTAGAAGGATTACACCACCTTCGAACCACTATAAAACATAAGTGTTTATTCTCTTTAATTTATCTGTGTTGCATCTTATATTTATTTTGTCATAAGCATAAAAGAGTCTTTAAAGAAAGCATATTTGAGAAAACAAGCTTTTGGTTAAAACATATTTTTTGCTGCGAAGAACTCTAAGTTACAGCGTGCAGCACTGCATCCTAGTGCTGTATGCAATACTACCTTATGCTATAAGTTCGAGTAACTTACAGTATAGTAAGTTCAAAAAGATTTTCAAAATTGACGAAGGCTCATTCATCCTCCTCTAAAACTCCGAGACCACTTGGGATCAATAGTAACCCTCCAGAATCCAAAACTAAAATACGCGATTATGCCCGATTTTTTTGATTTCTCATCTCAACAAACAATGTTTTCCATAAAAATATTTTCTAAACATGAATCCCAAACACATATATTCTATTTCACCGAACATTTAACATATTTAACACTTCAAATTCATAATCTATATAAAAAATCTTCATATAAAATTTATTTATTTGGAACTTCATCTTCTTGGTATGGATTTATTGTAGGCTTCTTGGAATATAATTGTAACAACCCAAATTAAAAATTTAACTAAATTTATAACGAGAGTTTTCTATAGTTGAAATGAAATTTAAATAATAATAGAAATACAAATTAAGTAAACCATGAAATTTAGTGTATATGTATATATATGATTAAAACATACGTAGAAACGATTCATATATATATATAATGAAATTATTCTTCCTTAGTCTAAATAATGAAATTAAGTATTTTTATCATTTTTACTCCTTCCAAATCAAGATATAGACAAACCATTAATAAAATAAATGAAAGGACATGAAAGTCCAACTCATAAGATGATACACCGTTCTCTTGTCCAATATAACATATATTTACTTTCTTTTTTAAGATAAGACAAAATTTGAGAAAAGTTTGATAAGATAAGAGATAGAGATAAAAGTTGAATTTCTTTCTCTCTCCCCCTCCCATACCACCGATCGCCGCCCTTACACCGCCATCATGAATCCTCCTTTTTCCTACAAAGTGTTCAGATCACCTTGTAGAACTCACTAAGCCCATCACAGGTATGGGTTTGGGTCGTCGGACCGCCACCACTACCACCGGTAAGAGGCAGTGAAAGTCGCGCTTCTCTATCCTCTTATATCTCTTTCTCTCTCATCGTGATATGATATGTTGTGTATACGGTGTTAAGGTGAGATGGGTATCTTATTATTGTTGTGTTTGCTTTACTATTATTGGGGTGAAGTCTACAACGAGGGTGGGTTGTGTATATGAGAGGTAGTGGTGATGGGAGCATGCATTGTGTGTGAGTGTTGGCTATGAAGTTTAGAAACGGCCACCTGTAACATGAGGTAACGGGGGAAATGTCTGGGCACCGGGGCTATTATTGTTGGGCACTGGGGAAGCTGCTAGGGGCACCAGGGTTGCTGTGGCTGGACGCCGGGTCAAGCAGCGGCAGGGGTGGAGAGAGAGGCAATAGATAGGGTTAGGGCTTGGGGAAGGGCTTTATTTTCTGTATTTGATTTAATGCATGGACCTATATGCAAATCCTAGATTTTTGCTGAAATCCTCGACTAAAACATACATGTCATTGGACATTCATTTCACGCATCATATGCATTTCGTATTACTTATATGCTCTTATGTAATTGGTGTTGAGATAACCCTTATCATATTTAGTTGAGATTCTAGTAATGTTGAGATCATAATATTAATAATTTGATTAATACTAATGTAATTATATTAAAATAAATATATAATGGATATTTATATATGTATACGCAAATGATAATAGTTGTACATACTTATATATATAATTCAGAAACTTTATAATATATATATATTAGAAAGTTAAGGAAATGGGGTGCAGTAAGTAGTATATAATATAATAATAATAATATAATAATATAAAAGAAGCTTACAGTTAAAGCTGATGAAAGGCGGTGGATTCAATAAGTAAATTAATAAAAGAAAGATAAGGTAACAAAACAAAAGGAATAGAGAGGAAAGGAAAGAAAGAATAGAGGGAGAAGAAAAGAAGAAGAGAAGAGTTTGTGAATTTTGATTTCATTTTTTCACCGTTTTTTTTTCAGAATTTGAGGGGGGGCTCGTGGGGACATGCTCTTCGATTTGATCGGAGTGAATTCTAAAGATTTTTCCCAAAAGGTACAAAGAAATTAGTGAATTATATCTATCTCCAGTTATTGTAATTCATCAGATGTTTTGGTAGTTTTATAGGCCGAATTAGGAAAAACTTAAAACATGAAAGTTATAGCCCTATCTCTTAGCTAAACTCAGAAGCAGACCTTGGATATCTCGATTAAATATTGAGTGAGATAACGTCAAAATTATAGGGCTTGGTCTATAATGACCCGGTTTGAAAATTGTTAATTATGCTGTGTTTGTAGCCTAATTTTATGCAGGTTGGAGACTGAATTAGAAAAAGTGTAAAACATGAAAGTTGTAGAGCTATATGTTAAGTTTCTACAGAATTTCACCTTGCTCGACTCGAAATTTTATAACTCAAGTTATAGGAAAAAGTAATGAACATGGTTAATTAAGCATACATACATTGCATTTCATTGCATAATAGAAATATATATTAAGGGGACGATTAGAATAGATTGTATTGAATCGTATAGGGACACGAGCTGTAGAAAGGGAGAAGAAATTAGAGTAATGTGATGCGATTTATTTGCAACGTTTGTTATGTGTGTTATATAAGAAATATGTATTTATATGAATTTATCATTGGATCAAATGATATTGTGACACCCTATACCCCTATGATGTATAACCCACAATAAAATATTCATCATATAGGAAAATCATACTCACGTTTCATTTATCCATATAAGTATAAAAACATTATGAATTAAAAACTAATATCATATAAGATTAAAACACACAACTCATATCCCAGCACAAATCATATTAAATACAGCTTATGATACACATGTCCAAAATGCAAAATGCGGAGGAAGAGAAGGTTGCATGAGGCATTAGCCGGCCGACCTGATATAGCGTGATGTCTATATGTACAAACCCACTTCAAAAGACTATTGAACCTAAAAAAATAAATATGCAATTTTTATGAGTCGCAACTCAGTAAATATAAATCATTACTTTAATTAAATAATAAGCAAATAATAATCATTAACATCAATCAACAATATAATCATCATGTGCAAATGTCACTATATCCGATTTATTATTCTCTGAACTGCTCAAGCTTGGATCTGTCCCGAGATTTCCAATATGTCATTGTGTATATAGACCCGTAGGTCTCCAATATGATTTGACCCGAAGATCTCCACTGTGAATATGACCCGTAGGTCTCCAATATGAATATGACCCGAAGGTCTCCACTTTGTATACAGATCCACAGCAAGACAGTCACATGCCTTTTTAGTTTCATGACATATGTAATGCAACACATCAATCATCTGAACATATGATCACATATACATTTGCCAATATATTATTTGATCCAATGATAAATCCATATAAATACACATCTTTATATAACTCACATAACAACATTGCATATAAATTAATAAACCCAAAATTAATAAACCCTTCCTTTTTTTTTTCTTCCCCTGTTTTTTCTTTTCTCTCTGTTTCTGTTTCTGTTTTCTTTCGATGTGCACTCTCTGTCTGTTTATTTTTTTCTCCTTCATTTATCTACTTTAAGTAGAATCCGCCGCCTCACCAACTTTGCTAAACTTAATTGTTTTTCCTAAACTTAATTGCTTTTCCTTTATTATTATAATAATAAGTTTGCTTTTCATATAATATATACATATGCTACGTACTTATATATATATTATAATATTATTCAGTTTAACTTTTATATACATTCATATATAGCACTGTACGTGCATCACTTTTATATATGTATATTATAATATTAAATTAACTTGCGCATTACTTCTGTATACGTGCGGCTAACATATATATATATATTTATACTAATATATATAATACCTATTTATATATATATATATATATATATAATTTAGATTTATTTTCTTTATAAAATTGAACGTAATTTATATCATTATTAATCAAATAATTTATATTATGCACTCGAAAATTACTCGAGTCTCAATCAATTATAATAGGGGTTTCTCAATACTAATTACCTAAGAGCCTATAACCAATATGAAATGCATATGATGCATGAAATGAATGCCCAATGACGTGTATATTTTGGTCGAGGATGTTATAGATATATTGGAAAATGTATACGTGATCATATGTTTGGATGATTGATGTGTTACATTACATATGGTATGAAATTAAAAGGCCTGTGAATGTCTTGCTATGGATCTGTATACAAAGTAGAGACCTTCGAGTCATAATCATATTGGAGACCGAAGTTATAATCATATTGGAGACCTACGGGTCATGATCATATCGGAGACCTACGGGTCTATATACACAATGACATATTGGAAATCTCGGGATAGATCCCAACTTGAGCAGTTCACAGAATTATAAACTGGACACATTGGTGTTTGCATATGCTTATGATTAATGTTAATGATTGTTATTTGCTTGTGGTTTAATTAAATTACTGGTTTATATTCACTAAGTTACAACTCCTAAAAATTGCATATATATTTTTTAGGTTTAATAGCTCTTTTGATGTGGGTTATGTATATACATTACTCTATACCAGGTCGGTCGGCTGATGCCTCATGCAACCTTCTCCTCCTCCGCATTTTGTATTTTGGACACATGTATCATGAGTTGTATTTAATATGACTTATGTTGGGATATGGGTTGTGTGTTTTACTCTTATATGATATTAGTCTTTAAATAATGTTTTTATGCTTATATGGGTAAATGAAACGTCAGTATGATTTGCCTACATGATGAATATTTTATTGTGAGATATACGTCATAAGGGTATAGGGTGTTACATTTACTTTAATTCATTAGTGGTTCGATTAAGTCATAAAACGAGCACTTGTATCTTGTAGAAAACACGAAAGGAGAATCGAGTTGAGCTCATATAAGGAATAGAAGCTTTACAAGCAACGATCTCGAAAGGTGGGGGTAATTTCTTATTACGGTACTTATATTTCTTTTGAGGTATTTAAAATATAAAATATTATATTGAATGAAATCAGGCTTGTATATGTGTCATGCGAATAAGGTGCTATGAGCTAGGATGTTATGATATGATGAATGAGATGACTGAATGTTTATTTTATACAAGATGAATGTGAAAGTGCGTGAAAATTTTGAGTTTCACGAGGTTTGATTTATTATTCAGTGATTGTTGCGAAATAAATGAATCTATGAGTTGGATGGTTATTGTGGGTTGAAGTCGTGAGTTTTATCAAGTGATAATTTGGTGAAAATAAAATGGAACTGTACTTTTGAGTTATATTTATGTTGGTCACATGGTACTTTGTGCACGAAATTATATGGTGTTTTATGCACGGAATTATATTATGCTTTGTGCATGTGGTGTTTTGTGCACAGAATTATGTGGTGCTTTGTGCATGAAATTCATGTCGGGATATAACCCGAGGTGCTGTGTGCACTAAATATATTAGAAATGAATTAGGTGAGTGTAGAGTGTTAGAAATGAAATAGGTGATCTCAAAAGGGGGATGCATGAAAAAAAGTTGTAAAAAATAATATTATAATGTATAAAGTTTCTGCTTATTGAGATTTATCTCACTTAATTTATAAGTGTTTATGGTTTTACTCCCTTAATGCAGATTGACCCCACTGAGTGTTACACACACTCACCCCTTTTATGTTAAAATTATTTTCAGTTTAAAAAGTTTAGGGTGTGGTGCTCGAGCGGTGGATGCTGCTAGTCGATGATCAAAGATTGCAGAATATTTTATTCAAAATGTTTAAAATCATGAATTTAAGAAACGTATATTTTATAATTATTCTTGATTTTATTTATCTTTATTATACTTAAAAGAGTGAATTTTATATGTAAGTAACGTCTTAATCAAAGTTTATCTTCAAAAGAATCGGGGCATTACAATAATCGAACTCCTTAAAAACTTGTTCGAATTAAAGTCGAACACTTCTCAATTCCAAGTTTGTAATCTTTGATGTTCTTTTCCCTTTTTAGGGTTGGGGCTTGGGTGTGAAGATGTGTTTGGGGTGTGTTTAGGAATTAATTTTGTTTTGTATTTTGTTTTAATGTTTTCTTTATCAAGAATATATTTATAATGTTGTGGGATGTGTTTAAATTTTAAAAAATATATATATAATTTTTTGAGTATATTTAAAAATTGAGGTGTGTTTAAAAGATGTTGAGGGTGTGGATAGCCACCCTATAAGTTTATTTGAAATATATGTAAAGATGAGTACACACACCAATTAAAAATCGATCATCAAACCGTCCAAAAATGATACCTTCAAATGATAATACAATTGAAGCGATACTTTGAAATTTCCACATGTTCACAAGGTCGGATAGAAGTATACTTATGGAGATTCAAGCGATATGCATGTTTTGTATCGGGAACTTCTCCCTCATTAAGTCCCACTACAAAATTTGTGATATAATATAGACCACCATCTTTTAAAATGACATAATACCTTTCTATAAAACTTCTACTGATGGTTGCTTAGATCTTTGAACCCTATATTAATTTATTCAGAAAATGTGCATGTCATTTATAATATATTGATATTAAACAAACTAATACAATAAACGAAGCATCATTAATAATATCAAAATTTATAAACTATTATTAAATGAATATACCTTATCATTCATGAAAACCATCTCCACGTAACTTTTTGCCCATGATTGTTTGGAGAGGGGTCTAATGTGTATCAATTACACATGCAATTTGGATCGATTCAGGTTGATCTAAATTTACGTGTTTTTTATTTTTGTAGTATTTTTTATTTCAGATCAAAAAAATTATATATAAATTTGGTGATCTTTATATATAAATTTTGTGATCTTTATGTTCAATAACTTAGAAAAAAAGAAAGAACAAAATTTGTACATAGATACCTTTATGTTATATTCATATGACCCTTATGTATATTCATGTGATCTTTATGTACAAATATTCATACTTTTATATATCTTTATATATTATATAACGTTATGAATATTTGTATATAAAAGTCACATGAATATCACATAAAGATATTTATGTATAAATTTTGCTGAATTTTTAATTTTTTAAGTTACAATGCATAAAGGTCACAACATTTATAGATAAATGTCACAACATTTGTACATAAAGGTTATCGAATTTGTACATAAAAATTAAGATATAAAAATAAAATAAAATAAAAAAGGTAAATTCACCTGAATCGGGTCAACCTGAATTACATGGATCTTAAATTCATATACCAGCTGCACATGATAATTTATATTGCTTCAGTTATGAATAAACAATAAACGGATAACTCGGATCCATATCTTAGATGTCTCCTTCGAAGGATTAATTTCGATACTTCTATATACTTAGAAGTCATTTTATGATATGGTAAAACATTTCACTATATTATTTATTATTATAGTATATCTGTTATGAGGAGGGTGTATATATATAATGGATTGATCCTGTTTTAATATATTAACTATATATTAAAAAAAATTATTGACATGAAAAATTATACTATATACGTTATTAATTGATTTTCGGATATATTCTGAAAAATATAGCTTATTGACGTGTTGATTTAAAAAAATTATACCATAAAGTTTTATATTTATTATTAGAGATGAGCTGATTTTCAGCTTATCATTCATATTTTCTGACGTGGGTAGAATCTCACTAATTGATCTGACAACTTTCTAATTCATATTGCTAATAGTACACCTTCGTTTACTTATTGGCATGACTACTTCAATATACATACTTAGAAGAGGGTAAAATCTCAATATTATATTGGGATATTATCCCTTTATACCCATTTTCATATAATAACATCTCATTCTATCCATAAATATAACAAAACATTTCAATATATCTTTAAATATAACAAAACATCTCTTTCTACCCATTTTTTCAAGAAAATTACTATGCTATTCTTGTTGACTTTTCCTATTAACCAAAATATCATCTTTCCATACTTATATTTATTAGATCTGGATTAACCCTCTAATCAATATCAGGCCCAACATGCTTTCGTAAAATAAAATAAAATAAAACTGAGTTTAAATCATACCTCGCCTTTGTTTCTTGTATTCTCTTGGATCTAGGTTCAGGTTTTACGGATCAAAGATCCAACCACTCGCCCGCAGTCTATGGTTCTAAACCGATCCTCTTGAGAACCCAGGTATCAACCCTTCTCAATAGCCATCTGCCTTTAAGGGGATCACGGGGAGACTCATTGCTGGATGAATTTTTTCTCAGAAATATAAATTTTTGGAAAGTATGTTGGAAAGCAAAAAGCCCTGTTTATTGAAGAATAAACTAAACTATTTTATAATAATAATTTTCTCCGTCATTGGAGGAGAAACTTGGTTTAGCCTATCATGGCTAATACTCGAGAAGGGGAACCCCCATGAACAGGGAAGCTTGAAAGCTAAACTATTACAACTTTAGAGAGAAGATTTCTCGAAACTTAAAAAGAGAGAGAAGTGTTGTGTGATTTCGATTATCTTCTTCTGAGGTCGAATGTCTCCTTTTATAGGCACTAATGTACTCTTGTATAGATTCATTATTGTCTTGCCAGCTTGGTTTCCACTTGGTTAGTGGGCATGGGGCCGACCTTCTTTAATTTTCCACCCACCGTTAGGTAAGTGGGTCTTCCACCATTTAGTGTCTGTCTTGGTGGCTTCGTTGTCCTTTTACGTCGGCAACGAATCTTTAATTAGTGGAGGGGTCCTCCACTTTTATTTTTTTGGCCATCATCTTTCGTCGATTGTGGATTTTTCAAAATGGTGGGACCATCCACTACACCGTGTCTGACTGGAATGCCATGTGCTTGATAGAGCCAAGAAAGATCCCTTAGAGCCCTTTGAACCTGTATAGGGTTTGTATTGAACCCTTTATACTGTATTCCTATCTATTATATTTTTTAGAATACAATATAACTTGTCTACTATCAAGTCCATTAGACTCGTTTCCTTTTATTACATTTTTGGTTTTTATTGTCTAAAAACCCTTTCTTTTTCCCTTATTTTTTGGGAAATCGAGTTTATCTTGTTTAACCTTGAAACCCCGTCCAAACAAGGGTTTTTCCTGTACTTAGCAGTAAGAACATATTCTTTCTTCCCACCTTCCGATATGTATCGTATTACATATCCTTTTTCTTGTTTGTTCCATTACCGGAACCTTGTTTTCCCAGATTAATTTCATCTTATTTTCAAAGAGGTTTTCTGCAAGTCTAGTTGTGTTTCCTGTCATTGAATTTAACAGGAAAGACTCATTTACAGAATTTTGGAAAATCTTGAATGGGTACTTAACTTTGTCCATCTCAGTAAGACAGACCCATAATCCCCAAGTTCACCTTGTAGATATCTCTTCCTCGGTGAGGGCGACTACTAAAGGATTATTCGATGATGGTGTCTTGGTTCAATGGTACACCACCATATCTGGTCTGTAGTTTTATAAACTGGAAAACTGGATGAGACCCTTTGCTTATGATCTCTGGAGCGGGTGATATAATCTTTAGCTCCAGTGTATCTCCTCTACCCAGGTGAGGGTTGTTCTGCCATGAATCATGCACAACAGTCGATATCCATTCCCGTAATTTTGAAATTTTCAAAAAGTTAGGTGCGGTCGTGAATACCGAAGCAATAGCTCCAAAGTCAAATCATTCCCTAACGTCTTGTGGGTTCACCTCCGGGAGGGTCCAAAGTCTTGGATACTTTTCGGACCAATCGACAGTAATTTTACCTGAATTGATCCTATTTCTTGTAACCAATTTCTCCCATGTTCTTTGATAAACATGAAAAGGAGTAACAATTTGATTAGTGTTAATCTGTTTAGGACCAGTTTGTGGTCTTAGATTAACCTCTCCCTCTTTAACCCTAGAGGTGCTGGGTTGACTCGGGTTGTTTGGAATTATTTCTTGTCTTTCCAAATTAATTTTCCTATCGGAGTCCGACAGTTCACTTGTATTGGCTTTGTCAGCCATATCACCAGAATCTGATGAAAAACATTTGTCTGCAGGATGGCCTGTCTTGGGTACAAAAACTCCATGTTTGTTCATCGATAATGAACATTTCTCATATAATTCTTTTTGGGTTACCGATGGTGAACCCGCTTTGAGAAGTGGTTTCTCTAACGCATCCCATAAATGGTTCTCGAACCAACTCATATCGGTATTATTCTTTTACCTTTAGTGTTGCTTCGATCTGGTTTTTGTCCCACCAGGCTAAAGGATTTTCATTGAAGTTCCTCTGGATGAACCTTTTAACATTTTCAAGGGAAAGTAAACTTTCCTTATCAATATCAAATTGAGGTGGTCTTTCTTGTAAGGCATTTTTCAGAAACTGAAGAGCTTCTTTTGGTGCCCTTTCAATTCCCTTTTGTCTATAAGATAAAATAACTTCTCCAAATTTCCTTTTATCCTACATTTTAGGATGAGAAATCATTATTATCACCACGTTTTCTACGAAAAGTAATAGGAATCCTATTAAATGCTTTCTCTCGCCACAAAACCTATATCAAACTACCACAGTTAGTAGTAAAGGTTAACAGGTTCTTGTGATTATCCTGCTCATATTTTGCAAATGTTTGGATAAAATTATTACCCAACAGAATATCAGCACTTGTATCATGAATATAGATTGGTGGCATTCTTACTTTGTACCATGGGATACCAAATGCGCCTCCGATCATTATTCTTGATTCTCGAATACCTTTATTGAGTATTAGTATCTTTTGGCAAAAATTCCTTCCTGCAATAAGAGGTAAAGTTTCCAAAGATTCGCTGGGGAAAACTCCTGGCTTTGCTGTGCAAATACCTGAATCTGAGTCAATATAAGCTGCAAAATATTCTAACTTATATTGATCATATAATATCCCAACGGATATGTATATAGAGAAAACAATTGTCATTCAGAATCGTCTGGATATTTTTTCATGTTTTTTCAAGATTCTAACATGGTTATCTTTAAGTTTGTTTGATTATACTTAAAGACAACCTCTTGCAATCTTATTACATCTTACATATGACGAGTTAGACCTTGTCTTTGCATATTTCTCATAATGTCTAACAACTTATCTCTTTCTTTTAAGAGATCTTCAATCTCCTCTTCTATACGCAAACCTGGCATAGAAAATAGTTTCTTTATTCTACCCTGATTGTGTGTACATCAAGATCGAACTTCATCCAATTTCCTTTTCTTTCCCATGGTTTGTGTCCTCAAGGAAACTTAGACCAAGGGTCATAGAACTTTTAGTTCTACCTGCACTACTTGTAACAAATACTTGATATCCTGCTATTTCCAACATGCCTTCATATCTATTAACACTCGGTTGTTGTAAATGATATATCTCATCACAAGAAAATAAATTATCCGCTTCAAATATATCAAAAACAATATGGATTTCTTTCCATTCATCAGGGCATTTTATCTTAACATTTTTTTACCCTAATCTTTTATGGATTAAAATTCTCACTTGGTTCTTTTCCTTTTAGGCTTAGAATCCTATCTTCGGAAAAAGACAACATGTTACTAATCTTAGAATCAAACCTTAATGATCTATTATTTAAAACTGGATGATCTTTGATTATCAAATTAACACCAACTAACCTTGGTATCTGGATTGGTTCTGGTGTCATTACTTTAGCAAATTCCTTGAAAATTCTAGGAATTTGTACATACTCTTTCCTAAGGAACATATCTGAGTAATGTGTATTGGAAAACGTATATACAATTCTATACGTGATAGAATATGGTTTATTACCTTCTCTCATTAAAATCCTGATGAAGGATTAAGACTCTACTGAAATCCTGATCAGCTAGGTTGTATGCAATCCTAGAATGAATGTCAAGCATAAGTTTGCCAGCATACAAATTACCTACCATTGTACCCAGACAACTATCTCATAAATTATTGATTCTTTTATTCATGACAGATAAATGTAATTCAGAATCAATTCCTTTTTTAAAGGTAGCCTTAATCACTACTTTAATGGCTCCAATATGAATCTATTTCATAATAACCGCTACTTTTTCTTTGATATGGCTCAGTTCCTCAAGAATTTATTCTTTTAGAATAAGCAGCATATCAACTCTATTACTGGTTAATTCCTTAGGAATCGAAAACTCACCTGAGTTTACCCGGTAGATGATATGGTGCTTGCGTTGTCTTAGTCCAATCTGGTTACAGATTCGATTAAAACCTCCAATCTTAAATTCGGCGTATGGACTTAATGTTGAATCTTGTCGCATGATCTTTTCCATCGTCTTGTTTGACATGGTCATTTTTGAAAAAAATCCTGATAGACTTTCCGATGTTTGGAGTCTATCTTTCTGTTCACCATGGCTACTTGTCTGATTCTGTAGATGATCCATAGAAACCTTTTAATCAGATTTGAACTCTTCTTCATAGATGCTTTCATCTGAAAAGATATCCTCGAACTTGTAAACGGGCACCAAATCCCTATAGAAGACCACATCAAGGATGTCATCTGTTGGTTCAAACTGGTGCATTTTTTTTGCTTCTGTAGGCAATCGGGCGAAATATGACCTCTTGTACCTACGTTCAGTAGTTGCAATCTTTGAAACTTTCATTTGTACGAGTATGAGCTCGTTTGAAAGTTCTCCTTCTGGGTGTTCCTCCTGTTGACTTCCCTACGGATCTAGATCCTTGTGAAGAAAACCTAGAAGGATCAGACTTTTGACCAGATTTGTAAGATCTAGCCTTTGATTTAGACATTAGACCATCATAATCTCCCTTGATTGGAAGACCTTCTGTATGATCCTTCAGACTTAGATCGAAACTCTCTTTTGAAGTGTTTTTTTCTTTTTCCATGTCTCTCGCGACTTGGTTCTCCAATAATGCTTGGAAAATCATTATTTTCGCAATAAAGAGGAGTCTTTTTTACCAATCCTCTTAGTTTTTTCCTATTCTTATGTAGTGTCGCTTGTTAACACCACTCTCTTATGTTGTCCTTTAAAAAGGACATCTTTCTGGCCACTGAATCAATCCTTCCTGGAGGTACCTTATATGTTTGTATAAGCATTTCTCTCTATGAGCTGTATATCTTTGCAAAGAACATTTCTGTTGCAACATTCAGTGGTATCTAAGCTTGGAAGTAATATTTGTGGAACCAATATATATATTCATCCGCATAATATATACTTCTTAATTCGAGAGCATACAAAGCTTGTGTATATTCTCGATTCTTTTCTTCTTCTTTTTCATCAAAGTATCCATCGCTGATGAAGTATACTTTGAGTAAGTGCCAATTTTTTCGATAATTGTAAAGATATTATCTCTAGATCTGATCTCTTCTTTGATATGGGCCTCTACACTATCCCATTCTTTCTTGGCTGAACCTTGCAAACTGTTTTCAATAAGTTTGCTGAATTGATCTTGATCAATGTCCAGCGTTGACGAAATAACCTTTAAGGATGACATCCATTCATCGATCAAGGTTTTCATGTTCCTAAAATTGATGATATTTATTGTAAGCATCAACCCGAACGGATGTGTTGGTTCTAGCATCATTTTTGCCTAAGGGCTATTAGATGCTGCCATATCCCATCACTTTTATTGTGCCTTGAATGCACTATGGTTGACTCGATCATATTTCCACGGTTTTTGTGGTTATTGGGGCACGGGTGTCTCAGCACTCGTGCTCCCTTCCTCTTGTTTGGTAATATGATCATTCATCTTGAGATTAACCAGATCCACTATTCCTAAATTGAAAAGTGATTCGGTTAATTTCGAGATATCAACTCTTAAAACTTCCATCAACTTGTCGAATGATGTCAAGCAAGAGTTCCTCGTAACTTTTAGACTTCAAAATTTCCGTAGCCTTTTTTTTGGAATGATTGGTTTATCTTCGAACGCATTTTTGAAACGTTCATTCATCCATCTACCTGTTCCCCTTGGTAACCTCCCTTTCAAATATGTACTTTTTTTTCCGATCTGAAACTTCTTATTGGATCTCGAATAGAGATCGACACATCTTCTCCATCTGTCCACCATAATATATGATGGTCTTCTGGACTTTCCTAAGGTCTTGTGTAACCTTAGATGTGTCTGGAACAATTATATCCCAATCTTTGCTGGATGTCATTTAATGAAATTCTGCACTTGTTATATCTTGAAAGTTTTTCGAATACATTTTTCTTGATCTTCTCCTCCCGTTAGGCATAAGAAAATAATATTGTACAAATAATTTAATTTATATCTTCAATAAAACTTGGCTCTGATACAATTTCGTACATCAGATCTCAATAAATATAAATCATGGAAAAAATCTATTAATTTTGTTTCCAAATAATAATTACCCAGTACGTGGCATTGTTATACCGCATCGATCCACTATACATGTGAAAACACGAGTATAGCATTGTATACGCAGTGGTTTCCAACCGATATACCAAGATAATTATATCCAGTTTTAATAAATGTGACTTAGCAAATTGGTTTGGAAATAACAAATTTGGAGTGGTAATAGCAATTCTCAAAAATTAAATAATGATTTTTATGGGATGTCAAAAGGCTTTTTAATCTTTTTACCAAAAATGAATGTTTTGGGACTAAAATTTATAAAAATGGGTATTTTTGGGACTTCCCTTATATTATTAATTAGGAATCAATAACTTCGTTGACTGCCTAGTGGTGTAATTATTGATATGACAACTTTCTCATCTTCTTTTTTATTCTAATTAATTTGATAATTATTTTAAATTATTGATTTGAAATATGTTTTTAAGACATTCATTTTCTATACATGTATGTTAGTACAATATCATCTAATAATTAGCAAGTAATTAGAAAGATTTCTAAATAATATACTGATGTGGGATTGATATGATTTTCAAATGACAATAAATTAATTGGAGTGGAATTAAAAATATTATGTTTATAATAAAATTAATTAAATATAATTATTAATAATAGATTTTGAACAGTTGAGAAGATTGACATGTGTCATATCGGTTATTCTTTTATATATATAATAAAATAAAAATAAAGATAATTAATTAAGAAGGGCTTATGTATATATGTGGATACTAACTTGTTAAGAAATCAAGCATCAGTCACCTTATCCACCTCCAGAAAACAATAAGGATGATGATAGATAAACCTGTGCCTGCATATTTAATATATTTGTCAGCACGATTACGCCTCTCAATGAGCCTCAATAAGGAGTTTGATAGTCCGAAGGTGTTGAGAGCATCTAGTGCTTTCCTTTGAGCTCTCTTTAAGTGGTCTCATAGTGAGGGGTTTTGGGAATGGGTGTGTAGTGTTGATATTGACATATTTTTTTGTTCCACATCGAAATTCTTGTAAAGAGGAGCAGCTTTGTGACCTTATAAATAAAGTTCTCCAATTTATTTTTGAATTATCCCAAAATTTGTGTACTTTGTACGATTCTTCTTCTATATAAAGAAGCACAGACTCTTTGGGTGGTACTCGGAGACGTAGGCCAAATTGGTCGAACTCTGTTATCAAATTTTCGGGTGTGTTCTTTCCTTATCTCTTTTATTTTGTTCCGAAATTTATTCATAATTGTTTCTTTTTCTAGTTGTAGTAGTATTCAATATTTATTTGTCGGGTTTTTTGTTAGTGTTTTATTTGGTTCTAAGTTCTGTCTAGGAGATTGGATTTTAAGTGGGACCAATCATGACCCCTCCAATCTTTCCTGAAAATTATAGAATCATTATAATTCACTAGTTTATGGTGAAAACTACCCGATTTCCCCAACAAGTGGTATCAGAGCCGAAGGTTCATCCTCAATTTTCTGTTTACAATATTGAATACTATCTGTTGAGGTCATAATGTCGTCAGAAGATTCACCAACAAATGAGGTTACAACAAATGTAACATCAGGGGCATCGGCTTCCTCGTCCACATGGACAAGGATTCCAATGTCAAGTATGAAGTTGGCGGTAGAAATATTTGATGGTACTGATAATTTCGGTATGTGGCAAGACAAGGTCATGGATTCTCTTTTCCAGCAGGCCTTAACATTGTCATTGAGGAAAATAAAGCAGATGATGTAGATGATAAGGATTGGAGTACCATGAATCGGTTGGTGTGTGGAACAATTAGATCGTGCCTGTCTAGGAAGCAGCAGTATGCTGTCAAAAATGAGACTTGTGCACACAAATTATGGAAGGCATTGAAGAACAAATTTCTGAAGAAAAGCGGTCAAAATAAGCTCCATATGAAGAAAAGATTGTTCCGATTTGATTACCAATCAGGTACTACTATGAATGAACATATTACTCTGTTTAATCAATTAGTAGCAGATCTATAAAATTTAGATGTAAAATTTGAAGATGAGGATTTAGCCTTGATGTTGTTATCATCTCTTCCCGATGAATTTGAACATTTGGAAACTACGTTACTTCATGGGAAGGAGAATATGTCTTTAGATGTTGTATGTTCTGCGTTGCATGGTCATGAATTGAGAAAATGAGATAAATTGAAAAACAAAGCAGTTACAGCAGATGAAGCATTAGTGGCAAGAGGTCGCCAGCAGGACAAATCAAATGGGAGAAGAAGAAGATCAAAAAGCAGAGTTGCCAAAGATGAGTGTGCTTTCTGTCATGAGAAAGGACACTAGAAGAAAAACTGTCCAAAGTTGAAAAAGAAAGAGAAAGCTCCGCAAAATGCAAATGTTGCAGAATGTAAAAGTGATGCAAAAACAGATTTCTCTTTGCTAGTTTCACCCTCAACATATCATCTAGATGAGTGGATTTTGGATTCAGGTTGCACCTATCATATGTCTCCCATGCGGGAGTGATTCTTCGATTTTGAAGAATTTGATTGTGGAGTTGTTTACATGGGAGATGATAATCCATGTAAAACAGTTGGGATAGGTTTAATCAAGTTGCAGAATCATGATAGATCCACCAGAATCTTGAAGGATGTTCGGTATGTGACGATATTGAAAAAGAATCTCATCTCTTTGGGGGCCTTGGAATCAAAAGGCTTAGTTGTAACGATACGAGATGGAACTCTTAAAGCTACTTTGGGAGCACTTGTGATGTTGAAAGGTATCCGAAAAAATAATCTTTTTTACTACCAAGGTAGTACAGTGGTTGGGACAGTAACAAGAAAGATACAGAGGCAACAAAGCTGTGGCATATGCGTTTGGGACATGCTGGAGAAAAATCCTTGCAAACTCTTGCCAAACAAGGATTATTGAAAGGTTCAAAAGCTTGTAAACTGGAATTTTATGAGTATTGTGTCTTGGAAAACAACAAAAAGTGAAATTTGGCACTATCATCCACAATATTAAGGGTATTCTGGATTATATAAATTCAGATGTGTGAGAACCTACCAAGACTACATCTATTGGAGGTAGGCATTATTTTGTCACTTTTATTAATGATTTTTCAAGAAGAATATAAGTGTTTCCTATGAAGAATAAAAATGACGTGCTTGGAATTTTTCTTAAGTGGAAAATTGAGGTTGAAAACCAGATGGGAAAAAAGATCAAGATTCTTTGCACAGACAATGGTGGAGAATATAAGAATGATCAATTCCAAAAGATATGCCAAGGATATGGCAAGTTTGGTACTTTACAGTCAGGGGAACACCATAGCAGAACGGGGTGTCAGAGCGAATGAATAAGACATTAGTGAAGAAAGTTCGTTGTATGTTGTCTAATGTTGGATTAGATAGGAAGTTTTGGGCTGAGGCTGTGATGTACGCTCAATATCTTGTTAATCATTTGCCATCATTTGCACTGGATGACAAGACTTCATTAGAGGTATGGTCTGGTAAACCTGCAACTGATTATGATTCTTTGCGTATTTTTGATGCTACTGCATATTATCATGTTAAGGAATCAAAGTTAGATCCACGAACGAAGAAGGCTCTCTTTATGGGTTTCAATACTCGAGTAAAATGATACTGTTTGTGGTGTTTGGAGATAAAGAAGACAATTATTAGTAGGGATGTTACATTTAATGAATCTGTCATGTTGAATAAAGTAACACAAGAATGGTGTAATGGTACTCCACAACAAGTGGAGTGTATACTGAAGCAGATGGAGTTGGAGCAGACTGTAGTGATTCCAGCAAAAAGCACCGTTAGTAACTCTCCTAAGGCAAAAGAATAGTCCGATGAGAAAGAGGTTCTATCCCAAGAATCTCCATAACAACAAGAGCCAATTGCAGTTAGGAGGGCAAGACGAGAAATTCACAAACCTCCTCATTTTGCTGATATGGTGGCATATGCACTTCCAGTGGTTGATGGTGCTCCATCCACATTTCCTGAAGCAGTTCGAAGTTCAGAAATTGATAGATGGAAAGTTGCAATGGAAGAAGAGATGCAATATCTTCATAAGAACCAGACGTGGAAGTTGACACAACTATCGAATAATAAGAAGACAATTGGATGCAAATGGGTATTTGCAAAGAAAGAAGGATTTCCTAACAATAATGATGTTCTCTACAAGGTGAGATTGGTGGCTAAAGGCTACGCTCAGAAAGAGGGAGTTGATTATAATGAGGCATTTTCTCGAGTTGTCAAACATTCCTCTATTAGAATTTTGTTGGCTTTGGTAGTAGAGTTGAATTTGGAGCTAGCTCAACTTGATGTGGAAACCGCATTTTTACACGGTGACTTGAAGGAGGAAATCTATATGACTTAGCCAGATGGATTTAAAGTTGCTGGTAAGAAAAATTAGGTTTGTAAACTGAACAAATCGTTGTACGAATTGAAGCAGTCACCAAAGCAATGGTACAAACGATTTGACAAGTTCATGATGGGTCAAAAGTATACAAGAAGCAAATACGATCAGTGTGTGTATTTGCGCAAACTTCAAGATGGGTCTTACATCTACCTACTTTTATACGTTGATGATATGTTGATAGCATCAAAGAGCCAAGTTCAAATTGACAAGTTGAAGGCTCAGTTGAGTAAAGAGTTTGAGATGAAGGATCTAGGAGAAGTCAAAAAGATTCTCGGAATGGAGATAAGGAGGGATAGAGAGAGAGAGAGACAAGCTTTGGCTGACACATAAGCAATATTTGAAGAAGGTATTACAACGTTTTGGAATGAATGAAAATTCAAAACCTGTAAGTACCCTGCTTGCTCCTCATTTAAAGCTTAGTAGCCGATTATCTCCAAAGACAGATAAAGAACGAGAATATATAGTAAGAGTCCCGTATGTAATGCAGTTGGAAGTTTGATGTATGCAATAGTGTGTATGAGACCAGATATTTCACAAGCTATTAGTGTTGTGAGCAGATTTATGCATGATCCAGGCAAGGCTCATTGGTTAGCTGTGAAATGGATTCTACAGTATATTCAAGATACTATAGATGTTGGTTTGGTGTTTGAGCAGGATGAATCACTTGGTTGATGTATAGTTGGATATTGTAATTCTGACTATGCAGGTGATTTGGATAAGTGACTGTTGGTCCCAAAGTGGTATCCGAGGCTCAGAGGGGGGTGAATGAACCTTAGTCGATTTTGTAAATCTCTTAAAAAAACTTACTGTTCTGCAAGTTACTTGAACTTGCAGCACCAGACAGTTATTGTTTACAACACTAGGATGTAGTGTTGCACGCTGTAACCAAGGATAAAAATATTGATATCAATGAAAATATCGGTATCTCAATTTTACGGAAATATCGAGAAAATATCGGTAAATATCGGAAAAATATCGATAAATATCGAAAAAATATACAGGCCGTTATTATATCGGTTACATGAAAAAAGGAAATATCGGAGATATATCGGAGATATTTCCGGATATTTTCATCCTTGGCTGTAACTAGAGTTTTATACGCAGCGGGAAAATAGGTTTTATAACACAAGGCTAGTGTTCTCAAATATGATCCTTTTCAAAACGTTTTATGCCTATGACAGAGGTAGAAATATGTATAAGATAAAACACAGATAAGAAAGTAATAAAACACTTATGGCTTATAGTGGTTCGAATGTGGTGTAATCCTTCTACTTCCACTCTACTGCTACCTCGAGCAGGAACTTTGTTAAGCAAAATTGGTTTACAGGACTTTCCTAACAATCTATCAAGTTTACAAAGCAAAACACCTACTAAAGTTCAGCGTACACACAGCAGCTGCAAATTCTAAAGGCACACCCACATAGAGTTTCAAACTCCCACACAAGGAAGTTGCCTAACTCCTAAACAACTATACAAATAGCAATGATCTCTCTTATCAACTGTTCGACACCTAAAACAACCCAAGCACACAGCAACAAGGTTAAAAAGTATATGGTTTTATTCTTCAACTGGTGCGGTGAAATGAGCTTTTGAATCCTTCAAAGGATCTTTCAGCTTTGAACTTGCTTCACTTCACAGAGGTTAAGTGACTGAAACTGAGAGTAGACTTGAAGTATAGTAGCTTGAATGCTTGAGAGTTTTTGCGCAAATGTTTCAGTAATCAGATTCAGGGTTGCTCATCCTCTATTTATACTTGTATGAGAAATATCCGTTGAAGGAGATATCTCTCGTTTAAATTTTGTGTACTTGATCAAAGGTATGGCTCGCATTTATTGCGACTTGACTTTCTCTTTCGGAGCATTTAATACGGCAGTTGTGGCTCGCAGCTTTTTGCAGCGCGTCAGTCCACGTGGTATCTTTGTATTGGCTCCGTATCTGCAACTTTGATCTTCTTTGGAACAGCTTTATTTATTCTTGCTTGGATCTTTGTTTCTCGTACTGCATTTATCTTTTCTCAGATTGTAGGATACTTATCTTGTTTGTTATTGGTGCTGTTTGACTATTTGAGCAGTAAGCTTCGTGCTGTATCCTAGGTCTGCTTGCAGCTGTTCGTTCTTTGCAGTGCTACTGTAACTTCGACCTTCTTGCAGTATCTTCGTACAGTACTACTGTATCCTTTCTTGCAGTATTCCTGTAACTTTTTCTTGCAGCGATGCTGCATGCCGTTCTTTCTTACTTTGCTGCATTACTGTATCTGTCTTCTTGCAGTGTTATTGTATCTGCTTTCTTGCAGCAGCTTTGTTTTGAATTTCTCGATGCAGCATAATACTTATGCGAACCTCCATTTTTCAACACCTATAACTAGACTCAAGCCTATGTTTTCACTTAAACATTGTGAAAAATGGGGTACTCAAAACTTCCTATTACATATATGTTTTGTCTCATCAAAATCTAAACACTGAAATCCTAACAATTTTTCCCTTTTTGATGATGACAAAACCTTTATATTATTTCGTTCATGAAGAAAGATTTTACTTTGCATTATTTCATTTTTCATCCGGATTACATGTTTGATATACTTTGTTAAATAAAATCTAATTCTAGATTCATCAGAGATGTATCTGGTCTATTCCTTTATCACATATCATCAGGAAAAGCAAAAAAAAAAAGCATGCAAGAGTTCATAATCAATGAACTTGATCAAAAACAGAAAAACTAAAATTTCTTCATTAACAGAAAGAAATTTTACAAGAGAAAGATACATATCATACAATAGAGCATGCATATAAAGCTATTGAAATGGGGACCTTCTTGATGACGAATCTTCAAGTCTTCTTTCAGTATCCTTTCTTTCTTGTTCGGCTCTTTCTCTTGATTCCTTCCATCAATCTCGAATGGACTCCTGATAGGATTCTTCAAGTATCTGATGTATCTTCGAAATCTGAATCCATCTAAGCCAAAAGTCCTCACAGAAAGACACTATCCTACCTTGCTTCACTAGGTCTATGTAGTAATTCTGAATTTCAAGCTCTATAGCCCTAGTAAGCTCTTCATAACTCCTTAGCGTAGATTGGCATGTATGAAATTTATTGAAGTTTCTAAGATACTCGGATCTCTTGTACAGAGTGATTACCTCAAATGATGGGTTTCTATCAGTAGACAGCTTGATTGACTTGAAGATGTTCAAGTTCCAAGCAATGTTTTCTCTATAAGGCCTCTGATCCATCAGTACTGACACTTAGGTAAATATGTTGTCTATATCGAGTCGTGGAATTTCTTGAGGGGGGTATTGGTAGAGGTCTTTGTCATAAATCCTCCTCTCACCAATCAGCCCAAGCCTCTGCATCCAGGCATATTCTTCAGCTTTAGCTCTAGCTCTCTCCGCCCTCTAAGCAGCCATCTTCTCATTGTAATGTCTTTTTGCTTCGGCTTTGCTCACCCTCTTCCTTAAGCTTTGCTACTGGCTCTCTCTCACTCTCTTAGAATAATGAGAAGAGGGATGTGCTGCATCCTTGCTTGTAGCAGCACTACTGTATGCAGCTCCTGCTGCTGATCTACTTGCAACAACTGCTCCACCAGCTCTTCCTGCTCCTTCATCGTCTTTTCTCCAGCGTTTTGGAGAAGGAGCATCAGCAGCAGCTGATGATCCAAACCTCTTTCTCCTCCCGCTGAGAGGCTGCTGGTCATCATCATCTTCTTCTTCCTCAACTTTTTTCTCCTATGAGCTCCTGTATCTATCATGAAATCCTTCCCCCTTTTTTGGTATCCTTCCCCCTGTCGATCGACTCATCAGGGGTAAGGCCCGAATTTCTTCTTGCAGACGTAGCAGTGGATGCAGCATAAGGGATAACGGCTTGTGGGGTCTGTGCTACGTCCTGCCTTGGCGCCTCAGTTTTAACCTCATCCTTATTCAGGCTAGATAGGGGATTGGAAGGGCCTAATGATGGATTTTCTTTACTGCTTCCTCCTCCTCATTAGATGATATTGTGACTGCCACGTAGCCTTTTGGTCCATATGTAGACCTGTTGCGGTCAGCCATCCTTTTGAGGAATTTGGAGGTTTCAGCTTCAGCGTCCTCAGTAACCTCTGTTGCTGTAACCTGGATAGGTTCTTATGATCCTACAGCAGCAGCAGTAGCATAAATCTCTTATTGAGGTGTTTCTAGCTGCATAGGGGTTACCTCTGCTTCTTCTTCAGCATCCTTTAAGGGTGCTGTCTCAACAGCCGCCCCTTCAGAGGTCTTCTCTCCCTCAGGGAGTGTTGTCTGAACACAGCCTCACCTGAGGTCTTCTGCAAGGACCCTGTCTCCTCGATCGGTCCTGTAACCTCGACAACTTCAACTGCATGAATGGGTTCTTGCAGCTTTGGTTGGTTTCTTGCAGCTTCCACAGTATGCAGCACTGTAAGCTTGATCGCTGTAAGAATCTCGGCCTCCACCCTTCTTGTTTCTTCTGCAGCTTCTGATAGGGTGGCTGCTTGATGTACTACTGTCTCTACCAGTACAGAGAGTCCAGCCTCTGCAACTTCCTCCGTGGTTGCATCATCGACGATTCGGTAATGTCAAAGAGGACATCTCTGATGATGACAGTTGGTTCCCTTTAAGGTTCTGCAACAGCTGCAACCATGTGTACAGGGGAATCGCCGTAATCTAGTAGTTGAGGCTCCTCCTCCTCCAAAAAATCAAACGTGATGATGTTCGAGAGGCCTTCAACCACTTACTCATATGCAGGGGGGCTTAAATTGTGGTAATTCGAGCTTCCTTCTCCCCACATCCTTCTAGGAGTGTGCTGCATTCTTATCTCTTTGACACTTGCTTGCAGCACCTGTTGCAGCATGGCTTCCTCAACCTGCTCCACTCTTAGGGTGTCGATTTGCTGTTGTACAAATGCGATGTTGTCACCCCTTCTTACAGCCTCCGCAGCAGGGGCTAGAAAAACTTGGACGTCCTCCATTGCTGCTCTCATCGGCAGCTCTGTAAAGTGGGATTCTGCAAGAGCTTTTTCATTCCCTTTATCCTTTGCTCCCTGAGCAGCAGTGCCTTCAGATCGATCTTGCACCATAGTTGTATACTCAGGTTGTAGGAGCGCCAGAATATCCTCTGAGTTGGCCCACGCCAGGACTGCTTGCTCTACTGTCAGGAAATCCTTCTACTTCAATAAGATTTCCCCCTTGGATAGTCTCATCTCCCTCCAAAGACTGTACTGCAGCTCCATATTTCTAGCCGCTGGGAAGGTAGGATCAAACACTAATTGAGTAGCTCTAGGATCGCGTGAGGAGGCTAAGTCAGTAGCCCCTATAGACGAGCTTTTTCATCAGGCTGGATCATCTGGGGCTCATCTATTGCAACCAAGCTTGCAGTAGAGAGTTGGGAATCAACAGCTGAGGCAACCTTCTTTTTGCTGCGTGGGGCCCTCTTGGCTAGGGGTGCGTCATCATCAGAGGAAGAGGACTCAGGTTCAGGTTCAGCCCCCCTTGGTGTCCTCTTGATGACAAGAAGAAGACTTCCATCATTATCATCATCATCCTCACCCCCGCTGCCTACAGCTTCATCTTGCAGGGCCAGGGTTGCATTTCTTTTGTCTTTGGTGGTCTTCCTTACAACCCCAGCTGCTGCTACCTTTGGTAGGGTCTTACCTTTATTCTTCTCCCCGACATACTTCCCAATGGGAATGGGGATGAGAGCTGCAAGTTGGAGACCTAACTTACAGAGCAGAGAGTAGATGGTGATACCATAGCTCCTTCTTACAGTGTTTTTCTCTGCTTCCTCCCATATTCTCTTCAAGATGAACTTGGCCTAGTTCATCTTTGTCCGGCTATGATGGCAGACATGATCCGAAACTAGAGATCTATGCACTTGTCGTAACTCCCTATTTTGCCCTCGATGGAGTACACACAGATATCATGAAGAAATTCAAACTCCAGTTTGAAGAGTTTCTTCGGGAGAAATTCAAACTCCAGTTTGAAGAGTTTTTTCGGGACACTTCTCTTCATATCGGCCCCTGTATCTCTAGCTCGAAAGAGATCCCACATCTCTTGAGCGCTGTCTTGCCCATATGACATAAGCTATCCAAGGGTCAAGCCTTCCGCCGAGATGCTGAAGATAGAGGCAACGTCTCTGATGGTTAAAGACCGTTCCTCTTCATCTGCATCCATCTTGAAAAGGATGCAGTCTCTCATTGCTTTCTCTGTCCTGGCAAAGGCATAGAACCTTTGGACAGACTCAACGGAGAACCCAGCGTAGATTGTGGTCAACAACCCTAGAACGCGGGTTTGTTCCAACGTATCAAATATCCTTCGAATGAGGCCGTTGTCGTAGAGACCAAAGTTGTAGATGCTCTCCTGGTTCACTAGACGCCCTTCCAGAACAATGGTTTGATGAGCCACCATTGATGTTCTTGAGAGAAAGTTGAAGGTTTTTGGACTTTGAAAATTTTACGATGGAAAGGAAACTACTCTTCAGGGATGATGGCGAAAATAAATTCGAATATGGAGAAGTTATGGTATTATGGAGGATCTCAAGGGACGTGTAGAAAGATCAATGGTTGAGATTAAATGAAGGAAATTGATCTTACGGTCTTTAGAAAAAGGTGGAGGGGTCAAATCGTCAATAATCATTACTAGGTGCATGGGCTTCTGACCGCGCCTCTTCAGTTTCTGACACGCATAGACTTACATTTAATACTGAAAGACATGCGATTTTCCACCTAATTTAATGTCCTTTTAAGGTTGCAGTAACCCGGGTACGAGATTACAAAGTATTAAATACTCTTTGAAATAAATGTTGTAACCAGGTGCTGCTTACTCTTTCATTTTCTTGCTGTGCTGTAAGAATAAAAGATACAGCGCTGTTTGAACCCAGCGTTGTATGAAGACGCAGCTTACAGCACCATACTTACTATTTCTCGCAAGCATGCAGAGATTCCCCCTAGGCTTCTGCACCTTCTTTTTCCACTCATAATTTCAGAATTCCTAACTCGTTTCTAAGCATAGAAAACCTCGATTCACTCAATGGTTTAGTGAATATATCTGCAAGCTGGAGATCCGTATGAACTTTCTCAAGCACAACATC
Organism: Scutellaria barbata; assembly: GCA_028654395.1. NCBI lineage: Eukaryota > Viridiplantae > Streptophyta > Magnoliopsida > Lamiales > Lamiaceae > Scutellaria > Scutellaria barbata. The sequence goes on along the minus strand of CM053651.1, from coordinate 6,493,076 downwards.
TTTCTTCTCTACATGATCTCTTATAAAATGATGGCATATATCGATATGCTTTGTTCTTGAGTGAAATACAGGATTATGGGTGATTGTTATTACACTCATATTATCACGGAGAATCGGAGTCTCTTTTTGTTCAATCCCATAATCTCTTAGTTGCTGCTATATCCAGAAAATATGAGCGCAACAACTTCCTGTTGCAACATATTCTGCTTCTGCTGTAGATGTAGCAATCGATGTTTGCTTCCTGCAGAACTATGAAATAAGTCTATTTCCCAGAAATTGACAAGTCCCGCTGGTGCTCTTTCTATCAATCTTACAGCCTGCATAATCTGAGTCAGAGTAGCCTTTGAGCTTGAATCCTCTTTCCTTGGGATACCATAGGTCTATTTCTTGAGTTCCTTTTAGATATTTGATAATCCTTTTGACAGCTAAAAGATGTGACTCTTTTGGTGCTGCTTGGAATCTTGCACAGACTCCTACTGCAAACATGATGTCAGGTCTGCTTGCTGTAAGATACAACAAAGATTCTATTAGCCGTCTGTACTTTGTGATGTCTACATCTTTACCATCTTCATCTTTGTTAAGGCTTATGGATGTAGACATAGGAACAGATGTTGTTGCTCCATTTTTCATGCCAAATTTCTTGATCAACTCCTTTGTATACTTGACTTGACTAATGAAGGTTCCTGTAACCAGTTGTTTTACTTGCAGCCCGAGAAAGAAGCTTAATTCTCCCATCATACTCATCTCGAATTTTGATTGCATCAGGTTGGAGAACTTCTCACATAACTCTTTGTTGGTGGATCCGAAGATGATATCATCCACATATATCTGTACAAGAAGTACACTGTCTCCATCCTGTATCCTGAACAGAGTCTTGTCGATTGTTCCTTTCTTAAACCCATTCTCTAGTAGATAGAGAGATAAGGGTCTTGGTGCTTGCTTCAGTCCATACAGGACCTTATGTAACCTGAACACCTTCTTTTCTACTTGATCTTCAAAACCTGAAGGTTGCTCTACATAAACTTCCTCTATAAGAAGACCATTCAGGAATGCACTCTTCACATCCATTTGATAGACATTGAAGTTCATGTGAGCTGCATATGCCAGAAAGATCCTTATTACCTTCAGCCTTGCTATTGAAGCAAAAGTCTCATCAAAATCAATTCATTTTTCTTGGCAATATCCTTTAGCAACTAATCTTGCTTTGTTCCTCACAACAAGTCCGTTTCATCTAACTTGTTCTTGAAGACCCATTTTGTTCCAATGACTCCTTGATGATTTGGTCTTGCAACTGTTTGTCATACTTGATTTCTTTCAAATCCATTTAGCTCTTCTAGCATGGCCTGTACCCAGTTGCTATCTTCCAGGGCTTCTTCAACATTCTTGGGCTCTGTTTGAGATATGAAGCATGCAAACATTGCTTCATGAGGAATTGACTTTCTTATCCTTACTCCTATGGATGGATCTCCAATGATAAGATCCTTAGGATGATTCCTCAGCCATGTCCTGTCAGGTTCAAAACATGTATAGGTCTAGGTTGCTCCTCATGTTGCTGTAAGATTATCTGCTGCATACAGAGGTGCAGTTTCTTCTTCTTTGTCTTCTCCTATATGCAGGACTCCTTCAACATATGGAACATCATTCTCTTTTCTTGGAGCTATATCTTCAGCAGGTTCTTCTAGCTTCTTGGTGTCACAATGTGGTTTATCAAACACAACATGAATTGATTCTTCAACCACTAAGGTTCTCTTGTTGAAGACTCTGAAGGCTCTACTTACAGCAGAGTATCCTAAGAATACTCCTTCATCTGATTTTACATCAAAGGTTTTTAGATGCTCCTTTCCATTATTGAGGATATAACACCTGCATCCAAATATATGTAGATATGATACATTAGGTGTATATCCACTCCAGACTTCATATGAAGTTTTGGCTAGATCCTTATTGATCAAACATCTATTTTGAGTGTAGCAAAGCAGTGTTGGTTGCTTCGGCCAAAAATCTCTTGAGTATCTCTGCCTCTGCTATCATTGTCCTTGCTGCTTCCTTGAGGATTCTATTCCTCCTTTCAGCTACACCATTCTGTTGAAGTGTTCTTGCAGCAGAGTATTCATGACGAATACCATTATCAGAACAGAATTTCTCAATGAATTTATTTGTGAATTCAGTTCCTCTGTCTAATCTGATCTTCACAATGCTCAAGCTCTTTTCATTCTGAATCTTCTTCATAAGGTCAGGTAGCTTGCTTTGTGTTTCTGATTTCTTGGCAAGGAAGATTGTCCATGTATATCTGGAGTAGTCATCTACTACCACAAGTGAGTACTTCTTCCCACTTATGCTTACTGGTTCTACTGGTCCAAAGAGGTTCATATGTAGAAAATCTAGAATCCTGTGAGATGACTTCTGCAACTTGTCCTTGAATGAGCTTTTTACTTGTTTTTCTTTCGGACAAGCTCCATATACATTCTCCTTCTTGTATGCCACATCTGGCAATCCTCTTACAAGACCTTTTCTTGCTAGCTTGTTGATTGTCTTGAAGTTCAAATGGCTCAATCTTTTGTGCCATAGCCAGCTCAACTCTGGTGGACTTTTCACAATGAAGCATGTTGGTTGAATAGAAGAGTTCCAGTCAGCAAGATAGATATTTCCTCTTCTTCTTCCTGTAAGCTTGACTTCATTTGATGTACTATCCTTAATTAAGCACTTGTTGAGGTTGAATTCCACAGTGTATCCTTTGTCACAAAATTGGCTGAGGCTCAGAAGGTTGTATCTGAGGCCTTTCACATAGGATACATCTTTGATCTTTATGTTCCCTTTAACTAGGCATTCACTTCCTTTTGTGCTTCCTTTGGAATCATCTCCAAAGATGACCTTTGGTCCTTTGCATTCTTGAAAGTCTTTTAGAGCTTCTTTACTGCCTATCATGTGCCTTGAGCAGCCACTGTCAATGTACCATACATCACTACTGCAACCTGGCACTGAAACCTGCAATAAATTTAAGCAGATTTAGGTATCCATTTTTATACGGGTCCTTTGGGGTTGGTAACTCTGGGAACCTAAACTTTCTTAACAGTCACTGTTTTGCTGTAAGATTTGTTGGTTCTCTGGCTATATGCAGTTCTATTTTTAAACTGCTTGTTAAAGTTATGTGCAGAGACTTTTGTAGTGTAGTCTTCCACCATACTTCCTTGAGTATATCCTCTTTGAGGTTTAGACATGTAAGTCTTAGTATAGGCGGGAAAATTTCTTCTATGCTGCAACTTTGTGAGTTGCTGCATCTTCTTGTTGCTTACAACAGATGACTTCTGCTGCAGCCAGTTCTTAGATATATGCTTACTTCTTGCAGCTGAGCTTTGGGGCTTCTTCCCCTTATCCATCAGTACTGTTTTGCTTAAGATCTTTTCTGAGTTACAGGGTAACTCATTTTTCATTGAAGTTTCAGCTTGAACAAATTTTACAGCCTTGGATGAACTTACTATTTACTGAGAGGTGTGAGTGCTGTAACCTATGCTCGATTTTTCAAATGGGCTTCTGTTTTGACTTATGCACTCCCTTGCGTCCTTAGATGATTTACTAAAAGTTCTGATCGTGGACTGCAAGCTCTCCTTCTCAGTTTCTAGCTTAGTGACCAGCAGACTTAGCCTAGAGACCTCCTTTTATAGCTTACTGCACCTTGAGTTATTAGACTTACATACAGCTAGCATTCTAGCAATATCAATGTTTTTGCCTCTGAGGATCTCATTGTCGATTCTTAGATTTTCATTCTCAACCTTCAGCTCCTTATGGATTGAGTTGATTTGCTCGAAGTCACTCATGATCCTCTTTAAAGAGTGGATCATGTTCAGCTCATCTTTTCCTGGAATGAACAGCGGTTAATAAGTTACCTCATCTTCTTCGCTGTCCTCATAATCTTTTGCCATCAGGCATATCAGCGCTTCTTCATCAGAGGATGAGGTTTCAGTATGCTGTCAGAGGATTCTGCAGCTTTCAGCATCTTCTTTAAGACTGCTGTATCATTGGTCTTCTACATCTCTCCTATGAGAGCTCGAAACTTGTGTCTTTCCTCTCTTCTCTTTTCTTTTCTCTACTCTCTCTCTCCTTCAGGATACTTGTGCATGGTTGGATATGGACAGTTCCTTGGGTAGTGTCCCGGTTTCCTGTAATTATAACATAAGTCAACATTGCTTGTATTTGACTGTGGAGAGGAGGATACCTGAGGAGATGGATGACTTCTCCTAAAGTCATTCCTCTTGTTGAGGTTGGTGTTGTTGCTGTTGTTGTTGCTCTTCATGAATCTTCTAAATTTCTTTAGAAGCAGACCCATATCCTCTTCAGCATCTTCTGCTGTAACCTCAGACTGCTTACTGCAACTAGTGGTTGCTATATCCTTAGAGTCTCTGGCGGTCAGTGTTGTAACTTTGGAGCTTGATTCTTCAGACTCATTTCTCCGGCTGTTGATGTCGTACTCAAATACCTTGAGATCGGAGAATAGATCGAATGTACTCATGGATTTCAAATTCATGGACACTCTTATGACAGTGGTCTTGCTATCCCACTCCGCGGGCAGGGCTCTAAGCACTTTCATGTTCTTCTCCTTCTGTGTATAGTGCTTGCCTAGAGCTTCTAGTTCATTCATAATGGATGTGAATCTCAAGTCTAGTTGCTCAAGAGTCTCTTCATTCTTTATCTCGAAGAGCTCAAATAGTTGGGTGGCGTTGAGATCTTGTTGTCTTTAGTGAGCTCTGTCCCCTCACATATTTGTTCCAACTTTTCCCAAATTTCTTTGGACGTTCTGCAAGTTTTGACTTTGCTGAATGTGTCTTTATCCAAGGTGATAAATAGAGCATTCTTGGCCACGTTTTCTAGGTTGGCTCTCTTTCTATCTTAGTTGTTCCATTCTTATCTTGGCTTGATAAGAAAGTTAGATGGTGGCTGTGCTCCTTCTTCTATCTCTCTACCGAGTATGAGGTTCACCTTCGTAGGGATGATCGGTCCTTAGGTGATGACCGTCCACATTTCATCATTCATCGCTGAAAGATGTACCTGCATTCTTATCTTCCAAACGTCATATTCCTCTATGGAAAACATAGGTAGCTTGTGATTAGAGGAATCCATGATATGCTGTAAGAATTAGATTTTAAGGATGCAGAGAAAACATCGAGACTAAGGTGGATCTGGGTAGGTGACCAGATAAGTTAGCTTTTAACCCAACTAGCTCTGATACCACTCGTTGGTCCCAAGTGGTGTTCGAGGTTCAGAAGGGGGGTGAATGAACTTGGTCGATTTTGTAAATCTCTTAAAAAAACTTACTGTTCTACAAGTTACTTGAACTTGCAGCACTAGATAGTTACTGCTTACAACACTAGGATGTAGTGCTGCACGTTGTAACTATAGTTTTATATACAGCGGAAAAATAGGTTTTATAACATAAGACTGGTTTTCTCAAATATGATCATTTTCAAAACGTTTTATGCTTATGACAGAGGTAAAAATATTTATAAGATAAAACACAGATAAGAAAGCAATAAAACACTTATGGCTTATAGTGGTTCGAAGGTGGTGTAATCTTTCTACGTCCACTCTACTGCTACCTCAAGCAGGGATTTTGTTAAGAAAAATTGGTTTATAGGACTTTCCTAACAATCTATCAACTTTACAAAGCAAAACACCTACTAAAATCCAGCGTACACACAACAACTACAAACTCTAAAGACACACCCACATAGGGTTTCAAACTCCCACACAGGGAAGCTGCCTAACTCCTAGACAACTATACAAACAACAAGGATCTCTCCTATCAACTATTCGACACCTAAAACAACCCAAGCACACAGCAACAAGGTTAAAAAGTATATGGTTTTGTTCTTCAACTGGTGTGGTGAAGTGAGCTTCTGAATCCTTTAAAGGATCTTTCAGCTTTGAACTTGCTTCACTTCACTGAGGTTGAGTAACTGAAACTGAGAGTAGACTTGAAGTATAGTAGCTTGAATGCTTGAGAGTTTTTGCGCAAATGTTTAAGTAGTCAGCTTTAGAGTTGCTCATCCTCTATTTATACTTGTATGAGAAATATCCGTTGAAGGAGATATCTCTCATTTAAATTTTGTGTACTTGATCAAAGGCATGACTTACATTTAATGCGAATTGACTTTCTCTTTCGGAGCATTTAATGCGGCAGTTGCGGCTCGCAGCTTTCTGCAGCACATCAGTCCACGTGGTATCTTTGTATTGGCTCCGTGTCTGCAACTTTGATCTTTTCTGGAACGGCTTTATTTATTCTTGCTTGGATCTTTATTCCTCGTACTGCATTTATCCTTTCTCAAATTGTAGGATACTTATCTTGTTTGTTATTGGCGTTGTTTGACTGTTTGAGCAGTAAGCTTCGCGCTGTATCCTAGGTCTGCTTGCAGCTGTTCATTCTTTGCAGTGCTGTTGTAACTTCGACCTTCTTGCAGTATCTTCGTACAGTACTACTATATCATTTCTTGCAGTATTCCTGTAACTTTTTCTTGCAGCCATGCTGTATGCCGTTCTTTCTTACCTTGCTACATTACTGTATCTGCCTTCTTGCAGTGTTGCTGTATCTGCTTTCTTGCAGCAGCTTCGTTCTGAATTTCTCGATACAGCATAATACTTATGTAAACCTCCATCTTTCAACACCTATAACTAGACTCAAGCCTAGTCTATGTTTTCACTTAAACATTGTGAAAAATGGGGTACTCAAAACTTCTTATTACATATATGTTTTATCTCATCAAAATCTAAACACTGAAATCCCAACAGCGACGATCTACAATTGGTTATTTGTTCACTTTTTCTAAGGCGACAGTTAGTTGGAAATCTACTTTGCAGTCAACACTTGTTTTGTCTACGATAGAGGCAGAGTATATGATAATTACAGAAGCTGTGAAAGAGGCAATTGGGCTTCAAGGATTGATAAAAGAATTGAGAGTTGATCAAAAACACATTTAGGTGTATTCTGATAGTCAGAGTGTTATTCATTTAGCAAAGAACCGAGTCTTTCATGCAAGAACGAAGCATATTAATGTTCGCTATCATTTTGTGCGGGAAATTCTCGAAGAAGAAGAGATTATTCTCAAGAAAATTCATATCAAGCAAAATCCTGCAGATATGATGACCAATGTGGTTACAAGAACCAAGTTTGAACATTGTTTAGACTTGGTCAATATCCAGCGCCAAAGGGTGTAATATTGGAAGCACCGCGAGGACCGTTCTTATTGTATTTGTTTAAGAAGATTTGTATTTGGTGGGACCTGAAATTATGTCAAGGTGGAGATTTGTTGATATTGACAAATTTTTTGTCCCACATCAGAATTCTTGTAAAGAGGAGCAGCTTTGTGACCTTATAAATAAAGTTCTCCCTTTTACTTTTGAATTATCCCAAAATTTCTGTACTTTGTACTATTCTTCTCCTATATAAAGAAGCACAGACTCTTTGGGTGGTGCTCGGAAACGTATGCCAAATTGGTCAAACTCCGTTATCAAATTTTCGGGTGTGTTCTTTCTTTATATCTTTTATTTTGTTCTGCAATTTATATATAGCTGTTTCTTTTTCCCGTTGTAGTAGTATTCAATATTTATCTGTCGAGTTTTTTGTTAGTATTTTATTTGGTTCTAAATTCTGTTTAGGAGATTGGATTTTAAGTGGGACCAATCGTGACCCCTCAAGTCTTTCCTGGAATTATAGAATTTTTATAATTCACTAGTTTGTGGTGGAAACTGTCTGATTTCCCCAACATGTAGGTGGGTTAGAAATGCTCATAAGTTTAATGATTTTCTTAATCTTTGTTTTGATATTGATAGGATTAAAGTGAAGAAATTCAAATCCGATTCATTTGCTTGGAAGCCTTTCAAAGACGGATCTTTCTCTACAAAATCCTTATATCATATTCTTTATAATGCTTCTATTTTTAAGATGGAGCCTGTTCCAATTTTTTTTAACAAAATTGGTGTAAGTTTATTTCGAGCAAAGTTTCAGTGTTTTCATGGAGAGTAATTCAAAATCATCTGCTACAAAAGACAATCTCGTTGTTCATGATATTCTTAGCAATGTCAACCATCTCTTTTGCCCATTGTGCTCTACTGCTTTTCAATCGCTTGATCACGTACTTTTGTCTTGTATATTCTCTTCTTGTGATATGGTTGGGACAACCTCTGATGATATCTATAACTCTTATCGATATCTTCTATCAGTTTTCTACTACAAACTCGAGAAGATTGCTAGGAAATTTTTAAATTTGATTTGACAATGCATGATGTGTAGTTTATGGAGAGCAAAAAATGTTCTTATTTTCAATGAAGTTGAACCAAATGTTTTAAAAGTCATTTGAGGTTGTGAAGATTCGATCGTGGAAATGGCTCAAAAGTCACTACTCATTTTCCTTTTGTTACTCTCTTAATGATTGGTTTACTATTCTGATAGAGTGTTTTCCATCATCCCTTTTGTAAGATGTTCCAACTCTTTTATATGAAAATAGTTGAACTTGCGTGCAACTGGTGTGTGGATTTTAAATTTATATATACGGGTCAGGTTAGGTCGAATCCGACCTAGATCTGTGTATTTTTTATCTTGACTTTTTTGTTGTTTTAGTCATACATTTATATTATATTAGTCATACATTTATGCTATATTAGTCATACATTTATATAATATTTAACTTAAAAAATAAAAGCATAATTTCGACAAAAACCCTAATTTCGGCACAAAAGACCTAATTTCAGCACAATTTGTATATGTATACATTTATGTGGTATTACTCGTACCTATAAGTAACATTAGTCATACCTTTATATTACATAAATGTATGACCAACATAACTAAAATATATGACTAACATAACTAAAATGTATGAATAATATAACTAAATGGTATGAAAGATATATATGACTAACATAACATAAAAGCACAACATCTGAAAGTGAATTTGGGTGGATATGGATGTACCCACCCAGAGGAGTGGGGATGCGTGCAGGTGCGTCCCAAGTGCATGAAAATAAGTTGGATCTGTTGCACGGATTCTAAATCCATACACAAGTTACACAAAAGTTTGTCATATGGAAATGGAAATGAATCCCTTACTAGGGCAATTAACCCAACAAACCCCTATTGAAGTTGCATACAACGTTAATTTTTTTTTCTTTTGATTAATTATTTTTTCATTTTTTGTCATGTGATTACTTATTGCATCAAGTGAATTTTTCATAATTCTCTAAGTACATAATATGATAATAAAAAGACAGTTTTTTTAAAATGTAATTCAATTGAGATTTTATTGCAATTTCATTTATTCCAATTTTATATATTTTAATTATTGATATATTATATTATAAAATGTAACTAAAAAATTATGAAGAATTCACTTAATGTAATAAGTATTCGCGTAACAAATAAATGGGAAAATACTTGCATAAAAGAAATAAAAATTAAAACGACGACGTTTTCTACGAGCAATGGTTACATCGTGTACCACTTCTCAAGCACTTTTGACACTTTAAAGTGATATTTTCTCCATTCATTTATAGAAGAAAAAATATCGAATAACCACGTGAATTACATAGTCACTTATTACTATTTTGGAAAATACTATAAATTCAAGCATAGAGGGGGCTACGGGACATTCAACAACCATATATTGAAAAAATATCCTGATAAGATGGGTAATGAACGATCGCAAACACAACTTCATAGATTACCAACTCTTCACTAAGAGGTGAAGGTATGGACTCTATTCTAAATTATTCCATTGAAAAGGAGTAGCCCAATTTGTTGCTAAAAACATCTTCTTTTACAATTTCCATGTGATGATGATTTTGAAGAATATACTAGCATTTATTTACAATCTAGTAGTAGAAAAATATTTAGAAATATCGTAAAACGTGATATAAAACAAATTATAGGAGAATATAAATATAAAATAATTGAAGAGTTTAAAAATGTTTAAACAAAAAATATCTATATGTAGTGATATTTGGAAAGATCCTTATAAACAACATGATTATATGGATATTACGGCTCATTGGATAGATGATGCATGAAATGTACAAAAACGTTTAATTGCATATGTTGAATTTGATGAAAAACATTCAGCTATTATTCCGTTCTAAATGGTTATGGTATAGTACAAAAAGTATTTTTTATTGGATTTGATAATGTTAATGCTAATACGGCTAGTTTGTCTATGTTAATTGAATAACCTCCATTGGAAGGTAAATTTTTTCATATTCATTGTATGTGTAATTATTTAAACTTATGTGTTCAAGATGACTTAGAAGAATTAGATAAATATATTAAACCTATTGCAACCGCAATTCATGAAATTGCTAGATCAACCGCATGACATAGGAAATGAGCTAAATTTTGTAAGAATAACGGTATGGAAGTTAAAAAAATTATAGTTGATGTGCAATATCATTGGAATTCTACTTATAATATGCTTAACAATTCTTATGAGTATAGAGATTTGCTTTGTCAACTTTTTATGGAAAATCCACATAATCAAATTATGTTATTTAACAATTCACGGGATGCATATATTAATTTACTTCAACTTTTAAATTTTTTTAAGAGGCAACTAGAAAATTATCTGGTTGTTATTACTTTACTTCTCCATTAGTTCTAGATCATTGTGTGAAAATTACTCTTATGTTCAATTAGTATTCTACATGTTTTATTTTAGGAGATACAATTATAATGATGAGATCGAAATTGTTAAAATATTTTTATGAAATACCCAATGTATTTTTATGTGCTAAATTATTAGATCCTAAAATTAGAGAATATGACTTAGAAGAATTATTGAAAATGTATTATAGTGCATTATTTCCAAATTTCATATTAGGAGAGTATGATGAAGTTGAATATGTTTCTAATTATATGAAAGTTGTTGGTAGAGCTAAACAATCGTTAGTTGAAATATTTAAAGAATATAAAGTATTATTTGGTGATTCTATTAAGTATTATTTGGTGATTCTATTGATGATGTAGGTGCACAAAATGTAGGAGGTAGTAGTTCTTCCTCGTATTCATCTAGTTTTGATAGTAGTCTTAGAAAATTTTACAATTTTTATGATAATAGAATTTAAAAACTAGCTAAAGGCTCTAACCCTTGTCATGAATTAGATTCATATTTAAGTGCTACCTTTAAATTAATTGATTTTGTAAATCCATTAGATCTATTGAAGTGGTGATCAAAGAGGACCACCATTTTTCCTATTTTAACTACTATTGCTAAAGAAATATTTGCAAGTCCTGCCTCAACCTTCTCTGTTGAACAAGTATTTTCTAAAGGAGGTCATATGTTGAATCCAAGAAGATCATAATTGACCGTTAAGAATGTACAAAATATTACTCTACTTGAAGATTGGGTGAGAGTCAAGAGACGTCAACAACATCTAGATTGTCCATATTTAGATCAAAATACTGATGACACGTATGACTACGATTCAAACACATCCTCATTTGTCGGAACTAACATTGATGAATGAAGATAAGTTTAGGTAAGAGAATTACGTGAGCTTTGATTCCTTAATTTTGCTAAGAATACGTAGGAAATTTCATTCTAAATTTGGAAGTGTAATTTTAATTTCACTTCCAAACATAGAATGAAACTCAAGCTCTTTCAATTTTTTTACCTCTTCTTTCATTTATTTATACAAAGTTCAATATTGATGTATGATTGTAATATATTGAGTTGTAACTTGTAATTTTTTTTTCATTCATATTTGTAACTTGTAATTTTTCATTCATAATTGTAATATATTGAATTGTAACTTATAAGTTGTAACTTGTTTTTTTTTTTTCATTCATAATTGTAATTTTCATCATTTTATTTTCATTGAAAGGTTATGGACCTATGGTGTGATTAAGAAAAAAAAGGGGAAAAGAGGGAATTAGGGAAAAAAAAAAAACTCTTTCAAGTTAGGTGTGACCATTGCAAAGAGTTTTCTGTTTTTTTTTTTTTTTACCTTACAAACTATTTGGAGTTAGACGCGTGGTCATACCTAACTACAATTAGTGTCTAAATATGAATTAATTTTGAAAAAAATTAAATTAATTTTAATCTATCTTTTTTTTTACACCAATAAGAATTAATGATTTTTGTCAACTTAATTCCTAAATTTATCTTGAATCCATAAGAGTTAATAGATATCGTAGCATTTTTCCAACTTAAAATCCACTTTGGAGTTTGGTGTTTAGAATTACAAAATTTGAATAAACTTTTATGTTAGGATGATGAAATAAATAAAGGAAAATGTAAAAAAAAAAAGTTTAAAACCGATCAAACTATAAATGAAAAAAAAGAAAGAAATAAAAGATGGACAAACCGGCGGTTCGAACCGCTGGTTCCGATTCAACCATCAATTTCAAATTGAAACCAGAACCGGAACCCCCTCGATTCGGTTCAAGTTTGACTATTTTCGATTTATCGAACCAATAATACAAAATTGAAATCGGCGATTCGAACCGTTTCACCATCACTAACTTACATATTACGCTCCTTATCTCGTAACTATTTGTTTAGAACTTTCAAAATTTGTTTGCAACACCTAGATATCACTAAAAGGAAAACAGTTATGCTTGTATATATCAACAAATAATTAACGATAAATGAATTTAATGTTGATATAATATTACTAAAAATAAGTTAATCTCGTAATACATCCAATAAATTTAAATAAATCTGAAAGAAAAATGAAATTATAGTAAAAAATAAAAAATTTAAAAGCAAATAAATTAAGGTAAAAACTTATATGCACTAGGGGCACGGATCTAGGATCCGTGCCCCCAACCGAACCGGCGCGTGGGCCGCTTTTACACGCATCCACGTGCCTCCACGTGCGGCCACACCATAGTTGGTGTGCGCCGCGCACCACCTGAATTTTATATTTTAAGGTATCACTTATTTACTCTTAAGGTATCACACATTTATTCTTAAGGTATCGCACTATTACCCTTTAGGTTTTAATGTAAAAACAGCGCTGCTTTCTTTTTTTTCCTCTTTTTTTTTTCTTCTCCTTCCTTCTTCTTCTTAATCTCTTTTCTTATCAATTTGTTATTTTTCTTATTTATTTTGTACATTATTATCCTTCTCTATATTCTTGTTCTTATTCTTCATCAAATCTTCATAAAGTCATTTATGGAGTTTTTTCTTCTTCCTCTTCTCTTTTACTCATTTTCATAGATTTAGATAATTGATTTCAAATCACAATTTATTACAATAATTTTAAAACATTGAAAATCAATTATTTCAAACAATATGAAATCATGATTTGTTGATTTTGAGGAATTTTTTTGAAATTTTAAGATTTTTCAATGAAGATATTAGTTGTATACTCTTAAGGTATTACACATATTCATTTCAGATATTACATAAATATCTTACATGTATTATACATATTCTTTCAAGTATTAAAAAATACCTTACAGGTATTACACATGTTCCTTTCAAGTATTACACTTACCTTATAAGTATTACACATGTAATTTTATAATACCTGAAGAGTATATATCTAATACTTATAGATCATATCAGTAATACCTTAAAAGTATCACTGGTCATGAGCAATCATATATCAATGCTTTAGGGTAATTATGATTTATAAAATCATGAATAGTCAGAATTTTTGTAATACCTGTAGAACATATATATAATACCTATAGAATAAACTAATAATACCCCATACTTTTTTTCATAATATCTTGAAGGTTTAACTTACATATAATTCAACCATGTAATTTTATAATACTTGAAGAGTATATATGTAGTACTTATAGATCATATCAGTAATACTTGAAAGGTATCACTGATCATATATCAATGTTTTGAGATAATTCTAATTTATAACATCATGAACAATCAGAATTTTTATAATACCTATAGAATAAATCAAAATTTTAAATACAAAATTTTCATCATCTTCTTCCACAAAATTTATTCAAAATCATATTACTCAATTAATAACCAATTATGGTGTTTGTTGCATTAATTATCTTGTATGTTGCTATGAATCGGATCAAGATAGAAAGTGTTTCAAGTTATAAGAAAATAAAAACCCTAAATTTTTATACACATTAGGAAGAAAAAAACTTGTTGAAGTATTAGAAAAATAAGAATCCTAAATTTGTAGCAATCATGTGAAGAAATTAAGAATGAATAAAGAAAAAAAAAAAGAAATAGCACCACAAGAAGAGGTAAGAAAGAAAAAAAAAAGAGTATTTGCGTAGGAGAGAGAAAAAAAAGAAAAAAATAAAAAAAAAAACAAAAAAAGGAGTGCAGCTGATAGGAGAGAGATAAAAAAAATAAAAAAGTTAAAAAAAAAAGCAAAAAAAGGAGTGGAGCAGGTCGGGGGCACAGATCTAGGATCCGTGCCCCAGGGCACACAAGTGTCTCTCATAAATTAATTAAGGGTAGTGTTTGTGTGCACTAAGTGCATAAGTCATGATTCATGCATCTGGATAAGAGGGTCGGGTCGGGTCTGGTTAAACCCGGATCCGCGCTCAAATTTTTTATTTTTTTTAAATTTATATGATAACCTTTATGTTGTAATAATATAACATTTATATTGTAATAATATAATCTTTGTGTATAGATTGCATAACCTTTTCAGTGTATAACTTATACTTTTTTCACTATAAAATTCATGTTATATAGTCGAAACCTTTATATTGTAATATTATAACCTTTATGTATAGATTTCATAACCTTTTCAATGAATAACTTATAATTTTTTCACTATAAAAATTCATTTAATATAGTCAAAAACTTTATGTTGTAATAATATAACCATTATATTGTAATAGTATAACCTTTATGTATAAATTTCATAATCTTTTCAATGAATAACTTATATTTTTTTCACTATAAAAATTCAATATAGCCGAAACCTTTATGTTGTAATGATAGAACCTTTATGTTGTAATAATATAACCTTTATGTACAAATTTCATAACTTTTTCAGTAAATAACTTATATTTTTTTCACTACTTGCATTGCAAAAGGTTATGTGCATATAACTAAAAGGTTATGCCAATATAACAGCATAACTAGGGTTTGAGTTAGGGTTTGGGCACGTGAGGACGGGTGTAGGCACATGAAACGCGTGCGGAACTCATGAAATACACTCTCAAATCTGATCGACCCAATTACACATATCTAACTTGATGTATATAAATAATTGCGATTAATTAATGATGTCAAATTACTTCTTTTTATTGTTAAGCCAGCGGATTCTTTTAGGCGGAGCATATATTAATTAACGGCCAAAAATTTTAGGGTGACGTGTATAGTTTTAAAACCCTGTCATAAACCACGAATTGCATTTGCAACCCCTTCTACCAATTTCCTGCTTTCTCTCACATCGCCGTTCCAATGAGGAGGGTTACCGCACTCGCCGCCGTGCGCCGCGCCATGGACGGCGTCGCCGCCGCGCCTTCAATCACCGGATACCCGTCTTGCCACGACCGCCTCTTCCAGACAGCTCTTTTCGGCACCTCCAGCAACAATAGTTCCTCTGCTAGATCTCATTGGTTGTTTTCTTTTAAGAGGATCTCCGGCGATGATTCTAATCGCGTAGCCACTCGCGCCGCCTTTGCGGGGACGATGTTGTTCTCTGCAGCCGCCATTGCAGTCGTGGAAGAGGTCCGCGCCAAGGAGCCGCTGCAGTCGGAAATCGTGCCGAAAGATATTGTTCTCTATCAATATGAAGCTTGCCCTTTCTGTAACAAAGTCAAAGGTATTGCTTTGAATTCATTCGTTTTAGGCAAATTCTGATGTTTGTTTTGGGTCTCTCTTTGTGAGTGTGTGAACATTAGGTAATTAGGGAGTAGATCAACTAGATTTTTTGATCTATAATTATTAAAACTATGTTTATTTTGATGAGTGAAAAATAGCCTTACAAATCAACACTCAAGTTTATAATGTTAACATGATCGATTGCAAGTACTGTTTCTGCCATCATTAACAATTAAATACGAGAGTTCTATCAGAAACATTGCTCTTCAATTAAATAGGTTATTATGAAAATTCACCTATGAGCTTTCAGATGAGACATTATTGCGTTTTGAACTAATTAAATTAGGAATGAATATATGGCAAAATCTTAGATGTATTGTGTAAATGCAAAAAGGCCTCAAAAATAGAATAAGGAGATGAATGATTGTTACTCCACCAATTTTTTTTGTAAATGTAAGTAGCATGGTGTACTAGCTATGCATCATTGAGTTGGGTTCAACGAGATTTAAAAAAAATAAATTCATATAATTCATATTGTTGGTCAATTCATAATTCATGCTAAAGGTGTGAGATAAGTTCATACTCTCTTGCAATGAATGAATATGTCAAAGCATCTATTTATAATTATAATATCAAGATCTTAACCCTCACTTTTCTGGAGGATCAGTATACCTACACTAGATATTGCCCAAACAAAATTATTTGTATATGAGAACTGAACGAGGTTATATGATTGTGGATACTTCAAGTATGCAATATATGCAGTTTTCAGCATGTGCTGAAATAAAATGTGTTGCATTTTTGTTCATTTTTCTGACTGTACTTTTTTTGGTCTTGCATTCCAGCATTTCTGGATTACTATGACATTCCATACAGGGTTGTTGAGGTCAACCCCCTCACCAAAAAGGAAATTAAGTGGTCTGATTACAAGAAAGTGCCTGTAGTGATGGTTGATGGAGAACGGGTGATTGAATCATCAGGTATTTAATGTTTTAGAATGGCCACCATTAAATGTTCTCCAATAATCTGCATATGTTGTCAGACAAAAAACTGATGGATATGGGGTGGTACATAGTATATGTTTTCTGATTGTCAGTGCTGGTATCAACTTTGCAATTTTATCTATGTAGATATAATTAATGATTTGAAGAATAAGATTAATCAAGATGGGGCAATTTTTTCTCTTGAAGAAGATGATGAAGTGAAAAAGTGGCGAAGGTATGACTTCTGTTTGTTAGCAGCTCATGGTTACTTTGACTTCTTTTTGGAATTCTCAAATTCACTTTCCCCACCATTTAGTATTGTTATAATGGGCTAGATAATAGTTCAATGAAGTTTTGCGATATTTTAGTGTTATATTTTGTCTAGAACAATGGTTCTCTGGTGTCAATTACATACTCCTCATTTGTCATAGTTGTGACCAACCTTAATACCTTAGAACTGAAGTTGCCACTATTGATTAACATGTTATTTATCTTACAAACATCCATCACATTTCTGTAATTACTAGTATGCCATATGCTATGATTGCAGCTGGGTGGACAGTTACTTGGTGCATGTGTTGTCACCAAATATATACCGGACCAGATCGGAAGCCCTTGAGGCATTTGAATACATCACTACCAAAGGTAAGGTTTTAATTTCAGTGTATCACTGTTGTAGGTTTTATTATATTTCAAATTCCAGACTCCAGAGTGCTGCTTATTTATGCATTATTTCTGAATGAAGATAAAATTATGTTAGATCCTAACTGATTCATGCACTCATGTAACAATAAATAAATGTTATTTTTAAGGAAATATGACTGATGGATAAATAAAGTATCTCTCCGTTCTTAGGTCACTCTAGTCATTTTGTATGAAAAGATGAAAATGGAGATTTTTATACTTTAGTATATCTCAAGAGGTCTTGCTGTAACTGTAGTTGCTAGTTCATATTGATTATGGAACTCAAGACATTAGAAGTTTATGCTGGAGAGAAAATAAAAACATCAAACCTTCGAGTGCATTGCATGTCCCTTTTTTTCTCATTTGGTTTTGGAGGTGAGAGTGTATAGTTATCAATTGTATGAGCTGTATATCCTTTTTTCACTGCTATTGAATTTGGAAATTGTTTTGGAAAATATTAAATTAGTAGTAATAATTTATGGATAACTGTTTTAAGCTTTAAATAAACATTGAATTACTTTATCAAGAATGTCTCGATAATTTTGTTAATGATATAAAATTGGATGAAATTTTGTCACTGGCATCTTGCAGGAGTTTGTACAATGCAAAATTTTGCAACTTATAAGCTAAAAAACAAGGTTTCATGATGAGGATGTTGAGTTGAATGTGAACCACATTGTGTAAATTGAATCAATTTTTTGCACTCTTTATTTTCTTCTTCGCTGTGCTTTCATTGCTTACTATCATAGTTCAAGCATGGCATATCATTTAAGCTTAAAATTTGTCTCATTAGTAAAGTTTGTGAAATGCTTTGGAGAAGTGGGTCATGTAGAAATTGGGTTTTGCTTTCGAGGGATAGATTGGTATGCATAAATATCATTTAGAAGTTTTCTATGCGATCTCTTTATAGTTACAGTTCAGGTGAATTGTTCAGTGTAAACTACTGAAATACTAGCATTGTTTCTTTCATTCCCTTCATTCCTGTATACACTATTGGGATATGGATTTAACATTGCTGAAGTGTATTTTGGTTGTTGAATTGCTACTGTTTTGGATGGTGGATGCAGGTAACTTCAGCTTTACTGAGAGAATATCAGCAAAGTATGCGGGAGCAGCTATTATGTATATGGTCTCAAAGAAATTAAAGAAAAAATATAACATTGACGATGAACGAACTGCCTTATATGAAGCTGCAGAAACATGGGTGGATGCACTTGATGGTCGAGATTTTCTAGGTTTGGTCCAACTCCTCTTTCTGAAGTATATTTACCAATTCGAGTATAGATTAAAAGTGGATGACAGTTGATGATCAACTCTTCTTTCACCAGGTGGATCGAAGCCTAACTTAGCTGACCTTGCTGTTTATGGTGTTTTGAAACCCATTCGCTACCTCAGATCTGGTAGAGAAATGGTAGAGCACACACGGATTGGTGATTGGTACTCTCGAATGGAAGCTGCTGTGGGACAACCTTCCCGAATTCAGGCATAATATATATGCAGTTTTCTGCATGTGGTAATTTCTTTCTGTTCAAGTGATTAAGGTTAACTTTCTAGAGAATTCTGAAGCAAACTTCCATTTTTGAGATTGCCCAGGTATAAAAAAAGGTGTCTCGTAGACTATTCATTCTTTGAAAAATTGTACTTGGCGTATATATATATATTTGGGGCGAGGGGCTCCTCCGAGGCTTGAGATGATTATGGCAACACAGCAACAGGTTATGATGCTCTTGGGATCATGTCATATATAAATAATAAGTCTGTTATATACTTAGCTCATCTAATATTCCACTTCAGCTATGATTTGTGGCGTTTATAATTTGGGAATAAAGGATGTTATGGCTTAAATGTATAGAATCTGTGTTTTCTAGTTTTTCTTTCCACTAATCATTCAATCCCAGATTACTATTATGAATATGATGTTAATATGGGCCGATTAGCTCAAGTCCTGACTCTTTAGTGTATCAATTTTTTATAAGTTATTATTATGGAATGGGTGATTTATGGTTGATTATTGTTTTCTCAGAGTGATTTGGAGTGAGTGTAACCGATTTGAGAATGAAAGAATAATTTGAGCTTGATAGGCTTTTAAGCTTTATCTAGCTTAATTGAGCCTAATTGTTCTAGTGCTTCAATTCAAGTTGGAAGAGTTTCTTTTAATTGATTCTTAGGTTTGAATCATTTAAAACTACTAATCATAATCTTTGAAATCTAATACGGTTGAGTTCTTACTATTGAAACTTGGCATATCGATTTCATCCCAATGATTTATTACATAGGATATTTGCAAGAAGAGTAGTGTTTCTATACACCAGGTGCATGGGTCATAATCCATGCAACCGGATCGGGTCGGGTCCAGTTTAACCCGGATCCGTGCCCTTTTTTTTTTTTTTTTTTTTAAATTTATGTCATAACCTTTATGTTGTAATAATATAACCTTTATGTTGTAATAGTGTAACCTTTATGTACAGATTTCATAACCTTTTCACTGAATGACTTATACTTTTTTCACTATAAAAATTCATGCAATATAACCCAAAACCTTTATGTTGTAATAATATAACCTTTATGTTGTAATGGTATAACCTTTATGTACAGATTTCATAACCTTTTCAATAAATAACTTGTAGTTTTTTCACTATAAAAATTCAATATAGCTGAAACATTTATGTTGTAATGATATAACCTTTATACTGTAATACTACAACCTTTATGTACAAATTTCATAACCTTTTCAGTGAATAACTTATACTTTTTTCACTACTCAGCACTGCAAAAGGTTATGTGCATATAACTAAAAGGTTAAGTTCGCTAAACTAAAAGGTTATGTCAATATACAGCAGAACAAGAATTTGAATTAGGGTTTGGGCTAGGGTTTGGGCGCGTGGGGGCGCGTGAAATGCACTTTTTGGCGGGTTGACCCGGTTGCACGGATTTAGGATCCGTGCACCTGGTGTATAGAAACAATTGTGTTGCAAGAATTATCCAATAAAAATGTACTGAGCTTATGTATGCTTGTTAGAAAGTTTAAATATGAAATTAAATATCTTGAGTATAAGTACTTGGAGTTAGACCTACTGCATCAGGATATGTATGTGCATCTCAACCCATTAGACTGTTCATTCTTTTGTGGTTGTAATCCCTTTTTATTCATCCAAGGTCTTTTCTCTCTTTCAAAATATTTCATAACCATAACCATCCGTCTGTAGAAACAAGAAGATAAAGGTTAAAACAATTTTTAATTTTATGGAAATATATATTTGGTTATCTACTAAAATCGCCTTTTGGCCGTGGAGGGTGGATTGTTAGTGTGGACAATTTAGAAGATATAATTGGAGGACATGTCGCTATCTTGTCTTGAAGGTAAAATGAACAAGATAGGAAAATCTCAAAATTTACGATCAATTCATTCAATATTTCCCTTTTTTGATGACAATTTTTCACATTTAATAATTGTATCATATAAAAATATTAATTGTATAACATAAATATATTACTTCATTTATATAAATGTATTACCTCATTTTACTGAAATACAATGTAAAAGTATTACTTATATATCATATAAAAATATTAACCATATAACATTAATATATCACTGCATTACCTTTGGTATCAATTGTATAACATAAATGTATTAATTGTATCGTATATATAAATGTAATACTTCATTTACATAATGCAAAAATTTATGTGAGACCGTCTCAAGGATATACTTTCGTGATTAATTTTTTTTTTTTTTTATGGTTTGTGGTTTAATTTCATTTATAGAATTATTACATCTCAAGGTTTGTGGTTAATTTCTTTTTTCTTTTTAATGAAATAAAATCGACACCAAAACTAGATTAAAAATTCAAAATTACAGAGTAAATATATCGGCTGGCTTCTGAAAGGACAACGCTGACAAGAAAGCAAAATACAGTCAAGAAATGAAGAAAATAGAATTTCCATGAGAGAATCAACATGCAAAAATCTTGACCCACAACCTCGTATGCATATTCATGTCAATTTTTTTAAACATAGTATGTTGATTTCATAGAACTAACAATTAAAAAAGATCTTTGTTTTGCTTTTTTTTTTTTTTTTTGATTTAATGTATAAAAGTATTACTTTTATCCCTTAAAGTATTTCTTTTACCTTTTAAAGTATTATATATAATATTAAAATGATATTTATTTTCAAGTTCAAAAAATATTATTAATATGCATGTTTAAGTATACGTTTTACAATTATAAGTATGTGTTTTATTCTTAATAGTTATGTCGTTCTATAATTCGTGTTTTATGTATGCATTATACAACCATAAATATGTGTTTTTTTTAGTAGTTATGTTGTTATAGTAAATTAATTTACTATAAATATGACCTTTAATGACTTTGATTTTTGTAAAGTATGAGTTTTGCATCCATAAATATAAGTATTAGTCATAGTAGCCATAAGTATTTTGTGTATTAGCTTATGATTTACATTAATATGTGTTTTACAGATATATGTATTCATTTTTATTCTTAATAATTATGTCGTCGTAGTAAACTAATTTACTATCACAAAAACTTGAGTGTAGCAACCGACTTAATCTAGTCCATGCATCGTTCCGCGCACTCCTCATGCTCGGGTTGGTGTGCTCAAACCCATCAAAATTTGCTCCAAGTGCTATACCTATATGATATGTTAAACATACTTTTATAATATGTTAAAATACCTTTAGGGCCTTTATGTTATGTTAAGCAGTAGAAGAAAAAGAAGAGGATGAACTTCCTTTGAGTAGGAAGAGAAGAAAAAGAACCTCTCCCACTGTTGACGCCCCTGCTTTAAAGAAAAGAAAAGATGATGAAGGCGAAGGTGGTGTTGGAGCCACTGCATCCAAAGCAGCTAGCAGTGTTGTTGTAAGAAAAGATATAACAGCTCACATTCACAAGGCTCGAGAAGGGAAGAAAGTCAATAGCAATCTCAGTCCAAGAAAAGAAGAATAAGAAAAGATGTAGCTGAAAGGCTCTACATCAGAAGATGGCTGTACAAAGGTGTTGGAATTGAGGGATCGCTGACCCTATGCAATTATCCGATTCGGGGTCCATGCAAAATATGACAATGCGCAGCGGAAAACAAGTCATACCTTTTGTAGCGAAAAATGAATTAGTTCTAAGGTCAGAACTGTAGATAGAGCAATCGATGAAGTCTCGACCTCACGATCTTCTGCTGTATTCCTCGTCTTTTCTCGAACGTTGTGTGGGTAACGAGCTTTCGATATTTTCAGCCGTCATCTACTAAATCGTATTTAAGATTTTTTTGTGTATAGTAACGGCTAAATTAAGGCTTACTTATAGGCTACAACAGGGACCTTGAGGAGGATTAGGAATCGGTCTCCTGATAGGATTAGAAGTCCTAGTTCGGCCAGAACACACTTCTTAATCCTATAATAACTCGATCCACTAAAGAGATATTATTGAACTACCGTCCCAAATCCATATTAAATATGGGCTCCTATTTAATATGTGCTCGTTTATCTGCCCGTATTTAAGATATCGAATGTCTGTTTATTAAATGAATTACTGACAATTCAATTAATTAACATTTAATTCCAAGAGTAGTACCACTCAACTTTATTATCATAGCGGAATAAATCCACCTGCAGGGTTTACATGATAATTCTTATGAGCTCCTCGAGGAGACATCATCATCCTAAATAATTAGGACACGATTTCATTATATAATCAACAACACACCATATAAACAACATTGTATCCCAATTTACCGAGCTTATTGATTTAATAAATAAATCTCACTCATTGGTAAATTAAAGAAACATATATCGAGTATCTCTTAATCATTATATGATAACGGGCACATATACTCAATATATGTTTCTTTAATTTACCAATGAGTGAGATTTATTTATTAAATCAATAAGCTCGGTAAAATTGGGATACAATGTTGTTTATATGGTGTGCTATTGATTACAAAATGAAACTGTGTCCTAATTATTTAGGATGATGATGTGTCCTTGAGTAGCTCATAAGGATTATCATGTAAACCCTGCATGTGGATTTATTCCGGCATGATAATAAAGTTGAGTGGTACTACTTTTGGAATTAGATGTTAATTAATTGAATTGTCAGTAATTCAATTAATTAACGGACATTCGATATCTTAAACACGGGGAGATTAATGCACACATAATAAATAGGAGCCCATATTTAATATGGATTTGAGACGGTAGTTCAATAATATCTCTTTAGTGGATCGAGTTATTATTGATGGGATTAAGAAGTGTGTTCAAGCCGAACTAGGACTCCTAATCCCATCAGGAGACCGAATCCTAATCCTCTTCAAGGTCCCTATTGTAGCCTATAAATAAGCCTTAAGTCAGCCGCTTCTAAACACACGAAAAGGTGGTTGGAAATCTTGAAAGCTCGTTGCCCACACAACATTCGAGAAAAGGTGATAAATACAATAGAAGATCGAGAGGTCGAGGCTTCATCGATTGCTCTATCTACAGTTCTGACCTTAGAACTAATTCATTTTTCGCTGCAAAAGGTATGACTCATTTTCCGCTGCACGTTGTCATATTTTGTATGGATCCCGATTCAGAATTGCATAGGGTTGACGATCCCTCGATTCCAACACGAAGTGCTGGAGTCAGTAGGCTTTATTTCTCAACTATTTAGGAAGATATATGTCACATCCTAAATTCGATAAGATACATGAAGTGCAAAACTCCAAAAAATGTGACAATATTTTTTTTTAAGCTAACAAATAACAAAATAACAAAAGCGACATATCATAAGCAACACCGCATCTATACCAGAGCATAAGCTAAAACCTTACACCAAACTGTCATCAGAGTTCCCTTAAACTAAACATATAACAATATAGCGCAACGATTATATACATCTCCCAAAATTTTTAACAAAACCAACACGGTCAAAAGAAAAATAAGCCCAAGTTTTAGCCCCGCAGGTCGTCATCCATGTACACCGTCCCAAAACATCGTTGGAGCGCCAAAACATGCTAACAAGACCCAAAAGCTAATCAAACATTGTCATACTCACCTACAATGCATAAACTAGGTGAGCTAAAGCTCAGTGAGTAGAAAACATGCATGCACTATCATACAAATGGCTGTAAGAACTTTAAAAATATCATGAATGCGTGGCTTTGATATCTTTTACTATGTTGGGCCCTTGACCCATCTACAGTACATCGGGCTTTAAAGTCATGTTTATAGCCTAATATCTTCGAACCATAACCACGGCTCGCATGCCATAAGCACACTTTTACTTTTAAGCCATATCCATGTCTCACATGCCATTGGCCTCGATGTACTAGTAGCGGTCAACTTTGCTTTAACTTTGTTTCTTTGTATGATTATGATGTGCATACAGACTCAACATGTCTTCTAGGTATACATCTATCTATTCTCATGAAAGATATGTACAAAATTCAATGCCCACGTATCATCTTTAATCAGACAGAAAAACTAATCACCAATATCAAGAAACGCAAATTCACTATTATCCTATAGTGCAAGTAAACACATAAAATACTATGTTTATGCATTGTAGTTGCAAATGAATTTCTACTTACCTTGTCTTGTAAAATGGTTATTCTCAACTTCTCGTCTCTTTTATATCAATACCACTAAACAAAAATAATGTATAAACTGTTATATCAGATCAATGACAATTATATTAAACTAAAGTAACTTCTAAGAACCTAGAACATCTTTTATTTGGATTTAATAATATTAATTTTAGTTATTATAATGATTATAACATAAAGAATATTAAATAATTCACTAAGAGACAAATTCCCACAAACAATTGCATTTAAAAGATTTTTGTTCATTTTTAGAATTTTCGATTGTCAAAAGAATTAAAGAAAATCATAAGCTAAACTAACTACACCTACAGGATTCAGTATAATCACAAGATTCTAATATTAAATCATTCAATTGATTAGAATTTTCCTTCTCAATTTATTTTTCTTTCATCAGTATATAAAATATATATATATAAATCAAACAAAATCATTTAATAAGCCCAAAATTTAGTTTCTTATATAATCTAGTAAAACTTCATTCAATTTATATTGTTAAGGTTTATTGAATATTTGAAATCATAAACTATAAAAAAAAATGATTCTTTCAATTTAATACATGCATCTAATTATTAATTATATATAGGTCAATTCGAGCTATTCACATATACAGACCAAATTATTAATTCTACTAAAGAAAGAAAAAAAAATATGTATCTTCTTACCTGTTAAAGACAAACGAATTTCTTCACCCCTCTTCCCCTTTTTTTTTTTGAAATGAAGTATCTCTGTTTATGTGTTGCCCTTTTCACTCTATCCTTTTCTTTCTTCTTTCCCCCTTTTTGTTAGTTCTCTTTTATTTATTTATTTATTATCATTAGTTATAAAATTTGCATGTGTCATCATTTTTACATGGACACATGTCCTATTTCTTTTTAATTTTGATATTAGAACTTATCAACCCATAATTGCATGTATCATTTTATTGATTTTTTTTAAATGTAAAATCATATATATAGATATATGTTGCGTTATATGAAATATATATATATATATATATATATATATATCTTATTCATTTTAGTTATTTTATGAATAAGAACACATGCATATCTATATATATGCTTATTAAAGCTTATGTGGGGCATCTATAATTTATAGATTTCATTTATAAAATTTTATTTTTCAACCAACCAATAATAGGTATAAAAATATTGTATACATAATTTTTTTATCTAATCTATTCTTGAGCACATAAATGATTTGGGCCATTTAAATAATTATAATAAACAAGTAAATCTAAGATTTAATAAGTTAAAATAAATAAAACTAGCATATTGTATGATATCCATGTAAACTCGATTATCACATAAACAACATGTAATAATTCATAAAATGCATGGATGCATGAACTATATTGGTTAATGAGTAACGAGGGTTTGGGTCTCATAATATAGTTGCCATAAAAAAAGAGTGAGATTCGGCTTAAGTGAGTTCAGTGCCCCTAGCCTGAAGGGGGAACTTAACTAGCTCCAAAGCCTACCGTTGGTTTTGCGAAAGTTCCCTTCGGGAATGATTCAATGCTTTCGCTTTCCTCTCTAAAGCACTAATTCCTAGCGTTCATTCCCTTGGGCTAGCTATTCATGTTAAGGGCAGTAGGTGAAACCATGACGAATCTATTATTCTTATTTAAGGAGTAGTGAAACTAGAACTCAGCAGAACGGATTCCACTTCTCCCAACCCAAAGCCAAGGGGCAATCTAGCTTACATTTCACTAGTTGCCATAAAGACTTTGGAGAGATGGGAAAGATGTTGAGAGCTATTCTAGCCAAAGAGAAAGGCAAGGCTAAGGCTATGGGGCACGAGTTGTAAGGAATTCTGGTAGTTCAGTCCCCCGAGGGGGATGTTATAAGCTGCTACATTAATTGGAGATGGAGCTTCTACAATTGCTTTAGTGGGAGGCGGTTACTCCGATCTTTGGTTATATATGCCCAGCACTTATTCTATATCAACAGCTTCCTTAACACTAACATCGATTACCACAACACTAACGGAGACAGACAGCCGAGTGAAAATGAAAAGGGGATGAACGAAGATTAACTGATTGAGCTACAACCACAACTGCTATAGGCTATTATAGACCTTAGGCTGGAAACAACGGAGCTGCTAGTAAGATGTTGATTGTTTATCCCATACAGAACTACACTCAGGAAAGGCAGTCAAAGCTCTAACGGTCGTGCTACATACCGATACCGGGTGACTCTTGTCCTTTGGGTTGCTTGTTTTTGGCTTGATCTCATCAATAGGAAAGGCTAGCCCAGTTCCCCTAACACAGGGAATTCCTTCTCTAGCTGAATCAGGTAATGGTTCAGTTAATGTTCACAAAACAATAAGAACAAACCCTAGCTCAACAGCGCTAGAGACGTCGGTAGTCTCAAATCTGTTGGAACTGATGGATTGCTAACGCTATGCAATTTCGATTCAGGATCCATGCAAAATATGACAATGCGTAGCGGAAGAATGAGTCATACCTTTTGCAGCAAAAATAAGGCTAATTAGTTCTAAGGTCAGAACTGTAGACAGAGTAATGGATGAAGCATCGACCTCTCGATCTTTTACTGTATTTCTCACCTTATCTCGAACGTTATGTGAGCAACGAGCTTTCGAGAATTCCAACCACTTCTACTAAATCGAATCTAAGATTTTTGTGTGTTTAGAAGGGCTAACTTAAGGCATATTTATAGACTACAACAGGTACCTAGATGAGGATTATTAGGTCTCCTGATAGGCTTAGGAGTCTTATGTTCATACAAACACACTTCTTAAGCTTATTAATAATAACTCGATCCACTAAAGAGTTATTATTGAACTATCACCCCAAATCCATATTAAATATGGACTCCTATTTATTATGAGAACATTTATCTTCCCGTGTTTAAGATATCGAATTTTCGTTAATTAAATAAGTTACGGAGAACTCAATTTAATTAACATCTAATTCCTTGAGTAGTACCACTCAACTTTATTATCATGCCGGAATAAATTTACCTGCAGGATTTTACATGATAATCCTTATGAACTCCTCAAGGAGACATTATCATCGTAAATAATTAGGACACAAATTCCTTCTATAATCAACAACGCATCATATAAACAATATTATATCCCAATTTATCGAGCTTATTGATTTAATGAACAAATCTCACGTACTCATTGACAAATTAAAGAAACAGAAATTGAATATACATGCCCATTATTATATAGGGATTAAGAGGACGCACATCCATAATAACAGAGGTCTTGTTTTATTATATGGCCAGTCTAAATCAAAAAACCTCAATTGGTCCTACTTAATACATACAAAATGTACTAGTATAATTTTATAATTAAGATAGACTAATACCAAATTACACTACAACCATTCCGATGATTTGTCCAAAATCATCTTGGTTGTGAGCTACCATTTATAATCTACAAGAAATTGATAACATGATCTTCTGTGTGGCACCACACACCATGTTATCTACAATGTAAATTAATTGGACAATTGCAATAACATATATAACAAATATAAAAAGCAAACATTTGACCATAAATGATTATCATATCAAAAATAGATGTTTATACAAAAGTTAGGCTTATAGTATGTGTTAGGATTTCAATGTTTAGATTTTGATGAGACAAATCACTTATGTAATAGGAAGTTTTGAGTACTCCATTTTTCACGATGTTTAAGTGAATACATAGACTAGAATTGAGTCTAGTGTTAAGTGGTAATAATGGAGGTTGAACAAGGATAAAGCTGCATCTATGCCCTTAAGAAAAGATATCGCTGCAAGAAGGCAGAATATAATATTGCTGCATGAAGGCAGAATACAGCATAACTGCAAGAAGGAAGATACAACAACACCGTAACAAGACAGAGCATCTCTACAGCAAAGAAGGAAAGAATAGCATGCAACATCGCTGCAAGAAAATGATACAGGAGTACTGCTGCAAGAAAAGGATACAACAGGACTACCAGAAGATACTGCAACCAGGTCTAAGTTACCGCAGCACTGCAAGAAAGTATTAGCTGCACGAAGACCTAGAATACAGCGCTAAGCTTACAGTCCAGTCAAATTAATAAGCGCAACTTATAACAAGGAGTATCCTACAATCCTATGAAGGATAAATGCAGTACGAGGAACGAAGACTCATGCAAGAATAAATAGAGCCGTTCCAGAGAAGATCAAAGTTGCAGACACGGAGCCAATACGAAGATGCCATGTGGACTGACGCGCTGCAGAAAGCTGCGAGCCGCAACTGCCACATTAAATGCTCCGAAAGAAAAGTCAAGTCGCATTAAATGCGAACCATGCCTTTGGTCAGACTACTTGAAATTCAAAAGAGAGATGTCTCCTTCAACGGACATCTTCTCCTACAAGTATAAATAGAGGAAGAGATACACTGAAGCTGGTTACTGAAACTACTGATTAACCAAACATTTCACAAAGCTTACAAGATTCAAGTATTCAAATCTACGATCAGTTTCAGTCACTCAGCCTCCCAAAGTGAAGCAAGTTCAAGCTGAAAGTTTCCTCAAGGATTCAGAAGCTCACTTCGAAGCACCAGTTGAAGAAAAACCTTTTTATGTTTTTAACCTTGTTGCTGTGTGCTTAGGTTGTTTTAGTGGTGTCGAACAGTTGATAGGAGAGATCCTTGCTGTTTGTATAGTTGTTTAGAGTTAGACAGCTTTCCTGTGTGGGAGTGTGGAACCCTGTGTGGGTGAGCCTTTGAAGTTTGCAGTTGCTGTGTGTACGCTGGACTTCAGTAGGTGGTTACTTTGTAAAGTTGATAGATTGTTAGGAGTGTCCTGTAATTCAATCTTGCTTAACAAAGTTCCTGCTCGAGGAGCAGTAGAGTGGACGTAGAAGGATTACACCACCTTCGAGCCACTATAAACCATAAGTGTTTATTGCTTTCTATCTGTGCTTTAATCTTCTATTTCTTGTTTGTATCATTTGCATAAAATATTTTCTGATAGAAGCATATTTGAGAAAATCAGCCTTGTGTTTTTGAAGTAAATTTCTGTTACGCATAAAACTCCAAGTTACAGCGTGCTGCACTGTATCCCTATGCTGCAAGCAGTAACTATCTGACGCTGCAAGTTCAAGTAACTTGCAGAGTAGAACGGTTTGTTTAAAGAATTGCAAAATCGACCAAGGTTCATTCACCGCCCTCTGAACCTCGGACACCACTTGGGACCAACAAGTGGTATCAGAGCGAGTTGGGTTAAAAGCCAACTTATCTGGTCACCTACCCAGATCCACCTTTATCTCGCTGTTTTCTTTGTATCAAAACTCATTCTTATAGCATATCATGGATTCCTCAAATCACAAGTTACCTATGTTTTCCATAGAAGAATATGACGATTGGAAGATAAGAATGCATGCACATCTATCAGCCATGAACGACGAAATGTGGACGGTCATCATCGAAAGATCAATAATCCCAACAAAAGTAAATCCCATGCTAGGTAGAGAGTTAGAGGAAGGAGCACCTCCACCACCAAACTTCCTAGTCAAACCAAGACTTGAATGGAACAATGAAGATAGGAAGAGAGCTAACTTGGATAATGTGGCAAAAAATGCTCTATTCATCACTTTGGATAAAGACACCTTCAGCAAGGTCAAAACTTGCAGAACATCCAAAGAAATATGGGAAAAGCTGGAGCAAATATGTGAAGGGACTGAGCTTACCAAAGACAACAAAATCTCCAATGCTACCCAACTATTCGAACTCTTCAAAATGAAGAATGAAGAGACTCTTGAGCAACTAGACTTGAGGTTCACATCCATAGTGAACGAACTAGAAGCTTTGGGCAAACACTACACTCAAAAGGAGAAAAACATGAAAGTGTTGAGAGCCCTACCCGCGGAATGGGATAGCAAGACCACTGCCATGAGAGTGTCTATGGACCTGAAATCCATGAGTACATTCGACCTATTCTCCGACCTCAAAGCGTTCGAGTATGACATCAGTAGACGGAGAAAGGAGTCCGAAGAGTCGAGCTCCAAAGTTATAGCGCTCACTGCCAGAGGCACCAAGAATACAACAACCGCTAGTTGCAGTAAACAGAATGAGGTTACAACAGAAGTTGTTGAAGAGGACATGACGCTTCTCCTAAAGAAATTCAGGAGATTCATGAAGAGTAACAATAATAGCAGCAGCACCAACCTCAACAAAAAGAATGACTTCAGAAGAAGCCATCCACCTCCTCAGGTATCCTCTTCCCCACAGTCAAATACAGGAAATATTGACTTGTGTTATAACTGTAGGAAACCAGGACACTATGCAAGAAATTGTCCGTATCCAACCGTGCACAAGTATCCTGAAGGAGAAAAAGAGCAGATGAGAGATAAAAGAAGAGAGGAAAGGCACAAGCTTCGAGCTCTCATAGGAGAGATGGAAAAAGCCAAGGATACAGTAGTTCTGGAGGAAGTACTGAAAGCTGCAGAATCCTCTAACAGTGACACTGAAACCTTATCCTCTGATGAAGAAGCACTGATATGCCTGATGGCTAAAGATTACGAGGACAGTGAAGAAGATGAGGTAATCTATCAACCGTTGTCTATACCAGAAAGTGAGGAGCTGAACATGATCCACTCGTTAGAAAAGATCATGAGTGACTTCGAACAGATCAACTCAATTCATGAGGAACTGAAGATTGAAAATGAGAACCTAAGAATCGACAATGAGATCCTCAAGAGCAAGAATATTGACATTGTCAAAATGCTCGCTGCACGAGAGTCTGATAACTCAAAGTGTAGTAAGCTGCAACAAGAGGTCTCTAGATTAAATCTGCTGATCACTAAGCTAAAATCTAAGAAGGAAAGCTTGCAGTCTACAATAAGCACTTTCAGCAAGTCATCAAAGGACGCAAGAGATTGCATAAATCAAAACAGAAACCCTTTTGAAAAATCGGGTATAGGTTACAGCAATCACACCTCTCAGGATACAGCAAACACATCCAAAGTTGAAAAGTTTGTTCAAGCTGAAACCCCAATGGAGAAGGAGTTACTAAGTGACTCTATGAAGATCTTGAACAAAACAACAATGATGGATAAGGGGAAGAAACCCCAGTGCTCAACTGCAGGAAGTAAGCCTGCATCTAAGAACTAGCTGCAGCAGAAGTCATCTGTTGTATGCAGCAAGAGGATGCAGCAACCAACTAAGTTACAGCACATAAGAAACCTTCCCACCTATACTAAGATATATATGTCTAAAACTCAAAGAGGATATACTCAAGAGAAGTATGGTGGAAGACCACACTACAAAGGTGTTGGTATCACACATGTTGTTAATACACACATTTATAACAAGCAGATTGCTAGGACAACTGCATATACTCAGAGAACCAATAAATCTTACAGCAAAACAATGACTGTTAAGAAAGTTTGGGTTCCCAAAGCAACTAACCTCAAAGGACCCGTACAGATATGGGTACCTAAATCTGTCTGAATTTGTTACAGGTATGGTATATTGACAGTGGCTGCTCAAGGCACATGACAGGCAGCAAAGATTCTCTGAAAGACTTCCAAGAATGCAAAGGACCAAAGGTCATCTTTGGAGATGATTCCAAAGGAAGCACAAAAGGAAGTTGATGCCTAGTCAAAGAAAACATAAAAATCAAGGATGTATCCTATGTAAAAGGACTCAAATACAACCTTCTGAGCATCAGTCAATTCTGTGACAAATGATACACAGTGGAATTCAACCTCAACAAATGCTTAATCAAAGACAACACCTCAAATGAAGTCAAGCTTACAGGAACAAGGAGAGGAAACATCTATTTAGCTGATTGGAACCTCTCTACTCAACCTACATGCTTCATTGTGAAGAGTCCACCAGAACTGAGCTGGCTGTGGCACAAAAGGTTAAGCCATCTGAACTTCAAGACTATCAACAAGCTAGCAAGGAAAGGCCTCGTAAGAGGATTGCCAGATGTAGCATACAAGAAGGAAAATATTTGTGGAGCTTGTCAGAAAGGAAAACAAGTTAAGAGCTCATTCAAAGACAAGTCTCAAAAGTCATCTCACAGGATCTTAGATCTTCTACACATGGACCTTTTTGGACCAGTAGAACCAGTAAGCTTGAGTGGGAAGAAGTACTCTCTTGTAGTAGTAGATGACTACTCCAGATACACCTGGACAATCTTCCTTGCAAAGAAATCAGAAACTTAAGACAAGCTACCTAATCTCATGAAGAAGATTCAGAATAAAAAGAGCTTGAGCATTGTAAAGATTAGATCAGACAGAGGAACTGAGTTCACAAACAAATTCATTGAGAAATTCTATTCTGATAATGGTATTCGACATGAATACTCTGCTGCAAGAACACCTCAGCAGAATGGTGTAGCTGAAAGGAGGAATAGAACCCTCAAGGAAACAGCAAGGACGATGATAGCAGAAGCAGAAATACCCAAGAGATTTTGGGCTGAAGCAACCAACACTACCTGCTACACACAGAAGAAATGTCTAATCATAAAGGATCTAGACAAAACGCCTTATGAAATCTGGAATGGATATACTCCAAACATCTCTTATCTGCATATCTTTGGATGCAGGTGTTATGTTCTCAGCAATGGAAAGGAGCATCTAAAAACATTTGATGCTAAATCAGATGAAAGAGTATTTCTAAGTTACTCCGCTGTAAGCTGAGCCTTCAGAGTTTTCAACAAAAGAACCTTGGTGGTTGAAGAATCTATTCATGTGGTGTTTGATGAACCACATTGTGACACCAGGAAGTTGAAAGAGACACCTGAAGAGATAGTTCCAAGGAAAGAGAATGTTGTACCTTATATAGAAGGAGTTCTGCCTACAAAAAAAGACAAAGAAGAGGAAGCTGCATCCTTGGATGCAGCAGATATTCTTATAGCAGCAGAACCTCCTGCATTACAATAACAAGAAGAACAACCCAGACAAGAACATATCTTTGAGCCTGACAGGACATGGCTAAGGAATCACCCAAGGGATCTTATCATAGGAGATCCAATGTTTGCATGCTTCATATCCCAGTCAGAGCCCAAGAATGTTGAAGAGGCACTGCAAGATAGCAACTGGATACAGGCCATGCAAGAAGAACTAAATGGTTTTGAAAGAAACCAAGTGTGGAAGACAGTTGCAAGACCAACTCATCAAGGAGTAATAAGAACAAAGTGGGTTTTCAAGAACAAGTTAGATGAATTTGGACTCGTTGTAAGAAACAAAGCAATATTAGTTGCTAAAGGATACTGCTAGTAAGAAGGAATTGATTTTGATGAGACATTCGCTCCAATAGCAAGGCTTGAAACAATACGAATTTTTCTGGCATATGCAGCTCACATGAATTTCAATGTTTATCAGATGGACGTAAAGAGTGCATTCCTGAATGGTCTTCTTACAGAGGAAGTTTACGTTGAACAACCTCCAGGCTTCGAAGATCAAGCAGAAAAGAAGGTGTTTCGGTTACACAAAACCCTGTATGGACTTAAGCAAGCTCCGAGAGCTTGGTATGACACCTTATCTCTCTATCTGCTAGAGAATGGCTTCCAGAAAGGAACGATCGACACGATGCTGTTTAGGATACAGGATGAAGAAAGTGTACTGTTAGTACAGATATATGTGGACGACATCATCTTCGGTTCCACCAACAAAGAGCTATGTGAAAAGTTCTCCAACCTGATGCAGTCAAAATTCGAGATGAGTATGATGGGAGAATTAAGTTTCTTTCTCGGACTGCAAGTAAAACAGCTACCTACAGGAACCTTCATCAGTCAAGTCAAGTACACGAAGGAGCTTATCAAAAAGTTTGGCATGGAGAATGGAGCAGCAATGGCCGTTCCTATGTCTACATCAATAAGCCTTGACAAAGATGAAGATGGTAAAGATGTTGATATTACAAAGTACAGATGTTTAATCGGATCCTTACTGTACCGTACAACAAGCAGACCAGACATCATGTTTGCAGTAGAAGTCTGTGCAAGATTTCAAGCGGCACCAAAAGAATCACATCTTTCAGCGGTCAAAAGGATTATCAAGTATCTAAAAGGAGCTCAAGAAGTAGGCCTATGGTATCCCAAAGAAGGAGGATTCAAGCTTAAAGGCTACTCTGATTCAGATTATGCAGACTGCAAGATCGATCGGAAAAGTACCAGTGGGACTTATCAGTTTTTGGGAAATAGACTTGTTTCATGGTTCTGCAGGAAGCAAACCTCTATTGCAACCTCTACAGCAGAAGCAGCGTATGTTGCAGCAGGAAGTTGCTGTGCGCAAATCCTCTGGATACAGCAGCAACTTAGGGATTATGGAATTCAGGAAAAAGAGACTCCAATTCTCTGTGACAATACGAGTGCCATCGCAATTACCCATAATCCTGTATTTCACTCAAGAACAAAACACATTGATATACGTCATCATTTTATAAGAGATCACGTGGAAAAGAAAGACATCATGCTTGAGAAAGTTCATACGGATTTCCAGCTTGCAGATATATTCATTAAGCCCTTAAGTGAATCAAGGTTTTCTATGCTTAGAAACGAGCTAGGAATTCTTAATTTATAAAGAGAAGAGGAAGATGCAAGAGCCAAGGGAGAACCTCTGCATGCTTGCGTGAAGCAGTAAGTATAGTGCTGTAAGCTATGCCTTCTTACAGTGCTGGGTTCAAACAGTACTGCATCTTATATTCTTACAACACAGCAGAAATCGAGACGTCAAGCAGCACCGGATTACAACATTTATTTCAAAAGAGTATTGATTACTCTGCAATCTCGTACTAAGGATGCTGCAACCTTAAAAAGGCATTTATTTAGGCGGTAAAGGGCATGTCTTTCAGCATTAAATGCAAAGTCTGCGGGTGTCAGGAAGTGGAAAGGGCGCGGTCAGAAACCCACGCGTCAGGTAATTATGAGCGACGATTTGACATCTCCACTTTTTCGTGGACCGTAAGATCACTTTTTCTTGAATATTTTCACGTCCCTTGATTTCCGCCATAACACCCATAACCGCACCTTTTGAAATCATTATTCACCATCTTTCAAGGAGAGAAAAACATTTTCGCGAAAAATCTCTAAGTCCAAAATCCTCGATTTTTCTCTCTATCTCTCTCTCAAATCTTCAATGGCTGCCCGTCAAACTATCGTTCTGGAAGGAAGATTAATCAACCAGGAGCATGTTCTGGCTTCAGGGCTGTTTGACAACGCCCTCATCAGAAGAATATTCGATGCCTTTGAGCGGACCCAAGTCATAGGGCTGTTGACTACAGTGTACGCTGGCTCCTCTGTAGAGTCAGTACAGAGATTCTACTCCTACGCCAGGCAGGCGGAGGAAAGAAACTGCATCCTGTTCAGAATGGATGCTGATGAGGAAGAACGGTCCTTAACCGTTAGGGACATCGCCACCACCTTCAGCATCTCGGCTGTAGGTTTGACCCCCAGTCAGTTGACATCTTATGGGGAGGCATCTGCTCAAGAGATGTAGGATCTCTTTCGAGCAAGGGATGCAGGGGCTGAAGTTAAGAAAAGCACCCCCAAGAAGCTCTTCAAGCCGGAGTTTGAACTGTTTCATGATATCTGTGCATACTCCATTGAAGGTAGAATTGGGAGTTATGACAAGTGCACAGATCTCTGGTTCCGGATCATGTCAGCTATCATGGCCGGAAAAAAGGTGGACTGAGCGAGGTTCATCATGAAGAGGCTGTGGGAGGAAGCAGAGAAGATAACGGAGCGTCCGAGCTACGGTATCACCATCTGTTCTCTACTCTGCAAGCTTGGCCTTCAACTTGCAGCACCTGCCCCCATTCACATCGGAAAGTATCTCGGGGAGAAGAAGAAGGGCAAGACCCAACCGAAGGCTGCAGGAGCAGGAGTTGCGAGGAAGAAAACCAAAGATAAAAAGAATGCAACTCTTGCTCTGCAAGATGAAGCTGCAGGCAGCGGGGAGGAAGCCGAAGGAGAGGACGCTCAGAGTCCTCTTCCTGTTATCAAGAGGAGTTCAGGGAAGGCTGTACCTAAAACTGAATCCTCATCCTCTAATGACGATGCACCATTGGTGAGAAGGACCCTGCGCAGCAAGAAGAAGGTTGCTACAACTGCTGCCTCCCAACGCTCTACAGCAAGCCTAGCTGTAGTTGCTGTTACGAATGAGTCTCATCAACCCCGGGATAAAGAAGAAGCTCTTTATTCCAAACTCTCTACACCTTCTGAGGTGGTAGAAAATCTTACGGATGAGTCACATCAGCTTCAGGAACCATATCAGCACCGGGTCGAGCCAACTGAAGAAGAAGCTCGTCTACAAACAAAAGCTTCAGTGCTCGATCCTATATTTCCGGCTGCTAGAAATATGGAGCAGCAATACTCTCTCTGGAGAGAGATGAGGCTGGCTAAGGGGGAAATCCTGCTGAAGTGGAAGGATTTCCTGACAGTCGAACAAGCTGTCCTGTAGTGGGCCAAATCAGAAGACATTCTGGCACTCCTGCAACCTGAATACACAGCAAGAGTACAGGAGCTTGATGATAGCAGTGTTGCTCAGGGAGCAAAGGACAAAGACAAGGAAAAAGCTCTCGCAGAATCCGACTCTGCAGAGCTGCTAATGAGAGCAGCAATGGAGGACGTGCATGTCTTCCTTGTCCCGGCTACGGAGGCTGTAAGAAGGGGCGATGACGTCGCTTTTGCTCAAGAGCAAATCGACACCTTGTGAGTGGAGCAAGTTAAAGAAGCTATGCTGCAACAGGCGCTGCAACAAAGTGTGAAGGAAACCAGGATGCAGCACACTCCCAGGAGAATGCGGGGAAAAGGAAGTTCAAGCTCTCACCTTACGAACTCCCCTGCATATGAGCAAATGGTTGAAGGTCTCTCCATGATCGTCTCTCTTGATCCTCTGGAGGAAGAGACCCAACTATTGGATTATGGCGATTCCCCAGTTCGTGAAGTTGAAGAAACTGCTTGTGCAGATTCGCAGGGGAAACCATCCGGCATAATCAGAGATGTCATCTCAGACATCGCTGAAATTGCCGATGAAGCATCTACGGAGGAAGTTGCAGAGGCGGTACTCTCTATACTGGTGGAGACAACAGTACAACAGACGACCATCCTTGAAGCAGCTGCTGAAGAATCAAGAAAGATGGAAGCAGAGATTCTTGCAGCAATAGAGCGTACAGTGCTGGATATTGTGGACGCAGCAGGAAACCAACCAGAGCTGCAAGAACCCATTCTTACAGGAAAAGTTATCTAAGTTGCAGGACCGGCCGAGGAGATGGGGTCCCTAGAGAAGACCTCAGGGGAGGATGTTGTTCTGACAACACTCCCTAAGGGTAAGAAGACCTCTAGAGGGGAGGCTGTTCAGATAGTACCCTCAGAGGATGCTGAAAGAAGAGCTGAGGTAACCTCGGTGCAACTAGAGACACCTCAAGGGAAGATTGATGCTGTAGCTGCTGCATGCTTTCAAGAACCTTCCAAGGTTACAGCAGCAGAGGTTACTGAGGAAGCTGAGATTACTGATGCCGACTTCGCAAGGATGATGAAGGAGCGCAACATAGCTGTTCATGGGCCATTATCTGGCGGAGCAGACCCTGTTCAAATCTCATCCGGTGAAGAAGAGGCAGATGAAGAAGAAGAAGAAGAAGAGTACCCATCCTCAAACTTTACGAGCTCTCAGACCAGCAACCATGAGGATGAGGTCGTCACTGAGGTTCCAAGACAGGATGCAGCTCCTAAAATTCAAGCTGTTGTATCATTCGCTGTATCCTCTGCCGCCTCAACAAGACGGAATTCTAGGCTGACTCCTGACGAATCGATCAACCGAGTTGAAGCCGCGGTAAGACATCTGGTGCACGCCCTCCAGGAGCACGAGTCTACCATGCGAAACAGTCTCAGGGTCGCTGCCCAATTCCACGCTGAAACCATGACGGGTTTCAAGAAGGACCTTGAAGTTCTGTCTGGGATAATCAAGAGAATGCTGAATGATCACTCCCATAAGATTTATATGGAACGGGTCAGGATGGAGGGAGAGCTGAAAGTTGAAGCTGCGCTAACACGCCAGGAGATCAAGCAGTGCAAGCGTCATGTTGACAGTGCCTCTGACAGGCTGAATACTCACTTCCACGTCCTGCAGACACTTCTGGATCGCGCATCTGATCAATCTCAGCTAACCAGAAGTATGGACGACCGTTTGGGAAACCTGGAGCTCATTGTTGGAGAACTGAATGACATCATGTTCCGAGTCTTCCCTTAGTTTGTCGACGCTCCTGCGGTCGCCCCCGAACCGACCCGTCGCCCACGTTCCAAGGTGGTCCCAGCTGTCCATGCTCAGCCCCCGGTATTTGATGATGCCAAAAAGGGGAAAAGTAAAGAAGATAGATACAGGAGCTCAAGGGGAGCTGAAGAAGATGATGACCAGCAACCTCTCAGCAGAAGGAGGAAAAGGTTTGGATCATCTGCTGCTGCAGACATCCCCTCTTCGAAGAGATGGAGAAGAGATGATGATGCTGGAGCTGGTCCAGCTGCAGGAGGAAGATCTGCTGTAGGTTCTGCATTCAGCAGAGCTGCAAGCAAGGATGCAGCGCCTTCCTCCCATCATTCCAAGAGAAGGGATGAGAGCCAACAGCAAGGCTCAAGGAAGAGGATGAGCGGGGACGAGTCTGAGAGTCAAAGGCAGCAAAGAGAAGAACAAGATCCATATGCCTGGATTCAAAGACTCGGAGTAATTGATAAGAAGAGAATATTCCCAAATAACTTCTACCAATTTCCTCCTCAAGAGATCCCTCGTCTTGACACAGAAAAAATCTCTGCTGAAGTGTCCGTTCTGATAGATCAGAGGCCTGAAGGTGAAAATATGGCTTGGAGGTTTGACATCTTCAAGGAAATCAGACTGTCTACTGACAGAAATCCATCATTTGAGGCGATCACCATATATAAATGATCAAAATACCTCAGACACTTCAGAGAATTATGCAGGAAAGGCAAATTCAGCAGATATCATACTTGCAAGACTGCAATAAAGAGATATGAGCAGCTCGCTAGGGGCGGAGATCTGGAGATTCAGAGATATTATATCGACCTAGTGAAGCATGGCGGGATCGTACCCTACTGTGAGGACTTCTGGCTCAGATGGATCCAAATTCCTGTAATTATGCACAAGTTGGAAGAGTCCTATCAAGAGTCCATCAGGGACTGGTGGAAAGGATCAAAAGGAAAAGAAGACATTGAAAAGTTTGCTGAAAGAAGACCTGAAGAATCGTCAACCAAAAGGTCCTTATTTCAGTAAAATTTATACCCTCTTGTGATCCCTGTTGTACATTATATATCTTGTAAAATTTCTCTCTGTTAATGAAGAAATTTTTCTTTCTGTTCTGTCCAAGTTCAAACCTTATGAACTCATGCATGCTGTTTATTTTTTTCTTGATGATATGTGATGAAAGGAATAGCATGATACATCTCTGATGAATCCAGGATTGGACTTAATCTTATCAAAACTGTTCAAACATGTAATCCTGATAAACCTTATGAGATAATGTAAAATAAAACTTCTTCATGAACAAAATAATATAAAGGTTTTGTCATCATCAAAAAGGGGGAAATTGTTAGGATTTCAATGTTTAGATTTTGATGAGACAAATCACTTATGTAATAGGAAGTTTTGAGTACCCCATTTTTCACGATGTTTAAGTGAATACATAGACTAGAATTGAGTCTAGTGTTAAGTGGTAATAATGGAGGTTGAACAAGGATAAAGCTGCATCTATGCCCTTAAGAAAAGATATCCCTACAAGAATGCAGGATACAATATTGCTGCATGAAGGCAGGATACAGTATTGCTGCATGAAGGAAGATACAACAACGCCGTAACAAGACAGAGCATCTCTACAGCAAAGAAGGAAAGAACGGCATGCAGCATTGCTACAAGAAAATGATACAGGAATACTACTGCAAGAAAAGGATACAGCAGGACTACCAGAAGATACTGCAACCAGGTCTAAGTTACCACAACACTGCAAGAAAGTATTAGCTGCACGAAGACCTAGAATACAGCGCTAAGCTTACAGTCCAGTCAAATTAATAAGCGCAACATACAATAAGGAGTATCCTACAATCCTAGGAAGGATAAATGCAGTACGAGGAACGAAGACTCATGTAAGAATAAATAGAGCCGTTCCAGAGATGATCAAAATTGCAGACACGGAGCCAATACGAAGATGCCACGTGGACTGACGCGCTGCAGAAAGTTGCGAGCCGCAACTGCCGCATTAAATGCTCCGAAAGAAAAGTCAAGTCGCATTAAATGCGAACCATGCCTTTGGTCAGACTACTTGAAATTCAAAAGAGAGATGTCTCCTTCAACGAACATCTTCTCCTACAAGTATAAATAGAAGAAGAGATACATTGAAGCTAGTTACTGAAACTACTGATTAACCAAACATTTCACAAAGCTTACAAGATTCAAGTATTCAAGTCTACGATCAGTTTCAGTCACTCAACCTCCCGAAGTGAAGCAAGTTCAAGTTGAAAGTTTCCTCAAGGATTCAGAAGCTCACTTCGAAGCACCAGTTGAAGAAAAACCTTTTTATCTTTTTAACCTTGTTGCTGTGTGCTTAGGTTGTTTTAGTGGTGTCGAACAGTTGATAGGAGAGATCCTTGCTGTTTGTATAGTTGTCTAGAGTTAGGCAGCTTCCCAGTGTGGGAGTGTGGAACCCTGTGTGGGTGAACCTTTAAAGTTTGCAGTTGCTGTTTGTACGCTGGACTTCAGTAGGTGGTTACTTTGTAAAGTTGATAGATTGTTAGGAGTGTCCTGTAATTCAATCTTGCTTAACAAAGTTCCTGCTCGAGGGCAGTAGAGTGGACGTAGAAAGATTACACCACATTCGAACCACTATAAACCATAAGTGTTTATTGATTTCTATCTGTGCTTTAATCTTCTATTTCTTATTTGTATCATTTGCATAAAACGTTTTTTGATAGACGCATATTTGAGAAAATCAGCCTTGTGCTTTTAAAGTAAATTTCCGCTGCGCATAAAACTCTAAGTTACAGTGTGCTGCACTATATCCCTGTGCTGCAAGCAGTAACTATCTGACGCTGCAAGTTCAAGTAACTTGCAGAGCAGAACGGTTTGTTTAAAGAATTGCAAAATCGACCAAGGTTCATTCACCCCCCCTCTGAACCTCGGACACCACTTGGGACCAACAGTATGCATCCTAATAAAATCCGTCCCTTTCCTCACTCTGTGTATTGGCTCGTTTCGTAGGTATAAAGTAGTCTAATTGCGTCTATCACTGAAGGATGGAACAAGATGATGAAGAAGGCGGCGAAGGTATGGAGGAAAATCTGGGAAGAGAACAAGGAGATCTCTGAAAAGAGAAGAGGGAGGCAAAGAAGTAGTAGAAATGTTGAAGAGGATACAACCCGCTCTTGGACTTAATACTATGCGCGTCGCGTGCTCGATCTAGCATTCTTAGACAATTCTTTTGATGAACTGTCACTAAACAAAAATAGTCTTCTCCCATTTAGTTCATGTGATGAACCAAACATTGTTAGGTCCCAATTCTATGAACTACCGGATCTAGATTAAGAGCTCTATTATGTTATAT
This sequence comes from Scutellaria barbata, assembly GCA_028654395.1. Classification (NCBI taxonomy): domain Eukaryota; kingdom Viridiplantae; phylum Streptophyta; class Magnoliopsida; order Lamiales; family Lamiaceae; genus Scutellaria; species Scutellaria barbata. Next base: position 6,450,526 of record CM053651.1, on the reverse strand, counting down.
GATAGATCGATCCGAAAAACTGGCTTTCAGTTGTAAGTCATCCATTATGTTTCTATCTAAAGTGATGCTTGGTTGCTTCACAGAGGTGCGCTTTGCTCAGCCACATGATGAATATGTTTTAAGCTAACTACATGTCGAGCACTTAAATGGAGCTTATGGTCGCTTGTTCCTCGCTTGTTCCAATTCCAAAGAGGTTCAGATCTGATTCTACACTACATATGATATTCCATTTCGGCCCTCATTAGCTCTTCGCTTGCTTGGACAAAGAGCATGCCCCAGGGGGCTACTACGGCTACCACGAACTTGAATCATCACATGGCTGCTAAAGCAAGTGTTGCTTCACACGGCCCTGAGGAAGCCAAAGGACCCTCTCCTCTCACGGCCGAAGGCTCCGAAAGACGTTGGAGAGTTTTTGGATCCCGCCCTAAAACGCCCATTCCCCTAGAGTTCCGAAGTGATCCTCATTCTCACTGCAGCCTTCTTAAGCCGAAAGAAAGCCGGGCCTAATTTTTTGGTAGTACGAAGGGGGAGCAGAATCGTATCTGGCAGTGGTTCTTCGGATCGATCACAGATTATCGGCCCCGTCCTTTGGCTTACACTCCAGTTGACCTCTCTTGTTTCCATCCCCCCGTGAGAAGGTAGAGAGCAAAACCAACCCAGCAAACCACTATGCCCCTATTAGTAAAACATGTATTTCTTGCAAGGCTTGCTAAGCTTTTTTATCTTTATTTGATAGACATTGCAAAACAAAAAGTTTTCCATTGAACGATCGCCGATCAAGGGCTTAAAATATATTTTTTTTAACCCTGATATGTTTCAAAATTGACCATTTGATAGCCAACCCCGTTCCTTAATATACAGAATAAGGCTTCGATGAGCCGTAGATGTAAAGGGTTCTTGAACCCTTCTAAGCAATTATAAGAGCGAGGAATTAGACCTCCCTCAAATAGATGAATTTGGGATTGATTTTGAAACAGAGCATATAGAACCTGGGACGGGCAGTAAGATACACTAGGTGGAGTAGTCGTTCTGAAGTAGGTTTTTCTCGACTGGATCAATACATGTATAAACCCTAACAAAATTCATAAGGTCTAATCTAGACGCGGATTTTGTTAGGTTAGCTTTTTGCTAGGAAAAGTGGTCACAGGAAAAAATGCCCTACCAATGAATAGATTAGTCTACCAAATTCAACAATCTCTTTTTTCATATACGATATCGTCCGCTTTTATACCCTAAAGTTTAGATATGAAAGAAAAAAGAAAGATAGATATTCTCATGGAAAGAATAGGATAGTTGCACTAAGAAAGAGAGCTAGGGATTTTATAAAGGTGACAGGACAGGGTTTCAGACCTTTATTGAAGAAAGAACTATTACCTTCAACTTAGAACGTTCCTTCTGAAAGGCAAAACCAATATCTTTCGTAACAACCAAGGATGAGTTTGATCCATTAGGTTCTTCAATTTGTTCAGAAAAGATACGAGAGATAAGAAAATATCTTTGATTACGATTAAAAAAAAGAATATAAAATAGACTAAGATCAAATTTTGAGTCATTTCTTGGTGAACATGATCCGTCATAATCTCTTCGGTCTCTTCATTTATGTGCCAGAATATAGAGATATTTGGTAGGAAAGTAGAAGATATTTTTTTGTATATGAGATAGTCAAAGAAAATGGGAAAGTTGCAGTAATTCTTTGAAAAAGTCCAGTTCTCTTTATCTTCTCCATTTCATTCCTCAATCTACTGATTCGTTCCTATGTATACCTCCTCATCTATAGATAGAGATAAATGGGAATAACCGAACCATATCTACAAAATGCTAGTACCATGTTGTTGTTTCAAAGCCAACGTAATGCTCATTTGTCAGATGACCAAGATATTAGCGAATACCACAAATGATCAAGAAAAGAGTACCTATAATCACATGAAAATCATGAAAGCCAGTTGCTAAGAAAAAAGTAGAACCATAAATACTATTCGAAATAGTAGAGGGTGGTTGATAATATTCCATTTCTTGAAAGTTAGTGAATACTAGAGCTAATAAAATGGTAACTACTAAAGTGTAAACTGCTCGTTTTTCCTTCCACACCTACATATCATATTTTTGAGAGAACAGTGACAAGTGGTGCAGCCAAGGAACGAACAAGGGACCGACAAGCTTGCTGATCTTATATAAGGGGTGGCCACGGTGTAAAAGGACCGATTGGTGCATTCATTGCCTTGTCAAGATCTAAAATTCATTAAATTATATAACCTTCACCTGGAATGTATGCAATAGAGCATATGAAAAAAAGGAATCAGAGAGTTCCGTCCTATGACGCAATGTTACCAGAGAGCTTTACTCCTAACCCCGGCTCCTAACGGCCAAGGGATTAAGGGATAGAGAAGCCATTTCAAAGAGAGAACGATCTTGCTACTCCTGTCTTACATAGTTCTTACCGTTTACTGATCTTACTTACTTACCTGTACACTCATAACTGTACATATAGAGTTCATGGTAAAATATGGGATATGAAAAACATCGATACGTACGGTGCCAGGTTTTGTGCGATCTCTCTATATCAATCCAACAAAGTGGTCCTATTGATTCATATTCAGATGCGGAAGGAAGGGTTCATCCCGTGGTTGATAAAAGTGCACTTTTTGAATCTTTTAGTCCCGGGAAAGAAGGAAGGGGGTTAGCCTTTAGTTTACCTTTATTCATGTGGAGGTTTTGTAAAAAGTCTTGCTTGGTCGATTGATCTCATCTCTTCCTTTTCTCATATGGAGAGGAAACGGATTCGTTTGGAGGTTTAGTCAGTCCTTTAGCGGTGTATATAGAATATATAATAGTAGTCGTACCAATGGCTCAAGCAAGCTCTGCCACTCGCTCTGGTCTCACATCGTTCCTATCTAGTCTGGCGACCAACCCTCTAATAAAATAGATTCAATAGGCACTGCACTCTTGAGCCCTAAGACGAAGAGCCGAAATTCGTCCATCATAAGGAAGTATGCTTTCTCCCCTTGCGGAAAGAGCGGTCTGCCGCTGAAGGCTGTCGGTCGGTTAGTCGCTATGTTCTTTAGAAGGCGACTTCCTTAGCACGTAGATAGGAGAGATGGTAATTCGCCCTTACTGGTTGGCTTCATCCACTTTCCTCCTTCACAACTAGCTCAAGCGCGCCTAGGTACATGAGGTCTAACTAGTTGCATAAGTATAATGGACAAAATTGGCAAGTATATAAAGATTTTGGTCTATCGACGGGCTACACAAAGCCTAGTCTAATCTTGAATCTAAGCATGGGCGTCATACCAAAAAATATGAATGAACAATGGGGAAGCTGATTGATTGATAGAGTGAAGCGAAAGCCGGCCCTACACAACTCATCTCAACCCCTCCAACCAAGGGGCTAATCCCTTCACTTCTTCACTCAGCTGGTCTTTGCACTCTCCATCTCCTTCTCCGCCTGGGACTGATCCTGCCTTTGACGACTTGTCTTTCTCTCCTTCTTTTCATATAGTTATGAGTCGACAGTAGCACATAGGTCATCAATACTATAGATTCTTAGAGAATCGAATTGGGTTAATGAGATTAGGTCATATTCTGACCCCCTGCTAACTTAACCAATATAGAAATTCCCTACTTCCGACTAGTCACACACCTATGAAAGGTTCTAAATCAAAGGTCGAGAATAGAAAGAAATGAAATAAGAGGATGAGATCTACAGACACGAGTCAATAAGACATGAGATAAGACTAGACTAACTAATATGCATGAAGGAGAAAGACAGAGACAGTCTGGGCCTTTGGAGAATGGTGAATTGGTTTCAGGATAAGCCAGTCTAAGAACAACCATGAAGGGAGCAGCCAATGAGCTAGTCAATTGATTCATTCCTTTCTTTCGTCAGGAGACAAACCGAGAAAAGAAGGCATCAATACCTATTAATTGTAAAGGCGGGGCCAACTTCCTCCATTTCCATTTATGTAGTTGAAGGGCTTTAAGGATGGAAGGTTTAAAATAAGTGTTTTCCTAGATTCTTAAACCATTGAGTACCCCGCAACTTAGAGAGAGCCAGTTGGGGTTGACCCATGACCTTGTTTGATTCATCCTGGTTCAATCATTCAAAATTGCCTCTTTTGAGGACACCATATTAATCACCCTTTCACTTTCTAAAAGAAAGGTCTTTCTACTTCATAGTAGTATAGTCTTTCCTCAAGTCTTAATGGAAAGGAATAGAAGAAGAAGATAAATGAAATGAATGAAAAATGAAGCGTGAAGAGAGTCCGAAAAGAAGAGATGTTAGAAGGTGCTAAATTAATAGGTGCCGGAGCTGCTACAATTGCTTTAGCTGGAGCTGCAGTCGGTATAGGAAACGTCTTCAGTTCTTTAATTCATTCTGTTGCACGAAATCCATCATTGGCTAAACAATTATTTGGTTATGCCATTTTAGGCTTTGCTCTAACCGAAGCGATTGCCCTGTTCGCATTAATGATGGCCTTTTTGATCTCATTCGTATTTAGTCGGTTGAAAGATATGAAATAGTATGTAGGAGCTTAAAACCCAAATTGGCTTCCCGTGTCTGTCTATTCAAAATCCAATATCCTACACTATTCAAGTTAGTAAAATGTCTTTTTTGGGGTCTTATTCTGGTTCGAGCTGGATTTCTCATTTATTTCAATATCTCTTCTCTATTTTTCTCCTTCCCTACTTGTAATATGAATATGATGGTTCCGGCGGGGGCCTCTGGCTCAGGATCAGGTGAGGGCGCTGGAGGAAGGGGCTTCAGGTGGACTGATTTATTTAGAAGTAGTTCTAATGGTAATTCCGAGACCGGCGGACACTCGGTTGGCTCTTCCGAAGCGAGCATAAATCAACCAGCGCCCCACTCCCCAGAGCCTGTTGCTCCTGAGGCTGATCAGCCAGCTGGAGGTAGGCCCCTTATTCCCAACGATGCCGATCACAATCACTTGATGCCCGCTCAAGAGCGTATGGAAGAGTTGGGCCATCGCCTCTCAATCGATTCCATTCTAAAAAGTGTTAGGATGTATACTATAAGTCTAGCTTTTGTATGAACATCTATTTTGATATGAGAATCTTTTATGGTGAAATGTTTGCATTTTATATTTGTTAGATATGTTATTGCAATTGTCCAATTAATTTATATTGTAGATAACATGGTGTGTGGTGCCACATAGAAGATCATGTTATCAGTTCCTTATAGATTATATATGGTAGCTCACAACCAAGATGATTTTAGACAAATTATCGGAATGGTTGTAGTGTAATTTGGTATTAGTCTATCTTGATTATAAAATTACACTAGTACATTTTGTATGTATTGAGCAGGACCAATTGAGGTTGTTCGATTTATACTAACCATATAATAGAATAAGACCTATGTTATTATGTGCGTCCTTTTATTCATTATATAATAATGGGCACGTATACTAGATATATGTTTATTTAATTAATCAATGGATGAGATTTATTCATTAAATCAATAAGCTCGGTAAATTGGGATATAATTTTGTTTATATGGTGTGTTGTTGATTATAGAATGAAATAGTGTCCTAATTATTTAGGATGATGATGTCTCCTTGAGGAGCTCATAAGGATTATCACGTAAACCCTGCAGATGGATTTATTCCGGCATGATAATAAAGTTGAGTGGTACTACTTTTGGAATTAGATGTTAATTAATTGAGTTGTCAGTAATTCATTTAATTAACGAATATTCAATATCTTAAACACATGGAGATAAACGTGTAGATAATAAATAGTAGCCCATATTTAATATGGATTTGGGACGGTAGTTCAATAATAACTACTTAGTGAATCGAGTTATTACTGATGGGCTTAAGAAATGTATTCAGGCCAAACCAGGACTCCTAAGCCCATCAGGAGACCTAATCCTAATCCTTCTCTAGATCCCTGTTGTAGCCTATAAATAAGCCTTAAGTCAGCCGCTTTTAAACATATGAAAAAATCACACATACGTTCATAGTAGAAGGCAGCTGGAATTCTCGAAGGATCGTTGACCATACAACGTTCGAGATTAAGGTGAGAAATACAATAGAAGATCGAGACGTTCTGACTCTATCGATAGTTCGTCAGTTCTGACCTTAAAACTGGTTCGTCTTCATCTATTACGGTAAAGCTATGATTCATTTTCCACTGCGATTAATCATATCTTGTATGGATCCTGAGTCAGATAATTGTATAGGGTTAGCGATCCGATGGTTCAGATAAAAAGGTGGAGCCGCAACTAATAGGCAAGCATCATAGCCATATAGATTACAGTGGAAGAAAACATAGAAAGCGCTTTAGTTGAGGATGGCTATCGTCCCGAGGCTATTTTGGCCAAACGACACCAGCTTCGGGGGTTTATGTTCTATCCAAGAGGGACTTGTTTTTCCGAACCCACTTATGTGGGCTATGTCCACAGTATCGGCAACTTGGGTACTCGCGAGTCTATTCCATACAAGCGAGTCATCCAAGCGATAGAAAACTATGATTTATTCATTAGATAGGCCCGCCTTAAAGAGATTGAATCTCGTGTCAGAGAGGGAGTGTGGGACTGAGCCTTCCGAATGAGTGCAACCTTTCCTTTCTTGGAAAAACTAAGGTAAATATCTTATGTACTTTCTCTCGCCCTACTTAAATAGATAGAAAATGTTGAAGAGAGTGACTTTATGCAATTCTCTTTTTTTTCGAATTCTTTCTCCCACACACTTTTACCCTTTTTCATCGAGGCTTGGAGTATCTAAGACAGACAGAGACGTCAATTTCCATTACATTCGTAAGTCTGCCATTATAGCAGCAATCCTAAAGTTAAGAAAAGAGAAAGTGATAAAAACCTCTTTAATTCGGTCACTGAGCAGTCGGACGACTCTTCAGTAACCCAGGATGACCTAATCCCTTCGATGCTTGTTTCATTCTATACCCTTTCGGAGGTGGAAGAAAGGGTACTACCCATTTCTATTTATATATAGTAGGGCCCCAGAATGCCAAACAAAAGGTGGGGGAGTTGTCACGGTAGAAAAGATCAATCAATAAATGACTCTAAGGAACCAACGATTCTCTCTTCTTAAACAGCCTATATCCTCCACACTTAATGAGCATTTGATAGATTATCCAACCCCGAGCAATCTTAGTTATTGGTGGGGGTTCGGTTCGTTAGCTAGTATTTGTTTAGTCATTCAGATAGTGACTGGCGTTTTTTTAGCTATGCATTACACACCTCATGTGGATCTAGCTTTCAACAGCGTAGAACACATTATGAGAGATGTTGAAGGGGGCTGGTTGCTCCGTTATATGCATGCTAATGGGGCAAGTATGTTTTTCATTGTGGTTCACCTTCATATTTTTCGTGGTCTATATCATGCGAGTTATAGCAGTCCTAGGGAATTTGTTCGGTGTCTCGGAGTTGTAATCTTCCTATTAATGATTGTGACAGCTTTTATAGGATATGTACTACCTTGGGGTCAGATGAGTTTTTGGGGAGCTACAGTAATTACAAGCTTAGCTAGCGCCATACCTGTAGTAGGAGATACCATAGTAACCTGGCTTTGGGGTAGGTTCTCCTACCATATATGTCTCCTTGAGGAGCTTATAAGGATTATCATGTAAATCCTACAGGTAGATTTATTATGGCATGATAATAAAGTTGAGTGGTACTACTCTTGGAATTAGATGTTAATTAATTGAGTTGTCAGTAATTCATTTAATTAACGGACATTTGATATCTTAAACACGGGGAGATAAACGTGCTCATAATAAGTAGGAGCCTATATTTAATATGGAATTAGGGCGATCATTCAATAATAACTTCTTGGTGGATCGAGTTATTATTTATGGGCTTAGACAGTGTTTTTGGGCCGAACATGGGACGGCTAAGCCCATTAGGAAACCATTGTAGCCTATAAATAAGCCTTAAGTCAGTCGCTTATAAACACTAAAAATCTCACATACAATTTTAGGAGAAGACAGCTGAAATTTTAGAAGGCTTTTTGACCACACAATATTCGAGAAAATAATAAGAAATATAGCAGAAAATCGAGAGATCAAGGTTCCATTGTTTATTCGATCTGTAGACCCTATTCATCCTCATCTTTGCTACAAAAGGTATTACTCATTTTTCACTACGTGTAGTCATATCGAGCCCAAGTAAACGAAAGTTTATGTGCACTAGTAGGTGCAGAAAGAAAGAGATTCTCATTATAGCCATATCCCTTATGAAGGGTTTTAGGAGAGCCATAGGGGCAACCGACCCCGGGTCTGAATATTCGATTTAGGCTCAAAAGAAGGTTGGCACAAAAGCGATAGACATTCAATTCAATAGAAGACGATGCTTGCAAGGACAGCTCATGGCTAAAATGAATGAAGTGAAGCCAATTTCCCTAGGCCCAGAATCGAAAGAATAAAGCAACCCATTGAAGTCCAAAGGGAAGAGAAAGAGCTAGAATATGCCTTCTGTTTGCGGGTTTGACATTCTCTTTAGCTTTGAAGAAAGCACTATTTCTCCAAAGGGAAGAAAAAGAACTAGAATATGTCTTTTGTTGACATTCTCTTTATCTTTAAAGAAAACACTATTTCCTCGATCTGAGAATCCATCTTAGAACCTAGTAGTCTTGAAGTTAATGCTAGCTCCACACGAACTCGCTTTACCTTAAGTAAGAAGCTCCTTCTAGCTTACAAATCTTCATTTATGTTTATTCGTATGGGGCTAGGGTTAATATATATATTTCTTCAGTAGCATATAGAAAATATTCTTCTCCATCCTCATCGACATCCCAGGAAATCCATCCCCCCTACTCTTTCTAAAGATAACTGCCATTGAGCATTGAAACTAAAGAGTGAAAAGAAGATACGAAGGACTAGACTAAGGCAGAGATGAGATGCAAAAAGAAGGAAGGTCCAGGGATATACATAAAAACCGTCTGAAGCCAAGTCCAAAGAGAGCGAGGAGTCATTGAGCTAGGGATGGCGAAGTAGGCCTATGCGTTTAAGAAGAGAAGGAAGCTACATACACAGGATGGACGAAGTTCAGGTAGAGGTTAACAGAGTGAACCGGCCGCCTTAGTCTTCAACTCTCACGCTGACCGAAGCTACTGTGGCGTAATACGAGGGCCTTCCTTTTATAAAGTTAGAAAGGAAAAGGGCGGTTCGCTAAAAAAGGTTTACTAAAGGAGGAACGTCACCAAGCAGATAGGAAAATGGAGGAAGCTAAATTTCATGTGTTAAGCACGTCAGCCTTTCACTATGCGGAGATCAGACCATCACCACTTCGGAATTGCGTGTGTGAAGCATGGAAGCTCAAGCGCGACTTTGAGGGGGCCCGCCCCGCCTGCACTCTTTTCGCTGGCTAGGGACCTGCCCGAGGAAGTGAGCGGTGAGTAGTCCAAAGCCAAAATCTTCCTAGCGCGGGCGCAATCCGGGATAGAAGAGATCTCCGGAAGGGCTCATCGATTTCATATAAAAGAATCGCGACTTTTTACCCCCTCGTGGGTTATTGCACAAGCAAGCAAAAGAGATGCTGTTCATCAGACGTATTCCGCAGTCTGTTCACTCCCTTCCCGTGGTAGTTCCCTGGTAGCGTCCCATTCACCTGTCGCATACCCATCATCTTCAAAGGACTCCCGCCTTGGCTGACGGCCCGTAAAGCCATTATCCCCAGCTCAATCATTATATCTCCAAAATCAATTAGCTGCCGGCCAGTCTCCCTTAGCACAACTCCGCGAAGAGCCCTTGGGGCACATGTGCTAGCTATCGGTCTTTCTTTGATTCATTATCCCAGATCGATTCCACTTCCTGAAAGGGAAGAGTAACACTTCTTGTTATATGTCCCCGTCCGATTGGCGGGAAGCAACCCCCGTCTTTAGGTGGTGGGCAGATCAGTTCTATTATGGGACTATTAGATCAGACTTTTTCGGCCTATTTCAATCCATATTCTAAGATTGGCTTCGTGTTCCGCGTGTGCTATTCCCATTCATATGTCTATGGCTGGTAGGCTTAGTGGAAAGGGTTTAGTACGTGTACGAGTGAAGGTGCTCACTAGTTAAGGTACCCGCTTGAAAGATCATCTGAAGTTTTGTTGCTGCTGTAGTTAACCGCGCATAGATCAATGGGTCTAAAACCTCGTGCTGCAGTGCATTCTAAAGTTTTGAAAAGCTCGAGCTAAGGCAGTTCTTCTCATTACTTCTTTAACCTTTACTGAGTATGGCTTAAAGGTTTAGTACCAGTTGGTTGTATAGAGCCGATGGGCCTAGTGGAAAGGGTTTAGTACGCGTTTAGGTCCGATTCTCTCATTTCGGAAATTATGTAGAATAAGGATAAAACCTGAGGTTTTAGTCCTGGGATCGAGAGGAAGAAATCCGAGTGATTCGCATTCTCTCGTCCAGCTCCAGTGCATTTGTCCAAAGTCTTCGGTAGTTTAAGACTGTAAAAGAATTCACGAAAGAGAAAAGGGAAAGGTTACGAAGGAGCTGAGTTGCAAGACTAAGGATGGTGTGATAGAAAAGAAAGAAGATTTGGAAAGTATTAATAATACAGAGATAGAGAGTAGTCTTACAGAAGAAAGCGATTTAACCAAGACAGATGATCTGAAACCTGATACCTAATAAAAGATGAGGTTTGATTGACTGAGCAATCAGTCAACATCGTTAAAACCATCAATCCCAGGAGCTTGACTATTATCCATATCAAAAACAGCTTTTTGAACCTCTATTTCAGTAATGAAATAGAATCGGCAATGCGCTTATTTGGACAGGGGATATTTCTAAACGTGGGATACTCACAGTCCCTTGGTCGCGGGTTTGCGTGCCTAAATGTCAAGGGGGTGTAGGAATTCGATCACTTTTGGTTGCCAATCAAGCCTTTCTTTTCAGGCTCACCTGGGAGTTCAGTTCGCAGAAGACCCCTTTCTTTATCTTTAGTGGATCGGTCTCGACCAGAAGAGTCTACTCCAACAGCCTATTTAGCTCATTCTAGGCTAGCATTTAGCTCGTTCTAAAGTAGCTAGGAATGTCTCTTTAACTGTATCTGCCGCTGCTGAACTTTCGCTTACTGACGAAGAGAACAGGGTTTGTTTGGGGATACTGGCTGGCTATGCCTTTTAGTCTAGCTAAGCTAATGTAATACCCAGGGGGTTTTTTCGAAGAACAGACTATAACTACTATTACTATAGAGGACGGCGGTTAAAAATCTTTTTCCGGGGGTGATGATAGCCCAGTAAGGGCCTATTGAGGATCTTCTTTCGTAGTAATCGTAGTAAGCAGGTTAAGAAAGTGCTGACCAACCTGCCCCAGTAGGGGTTTTCATGGATATAGTTGCATCTCGAGAAGTATCTCGTGACGGGAATTAGCCTACAACATTTATGAAATCGTAAACTAAAGAAGGCAGAAAAGCCTATCTTTGGATTTGACTCCTCACGCAGGCAGACTCTGTTCATGGACGTGGATGTGCGCCTGCCACAAGGTAAAAAGGTTAAGGTCCAAGGATCGAAGAGGCGGTAGGGGGTAGGTAATCTTCTGCTTCCTCTAAGCGTGAAGATTCCTCTGCTGCGTCTAACGGAGCTTCTAGTTGCTTCTATGCCTCCCCCGAGTAAGGGGGCTGTGCTAAGCAAGCTTGATCAGCTTAGTCTTGATTAGGACCCAATGTACACTTTATCCTTCTCACTCTTCTTCTCTTACGACATTTCGTAAAGAATTTGATGAACTCAATTCCTTAGCTGAACTGAACATCTCTTTTTTTTTCTTACGAGATTTCGAAAGAAGGTCAAAGATTGGTGATTCTATCTCAACCGAAGGTGAAGGGATTTAAATCTTTTCTTTCTCGGGGTACCGTGGATGGAGGCGAACTACCGATCGGCAGATCCTGGCTGGCAACGTCTACTTGGGCCTTATTGTAATGCAGCTAACCGCAGGAGTTGTCGAGTGCCGCCCGTCCGATCGAAACTTGGATTGGCGATAGGCCATTGAGGAAAGGGAAGAGGTGGTCAACCTCTACATCCTCCACCTTAATGAGAGAATGTATGAAGGTTTACACTAAGACCACATGGATTCCTGCCACTCATCACTCCTACGCCTACTCGTACTGACTCTGTACTCAACCACTATCTCATATCTCACTAAGAAGTCAATACACAATGCCACTAGTCTGGCTTCTCTCCTAAACTACCTATCAGCCACTAATCCGAACTCTCTTCTCGCACCGCCTAACCAAAGAATCTCCTCGCAGCTCTCTATCTCAATGGTACAGGATCTATTTTGGCAACGTCCTTCCCGACCCGAAGTCTGTGATAGAAAGGGCTAATCGCCGCTGTCTCTTTCCTGCCTGTTCATGGTTGGCGCCATCATAGAGTGCATACATATGGTTGGGGCGAAGGTTTGCTTAGTGCTTAGTTATAACCGGTCAGTTCACCTTGGCAAGAAGATTGGAACTACTTTCTCTCACTGGTGCTGACCCCTCATCTTCAAAAGAAGGGGCAGTCTCACACTTCCCCCGGCCGGTTGGCAGGTCGGCAGAAAAGACTTCATTGGATTTAGAGATAGGCTCTGAAAGACCTGCCCTTCATAGCTTCAGAATCTATGTCAAGGGGTCGTCCCCAATGGAATGGGGCTAAAAGGTGGCCTAAGATAGGGAAAAATGGGGCGACTAGGCCCCTTTGGAGAGGTTGGGTAGGTAAGACTCCAGGCACCGGTTGAGCCTGCCCTGAGACCGAGAAGTTCTATGTAGCTTACCCAGTTGCGGCTTCCCACGCCCCTCAGTCTTGGTTCCGAGACACCTCGTCGGGCTTGATCTGGGTCTGCTTTGCCTGCATCTTGAGTCGTCTTCGCGGCAGTCTCGTGTGCAACGGTAGTCGTCTGTTGAGCGTGCTCTGGTTGTTTAGCCGGAGCCTTCGCTCTTAGTGGTTCATCCGCCCGTCTTGTAAATAGTTGAGAAGATGGATCCTCTTACTAAGCCATTTCTACATCTATAGCAACCTCCCGGGCAAGGCCATCTCTGCCTGCGCCTGAGGAAGCAACTGATTCATTTCTTTGTTCACCTAGCGGTTTGGCAGGACGCTCGAATTGGCCTTCGCCCCATCATAAAGTCAGCCCCTAAAGATTTTTGCGTGCGAAACTTCCACCAAAGCAAAAGATTGTGAAACATCAGAAAGACGTCGCGCACCGATACCATCTTCAATAAAAGGCCTGCATATCTTCTCCCATCCCGACCAATGGATCTTCCTCTTATCATCCGAAGATCCCCAAAAGAACCTGGAGAACAGTCTATATATATGTTTCAGAACTCCTTTCGGAGGGTGAAGTACCTGGAGCAGATAAATAGGCATCAAATTCAGCACTGATTTAATCAAAGTCAAACGTCCCCCAGCTCCAAGAGTCAGTCTGTACCAACCCTGCAAACGATTGCGAATCTTAGCTAAAATACCATCAAATAGAACAATCTTATTCCTTCCCTTGGATAATGGGACGCCCAGATAGGTAATAGGAAAGTTCTTGAGTTGAAAACCAGTAAGATTAAGCAAATTTTGTCTGGCGTCCTCGGCCACTCTGCTACTAAAAAGAATAGCACTCTTAGCAATATTCACCTGTTGCCCAGACCCCTGTTGATAATCCTTCAAGAAATCCATCAACTGGGTGATCCCTGGAGCATAAGCCCTGGTAAAAAGAATGATGTCATCTGCGTAACTCAAATGGGAAACCAAAGGACCTCCTGAAGTCAATTGTAAGGAAGGATTCGAGGAGATAAGACGGTGAATACCCCTCGCCATAACCTCAGCAGTAATAATAATAAAGAGCGAAGGGCCGAAGAAAGACTCAAAATAATAGGTTCTTCAAGACCTAGTCTACAGAACAGAAGGATCTGATGAAGGAGAAGCATAAGAAAGGCTATGAAAGAAAGACTGTCGAGTCGAAGGGTAAGGCTTTCGAAAGTCAGGTTATGGAATATCCATTTTATAGGCAATTGTAGTTCATGGGCTTTCCATTGCGATTGATACGACTAATCGCTACTCCATTTGATTATCGAAACCACCATTCTTCTCTTTTATGATATTCCCACTTAGCCAAGCTTATCCAAGCCCCTTATTCAGGAGGAATCAGACAAGATTTTGAAGGGCATTCAATCTGTCGAGTCTTTTGTAGAACGACTCATCCATGATTTAGCTTCAAAAAAGGTAAACGGGAGGAATGACTCCAATCCTACAAATCAAGAAGTGGATTGCCTTAACCACTGGTTACAACTCGCTTGTAAATTCTTTTCAAGAATAATGGACCATATAAGTTTGAGATTGAGGTGATGGAACCGAGGGATTGCTAGCTCTATGCAATTTTGATTTGGGGTCCATGCAAAGATATGATTAAGCACAGCGAAAAATGAATCATACATTTCACCATAATAGATGAAGACGAACCAAAATTGAAGATTAATTTGAAACTTCAAGACGAATCAGAATTGGAGATCGATTTGGAACCTCTCAATCTTCTGTTGTATTCCTTATCTTTTTCTCGAACATTGTGTGGTCGACGAGCCTTCGAGAATTCCAGCTGCCTTCTACTAAAATTGTATTTGAGATTTTTTATAAGAGAAGAAGCGGCTGACTTATGGCTTATTTATAAGCTACAACAGGGACCTAGAGGAGGATTAGAATTAGGTCTCCTGATGGGCTTAGGCGTCCCATGTTTAGCCCGAACACATTACTTAAGCCCATCAATAATAATTTGGTCCACTAAGGAGTTATTATTGAACTATCGCCTCAAATCCATATTAAATATGAGCTCTTACTAATTATGAGCATGTTTATCTTTCCATGTGTAAGATATCGAATGTCCGTTAATTAAATGAATTACTAACAACTCACTTAATTAACATCTATTTCCAAGAGTAGTACCACTCAACTTTATTATCATGCCGGAGTAAATCCACATGCAAGGTTTACATGATAATCCTTATGAGCTCCTCAAGGGACACCATCATCCTAAATAATTAGGACACAAATTCCTTCTATAATTAACAATACACCATATAAACAACATTATATCTCAATTTACCGAGCTTATTGATTTAATGAATAAATCTCACTCATTGATAAATTAAAGAAACAAATATTATGTACATGTGCCCGCCATTATATGGGGATTAAGAGGACGCACATCCATAATAACAGAGGTCTTGTTTTGTTATATAGTTAGTATAAATCGATCAACCTCAAATGGTCCTGCTCAATACACACTAAATGCACTAGTGTAATTTTATAGTTAAGATAGACTAATACCAAATTACACTACAACCATTCCGATGAGTTATCCAAATTCATCTTAGTTGTGAGCTACTATTTATAATTTATAAGGAACTGATAACATGATCTTCTGTGTGGCACCACACACCATGTTATTTACAATATAAATTAATTGGACAATTGCATTAACATATATGATAAATATAAAATGGAAACATTTGACCAAAATGATTTTCATTTCAAATTAAATATTTATACAAAAGCCAGACTTATAGTATACATCCCAACAATCTCCCACTTATACTAAAAGAATATACTATCATAAACGCTGTCATACATTTGATTCACATGTCCTTAATATTGCTCATCAAAGGCTTTTGCAATGTCTCGTATCAGGTGATACTTGCGTTCAATGTGTTTACTTGTCTTATGGGCTCATAATTCCTTCGCGTTTGTTACTGCACTATTGTCACAATATATTGTGATAGCTTTGGGCAAACTAGGAATCACTTCTAAGTCATTAAGAAGTTTCAGAGCCATACAGCTTTTTTGGCTGCCTCTAATACTGCCACATACTCAACTTCTATGGTGGAGTTCGAAATGCATTTCTACTTAACATTGCTCCATACTATGGCTCCACCTCCCAAGGTAAACATATACCCAAGATAGATTTATTGTTGTCCCTATCTAACTGGAAATCAGAATCCCTGTAACCCACAGGAACAGATTATTTGCCTGGTAAACTAGCATATAATCTCTAGTCCTTTTCAGGTACTTTAAAATATTTTTATGGCAGTCCAATGTTCTTGTCCTGGTTACTTTGATATGTACTAATCATGTCCACGACAAAGCAGATATCCGATCTCGTACATAGCATCACATACATTAAGCTTCCCACAGCTGAAGTATAAGGAACTGTTTCATTTTCTCTATCTCCTTTGGTGTCTTAGGACACATCTCCTTAGATAAAGACACTCCATATCTAAAAGGTAAAAAAACCTTTCTTGGAGTTTTACATGCTAAAACGAGCTAGGATAGTATCAATGTGTGAAGCTTGAGATAAGCACAACATCTTTTTCTTACGATCCCTTATTACTTTGATCCCAAGAATATGTTTAGCTTCTCTCAAGTCCTTCATAGCGAACTGTTTGGACAACCATACCCTTACATCTGACAACACCCTGACATTGTTGTCAATTAACAAGATGTCATCTACGTATAGTATAAGAAATACCACCACATTTCCGTCATTCTTCTTATATACATAAGACTCATCCGAACATTAAATAAATATATACGACTAGATTACTTCATCAAAATAGATGTTCTAAGATCTCGAAGCTTGTTTTAGTCTATAAATGGACCGATTGAGCTTACACACGAGATGTTCTTTGCCCTTTGCAATGAGTCCCTCTATTATGTTCTTCTCCTAAGTCCTTCACATAGATGTTTACCTCAAGACCTCCATTAAGAAAAACTGTCTTGACATCCATCTGCCAAACCTCATAATCTATATGAGCAGCAATAGACAAAAGAATTCGGATAGACTTAAGCATGGCTACCGATGAAAATGTTTCCTTATAATCGATCCCTTCTTTCTAAGTATACCATTTTGCAACAAGCCTTGCTTTAAAGGTTTCTACCTTCCCGTCTGATCCTCTTTTTCTTTTGTAGACCCAATTACATCCAATGGCTTTTAAACCATTTGGTAGTTCTACAAGCTCCCAAACTTGATTAGAATCCATAGATTCTATCTCATAGAGCATTGTCTTTTACCAAGATATCACATCTTTATCTTGGAGTGCTTTGTCATAAGTCCAAGGATCTATTTTATGTTCACCAGGAATCATATCCGAAGATTCTCCCAAAAATATGAATCTATCAGGTTGTCTAACAACCCTCCCACTACTCCCGATAATTGTATATCACTTGTGACATGTGGTGCGGTCACTTGTGGTATCTCATCTTGTACCACTGGTACTAAAGAAGAATTTCCCCCTCATTTCCTCTAAAACAATTTTACTCATGGGTTTGTGGTTCATTACATAGTCCTCTTTTAAAAATCAGGCATTCGTGCTAACAATGACATTTTAATCTTTAGGATTATAAAATAAACCACCTTTCGTTCCTCTAGGATAGTCTACAAACAAGTGAACTTTCGTACGAGATTCCAACTTATCAACGTCTTCTTTCACCACATGTGCTGGACTATCCCAAATCCAAATGTGTTTCAGACTAGGCTTGCGCCCAACCCACAATTCTGTAGTAATATAGGGTACTGACTTAGAATGTACCAAGTTCAGAATATATGCCGCCATTTCCGGAGCATACCCCCAAAATAAATTTGATAATTCCGAATAACTCATCATTGATCTAACCATTTCCATAAGAGTCATATTCCTTCATTCTACCACACAATTCTATTAGGGTGTACCAGTGCAGACAGTTGGGATTGAATCCCAGCCTTTGATAAGTAACTCCTAAACTCTCCTAAGAGGTACTCCCATCACGATCATATCATAGTATCTTGATACATTTATCATGATGTTTCTCCATATCAGCCTTGTATTCTTTGAACTTATCCAAGCACTCAGACTTGCGGCGCATCAAATAAATGTACCCATATCTCGAATAATCATCTATAAACGAGACAACATTTGAAACCACCTCTTACCTGAATAATCATAGGCCCACACAAATCAAAATGAACCAATTCCAACACTTCTTTGGCTCTATATCCCTTGACCTTAACAGGCCTTTTGGTCATTTTTCCTTCCAAGTAAGACTCGCAGATTGGATAGTTTTCCATTACCAAGGAACCTAATGGTCCATTGGCTATCAACCTTTGAATCCTACTCAAGTTAATATGACCCAATCTTAGATGCCAAAGATATGTTTGATTCATTTCCGAAGATTCTTTTCACTTACTAGAATTAGAAGATGTGTTATTAATTTTCATTTGTTGCATCGTAGGAGTTATTGGGTTAAGATTATATAAATTGCCAACCAATGCACTAGAACCAACCAATGCACTAGAACAGATAATAACTATATTTTTCTTGACCATAACTTTGTCATCAAAAGAAACAAAATATCCATTCAAGACTAGTTTAGAAATTGAAATCAAGTTCTTTCTAAAATATGGTACGTAAAGACAATTCCTCAAAACCAAGAACTTATTTTTGAAAAGATAAATACATGTCTCTCACTGCAATGGCCACTACTTTCACAGTGGTACTCATATATATGGTAATCTCACCCTCACTGAGTCGCTTAGTTTCCTGGAACCCCTGTAATGAATTGTTGACATGATCAGTGGCTTCCATATCTACACATCAGGTACCAATAGATAATACTGCTAAACATGTTTCAACAACTAATGAAAAAGATGTACTTCCATTGTTCTCCTTTTTATGGGGACAATCCATTTTTCAATGTCTAGACTGCTTGTATGTGAAGCACTCGTCCTTTGACTTTTTCAAGCCACTTTGTGGTCCAGCCACTTCAAGTCCAACCGTTTTCTTTGCTGGAGCATTTTGTTTCTTCTTCTTTCCGCCTTTCAACTTAGAAGCAGAAACATTTTCAATAATGTAAACTTGAGTATTTTGATGAAACAGTCCCTCTGCCAATTGGAGTTCTTTCAGAAGTTCCACCAATGAATACAACCTCCTGTTTATTTTGTAGTTCGGGCGAAACTGCTTAAAACTCTTGTGTAGCGTTTGGAGAACAATATTGACCTATGTTTCCCCATCAATTTCAGCTCAAGGACCTTCATCTCATTCAAATGAGCCATCATCTTGAGGATATGATCACTCACAGGTGTCTCCTCAGCCATGGTGGTCATCATTAATTTTCTCATAGCCTCCTGCTTGGCAGCCCGACTCTTGTGTCCGAAGAGTTCTTTGAGATTGTGCATCATATCGTAGGCAGTAAGCATGACCTGATGCTGATGTTGCAACACATTTTACATGGAAGCCAAAATGTAACACCACGTCATCTCATCTGTCTTGACCCACTTCTTATAGAGCATTTTCTCCTCTTTACTAGAGTTTTCATTGAGCATTTCAGGATAGTGCTCGAGTACAAACTTGTACTCTTTAGCAGTCAGGACAGTATCCAGATTTCATTTCCAATCAATATAATTAGGACCAATAAGTTTGTTTTCTTTCAGTATAATAGTAAGAGGATTGAAAGCCATAATGGAAACCTGAAAATCACGTAAATAAACACATAGGTCAAAACATTTGAATTACAAAACCATATTATTCCCTCAAACAATATAATTCACCAACACCTCAACATACCGTGAACTTCGTATGACATGATAGTGTGGACGTATACTAATTCAAACATTTGTTAGAGGATGTTTTACCTATTAATTTTATTATCTTGTCTACCTAACTTTATAACAAATAAAATTAATAGTTGGTTTATCTTCGGCCATACAAATAATAGTAGTGATTTCGATGGGGAGGATACTATCAAATGCAGCTAAGTGTATACCATTACTTGATACCAAGTCCATTATCTAGGTTGTGCCCCTTCAAATGGATAAGAATACACGCTCCTAAATAACTTTCTATAACCATCCATAAAACAAGTTTGATTTAGTGATTCACAAATAAACTCATCCGATATGGAGGAAGACATTTAAAGCCAACACGCAAGTTCAAATGTATCACTTACAAACCAGTAATGGAGGCCACATGACTTATTAAAATAATCCCTCTCCTACTTAATTATTTAACATGAGGGATTTAACATGCAATACCATATGAAACACATACTAGCATGCTTGACAAAAAAACACATATAATAACAATAAATATGAAAATATAAAATTCCAACTATTATGGCCTTGTTATATACTTGTTCTCGAATGTTCACCTTTGATCAGTTAAGTAGGGAATCAACCTGGACACCAGAATCTTTCTTCACGGCAAGGAATTAGATCACAACTCTAAAATTAATTACATCTATTGATCCTATACTCCACAAAGAAGTTTACACATAATCTATGTCGAATAGAAAAATAAAAACCTAACAAGACAAACCGCCGTGCTTTATCTATTACAATCATACACCAACCCAAAATAAACCAACCTCGATAGGTTCGAGGGTTTAAATCATACATAAACATACATTCAGACCATAATAGTTAAATTTAGGGTTCCTACAACCACCTAGTTAATCTGTCGCATATTCTATTATTATTCTATCTAAAAAAATGTATGATACAAAACATAATTCATAATAAGATTAATTGATTCAATCACAGAGAGCCAGAAAACTTCGCTCTAATACTAATTGATGGAACTGAGGGATCACTAGCTCTATGTAATTCCGATTCGGGGTCCATACAAAGATATGATTAAGCCCAGTGGAAAATGAATCATACATTTCACCGTAATAGATGAAGATGAATCAGAACTGAAGATTGATTTGAAACTTCAAGATGAATCAGAATTGGAGATCGATTTGGAACCTCTCGATCTTCTACTGTATTCTTCATCTTTTTCTTGAATGTTGTGTGGTCAACGAGCCTTCAAGAATTCCAGTCAACTTCTACTAAAATCGTATTTGAGATTTTTCATGTGTGAAGAAGTGGCTGACTTATGGCTTATTTATGGGCTACAACAGGGACCTAAAGGAGAATTAGGATTAGGTCTCCTGATGGGTTTAAGCGTTCCATGTTCGGTCATGTTCTTCTCTTTTTGGGTGTAGTGCTTTCCGAGAGCTCTAGTTCGTTCACTATGGATGTGAACCTCAAGTCTAATTGTTCCAACGTCTCCTTAGTCTTCATCTCGAAGAGCTCGAAAAGTTGGGTAGCATTAGAGATTTTTTGTCCTTTCTGCACTTTGTTCCCTCACAAATTTGCTCAAACTTTTCCTATATTTATTTAGACGTTCTGCAAGTTTTGACTTTGCTGAAAGTTCCTTTGTCCAAGTGATAAATAGGGCATTTTTGGCCACATTATCTAGGTTGGCTTTCTTCCTATCTTCATTATTCCATTCCTGTCTTGGCTTGACCAGGAAGTTGGGTGGTGGAGGTACTCTTTCCTCCATCTCTTAATTAAAGACGCAACACAACAAATAAAGAGCAATTAAACACTTAAGGTCTTATAGTGGTTCGAAGGTGGTGTAATCCTTCTACGTCCACTCTACTACTTCCCCGAGCAGGAAATTCATTAAGTAAGATTGATTTACAGGTTATACTCTAACAATCTATCAACCTAATAAGTTAACACCTTCTAGAACTCAGCTTACACACAATTGCTGCAAGTTTTAAAGATAAACCCACAAAATATTTTTAAATACCTACACAAGGTAATTGTCTTCCTCTAAGACAACTATGAATAATCAGTAAGGATATAATACTATCAACTGATGACACTTTAAAACAACCTAGCACATAGCAAATAGGTAAAAGTATATATTTTCTTTCTTCAACTGGTGAAGTAATCTTCTTCTTGTTGAGATTCTTAGCTTAAGTTTGATTACTTCATGAGGTCGAGTGACTGAAACTATTTCGTATGCTTGAGAGTATATCTTTGATTCTTGCTTAGTCTTTGAGAGTAAATGTTTCAGTAGTTGTTTCGGTGCAGTTTTTCCTCTATTTATAGTTGTAGAAAAATTCACGTTGAAGAAGGCATTCTTCATTTGAAATTCATGTTCTAAATGAAGGTATGACGTGCATTAAATACATCTTATCTTAGCCTTGCAGATCATTAAATGCAGTTGTTGCGGCTTGCAGCTTTCTGCATTTTGTCAGACCACGTGTCTTCTTTGAATTGAGTTTGAGTCTGCAACTTCAGTTTGTCTCTACCGGCTTCATTTTAATTCATCGAGGATACTCTCCTTGTACTGCATTTAGATCTTCCTCGTATTGCAGCTTAGGTTGACTTTGTTGCTGCATTCAATATGTGCTAGAAAACATGCAGTGGTCTTGAATGCTCTTTGGGCATTAGAAAATTGTTGCAATGGGCATCAGATGATGCTGTTTGGCTGTTTACATAAAAAACACTTTATGTGGAGTGAAGAATGCTATCACAAAATCTGCATGTCTACTCTCTCTTCACTGTACCTAATCTGCATCTCCATTTCTACTTTTCCACCTTACCAAAACCTGCGTCTTTTTAATCTCATCGTCACTTAATCTATTACTTTTTTGGGTCTTTCACTAAACGATAGAGAATCCCAATAAAGTTTCTCTCCTCTCATTATCTTTGTCCATTCTTTTCCTTACTAGTTATTACTCATGGATAATCCCTACCAAAATTTATATTATTCAAAGCACAACCAATCCTTGATAAACAATTTCAAAATATTGTACGTTTTAGATAATCACTGATATTTTTCACCTTTTTGCATTATATATATACAGTACTTTACTCTGAAAAAAGCTTCTATCTCTCTCGCTCTCTCTGCAACAAGTCAGCCAAAGGTGAACTCATTAAAGAGGAAGTTTGAAAAAAGCGAGAGATTTATGTCATGCGTCGATTCTGATGTAACAATAATAAACATGCATATTTGTAGCTTTTAACCTACTCCTACTTGTGTTTCCATCTATGTCTACTATTTTTGAGCCTTGAGTAATTTTGTTCTCCTCTTTATTTTCTTCACTTGTTTGAGAATATGGATTGCTCTGTTTTGGGGATCCATGATGGTTTTTCTTTCCAAGAAACGGACTATATATATCCTCCTCTTCATTATTCTTCCTCTGGGTCCCACCCTGTGGAGATACTTCAATCTTTGCTCTCTGATCTTGAGAAGCAAAGGGTGGAATTGGATTTGTTCCTTCAACTTGAGGTAAACCAAAAATGTTAAATTTATTTCTTAATGCATGCGTGAGAAAATGGGCTTATCGTTTCTTGATTATTCTTGCAAAAAAACAGAGCAAAAGATTGAGAAGGCTAGTGATTGAGGAAGAAGCACGGAAACAAGCGGTTATAATGGAGAAATGGGAATCAAGAATCAAGAATCTAATGATGCAAAAAGACGAAGAAATAGCCCTGGCAAGGAAGAGAACGAGGGAGCTCCAAGGTTGGGTGAGAGGGGCAGAAATGGAAAGCAGAGAATGGGAGAAAGCAGCCAAAGAGAGAGAAGCCATAGTAGCTGATCTCAAGCACATGCTGAGAGAGAGAGGGGATGATGCGGTGTCGTTTTGCGAGTCTTCCAGCAAGAGTTGTAGAGTGTGCGAAATAGGAAGGTCGTGTGTAGTGTTGTTGCCTTGCATGCACCTTTGTTGCTGCAACCTTTGTGAGCCACTTTTGCCCCTTTGCCCTCTCTGCCATACACTCAAGAATGCCACTTTTCAGCTTCTTTTTGCTTAACTATTCTCCACACTTTTTATTATCATTTCATCTAATATCTATTGCCTAATTTGCATTCAATTTTAATATTATACTATTTTATTCTTGGAACATATGTTAGTTACAACGTAAACAGATAAATTAAATGTATGAGATGTGGATACTCCATTCATATTACATGTATACATAAATGAAATAAGTATGAGTTAATAGAATATTTGCACGTACTAGCAAGACACAAGTTTATTTATAAAAGTGATAAATTTACTCTCCAACATTATTTGCTAAAATAAATGCCAATTAGGAGACTTGTTTCCAAAGCTATAAATTTCATATTTAAAGTAATACTTATACATGTATTTACGAATATTTTTATGAAATTGTAAATAAATACAATCTAAATATTCTATCAGCTCATAATTATTGAAAAAACCTCAATAGTCTATAAGTTTGTAGTTATTAAAAACCTAAATATTCTATTAGTTTGTGGTTATAAATTAAATTGCCAATTCAATGACGGATTCAAGTAATATTTTTAGCCATAATGCATGTATTACTAGTACTCCATAAAGTTACAATTACAAATAGATATCACATCTCATTATTCTATCAACCCATAATTAATTGTTGAAAATTTGAGAATGCATTGATGTACCAAAGTCATCCTTTTTGTGGTAAAATTAATATTTATACATGTTTTACTAGTACTTTTACGAATTTGTAGATAAATATAATATTTTAGTCATAAAATGAATACTTATACATGTAATATTAATATTTTTATATAATTACACATAACTATAATCTCAATATTCAACTAGCTTGTAGTTATTAAAAGAACTAACAATTCATTGACGGATAACATCATTTTTTTAGCTATAAAACTAACATGTATTACTTATACTTTTATGAATCACTTAAAAATTTATGTAATATCATTTTAGGAAAAAGATCTTTTAGATCTCTTTCCTTTTTTTTACAACTCTCTAATATCCTAATTTTTGAATTCTTTTTTCCTAATGGTTTCTATCGTAGTATATAGAGTCTTGTATATTTCTATTCCTTAAGTAAATCATCTTTACATAATACTTTTAGTCATAAAACATTTTAACTCAATAAATTTTTAAATTTAAATTTATTTTATTTTTACTACCTCAATAATAATTAATATGCTTAGCTCGAAGCACAATGCAATTAAAAAGTATCAACTCATTTAATTAAAAAGATCAAGCTAGAAGTCTGCTTAATTAAAAATCAGGTAGAACCAAATCCAAAACTACTATGATCAACTCGTTTAATAACCCCTTAGTGTGTTGGAACAACATTTTAATACATTCTTACTTACATGAATTTTTTGTGATAAATGGATTTGAGGAGGAAATTGAAATACATCGGTGGTGTTTGAATTGGTGTGAAATTGAAATCCACCACTTTCATTTTGTACAAATTTTAGAGTCATTTGATGGATTTCAAATTCACTATAATGTGGGTGGATTTGAAATTCACTCTATCCAAATAAAGCTTTAGAGTTTTTAGGACTAAGTTATTGACAAATTAAATCATTTATATGACTAAACTTTAAGTGAGGGGACCGGTGTTACCACCTCCCAAATAAATAGGGCTTCAATTTTGCTATTTGGTATCATAATTTAATAAATAATTACTTGTACAAATGAATTAAATGGTGAATAGCATGATAGTGTATTTGAATAATTAAGTGTCATGTGTTGAGTAGTCTAGTGTAGAAAGGGTGAAAAGAATAGGAAAAAAGAATCTTGCTTAATCGGCGAAAGGGGATAATGAATGAATTCCTGAAATAGAAGAGGAGTCAGCTGATGTGATATTTCATTGATGCAAAAAGATTTGAAAGCAGAAAAATGAGTCGGAACTTAACTCACTCACTGACTCACTGCTATTCTCACTGTTATAATTCACTCTGAAAAGCCAACATGTTTTCGCAGCAACTACACTCAATTAATGCAATACAAACAATTTGTTTTTATAAATTTTATTTGCTACTCTTTTCATGCAACCTTCCCACTTGAGTCTTTTTCATTTTTATTCTCAATCATTTTCATTTATTGTTCCAGTGTTAGAATTTCACCATGTCAACTTATTTTAATTGTCCTCTCTTAAAATTTGAATAGTATTTTGTGAATATATATGATTCTTCTGAAATGAGTCATCTTATGAGTTTTTTGAAAATGAATTTGGTTCGTTGTAATAGGACTCTATCTCACGAAATTATATTTGTATTTTAGATAATTATGATTTCTTGCAAATTAGGTTTCACTTAAAGGAAATGGCCCACTGTACACTAAAACATATAATAGTATATCAAAACTACCACAATCACTATAATTTGGTCCATTTTTACATTAAAAAGTATACAAAAGTCACAAGTATACTTGATTGTCACAGACACACAGTGGATGATTGTATTGAAAGTTGAAAAATGGATGCTGAAAAGTGGAAATTGTACATGCATGCATGTGAAATTGAACAGCTTAAATTATACATGCAGTCACATGCAAATAGTTTGGGGTTGATAAGCTTTTATTTAATACCATTTCATATACGAGATAAATTACACCATAACATCTCAACAATACATATATAATATATATTATTACTTCCTAGAATTTTTTGGAAGAGGAGTTGCTCTTTTGAATTGTTTTAAAGAGGAGTTGCTCAACATTATTTCTGAAACATATTTTCGTTGAAAGATGTGTATTTTGAAAACTTCATATAATTATTTTTTCCGTGTAAGGTCGCCGAGCAAATTATTATTTTAATGCTCGAGTTTTATTCGTTTTCAATACTTGAATTTTAGTATAAGATCTTGTTTAAATATGTACTATTTTTGTGTAAGGTTGAATATTATAATGCTTGATATATAAGTTTACATGAATTTTATATTTATTAATAGGCTTAGACAATTCTGTCGAACATTATTGCATAATATAGGTGGACACGAAAATTAGCCCATTTGTATGCTTACATGAAAATTCGAATAGAATCTTAGGGCAACATGAAAATCATTTGTAAACTTACACGAAAATCTTAGGATTACACAAAAATTATCACATTTTTAGGCTTACATGAAATTTTTCCAATTTATAGACTTACACGAAAATTATCTCATTTTTAAGTTTATACGAAAATTATTTATAGGTTACACGAAATTAGCTTACACGAATATTATTTATAAGTTACACGAAATTAACTTATTTTTAGGCTTACATGAAAATTATCTCATTTATAGACTTACACGAAAATTATCTCATATGTAGGCTTACACAAAAATTCAAACAATTTGTTAAACTTAACACACTTTTTTTGCCCATTTATAGTCTTACACGATTTTTTCCCCATTTATAGCCTTACTCAATTTTTTTAGCCCATTAATAGCCTAAGTCATGCTCAACCGGTTCGAACCGCCGATTCGAGGATTCGAATACAGGCAAATAGGAATCGAACCGTGGGGGGATCTGGTTCCAGTTCAGGTTTGAAATGGTGGATGAACTGGAACCAGCGATTTGAACTGTCGGTTCGTCTGTTTTTTTTCCCTTATCTTTTTTCTATTTACGGTTTGATCGGTTTTAAACGTTTTTATATCCTAACATAAAAGTTTATTCAAATTTTGTAAGTAATAAAAAAACACAAGATTAGATTAAAATTAATTTTATTTTTTCAAAATTAATTCATATTTAGAGACTAGTTGGAGTTAGGCATGACCACACGTAACTTCAATGAGTGTTTTTTTTCTCCCTAATTCCATTTTTTTCCATTTTTTCTTAATCACACACCATAACCTTTGAATAAAAATGAAATGATGAAAATTTCAATTATGAATGATAAAAAAAAATTACAAGTTACAACTGTAAATATTACAATTATGAATGAAAAAAAAATTACAAGTTACAACTCAATATATTACATTCATAATCAAGATTGAAGTTTAAAAAATTACAACTTTGTATAAATAAATGAAATAAGAGGTAAAAAAAAATTTAAAGAACTTGAGTTTCATTTTAAGTTTAGAAGTGAAATTAAAATTACACTTCCAAATTTAGAATGAAATTGACAATGTATCCTTATCAAAATTAAGGAATCAAAACTCACGTAGTTCTCTTACCTAAACTTACCTTCATTCGTCAAGGTTGGTTTTGGTGGAGGAGGGTGTGTTTGAATCGTAGTCATATGTGTCATCGGTATCTTCATTTAAATATGAGAAATCTAGATGTTCTTGACGTTTTTTGGCTCTCACCCAATCTTCAAAAAGAGTAATATTTTCTACATTCTCTTTGGTTAATCTTGATCTTCTTGGATTCAATATATGACCTTCTTTGAAAAATGTTTGTTCAACGAAGATGGTTGAGGCGGGACTTGCAAATATTTCTTTAACAATAGTAGTTAAAATATGATAAATGGTGGTCCTTTTTTACCACCACTTCAATAGATTCAATGGATTTGCAAAATCAATTAATTCAAAAGTAGCACTTATATATGAATCTAATTCATGACAAGAGCTACCTTTAGCTCGTTTTTATGTTATATTATTATAAAAATTGTAAAATTGACTAAGAGGGTTACCAAAACTAGATGAATAAGAGTAAGAACTAGTATCTCTCACATTTTGTTCACCTACATGATCATCACTAGAATCACCAAATAATATTTTATATTCTTGAAATATTTCGACTAATGATACGGTGAGACCTTGATAAATGAATGTTCGATAAATGAATAACCTCGACAAATGAATAATTTTCTTCGATCCCGACTTGGGCCAATGAGGTAAATGAATGTCCGATAAATGAATAACCTCGCTAAATGAATATTTTTTTCTAGTCCCAATGTTATTCATTTATAGAGGTTTCACTGTAGTTTAGCTCTACCAACAACTTCCGTATAATTAGAAACATATTTAACTTCATCATATTCTCCTAATATAAAATTTGGGAACAATGCACTATAATATATTTTTAATAATTCTCCTAAGTCATCTTCTCTAATTCTAGGATCTAATAATTTAGCACGTAAAAATACATCGGGTATTTCATGAAAATATTTTAATCATTTTGATCTCATCACTTAATTGTATATCCTAAAATAGGGCATGTAGAATATTCATTGAAAATAAGAGCAATTTTCACACAATGATCTAGAATTAATGACGAAATAAGATAATAACAACCGGATAATTCTTTAATTGTCTCTTCAAAAAATTTCAAAAGTTGAAGTAAATTAATACATGCATCCCATAAATTATTAAATAACATAATTTGATTATGTGGATTTTTCATAAAAATTTGACAAAGCAATTCTCTATACTCATAAGAATCGTTAAGCATGAAATAAGTAGAATTCCAACGATGTTTCACATCAACTACAGATTTTTTAACTTTCATTTTGTTATTCTTACAAAATTTAGCCAATTTCCTATACCATGAGGTTGAATTGACAATTTCATGAATTGGGGTCGTAATAGGTTTAATATATTTATCTAATTCTTCTAAACTATCTTGAACACATAAATATAAATAATGACACATACAATGAATATGAAAAAATTTATCTTCCAATAGAGGTTTACAATAGTCAATTAACATAGGCATATTAGCACTAGCATTATTAAATCTAATAGAAAATATGTACTATACCATAATCATTTAAATAGAAATAATTTTACGTACAATGTTTATAGCCGAATGTTTATCATCAAAGTCAACATATGCAATTAAACATTTTTGTACATTCCATGCATCATCTATCCAATGAGCCGTAATACCCATATAATCATGTAGTGTATAAGGATCTTTCCAAATATCACTACATATAGATATTTTTTGTTTAAACATTTTAAACTTTTCAATTAATTTATATTTATATTCTCCTATAAGTTTTTCTATATCACGTTTTACGATATTTCTAGACATTTTTCTACTACTAGGTTGTAAATAAATGTTAGTATATTCTTCAAAATCATCATTATATGGAAATTGTAAAGGAATATGTTTTTTAACAACAAATTCTGCTACTCTTTTCCTATGAAATAATTTACTATATTTAAAAAGAATAGACTCCATACCTTCAACTCCTTGAGAAGAGTCAGTAAATCCACGAAGTTGTGTTTGCAATCGTTCATTACCCAACTTGTCGAGATACTTTTTCAACACATAATTGTTGAATGTCCCGTAGCCTCCTCCATGCTTGAATTTATAGCTTTTTCCACAATAGTTTCAAGTGACTATGTAATCTACGTCACTATTCGATATTTTTTTCTTATTAAAATGAACAAAAAAATATCACTTTGAAGTATTGAAGGTGCTCAAAAAGTGGTACGCACCGTATTACCACTCAACATCTCCTCTTCTTCTTGATCGGTAAAGGCAGCGGTAGTATTAGGGCGTAGAGTTGCCTCAAAATCATCACATTCTTGACTCCAATAAGGAGAGTAAGAATCAATGAGATCATCTAGAAGCAAATCTTGTGGTGGTGACATAGGACTTTTTCCTTTCCCATGGGATAAAACAGTGGAAGAAGAACCTCATCTTCTAGACATTTTTTGGGTTTTGAAAGAGAATGAACTAGAATAAAATGGAATGAAATTGAATTAAGCTTGAAATTGAAATGGAAGAGTAGTAGTAGCTATGAGAATGAGAGTTGAGAGTAGTAACTAAGTACTAATTATGATTCTATGAAATTGAAATAACAATTAGCACAAAAATGGTATGAATTGGAGCTTGAGATTTAAGAGAGAGATTGAAGAATTATGTGAAAATGAAGAATGGAGTGTGAGTATTTATAGAGGTGGATCATCTATATTTAAAAGAAAATAAAAAAATAGGTTCAGTCGATTCAAACCTCCAGTTCCGGTTTAATTCGAACTGACGGTTTGCAACGGTCGACAAATCTCAACCATTTATGTTGGTCCCAAGTGGCCTCAAAGGTTCAAATGGAGGGTAAATGAACCTCTATCGATTTTAGAAAATCTTTTCAAACTAACTATACTATAAGTTACTTAATCTTACAGTAAAAAGAACAGACCAACTTATAGTACTATTAAGTAGTATTGTCTGATGTATCCTATAGTTGTGGTAGCGGAAAAATACTTAGACAAAAGGTTTGCTTTCTTAAAGAGCTTTTTTATGAAAAACCTTTAAAGCTGAATGAGAGCTTAATTAAAGATGCAACATATATAAAACTATTTAAATGTACTAAAGATCTTATAGGGGTTCGATGGTGGTGTCTTTCTATGTCTACTCTACTGCTTCCCCGAGCAGGAACTTCATTAAGTACGATTGATTTACAGGTTACAGTCTAACAATCTATCAACCTAACAAATTATCACCTACTAGAACTCAACTTACACACAGCTGCTGCAAGTTCTAAAGGCAAAAACCCATAAAGGATTTCTAAGCACCCATATACGGTAATTGTCTTTTCCTAGACAATTATATATGTTGGGATTTCAGTGTTTAGATTTTGATGAGACAAAATATGTATGTAATAGGAAGTTTTGTGTACCCCATTTTTCACAATATTTAAGTGAAAACATAGACTAGATTTGAGTCTAGATATAGGCATTGGAAGATGGTGGTTTCTAGAAGTTACATAACTGTATTCCGTATGCCGGAAAGAAGCTGCTGCAAGAAAGCAGATACAACATCGCTGCAAGAAAGAAGATACAGCATCACTGCAAGGAAGCAGTTACAGCACTGCAGCAAAGTAAGAAAGAACGGCGTGTAGTATCGCTGCAAGAAAATGATACAGGAATACTGCAAGTAAAAAGATACAGCAGTACTGCACGAAAATACTACAAGCAGGTCTAAGCTACAACAGCATTATGAGGAAGTAACAGCTGTAAGCAGACCTAGGATACAATGCAAAGATCACTGCTCAAACAGTCAACAGCGCCAATGACAAACAAAGAGGTATCCTGCAATCCGAGGAAGATAAATGCAGTAGAGGAACAAAATCCAAGCAAGTTTAAATAGAGCCGTTTCAGAGAAGATCAAAGTTGCAGACATGGAGCCAATACGAAAATGCCACGTGGACTGGCGCACTGCAGAAAGCTGCTAGCCGCAATTGCCACATTAAATACTCCGAAAGACAAAGTCAAGTCGCATTAAATGCGAGCCATGCCTTTGATCAAGTACAATAAATTCAAAAGAGAGATATCTCCTTCAACGGATATCTGTAGGAATCGCCGGATCGCCGACCATATACGATTATCCGATTCGGGGTCCATGCAAATATGATTAACGCGCAGTGGAAAACGAATCATACCTTTTGCACCGATACTAGTTCTAAGATCAGAACTGTAGATCGAGGAATCGATGGAGCCTGGACCTCACGATCTTCTACTGTATTCCTTGCCTTTATCTCGAACGTTGTGTGGGCAATGAACTATCGAGACTTTCAGCCGCCTTCTACTAATACGTATCTCAGATTTTTTTATGTCTGTGTATCTGTATTTCTGTGTCTAGAAACGGCTGACTTGAGGCTTATTTATAGGCTACAACAGGGACTTTGAGGAGGATTAGGAATCGGTCTCCTGATAGGCTTATGAGTCCTAAATTTAATCTGAATATACTTCTTAAGTCTATCAATAATATCTCAATCCACTAAAAAGATATTATTGAACTACCGTCTCTTATCCATATTAGATATGGCTCCTATTTATTATGTGCGCGTTTATCTCCCCGTGTTTAAGATATCGAATGTCCATTAATTAAATGAATTACTGATAATTCAATTAATTAATATTTAATCCAAGAGTAGTACCACTCAACTTTATTATCATGCCGGAATAAATCCACCTGCAGGGTTTACATGATAATCCTTATGAGCTCCTCAAGGGGACATCATCATCCTAAATAATTAGGACACGGTTTCATTATATAATCAACAGCACACCATATAAACAACATTGTATCCCAATTTACCGAGCTTATTGATTTAATAAATAAATCTCACCCATTGGTAAATTAAAGAAACATATATCGAGTATACATGCCCGTTATCATACAATGATTAAGAGGACGCACATTCATAATAATAGAGGTCTTGTTTTATTTATGTAGTCAGTACAAATAAAACAACTTCAATTGGTCCTGCTCAATACATACAAAATTTACTAGTGTAATTTTATAATCAAGATAGATTAATACCAAATTACACTACAACCATTCCGATAATTTGTCTAAAATTATCTCGGCTGTGAGCTACCATTTATAATCTATAAGGAACTGATAACATGATCTTCTTTGTGGCACCACACACCATGTTATCTACAATATAAATTAATTGGACAATTGCAATAACACATATAACAAATATATAAAATGCAAACATTTGACCATAAAAGATTCTCATATCATAAATAGATGTTTATACAAAAGCTAGGCTTATAGTATGCATCCTAACAATATCTTCTCATACAAATATAAATAGAGGATGAACAACACTGAAGCTGGTTACTGAAATATTTGCGCAAAAACTCTTAAGCTTTCAAGTTACAACTATTCAAGTCTACTATCAGTTTCAGTCACTCAACCTCTTAGAAGTGAAGCAAGTTCAAGATGAAAGATCCCTTGAAGGATTCAGAAGTTCACTTCGTTGCACCAATTGAAGAAACAAAATCAATATACTTTTAACCTTGTTGCTGTGTGCTTAGGTTGTTTTAGAGGTGTCGAACAGTTGATAGGAGAGATCCTTGTTGTTTGTATAGTTGTCTAGTGCTAGGCAGCTTCCCTGTGTGGGAGTTTAGAACCCTGTGTGGGTTAGCCTTTAGAGTTTGCAGTTGCTGTGTGCACGCTGGACTCTAGTAGGTGGTTGCTTTGTCAATTTGATAGATTGTTAGGAAGGTCCTGTAAGTCAATCTTGCTTAACAAAGTTCCTGCTTGAGGTAGCAGTACAGTGGACGTCGAAGGATTACACCACCTTTGAACCACTATAAGCCATAAGTGTTTTATTGCTTTCTTATATGTGCTTTATTTTATATATCTATCTCTGTCATAAGCATTAAGCGTTTTGAAAAGGATCATATTTAAGAAAATCAGCCTTGTGTTATAAATCATATTTTTCGCTGCGTATAAACTCTAGTTACAGCATGCAGCACTGCATCCTAGTGCTGTAAGCAGTAACTGTCTGGTGCTGTAAGTTCAAGTAACTTACAGAGCAGAATGGTTTTTCGAAAGATTTGCAAAATCGATCAAGGTTCATTCACCCCCATTTTTTGAAAGATTTACCAACTTATCTAGTCACCTACCCAAATCCATTTTAGACTCGCTGTTTTCTCTGCATCCTAAAATCATTCTTACAGCATATCATGGATTCCTCTAATCACAAGTTATCTATGTTTTCTATAGAGGAATATGACGATTGGAAGATAATAAAGCGGGCACATCTATCAACCATGAACGATGAAATGTGGACGGTCATCACAGAAGAACCAATCATTCCTACAAAGGTAAATCCAGTGCTTGGAAGAGACTTAGATGAAGGAGCACCGCCACCACCAAACTTCCTGATCAAACCAAGACAAGAATGGAACAATGAAGACAGGAAGAGAGCCAACCTAGACAACGTGGCCAAGAATGCTCTATTCATTACCTTGGATAAAGAAACATTCAGTAAAGTCAAAACTTACAGAACGTCCAAGGAAATATGGGAAAAGTTGGAGCAAATATGTGAGGGGACAGAGCTCACCAATGACAACAAGATCTCCAACGCTACCTAACTATTCGAGCTCTTCAAAATGAAGAATGAAGAGACTCTTGAGCAACTAGATTTGAGATTCACATCCATTTTAAATGAACTAGAAGCTCTAGGCAAGCACTATACTCAAAAACAAAAGAACATGAAAGTGCTTAGAGCTTTGCTCGCGGAGTAGGACAGTAAGACCATTGTCATGAGAGTGTCTATGGACTTGAAGTCCATGAGCACATTCGACCTATTCTTCGATCTCAAAGCATTTGAGTACGACATCAACAGACGGAGAAAGAAGTCCGAAGAATCGAGCTCCAAAGTAACAGCGCTAACTGCCAGAGGAACCAAAGATACAGCAACCACTAGTTGCAGTAAGCAGACGAAGGTTACAGTAGAAGATGCTGAAGAGGATATGACTCTGCTTCTAAAGAAATTTAGAAGATTTATGAAGAGCAACAACTACAACAGCAACAACAGCAACCTCAACAAGAGGAATGACTTCAGAAGAAGTCATTTACCTCCTTAGGTATCCCCTCTCCACAGTCAAATACAAGTAATGTTGACTTGTGCTATAATTATAGGAAACCGGGATACTATGCAAGAAACTGTCCATATCCAACGGTGCACAATATCTTGAAGGAGAGAGAGAGAGCAGAAGAGAGATAAGAGAAGAGATGATAGACACAAGCTTCGAGCTCTCATAGGAGAGATGGAGAAGGCCAATGATACAGCAGTCTCAAAGGAGATGCTGAAAAGTACAGAATCCTCTAACAGCGACACTGAAACCTCATCCTCTGATGAAGAAACACTGATATGTCTGATGGCAAGAGACTGTGAGGATAGTGAAGAAGATAAGGTAATATATCAACCGCTGTCCATACCTGGAAAAGAGGAGCTAAACATGATCCACTCTCTAAAGAGGATCATGAGTGACTTTGAGTAGATCAACTCAATTCATGAGGAACTAAAGGTTAAAAATGAGAACCTAAGAATTGACAATGAGATCCTCAGGAGCAAAAACATTGATATTGCCAAAATGCTGGCTGCATGTGAGTCTGATAACTCAAGGTGCAGCAAGCTGCAAAAAGAGGTATCTAGATTAAATCTGCTAGTCACTAAGCTAAAAATTAAGAAGGAGAGCTTGCAGTCCATGATTAGTACGTTCAGCAAATCATCTAAGGACGCAAGAGATTGCATAAATCAAAATAGAAATCCTTTTGAAAAATTGAGTATAGGTTATAACAATCACACCTCTCAAAATATAGTAAGTACATCCAAAGCTGTTAAGTTTGTTAAAGCTGAAATCTCAATGGAGAAAGAGTTACTCTGTAACTCTGAGAAGATCTTGAACAAGACAACAATGATGGATAAGGGGAAGAAACCCCAATGCTCAGCTGTAAGAAGTAAGCATGCATCTAAGAACTGGCTGCAGCAGAAGCCATCTGCTGTATGCAGCAACCCACAAAGTTGTAGTAAAGAAGAAACATTCCCACCCATACTAGGACTTACATGTCTAAACCTCAAAGAAGATATACTCAAGGGAAGTATGGTGGAAGACCACACTATAAAGGTGTTGGTAACACATATGTTATCTCTGCACATACTTTTATCAAGCAGTTTAAAAGCAGAACTGCATACAGTCAGAGAACCAACAATTCTTACAGCAAAACAGTGACTGTTAAGAAAATTTGGGTTCCCAAAACAACTAACCCCAAAGGACCCTTAAAGAAGTGGGTACCTAAATCTGCTTAAATTTGTTGCAGGTTTTAGTGCCAGGTTGCAGCAGTGATGTATGGTATATTGGTAGTGGCTGCTCAATGCACATGATAGGCAGTAAAGAAGCTCTCAAAGACTTCCAAGAATGCAAAGGACTAAAGGTCATCTTTGGAGATGATTCCAAAGGAAACATAAAAGGAAGTAAATGCCTAGTCAAAGGGAACATAAAGATCAAGGATGTATCCTATGTGAAAGGACTCAGATACAACTTTCTGAGCATCAGTCAATTCTGTGACAAATGATACACAGTTGAATTCAACCTCAACAAATGGTTAATCAAGGACAGCACATCAAATGAAGTCAAGCTTATAGGAACAAGAAGAGAAAACATCTATCTAGCTGATTAGAACTCCTCTATTCAACCAACATGCTTCATTGTGAAAAGTCCATCAGAGCTTAGCTGGTTATGGCACAAGAGATTAAGTTATCTAAACTTCAAGACTATCAACAAGCTAGCAAGGAAAGGTCTTTTAAGGGGATTGCCAGATGTGGCATACAAGAAGGAGAATGTATGTGGAGCTTGTCAGAAAGAAAAGCAAGTAAAAAGTTCATTCAAAGATAAGATACAGAAGTCATCTCACAGGATTTTAGATCTTCTATACATGGATCTTTTTGGACCAGTAGAACCAGTCAGCATAAGTGGGAAGAAGTACTCACTTGTGGTAGTATATGACTACTCCAGATATATATGGACAATCTTCCTTACTAAGAAATTAGAAACTCAAAACCAGCTACCTAATCTTATGAAGAAGATTCAGAATGAAAAGAGCTTGAGCATAGTGAAGATAAGATCATACAGAGGAACTGAATTCACAAACAAATTCTTTGAGAAATTCTGTTCTGAAAATGGTATTCGTCATGAATACTCTGCTGCTAGAACACTTCAACAAAATGGTGTAGCTGAAAGAAGAAATAAAACCCTCAAGGAAGCAACAAGGACAATGATAGTAGAAGCAGAGATACCCAAGAGATTTTGGGCAGAAGTAACTAACACTGCATGCTATACACAGAACAAATGTCTGATCAACAAGGATCTAGAAAAAACCCCTTATGAAGTCTGGAATGGATATACACCAAATGTTTCATATCTGCATATCTTTGAATGCAGATGTTATCCTCAACAATGGAAAAGAACATCTGAAAACTTTTGATGCAAAGTCAGATGAATGAGTATTCTTAGGATACTCTGCTGTAAGTAAAACCTTCAAAGTATTCAACAAGAGAACCTTGGTGGTTGAAGAATCAATTCATGTGGTATTTGATGAGCCACACTGTGACACCAAGAAGCTAGAAGAGCCTGTTAAAGATACAGCCACAACAAGAATTTCACCTTTTAACAACGGTTAAAAACCGTTGTTAAAGCTATTTTTAAGCGTTGTTGTATCCAGGGTTGTAAAAAAAATTTACCTTTCGACAACGCACCAAAAAGCGTTGTCTTATCTAGATACGACAACGCTTTTTGATGCATTGCAAGAAAATGGTTGTCTTTTCTTATTTTCTGGAACTATTTTACAACGCTTTTACAACGCTTAAAAAGTGTTGTCTTTCCCTATTTTACAACGCTTTTTGGTGCGTTGCAAAAAGCGTTGTCCTATCTGACACGTCATTGAAAAAGTGACACGTCATGAGAAATAAATGTGAGTTGTCTGGGATTTGAACTCGTAACCTTTGTTGGACCTTGAACCACTAGGCTACTAGTGCTTTATGTGTTTATATTATATGTATATACATATATAATTAATGACTAATTAATATATAATTGGAAGATTAATGACTAATTAATATGTTTAATAATATTTAATCTAATTTCACATTAAGACAATTATAAAGTATACTAGTGCATATTTTTAATATATGTTATAAACATACTAATTTTTTAAAATTATGAGTTTGTTCATATATATAAGATAATATTAATGCAAATAATATAAAATAACATCATAAAATAATTAAAATTTTCAACTTTAATTTAATTAAAATAATATATAAATTTTGTATTATTATATAAAAAAATTTGTATTGACCAATTAATATATGTATGTTTTTTTATTTTGAAAAATAGTTTATGGTTCAATTAACATATTTAAATCTTTTTTTCATATTATTATTTTAATTAATCATTTTTATATCTTTTTTTTATTTTATAAAATAATTTTTTCAAATAATTTATGTTTTTGGTATTAATTTTAAAACCAAACTAATTTATATTTATTTTCTAAAATAATAATATATAATTTTTATATTATTATGTAATACAAATTTTTATATTTTTCAAATTAATATATGTATTGTTTTTTTTGTTGTAAAATAATGTTTGGTTCAGATTAAAACCAAACTCATTTTATCTTTATTTTCTAAAATAATAATATATAATTTTTATATTATTATGTAATACAAATTTTTATATTTTTCAAATTAACATATGTATTGTTTTTTTGTTGTAAAATAATTTTTGGTTCAAATTAAAACCAAACTCATTTTATCTTTATTTTCTAAAATAATAATATATAATTTTTATATTATTATGTAATACAAATTTTTATATTTTTCAAATAAATAAATGTATATTTTTTTATTGTTGTATAATTAAATTTTTTATATATGCTTAATTAATTGATATGATATATGTATATATCTTTTTTTTATGTTTTTTGTATTAATTTTAAAACACAATAAATTTATCTTTAATTTTTTTTTACAAAAAACATTCATAATTTATGAATTATGAATTATAAAATACAATTTTCGAATCATGTTTTAAAATAATATTCAAATTTTGTATTATTATATAATAGGATGAGAGTAATACTTAATTAGGTGTAATTAATTTGTTAATTAATTCAAAATAGTATTTTATAAAAATACTATTTTCTAAAATAATGAATTTGTTCATATAAGATAATATTAATGCAAATAATGTAATATAACATAACATTATAAATTAATTAAATGTATTAAATTTAAGTTAATTAAAAAATAATTATATTAAAAAACAATTATTTTTTAATTATTTTTTAATTAACACATGCAACACACAAAAAAAGGATTGTATAATGGGTTGTAAAATAAAATAAAATGTTCTACGAAAAGACAACGCTCAAAAGCGTTGCAAAAAAAGGTTGTCGTATAGCCAAAAAAAGGCCATTTAACAACCCTACTTAAAAAGGGTTGCATAATGGGATGTAAAAAAATATATGTTTTAAGAAAAGACAACGCTCAAAAGCGTTGCAAAAAAGGGTTGTCGTATAGCGAAAAAAAGGCCATTTAACAACCTTACTTAAAAAGCGTTGTCGTTTCCATTTTTAGCGTTGTCGTATGGCGAATTTTTTGAAAAAAGACAATGCTTTTCGGAAAAAGGGTTGTAAAAACCCAAAAGACAACACAAATTCATTAAAAGGGTTGTTAAATGGGGGTTGTTAAAGGCAAAAATTCTTGTAGTGAGCTCCAAGGAAAGAAAATGATGTTCCATATGTTGAAGGAGTTTTGCATACAGGAGAAGACAAAGAAGAAGAAACTGCATCTCTGGATGCAGCAGATATTCTTACAGCAGCAGAACCTCCAATCATACAGCAACAAGAAGAGCAACCTAGACCAATACATGTCTTTGAGTCTGACAGGACATAGTTAAGGAATCATCCTAAGGATCTTGTTATTGGAGATCCATCCATAGGAGTAAGGACAAGAAAGTCCATTCCTCTTGAAGCAATGTTTGCATGCTTCATATCTCAATCAGAGCCCAAGAATGCTGAAGAAGCTCTGCTAGATAGCAACTGGGTACAGGCCATGCAAGAAAAGCTAAATAGATTTGAAAGAAATCAAGTATGGCAAACAGTTATAGGAACAAAGTGGGTCTTCCAAAACAAGCTAGATGAATCTGGACTTGTTGTGATGAACAAAGCAAGATTAGTTGCTAAAGGATATTGCCAGGAAGAAGGAATTGATTTTGATGAGACTTTTGCTCTAGTAGCAAGGCTGGAAGCAATAAGGATTTTTCTGGCATATGCAGCTTATATAAATTTCAATGTCTATCAAATGGACGTAAAGAGTGCATTCCTGAATGGTCTTCTTTCAGAAGAAGTGTATGTTGAACAACCTCCAGGTTTCAAAGATCAAGCAGAAGAGAAGGTGTTTAGGTTACACAAGACCCTGTATGGACTTAAGCAAGCACCAAGAGCTTGGTATGACACATTATCTCTCTATCTGCTGGAGAATGGCTTTAAGAAAGGAACAGTTGATAAGACTCTGTTCAGGATACAAGATGAAGAAAGTGTACTGCTTATACAGATATATGTGGACCATATCATCTTCGGATCCAACAACAAAGAATTGTGTGAGAAGTTCTCCAACCTAATGCAGTCGAAATTCGAGATGAGTATGATGGGAGAATTAAGATTCTTTCTCAGGCTGCAAGTAAAGCAACTGACTACAGGAACCTTCATTAGCCAAGTCTAATACATATAGAAACTTATCAAGAAATTTGGCATGGAGAATGGTGCAGCAACATCAGTTCCAATGTCTACATCCATAAGCCTTGACAAAGAAGAAGATGGTAAAGATGTAGATATCACAAAATACAGACGGCTAATTGGATCTCTGCTGTATCTTACAGCAAGTAGACTGGACATCATGTTTGCAGTAGGTGTCTGTGCAAGATTCCAAGCATCACCAAAAGAGTTACATCTTTCAGCTGTCAAGAGGATTATCAAATATCTAAAAGGAACTCAGGAAGTAGGCCTATGGTATCCTAAGGAAGGAGGATTTAAGCTCAAAGACTACTCTGACTCATATTATACAGGCTGCAAGATTGATAGAAAAAGCACTAGTGGGACTTGTCAATTTTTGGGAAATAAACTTGTTTCATGGTTCTGCAGGAAGCAAACTTCGATTGCAACCTCTACAGCAGAAGCAGAGTATGTTGCAACAGGTAGTTGATGTGCTCAGATTCTCTGGATACAGCAGCAACTTAGAGATTATGGAATTGAAGAAAAAGAGACTCCGATTCTCTGTGATAATACAAGTGCAATAGCAATTACTCATAATCCTGGTTTTCACTCAAGAACAAAGCACATCGACATACGACATCACTTTATAAGAGATCATGTAGAGAAGAAAGATGTTGTGCTTGAGAAAGTTCACACGGATCTCCAGCTTGCAGATATATTCACTAAACCTTTGAATGAATCGAGGTTTTCTATGCTTAAAAACGAGCTGGGAATTCTAAAATTATAAGGTGAAAAAGATGGTGCAGAAGCCAAGGGGGAATCTCTGCATGCTTACAAGAAGCAATAAGTACAGTGCTGTAAGCTGTGTTTTCATATAGCTCTGGGTTCAAACAGCGTTGCATTCGCTGCCGCCTCAACAAGGAGGAATTCGGGCCTGACCCCTGACGAATCAATCGACAGGGTAGTAGCCGATGTTAGACATCTGTTGCATGCTCTCCAGGAGCATGAGTCTAACATGTGGAATAGCATCAAGGTTGGCGCCCAATTCCACTCTGAAACCATGACTGGTTTCAAGAAAGATCTTGAAGCCCTGCCTGGGATGATCAAACGAACGCTCAATGATAATGCCCACAGGCTGTACATGGATCGAGTAAGGATGGAGGGAGAGCTAAAGGAAGAAGCTGCACAGACCCGCTAAGAGATAAGGTTGTGTAAACGCCATGCTGAAAATGCCTCTGAAAGGCTGCAGACTCACTCCCTCGACCTCGACACACTTCTGGACCACGTAACGGATCAATCCAAAAGAACCACAAGTGTGGACGAATGATTGGGGAACTTGGAAATGATAGTTGGAGAGCTGAGGGACATCATGGTGAACGCGTTCCCTCAGCACGCCCAAGGTGTTGGGGATCTTGTATGAATCTATTCAGGTGTAATTTAAATCAGAAATATCATAAATCTAATCCTATGATTTAAAATAAATTAAATCAGATAGATCATGTTTTGAAAAATGGTAAATCATACATAGCCCTAAACATGCGTAACTAAGGGATATGTATTTACCTCTTGATCGGAGAGACACCGTTGAGAAGATTAATAGCTCCAACCCAAAAACCTTCTTGAGTATTTCCCAAGTCCAAGTTCGTAGATCCGGTGGGAAATCAAACGAACTCTTTAACTCTTTTTAAGAAGAATTAATTTCTCACTCTTGTTGATTGCATTCGTGTGTATAGGCTGAAATCAACCCATATTTATACACAAAAATACTTACTTGGAGGAGAAGAAATAGATCAAGAAATATATCTCTCAAGATTTGATCTCAGATATATTTTTCAAGATTTGATCTCAAATATATCTCTCAACATTTGATCTCAGATATATTTCTCAAGATTTGATCTCAAATATATCTCTCAAGATTTGATCTCAAATATATTCCTAAGTAATATATGAAAATCTTGATCTCCATATATTTTGCAACAATAATTAATTCTTATCTTTTAACACCTGAGTTAAATGGGCTTTTATTGGGCTACTCAAGGGGCTTTTAGGAGAATTAAGATTGGACCTCTCAATGGACCTAGAAACAAATATTGAGCCACAATATTATTCTAACTCATTAATATTAATTCACTCCACTATAGAATTAATATTGCACTATCCATCCTAATCCATATTATGAAATATGGCTCCCGATTATTATTTCCCATGTTTAAGATCTAATGTCCATTAATTAATTTAAGTTACTGAATACTTTAATTAATTAATATATTTATTCCTTGGGAAAGGACAGCTCAACATTATTATCATATCGGAAATTAATCCACTGGCCAGATTTGATATGATAAACGTTCTGAGCCCACCAAGGGGACATTATCAACTTGACGTATCAAGACACGATTTCCTATATTAATTTAGCAACCTGTCATATAATTAATAATATTACCCAAAATATAATGTATTGAATCTCATTGATTCTTTACCCATAATAAATCAAAGCAATATCAATTAATTATATACAATCCCAATTAAGTGATAGAAATTAAGAAATCAATAACGATTGAGATCTAATTCTTCTTTCCAAGTCAGCCTAGAAGAATTATCTCGTTGTAGGTCCTATTCAGCACATCAAATGCACTAGTATAATTTCTTGGTCAAGATAAACCAATCCCAGCCTTACACTTCAACTTTTACCAATGGATTGTTTAATTCCATCTAAGTTGTGAATTTTACTATATTTATTACAAGGAACTGACAATGTGATCTTCTGTGATCTTCTACACACCACATTGTCTACAATTTAAAGTATATTGAACATTTATGTATTTAAATAAATAACATTCATAATATTTAATGCAAATAGTGATAAAAGATTTATTCTCATAAAATGCAAGAATCAGTTTATATACAAAGTAGCACAAAAAGCATACTTTTCAATATATCCCTAACACAAGGATCCAAGAAAGCCCCTGCACCAACCAGGAGACCACGCTCCAAGGTGGTTCCAGCTGCCCCTGTTCAGCCCCCGGCCTTTGATGATGCCAAAAAGGGGGAAGGATTTACTGATAGATACAGGAGCTCTGGGGAAGCTGATGAAGATGAAGAAGAAGAAGAAGATGACCAGCCTCTCAGCAGGAGAAGGAAGAGGTCTGGATCATCTGCTACTGCTGACATCCCCTCTCCAAAGCGCTGGTGAAGAGATGATGAAGGTGGAGAAGGAGGAGCTGGTGTAGCTATTGGAAGCAGATCAGTAGCAAGTGCTGCATACAGCAGTACTGCAAGCAAGGATGCAGCACCTCCCTCTTCTCATCA
This sequence comes from Scutellaria barbata, assembly GCA_028654395.1. Taxonomy (NCBI): domain Eukaryota; kingdom Viridiplantae; phylum Streptophyta; class Magnoliopsida; order Lamiales; family Lamiaceae; genus Scutellaria; species Scutellaria barbata. The sequence goes on along the minus strand of CM053651.1, from coordinate 6,406,752 downwards.
TTTACAGAGAGGGAGAGAGAGCCAGCAGCAGGGCTCGAGGAAAAGGGTAAGCAGAGCAAAGCTGAAAGGCATTACAATGAGAAGATGGCTGCTCAGAAAGCGGAGCAAGCCAGAGCTGAAGCTAATGAGAATGCTTGGATGCAGAGGCTTGGGCTGATTGGAGAAAGAAGATTCTTTGGCAGAGACTTCTACCAGTACCCTCGTCAAGAAATTCCCCGACTCGACACAGACAACATATCTACCGAAGTATCAGTACTGATGGATCAGAGGCCGGATGGAGAGAACATTGCATGGAGCTTGAACATCTTCAAGTCCATCAAGCTGCCTACTGATCGCAATCCATCTTTTGAGATGATCATACTGTACAAGAGATCAGAATATCTCAAATACTTCAGATTTCTATGCAGAAAGGGCAAATTCAGCAAATTCCATACTTGTCAATCTGCACTGAGAAGATATGAAGAGCTTACTAGGTGCGGAGAACTTGAAATTCAGAACTTCTACACTGACCTAGTGAAGCGAGACAGGATAGTGCCTTTCTGTGAGGACTTCTGGCTGAGATGGATGCAGATTCCAAAGATGCAGCAAATATTTGAAGAATCCTATTAGGAGTCCATTCGAGATTGGTGGAAGGGATCGAGAGAAAGAGTTGAACAGGAAAGGTTAGATGCTGAAAGAAGACCTGAAGAATCGTCATCACAAAGGTCCCTGTTTCAGTAGCTTTATATATATGCATGCTCTTTGTACTCTCTGTTGTACATTTCTATTCCTTATACAATTTGTTTCAGTTAATGAAGAAATTCTTGATATATTGCTTTTGACCAAGTTCATCGATTATGAACTCTTGCATGCTTTTGAGCTTTCCTGATAATATGTGATGAAGAAATAGCATGATGCATCTCTGATGAATCCAGGATTAGAATTTTACCTGCTCAAAGCTTTTCAAACATGTCATCCGAATGAAATATGATATAATGTAAAATGAAAAGTCTTTCTTCATGAATGAAATAATGTAAAGGTTTTGTCATCATCAAAAAAGGGAAATTGTTGGGATTTCAGTGTTTAGATTTTGATGAGACAAAATATATATGTAATAGGAAGTTTTGTATACCCCATTTTTCATAATGTTTAAGTGAAAACATAGACTAGATTTGAGTCTAGATATAGGTGTTGGAAGATGATGGTTTCTATAAGTTACATAGTTGTATTCAGTATGCCCGAAAGAAGCTGCTGCAAGAAAGCAGATACAACATCGTTGCAAGAAAATAGATACAGCATCACTGCAAGGAAGCAGTTACAGCACTGCAGCGAAGTAAGAAAGAACGGCATGCAGCATCGCTGCAAGAAAATGATACAGGAGTACTGGAAGTAAAAAGATACAGCAGTACTGAACGAAGATACTGCAAGCAGGTCTAAGCTACAGCAGCACTGTGAGGAAGTAACAGCTGTAAGCAGACCTAGGATACAGCGCAAAGATCACTGCTCAAACAGTCAACAGCGCCAATGACAAACAAAGAGGTATCCTACAATCCGATGAAGGATAAATGCAGTACGAGAAATAAAGATCCAAGCAAGTTTAAATAGAGCCGTTCCAGAGAAGATCAAAGTTGCAGACACGGAGCCAATACGAAAATGCCACGTGGACTGGCACACTGCAGAAAGCTGCTAGCCGCAACTGCCGCATTAAATGCTCTGAAAGAGAAAGTCCAGTCGCATTAAATGCGAGCCATACCTTTGATCAAGTATAATAAATTCAAAAGAGAGATATCCCCTTCAACGGATATCTTCTCATACAAGTATAAATAGAGGATGAGCAACACTGAAGCTGGTTACTGAAACATTTACGCAAAAACTCTCAAACTTTCAAGTTACAACCATTCAAGTCTACTCTCAGTTTCAGTCACTCAACTTCTGTGAAGTGAAGCAAGTTCAAAGCTGAAAGATCCTTCGAAGGATTCAGAAGTTCACTTCACCACACCAGTTGAAGAACAAACCATATTCTTTTTAACCTTGTTGCTGTGTGCTTAGGTTGTTTTAGGTGTCGAACAGTTGATAGGAGAGATCCTTGCTGTTTGTATAGTTGTTTAGTGCTAGGCAGCTTCCCTGTGTGGGAGTTTAGAACCTTGTGTGGGTTAACCTTTAGAGTTTGCAGTTGTTGTGTGTACGCTGGATTCTAGTAGGTGGTTGCTTTGTCAATTTAATAGATTGTTAGGAAGGTCCTGTAAGTCAATCTTGCTTAACAAAGTTCCTGCTTGAGGTAGCAGTACAGTGGACGTCGAAGGATTACACCACCTTTGAACCACTATAAGCCATAAGTGTTTTATTGCTTTCTTATATGTGCTTTATTTTATATATCTATCTCTGTCATATTTGAGAAAAGGATCATATTTGAGAAAATCAGTCTTGTGTTATAAATCATATTTTTCGCTGCGTATAAACTCTAGTTACAGCGTGCAGCACTGCATCCTAGTGCTGTAAGCAGTAACTGTCTGGTGCAACAAATTCAAGTAACTTGCAGAATAGAAAAGTTTTTCGAAAGATTTACAAAATCGACCAAGGTTCATTCACCCCCCTTTTTCGAAAGATTAACCAACTTATCTAGTCACCAACCCAAATCCAATTTAGACTCATTGTTTTCTCTACATCCTAAAATCATTCTTACAGCATATCATGGATTCCTCTAATCACAAGTTATCTATGTTTTCTATAGAGGAATATGACGATTGGAAGATAATAAAGCGGGCACCATTAACTAATAATTTTTATATTATTATGTAATACAAATTTTTATATTTTTCAAATAAATAAATGTATATTTTTTTTATTGTTGTATAATTAAATTTTTTATATATTCTTAATTAATTGATATGATATATATATATATATATATCTTTTTTTTATGTTTTTTGTATTAATTTTAAAACACAATAATTTTATCTTTATCTTTTTTTAAGAAAAACATTCGTAATTTATGAATTATGAATTATAAAACACAATTTTTGAATTATGTTTTAAAATAATATACCGATTTTGTATTATTATTTCAAAGGGTGAGAGTAATATTTAATTAGGTGTAGTTAATTTCTTAATTAATTCAAAATAGTATTTTATAAAAATACTATTTTCTAAAATTATGAGTTTGTTCATATAAGATAATATTAATGCAAATAATGTAATACAAGATAACGTTATAAATTAATTAAATTTAAGTTAATTAAAAAACAATTATTTTATAATTAATGAGTTGTAAAATTGTAAAAAAAAAAGTACTAAGAAACGACAACGCCAAATAGCGTTGCATAAAGGGTTGTAAAATTGAAAAAAAAGTACTAAGAAACGACAACGCCAAAAAGCGTTGCATAAAGGGTTGTAAAATTGTAAAAAAAATACTGAAAAACGACAACGCCAAAAAGCGTTGCATAAAGGGTTGTCGTTTTGAAATAAAAATTCGCTCTACGACAACACATCAAAAGCGTTGCACAAAAGCGTTGTCTTTTAAAAAAAATGTCATTTAACAACCCTACTAAAAAAGCGTTGTCGTTTCCTAAAAAAGCGTTGTCGTATGGCGAATTTTTTTAAAAAAGACAACGCTTTTCGGAAAAAAGCGTTGTAAATTCCAAAAGACAATACAAATTCATGAAAAGCGTTGTTAAATGGGCGTTGTTGTATGCAAAATTTCTTGTAGTGACTATTTGCTCTACTGTAAGTTTCTATAACTTTTAGTGAAGCTTATTTGAAAGATTTTGAAAAATCAACAGAGGTTCATCCTCTGAACCTCTGAACCACTTGAGACCAACAAAAATGAGCAGTAACGTATATGTAATTAATATGTTGTAGAGAAGTCCAAGTATTAGTGATAAGGTAATTTTTTGACATTTTATTATACAATGTGATGGGATTTCAGTGTATAGATTTTGATGAGACAAACCACACATGTAATAGGAAGTTTGAGTACCCCATTTTTCACAATGTTTAAGTGAAATATAGACTAGGATTGAGTGTATAGTCATAGGTGCTGAAAGATGGAGGAGCTCAATAAGACCATGTTGCATCAAGAAAATGAAAAGATGAAGATGCTGAAAGAAGTAAAATACAGCAATGCAGCAAGTAAATAAGAATGGCAAGCAGCGCCATTACAAGTAAAAGATATAGCTATATGAAGAAAATAATCTACGTTGCAAGAAGTGGCTACAGGAATACTGCAAGAATAAAATACAATAGTGTTGTATGGAATAGTGCTGCAAGATAGTCAAAATAGCACTGTAAAGAAAGAGTTGCTGCAAGAAGGTCAAGGATACAGAGTAAAGACCATAACTTGCTGCATAATCAACCAACCTTGTCTATGAAAAATAGAATCAACATCCTACAATGCGAGGAAGGATAAATACAGTACGAGTAACGAAGAACAAAGCAAGTATAATTAGAGCCGTTCGAGAGAAGATAAAAGTTGCAGACACTGAGCCAATATAAAGACGACACGTAGCCTAACGGGCTGCAGAAAGCTGCAAGACACAACTGCCGCATTAAATGCTCTGTAAGAAAAGGTCAAAGCGCATTAAATACGAGCCATGCTTTTGACAAATACAAATTTCAAATGAGAGATATCTCCTTTAACGGATATCTTTTTACAAGTATAAATAGAGGTCGACCAACCCTGAAGCTGACTACTAAAATATTGACGCTAAAAAGTTCAAGCATTCAAAGCAATACAGTCTCAAGCATTCTTTCAGTTTCAGTCACTCGACCTCAGTAAAGTGAAAAAGTTCAAGCTGAAAGATCTAACGAAGGATTCAGAAGCTCACTTCACCGCACCAGTTGAAGAAACATTTTATATACTTTAACCTTGTTGCTGTGTGCTAAGGTTATTTTAGGTATCGAACAGTTGATAGGATTTATCCTTGCTATTTGTATAAGTTATCTAGGTGATAAGCAATTTTCCTATGTGGGAGTGTGAAATTCTGTGTGGGTTTGCCTATAAAACTTGCAGTTGCTGTGTGTACGCTGGGTTCTAGTAGGTGTCAACTTGTTAGGTTGATAGATTATTAGGAGAGTCCTGTAAATCAATCTTGCTTAATGAAGTTCCTACTCAAGGTAGCAGTAGAGTGGACGTAGAAGGATTACATCACCTTCGAACCGTTATAAGCCATAAGTGTTTTTATTGTTTTATATCTTTGTGCTGCATTATATATATATCTATCCTGTCATAAGCATAAAAATATGTTTAAAAAGAAAGAGCATGTTTGAGATACCAGTCTTGTGTAAAAGATAAATTTCCACCGCGTAAAACTCAAGTTACAGCGTGCAGCACTGTATACTAGTGTTGTAAGTAGTAATTGCTGGTGCTGTAAGTTCAAGTAACTTGCAGAATAGTAAGTTTAAAAGAATTTTTGAAAAACGACCAAGATTGATTCACCCCCTCAGAACCTCGGATACCACTTGGGATCAACAAGTGGTATTAGAGCAAGTTGGGTTAAAAGCCAACTTATCTGGTCACCTACCCATATCCACCCAAGACCCGCTATTTTTCTCTGCATCTTGAAAAATCTTATTCTTACAGCATATCATGGATTCTTCTAATCACTAGTTGCCCATGTTTTCCATAGAAGAATATGATGATCGGAAGATCAGAATGCAGGCACATCTTTCAACAATGAAGAATGATGAAATACGGACGGTCATCATAGAAGGACCGATTATCCCCACAAAAGCGAAATCCCATGCTGGGAAGAGACATAGAGGAAGGAGCACATCTGCCATCTAACTTCCTGATCAAGCCAAGATAGGAATGGAACAATGAAGACATGAAGAGAGCCAACCTGGAAAATGTGGCCAAAAATGCTCTATTCATCATCCTGGATAAAGGCACACTTCAGCAAGGTCAAAACATGCAGAACATCCAAGAAGATATGGGAGAAGTTGGAACAAATATGTGAGGACACAGAACTCACCAAGGATAAGATCTCCAATGCCACCTAACTATTTGAGCTCTTTAAGATGGAAAATGAAGAGACTCTAGAGCAGCTAGATTTAAGATTCACTTTCATCGTGAATGAACTACAGGCTCTGGGTAAGTACTATACACAAAAAGAGAAAAATATGAAAGTGCTGAGAGCCCTGCCAGCGGAATGGGACAACAAGACCACCACTATGAGAGTGTCTATGGATTTGAAATCCATGAGTACATTCGACCCCTTCTCCAACCTCAAAGCATTTGAATATGACATCAACAAAAGGAAAAAAGGAGGTAGAAGAATCAAGTTCCAAAGTTACTGCGCTGACTATAAGAAGCTCGAAGGATACAGGAGCTGCCAGTTGCAGCAAGCAGTCTGAAGTTGCAGCTGAGGATGCTGAAGAAGATATGGCTCTACTTCTAAAGAAATTTAGAAGATTCATGAAGAGCAATAATAATAACAACAACAACAACAACAAGAGGAATGACTTCAGAAGAAGTCATCCACCACCTCAGGTATCTTCCTCTCCGCAATCAAACTCAAATAATCTTGACTTGTGTTATAATTGCAGGAAGCCTGGACACTATGCAAGAAGCTGTCCACATCCAACTGTACACAAGTACCAGAAGGAGAGAGAGAGCAAATGAGAGAAAAGATAAGAGACGACAGACACAAGCTTAGAGCTCTCATTGGAGAGATGGAAAAAGCTAAGGATACAGCAGTCTCAAAAGAGATGCTGAAGGCTGCTGAATCTTCTGACAGTGACAGTGAAACCTCATCCTCAGACGAAGAAGTATTGATTTGCCTGATGACAAAAGACTGTGAGGATAGCGAAGAAGATGAGGTAACATACCAACCGTTGTCCATACTTGACAAAGAGGAGCTAAACATGATCCACTCTCTCAAAAAGATCATGAGTGACTTTCAACAGATTAACTCAACTCATGAGGAGTTTAAGGCTGAAAATAGAAACCTTAGAATTGAGAATGAGATCCTTAGAAGTAAAAACATTGACATTACAAAAATGCTAGCAGCATGTGAGTCTGATAGCTCAAAATGCAGCAAGCTACAAAAGGAGGTCTTAAGGCTCAATCTCCTAGTCACCAAGCTAAAAAGTGAGAAGGAGAACTTGCAGTCCATAATTAGAATATTTACCAAATCTGCTAAGGATGAAAAGAGTGCCTGAACCAAGCCAGAAGTCCATTTGAGAAAACGGGCTTAAGATACAATACTCATACCTCTCAAAATACAAAAAGTTCATCCAAGGTTGTGGTATTTGTTCAAGCTGAAACTTCAATGGAGAATGAGTTACTCTGTAACTCTGAAAAGATCTTGAACAAGCCAGCACTGATGGATAAAGGAAAGAAACCCCAATGCTCAGCCTGTATTTAAGAGTTGGCTGCAGCAGAAACCATCTGTTGTATGCAGCAAGAAGATACAGCGACCCATAAAGTTGCAGCATAAAAAGATTTATCCCACCAACCTAAGACTATCATGTCTAAATCTAAAGGAGGACATACTCCAAGGAAGTTTGGTGGAAGACCACACCAAAAAAGTGTTGGTAACACATACATGGTTTCAGCACACACGTTAAACAAGCAGTATAAGAACAAGACTGCCTACAGAAAAGGAACAAACAAAACTTACAGCAAAGTATTGACTGTTAATGAAGTTTGGATTCCAAAAGAAACTAATCCCAAAGGACCCTTGCAGAAATGAGTACCTAAATCTATTTGAAATTGTTGCAGGTTTCAGTGCCAGGATACAACAGTGATGTATGGTACATAGACAGTGGATGCTCAAGGCACATGACAGGCAACAAAGATGCATTAAAAGATTTTCAAGAATGCAAAGGACCGAAGGTCATCTTTGGAGATGATTCCAAAGGAAGCACAAAAGGCAGTGAAAGTCTAGTCAAAGGAAATATAAAGATCAAAGATGTATCCTATGTGAAAGGCCTCAAATATAACCTGCTGAGCATCGGTGAATTTTGTGACAAATGATACACTGTGGATTTCAACCTCAACAAGTGTCTAATCAAGGACAACACATCAAATGAAGTCAAGCTTACAGGAACAAGAAGAGGAAACATATATCTTGCAGATTGGAACTCTTCTATTCAACCAACATGCTTCATTGTAAAAAGTCCACCAAAGCTAAGCTGGCTATGACATAAGAGGCTTAGCCATTTGAACTTCAAGACAATAAACAAGCTAGCAAAAAAAGGTCTCATAAGAGGATTTCCAGATGTGGCATACAAGAAGGAGAATGTAAATGGAGCTTGTCAGAAAGGTAAACAGGTGAAAAGTTCATTTAAAGACAAGCTGCAGAAGTCTTCTCACAGGATTCTAAATCTTCTACATGTGGACCTCTTTGGACCAGTAGAACCAATGACCATAAGTGGGAAGAAGTACTCACTTGTGGTAATAGATGACTACTCCAGATACACCTAGACCATATTCATTGCTAAGAAATCAAAAACTCAGAACAAGCTGCCTGACCTCATGAAAAAGATTCAAAATGAGATAAGCTTGAGCATTGTAAAGATAAGATCTGACAGAGGAACTGAATTCACAAACAAGGTTATTAAAAAATTATGTTCTGACAATGGTATTCGTCATGAATACTCTGTTGTAAGAACACCTCAACAAAATGGTGTTGCTGAAAGAAGAGATAGAACTCTTCAGGAAGCAGCAAGGACAATGATAGCAGAGGTAGAAATACCCAAGAGATTTTGGGCTGAAGCCACTAACACTGCATGCTAGACTCAGAACAGATGTCTGATCAACAAAGATCTAGAAAAAACTCCCTATGAAATCTAGAATGGATATACACCAAATATTTCCTATCTGCATTCTTTGGATGCAGGTGTTATATTCTCAACAATGAAAATGAGCATCTAAAAACCTTTGATGCAAAATCAGATGAATGAGTATTTCTTGGATACTCTGCTGTATGCAAGGCATTCAGAGTCTTCAATAAAAGAACCTTAGTAGTTGAAGAGTCAATACATGTGGTGTTTGATGAACTACATTGTGACACCGAAAGGCTTGAAGAACCTGCTGAAGGAACAATCCCAAGAAAAGAAAATGATGTTCGCTACATTGAAGGAGTTCTACCTCCAACGAAAGATAAAGAAGAAGAGTCTGCACTTCAGAATGCAGAAGATATTCTTACAGCAGTAGAACCTCCTATCTTACAGCATGTTGAGGAACAACCTAGACCTGTGCATATCTTTGAGCCTGATCGAACATAACTAAGATTCCTAGAGATCTTATAATTGGAGATCCATCTATAGAAGTAAGAACAAGAACATCTATTCCTCATAAAACAATGTTTGCATGCTTTATATCCCAAACAAAGCCAAAGAACATTGAAAAATCTCTACAAGATGGCAACTGGGTTCAAGCCATGCAAGAAGAGTTGAATGGATTTGAAAGAAATCCAATTTGGCAAACAGATGCAAGACCAACTCATCAAGGAGTTATTGGAACAAAATGGGTGTTCAAGAACAAGCTGGATGAATAAGGACTTGTTGTAAGAAACAAAGCAAGATTAGTTGCTAAAGGATATTACTAGGAAGAAAGAATTGATTTTGATGAGATATTTGCTCATGTAGCAAGGTTGGAAGCAATAAAGATTTTTCTGGCATATGCAGCTCACATGAATTTCTGTATACCAGATAGATGTGAAAATTGCATTTCTCAATGGTCTTCTTATAGAGGAAGTATATGTAGAGCAACTTCTGGGTTTTGAAGACCAAGTAGAAGAGAAGGTGTTTAGACTGCACAAAGCCCTATATGGTCTCAAACAAGCATCAAAAGCTTGGTATGACACCTTATCTCTCTATCTGCTGGAAAATAAGAAATGAATAGTCGACAAGACTCTGTTCAGTATACAGGATGGAGATAACATTCTCTTAGTATAGATCTATATGGACAATATCATCTTTGGATCCACCAACAAAGCTCTATGTGAAAAGTTTTCCAATCTGATGCAATCAAAGTTCGAGATAATTATGATGAGAGAATTAAGTTTCTTCCTAAGGCTGCAAGTAAAGCAACTATCTGCAGGAACCTTCATCAGTCAAGTCAAGTATACAAAGAAACTTATCAAGAAGTTCTGCATGGAAAATGGATCAACCACATCAGTCCCCATGGCCACATCCATTAGCCTTGACAAAGATGAAGATGGAAAATATGTGGATATCACAAAGTACAGACGCCTCATAGGAGGATTCAAGCTTAAAGACTACTCTAACTCAAATTATGCTGGCTACAAGATTGACAGGAAAAGCACTAGTGGAACTTGTCAATTTCTGGGAAATAGACTTGTTTCATGGTTCTGCAGAAAGCAAACATCTATAGCAACATCTACAGCAGAAGCATAATATGTTGTAGTAGGAAGTTGTTGTGCTCAAATTCTCTGGATACAGCAGCAACTAAGAGATTATGGAATTGAGAAAAAAAAAGACTCCAATTCTCTGTGATAAAACAAGTGTGATTGCAATTACCCATAATCCAGTATTTCACTCAAGAACAAAGTACATCGACATCAGACATCACTTTATAAGAGATCATATAGAGAAGAAAGATGTCGTGCTAGAGAAAGTTCATACAAACCTCCAACTAGCTGATATATTCATTAAACTCCTATGTGAATCAAGGTTTTCTATGCTAAGAAATGAGTTGGGAATTCTGAAATTGTGAGTGGAAAATGAAGTTGCAGAAGCTTAGGAGGAATCTCTGCAACCTTGTGAGAAGCTGTATGAATCGTGCTACAAGTTGCGACTTCATACAGCACTGGGTTCAAACAGCGCTGCATCTTTAATTCTTACAGCACAGACAGCAAGAAAGAAAAAAAGCAGTGTTAGGATACAACATTTATTTCTAAGAGTATTTAATACTCCGCAACCTCATACCAGGACACTGCAACCTTAAAAAGCTAATAAATTAGGCGGCAAATCGCATGTCTTTCATCATATTTAATGTAAGTCTACACCTGTCAGAATTCGAAGAGACGCAGTCAAAGGCCATGACTACTAAGTCTTGGTTAATTACGATTTGACCCCTCCATCTTTTTATAAGGATTATAAGATTAATTTCCATCTTTTAATCTCAATCGTTGATCTTACTACATGTCCCTTAAATTTCTCCATGATATCATAACCATATCATTCGAAATCATTTCACCTGAGTATCAATCACAAAGAGAAGCTTCCAATTTTTAAAATTCTCTAAGTCTCTCAAAACTCTCTTTCTCTCAAAAACATCAATGTCTGCCAGACAAACCATAGTCCTTGAAGGTCATTTGGTCAACCAAGAGCATGTTTATGCTTCTGGGATATATGATAACTCCATCATTCGCCGTATTTTTGACGCGCTGGAAAGGACCCAAATCCTAGGGCTCCTAACCATTATTTATGCTGGATTCTCCATAAAATCTATCCAGAGATTCTACTCTTTTGCAAGGAGATTCGAGGAGAGGAGAAATTGCATCCTGTTCAGGATGGATGCAGATGAAGAAGAAGTGGCAGTGTCCACCAATGACATCACCACCGCCTTTAACAATTATTTAAAAAGGTTGTCCCCAAGTCAGCTCTCGACTTACCGAGAGGACATCTCTCAGGAGATGTGGGATCTCTTCAGGGTATGAGATACCAGGGCTGATGTGAAGAGAAGCACCCCGAAGAAACTCTTCAAACCTGAGTTTGAGTTTCTTCATGATATCTGTGCATACTCCATTGAAGGCCAAATTGAAAGTTATGATAAATGCACAGACCTTCACGTCCGGATCATGTCTGCCATCATGGCCGGAGAGAAGGTGAACTGGGCCAGGTTCACCTTCAAGCGAATATAGGAGGAGGCAGAGAAGAGCACTGCAAGAAGGAGCTATGGCATCACCATTTGCACTCTACTCTGCAAGCTAGGCCTACAGCTTGCTGCTCCTACCCCCATCCCCATTGGAAAGTATCTCGAGGAAAGGAAGAAGGGGAAGACCCTGAAGAAGGATGTTGCTGGGGTTGCACAGAAGAAAACCAATGACAAAAAAACTGCAATCCTGGCCCTGCAAGATAAAGCTATAAGCAGCGGGGTTAAAAAGAAAGATGAGAAAGATGACAGTCCTCTTCCTATCATCAAGAGGGCTCCGAGGAAAGCAGAGCTGAAATCTTTATCGTCCTCAGATGATGACGTGCCCCTTGCAAGAAAAGATACGAGTAAAACAGTCTCTCTTCGCAGTAAGAAGAAGACTACTGCAGCTACAACAAGATCTCAATAGCAGCTCTTACAAGAAAAGATACGAGTAAAACAGTCTCTCTTCGCAGTAAGAAGAAGACTACTGCAGCTACAACAAGATCTGATGTAGTGTAATTTGGTATTAATCTGTCTTGATTATAAAATTACACTAGTACATTTTGTATATATTGAGCAGGACCAATTGAGGTTGTTTTATTTGTACTGACTACATAAATAAAACAAGACCTCGGTTATTATGGATGTGCGTCCTCTTAATCATTGTATGATAACGGGCATGTATACTCGATATATGTTTCTTTAATTTACCAATGGGTGAGATTTATTTATTAAATCAATAGGCTCGGTAAATTTGGATACAATGTTGTTTATATGGTGTGCTATTGATTATATAATGAAACCGTGTCCTAATTATTTAGGATGATGATGTCCCCTTGAGGAACTCATAAGGATTATCATGTAAACCCTGCAGGTGGATTTATTCCAGCATGATAATAAAGTTGAGTGGTACTACTCTTGGAATTAAATATTAATTAATTGAATTGTCAGTAATTCATTTAATTAATGGACATTTGATATCTTAAACACGGGGAGATAAACGCGCACATAATAAATAGGAGCCATATCTAATATGGATAAGGGACGGTAGTTCAATAATATCTTTTTAGTGGATTGAGATATTATTGATAGGCTTAAGAAGTATATTCAGATTGAATTTAGTACTCCTAAGCCTATCAGGAGACCGATTCCTAATCCTCCTCAAGGTCCCTGTTGTAGCCTATAAATAAGCCTCAAGTCAGCCGTTTCTAGATACAGAAATATAGATACACAGACATAAAAATTTGAGATACGTATTAGTAGAAGACGGCTGAAAGTCTCGATAGCTCGTTGCCCACACAACGTTCGAGATAAAGGTGAGGAATACAGCAGAAGATCGTGAGGTCCAGGCTTCATCGATTCCTCCATCTACAGTTCTGATCTTAGAACTAATTTCGGTGCAAAATGTATGATTCGTTTTCCGCTGCGCGTTAATCATATTTGCATGGACCCCGATTCAGATAATCGTATAGGGTGGGTGATCCGGCGGTTCCTTCAATTGGTATCAGAGCCAGGTTTTCTGACTCTATGCGATTGAATCGGTTAATTCTATTATGAATCGTATCTTGAAGCATGCGTGTTTTAGATCGGATAATAGTAGGATGTGCGAGAAATTATGTTTTTCTGCAGGAACCTTAAATCCAACTATTATGGTTTGAATGTATGTTTATGTATGAATTAAACCCTCGAACATGTCGAGGTTGTTTTTTGAATGTATGATTGTAATAGTAAAATCACGGCGATTTGTCGTGTTAGGTTTTAATTTTCTGTTCGATCTAGATTATATGTAAACTCCTTCGTAGAGTATAGGATTGATGGATGTAATTAGATACAAGGTTAGGGTCGCACAACTGGGCACGACCGTGCTATGCAGCACAGTCAGACCATGCCAGCTGAGGATCGCGACTGGACGACAGGGCACGACCGTGCTATGGAGCACGGTCAACTGTGCGGCGTGTTTGAAGGTCGGGCACGACCGTGCTGGAGGGCACAGTCAAATCGTGCCAGCTGAGGATCACGACTGGACAACAGGGCACGATCGTGCTGTACGGCACGGTCAACCGTGCGGTGTGTTTGAAGATCGAGCATGACCGTGCTGAGGGGCACAGTCAGACCGTGCTAGTTGATGATTTTCCGGTGATTTTTCAGGTCGATCCCCGTTTGACGGCAAACATTTAAGAACACAGCGATAAAACGAGGCCATAATAGTTGGAAATTATGTTTTTCATATTTATTGTCTTATATGTGTTGTTTTATCAAGCATGCTTGTATGTGTTTTATATGATATGCATGTTAAAATCCCTCATGTTAAATAACTAAGTGGGAGAGGGATTAATTAATAAATCTCATGGCCTCCATTACTGGTTTGTAAGTGATGCACTTGAACTTACGCGTCGGTTTTAAGTGCCTTCCTCCATATCGGATGAGTTCATTTGCGGATCACTAGATCAAACTTCCTTTATGGATGATTATAGAAAGTTGTCTAGAAACATCTCATCTTCTCCATCTGAAGGGACATAATCCTAGATGATAGACTTAGTATCAAGTAATGGTATACACTTAGATACATTTGATAAGTATCCTCCCCATCGGAGTCACTGCTGTTATTTGTATGGCCAAAGCAATACCAACTATTAATTGTGTTTGTCATAAAGTTAAGTTGACAAGATAATAAAATTAATGGGTAAAACCTCCTCTAACAAATGTTTGAATTAGTATATGTCCACACTATCGTGGCATACGAAGTTCACGGTGTATTGAGGTGTTGGTGAATTTAAATTATGTTGTTTGAGGGAACAATATGATTTGTCAATTCAAATGATTTGACCTATGTGTTTATTTATGTGATTCTCAGGATTTTCATTATGGCTTTCAATCCTCTTGCTGTTATACTTAAAGAAAACAAACTTATTGGTCCTAATTATATTGATTGGAAACGAAACCTGGATATTGTCCTGACTGCTGAAGAGTACAAGTTTGTACTCACTGAGCACTGTCCTAACATGCCTGATGAAAACTCTACTGAAGAGGAGAAAATGCTTTATAGGAAGTGGGTAAAGGCAGATGAGATGGCGCGGTGTTACATTTTGGCTTCCATGTCAAATGTGCTGCAACATCAGCATCAGGCCATGCCTACTGCCTATGATATGATGCATAATCTCAAAGAACTCTTCGGACACCAGAGTCGGGCTGCCAGACAGGAGGCTATGAGAAACTTGATGACTGCCACCATGGCTGAGGGGACACCTGTGAGTGATCATGTCCTCAAGATGATGTCTCATCTGAATGAGATGGAGGTCCTTGGAGCTGAAATCGATGGGGAAACCCAGGTCGATATCGTTCTCCAAACACTGCCTAAGAGTTTTGAGCAGTTCCGTTTGAACTACAACATGAACAATAGGTTGTATTCATTGGCAAAACTTCTGACAGAACTCCAATCAGCAGAGGGACTGTTTCGTCAAAATTCTCAGGCTTACGTTGCTGAAAACGTTTCTACTTCTAAACCGCAAGGTGGAAAGAAGAAGAAGAAGAAGAAACATAATTCTTCAGCAAAGAAGACGACCGGACCTCAAGTGGCTAAACCACAAGGTGGTGTGAAAAAGCCAAAAGGCAAGTGCAAGCAGGCTAGACATTGGAAAATCGATTGTCCCCGTAAAAAGAAGAACAATTCAGGTACATCTTTTTCATTAGTTGTTGAAACATATTTAGCGGTGTTATCTACCAGTACCTGGTGTGTAGATACGGGAGCCACTGATCATGTCTGCAATTCATTGCAGGGGTTCTAGGAAACCAGACGACTAAGTGATAGAGAGATTACTATATACATGGGCACCGCTGTGAAAGTGGCGGCTGTTGCAGTGGGAGATGTTTATTTATCTTTTCATAGGAATAAGACTTTGATTTTGAGAAATTATCTTTACGTACCTTGTTTTAGAAAGAATTTGATTTCAGTTTCTAAACTTTTTAAGGATGGATATTCTGTTTCTTTTGATAAAAATGTTGTCGTTAAGAAGAATAGAGTTATTATCTGTTCTAGTACGTTGGTTGACAATTTATATATTCTTAATCCTATAACTCCTACGATGCAACAAATGGAAATTAATAGCACATCTTCTAAATCTAATAAGAGAAAAGAACCTTCGAAAATAAATCAAACATATCTTTGGCATCTAAGGTTGGGTCATATTAACTTGAGGAGGATTCAAAGGTTGATAGCCGATGGACCTTTGGGTTCCTTGAAAGTGGAAAACTATCCAACCTGCGAATCCTGCTTGGAAGGAAAAATGACCAAAAGGCCTTTTAAGGCAAAGGGGTATAGAGCTAAAGAAGTGTTAGAATTGATTCATTCTGATTTGTGTGGCCCTATGACTATTCAAGCAAGAGGTGGTTTCGAATATTTTGTCTCTTTTATAGACGATTATTCGAGATATGGATACATTTACTTGATGTGTCGTAAGTCTGAATGCTTTGATAAGTTCAGAGAATACAAGGCTAATGTGGAGAAACGTCATGGTAAAAGTATCAAGACACTACGATCTGATCGTGGTGGTGAGTACCTCTTAGGAGAGTTTAGGAGTTACTTATCAGAGACTGGGATTCAATCCCAATTGTCTGCACCGGGTACACCCCAACAGAATGGTGTGGCAGAACGAAGGAATAGAACTCTTATGGAAATGGTTAGATCGATAATGAGTTATTCAGAATTACCAAATTCGTTTTGGGGGTATGCTCTGGAAACAGCGACGTACATTCTAAACTTGGTACCTTCTAAGTCAGTACCCTCTACTCCCACAGAATTGTGGACTGGGCGCAAGCCTAGTCTGAAACACATTCGGATCTGGGGTAGTCCAGCACATGTGCTGAAGGGAGATGCTGATAAGTTGGAATCTCGTACGGAAGTGCACTTGTTTGTGGGCTATCCTAGAGGAATGAAAGGTGGTTTATTTTATAGTCCTAAAGATCAGAAGGTCATTGTTAGCACGAATGCCCGATTTTTTGAAGAGGACTATGTAATGAACCACAAGCCCATGAGTAAAATTGTTCTTGAGGAAATGAGAGGGGATAATTCTGATGTACCGACGGTACAAGATGAGATACCACAAGTGACTGCACTGCGTGTCACTAATGATACACAAATACCGATAGTGCCTCGTCGTAGTGGGAGGGTTGTTAGACAACCTGATAGATTCATATTTTTGGGAGAGTATTCAGACTTGGTCCCTGGACAACATGAAATAGATCCCTGGACTTATGACGAAGCACTTCAAGATAAAGATACGATATCCTGGCAAAAGGCAATGCTCTCTGAGATAGAATCTATGGATTCTAATCAAGTCTGGGAGCTTGTAGAACCACCAAATGGTGTAAGAGCCATTGGATATAAATGGGTCTACAAAAGGAAAAGAGGATCAGACGGAAAGGTAGAGACCTTTAAAGCAAGGCTTGTTGCGAAAGGGTATACTCAAAAAGAAGGGATCGATTATGAGGAAACCTTTTCGCCGGTAGCCATGCTGAAGTCTATCCGGATTCTTTTATCTATTGCTGCTCATATGGATTATGAGGTTTGGCAGATGGATGTCAAGACAGCTTTCCTTAATGGGAGTCTTGAAGAAAACATCTATATGAAGCAACCAGAGGGATTCATTAAGAAGGGCAAAGATCATCTTATGTGTAAGCTTAATCGGTCCATTTATGGACTGAAACAAGCTTCGAGATCTTGGAACATCCATTTTGATAAAGCTTCGAGATCTTGGAACATCCATTTCAATGTCCGGATGAATCTTGTGAATATAAGAAGAGTGACGGAAACGTGGTGGTATTTCTTGTACTATACGTAGATGACATCTTGTTAATTGGAAACAATGTGAAGGTGTTGTCAGACGTAAGGGTATGGCTGTCCAAGCAGTTTGCTATGAAGGACTTAGGAGAAGCTGGACATATTCTTGGGATCAAAGTTATAAGGGATCGTAAGAAAAGGATGTTATGCTTATCTCAAACTTCATACATTGACACTATTCTAGCTCGTTTTAGCATGCAAAATTCCAAGAAAGGTTTTCTACCTTTTAGACATGGGGTGCCTTTATCTAAGGAAATGTGTCCTAAGACACCAAAGGAGATAGAGGAAATGAAAGCAGTTCCTTATGCTTCGGCTGTAGGAAGCTTGATGTATGCGATGCTA
The DNA here is from genome assembly GCA_028654395.1 of Scutellaria barbata. Classification (NCBI taxonomy): domain Eukaryota; kingdom Viridiplantae; phylum Streptophyta; class Magnoliopsida; order Lamiales; family Lamiaceae; genus Scutellaria; species Scutellaria barbata. The sequence goes on along the minus strand of CM053651.1, from coordinate 6,388,771 downwards.
TGTACGAGACCGGATATCTGCTTTGCCGTGGGCATGGTTAGTAGATATCAAAGTAACCCAGACAAGGTCATTGGACTGCCGTGAAGCATATTCTAAAGTACCTGAAAAGGACTAGAGATTATATGCTAGTTTACCAGGCAAATGATTTATTACCTGTGGGTTACACAGATTCAGATTTCCAGTCAGACAGGGACAACAGTAAATCAACCTCGGGGTATGTGTTTACCTTAGGAAGTGGAGCCATAGTGTGGAGAAGTGTGAAGCAGAAATGCGTTTCGGACTCCACCATAGAAGCTGAATATGTGGCGGCCTCTGAGGCAGCCAAAGAAGCTGTATGGCTCAGAAACTTCTTGATGGACTTAGAAGTGATTCCTGGTTTGCCCAAAGCTATCACAATTTATTGTGATAACAGTGGTGCAGTAGCAAACTCGAAGGAACCACGAGCCCATAAGGCAAGTAAACACATTGAGCGCAAGTACCACCTAATACGAGATATCGTAAAACGAGGGGAAGTTGTTGTCGCCAAGATTGCATCAGCCGATAACCTAGCAGATCCTTTCACAAAGGCTCTTCCGACGAAAGCCTTCGATGAGCATGTTCATGGGATGGGAATCAGATGCATGGCAGCGTATATGACAACATAGTCTTTTAGTATAAGTGGGAGATTGTTAGGATGTATACTATAAGCCTAGCTTTTGTATAAACATCTATTTATGATATGAGAATCTTTTATAGTCAAATGTTTGCATTTTATATATTTGTTATATATGTTATTGCAATTGTTCAATTAATTTATATTGTAGATAACATGGTGTGTGGTGCCACATAGAAGATCATGTTATCAGTTCCTTATAGATTATAAATGGTAGCTCACAGCCGAGATAATTTTGGACAAATTATCGAAATGGTTGTAGTGTAATTTGGTATTAATCTGTTTTGATTATAAAATTACACTAGTACATTTTGTATGTATTGAGCAGGACCAATTGAGGTTGTTTTATTTGTACTGACTACATAAATAAAACAAGACCTCTGTTATTATGGATGTGCGTCCTCTTAATCATTGTATGATAACGGGCATGTATACTCGATATATGTTTCTTTAATTTACCAATGGTTGAGATTTATTTATTAAATCAATAGGCTTGGTAAATTGGGATACAATGTTGTTTATATGGTGTGCTGTTGATTATATAATGAAACTGTGTCCTAATTATTTAGGATGATGATGTCCCCTTGAGGAACTCATAAGGATTATCATGTAAACCCTGCAGGTGGATTTATTCCAGCATGATAATAAAGTTGAGTGGTACTACTCTTGGAATTAAATATTAATTAATTGAATTGTCAGTAATTCATTTAATTAATGGACATTTGATATCTTAAACACGGGGAGATAAACGCGCACATAATAAATAGGAGCCATATCTAATATGGATAAGGGACGGTAGTTCAATAATATCTTTTTAGTGGATTGAGATATTATTGATAGGCTTAAGAAGTATATTCAGATTGAATTTAGTACTCCTAAGCCTATCAGGAGACCGATTCCTAATCCTCCTCAAGGTCCCTGTTGTAGCCTATAAATAAGCCTCAAGTCAGCCGTTTCTAGATACAGAAATACAGATACACGGACATAAAAATCTGAGATACGTATTAGTAGAAGACGGCTGAAAGTCTCGATAGCTCGTTGCCCACACAACGTTGGAGATAAATGCGAGGAATACAGTAGAAGATCGTGAGGTCCAGGCTTCATCGATTCCTCCATCCACAGTTCTGATCTTAGAACTAATTTCGGTGTAAAAGGTATGATTCGTTTTCCGCTGCGCGTTAATCATATTTGCATGGACCCCGATTCAGATAATCGTATAGGGTCGGCGATCCGGTGGTTCCTACAGATGAGCCAGTTGAACAGTTGCATGGATAAGGGATTGTTGACTCAGCTCCATTGCATGAACATAGAGCTGATGTTCAAGATGTGCTCGATCTAAGCTTTCCAGCTGCTAGAAATATTAAGTAGCAATACAGTCTCCAGAGGATGATGAGATTGGCTAAGGGGGAAACTCTGTTGTAACGGAAGGAGTTTCTCACCATGGAGAAGGCTGTCCTGGAGTGGGTCAAATCAGAAGATATTCTGAAACTCCTAGAACCTGAGTATGCAGCATTCGTGTAAGAAAGATCAAGAAGCACTGTTGTTCAGGGAGCACTGGACATGGGAAAGAGAAAGGTTGTTGCAGAGTCTGAATCTGTAGAGCTGTCGATGAAATCAGCAATGGAGGATGTACAGATCTTCCTAGCCCCGTCTGTAAAGGCTGTAAGAAGGGGTGACGACGTTGTATTTGCTGCAGAGCAAATTAGCGTGCTGGGAGTGGAACAGGCTGAGGAAGCTATGCTGCATCTAGAGCTGTAAGCTAGTGTGAAGGAGATAAGGATGCAGCACACTCCTAGAAGGATTCGGGGAGAAGATAGCTCAAGTCATAATTAAAGCTCCCCCGCATACGAGTAAGTGATTGAGGGCCTCTCAATACTAGTCACTCTCGATCCTTTGGAGGAAGAGGAGGCTCAACTGCTTGACTACAGCGATTCCCCTGTTCACACCGATCCTGAAGCCACTGAAGATGGTCAGGGGAAATCATCCGTCATTATAAGAAAAGTTCTCTCTGATATTGTTGAAATTGCCGATCACGCGACCAAGGAAGAAGTTGTAGAGGCTGGACTCCCTGTACTGGCAAAGATAGCAGTATAGCAGACAGACATCCTTACAGAAGCTACTGAAGAAATAAGAAGGATGGATGCTGAGATTCTTGCAGCAGTCGAGCTTACAGTGTTGTAAACTGTTGAAGCTGTAAAAAACCAATCGGAGCTGCAAAAAAAGATTTTTACAGAAGCTGTCGAAGTTGTAGGACCGGTCGAAAAGATGGAGTCCGTGCAAAAGATCTCAAGTGAGGCTGTTGTTGAGATAACACTCCCTGAGGGGTTGAAGACCTCTGAAGGGGCGACTGTTAAGACAGTACCCTTAGAGGATAAGGATGAAGAAGTGGCTGAAGTAACCCCTATACAGCTAGAGACACCTCATGAGGAGATTGTTGTTGCTACTGTTGCGAGTTTACCAAAACCTATCCAAGTTACAGCAGAAGAGGTTACTAAGGAAGTCAAAGTTGTAGAATAAGAGGATGTTGAAACCTCAAATATTCTTACAAGACTCGCTGCACTGAAAAGAGCAAGAATGGGAAGATGTAGTGATGATAAAGTTGAGGAGGTGGAAGCTGAAGAGGTAGATGAAGAATAAGAAGAATCTGAGGCTCCAGAGCAGGATGCAGCACAGACCCCTCAAGCTATGATTCCATATGCTGCATCAGCCTTTGTCCCCAGACAACAAAGAACAGCTGGACTGACTTCTGATGAATCAATTGACAGAGTTGTTGCTGCTCTTAGACATCTGCTGCATGTTCTTCAAGATCATGAGTCTAATATGCAGAACAACATGAGAGTCAGTGCCAAGTTCCATACTACAACCATGTCTCGCTTTTCAAAAAAGACATTAAAACACTGTCTGGGATGATCAAACACTATCTTAATGATACTACCTACAGGCTGTATAAGGACATAGTTCAGATAGAGGGAGAGTTGAAGAGAGAGACTGCAATCAACCGTATGGAGATCAAGCTATGTAAACATTCGGTTGATGTTGCAGCAGACAGACTTCAATCTCACTCTATGCAGCTGGAGACACTTTTGGATAATGTTCTTAACCGATCCAAAAGAAATAGAAGTGTCGATGACAAGTTGGGGAACCTGAAAATGATCGTTGGAGAACTGAGGGACATGATGGTCAGTGTCTTTCCTCAGTATGCCTAAAAATCCTAGCAAGCCCCAGCTCCTGCAAGAAGACCACGTTCCTTAGTGGTTCAGACTGCCTCTGCTCCACCCCCAGCTTTTGATGATGTCAAAAAGGGGGAAGGATTTCATGATAGATACAGGAGCTCTGGGGAGAAAGAAGTGGAGGATGAAGAAGAAGAAAAAGAAGAAGATGACCAGCCCTTGAGTAAAAGAAGAAGATCAAGGTCATCTACTGCTACTGATGTTCTCTTTCTAAAAAGATGAAGAAAAGATGATCAAGAAGAAGAAGGAGCTGGTGGTGCAGCTGCTGTAAGCAGACCAGCTGAAGGCGCTGCATACAGTGGTGTTGCAAGAAAGATGCAGCACCTCCCTCTTTGTACAACACCAAAAGAGGAAGAGAGGAACAATAGCAGGGATCAAGAAAGAGGGTGAGCAGAGCTGAAGTTGAAAGGCATTATAATGAGAAAATGGTTGCTCAAAGGGCTAAGAGAGCCAGAGTAGAAAAAGAAGAGAATGTTTGGATGCAGAGACTTGGTGTGATTGGAGAGAGCAGATCGAAGATGATGGAAGATGTAGACAGAGCTCTCTACCAATACCCCCTCAAGATATACCATGTCTCGACACAGACAACATATCTACTGAAGTATCTATACTGATGGATTAGAGGCCGGAAAGAGAGAACATGGCTTGGAATCTCAACATCTTCAAGTTGGACAAATTGCCTACTGACAGAAATCCATCGTTTGAGTCGATTACTCTGTTTAAAAGATTAGAGTACCTCAGATACTTCAGATATCTATGCAGAGAGGGCTTCTTCAGAAAGTTTCATACTTGTCAATCTGCATTGAGGAGATATGAGCAACTTGCTAGGGATAGAGAGCTAGTCAGACAAGATATTATCCCTGGTGAAGCAAGACAGGATAGTGCCTTACTGTGAGGACTTTTAGCTGAGATGGATTCAGATTCCGAAGATCAAGCAAAAGCTAGAAATAACCTATCAGGAGTCCATTCGAGACTGGTGGAAATGCTCAAAAGAAAGAGAGGAGCAAGAAAAGAGAGTTGTTGAAAGAAGACCTAAAGAATCTTCAACAAGGAGGTCCCTGTTTCAATAGTAGCCGCTGTATAATAATGTATATTTATGTATATACCTTTCTGCTTTTCCTTGAAAATTTTCTTTCTCTTAATGAAGAAATTTTATTTTCTGTTTATGTTCAAGTTCATTCCTTATGAACATCTGCATGCTTTTTATAATCCTGATGCTTTGTGATAAATGATTAGAAATGATACATCTCTAATGAATCCAGGATTAACTTATCTTTCTTAAATATCATATATGTAATCCTAATCGAAAAAGATATAGTGCAGAGTAAGAACTTCCTTCATGAACGAAATAATGTAAAGGGTTTTGTCATCATCAAAAAGGGGGAAATTGTTGGGATTTCAGTGTATAGATTTTGATGAGACAAACCACACATGTAATAGGAAGTTTGAGTACCCCATTTTTCACAATGTTTAAATGAAATATAGACTAGGATTGAGTCTATAGTCATAGGTGCTGAAAGATGGAGGAGCTCAATAAGACCATGATGCATCAAGAAAATGAAAAGATGAAGACGATGCAAGAAGTAAAATGCAGCAATGCAACAAGTAAATAAGAACGACAAGCAGCGCCATTACAAGTAGAAGATAGAGGTATATGAAGAAAATAATCTACGCTGCAAGAAGTGGCTACAAGAATACTGCAAGAATAAAATACAACAGTTCTGTATAGAATAGTGCTACAAGATAGTCAAGATACAGCAGCACTGTAAAGAAAGAGTTGCTGCAAGAAGGTTAAGGATACAGAGTAAAGACCTTAACATACTGCATAATCAACCAACCTCGTCTATGACAAATAGAATCAACATCCTACAATCCAAGAAATGATAAATGTAGTACGAGTAACGAAGAACAAATCAAGTAGAAGATCAAAGTTGCAGACACGAAGCTAATACAAAGACGATACGTGGCCTGACGGGCTGCAGAAAGCTACGAGCTGCAACAACCACATTAAATGCTCTGTGAGAAAAATTCAAGGCGCATTAAATGTGAGCCATACTTTTGACAAGTACATATTTCAAATGAGAGATAACTCCTTCAACAGATATCTTTCTACAAGTATAAATAGAGGTCGACCAACCTTGAAGCTGACTACTAAAACATTGATGCTAAAAAGTTCAAGCATTCAAAGTTATACTCTCTCAAGCATTCCTTCAGTTTCAGTCACTCGATCTCAGTGAAGTGAACAAGTTCAAGCTGAAAGATCCAACGAGGGATTCAGAAGCTCACTTCACCTCACCAGTTGAAGAAACATTTTATATACTTTAACCTTGTTACTATGTGCTTAGGTTGTTTTAGGTGTCGAACAGTTGATAGAATTTATCCTTACTGTTTGTATAAGTTATCTAGGTGATAGGCAATTTCCCTGTGTGGAAGTATGAAATCCTGTGTGGGTTTGCCTATAGAACTTACAGTTGCTGTGTGTACGCTGGATTCTAGTAGGTGTCAACTTGTTAGGTTGATTGATTGTTAGAAGAGTCCTGTAAATCGAAGTTCCTACTCGAGGTAGCAGTAGAGTGGACGTAGAAGGATTATACCACCTTCAAACCACTATAAGCCATAAGTATTTTTATTGTTTTATATCTCTGTGCTGCATTATATATCTATCCTATCATAAGCATTAAAACATCTTTAAAAAGAAAGAGCATGTTTGAGAAAATCAGCCTTGTGTAATAGACAGGCAGCACTGCATACTAGTGTTGTAAGTTCAAGTAATTTGCAAAACAGTAAGTTTAAAAGAATTTTTGAAAAACGACCAAGGTTGATTCACTCCCCCTTTGAACTTCGGACACCACTTGGGACCAACACAATGTTTCAACTTCATCATCTCGTTAACATATATGAGAAAACAATCTCTTTAAACTATCCATCATGGTGAGAACATGTCTTATTCATAAATTTTATAAACCCCTCTTGTTATAAGGTGGTAGTCGAGTCTTAAAATATACTCTTGTTTAATCGAGTCTATGTATAGAGATCCTTAGGATGGTTCAAGTTTTCTATTATATCTATATAAATCATAATATACAAGTTTGTTGAGATCACAAAGAAAAATAATCTACAAAAAACATATATGTAGGGGGAACATGATAAAGAAGAATCAAAGTGATTACTAGATTGCTTCCCTTCATTCTAAAAGACTATTGAACATCAAGCAAAAAATATCAGTAGATGTTAAAGACTAAAAAAGCTGAAGACTTACACAACTGAAAAATAAAAAAACTAGAGTCCTGTAAAGCTGAAGATTTAAAAAAACAAAGATTCAAAAAATAGAAATTTACGAAGTCTACTCCTATTAACCATGCACTGTTGATAAAGTCTGAATTTCACCAACTCAATAATCAACATTAAATTATCAGGACCTAGAAACTTAAAACAACTCAAGCCAATTAAATGAAGTCTCATAAATAAAGAGAATTTTTATGAATTTTTTTAATTTGAATAATGACAAAACTCCTCTTCTATATGATATTTTCTTAAGTCTTCTCATGTATAGATTGAGTCTTTGTATATATGTGCTTATGATTGATCATCCTAAGAATTTTACTGAAGAAAACAAAACATGATTCTCAAAAGAGCATATCTTAAGGGAGAACATCTTTTAAAAGAATCAGGAACCAGATATTAATAAAATCAAAACACCCTAAAAACACTTGGCTGAAGTTTTCTTGTACAATCAGAAGACTCAATCAAAAGACAATCCGAGTAGACACAACTTTGAGAAGAAGAAAAGTTGAAGACAAGTTCAAGATATTATTTTAAAGACATATATCAACCATACATCAAAAGATAAATTATACCATTATCTACCCAATTCACCAAGCTCAATTGAAGATTGAAAGAGATTCAGAATGTCTTATGAGAAGAGAACGAGAAGACTTCAATAATGTCTAAAGTATATTACATAAAGTCTATATCATTGAAGCATACATATTTATTCTTAAAAGTCTGCTACCAGCTGTCAAGACCACTATGGAGATCAACTTAGTAAGTACTATTGACATTAAAGTAACAACACCTTATTTAGAAGATCTGTCATTTTCTTGAAAATGCTGGACAACAAGTACAAGAAAAAGCCTGATCATGCTGTCACGACACCATAAATTAATAAATCCTTCCCGGCTTAGGTAATTAGCAAATAGGGTAAGTTGGAATCAATCCCACGAAACGTGGTGAATAAACTGTGCATCATATGTTAAATTCATTTAAATAAGAAATGATAGGGGTTTCATATTGATTAACTACCACTAAATTAATTAAATAACTTAAACATGCTCTAGTTATTAGTTTCAGTTATCCCCTAATTAATATAACTTCCCTCTCTTAGACTATCATACAAATATCACCCCTAGTCTAACAACAATCCATGTTAAACCGAATAGTCTCTTAATATTAGTTAAATTAGGATAAGATCACTAATTAAACCACAACAACTAAAATTTATGATCTAAAATTCTAGCAATCAATTATCAAACACTTAACCTAAATGTCCAATCCAAATCAAGAAATAATAATCGAAATCATGTCAATAAGATAGCATAATCAATTCCAATCAAAACATCAAGAAAGAAATACATAATTAATTAAAAAATAAATTGATATACGGCCCTTGTAACTGGAATATGAAGTTTAGTCTTCATCCTTGAAGTCAAAACAATGAAAATCAAAGAAAAAATCGTGAGAAAACCAGTTAAAATGAATCCTCGAGCCTCCTACACTTCGTCTCTCATCTCTCACATCATTCTAAACTTGTATGACACTCCAAAGTATGAAAAGTAGGTATGTGTGCCCTATGGAGGCGTGCACCATCTATTTTTAAGTCATAAAGATAAGCTGATGTTAGGATGTATACTATAAGCCTAACTTTTGTATAAACATCTATTTTGATATGAGAATCTTTTATAGTCAAATGTTTACATTTTATATTTGTTATATATATTATTACAATTATCCAATTAATTTATATTGTAGATAACATGGTGTGTGGTGCCACACAAAAGATCATGTTATCAGTTCCATATAGATTATAAATGGTAGCTCACAACCAAGATAATTTTGGACAAATTATCGGAATGGTTGTAGTATAATTTGGTATTAGTCTATCTTGATTATAAAATTACACTAGTACATTTTGTATGAATTGAGCAGGACCAAATGAGGTTGTTCGATTTATACTGACTATGTAATAGAATAAGACCTCTATTATTATGGATGTGTGTCCTCTTAATCATTATATAATAATGGACACACATACTCGATATATGTTTCTTTAATTACCAATGAGTGAGATTTATTCATTAAATCAATAAGCTCAGTAAATTGGGATACAATGTTGTTTATATGGTGTGATGTTGATTATAGAATGAAACTGTGTCTTAATTATTTAGGATGATGATGTCTCCTTGAGAAGCTCATAAGAATTATCATGTAAACCCTGCAGGTGGATTTATTCCGGTATGATAATAAAGTTGAGTGATAGTACTCTTGGAATTAGATGTTAATTAATTAAATTTTCAGTAATTCATTTAATTAACAGATATTCGATATCTTAAACACGGGGAGATAAACGCGCACATAATAAATAAGAGGACATATTTAATATGGATTTGGGACTGTAGTTCAATAATAACTCTTTAGTGGATCAAGTTATTATTAATGGGATTAAGAAGTGTGTTCAGACTGAACTAGGACTCTTAATCCCATTAGGAGACCGAATCTTAATCCTCATCTAAGTCTCTATTGTAGCCTATAAATAAGCCTTAAGTCAGCCGCTTCCAAACATACGAAAATCATAAAACAATTTTAGTAGAAGGCGGCTGGTATTCTTGAAGGATCATTGCCGACACAACATTAGAGAAAAGGTGAGGAATACGACAGAAGATCGAGAGGTCCAGGCTCTATCAATTGTTCGGCAGTTTTGACCTTAGAACTGGTTCGTCTTCACCTATTACGGTGAAAGATATGATTCATTTTCTGCTGCGTGTTAATCATATCTTGTATGGATCCCGAATCAGATAATTACATAGGATTAGTGATCCAGCGGTTCCAACAGCTGAAACCCTATCTAAGCCCAAAAGCTGGTTAAAAATCCGGTTAAGCCTGACACTGGGTGGATCGACCCACATTAAATCTGCTAATGTCATGTGCTACAACTTTAAAATTGGTCCAACTTATTTCAAGTCCATCAACTGGCCCAGAATACATTCTTTAGTCCTAAAATACTCCAAATTCCCTGAAATAAATACAAAAAATAATATATGGAGCATTTTGATACCAAAACCACGAATATGTAGAAAAATGATATATGAAACACATGAAATATGCATAAATGTCTATGTTTAACCATTAGAATTATGTACATATTTCCTGCTTATCAAAACCTAAAAGCATGGAGTGTGTCCAAACTTCAAACTCGCTCTCTCTAATGGCTGGATCCACAACTCTCTTCTAAATAGATTTCAACTCCCACTCTTGAAGACTACTGAATCCTTAACTCTCTTGAGATCATCAAACTCATCATTCAAGTCTATCATTCTAGATTTTTAAAAACTAAAGTTTGATCTTCTTAAAGTGTTTATCATTATGAGTTGAGAGTTAGAATGGAAGAGCAATATCGTTTTCATATTCAAAACCTTTGTAAATCCTTGAAATATAGGTCCTTCTTAGTAATAAGAAGTATTTCCCTAAGTGTTGGGAAAAAGTTGTGTTATTAGTTTTCTAGAAAGGTTAGGTAGAATACGTATATGTTGTACCTCTATTGAAGGAAAAGTGTAATTGTTGATCATTTTGTTTAGTGGATTACCTGATTTAGGAAGAGAGAACATAGAAAGATTGAACCATATTCGAACCTTTAAAAATTAGCTTGTCATTTTCTTATTCCTTACTTGTTTTATATCTCATTTGTCTTTGCATATCTTTATGTCTACTTAGCTTCTTATTGTTGTCATTTGGAAGTTCTATCTCCTGCATGCATTCATAAGTTTGATATATCATTCATTGTTAATAGAAGAGATGAGTCGTGCCCTCATCTTTTTCAAGAGCTTGGGTTGACTCTATATCAATCTCGGCTCACCTTTGTATACCTATCGAGATCTCACCAGCCTTAAGTTAATTGCGAACTTTATTCTTGTTATCTTATCTTACCAGTAGACATCTTATATCATATGCTCTTTGTGTGATCTCTATTTTGAAAATGAATGAAGTTTAATCATGTTCTTCTAGACTTTTTAAACTTTTTTTAGGAACTACAAAATATATATTCTAAATACTGGAACCCATTTACTCAAGTTTGCAATCAGCCGTCAAGCTAATTGTTGAGGTCAACCTTGTAAAATAAAAAAGATATCTCACAACTGAAAATAGATTAAAGACAAGTCCAGAATATTCAGCATAGACATATGTTATCTTTACTATAAAAGTTGAGAGGATGAAGGAAAAATTGTTGAAGATAAGTGAAGTTTATGTTAGATATAAGAATAATAAGGTCAAGTCTCGTAATTATCAACTGACAAAGATAGTACAATTGACCTTAAATGTTATAGAAACCATTTAAGAAAAAGCAGTCTATCTTGTTGAAGAATTTGGACAACAAGGACAAAGAAAGCCTCAAAACCAGGAGCATGTGAAGTTCAAATTTCAACTCTCTCTTTAATGCTTGGAGTTAAACTCTCTTATAAATAGGAGCTATCTCTAAAGCTTGAAGACTACCGAATCCTACTAATACCTTGTTAAAGAAATCTCTTATCGAAGAACAAATTCTAAACTTCTTATCACTCATCATCTCCTTCAAAGCAAGAAGCTCAAAGTTCTTAAAAACACATTCTTTATATTGAACCGAGAAATAGATTTGAAGAGAGAAACCTTTACCCTCAAATCTTAGTTTTTGTTTTTCTTGATTAGCTTGATTAGGAGTTTTGTCATTAAAAGATATTTTGGACTAGTAATTATTCGGGAACTTATATCCTTGAAAAAGAGGATCGAACCTCCTTGGTGATAATGTGTATTTTACCTATTTTAGGAAGAGTTTTCCCTATGAGTTTTGGGATGAGCTATGGATTTTTCAGAAAATTAATATTTAGATTTTGATGAGACAAAATAACCTTGCAATAGGAAGTTAGAGTACCCCATTTTTCATAATATTTTAAGTGAAACATAAACCAGATTTGAGTCTATAGTTTTTAAGTTGAAGAATTGAGAACTTCAAAGAAAGCAGACTTGCAGTAAGCAAAAGAAGAAATGAAGACTTTGTAAAAACAGCATGTAAAGAAATGGTTGTAAGAAGAACATATAGCAAAGCTGCAACTAAAAAAAGAATGCAGCACTATTGTAAGTTAAGGATAAAACACGAATTGACGAAGGATGCAGAAGTATAATCAACCTGTTGTATATTTTAAGGAAACATTAAATGCAGCAACAGAGTCAGTTCAAGTTGCAATACGAGGAAGATCGATCAAGATGCATATGGGGATCAGAGTTCTCAACAGATCAAAATAAAGCCAGTAGAGACAAGCTTTAGTTGTAGACTCAGACCTAATCTGAAGAAGACATGTGGCCTGATGGCTGCAGAAAGCTGCAAGCCGCAACTGCCACATTTAATGATCCCAAATGTAAAGTCAAGAAGAATTTAATGCAAGTCACACCTTAGAAAAGGACATCAATTTCAAAAGGAAAATGTCTTCTTCAATGGTCATATCTCTACAACTATAAATAGAGGAAGAAAAGACTGGAACTGACTACTAAAACTTACACTCTCAAAAGTCTAAGCAAGAATCAAACATACAAAATCCTGTTTCAGTCACTTGACCTTGTAAAATAGTCAACCTAAGCTCAGAAGCTCGAAGTGTTGAAAGGCTATTTCACAGCACCAGTTGAAGAAAAACATATATACTTTTACCTATTTGTTGTGTGCTGAGTTGTTTTATTAGGTGTCATCAGTTGATAGGATTATATCCTTGTTGACTGTTATAGTTGTCTAGGTCAAGGAAATTACCCTATGTGGGTGTTTAAAATCCTTTGTGGGTTTGTCTTTGGAACTTGCAGTAGCTGTGTGTACGCTGAGTTCCAATAGGTGATAGCTTATTAAGTTGATAGTTTGTTAGGCGGTAACTTGTAAACCAAAATTACTTAATGAAGTTCCTACTCAGGGAAGCAGTAGAATGGACGTAGAAGTATTAAACCAACTTCAAACCATTATAAGACCATAAGTGTGTTATCACTTTATATTCTCATACGTGTTGCATCTATATCTAGTGACATTGTGCATAAAAGATTTACAAAGAAAACATCTTTAAGAAAATATTTTACAACAAACCAATTGCTAAAAAGTTTATTCTGCTGCAAGAACTCTCAGATACAGGAGATAGTACTAACTGATAGTGTTGTAAGCTGATCTAGTTGTTATATTGCAAGTTCAAGTAACTTGCAGTGTAGCCTGTTCAAAATGATTTTGTAAAATCGACAGAGGTTCATTCACCCCCCTCTGAACCTCCAAGACCATTTGGGACCAACATGATTGTTCCCTAAGAGATTATGAAGACTTTGTTGATTGTTCTTATGCTTAGGAAATATTGTAATTGTTATTACTTTATGTGCTAGTGGACTCCCTAAGATTTGAGAAGAGAGGACATAGAAGGATTACACAACATTCGAACCTGACTATTCATTTACTTATTTTATATATTCTCTGCTCTTGTATATCTACTTGATTTGTTTTCTACTGACATTCCTATCTATTTACCTCTCCGAGGCTATATGCTCTAATCAAAACTAAAACTTCGTTCTCCTTAGACTGATCTGTTTTGAGAGATTGAGCTATCTTAGAGCAGGGACACTTGCTGTTTTTCTAATTTGGCTTTTGATTTGCTTTATCTGTTACATGCTTTTGTTATAATCATCATATCTCATCTAAGTTGATAGAACAAAAGTCGGGCCCTCACCTTTTTGCAAGTGCTAAGGTTGATACTCTATCAACAACTTAACGAGTAAAGTTGTGAGTTTTTTGATTTATTATCAATCTTGGTATATCATAGTTGTTTTCTGTTGAGATATCTCTTGTTTGCTAACCTCTATATTTATCTCTACATACGTTGATTTTAATGGACTTTCTTTTATATTTCCACTCTTGATTTGTTTGAAATATGAATGAATTCGTTCACTCTCCTTTAGATTTCTTTTGACTATTTGAGGACCTACACATCTCCTTCTACAAATTAAAATAGCAACTCATCAACAATAAGCATGTATAAGCCATCTCTAATATCTTTCTGATCAAATTTTCAAGTAGTAAGTGATCATATCTCAATACTAGTCTCTTGTGTATTGCAATATGGTTGCAAATTTAAAAGTGTCTGTCTCATTTCTTGAACACTCGTGTTTTTCATGCAAGCATTCATACAACTATTTAGTAATAAATTTCCATTCTTTTTTGGATTACAAGAGAATACCTTATCAAAATAATGACACTTTGCTGATATAGTGATACCTTTAGCATTTACGTTTGTCTCAAAATGATCACACACCTTTGATCTTAGTTTTATAAACTTTATTATCTTTAATGATGATCAAACATTGGTGTTGCATGAAGGCTGATATAAAGGTTAGCTTAGCTTCAAAAAACTATCATTTGTTAGTTCGTTGTTGCTTGTTATGCACTCGTCTTGTTTTGGATTTCCATTATTTATATGTAAGTACTAAAAAATTATAAATATTGAAATAAATCATATAAGTTCAATATAAAATTAAAAACAACATGCAACAACAAAGTGTAAATATATTGTCTAAAGAACATCGAATTACTATAAAATTATTAATCATTTTACTAGTCATTTTACTAGATAAGTACAATCATTGTGCTAAAAAACTCTTGGGATCTATAATTATAGAATTAAATTGTTAACTTGGTGAATGAAAGGAAAGATGTGGCCTTTAATAAGCAGGACTAGAATAATTTCATGAGAATTTGCATATATAATATAAGGAATCTTCTCAACAAGAAAATATCATTAAAAAAAACTGCATAATTTTTCTTTTTTCTGCTTGGAATATAGATACAAGAATAAGAAGACATGGAAAAAGTTTCTATCTTTGCAGTTAAACAACATTCAATCCCTTCACCATACTTTAAATTCAGTATTATCAACCAATCAAAGATTAGATAATGTGTAATGAAAATGATTTGCACTAATTGTTATGGTGCTAACAGTTTTATTAAAAATGTAAGAATTAGGAAAGTAAAACATTTATCAATTTTGAGAATGTTTTTTACACAATAACAAAAAAATGCTTCAAAAAAACATTTATTTCTAAATTATAAAATTGCCTCTTGAGAAGGACTTGGGTATGAAACTTCAAAGCTTTCCATAAAAGCTCTTTTGTCGAAGCCTTCACCATTGATAGATAATCATCACTTCGTCAGTTCTTCACTGTTACTTACCTACACTCACAACAAGTCACCACAAATTTCAAATATACAACTATAAGGAATCAAATTTCACCCAAAACTGAACTATCAAAAACTCAAATCTTGTCAAAAGAGCGAACTGAAATGCTAATTTTGTATTGCTTCAACATTTCAATTTCCACCTATAATGCTCACCCACAACGAAGAGAATGAAATAATGTGAGAACAAGTTAGATACAAGAAAATAATGAGATACCATCAACAACGTGGGCAGAATAAGATGATATAGAGAACGCGTCCAAACTTGACGTATAAAAATGTTACAATAAACGCCTTATTTCTGCTAAGTGAACTTACGCTACAAGATTAGAAGAAAGCATGCATCAACAGATTGATGTATGAGGAAGACTAATATCAATTAAAGAACAAGTCCATCATATCCTTGATTTGAAATATAACTAGTAGAGACAAAACTGCACGATAGACCTCTAAGCCAATATAATAATGATAATTGGACATGTAAATTGCAAAAACCTGTAATTTTCAAAGTAAAGCAAAATGGTCCTCACAATAGGCTCCCAAGAATCATTAAATGGATAATGTGTAGATCTAAAGCAAGCATTAATGCTATGGTTTGCCTTTCTTCAAAGGGTAAAACCTATTAGTATAAAAGGAGAGGAGTGTGCATTTAGAAGATAACTAAAACTATCACTAATCAAACATTCTAAGTCCATCCACTACAACAAAAATGCACAACAACAACATGAAATTTGCAACGATTTTATGCATTTTGTGTTGTCGTAGATAGATTTACAACACTTTTAAGTAAAACTATTGTCGTTGTGTGAAAAAATGTACAATGATATAGATTTCTCTGATATTCTATACAACCAAGCCCATGATGCCTTGGTGGTTGTATTTCTTTTACATTTTGTCCAACTCCATTATAAATATGGTTTCTTTCTTTAGAGATGAGGCAGAAACTTCATAACTTATTCTGCAAATGGTTTAGTAAATATTTTGCTTCGTAATGACTTAAATGCAGAATAGTGGTGTTACAGGGTACTGAAGCACACACTGAGTTTGTCAACATTTTAGATCCAGCTTATTTCTCAAATGTTCTGGTTGGCTATCTTCTACCTATTTGTGCATCAGACTCTCAATTTTCTGTTCCTATCCCATTAGGTTTTGATACATTACAGCAAGGTAGCTTTATTTATATACTTTTCTTTTCAAAATTTTCATCAACTTTGGAGAATAAAAATATTATGTGTGTATGGTACTTTCACTTATTTTTTTTATCTTTACCTTGAGACTTCAAATTGAATTACTGCATACTAATTTTCTTGAAACGTGACTTGTATAAAACTCAAATTTACGCTGTGTTCAAGGCTTGTATTTATGGTGCAATAGTTCTTTAGATATCAATGATGAACTATACAAGGGTTATCATAAAGGGATCTCAGAGAGAAAAATTAATGAAATTATACTAGGTTTGTGATCAAGAATACAAGATTGTGAATGTGTTACCCTGTTTTTATGTGAGTTACCTAATTCATTGTTCTACTTGTTCCACGGCCTTTGATTTCATGAATTCAAATGAGAATCATTTCAATGTTACGATATGGTATAATTCTACATACAAGAATGATGCAGGCAATCTGTCTATTGCCTTTACACTATTGCCTTGTTCAGTAAATTTGGTACCTAAATGTTTACCTTCTCTCATGCACTCTAGGCTCTGTTGAACTAATGAGGCAGTTCTGTTTATCTTGATTACTGAAGTATAACTTGGTCAGCTTATGTGCATTTTAGGTTTATTATGTTCTCGATCACAACAAGCCTAAGTATTTTCAATGAATTCACTTCACATTTTAGTCAAAATTTATTACTTCCTCAATCCCAAAATTAATGCCCTATTTCTGTAAATAAATTAGTTATGGAAACATGACTTTTATTTGGGACAGATGGAGTATATTTTAATAAGGAAAAAACATATAGTCTATAAAATTATTATTTTAGTTTAATGGACCTCATCCTACTTATATTAACTTAGATGGTGAAGTTGATATGTTTTAATTGTTGATCATGTTAGCACAATATATTAGCTAGAACTACAGTGATTTCTCTAAAAGATTCTTCTCAATATAAGATGTAGTTCATTTTGTTTGTACATATCATTTAACATGGATTCAATATAGTTATTTAGTTTCCAGACAGTTCTTATTTCGAGCAAGTGGATAGTAATATATCCACCATCTTCTAATATTTATGTATTGAACAAATGATTGGTTTCATGTGGACAGTTTAAAATATTGGTTCTCTTACTGTAAAAGATTCTTCATGATATCAGATGTAGTTTATTTTGTTTGTCCATATCATTTAACATGGATTCAGTATAGCTATTTGGGTTCTAGATAGTTTGCTCATTTTGAGCATGCTGATATTATAGATCAATTGTGTACTAATATTTATGTTTCAACAGATGATTGGGCTCGTAAAGCCAACCTCTGGAACTGCTTATGTTCAAGGGCTAAATATAGAGACCGATATGGACAGAATATACACCAGCATGGGTGTGTGACCCCAGCATGAGTAATCATCATTTTGTTCGTCCCTCCTTAAGAATTTAAGAGGTCTTTCATGTTAATAATTGATCAAAATTTTTGTAATTCAATTTGCAGCTTAGCATCTACTTTTCTATGGAAAGCTTAAGAATCTCAAAGGTGTTTCCTTAATACAAGTAAGTCCATGTTATGTTCCTGGAAGCAATTAGCATCAAACCTCTTTGACTCTTAGCTTCTATCTATTTTATTATCAAGTAGAAAACTAAGCAACAAATTTCACCCAAACCATCATATGGTAATGATAAATTACTGAAATTAATAGTGAGAGGATTACTTATGAGTTCTAGATGATAGCAGCTTTGTCCAATTGCTCGTTAATGTCTCCTGCGAGTGGGGATTTAGACCACTGTCCGCAAGAGACAAGAGCTGTAAGAGATTCAGACCACTGATTCTATATTTTGATACAGGCAGTGGAAGAATCACTCAAGAGTGTGAACTTATTTTATGGTGGGGTTGCAGACAAACAAGTAGGGAAGTAAAGTGGAGCGATGAAAAGGAGGCTTAGCATTGCCATTTCATTTACTGGAGATCCAAAAGTACAACTTGATCCTCAACTTTCAACATTCAGATTTAAATTTCATGAATGTGTTCTATAGCTTACTGTATTGAAATCGATTCTTGAAAGGTGGTGTATATGGATGAGCCAAGTACAGGACTGGATCCTGCTTCAAGAAATATGTTATGGAACATATTGAAACGTGCAAAATAAAACAGAGCTATGATTCTCACCAGTAATGTGTTAGACTTAACATTCAACATCAATGCTGATGAAGAAAAGCTAATTTTGCATGAACGTGCTCAAGTATTTTTTTTTCTTGTTATGACTTATTATAGTCTTGTGAAATATCTAGTTTTTTTCTTGTATTATTGATAAAATATCTTGTTTTATCTTGTTGGGGATCTGATATACCTTGTCGCCGACCAGTTGCGAAGCTCAAGCTCAACTGCAGCCATATCGAAAAAGCCCTTCATGCCACCTAGAAGCCTGCTTTAATCTCATCTGTTTTAATGTTGTTAAATGGTAATTCTCCATTCCTTTCTCTTTTCTGCAATTCTCTGTTTTCATCTGATTCAATTTCAGTTGTAAATCTGTTCTATCATATGATTAAGGGTTTTATAATTCGTCACAATTGTTGAAATTTAATATTGGTGAGCTTGGAATTTTGATTTTGATCTTATTCTGGTGATATGGTTAATTGATTATCATAGACACAACCGTCAAATTAGATTTAATCTGTTTTAGGTTTATGTGGTTATGTTGTAATTTGTGAATTCAACCTGGATTTTTGAGTTCTCAACCTGAATTTGCAGTAAAAGTTTGCTAAAACTCATAATCCTTCGAATTAAGTTATTGCAATATCGAAGAGAGATTCAGCTAAAGCAGATGTGTAAAGAAATTGCAAAGCTACTTGAAACTGGTCAAGAAGCTCTTGCCCAGATTCGGGTATAGATATATAATTCAATTTACCTTTGGTTATCTTGTTCTAATTTGATTTATATTATCTTTGGATTTATTTATGGTTGTTTTGTTAGTTTCATCTATATAAAGTTTATGAGAAGCGATTGAGGAGTTGATTTAAAGGATTAACTTGGATTTTTTTGATTTTGTTTTGCATTTTCAGGTAGAGCATATCATAAGAGAAGAGAAGATGATGGCTGCACAAGAAATAGTTTAGCTCTTCTATGAGCTCATTGTTATCCGTCTTCCGATTATTGAAGCACAAAGGTATCTTTTTTTTGTTCAGTTTATAATATTCCCAAAATGAGAATGCATCTGAGGGTCCTTGGAATATGTGATTGATGTTGCGTCAGCTTCTTTGACGGAATATGTTCATATTTGTATTGTTTAATTTTGATACATAGTGTGTGTTGATTTAAGAGGGGTGAAATGTTAATTTGCTTTCTCCATACATCAGTAATGAATTAATGTGGTTGGAATTATATTACATAGTATTTTTTGTTTTTAAATATTTGATGTTGTTGATCCTCCTTTAAAAGTTACATGAGGAATTATGTTGTCATAATTTTGATCTACATAATAAATCTTGAGATATATTTTGCATATTTTTTGACTAATTAACTTCTCTTCTTATTTGTTAGGCTTAGTTATTTGATGGATACACTGTTGTTAATGGCAAATGGCAGCCTATGTTTTCTATATCATATTGTACATTGTAATTCCTAGTATTATGAATTATTGACTCTATTACTTGATACTTTATCATTTCCTATATTTTTTTGGATCATCAGAATTGTAGTAAACTTTACATTATATTGATCGATCTTAGCAATGTACAAGATATTGATAGTAATGTGACTATTCTTTTGGTTGCATTAAAATTTCAAATATTATGTATTATTGCAATTTTTTTATTTATGATTTATAATGTATTACAACAGATTATAAAGGTGTTGGTGTTGCTGTAAATAAAACGAACAACATAAAAAAAAATAAAAAAAATTATGAAAAATATAACCTGACAACGGTTATTAACCGTTGTCGTTATCATCTTTGACAATGGTTATAACCATTGTAAATCTGTTGTTGAAGACAATAACCACAATGGTTAATAACCGTTGTGCAGATGATGTAAAATGCGCGCTCAATTACAACAGTAGAAAAATCATTGTGTCAACCGTTGTCGTTATTATCTATGACAACTGTTATAAACCGTTGTAACACCGTCGTGGTTAATGATAACGACAACGGTTATTAACCGTTGTCCACGTATTGTAAATGCGAGCTGGAATGCAACAATTGGAAAACCGTTGTGTCAACCGTTGTCGTTAACCGTTGTCGTTATTGTCTACGACAACGGTTAATAACCGTTGTGGTTGAGGGGGTCTACGACAACACCATCTTCCACATGGTAAAAAAGGTTTACGACAATGATTAATAACCGTTGTCGTTGTACGGATTTCTTGTAGTGATCATGCTTTCAAGAGCTAAATATTCTAAGTCTTATTTACTGCCTACAGAAGATTTGATCCTTCAAGCTAATAAGTTGTTTCAAAGTTAAAGAACAAGAATATCCTTAACCATATTTAGTGTGAGAAGTTGTTTTAGGAAATCTTAGGTGAAGAAACTAGATTACTCACTAAGTATAACTACTCAGTCCTGTGTGGGTCTATTCTAAATTGTTGAGCAACCTGTGTGAAATTGTTCTGTGTATTGAAATCTTGTATTTGTAAAACTATTGTATGTTAAGTTTATAAATCAAATTATACTTAACAAAATTCATATTGTGTGAAAGAGTAATGGATTAGAGAGATTACTCTACCCTTGAACAACTATAATCTTAATCTGATGTGTGTTTATTTTTTATGTGTTTATCTTACTGCTTACTGCATTCCTTACACTTGCATACAATCATACAAATCTACTTGCTAAAATTTTCATAAGTTTTGCAAAAGATTTTCATCAAAAGAACTTCTGAAAAACATTTTCTGCTGCATAAAACTCTAAAAGAACTTTCCTATAACAACACACCATGATTACTAAAAGAGAATACAGTAGCTACTAGAAGAAAATTACTATGGAAGATGGAAGTTAATTGAGATGATGTTGAGAATGAGATAATGTATGAGAGAATATTAACAACTTTAGGTTTTGAGATCTTAATTTCATTGATTAAGAGACCTCAATTTCATAGTTGGAGATCTTAATTTGATAGTTTGATGTTAGCCATTGGAAGAGAATTGACAAAAGAGAATATGTCAACTATTAGAAGAAAATAATGAAATGTTTGAAAGAATTTTGGAGATCTCAATTTGATAACGCGTCAACTACTAGAGGAGAATGAGTTGATATAATGAGATGACTTATGAGAAAATATTAACAATGCTAAATTTTTAGATCTCAATTTCATAATTTGAGATCTTAACTTGATAGTTTCTCATCTTTAAGGATCAAAACTTTTAAAAAAAGACAATTGTTCCTGAGAATGAGGTGTACGGGTTTGGAACTGTGCAACTGTATCTAATCCTTACAGTGCTTTTTATGCGCCCACATGTATGCCCACGCGTCATAGGTTTGCGCTCAAACCCTAGTCCCACATTCTTAATCTTTATTTATGTTTACCTAACATTTTAGTTATATTCGCATAATCTTTATATTCTATTAGTTTAACCTCTTACAGTGTATTACAAACTTATATTACCTTTTAAACTTTTATATTATAATAATATAACTTTTATGTTATTCTTTAAACATATAAATGTTATGATATTTATATATAAAAGTTATACTAATTTAATATAAAAGGTTAATTTTTTATAATTTAAAGATTCAATATACTACACGAATTTTTATACTGAAAAAAATCTAAATTATTCACTTAAAAATTATGATATCTATACATAAAAGTTATACTTATATAATATAAATGTTACCGCATAAATTAAAAAAAAACTTAGATGTATATATAAATCGAACCCAATCCAATCCGATCCATACTCAATTGTATAAATCTAGATTCATATACCTAGTTCACATGAACACTACTCATTAATAAAATGCTCTAATCGTCGGATGCTGGCTGACACTAAAAAGCGTGCTTTATATTTGAACGCTTTAGCTGCTGCCTCTTTTGATTTGTCATTGAAAGGATCAAAGCCTTCCTTATTAGTGCAATTGGTTCTCAATTGGCGTGGACGAAGAAGTCAATTGATCCATCACCGGAATTTTCCTCTCACAATGCACAACGCCGATTATACCTACTACCATCAACAACACTATCCACAAACCCATAACCCCAATTCTAACCCCAACCCGAGTTCGATCGATCCCCCTTACCCCGCGCCGCCGTCGTACGCCCCCGCCGCGCCGTCGTACGCCTCCGCGCCGCCTTTCTCCCCCAGCAATTACACTCTTCCGCCGCCTTCATCCACCGATTACCCTTCAACGTACCAATACAGTTCCTCTGCCTACCCATCATTGCCGCAAACTCAAGATCCTATTCCTATCCCCTCTGCGACGTCGTACTCGCAACCTCAGTCGTCGTATTCCTTCCCCCAGTTCGAAGCCCATGGGCCCTACCAACCCCCATCTAATGCTCAATTGTCGCCCCATCACTCGTCTTACGATCAGCCGGCGCCTAATTATGCCTCGAACCCTAATCCTAATCCCGTTTCCCCCAATACTCGTTACCCGTCTATTCACCCATCTGCTCAATACTCTCAACTAAATACCAATCTCTATGATACCCCGTACGATAATCACGATGCGAATTTGAGCCGGAGCAGGTCAGATGTGGGGCCTGAAGCGTACGGCAATCGAGCAGAGAGTGGCTACAGTATGTATGCGAATGATAGTCTTTATGGGAATAACGAAGGGGTTTATGCTTACAAAGGTAGTGTTGAGCCGTATGGAGCTCGGGGAACGGCTCCGAATTCTTCAACTTGGTCTGGGTTTGATGATTTTGGCAGGCCAATTGGGTTATCTTCTTCTTCATTATCATCATCATCAGCGAAAGAGCGACCTGCAAATTCTGGGTTGAAGGTTGTGAGGGCAGTTCCGAAGGCAGATGCACAGCAGGATGCGAATAGTGGGGTTCAGAAGTATAGGGTGAAGCTGTTGGCAGAAAGTGGTGGACAGAGCACCATGGATGTTCTTTGCCAGGTTTGTTAAGAAAAACTACATCAAAATTATTTATTTTATTTTGAATATAGATTGAGAGGGGTTTGGGGGATCATTCAGTATCCGCACGTGAATATAGATTGAATATAGTTTTGGAGCTCATGCTTGGGTGGTTGTGGTAGCTCTATGTTATTTGATTGTGTTACTGATTATCTTCTGCCACTAAGAGCTAAATTTTGTTTTGAGGTGAATTTTGTCAAGCTTGTATGTCATGATTAAGTTTCATCTTCTCCCCTAACGTGTTAAATGGTTTGCACTTCAATCCTTTTCTCTGCTCCTTGGTTTCTTTGTTCGATTGTGGTTGTCTGGAATAACATATCTTATGTCAGTAGAGAAGTTACATAACTTTCTGTCTCCACCTTAGGAAAATAGGTACCAAGTATTGCATTAAGTTTGGGTATTGCTATGATTTAGAAAGTGATATTAGGCATAAAGCAACACACACAACATATTGTTTTGTACCCTGTGCATCTGGGCTAAGGGACCGTTCTTATTGTATGGCTTTTACTACTTTATATGTGTTCAGAAGTTGACAAGATGTTGGTTGATGATGCTAAATGTGGTGGCATGCTATGTTGGGATGAAAGTGTGTTCATTTTGTGAAGGATATAAGAAATTCAGGTCAGACAGCAGTGAACAACTATCTCAAAAGTTTTATGAAATTGAATAAGTATATGAAAAGTACCCAAAAAAAAAAAAAAAGGAAGAGCAATTCAAATAAGAAAAAATGGGTTCCTTGCGGCTCACCACTATAAACACTCTATTATGATCTTTTCTCTATTTATATGGTTAAGCAACCTTTACTCTTAGTTTTCGTATCATAAGTTTCGAATATCTTAGGCAGCTCCTGAGATATTGGCATGTCATTGAAAAGTTATTTCATTTGAAATATTACACTAGCACTCCCACTTAAAGTTGTGTTGGATGTAAAGTAACAAGAAACTGCTATATTACATTTTTGCCCCTCCAAAAGTTGCTAAAATCAAAATTCAGATAATTATTATATCGATTATGAATGGATCAGCCTGATTCCTCTACTGCAAAAGGCATTCCATCTATTACTGCTATAGTTTGAATATACACCATGTGTATATCAGTGATGTCATTTAAATACACGTAAATTGTATTGGTGACATGGGAACATGCGATCAAACACTGTTTGGAATAGAGGATTTTTTGTGATGAAGGTACCCCAAGTTTCTAGTTTTAGAATTACTACATTTTCTCTCAACTCTCTGTCTAATATCTCCCTTGACACACACACGCACACATACACAACACTCAGGCCAACATATGATTCATACATAGTGTTAACATCCATAAACTTGCATGCATACCCTCTCTCTCCAGACAAATATGTACACACATACACCTAAATGAATGAGGCAGACACTCAGGCATATTATCATGTGTCGTGGTTGGATTGCATGGTATGGAGATTTCGGTGCTTGGTTTGATTTGGGTGGGGACTAGGGCTGTGGTATGTACAGGTGGGTTGGGTCAGAGAGTTGGTGGGCAGTACAGTGGGTTGTCAGTGGATGATGGCATAAAGGGGGGGGGGGATGGGGTTTAGTGGGAATAAGTGGAAGAAGGATGAAAAGGAGGAAAATAGAGAAGGGTGGTAAAGATAAAAGAGAGAAAAATACAAAAAATTGAAAGGAGAAAATAAATAAAAATAAAAATCAAGAAAAGCTTAAAAGTATTCATTGGAAAATGAAATCGCCTAATTGCACTGTAGAAAAATATATTTGCTTGCAACAATAATTAAATAATTGAAAATTTTCGAAAACTAAAATTATTTAATTACTAAAAAATAAAAGGTTTTATGTTCATTGGTTGTTTGATTAGTTAAAAATAATAAAAAAATCAATTTTTCTTTATATTGAATCTACTATTTAATTCTATCTGTGGAAATTGTCAGACAGACGACTTGGGAGTGTTATTGGATAATTAACCTTTTTTTTTTGGTGAAAACATAAATTTTGGTAGTACGGGCATTTTTTTTTTTGTGGTTTGGAGGAGGGGGTGCAGTTATCTCTTTAATAATTACTTTACTGTGTTCTGTTTTACTATTTCATTACTATAGCCGGTTTCTTTTATAGTGTATTTAGTTGAAATCTGTGGTAATTGCTAAACTTGTTAATCAACATACTAACATATTATATCATCTATATATATTTAATCATTTATGTTTGGAAATATGCTAAGAGTAGTGAAATAGCTTCCTTCATATTGAATCAACTCTTAGTATTCAATTATATAAGACTTTTGAATCAATTTTTTTGTAGACTCTTAGCTTCACTTATGTGGTGAGTGTTGTTTTACACTTATAATGTATAGGAAAATGTTTATCCATCTGTTATTTTATATTAGTAAATCAGTATATTTATTAAAGACTGTTTTAGTTTGATGATATTTACTTCTATTATCCATATCATATTAGAATGATCTTATTAGTCATATTATGGGTGACTTTTTACTGCAGTGGATTATTGATTCCTGAGGATATTGAAGTCTGAAGTTTTGAGACATTTCTTTATTATGTGCATTGGTAGAATAGGAATTTTATCAGCTTTACTTATGTTTAGCATCAATTACGATATTTAACTTCAGATATACTTTGTTTCAGATTGGCTTGGATGGGATTCGTATGCTGGACCCAAACACCAACCGCATACTTAGAATTTATCTTCTTGACACAATAACCAGTTGTGAAGTATGATTTTGCTTCCTAATTTACTTTTCTTACAACTGGTGTTGGATTTGGGAGGAAGGATTGTTATTTATGTGTTATGACACATGCTGGCATTCACTCCTGTTAGTATCATAAGACCAAGAAGCTGCTTTTCTTAAGAAGCTCAATTTGTTGTATGGCGATATTGATGCTGCAATTGACATTTAGCTAGATTTTTTCCTGATGTAGGTTATGTGAATCTAAGTTTTAATGATACCAAAATGTCTTCTTTGCTATATGGATGATATATGAACAAACTAGAAAGACTATGCCTACTGATTTGGGTAAATGAAGAAGTTTGTTGGACTAGATGGTGATACTGACATCATAGTTATTCAATGCTCATTGCTGAGATGAGTTGCTGCATTTGATTAGAGTTTATAGGATAAAATATTCTTTTACTCATCTAGTTATATTGATCTCTGCTTGTGTACAAATTGTTTTCTCTTTATTGAGATTTGCTCACCATGGGTTATTGTATTACCTTTCTTAGGCTATTGATTCATCAATATTTGCTTTCTGGTCAAAAAGCTCTGTGGACATTGAACCAAGGCGTATTAGATTGAAGTCTAATAGCTATACCACCAACAC
Organism: Scutellaria barbata; assembly: GCA_028654395.1. Taxonomy (NCBI): domain Eukaryota; kingdom Viridiplantae; phylum Streptophyta; class Magnoliopsida; order Lamiales; family Lamiaceae; genus Scutellaria; species Scutellaria barbata. The sequence continues at coordinate 6,361,844 of CM053651.1, read as the reverse complement.
TATTTTGGATACAGTTACTGCTGCAATTGTACAGGTTTGAAGTTGTTTATCTTGTCCTAATGTTTTGTTTATCATCAATTGAAATTTTGTTATTCTGTGGCCCTGGTGACTATTTGTGACTTTCGCTTTTCTTGTGTAACTCTGTAAGCGCTTATGCATGCATGTACAGATGTGTGACAGCAATAAAATAAATTAGAATGGAAGTTGTGTTAGTAAAATGTTTTAAAACTGCAGTATAAAGAGATGAGTGGAAGATCCCGTCCATCTGAATATCCGAAGATTGCTGAACAACCTACAGAGAAGAAGAAAGGTTTTACTGATTTTTTGAATTTGATGAAGCCTGTCAATGAGGAAAAAGATCACTGGGTAAAACTATCTCCTTTTTCTTTAGTCAATTGTAGTAGGTGGTGTTAAAGTTCTATTTCAATATTGCAACTGCAATTGTGAGTCTGCTCAATAATCTTTGTGCTGTCTGTATTGTCTATGCGTTGTTTTTGAACTTTGAATGAAAAAGAAAAAGAAAAGAAAATAAAAGCAAGAAGGTCCTGTTAGTTATTGATGCTTTTTAAAGAACCTTGAACTCTTAGAGTTGAAACTCCAGTTTCGTATATAATATATGTTCAAACTTGAACAGGTCCCTGATGAAGCAGCAACCAAATGCACAGCTTGTGGAACAGACTTTGGTGCTTTTGTGCGCAGGGTATGTCATATTAATTTACTTTTTCTCCTGGTCATCTGCTTGCTTCTCAGCTTGAACGTAAAACTAATGTCCTTTCTCCTCTTTGCTTGTACAATATGGGTGCTATGTAGATTTTTGCATATGAGCAATTGGCATATATATATTGATAAACTTGCCTATATTGTCAGCATCACTGCAGGAACTGTGGAGATATATTTTGTGACAAGTGCACTCAGGGCAGAACTGCTCTTAATTCTGATGAGAATGCTCCTGTTGTAAGGGTTTGTGATCGATGTTTGGTATGTATAAACTGTAATTCTTGCCATTTTGGTCTTCCTGTAAACTTTTGAATATATCATACGAACTGAAAAATATTCATGATTTATTAAACATATAAATTTCATAATGATAATGGTACAGAACTAAATATATCTCATTTAATAGTAATGACTACTTTAAAGTATTTTTCTAAAATAAGAATTTTGTAAATGTATTTTTTGGTAAAAATAATATAATGTAATTATGAAGAAGTGAGCTATACAATATTTTTTGCATCTTGTTCAGATAATATAATGTCATATTTTTTTAGTAGCATAATATAATAATGTAATGCGTTGCAATTGAGTTTTGTTGACTTTTTTTCATTTCGGAATTATTTTTATAGAATATAATTCATATAAAAAAACTGTCAAATGAAATGAAAAATCATATTTTCTTAAAAATATTACATTATGGAGCTAAAAAATAAGAACAATTGGTAGCTTCTTTTTTTCCCATATAAGTATTCCCCTAGCTTTTTTTCGTTTCTTTTTTCTTTTATTACAAATTCCTATTTATGGAAGCTTATTTTGGGCAGGAAAATTGCATTTCCTTTTTGACAATGGTTTTGTTTTTTTATATATATAGACAATGTGAATATGTTTAATGTTTGTAATAGTTGGGCTTTTGATAAATGTCCTCTAGAAAAATGTTTGAACTAATTTATACCTCTTCAATTTGTCTGTAGGCTGAAGTTTCTCGTAGATTGAACAATGCTAAGGAAGGTGCCAGCAGGACCATCATACAAAGTCATGAGGATCTTGCCAAGAAACTTCAGGTGATATGGAAATACAATTATTATTTTTTATATAAAAACACACTTTGTAGATTGAATCTGTTATAGAATGAGACTTTACTCATGCAGAGGTCAAAAACCTACAGCTACTTGCATGAATTTTTTACTTTCACTGAGCTTATACGGAGCACTTATCAAGATACTAGTTATGAATTGTCATGTTTATGGTTGTTATGATTAAATTATACGGAGCATATGCAATAGTCTTACTTTTTTAGTGGTCAAGAATAGTGTTTTAGGTTTGATACTGCTATAGGTAGTTTTATGGTTATCTGTTCAAGGTTTATACTTTTGATTTTGTAGCCTTACCAGAATTTCTCCTTTTGTTTTTACTCCTAGGGGTCTAAGAATTACATGTTCTGATTCTCTTGATTGAAGAAACGTCGTTCAAAATTTAAGTTGAATGTGTATTTGTTTGTTTGTCTCCACTTGCAGCTTATTCCCACTTTCTTAATGGCATAACAACCTATTCTTATGAAATGGATTATTTATTTTACAGGAGGAGATGGAGAGAAGTTGCAAGGTGTCCTCAGGTAAAATCTAAAGTTGAAGTATATAATACTGTTTTTGTGATACCAGTGTTGCTTATTCTCATGTGGCATTAGAAATGATCTTTTTCTCATCCTTTCCCCCCTTGGAAGAATGGAAAAAGAAACATGCTTGAGAAATTTCTTGGAAATTTTAGGTCTCAATGTTTTGGATGAGGGGGCTTACTTGTTATTTGTTCTTTCTGGCTTACTGATTGGATCATAGACGTTTAATTGGAATTGCATCACCAATTATCATACAAGTGTATCTTTTCTTCAGGCTCGAGATCAGATAGTTCTGGAAGACGGATGAAAGAGGTTGCTTGCCCAACTTGTACAGTCCATTTGCAGGTTTATATCATCCATCCGTTACTTGTGTTGAATATTAACGATAATTTGCTGTGTGATTTTCAATAATTTTGACTGTGGTGTTGATAATTTGGTGTAGGTTCAAGTTCCCAGTTCCGGTTCAGAGACAATAGAATGTGGGGTTTGCCAACACCCTTTTCTTGTCACTGGGCATTGATGCCACACGAGATAGAAGTTAAATCCTCATAGATGATTCATGGTGTGTTTCTCCAGTATTTGAAGTGGTTTGAGCTTGTTACTGAAAACTTGGAGTTCAATCTATTCTTGTTTTTCCTTTTGGTATATTGTTATTTTAATCTGCTTTTGTATATGTGCACTCTTGAGTTGTGTGTTGCTCTTGTGCTGTTCATAATAAATAACATGCCCATTGACCTCTAAATGTAAATAAGTTTGCTTGATGATTGATTATTCTTCCTGATTTCTGCATGATATACTTTCTTGCGTTATGATTGAAAAGGCAAATTTCTTATAGGTAATTGATTTTGAAGTTGCATTATCTATTTTGAAGTTTCTTATAGATAACTGGAATCTTGCGTAAAATTACCATTCAGTTTCTCATATGGTTTATATGGCATTTTATCATATTGAATACATCTAATTATGTAGTGACCAAAATTGAACTAATTTATGAATTGAAAATCAAAGGTATGGAATAAAATAACAAGAAATAAAATTATACTATAATTTGATGAGAGATTCTCAGTTAGATTTTGGTGTTTACTCATATTTATATTATTTTTAATGTATGTTATGTGCTTAATGATGTGATTTATGCATCTGATGTGTGATGGTTGTTTTCATATTTCCGCAATAATGCATTGAAATAAACGATACCGTGTGATGACATTGACTTACCCATGCTGGTACAAGGTAAGCGACTCATTTGTTTGGCAACAACTTTTCAAGCTTTTGAGTAGTATTTCTGTGGAATATATATATATATATATATATATATATATATATATATATATATATATATATATATATATATATATATATATATATATATATCAGTCTTGTACACCTACCCACTCACTGTGTGCTGTGCCCAAGATTTATATGTTAAAAATTTAAATTATTTATTAATTTCACTTTTCATATAATGAGTAGATGAGATCATTACATGTTCGGTGAACATATTAAGAGTTGTTCATGGTGGACATTTAAACATTTTTCATCTATATATATTAACAAGACCACAACAAAAATATTAAGTAGGATTTTCCAGCTCAAACCTTATTTCCATTTCTGGTGAGTTGAATTTTTTTTCACTTCATTGCATTTATTTTTTTTCATTATCAATTTTATCAACTAATTATATTGAATACTAATTAATGCAATATATTAATCCATTATTTGATTGTAAATTGGAAACTTAATATTATAAAAATTTTAGGGGTAAGAGCTATGTAGATGCCCCATCTTTTCAATACAAAATGATAATTTTAAATTTAGTGTGTTAGATGCATTGCATCTAACACACTAGTATTATTGTTTTCTAGACAAATAATCCTTTTGCCTGTCGTGGAATCCTTATCTTTTAGATTAATTGAACTTTGTTGAACAAATTCATATCTTCCACGGTTTTGTGTTTTATTTGCTACATTGCAAATCAAACAATTTGCTCATAGTTGCTTCTATTGTGTTCATATCTATTAAAGCTAGAGTTTGATGGCTTTATGATGAGATTGGCAGAAGTATTGCTCTGATTAAGACTACGTTGGTTCTATAGGAAGTTCTTTTATCGAGTTTAGGAGAAACATTTATCTTCTGATATACTCCCTCAGCTCCCAAAAAAAAAAATTAATCGTGTTTCAAAAATCCTAGCTAAGATATGAATTTAAATTTCTGTAATTCCATTATGACAAAAATAGTTAGCAGTAATAATTATATATGTTGAAGTAAAATTTTTCAAACTCATTTAATAATGAAGGGCAATCAAAATGTTTAATGCGGATATCCACAAAAGGAAGAAAGCAAGTTAAAGTGGAAAATTATCAAGCTATGTGAACATTATGACTAACTAATATTTTAACATATATATGTGGATTAGATCACATTTATTTTTTCTAAGTCCAGGGTCCATCGCAACTAGATGCATATCAATGTGGATTTTATGTGATGCGTTACATGAGACAACTTATCGAATTGGATGTGTCGGCTGATTTGGATGCACTACAACTTAGAATACTATATCTGTTTATATTCTTAAATCATGAAATAATTTACAATTTTGTTATTTTTATTTAAGGTTGACATAATTTATGTTGTTGCGCAGTTCACACAAGATGAATACTCCAAAGAAGAAATAGATCGATGAAGTACATTCGGAGTGGGTAACATGTGTCCAGCGATACATACAAGAATACTAGTTGGGTAAGTTTCTTCTTTTGGAAAAATTTATGATTAAATGTCTGACTTTTTATGATTTGATTGAAAAGCTGGAGTTATTTAATTTGTTTGGTGCTTAATTCAATTTGTCTTGTCTTTCGAGTTTAATTCATTATCATAAGTCAGAATTTTTATGGTGTTTTTGATATTACCTTTCATTTATATTGATTTCAATGTATGGTTAGTACTTCGTCATGAGTTCACAGGATTATTTTAATTTTTTAAGCTGACATGTTCTGTTTCATTTGGTTTAAATATTTGTTGCTGCTGATCCTCCTTTAAAAGTTATATGAGGAATTTTGTTGTGATAATCTACATGATTAACCTTGAGATATATTTTGCATATTTTTGATTAATTAATTTCTCTTCTCATTTGTTAGGCTCAGTTATTTGATAGATACGCTGTTGTTGATGGAAAATGACAGCTTATGTTTTCTGGACCATCTTTACATTGTAATTCCTAATATTATGAATTATTGACTCTATTAATGGACACTTTGTATGTTCCTATATTTTTTTGGAACATCAGAATTGTAGTAAACTTTACGTTATGTTGATCAATCTTCACAATGTATAAGATATTGATTGTTTAATGACAATGGTTTTGGTTGTAATTAAAATTTCAAATATTTCAAAATTATGATTCATTATGTATTGCAATAGATTATAAAGATGGTGCTGTAAATAAAAAGAACAAAAAAAAAATGAAAAACCCATTGTGGAAAATATAACCTAACAAAGGTTATTAACCATTGTCGTTATGATCTTCGACAATGGTTATTAATGCTTCGACAATGGTTATTAACCATTGTAATTCCATTGTCTTTGATGTTAACGACAACGGTTATTAACCGTTGTGTAAATGATGTAAAATGCATGCTTAATTATGATAGTTGACAAATCGTTGTGCCAACCGTTGTCGTTATTGTCTACGACAACAGTTTATAACTGTTGTAACACCATTGTGATTAACATTAACGATAATGGTTATTAATTATTGTCCACACGTTATAAATTCGGGATCGAATACAACAGTTAGCCAACCGTTGTCGTTATTGTTTACGACAACGGTTAATAACCGTTGTGGTTGAGAGGATTTATGACAACACCATCTTCCACAACGGTAAAAAAAGGTCCATGATAACGGTTAACAATTATCGTTGTGTGTATTTATTGTAGTGCCGGCAACAACATCAAAAATGTGTTCACTAAATTCTTTTAACTACTCCCGCAAGTGTATGGTGTACATTGTAGAAGTGGTGAGTAAGGTCAATACCACAAAGACTATTGAATTAGAACTTTAGTAATTATCAAAATTCAACACCTAATTTTGAGGCAATCAAATATCAATATTTCAAACAAAAAACTAAAATAAAATAAAATAAAATAAAACAACGAATGAACACGATAAATCAATATAACAAAGGTAGGTTTTAGGATTTACTTTCATCTAGTTCTTATCAAAATATCACTATGATCAAGCCAAGTTCTTTAATTATTTCTCTTATTTGACTAATCACAAATATCGAATTAATAACTTTCTCGAGTAGTTTATTGGTGGATTTTATCGAAGATATCTCTACTCGATCCGACAAACCTGTTAACTCCCAAAAGGAACTAGGATTGATTTTTCATCACATAAATTCATTAATCTCTTGATCTAATTCCACTTATATATATCATGTGTTTACTTTTCCTAATTAGATTTCCCTAACTCTCTCGAATTTCGATTCAATTAATAACTTAAATATGCTCGACTAATGGCCATCTAACCAATCAAGCAATCAAAACAAACACACAAATATAGTTCAAAAATTGAGAACTCAAATTAAAATCAAAGATCCATAACAATTCAAATTGAACTACTAACAAATCATATACACACTATAAAATCAGGTAGACATGATTATTAAACAATTCATAAACAAATTGAAATATATGATATCTATATTAACAAAAAATCTAATTCTATAAGAAAGAGAGATAGAAGAAACTCTTGGAAAAGTAATCTCTTGTTTCTCCAATTCTTTGATCTTGATCTTCTCCTCCAAAGCACCTCTAAATATGGTCTGTCATGCTTGTCTTTTTCTTCAGGTGCTTCTCAGATTAATTATTTTTTCTTTCTAAAGCTTGGTATACGACTTTCCTCATTTTCCATCATTTTTTAAGTTTATATAACATTTTTTAGGTCTCTTAAGTCAAGTGGTGTTGGTCCAAAGTGATTCAGAGATTTAGAGAAGATGAATGAACCTTTATCAAATTTTTAAAATCTTTCGAACATGCTTCATTGAAAGTTATAGAAACTTACAGCAGAACAAGCAATCCAGCTTACAACACTACAAATTAATACTATATGCTGTAACTTAAAGTTCTTGTAGTGGAATAAAGTTTTTGACAGAAGGTTTGCTTTAAAAATATTTTCTTAAGTATACTTTTATAAAACCTTTTATATACAGAATGTTAACAAGTATAGATGCAGCAAGAAGCAATTATAAAGCGAATACCATTTATGATCTTTTATAGTGGTTCGAAGGTGCTGTAATCCTTCTACGTCCACTTTACTACTTTATCGAGCAAGAACTTTGTTAAACATGTTTGTTTTACAGGACTCGACCTTACAAAACTATCAACCTAACAAATTAACACCTATAGAAACTTTGATTACACACAGTTGCTGCAAGTTTCTAAGAGAGACCCATTTAGGATCTTTAACACTCACACAGAGTAATTACCTATAACCTTAGACAACTAAACACTCAGCAAGAACTAAATCCTGTCAACTTAGGACACCTTTAAAACAACCTAAACACACAACAACAAGATAAAAGTATATATGTTATCTTCAACTTATGCAGTGAAACAACCTTTTGGCTTGGCTGTTTCTTGAAGTTGAGTGACTGAAACTGTATGTCTTTGAATGCTTGAGAGTATTGAACAGTTATTGCTTGAGTTAGAATGTGGAAGTTTCAGTAGTTGTTCCAATTGAATCTTGCTCTATTTATAGATTTATAAACATGCCCGTTAAAGGAGGCATACCCTCTTAAATTTGAATCTCATTCACATATGTATGACTTGCATTACGTGATCTATGATGTTGCATTAACTCCTTAGTATCTTGTATTGTGGATCATAAATGTGGTTGTACCAGCTTGCAACTCTACTGCAAGTTGTCAGATCACGTGTCCACTGTAGGTTGACTCTAAACTCTGCAACTTGCAAATTGTCTCTAATGACTCTATTTTGACCCCTTGATAAGATTGATTCTCGTATAATTCTTGATCTTCCTCGTACTGCATCTTGGGTCAACTTTTCTTGCTATAATAAGTATGTCTTTGAAACTTGCATTATGCAGGTTCTGGCCTTCTGCAACCTAAGTTACTTCTCGCTGTAACTTATACTTAAACGTTGTTGTATTATACTTCTTCTTGCAGTTGTGGTGTAATGAACCATTCTTTCAGAGTCTTTATTCTTCCATTGCTTGTAGCACGACATCTTACTTGAAATCCTCCATTCTTTCATTTTAAAAACTAAAAACTCAAACCTCTAGTCTAAGTTTCACTTAAACACTGTGAAAAATTGGGTACTCTAACTTCCTATTACAAAGCTATTTTGTCTCATCAAAATTTAAACATTCATTTCCTAACAAGTAGAAGCCAAAATACAACTTCTTGTAGGTCACCTAAGTCAAGTGGAAGTTGAAAATACATCCAAAAATGAGTATTCGGTGAATGTGGGTCTTTGGGCAAGATCGTGCCCTCACGCACGGTAAGACCGTGCATGGAGACAAAAGTGTCTATATGTGGCATGGATCGTGTGTGGTTACAACCTTGAAATTAACTTTCTAATGCTATAAATTTCAACTCAATAGCAATTTTCTAGTGCAAGTTATGATCAAAATACTAGAGCCCTATCAGGATGAAAAACCGAATATCACAACTTTTATCTTCTCTTAATATTCTGCTTTCTTAGAGAGAGAATTGAGAAAAATGTTAAACATAAAAGGTGTAGACCTCTTCCTTAATTTGAATTTCCTAAACTAAAACTCATGTTGTTTCCACTAAAAATATAAAACTCAATACAAAAATCATCAAATGCACTTATTTATGATAATTATATAAATCACCTACAAAATATACCTAAATTGTACTCAAAATAATACTTAAGTGTATGCTAAATCATATAAAAAACGACACTTATCAGTTAAATTTCATTGGTTAGTTTTTAAAGTTACATTTTATTAGTTTATTTGTGAGTTGTAGTGAATACTTGATTTTTTTTTTTTTGATAAATGGTTGAGAGCTTGATGATCTTAATCTGTGATACCCATGTTGAAGGAAATCGTTTATGTATTCATGTTGTGTATATTTTCAAAATTTGTAAAATATATACTTTGATTACAATATATTTGCTTTTGAATAAATTCTGTTTTTATTTTACAGTTCACAGGTTTTATATTTAAATAAATTAGATATTACAATCATTATAACATAAATAACAATATAATTACATGGATAACTATAATACACAAGATCAATATAATAATATAAAAATCAAATAATAATCTTGTGTATCGTAGGGCCCTAATATATATATAACCATAGCCCAAAATAGAAAGCCTAATTATCCCGCCCAAAATCTCTATCCATTTTTGATAAGTTGATTTTTATGCATTTAATTGCATTTACTTTTTTACATGGTCAAATTTACTTAATATTTAATTTAACTACTAAATACTAATTAATATAACTTTTTAATTTTTTTATTTAATTTTAAATTGAAAGAAATTTTTAGAGGAGGAAGCTATGTAGGAAGTTTCCCCTTTTTTAATTAAATATAAATTCATACGTACATATTAATTTCATTTAAAGTTTATTTCTACTACGTGCCTGCATGATGTATCAAATTTATTACTATCACTTACAATTTTATTTATAAGTCAGAGGTTTATAATTAAATAACTTCTTATTATTCATTTTTAATACATGATGTATCGAATTTATCATTCTTATTTGTAATTTTGTTTATTGTTTGTTTTATATATATTTGTAAGTTTTTAAGGGAGTCGAGGATGATAATTTTTTAAACAAATCATGATTTCAAATTAAAATTAAAATATCATACTCAAATCATGATAATTTTTAATACATATGATTTTTATTTTATTATTTTTAATCATGATGGAACCGAGGGATCCTTAGCCTTGTGCAATTTCGATTCGGGATCCATGCAATATATGACAACGCGTAATGAAAAACGAGTCATACCTTTTGCAGCAAAGATGAGGACAAAACGGGTTTGCAGATTTGAACAATCGATGGAACCTCGACCTCTCGATCTTCTACTGTATTCCTTACCTTTTTCTCAAATGTTGTGTGGTCAACAAGCCTTTGAGAATTTCAGCCGCCTTCTCCTAAAATCGTAAGTAAGATTTTTTCGTGTGTTTGAAGCAGCTGACTTAAGGCTTATTTATAGGCTACAACAAGGACCTAGAGAGGAATTAAGGTTAGATTTCTTGATGGGCTTAGCCGTCCCATGTTCGGCCGGAACACACTGCTTAAGTCCATCAATAATAACTCGATCCACTAAGGAGTTACTATCGAACTATCGTCCCAATCCCGTATAAAATATGGGCTCCTATTTATTATGAACACGTTTATCTCCCCATGTTTAAGATGTCGAATGTCCGTTAATTAAATAAGTTACTAACAACTCAATTAATTAACATCTAATTCCAAGAGTAGTACCACTCAACTGTATTATCATGCCGAAATAAATCCACCTGTAGGGTTTACATGATAATTCTTATGAGCTCTTTAAGGAGATATCATCATCCTAAATAATTTGGACACAGATTCCTTCTATAATCAACGACACATTATATAAACAATATTGTATCCTAATTCATCGAGTTTATTGATTTAATGAATAAATCTCACCCATTGGTAAATTAAAGAAATAGACATTAAGTACACGTGCCTGTTATTATATAGGGATTAAGAGGACGAATATCTATAATAACAGAGGTCTTATTCTATTATATAGTCAGTATAAATCGAACAATCTCAATTGATTCTGCTCAATACACACAAAGTGTACTAGTGTAATTTTATAGCCAAGATAGACTAATACCAAATTACACTACAACCATTTTGATGATTTGTCCGAATCCATCTTGGTTGTGAGCTACTATTTATAATATATAAGGAACTGATAACATGATCTTCTGTATGGCACCACACACCATGTTATCTACAATATAAATTAATTGGACAATTGCATTAACATATATAACAAATATAAAATGCAAACATTTGATCAAAATGATTCTCATTTCAAAATTAGATGTTCATACAAAAGTTAGGCTTATAGTATACATCCTGATAAGATAAACTTGTATTAGATTTTGATGAGACAAAACATGTAATAACTAAGTCATAACAATCTGTTTAGGCTTTACTTTGTAAATGCTCTAGCTAAAGCAAGGACGCTGGAAGAGGACAGAGAAGATACTACATACTGAAAAGAATCTGCGCTGATCACTACTCTCTGCATAAGTCAAGTCACTGCATCTTCAAATGAAGAATTTGTCTAAGTATCAAAGAATACTGGAAGCTAGCTTAAAGCATCCTAAGCCAAAGGAAGTCAGCTTCATCAGACGATAAAGCAGCAACCAGAAGTCAACTTCCACATACATCAAAGTAAGTGCACACTGAAGAGCCAATAGAGATACTCGAGTTTAAACTAATTAGGAAGTGTCATCTGAAAAAGTCAAGGATAAAGTACAAGACGTTGCAGGGTGAGGCAGGCGCAGAGCAGGGTAAGAAGGCGCAATAGTAAATGTGTCAGAAGATCATGTACGAGTCAATTAGAGCATGACACCTCACCACGAAAAAACTGTTTTCTCAATGGGCAAATTTCTTCAAGTCTATAAATAGAAGATGAGTACACCTGGAACAACTACTGAAACTATTATCTCACGAGCTCATTCTCAAGTTTTTAATCTCTCAAAGCATAGGCGTTTCAGTCACTCAATCTATCAAGCATCAAGCCATCTGCCTTTCTATTCTCTAAAGATCAAGGAGCTTGCTATCCTCAATCATTGAAGAAATCTTTATCTTTTTACATAGATTGTTTAGGAGTTGCTTAGCAGAGGTTGTTCCTGCTAAGTATTAGTTCTTTCTGTTAAAAGAGAAATGATCCTATGTGGGTCGGGAACCTGTGTGGAGATCTTGTATGGGTCGTTGTATTTGGTCACTGTGCAGCTACCTGTGTGGATAGAGCTGACAGTTTTGTTATAAGTAGAGTTTGTATTAGCGGGATTTTTGTAAATCAAGCTTGGTTTAACAAAGTTTCCCCTTCAAGAAGAAGTAGAGAGGACATAGAGAGATTACTCCACCCTCCAACCTCTATATATCTATTTGTATGTTTACAGCTTTCTATTGCTATCTGTTCTTACTTGCGAAAGCATTGCATACTGCATTCATCCCTATTTCAGAAAAGTTGTAATTTCCGCTGTGTTTTTAAAACTCTGTTTAAAGTCCTAAGATCACTGCTCAAACAGTAACCTTATCTGTGCAATAAGCTCTCTCTTAACCTTATACCACTTGGGACCAACACACCCAATAAATTTTTAATACATTCTTATGATTTCTATTTTATTATTTACGTTGCATATATGAGTGAAGTATCAAAACTAAAATATTTAAATTTAGGAATATTTGACTTTTTTTGGTTGATATATTATTATTGTGATGATAGTAGTACTACAATATTGATGTTAAAAAAATACGTGTTCAAAGTAAAATTAGTAATATTTAAGAATTTATAAATACGAATAAGACGTCAATAAATAAAATTACTGTTGGGATTTCATTGTTTAGATTTTGATGAGACAAACCAACCATGTAATAGGAAGTTTTGAGTACCCCATTTTCACATTGTTTAAGTGAATAAATAGACTAGAATTGAGTCTTGAGTCAAGGATTGAAATAGAGGTTAAAAGAGGATAAAGCTGCATCTAAGCTTTAAAGGAAGATATCGCTGTAAGAAGGCAGGATACAGTATCGCTGCATGAAGGCAGGATACAACAAGGAAGAATGGCGTGCAGCATCGCTGCATAAAAAGGATACAGGAGTACTGCTAGAACGAAGTTACAGCAGCACTGCCAGACGATACTGCAAGCAGGTCTAAAATACAGCAGCACTGAAAGTATACATCAGCTGCACAGAGACCAAGGATACAGCGCAGACTTACAGTACAGTTAAGTAAATACAGCGCCAACTACAAGACGAAGTATCCTGCAAATCCCAGGAAGGATAAATGCAGTACGAGGAACGGAGATCCAAGCAGGGACAAAAGAGCCGTTCAAGAAAAAGTCAAAGTAGCAGATACGGAGCCAATAAGAAGATGCCACATGGACTGACGCGCCGCAGAAAGCTGCGAGCCGCAACTGCCGCATTAAATGCTCCGAAAAGAAAGGTCAGTCGCATTAAATGCGAACCATACTTTGGCCAGGCTATTTCAAATTCAAAAGAGGGATGTCTCCTTCAACGGACATCTTCTCCTACAAGTATAAATAGAGGTCGAGGAGTACTGAAGCTGGTTACTGTTACTGAGATCTAATTTCCATACGCGAAAGTTTCGAGCTTACAAATTTAAAGTATTCAAGCCAACAGTTTCAGTCACTCAACCTATCGAAGTGAAGCAGAGTTCAAGCTGAAAGATTCCTTACGGATTCAGAAGCTCACTTCGAAGCACAAGTTGAAGAAAACCTTTTATCCTTTTAACCTTGTTGCTGTGTGCTTAGGTTGTTTTAGTGGTGTTAAGCAGTTGATAGGAGAGATCCTTGCTGTTTGTTTTAGTTGTCTAGTGTTAGGCAGCTTCCCTGTGTGGGAGTATAGAACCCTGTGTGGGTTAGCCTTTGAAGTTTGCAGTTGCTGTGTGTACGCTGGATTTCAGTAGGTGGTTTGCTTTGTAAAGTTGATAGATTGTTAGGAGAGTCCTGTAATTCAATCTTGCTTAACAAAGTTCCTGCTCGAGGAGCAGTAGAGTGGACGTAGAAGGATTACACCACCTTCGAATCACTATAAGCCATAAGTGTTTTTATCGCTTTATTTATCTGTGATTATTTTCTGCATATATCTATCTCTTCTCATCATAAAACGTTTGAAAGAAGCATTTTTGTGTAAAACAGCCTTGTGTTTGAAAGTATATTTCCGCTGCGTACAAAACTCCAGGTTACAGCGTGCAGCACTGCATTCTAGCGCTGCAAGTAGTAACCATCTATCACTGCAAGCTCAAGTAACTTGCAGTGCAGAACGGTTGTTTTATAGATTCTGAAAAATCGACCAAGGTTCATTCACCCCCCCTCTGAACCTCAGACACCACTTGGGACCAACAAGTGGTATCAGAGCGAGTTGGGTTAAAAGCCAACTTATCTGGTCACCTACCCAGATCCACCTTTGTCTCGCTGTTTTCTCTGCATAAAAATCATCTTTAAAGCATATCATGGATTCCTCTAATCACAAGCTACCTATGTTTTCCATAGAGGAATATGATGACTGGAAGATTAGAATGCAGGCACACCTTTCGGCCATGAATGATGAGATGTGGACCGTCATAACTGAAGGACCGATAGTTCCCATGAAGGTAAATCCAATGTATGAAAGAGACCATGCAGAAGGAGAGCAACCACCACCAAACCTCCTGATCAAACCACGACAAGAGTGGGGAAACGAAGATAGGAAAAGAGCCAACCTGGATAACGTGGCAAAGAACGCTCTATTTATTACCTTGGATAAGGGCACCTTTAGCAAAGTCAAGACTTGCTCAACATCCAAAGAAATATGGGAAAAGCTGGAGCAAATTTGTGAAGGAACTGAGCTCACAAAGGACAACAAAATCTCCAACGCTACACAATTATTCGAGCTCTTCGAGATGAAGAATGAAGAGACTCTAGAGCAACTAGATCTGAGATTCACATCCATAGTGAATGAACTAGAAGCTCTGGGCAAACACTACACACAGAAAGAAAAGAACATGAAGGTGTTAAGAGCCCTACCAGCGGAGTGGGATAGCAAGACCACTGCCATGAGAGTGTCTATGGACCTGAAGTCCATGAGCACATTTGACTTATTCTCCGACTTGAAAGCATTCGAGTATGACATCAATAGAAGGAGAAAAGAGTCAGAGGAGTCAGTCTCCAAAGTTACAACGCTAACCGCCAGAGGAACAAAAGATACTGCAACCGCCAGTTGCAGTAAGCAGAGTGAGGATACAGCAGAAGTTGCTGAAGAGGATATGGCGCTCCTCCTAAAGAAATTCAGGAGATTCATCAAGAGCAACAACAATAGCAGCAACACCAACCTCAACAAAAAGAATGATTTCAGAAGAAGTCACTCAACCCCTCAGGTATCTTCTTCTCCTCAGTCAAATACAGGGAATGTTGACTTGTGCTATAATTCCAGAAAGCCTGGACACTACGCAAGGAATTGTCCTTATCCAACAGTGCACAAGTATCCTGAAGGAGAAAGAGAACAGATGAGAGATAAAAGACGAGAGGAAAGGTACAAGCTTCGAGCTCTCATAGGAGAGATGGAGAAAGCCAAGGATGCAGTAGTTCCGAAGGAAGTACTGAAAGCTGCAGAATCCTCTGACAGCGATGCTGAAACCTCATCCTCTGACGAAGAAGCACTCATATGCCTGATGGCTAAAGATGGCGAGGACAACGAAGAAGATGAGGTAATTTACCAACCGTTGTCCATACAAGTTGATGAGGAGCTGAACATGATCCACTCATTGAAAAAGATCATGAGTGATTTCGAGCAGATCAACTCAATTCATGAGGAGCTTAAGGTTGAGAATGAGAACCTTAGAATCGATAATGAATTCTCAAGAGCAAAAACATCGACATTGCCAGAATGCTCACTGCACGAGAGTCTGATAACTCAAAGTGTAGTAAGCAGCAACAAGAGATCTCTAGATTGAATCTGCTGATCACTGAGCTAAGATCTGAGAAGGAGATCTTGCAGTCCAAGATGAGAACGTTCACCAAATCCTCAAAGGACGCAAGAGATTGCATAAACAGTGTCAGAGATCCCTTTGTGATTTCAGGCATAGGTTACAGTAATCAAGGCTCTCAGAATACAGCAAGCACATCCGAAGCTGTGAATTTTGTTCAAGCTAAAACTCCAATGGAGAAAGAGTTACTTTGTGACTCTGAAAAGATACTGAGCAAAAAAGCAATGACGGATAAAGGGAAGAAACCCCAATGCTCAACTGCAGGGAATAAGTCTGCATCTAAGACTTGGCTGCAGCAGAAGTCATCTGCTGCATGCAGCAAAAGGATGCAGCAACCAACAAAGTTGCAGCATAGAAGAAACTTTCCCACCAATACTAAGACCTATATGTCTAAACCTCAAGGAGGATATACTCCAGGAAAGTATGGTGGAAGACCACACTACAAGGGTGCTGGTAACACACATGTTTGCCGAGCACACACTTTTAACAAGCAGTTTTCCAAGATAACTGCATACAGCTCGAGAACCAACAAATCTTACAGTAGATCAGTTACTGATAAGAAAGTTTGGGTTCCCAAAGTAACTAACCCCAAAGGACCCGTATGGAAATGGGTACCTAAATCTGTTTGAGTTTGTTACAGGTTACAGTGCCAGGATGCAGCAATGATGTATGGTATATCGACAGCGGCTGCTCAAGGCACATGACAGGCAATAAAGAAATGCTGAAAGACTTCCAAGAATGCAAAGGACCTAAGGTCATATTTGGAGATGATTCCAAAGGAAACACAAAAGGAAGCGGATGCCTAGTCAAGGGGAACATAAAGATCAAGGATGTATCCTACGTAAAGGGGCTTAGATACAATCTTCTAAGCATCAGTCAGTTCTGTGACAAAGGATATACAGTGGAATTCAACCTCAACAAGTGCTTAATCAAGGACAGCACCACAAATGAAGTAAAGCTTATAGGAACAAGAAGAGGAAATATCTACCTAGCAGATTGGAATTCCTCCACTCAATCAACATGCTTTATAGTGAAAAGTCCACCGGAGCTGAGCTGGCTATGGCACAAACGATTAAGTCACCTGAACTTCAAGACTATCAACAAGCTAGCAAGAAAAGGCCTTGTAAGAGGATTACCAGATGTAGCTTACAAGAAAGAGAATGTCTGTGGAGCGTGTCAAAAAGGGAAGCAAGTTAAGAGCTCTTTCAAGGATAAGATTCAAAAATCGTCTCACAGAATTCTAGACCTTCTACACATGGACCTCTTTGGACCAGTAGAACCAGTAAGCTTGAGCGAGAAGAAGTACTCTCTAGTAGTAGTGGATGACTACTCCAGATACACATGGACGATCTTTCTAGCAAAGAAGTCGGAAACTCAAGAAAAGCTACCTGACCTCATGAAGAAAATTCAGAATGAAAAGAGCTTGAGCATAGTGAAGATAAGATCAGACAGAGGAACCGAGTTCACGAATAAATTTATAGAGAAATTCTATTCTGACAATGGTATTCGTCATGAATACTCTGCTGCAAGAACACCTCAACAAAACGGGGTTGCTGAAAGAAGAAATAGAACCCTCAAAGAAGCAGCAAGGACGATGATAGCAGAAACAGAAATACCTAAGAGATTTTGGACCGAGGCAACCAACACTGCATGCTATACGCAGAACAGATGTTTAATCATCAAGGATCTTGACAAAACACTGTATGAAATATGGAATGGTCATACACCAAACATTTCCTATCTACATATCTTTGGATGCAGGTGTTATGTTCTCAACAATGGAAAGGAACATCTGAAGACTTTTGATGCTAAATCAGACGAAGGAGTATTTCTAGGATACTCTGCTGTAAGTAAAGCCTTCAGAGTGTTTAATAAGAGAACCCTGGTGGTAGAAGAATCTGTACATGTGGTGTTTGATGAACCACATTGTGACACAAAGAAGCTGGAAAAACCACCTGAAGAAACCTCTCCCAGAAAAGAGAATGATGTACCATACATAGAAGGAGTTCTGCCTACAGAAGAAGATAAAGATGAAGAAGCTGCAACCTTGGATACAGCAGACATTCTTACAGCAGCAGAACCTCCTGCATTACAGCAACATGATGAGCAAAATACACCAACGTACGTTTTTGAGCCAGATAGGACATGGCTCAGAAATCATCCAAGAAATCTCATTATAGGAGATCCAGCCATCGGTGTAAGGACAAGAAGATCCATCCCACATGAAGCAATGTTTGCATGCTTCATATCACAATCAGAGCCTAAGAATGTTGATGTAACACCCCCTCTTCTTAGGGTAGTTACTTCTACTAAATCAACATAACTTTCTAAACTTATAAAAATTCCCGTAAGATTTTTTTATTAAAGCAACGAAATTAAACTTTGTAAGAAACATGCTAGAGTTTTAAAACGGTTTAAAGCATTTGAAAAGGAGTTAAATCGTTTAAAAAAAGTTCTCCTTAAGGAAATTAGAAATAAACTCTTCTTAGTATGAATACTAAAATAACATTTCTTTAACCAATTCCGAGGCCGTCACCACCAATCACGCTTCAGCGCTGCTACCCCTTGCATCACATCTTATCTTTACCTTTATTTGCAGTATGAGGTAAATACTATAAGCAAAAAGCTTAGCAAGTACATCACCTAATCTCACAAAAACATTTTCTCTCAACTTTTGAAAAAAAACAAGAAATTAACTAATAAAAATAATATAAGTTCTCTTATACTTGAAAATATTATACTATGGGCCCAGACATGGTACCAATGCGCGCAACTCCGAAGAACCCGGGGTAGCTAGCCACCGAATTCAAATGGAGCAACTCAATACTCATAGGGCGGTCTCAGAGCCCTTAAACTCATAGGGCGGTCTCGGAGTCCTTAAACTCTTCTAGTGGGCGATCTCGGTACCCGGTACCAGTCTCTAAAATATAAAATAAAACTATATATATACTTTCTCAAAAAATATACTTTTCTCACTCTACATAAAACAAGATTAACTAACATCTTGTACTTGACCAAAATACATGGAAGTACATCACTTAGCAAATCATCTCTTCATATTCATAGAAAACATAAGTGAAACTCACGAAACACATAACTTAGCAAATCATCAAAGCATACTCATAGAAAAACATTAATAAACATTCAAGCAAATTTTGCATCAAACATCTTACAAATAAAACAAAACTACTCATATTGCAGGTGAGAGATGTACTTACCTGGAGTTCTCAAAACTTTCGTATCTCACAATCCTCACAAACTTTCTCAACCCAAATCTAAAAATAATTAATTGATAACTTAGAATCTATCAATATAATATGTTAAGGAAAATAATAACGTATCCTAGTATTTCTTTGTATATATCTTTATATTTTAGGTGGTTATTTGGTTTTCTTCTTTTGTCGATGTATCGACAATTATTTATTTAGTGGAATGGAATGCAGTCCTCAATTGAGGCATCATCTACTTCTCACATAATACACACTAAAACTATAATCTTTTAATATTGAGATTCCTAAATCAAATCATTAATCACAGAAAGGTTTTTATCTTGTTAATTCACTATCAATTCCTTAATATTTCCACTTCCTTAAGAAATTCTAATTTTAATTAGTATAACACCTGCGACAGAAATCAAATGGAAATTTCTATAACTAATTAATTAATTCATTTAATTATAAAACCTCAATTTTATTATACATACTGACGTCAAATCCTTAATTAAACTAAGTAAATTAGACAACATATTTCCGTCCCATATTAATTACTATGTACATGGATTGAGCTTAAAGCTAAATAAAGGAATTAACCATGCAAAACATACATGCATTTCTACTGTCGATATATATATACATCTATCCTTGTTATCATTGGTGTTTGAATTCTGCAAATCAATAACTAATGAATAAATAACTACTATCTTAACATGAAGACTGATACTGCTACTTATTATTATTATTATTATTATTATTATTATTATTTTGATACATGTAGTTTAATTGTAACTCATAAATAATATATTCTATATCAAATATCGAGAAGAATAATTACAAACTAACTTAACCAAATAATTAGAAAACTCTTCCACCAAATGACTAAGCAATAAACTGCAAAAATTAGCCTAAATGGGTTGGTCAATTTAGATCATTGTTTACAATTCATGTGATCAGAAACACTATAGAAGGATTTTTCCACTGACAATTCAATTGATTTATTTATTTAATTTTCTCAATTCATTTTACAAAATCATACATTACGTGAAATTACTAAACTAAACAATTATTCCATACTAGAAATTATGGATGTAAAAAGAATGCAAGCTATATATATATAATGGATACCTTGACAGGATGTATACTTTGGTTATTCACCGATGAACGCTTTCGTTTTCTCTTTCTTCTGCTCGTCTACTTTTACATCTACGGTTTTAAATTCCCATTTCTTTTAGAACTTTTAACAAAATAGAGAATCCCTAAAATATCTCAACTAATTTACTTATATATCTACTTCCATATCTCCATGTTATCACTTTAAAAATTCTAGAAATTTATTACTAGTCGATATTAAATATTTATATATCAATGTTTAACTTATCTAGACTTATCGATATTATCAACATCAATTGAAATCCCCATCACATCAGACGTAATATTTCAAATAACACCTAATTAATTTCTCTATAAGATATTATTAAATCATGATAATTAATAAAAATTTATTATTCATAAGAATAGATATAATTAGAAATTTGGGGTGTTACAATCCTCTATACCTTATAAAAGTTTCGTCGAAACTTAGAATAAACAAAGATGTACCTTTATTCATAAAGTAGAAGTATCACAACTCTCCATTGAATATTGAAATTTAGAAGAAAAGATCTCAATAAGAAATATATTGATGACTGAACAGTCATCACAAAATAGATAACAATATGCATGTTCACTTCGTTATAATAATTATGATGACTAATTGTCTCTTCGAGATTCTAAAATCATTATACTTTTGTTTAACATCTAAAACTCGTCATAATAAAGATTATGAATAAACTTATCCTTGTTGTATTGTCCAATAGAACTATTCAATTAGTAGCTATAGATCTATCTACTACTTATGCCAATAAACTATTGCACAAACAATGACGGTCAATACCATGTAAGCTTGTTCGCATCAAGCTACGTTATAAATAATTTCTCCAATTTATCTTGTATGCTCCCAAAATCTTAAATCTTCGTATGTTATTCATAATGCACGTCATACTGTTTTATGAACTATTTTAAATCAACTTGGTTACTAGATAATAATGTCAAATTTTCTTGTCTTATCTACGAGGGAGACATCATACTGTTTTATGAACTATTTTAAATCAACTTGGTTACTAGATAATAATGTCAAATGAAACTATTCATCCATATTGATTAATTCTCTACAACACTACTTGATATTTTATGTTCAACAAACCTAAGCATATATATTCATAACTAATTTCCACATTTTATGGTAACATGTAAGACAGTCTGTAGGATATTCTATAACATACAAGCCGAAGACTTATGCCGTAATAATGATCATCATTATGTACTCTTAATATGTTTTTATATATACTCACAATCAAAGTGTTTTTCTCTTTAAGAAATAAACTTTATTACCTCAAAGCATTCAAGATCGATCTTAAGCAAATTTTATATTAATTTCCTAAACTCAACTAGATTGTCACACACATACACTTTAATGTATCACTAAGTGCAAAGTAGAGACTATTATATTAAAGTATTCTGACATACACATTATTAAATGATCAATTAAGTTTATCTCGCATTCACATGCATATAAATACCTTTTTTTTTTTGGCTAATGCTCATAAACTTATAAATTGTCTTAACAACTTATTGCAGAACTTTGTTATAACTTCTGTCTATACATAATAAAATTAATTATATTAGTTAGTAGATCATTAGCAGATCCCATATCATGAACTGTATTATACTTATTTAGTTTTTTATAAGATTTGCAGACACTACTTTCTTCCTCGTAGGTAAAACAGGATTTGTCAGAGCTTTCTTTTACTTATTTTGAACAAATAACCATTACAATCCGCTTGAGGTTTTAGAAGCTCATTTCATGACATACTTATCATTAAAACTCATATAAGATCACTCTAAAAGTACGAGGCACATATCATTAATATCTTTTGCACTTAATCAATTACCATACTTGAACTCTTTGTTTGGATAGGAAATTATCTATGTAAGGGATTCATTCTAATTAAATAAATTTTAGGAATACATTTTATTTTAATTGTAAGTTCATCAATTAATAATAAATTCACATTATTCACCTTTTTTTTTAACTTCTTTATTTTGGACATTTATACATACATGAGTAGGTATTTATAAAAGGATTCATATGTCGACTACAATCCTTTCGATTTAGTGTTATGGATTGTGTTAGAACCTATCAACCCTAATTCATGTAACTGAGAATATTTACACACATTGACAAGAAACGTAATTCATCTCCAAACATTACTATTTTCTCCTCTTTAACGCATTTGAAGTTCCTTTCTTTGATTTGGGTTAGATGAGAAATACATTAATTAGCTATTCATGCTCTAACAAATTTTATACTAAATTATAGAATATTAAAGATCTAAAAGTTAAACACTTTTGTCAGCACCTAATAGACTATATTCTTTACCTTTCTATATCATCCCTTAGATATGTTTGTTTCTCTTGTTAAGTGAGTTATTAGGTATTCTATGGCACTGCCTATATCATTGGCATCAATCTAAGGTACTCATCTAATATATCCATCGTTATCTCAATCTCTATCTCAATCCTAGTTGTTGTTCTTGGATTCTAAATCATCTTAACATGTATCTTTATTCACATAGAAGGTCAAAACATCAAATTTATGATGAAGCATATATCTCGTAATGACAACTAAATGATGGAATATGTATCTCATAAACAATAATTAAATCTATACAATGTACTAATAGAAATTCGTATACGAAAATTAAACAATGCACACAATGAAACTTTTCCTTTACAATTACATTTTATACTAATTGCCTAAAGAAAATAAACTTTCTTACTTGGAGGCGGCAGAGCTGAAGTTTGGTGACAGTATGACGGAAGGTCGGAAATTGGCTCTGATACCATATTGTAACACCCCCTCTTCTTAGGGTAGTTACTTCTACTAAATCAACATAACTTTCTAAACTTATAAAAATTCCCGTAAGATTTTTTTATTTAAGCAACGAAATTAAACTTTGTAAGAAACATGTTAGAGTTTTAAAACGGTTTAAAGCATTTGAAAAGGAGTTAAATCGTTTAAAAACAAGTTCTCCTTAAGGAAATTAGAAATAAACTCTTCTTAGTATGAATACTAAAATAACATTTCTTTAACCAATTCCGAGGCCGTCACCACCAATCACGCTTCAGCGCTGCTACCCCTTGCATCACATCTTACCTTTACCTTTATCTGCAGTATGAGGTAAATACTATAAGCAAAAAGCTTAGCAAGTACATCACCTAATCTCACAAAAACATTTTCTCTCAACTTTTGAAAAAAAACAAGAAATTAACTAATAAAAATAATATAAGTTCTCTTATACTTGAAAATATTATACTATGGGCCCAGACATGGTACCAATGCGCGCAACTCCGAAGAACCCGGGGTAGCTAGCCACCGAATTCAAACGGAGCAACTCAATACTCATAGGGCGGTCTCAGAGCCCTTAAACTCATAGGGCGGTCTCGGAGCCCTTAAACTCTTCTAGTGGGCGATCTCGGTGCCCGGTACCAGTCTCTAAAATATAAAATAAAACTATATATATACTTTCTCAAAAAATATACTTTTCTCACTCTACATAAAACAAGATTAACTAACATCTTGTACTTGACCAAAATACATGGAAGCACATCACTTAGCAAATCATCTCTTCATATTCATAGAAAACATAAGTGAAACTCACGAAACACATAACTTAGCAAATCATCAAAGCATACTCATAGAAAAACATTAATAAACATTCAAGCAAATTTTGCATCAAACATCTTACAAATAAAACAAAACTACTCATACTGCAGGTGAGAGATGTACTTACCTGGAGTTCTCAAAACTTTCGTATCTCACAATCCTCACAAACTTTCTCAACCCAAATCTAAAAATAATTAATTGATAACTTAGAATCTATCAATATAATATGTCAAGGAAAATAATAACGTATCCTAGTATTTCTTTGTATATATCTTTATATTTTAGGTGGTTATTTGGTTTTCTTCTTTTGTCGATGTATCGACAATTATTTATTTAGTGGAATGGAATGCAGTCCTCAATTGAGGCATCATCTACTTCTCACATAATACACACTAAAACTATAATCTTTTAATATTGAGATTCCTAAATCAAATCATTAATCACAGAAAGGTTTTTATCTTGTTAATTCACTATCAATTCCTTAATATTTCCACTTCCTTAAGAAATTCTAATTTTAATTAGTATAACACCTGCGACAGAAATCAAATGGAAATTTCTATAACTAATTAATTAATTCATTTAATTATAAAACCTCAATTTTATTATACATACTGACGTCAAATCCTTAATTAAACTAAGTAAATTAGACAACATATTTCCGTCCCATATTAATTACTATGTACATGGATTGAGCTTAAAGCTAAATAAAGGAATTAACCATGCAAAACATACATGCATTTCTACTGTCGATATATATATACATCTATCCTTGTTATCATTGGTGTTTGAATTCTGCAAATCAATAACTAATGAATAAATAACTACTATCTTAACATGAAGACTGATACTGCTACTTATTATTATTATTATTATTATTATTATTATTATTATTATTATTATTTTGATACATGTAGTTTAATTGTAACTCATAAATAATATATTCTATATCAAATATCGAGAAGAATAATTACAAACTAACTTAACCAAATAATTAGAAAACTCTTCCACCAAATGACTAAGCAATAAACTGCAAAAATTAGCCTAAATGGGTTGGTCAATTTAGATCATTGTTTACAATTCATGTGATCAGAAACACTATAGAAGGATTTTTCCACTGACAATTCAATTGATTTATTTATTTATTTTTCTCAATTCATTTTACAAAATCATACATTACGTGAAATTACTAAACTAAATAATTATTCCATACTAGAAATTATGGATGTAAAAAGAATGCAAGCTATATATATAATGGATACCTTGACAGGATGTATACTTTGGTTATTCACCGATGAACGCTTTCGTTTTCTCTTTCTTCTGCTCGTCTACTTTTACATCTACGGTTTTAAATTCCCATTTCTTTTAGAACTTTTAACAAAATAGAGAATCCCTAAAATATCTCAACTAATTTACTTATATATCTACTTCCATATCTCCATGTTATCACTTTAAAAATTCTAGAAATTTATTACTAGTCGATATTAAATATTTATATATCAATGTTTAACTTATCTAAACTTATCGATATTATCGACATCAATTGAAATCCCCATCACATCAGACGTAATATTTCAAATAACACCTAATTAATTTCTCTATAAGATATTATTAAATCATGATAATTAATAAAAATTTATTATTCATAAGAATAGATATAATTAGAAATTTGGGGTGTTACAGTTGAAGAGGCACTGCAAGATAGCAACTGGGTACAGGCCATGCAGGAAGAATTGAATGGATTTGAGAGAAATCAAGTATGGCAAACAGTCGCTAGACCGACCCATCAAGGTGTAATTGGAACAAAGTGGGTGTTCAAGAACAAGCTAGATGAATCAGGAGTCGTTGTAAGAAACAAAGCAAGATTAGTTGCTAAAGGATACTGTCAGGAAGAAGGAATTGATTTTGATGAGACTTTTGCACCTGTGGCAAGGCTAGAAGCAATAAGAATCTTCTTAGCCTATGCAGCACATATGAATTTCAACGTCTATCAAATGGATGTTAAAAGCGCATTCCTAAATGGTCTCTTTACAGAGGAAGTATATGTTGAGCAACCTCCTGGTTTCGAGGATCAAGCAGAAGAGAAGGTGTACCGTTTACAAAAGGCCCTATATGGACTGAAGCAAGCACCAAGAGCTTGGTATGACACCTTATCTCTCTATCTTCTGGAAAATGGTTTTCAGAAAGGAACGATCGACAAAACGCTGTTTAGGATACAGGACGGAGAGAGTGTACTTCTTGTACAAATTTATGTGGATGATATTATCTTCGGATCCACAAACAAAGAGCTATGTGAGAAATTCTCCAACCTGATGCAGTCAAAGTTCGAGATGAGTATGATGGGAGAATTAAGTTTCTTTCTCGGACTGCAAGTAAAACAGCTTCCTACAGGAACCTTCATCAATCAAGTCAAGTATACGAAGGAGCTTATCAAGAAATTTGGCATGGAGAATGGAGCCGCAACGTCTGTTCCCATGTCCACATCCATAAGTCTTGACAAAGATGAAGATGGTAAAGATGTAGACATCACGAAGTACAGACGCCTCATTGGATCATTGCTGTATCTCACAGCAAGCAAGCCTGATATTATGTTTGCAGTAGGAGTCTGTGCTAGATTCCAAGCAGCACCGAAGGAATCACATCTTTTAGCTATAAAAAGAGTGATCAAGTATCTGAAAGGAACTCAGGAAGTAGGCCTATGGTATCCTAAGGAAGGAGGATTCAAGCTCAAAGGCTACTCCGATTCAGATTATGCAGGCTGCAAGATTGATAGGAAGAGTACAAGTGGGACTTGTCAATTTCTGGGAAATAGACTTGTCTCGTGGTTCTGCAGAAAGCAGACCTCAATTGCAACCTCTACAGCAGAAGCAGAGTATGTTGCAGCAGGAAGTTGTTGTGCGCAGATTCTCTGGATACAGCAGCAACTTAGAGATTATGGGATAGAAGAAAAGGAGACGCCAATTCTTTGTGACAATACGAGTGCTATTGCAATTACCCATAATCCTGTCTTTCACTCAAGAATAAAGCACATTGACATTCGTCATCACTTTATAAGAGATCATGTTGAGAAGAAAGATGTCGTGCTTGAGAAGGTTCACACGGATCTACAGCTGGCAGATATCCTTACAAAACCTTTGAGTGAATCTAGGTTTTCTATGCTTCGTAACGAGCTAGGAATCCTTAAGCTGTGAAGAAAAAGAAAATGCAAGATCTCAGGGGGAACCTCTGCATGCTTGCAGAAAAGCAGTAAAAATGGTACTGTAAGCTACGCGTCAATACAGCACTGGGTTCAGACAGCGCTGCAACCTACATTCTTACAGTACAGCAGCTATCGAAGAAATCTAGCAGCATCAGGTTACAGCATTAATTTCAAAAGGAGTATTGATTGCTCTGCAACCTCGTACTAGAGATGCTGCAACCTTAAAAGACATTTATTTAGGCGGCAAAGGGCATGTCTTTCAGCATTAAATGCATGACTGCGGGTGTCAGGAAGTGGAAAGGGCGCTGACAGAGCCCACGCGCCAAGTAATTATTAGCGACGATTTGACATCTTCACTTTTTCCTGAGCCACTAGATCATTTCCCTGATTTATCTCAACCGTCTATCTCGCACGTCTCTTGGAAACCGCCATATAGACCAAATCGTGCCATTTGAAATTCACTTTTCATCTTCAGAGAGAGAAACGCTGTGATCGCAAGAAAAATTTTCTAAGTGCAAAAACCCTTGTCCCTCTCTCTCTCTATCTCACAAAGATTTCAATGGCTGCCAGAAAGACCATCGTTCTTGATGGAAGAATGATCAACAAGGAGAACATCTTGGAGTCAGGGTTGTATGATAATACCCTGATCAAGAGAATCTTTGACGCTCTACAACAGACCCAAGTCCTAGGGCTGTTGACCACGGTATATGTTGGCTTCTCCACGGAGTCAGTACAGAGGTTTTACGCCTACGCTAGGCAGGCGGAGGAAAGGAACTGCATCCTGTTCCGGATGGATGCAGATGGAGAGGAACGGTCGCTGACCGTTAGGAATATCTCCACCACCTTCAGCATTTCGGCTGCAGGATTGACCCCCAGCCAGTTGGCGACATATGGGGAGGCATCGGCTCAAGAGATATGGAATCTCTTTCGAGCAAGGGATGCAGGGGCTGAAATCAAGAGAAGCGCCCCCAAGAAGCTCTTCAAACCGGAGTTTGAACTTCTCCACGACATCTGTGCGTACTCCATCGAAGGGAGGACAGAGAGTTACGACAAGTGCACAGATCTCCGGTTCCGGATCATGTCTGCCATCATGGCCGGAGAAAAGGTGAACTGGGCGAGGTTCATCATGAAGAGGCTGTGGGAGGAAGCAGAGAAGATAACGGAGCGTCGGAGCTACGGTATCACCATCTGTTCTCTGCTCTGCAAGCTTGGCCTTCAACTTGCAGCACCCGCCCCTATTCATCCTGGAAAGTATCTCGGGGAGAAGAAGAAGGGCAAGACCCAGCCGAAGGCTGCAGGAGCAGGAGTTGCGAGGAAGAAAACCAAAGACAAAAAGAATGCAACTCTTGCTCTACAAGATGAAGCTGCTATCAGCGGGGAAGATGCTGAAGAAGAGGAACCTTCGAGTCATCTTCCTGTTATCAAGAGGAGTTCAGGGAAGGCTGTACCTGAACTTGAATCCTCTTCCCCAGATGATGACGCACCTTTGGTGAGAAGGACTCCACGCAGCAAGAGAGCTGCTGGTGCTGTTGGGGATGTGTCACATCTGCCTGATATGGTTGTAGTTGACCTTGGGGATGTGTCACATCAGCTTCGGGAGCCACATCAGCACTGGGTCGAGCCAACTGAAGAAGAAGCTCGTCTACAAACAGATGCTTCAGTGCTCGATCCCACCTTTCCAGCGGCTAGAAATATGCCGGCTGAGTACTCTCTTTGGAGAGAGATGCGGCTGTCTAAGGGGGAAATCCTGTTGAAGTGGAAGGATTTCCTGACAGTCGAGCAAGCTGTCCTGGAGTGGGCCAAATCAGAGGATATTCTGGCACTCCTGCAACCTGACTTTGCAGCAAGAGTTCAAGAGCTCGATGGCTGCAGCGCTGCACAGGGAGCACAGGACAAGGGAAAGGGCAAAGCTCTTGCAGAATCCGACTCTGCAGAGCTGCCGATGAAAGCAGCAGTGGAAGATGTGCAGGTCTTCCTAGCCCCGGCTGCAGAGGCGATAAGAAGGGGCGATGATGTCGCATTTGCTCAGGAGCAAATCGACACCTTAGGAGTGGAGCAGGCTGAAGAAGCCATGCTGCATCTAGCGCTGCAACAGAGCCTGAAGGAAACCAGGATGCAGCACACTCCAAGAAGGATGCGGGGAGAAGGCAGTTCAAGTTCAAAACAGATGAACTCCCCTGCATACGAGCAAGTAGTTGAGGGCCTCTCCAACATTGTCACGCTGGATCGCTTGGAGGAGGAGGAAGCCCAACTACTGGATTATGGTGACTCCCCAGTGCGCGAAGATGAAGATGCTGCTCAAGCAGACTCTGAGGGGGAACCATCCACCATAATCAGGAATGTCATCTCAGACATCTCTGAGATTGCCGATGAAGCATCTACGGAGGGAGTTGCAGAGGCGGTACTCCCTGCACTGGACGCGACAGCAGTGCAGCCAGCAACCATCCTTCAACAGGAAGAAGGAGCTGCAGAAAAGAGCAGGGTGGAAGGTGAGATCCTAGCAGCAATAGAGGATACAGTGCTGAATACTGTGATCGCTGCAGGAAGCCATGCAGAGCTGCAAGAACCGACTATTGCAGCAGAGACTGTCGAAGCTGTTTCTGGACCGGCCGAGGAGACGGGATCCGTTGAGAAGACCTCAGTGGAGGATGTTGTTCTGACAACACTCCCTGAGTGTGAGAAGACCTCAGGTGGGGAGGCTGTTCAGACAGTACCCACTGAGGATGCTGGAGTTGAGGCCGAAGTATCCCCAGTGCAGCTAGAGACACCTCATGAGGAGGTTGATGCTGCAGCCGCTGCTAGCTCTCAAATACCTTCAAAGGTCACTGCAGTAAAGGATACTGTGGACGCCAATATGTCGGATGCCGAATTCGCAAGATGGATGAAGGAACGGAACATGGCTGTTCATGGGTCAAAATCTGGAGGAGCCGTTCCTGTCCCAGTCTTATCCAGCGAAGAGGAGGCAGAAGAAGAAGAAGGAGATGAGCACCCATCCTCAAGCTCTACAAGCTCTCATACCAGCAAAGATGATGATGAGGTTGCTGCTGAAGTACCGAGGCAGGATGCAGCACCAGTATGCCAAGAGGTGATCCCATTTGCTGCATCCACTGCTGCCTCAACAAGAAGGAATTCAGGGCTGACTCCTGATGAATCCATCAACAGAGTCGAGACCGTTGTTAGACATCTGCTGCATGCTCTCCAAGAGCATGAATCTACCATGCGCAATAGTCTCAAAGTCAGTGCCCAATTCCATGCTGAAACCATGACGGGTTTCAAGAAGGACCTCGAAGTGCTGCCTGACATGATTAAGCATACTCTCAATGATCATTCGAACAGGCTATACTACGATCGGGTTAGGATGGAGAAGGAGTTGAAGGTTGAAGCTGCTCTGACGCGCCAAGAGGTCAGGCAATGCAAGCTGCATGCTGAGACTGCCTCAACCAGACTCAACCATCACTCACAAGTCCTGGAAACACTTCTGGATCGTGTCTTCGATCAATCTCAGAGAACCAGAAGTGTGGACGACAGGTTGGGGAATCTGGAGCTGATTGTAGGAGAGTTGAGGGACATCATGGTCCGAGCTTTCCCTCAGCATGTCGATGCTCCAGAGCCAGCCCCCGAACCGACCCGACGCCCGCGATCTAGGGCGGTCCCAGCAGCCCCTGCTCAGCCCCCGGTTTTTGATGATGCCAAAAAGGGGGAAATGTTTGAAGAGAAATACAGGAGCAAAGGGGCGGCTGAACTTGAAGAAGAGGAAGAAGATGATGACCAGCAACCTCTCAGTAGGAGGAGAAGGAGGTCTGGATCATCTGCTGCTGCTGATATCCCTTCTCCGAAGAGATGGAGAAGAGATGATGATGGAGCTGGTGGAGCCGGTGTAGCTGCTGGAAGAAGATCTGCTGCAGGTTCTGCACACAGCAGAGCTGCAAGCAAGGATGCAGCACCGCCCAGCTATCATCATAAGAAAAGGGATGATAGCCAGCAGCAAGGCTCAAGGAAGAGGATGAGCGGGGACGAGTCTAAGAATCAAAGGCGCCAGTACGAAGAAGCTGCAGATCCTAACGCCTGGATTCAAAGACTCGGTGTAATTGGTGAAAGAAAAATATTCCCAAACAACTACTACCAATTCCCTCCTCAAGAGATCCCTCGCCTTGACACAGAGAACATCTCTGCTGAAGTGTCCGTGTTGATGGATCAAAGGCCTGAAGGAGAAAACATGGCTTGGAGATTCGACATCTTCAAAGAAGTCAGACTGCCTTTTGATCGGAATCCAACATTTGAGGCGATCACCATTTTCAAACGATCAGAGTACCTCAGACACTTCAGAGATCTATGCAGGCAAGGCAAATTCAGCAAGTATCATATCTGCAAGACTGCATTGAGAAGGTATGAACAGCTCGTTCACGAAGGAGGCCTTGACATTCAACAGCTGTACATCGATAGAGTTAAGGAAGGGCATATTGTACCATTTTGCGAGGACTTCTGGCTGAGATGGATTCAGATTCCTGTGATCAGACACAAGCTGAAAGAGTCCTACCAAGAGTCCATCAGGGACTGGTGGAAAGGATCAAGAGGAAGAGAAGGCCTTGAAAGGTTTGAAAGAAGAGCAGACGAATCTGCAAACAAAAGGTCTTCGTTTTACTAAGCTGTATTCATATACCCCCTTATGATCCTTGTTGTATTTTTGATGTTGTAAAATTTCTATCTCTTAAATGAAGAAATTTTTCTTTCTGCTCTGACCAAGTTCAATTCTTATGAACTCATGCATGCTGTTTGTGTTTTCCTATTGAGTTTGTTGAAAGGAATAGCATGATGTATCTCTGATGAATCCAGGATTAGATTTATTTATTCAAAGCTGTGCAAGCATGTAATCTGGATATACCATATGAGTTAAAGTAAAATGAAACTTCTTCATGAACGAAATATTGTAAAGGTTTTGTCATCATCAAAAAGGGGGAAATTGTTGGGATTTCATTGTTTAGATTTTGATGAGACAAACCAACCATGTAATAGGAAGTTTTGAGTACCCCATTTTCACATTGTTTAAGTGAATAAATAGACTAGAATTGAGTCTTGAGTCAAGGATTGAAATAGAGGTTAAAAGAGGATAAAACTGCATCTAAGCTTTAAAGGAAGATATCGCTGCAAGAAGGCAGGATACAGTATCGCTGCATGAAGGCAGGATACAACAAAGCAAGGAAGAATGGCGTGCAGCATCGCTGCATAAAAAGGATACAGGAGTACTGCTAGAACGAAGTTACAGCAGCACTGCCAGACGATACTGCAAGCAGGTCTAAAATACAGCAGCACTGAAAGTATACATCAGCTGCACAGAGACCAAGGATACAGCGCAGACTTACAGTACAGTTAAGTAAATACAGCGCCAACTACAAGACGAAGTATCCTGCAAATCCCAGGAAGGATAAATGCAGTACGAGGAACGGAGATCCAAGCAGGGACAAAAGAGCCGTTCAAGAAAAAGTTAAAGTAGCAGACACGGAGCCAATAAGAAGATGCCACATGGACTGACGCGCCGCAGAAAGCTGCGAGCCGCAACTGCCGCATTAAATGCTCCGAAAAGAAAGGTCAGTCGCATTAAATGCGAACCATACTTTGGCCAGGCTATTTCAAATTCAAAAGAGGGATGTCTCCTTCAACGGACATCTTCTCCTACAAGTATAAATAGAGGTCGAGGAGTACTGAAGCTGGTTACTGTTACTGAGATCTAATTTCCATACGCGAAAGTTTCGAGCTTACAAATTTAAAGTATTCAAGCCAACAGTTTCAGTCACTCAACCTATCGAAGTGAAGCAGAGTTCAAGCTGAAAGATTCCTTACGGATTCAGAAGCTCACTTCGAAGCACAAGTTGAAGAAAACCTTTTATCCTTTTAACCTTGTTGCTGTGTGCTTAGGTTGTTTTAGTGGTGTCAAGCAGTTGATAGGAGAGATCCTTGCTGTTTGTTTTAGTTGTCTAGTGTTAGACAGCTTCCCTGTGTGGGAGTATAGAACCCTGTGTGGGTTAGCCTTTGAAGTTTGCAGTTGCTGTGTGTACGCTGGACTTCAGTAGGTGGTTTGCTTTGTAAAGTTGATAGATTGTTAGGAGAGTCCTGTAATTCAATCTTGCTTAACAAAGTTCCTGCTCGAGGAGCAGTAGAGTGGACGTAGAAGGATTACACCACCTTCGAACCACTATAAGCCATAAGTGTTTTTATCGCTTTATTTATCTGTGATTATTTTCTACATATATCTATCTCTTCTCATCATAAAACGTTTGAAAAAAGCATTTTTGTGTAAAACAGTCTTGTGTTTGAAAGTATATTTCCACTGCGTACAAAACTCCAGGTTACAGCGTGTAGCACTGCATTCTAGCGCTGCAAGCAGTAACCATCTATCACTGCAAGCTCAAGTAACTTGCAGTGCAGAACGGTTGTTTTATAGATTCTAAAAAATCGACCAAAGCTCATTCACCCCCCCTCTGAACCTCAAACACCACTTGGGACCAACAATTACAAATTAGAAAAATAATAAAATATTTTTTTAAATATAAATTTAAAATTTTGAGGAAAAAAAGAAGAAGCTAATTTTAATATAATTGTTCAAATATAAATACAAATATTAATCTCGGGTAAGCCATAGGAAAAATACTAGTATTAACTAATTTGATCGTGAGAAAAGGGCATATGAGAAATGAACGTGAAACTTTTGTATCTTTTCATCAATAACAATTACCATATAACATAATGCTCAACTAATTCTAGGAGGTAATCTACACCTCAAAAAAAATACTAAATTGACCAAAAATTCTATTATGGATGGATACGTAAGATTTTCAGGTTTATTTAATATTTTGTGGCTACATGTGGCCAGCCCTTCTCTTAGAAAACTGACCATTTATTATTTTGGAAAAAAGACCATTTATTATTTTGGAAAAAAGACGACTACTTTATTAAATTATCCAATTTATTTTATTAGTTTATAACTTGTTTGAAAAAATATTTATTTTATATTATAAAGTTCTTAATTTCCAAAATCCGAATTGATCTGATCCGTAATACCTGAATCTTTGAAGGAACCGAACTGATGTGACGGAGCAAGTCTGGAGATATTTTTTGCAATTGTCCAAAAATCTCTGAACTTTGAAGCAATTTCAGAGATTATCTTATTCTCAACTTGTTCTGAACTGTGCTCACCCTTAACACTAATATTAAGGTATATCATACTTAGATATTTTATTTTTATTTTATTATTAATATATTAATTTTTTTATTATTTATATATTCTTATAGTAGTTAATTATATTATTTTTATGATAATTTTATTAATTATTTTATATGATTTTTTGCTATTAAAATAATACTTTATATTATTTAAAAATATTTTAGTTAGTTATAATTTATTTATATATTTTTATATAAACTAGACTACACTTATTTGTACTAATATTATATTCATATTATCTCTATATTTTTTTAAAATTTATATTTATTTTTTATTTTTATTCTATTTATCTACTTAATTTTATTATTTATTTGATATTTTCATTTTTTTTATTTTATATTAAATTTATATATTATATTTTTTTATAAATAATTTTATATTATTATACAATTTTATATAATAAATTAATTTTGGGAAGTCAATTTATAAAAAATTAAATTAAATAATGATAAATAATCAAATTAATAAATATAATTCATTCCTTTGTGGGTGATGAATACATAATACCATGGGGGTAGGAAGCAATAGTCATTCCCTCATCCATGGTAATGACAATTTCTAAAAGAACGGTGATTCCCACTTATAAACCATACCAATCAAAGGAATGAGAATGAAGGTAGGAATGATGATTCAATTCCCAACTCATTCCATCATACCAATCATGCCAATAGGGTTTTTAGTTTTCTTTTTATAGAGTCAATATGTATCACAAATATAGTAAGTATTATATTTACATTATTTAATAAAAAAAAATTATAGTATATTTAGGAGTGTATTAATTCGATCTATGTTATTAATATATCAATTCTAATAAACAGGTTTAGTTTATTCAGATTTTTATCATTAACCAAAGAAATATTTGAAATATTGAACAAACAAATCAAGATTAAAAATGCTTTTCTAAATATTGATAAACCAAAGTTTTTTTTTTTTTTAAACAAATCATCTGTTATCTATAGAAGAATAAAGTGAGTGATGAATACTCAATGGAGGATGGATGTAGTTGTAGTATAATGTTATTCTTGCGACACAATTCTTCCAATATTTGGTATGACTCAGTGTTGCAAAAGAAGTATCTTGTAACCATTTTAATGAATAAAATTTATTTGAGTGAGTGTTGAATAAATTTTCAGATGTGTTACATATTTAATATAATATTAATTTTCAAATTATATGATTTAATGAAATATAATTTTTACATGTTAATGGTGGACACTCTATTTAGTATTTTCTAAATAGTTTCTCATGTTTATATTTTTTAATTTCTTATTAAAACACTATAGTTATAAAGAAGAGCGACGGTTTACCTAAGTCCTTGATTTGAAAAAATCCAATATTTTTCACCATTGAACACTAATGATATAATTGGAAAGAAAGTAACATTGTAATACAAGATGGGGTATTATGAAATATGATTGGATGTCTATATAAGTACGTAATATGGGCTAGGCTTCAAATTATTAATCATGTCTTGCACTAAAATAGTAGCTATTTGTTAAGAAAGATTGAATTTGTTAAAATAGGTACG
The DNA here is from genome assembly GCA_028654395.1 of Scutellaria barbata. Lineage (NCBI taxonomy): Eukaryota > Viridiplantae > Streptophyta > Magnoliopsida > Lamiales > Lamiaceae > Scutellaria > Scutellaria barbata. Next base: position 6,325,822 of record CM053651.1, on the reverse strand, counting down.
TAATAGTACCTGTTAGTCAAGTTTATATGGGCTAGGCTTCAAATTATTAATCATGTCTTGCACTAAAATAGTAGCTATTTGTTAAGAAAGATTGAATTTTCCACTAGTACAAGTTAATAACATCCACTATACATTGTTATTAGAAATGTAGTATTATATTATATAATTAATCAGAATATGCGTTGGTTTTTTTCTCTTGCAATCACTAATAATTGGTTGGAAATATTGTCACCGGAGAAATCAGATTCCTTGTGGTAGTTTACCCAACATCTTTTCCTTAAATGTCACTTTGTATATATTTTTTCTGATCTCATTAGGTACATTTTAAAGTTTTGTTAAAAATTAAGCAACATAACTAATATACTCTTACATAATCAATGATTTAAGTTTTAAATTTGAAAAACAATCAAATTAATTCCAAAAGAAAGGAAGTTCCTATTAAATTTCTAAATTTTAGCTGAAAATTCACACGTTAGGTTGAAAATATATTAACATATTTTTAGGGATAGTAATAAAAAATAACCCTAGAATAAAGTTTTATAAAAAAAAAAAAAAAAACAAGTTATTTGGATTAAGATTAAACCTCTATACCTACACCAAATGGATCAGATGGAGTATAATCAATCAACACACTATTTCACTTTGTACTATAGCCAATATTTTAAGTGACGTAATATTAATGATGTAATGGCATCACTTGGACAAGTGTATTTCTTCTGAACCAACCTTACGACCACATAGTTTTCCCTGATCTACAATTCTTTCTACAATCATCAAACTAATTAAAGTGATACATGAATTGGGCAATGACTGGAAATCTTAGTTATAAAAGGAAAAGAAGAGCATAAACTTGTAGTATAAGAAACTTTGATTGCTATATATATATATAAGTGGATTAATTGGAAAGAAGCATGTAAGTTGGAAACACTAGTTAATTTGTCACTATCAAAAAATGGTGAAGCAATTATGTTGTTCAAGACGTGATTTGAGGGTAGTAATATGGGTATCATGTGTTGTAGTGTTGTTTTGCAATAAGAGTTGTGAGGGTGTAATAAAGTTACCGGAGAATATGACAATTCCAGCAGTTTTTGCTTTCGGAGATTCAATTGTAGATCAAGGTAATAACAACATCATCAAGACTCTAATCTATTGCAATTTCCCTCCATATGGTAAGGATTTTCAAGGTGGAATTCCAACCGGTAGATTTTCCAATGGCAAGACACCTCCTGATTTAATTGGTACGATATTATACTTTGTTTTGTGCGACAATTAATGCATAAAAACAACATGTTTATATTAAAGAGTTTGATCATATATATGTTGAATATCAATTTGATGATGTTTCCTTATCTATCGTGAATAATCACTGTTGGCAATAATGACGTAATTTCTTGTGATTATTGTCATTTGGAATTAAGTATAACATCGCTTGATTGATCAACTCTCATCATGTGCTCCTTTCAAGATCAAAAGATAAAAGAATATATGATGTTACTTTTGTCATCTTCTCTCATGTTATTGGACAAGAATTTCCCTTAAGTATTTTAGCAGACCAAATATAGTCAGATTAAGGCACTCAATTAATACCCATTTCATACTAATATTATACTATTCTGTCATCTTCTTATCTTAAGGGGATCATAAATCAACAAATTTGTCAAAGCAGAGATTTAGTTTCTTCGACTCGTCTGATAATTTAGACAAACCTTATTGATAATCTTGGAGAAATGAAACCTAAACATATAGATTAGCATACGAATACTCACGTTTATTCTATCTGTTAGTTTAAAAATAATTGCTTTACAGGTAAATAGTAAATGTTTAATAAGCACAATTAAAGGTATAAATAACCATATTAAGCACTTTTAGAAAGAAAAAAAAAACAATAAATGTAGAGTATTGATTAATTCAACAACACTTTAATTCAAGATAGAGGTTAATATATAATAATTAAAAAAAAAAGACTTTAGTGAGAAACAAGTTGTATTTTACAAAATGACAAATAGAATGATACCCATTCTATTTTCCTAGAAATTAATAATACCATTCATTTTAAAATTAATTTTAAGAATTTAAAAAATACAATGTCTCAAATCAATAATTTTGAGGGTAAATGTTGGTTTTCATTGAAAATTTGGACTCGAATCTAGTTTGTTTTGTGTCATATATGTCTCAATTGATTAAACTGGATTATATAAATAAACTCTCAAAACATAATTAGTATTTAAATAACAGCTGAAGAACTGGGGATCAAAGACACAATTCCGGCTTACAAAGACCAAAATTTGACGGCTAAAGATCTTCCAACTGGCATCAGCTTTGCATCTGGTGGCTGTGGATATGACCCTCAGACATCTAAAATTGTGGTACTTTGCATATATATACTTTCACTAATTCATTCTGTTTGTGTTGAAAAACGTTTTACAAAGTTACAATGAATGACATACATTGCAGTCAGTGACATCATTATCGGATCAATTGGAGCAATTTAGAGAGTACATAGGGAAATTGAAAGAGGCAGTTGGAGAAGAAAGTTCAAAGAATATATTGAGCAACAGTATAGTGTTGGTGGTGGCTGGCAGTGATGATCTTGCTAATACTTACTTCACTGTTGGCATTCGAAAACTCCAATATGACACTTCTTCTTATGCTGATTTTCTTGTGGCATCTGCTTCCACTTTTATACAGGTATAACATTATTCACCTTTTGTTCCATGATGATTGATGACCATCTTTTTTACTAACATGAGTAAAACATGATGATTGCAACTTGCAAGGAACTTTACAAGCTTGGGGCAAGAAGAATTGCAGTGTTTTCAGTTCCACCAATAGGATGTTTGCCTTCTCAAAGAACTCTTGCTGGTGGCTCATTGAGGGCCTGTGCAGAAAATTACAACCAAGCTGCTCAAATAGTTAACGCTAAACTCTCTCGTGAACTTGACTCACTCGACACTAATACATTGCCTCAATCCAGGATTGTCTACATTGATGTTTATAACCCTTTTCTTGATCTTATCCAACACCCTCAAAATTATGGTAAGTGTTTTCATGTCATGTCGTGTTGGGAATATTTCATGTTGCATGTTATTTGTGTTATTAACTTATGTCTACAATTTGTGTTTATAAATCTTATAGAGATCGTATTATGTCAAAAGGTTTTCATTAGAGGATTTTTGATGATTATTTCAGGATTTGAAGTGAATGATAAAGGTTGTTGCGGGAGTGGAAAAATAGAAGTGACAATGATGTGCAACAAGTATAGTGGAACATGTGCAGATGTATCTAAATATATATTTTGGGACAGTTACCATCCCACCGAGAAGGCATACAAGGTTCTTGTTAATCATATCATTCAAAAATACATCAATAGCTTCATATAATCAGAAAACTAGTTTGAGGAAATCATGCATGTTCAATCGAAAAACAATGGGTGATGATGTGTGTTTCTATTGTATTACTTAATATATATATATATATATATAGAGAGAGAGAGAGAGAGAGAAATCCTTTTTCTTATTTTTCAAATGTAGTAATTCTCTTGACTCTCTCAAGTTATATGCACTTAAATTTATATAATTTGCATTTCGTGTATATAAGAAATTGTTGTATTATATACTTAGAATGTAATTCTTATTTCATGCATGCTAAACTCATACAATCCAAATTATCATCGATGAACATGTTGCAACTCTCACTAACGTGGCACAAAATTTGTAGAATCGATCCGATCAAATGAACAACCATGTCGCAGTAATCCCTCATCTATATGAGAAATCCTTGCCTTAAACCCCAAAAACTCTATCTTCATTCTTATGACGACACCTATCATTTGGATTAGATATTCCAAGCCCATCAATATATCAAGTATATGAGACTTTAAGTATATTCGCGGATACCCGTCGTTAACAATGTTTTGTACAAAGTCGGAAAGATGTTATCATGATGCTAGATTATTTAAAATCAAATACTTTTGCGAAGTCATAAATCATGAAGATTCTTCTTTATTGAGGAATATTACAATTCGACCAAGGGGTGGTGAGATAAATTTTAATAACTCATAAAAATAGGCTTATTGGGCTAGTTAAAGTGTTGGAAAAGTTTAGCATGTACAAGCAGAAGAGTTGCTAATTCGATTTTCTAATAATCGTTAGTTCTACAGTCGGGACTCGAGAATGAAAAAATAAATAGCGCTTTGCTCGCTATATTATATTTCCCCCTCAATTTGAAACTCCTGCTTTCCTCTTCCTTAGCACAAACACTAAGCGCTAATAATTCCTTCTAAGAAGTGAAACCATGGGGAGCCCTATCCGAAAATGTAATCATTAAGGAGAAGAAGAAGAATTATATTAAAAACTTAGTAAATGAAACAATATATTAAATATACCTTTATATAGAAGATATAAGTAATCTAAAGACTAAATTAATAAGATAACCACCAAAGCTAGAAGTAACTACCTACCATAACAATCAACAATCGTTGTGACTAATTTGATCCTTAAGAAACCCCTACTCTCTCAAGATGGATAGGTTAGAGCACAAAAACAACATATCTATAAGCTCGACTCAACATTTAGTGCAACATGTAATTTGATAAGCTCGAGCTCGACTCGACATTTTAATAATATTTACAAAACAACCAAAAAATGCTTGAAAAATGAAGATGTTAAAATATTCTACAAATATTTTTGTTTAAAGTTTCGAACCTACGATAATAATACATCATAAAATAGCCAAATTATGTTTGAACATTTGAACAATACAAATGAACAACCAAGTGTCTTAAAATCATAGAATAATTCAAATTAAATCTAATTGTATTGATGCTTACGATGATAATGCCCAACCAAATGCCTCAAGTTAATGACATTCATTCCCAAGTTGCTGCTAGCTCATTTGTTTCCTGAATCAACAAAATAATAATAATAATAATAATAATAAGAAGAAGAAGAAGAAGAAGAAGAAGAAGAAGAAGAAGAAGAAGAAGAAGAAGAAGAAGAAGAAGAAGAAGAAGAAGCCACTTAACTTAGACAGTAAACTTACCACTACAGATTAGAAAGACAAAATCGTTAAGTCATTCTTTCATAATCTACAATAATAATAATAATAATAATAATAATAATAAGAAGAAGAAGAAGAAGAAGAAGAAGAAGAAGAAGCCACTTAACTTAGACAGTAAACTTACCACTACAGATTAGAAAGACAAAATCGTTAAGTCATTCTTTCATAATCTACAAGAATCAAATCAATGTAAATAACATTTCATCTCATTGTCATTGTATAACCAACTAAACACATTAATAGAAAAACAATTGACGTTGCAAATTTTGAGTTACTTTAAGGGATGGGCAACATAATTTCTTTTTGTTTCTTCTCATTCTACAAAGATAAACATAGGTGATTTAGTTCTTGTGGAAATAATGAGAAAGTAGTAATTAACACAAATAAATGACTTACATTTTTCTCTCTCTTCAAGCCATGAAATCTACGACACCAATAACTTCCACAAATTAAAAATTGTATAATCATTAAACTCTACTCCCCACTCTAAAAGTAGCTCGCGAAGCCACAATTGAGACGGGAATTGCAAGTATATCACGAGCCATTTTGGAAAAAAAGGGTACTCTAGGTTATTCACTTTCCACCGTTCTAAAGCATCAAAATGTGTTGAACTTCCTTCACAAATGAAGCAGCCATCTCTTAAATTGAGTAAATTCTGATAAACCTGAAGATGATGTTGGATCGATTAATCAGAGGATATAATTTATTGATTTATTTGTTTCAATAAATCCAATTTGATTAAGAGTGCAATATCGTATTTATAGTAGAGTTGAACGAGACTAATAAGTTATTTTGACTAGTCAAAAGTTGATTAAGTCAAAATCAATTTATTGGAGTTTAATTTAATTGGATTCGATTAGGTCCCTTCGTTGGCTCTATTATGAACTTAATATATTATAAATATTATAATATGTATTAGTTTGTTGGACTATCTGGATAAATATATCGGTTAACAGATATTCATGAGATAAGTATATCTAATATGATTTTATCTATATCTTTTTCCTATATGAAAAAAGAGTCTTGGAGAGCAAGAATAGGAGTTCTAAAACTCCTAGATTTTTGTTCTATTAAATAGTCCACATTAGTATACGGTGCCCACACACGTATACTACAGAAAAGTTCTGGAGAGAACACCGGAGAAGGCTTGACGGTTTGAAGTGTGAAAATTACATAGTATTTTTGAATACGAAGACGTTAAAGCACGCTACAAAAGGTATTTCGTTAACCTTTTTAAACAAGATTAATTGTCATATAGGATATACATTATAATCGATCCTATGACGAGATTTCTGATTTAATCAGATGTAATTCTCAAGAGTTAATTCCCAACAAGTGGTATCAGATCTATAGGTTTTGATATTATTTTGTATATTCTTTGATGAATTAATTTTGTTTATGCATGTTTTATTTTGAGCGGTGTTAGATTATGTGATATGATTGTTATGAGATGAATGTTTTATTTATGAACAATTTATGGCCTAGTTTTGATATAAATTGTATTTCGTTTTTCGAGTCTATAAACAAGGGGGTGAATTACGTTTTCATAATTTTTCCTTATTAGATACGAAATAGGTTACGAGATAAATTATTTTGTATTTGTATTAATTTTACCGTGGCAGCGATGCTTTCGATGACGTAAAAATTTGGTGTTGATGGCTACTACATATTCAACTTAAAAAAAACGGGGAATGTTGAAGAATACATATTCGACCGCCAGTTGCTCATTCCTGCATTAGGTTATTTGGGCCAACGTTTAATTTAATTTTATTTTTGTTGGGCCCAAGCCATGAGAAGTGGCCCATGCCATGAGAAAATGTCAATTACAACTTATCAATTGAGAAGAAAGTTGGGCTATATTCTTTGGGCCTTTTGTTTACTAGAAGATTTAGGCCGCTAGAATATAAGGACCTGGACCAAAAAAATTACAAATGGGCTTTAAAGAATTGGGTGTTCACTAATTTCTTTTAGCTACTCCCGCAAGTGTACGGTGTAGATTGCAAAAACGGTCAGTAAGGTCAATCCCACAGAGACTGTCGATTCAGGAAATCACTAACTACCCAAATTCTATTCACAAGGTTCTAGGACATGCGTTCATCTAATTCTTATCAAAATATCACTTCAACCAATTCTAATTCATCAATCAATTATCCTATACGAGCAATCACAAATATCAATTAATAGCTCTCCCGAGTCAATTAATCAGTTGGCTATTAGGTCATCAGCGGTATCCCTACACAATCTGATAGAACCATAACAACTCCCAAAAGTACCAAGGACTGAATTCTCATCACATAAATTCCTTAATCTTCCGATCTAAGTCTTTTATGTGTCATGTGTTTATTCTTCCATAATTAAATCTCATCTCCCGAATTTTGATTCAATTATAAAACATGCTTAATTACTGGCCAAATAATCAAACAAACAATCAACTCATAAACACACAAATAAGATGAAAGATTGAGAACATTGAATTAAATCAAAGATCCATCAAAATTCGAATTAAACTACTAGCTAGCCCTAGAAACCCTAGAAGAAATTAGCTAGACATGATTATCGTCAAACTCATAGACAAGATTAACAATATCATCTCTTAAAATGAATAACTAACGAGAGAGGAAAGATTCAACTCGTATCGACAACGATCTTCCAATTCCTTCGTCTCTTCTCCGTCTTCTCTTCCGTCTCTCTCTATCTCTATGTGTATTTCTATCTTTTATCGCCAATCTCTCCTCTTTTTTCATTTCTTGGGGTCTTTTATATCAATCCAAGAATGAAACCTCGCCAAAATAACTGAAATTGCTGATCGCCCGGGCACGGCCGTGCTATACGGCACGGTCATGCCCCATCCTACAGTCTCTGGCACGCCTGGCATGGGGTCTGGCACGGTCGACCGTGCCATGGGGCACAGTCGTGCTACATCTTGCAGCCTCAAATCCGTCGCGCACGGTCGTGTATTTCTACGCGACCATTTTCTTCGAAACTTGCACTTTTTCTCATTAAAATCATGAAACTAAACACAAACCCGTCAAATGCATCTTATATATAAATAATCACAATAATCACCATAAAAACGTAGTCAACACATTCAAATGAATACAATAACATACGCAAAAATAAGTGAAAATTAGCAGTTATCAGTCGGGTTGTGGCTCAATTACAAATTTCAATCGTTTTGTAATTTTTGTGTTTAGGATGGGTTATAAAAATTTGTTTTTTGTTTTATTATTATTATTATTATTATTATTATTATTATTATTATTATTATTATTATTATTATTATTATTATTATTATTATTATTGTATGAGATGCTTTAATTTAATGAAATGTCATTCATATAACATGTTATATATATAGAAATTGCATGAACACCGCTCTAGGATTCTAATATGTCATGCATGCTTTTATTTATTTTCTTTTCTAGTGGTTGACTAGTTCAGAGAATAAATATTGTGATTGATATTTGAACCATTTTAAAACTTAAAATGGTTGGACTTATATTAATTTAAGAAAATCCATTTTTTTAAACAAAATATTAAGTGTGCAAGGGATCATTTTATGAGTCCAAGGCCTTCCTTATTAGCTTAAAAGTAAGAATATATGTATACCTTATGCCAATTTATTTGGTCTCCCTATAGGAGGGTTTGACACGCCCCGTTTTCGGATCAGAATAAAATATTAAATTTAGACTTCGGGCATCCAACAACTCGTAAAATATTAAAACACTAAATAGATGTTTCCCAAAAGGAGTTTTTAAAATATTACACATATTTATAGTGACTGTGGAAAATATCATCAGAGTATAGCCTCCCGGCCTTAATTATACAAAATATTTCAAAGATAAGGGTTTTTCGAAAACTGTAATAACATGTTTAATTTACAAATAATCGATACAACATTTCCCTTTCATTCTCCATCATTATGCCTATAATCTGTAAAACATTTTAACATACATGGGGTGAGTGCGTGAACACTCAGTGGGTTAAACTGTATCAAGCAACATACAATAACATCACATAGCAAATCAATCAACATATTATTTAATTGCGGATCTTAACCGCCGTAAAAATATTTACGGATCTTAACCGCCGTGAAATTGTTTACGGATCTTAACCGTCGTGAAAATATTTATGCATCTTAACCGCCGTGAAAACAATTTTACTTTATCACAAAATCACACATTCGCATCACCAACTCATGTCATTATCTTAAAAATGCATACTTGTTATTCAGTAATGCATCACATAAGTTCACATGTGCGTCTAATAAAACACATCAAGATCATGTAGTTTTAAACACATAAAGTTCACATAGAGAACACAATTAAAAGACGTTACCCTCACCTTCAGTAAGCATTCTGTATGCTCCTAGGTTTTAGGCTGTCCTATCTTATTCCCCTTCAGCGTATCCTACAAAGTATATCAACTCGTCTTAGAATTCAATCGAGCTATTCGTAAACTAATGTAAGTTCCTAACTTAGAAATTCTTCTGATAAACAGATAAATTAAGAAGGGTTTTAAAAGAAAACTATACTTCGATAAAGGTATAAGGTTTCATATCTTAATCGAACAATTCCGGAACTTAAAAGTAGCAATATAGCCTAAAATAGGTTCCTTTTATCATTGCATCAAAGTTTGGGGTCCTTACAACAATTCTATTTAAATCCAAGGCAAAATATGCAAATTCTGCTACTTAAGAGTACAAAGTATAATTTCAGCAAATTACAGGGTATATTATGCAATTTCAACAGATTCTAGGGTCCATCATACAATTTCAGTATATACTAGGGTTAAATCTGTAATTTCAGAGAATTTTGGGTTCATACTCAAGTCCTCAAAATTACAGGGATCACATGCATAATTACTTATAAGTTGAGGATTTGTGTGCAATTTGTCTTAAAACTAGGATTTACAAATTAGTCCTCTATTATACATAATTTACAATTGAAACCCTCCCATCCCCAATCCCTCTTCCAGCCACTGTCCGCCGCAGCCGGCGACCTCCAGTCACCGGCGACCACCCAACACTAACCCCACTCACACAACACACACAAGCAACACTCAGCACACAAGCACATACACACTCACCACCGCTGCTCACTACGGTGGCCAACAAATGCAACGCACACACCGGCGCAACCTTACGCCGGTGACCCATTACGGCGGTGAACCCAACAGTGGAGAAGAAGATGGGGATGAGAAAATGGAAGAGAAACAGCCGCGCCTCTCTACAGCCATTTACGGCAGAGGCGGCGGCGATTCAGCATTTCGAGGCTGGATTTACGGCGAGCTTGATGAATTCTTTAATTTAAACGGAAAGACTTACCAGAAAGATGACTCGTAAAGATGACAGTGGTGGCAGCGGAGTCCAGTGGTGGTGGTGGTGATATTCTGAGGAATATAGATGGTAAAGTGTAGACGTGAGAGAGAGGGAGAGGTGAAGAGATGTACTGCTTATTCACTTTTCTATCTTATTTCTTGCACTTTAGCTTTTAAGAGTAAACTTCTAATCCTAGTTTAGGCTCCTAGACTAGATAGGTGTCAAGCTCTTATGCTTTTCAGAATAGTAAGATGACATAGTTGTCAAGCTCTTATGCTTAAGGATAATGAGGTGGCTTCGTTAAGACATATGTTGAAGAATTGCATAATCCTTTAATTAAAGGGCTTCTATCTTATATAATTATATCATAATATACTATATTATACCTAATTTAATTTATTAACTTAATACCATAATAGAATAAAATAAAAATAAATTTTGTGGATATTACAGGGTTGCATTCTTTCAGTTACTTGATTGAGCCCAATAAATGATAAATAAATTTTAATTTGATTGAGTGTGTTTATCCTATAGATTTCACACTTGATTAAAAGATTTAAAATTCATTAATATAAGGGTTATACACTTAAATCGAAACATTAAGAGGACTTCCTATAGAATATCCAATTAATATAGTAGATGACTAAAAATAATGTGATACTAAGTCAATATAGCATGAGATGAGGAATGTTTGATTTAGTGGGAGATTCCCATCTTAGCTATAAATCAACATTTACTTCTCCTATAAAGAGATATGTCATTATTTTGGAGTTTTAGGTGGTTCATCACATAAAGTAGTTTTGGGTCTACCTATTTTTTTATGCTTCCATCTGTATCATGCATGCTTACCTTTTTCATTTATTTATATTTTAGAAAAATATCTGCAAACGCCTTGTCATTGATTTTGAATAAGAATCAACTAGTGGGAGATAGTTACATAGACTGAAAACGAAATCTTTTAATTGTTCACACTGCGGAGAGGTTCAAATTTGTGCTAGATGAACCCTATCCTGCTATCCCCACTAATGAGTCCACTACTGCGCAAAAAGGGGCTTATGATAAGTGGATTCATGCTGATGATATGACTTGTTGCTATATTTTGGGTTCAATCTCAAATATGTTACAACGAAAACATCAGTTCATGAGGACATCCACTGAAATCATGGAAAGCCTTCAAGAAATGTTTGCTCATTAAGGACGTCAAGATCTTCAGGCTGCCATTAAGAACATTATGAACCTGCATATAAAACCTGGGACGTCCGTGAGGGACCATGTACTTACGCTGATTGGTCAATTTAATGTGGCTGAGGTTTTAAATTTTAAATTTTATATAAAGGGTTAGCAAACACTAGCTCAGTAGGGACATGCTTGTCAAAATTAAAAGTATCAAGTAACAACAAGACATATCACAACATGCAAGTAAATAAACATTTCCTCATCTTGGGATTGGTCAATCTATTCTGAGTACAACGGGCATACTCGAGAATCTAAATTTTGATCCTTGGACTTCTTAGGTCTATGGCTAATTCTCATGCATAGATCATAGATCATAACAAACATTTTCATAAATAATTTTCTCATGGCACATTATATCAATTTATCAATCACATCCACACAAAGCAGTTAATAAAGATAAATATATGAAAAGAATCCCCACCTTAAAGGTTAAAAGTCTTGAGTGAAATGAAAATGAATGCAAGTCTATTTCTCGCGAGTCGCACCTTTTTTATCACCTAATCATTCATAATGAAAACAAACAACTAAACTTAATATCTAATGACTAAAAGGAAAACTTCAATAATTATTTTAACTAAATTAAAGCTCTAAAATGATCTTAAATGAAGATTGGATTGTTTTGGAATTTAAATAAAATTCTAGCGTCGAATTGGAAATTTCTAAAAGTTAAAATATTACATGGGGGTCAAAACAGAATAGAGAAAAATTAGGTGGAGGCTCAATACTATTTCCTTTTGTAATTTTTAACTATAGAAATAATTAATTGAATGAAATGAAGAGAAATTAATTTGAGATCTAACGTAAGATTTTTGGAGAGAAAAATAATTTGAACTTGGTTATAAACTGAAAATAGGTCTTAGGACATCTTGGAGGATAAATGAGAATTTCTTGAACTTTTTGGAGAAATAAAACCATGAAGTTTAAGTTGGAAGATTTTAGAAAATCTCTAGTTAAGCATAATTATTGAAATATTTATTTCTCTAAATATATAAGATCAAAAAATCCTTAATTTTAAACATGGAATCTAGGTTGTTAAATAAGTAACACATAAATTTCACAAAGATCGAAGTAGTATAGCTATAGATTTCTAATTTTTGAAACTTAAATTGCACAAACGGTAAATTCTACAGAGTTGTAAAATAAATTTAATATAGTAAGAAATATAAACCTTTTTATTTTGATATATTTTCAGAAGATAAAAGACATGTTAATATACAACATATCGAAAATTCAAAACATTTGAAGACCTTTAGCTATAAGTATTGATCTTGTAAAATAGTAAAATGTAAATTGTGAATTTCAAAGAGGAAAAATAAAATTAATTTTTAAAAGAAGTATCTGTTGGATTAATTGAAAGTTTTACTATAGATTAAAACCCTAAACTCATAAATGAAAAATTTACTCACCATCTTAGACATTTTATCTCTAACGTTGCCACCAGAAAACATGCTCTTTATCCTTTTTTGTTTTGCATCTTGTGACTTATATAAAGATGGAGTTGGAGTAAGATCAAAATTCAATCCTCGACTACTTTGACTACCTCTTTTATTACATCCAAAGTTTGGTATTTGATTGTGTGACAGCGACACAGTATTATTGTCTTTCATTTGGATCAAACATGTCAGGGGGATACACAATATCATCATCCCCATCTTCGTCCTCATCATATAACCCCTTTCATAATTCTGCTCTAATCTCATCCTTTTTGACAGTTTTTTTCCCTAGCTTTAATATAATCACGAATCTCTTTTTTAACCTCCAGAGGCATGTTTTGATATTTGAAACATGTAATACCTCCACTCATAATCACAAGGTTATAAAAACTACAAATAGTGGCATTTTTATTATCAGAGACTGTGCAATATTTTCATGCAAAGTCTCTACCACCAACTCCACTTTCACTTGTCATTCCTTCATAGTTCGGTTTGAACAGATTTATTTTTTTATGTAATAAATTATAAATCAATTATTAAATCATATCATATAGCTTATGTGTATATATTTATTTCTATTTGGTAGCATATATTCAACTGTAACTCTTCAATTCTCCTTAATACTATTCATAGAATTTCGATGCACTGTTTTAAGACTGTCATACAACAAAGACCAAATTGCTAACTTAATTATTTATAACACCCTTATAAGTATTGGTCAATGGTTAATTGATGTCCTTTATCAAATATCAAGCATCTAATAAATATTAGTGTTTTTAAAACTTTGAAGTCAAAAAACTAATAATATAACTTACCAAGAATCATTGTGTTGCACCCCAATTATTATTATATTCTCAAAATTTTACATTTTTGTGATTAACCTTCAATTCTAATCTTCGCATCATTTTAAAAATATGATCCAAAGTGGATAGGAAAGTGGTTCGGGTGTAAAACCACCAACTCCATATGAGATAAAAAATAAGTATCTAGATATGTAGTGTACTGAAATGAAGATGTATGTGGACAAGCAAATGGAGAAATGGAAGACTTATGGGTGTACAATCATGACCGATGGATGGACAGGACCAACAAAATTGTCTATCCTAAATTTCGTGGTCTATTGTAAGGTGAGCACGGTCTTTCTTAAGTCTGTTGATGCATCAAATAAGATTAAGGATCATAAGTACATCTATGATCTATTTAAAGAAGTGGTGCAAGAGGTTGGGAAAAATAATGTGGTGCAAATTGTTACAGATAATAGATCTGCTTTTGTGAAGACAGGAAAGAAACTCATGAAGAAATACAACTTGTATTGGACACCATGTGTTGCACATTGCATTGACTTGATCTTTGAAGATATTGGAAAAAAAATCAACTCAAGACAGTAATTACTAAGGCTAGACAACTAACAAACAACATTTACAATCACGGATGGTTGCTGGCTCAAATGTGAGAAGTTTGTCAAAGAGATATTGTACGTCCAGGAGCAACTCGTTTTGCAATGAACTATACCGCACTAGATAGTTTGTTACAGAAAAAATCTAGCCTGAAACAACTATTTACGAGTGATAAATGGGCTGAGAATCGTTTGAGCCGCTCAGAGGTGGGTAAATCTGTGGAAAGTCACATTCTTGACAACAGATTCTAGGATCAAGTAAAACATGTGGTGGAAATTTATGAACCATTATATCAAAATGTTCAAGTCATAAATACTGAGGTTGTTCCTACCATGCCGATCTTATATGATTTGTTTCGTATCATGAAAGAAAATGTTTAAAATTTAAGATCGCCCCAATGGGTACTTAAAGTAATAATTGATAGATGGGATAACACGCTTTCACATCCACTACATGTTGCAAGTAATATCATCTTGCTTTGTATATATTATGTACTTGAATACAAATCAACGATATGCTAACTTTTTATCTTTGATTTTGTAGCTTTTTACTTGAATTCAAGATTTCAACATAGCTCAGGAGTTGGTGATGATATGTATCTCATTCAAGCAATGCATCAAGTGTTCAACAAACTAGACCCCGTTTCAGAAGGCATAGCCCAATTTGGAAATGAGGTTTATAAACGTTAAATATAATATAATGTACATAACTAATAAGTATTTCAAATATAGGAACATACTTGCATACATGAGTGAATTTTCAGGTCATATATTTTCGTGATGCAAAAAAAGGATTCAGTGAATGTACTGCAGTTGCATCACGAAATACTATGATATCATATAAGTCTTCTTATCGATTGTATTAATTATTTATATTTCACATAAATGTGAAAAAATATGTATTTGACATTTATTAATGCTTGACAGTTGAGTGGTGGATTATGTATGACCATTCAGCACCTACACTTAGAAAATTGGCCATAACTAACACAAACAATGTCGTCTTCTACCTGTGAGAGAAATTGGAGTACATTTACACTAATACATACTAAGCAGCGAAATTGGCTTGCATATCCAAGATTTGAGAAACTTGTCTTCAGCTACTACAACATGAAATTAAGGTTACGAGATATGGACGCTGAAGATGACAAAGTTGGTGGGCTAGACTATCTTGATGTAGTTGCTGAATCTAGTGATGAGGAAGAAGTCCCACTATTTCAATGGATTTGACCTGCCCATATGGACGACTCTGAAAGAAATCCCGATCCAAAAGTAGCATCAGTAGCTTATGAATATGGCATTGATGTTAATCGAATAATGGAAGAAGAAGTTGGTTTCAATACTGGTGATTTGGGATCATATGTGGATACTTCGACAGATAGTGGAAACAATATTGGTGGAAGCATCGGTGGTGGTGGTGGTGGAAATGAAGAAAATTATCATCTTGATGGTCAAATGCATTTAAGTCCATTTACCAGTGAGCGTGATTTTACACATGAACACAAGATTCTGACTATGGAAGTAGAGCAGGAGGTGCATGGATTGACGTTATTAGAAAGAATTACGGAAAAAAACATGTTTGGGACTAAAACCAAGATGAGGGCTCAAACAATAATATTGAATCACTTTCTATGAGTCTTAACTCAATTAATATGAATACTGATCCTTATGATGCATATCAATCGTCATATCCTCACGGCAAACACAACATTAGTTCACAGTTTGATTAGACTAGTAAAAATAAATTCAGTATAGACTACCTGAAATATCACAAGGAGGTTCAAACATGTATCAACCAAGTCGGACACATTGGCTCAATCCACATTATCAGATCCATGGAAATGCAGTTGGAAGAGATAGAAGCACATATAAATTGCATCTTCGTGATTACACTCTAAATTGGTCTAATGTCATGAGTTGGTACCAATATTGTATTAATTTAAATGACATATCATCTTATTCATTTGAATCTCGTAGGAGTTCAAGTTACTATTAGTCCATATATTAACTTTGTACAAAATTTGTCATGTTATCATAGAAGACAACGTTTATATGTTATTTTATCTATATATTTGTTGAAAATATATCATTTTATTTGAAATTAGAAGTTCAATATATGTATTAATGTCATTTATAATAATTTATAAATTAGTAGATATATTTTTCAATTTTTTTAGAAAATGTCCAATATTTCCACCGAAATTGATATCAAAACCGATATTTCAGTAAAATTAAAGTACCAATATTTTTTTTGAAACCGATATTTTTATCCTTATATATATCCACATTTACTTGGACCTAAGACAACTATCTTCATTTTTTATGATAAGAATTAATCTTTTTACAGCAATATCGATAGTCATATCATTTAACATTTTAATTATATATAATGAAATTAACTTTAACTTAATATTAACTTTGATGGATTAATGTGATATAAAAAAATTTAGAATATTTAATAAGACTCGAAATATAAAGAAAAAAAGCACGTTTTAATGCACCCTAAATCTAATGCTAGTGAAATGATTGAGAAGATTTGATGCAAACTTCTAATACAATGCTAAATCAGAAAAATCATCAAATTAAAAACTAATAATGCAGTGCTGGAAATAATCTAACATCAATACCAAATAAGATCATTTATTCTATATTGATATTTCATCGGTGTTCCAAAATAACCACCACACGTCAAGTATAAAAGATAATATCACTAATTTACACATGATATGAATTAAAAGTAATAAAATACAAGATGAAATACAAACTTAAAATAGAGAATTCAGTTTGTATTAATACCGCTAATAACATGTAGTGAGTATTGAAAAAACAAAAGGTAATGTAAAAATAATTTGAAGGTTGATATTTTAGGTAATACATCAATTTTACCCAAACAATTGGTTGTTGGGTCTGAGTCCCTAGCAGTGTGGAAACATGGATACATTTGATAAAGACATAACATGTGAACTTGATGATTCATATTTCCCGTAAAGCAAAATGAGAGGTATTATTTATTAATATTGCACATGCTAAGGATTTCAGAATTTATTGTTGGCGGTTGTTAGTTGAGAGTTTTAGGTAAATTTATACATGCAGCTAGCTACATTAATAATTCTTGATTTAATTACTAATGCTAATACTTTAACATGTCTTTACTTCCTTATACCTTGCATCGCTCTCACTTTTGTAAACTCAGCTTCCATTTATCATATTACTTTCTTCCCTTCGACAATAAATGTTTGTTTTAAGAAATTTGTTTCAAATAATTTTTAGACATATTTATTCAATGATAAAGTCAGAAATATAATTGAGGACACCACTATTAAACTATTCTTACACAGTTGGGGAAGTCCATATATGTTTGGATCATTTTACAGAAAGACCAAATTTCTGGACTTGAGACTTGAGATATTCCTACAAGATTTCTAAATCTATTGAAATGCATTGGATATAACCTATCATTGAATACTATAGATAATGAGTTTGAGAAGATTTGAGAATTCAACAAATTTAAATTTTGGAATGATAGCAACATTCATATAGTTATTTCATGAGTAAGAATTTAAACAAATCTTAAATAGTTAAGGAATTTAAGGACGTAGTGGAGGGTAAATGAGATCCGATATGCGACTCGTGTATTTAAGAGTTATTATCTGATAAATGCAAAATTTATTTTATCCTTAAAAAAATTGAGATCTGAGGTGCATAATTTAAGGAGGCAATGGTTGGTGAATGTGATTGTGGATGAGATTTGATGTGTGATTTTTGATATTTCTATTTTTCTAAGTAGTAAATGAAATTACTATTATACCCTTAAAAAAAGTTTAAGATTTGAGGGGCCAATGACCTCTTGGCCCCATGTAGCTACATCCCTGCATTTACTAATAAACTATTAAAATTATCTTTAATTACTCATACTATCTTAATTATTATACTTAATTAGAGGTAGATCTATCTTTTTATTATTTTCCTTAATTTTTGTGAAAATTCCTAAATTGATATCATCTCTGTCCCACAATAAATATCATTTTAGCAACAAAAAAAAAAAAAATTGTCCAAAAATAAGTATCATTTTAGTATTTTAAGACATATTTACAAAACATCTACCAAAAATACCCTCATTTTAGGATTTGAAGATATATTTATAAAAATACCAAAAATATTAAATGGATTGTGGAAAATATTTATGGTAGTTATAGTCATGGACATACCCATATGGTGGCCAAGGGGGTTGCGGATACCAAAAATATTAAATTGATTGTGGAAAATATTATAGTAGTTATAGTCATGGGCTGACCCGTACGGTGGGCAAGGGGGCAGTGGGCTCCCTTGAGATTTAAAAAAAAAAAAAAAAAAAGAGGTATTTTTATTTTTATTGAAAAAAATTAAAATATATACATTAATTAGTTCTAGTCCAATATTATCAAAATCCCATTATAGGCCATAAATTTTAAGAATTTTAAGGTAACTTTTTCATATCTAAAATTATTTTTTTCATTGATTATTAATTTATTACAAATTATTAGAGGATATAATATATTCATTCTTTCGACTTAACGTATGAAGTGATTGTAAGAATAATTATTAATATTTGTTCAATATCATATATATATATATATGTATATCATTGATTGTTTAGCTATTATCATGTTGAATTATTATATTTGAGTTATGATTGTTAATAATTTAAATGTTGATTCATAATTTGTATACTAGTTAATTTAATTTGATATGCTATTTCATAATTCAAATTTTATTCTTATCTTTCTTAGATAATGGAAATGTACTATAGAAAAATAAAAATATTGATGAACATCATTAAGAGTTCACTTACTATTGAATTATTGTTTCGTAACATAAATTAAAAATGATATATTCAAAAATATATTTTCTTTCATTTTTTAAAAATGTAGCTGATAATTTTACTATCAAATTGTCATGCTTCGTCATGTATATGGAAATGTTAGCAATGAAGCTATAATGCAACAATTTCAAAATTTGAAAAATAGAACAAAAATTGTATAACCGTGTTTGAAATTATTCATTTTTTGATGTTAACGTTGTCATGTTGAAATATAATAAAATTACTAAATTTGGATATTGTTATTTTATAATGCAACTAATATAATATATATATATGTATATATTTATTTATTTATTTATTTATTTATTATATCGTAACTATTACTAATTTATGATGTTATTTTTAGAATTATTGTGTTTGTTTTTATTAGTTGTTCCCCTTTGAATAAAAATCTTGGGTTCGCTAGTGATTATATTTGCTCAACTTTAAAGTTTTCGAGCTTTTACATCCCACCTAACTTTGATGAAAAATTTTAGTAAAATCTTTGCTACTTTATTCCATTTATTATTATTTTTATGTTCAGTGTATCCAAATTTATGTGAGGATGAGTTATGCACCAATTTGGATATTAAGCAAAGTATGATGAAATTTCACATAAATCACATATCTTAATTAATGTTTGATGTTGGTTTGATATTCCATTTAATGTTTGATATACACCAAACCCACTTCACTTTTAATAGGGCAGTGGCTGAGTAGGATTTGAAAATTACTTAGAAATGTGATTAAATTACGAAGTTGGTCCTCAAACAATTTTAATCTTTTCTAGCCCTTTAATGGTACTGCAATCAACCTTCATTCTAATATTTAAATCATAAAAAGATGCATAAATAGAATCTTATATTTTAAAAATTGAGCTCTAAATAGTCTTTTAAAGTACAGTCCCATTTGCTTTTGTTATATTTGGAACATGATTTAAGTGATGTGATTTTAAACTTCAAAATCTTAATATATATTTGTTTTTGTATTTAAATTTAAATTAAAAAATTCAAACACAATCAATTCTATTTTTATTAAAATCATCTAACTATTATCAAATACATTTTTTTACAATAAAATGTCACATCATTTTACCTTTTTTATTTTAAAATATTACATAAACTTACTTTTAAACAATAAAATTTCACATCAACCTATTTTTCCAACATCAATTTGACATATACACTATATTCCTACCTTGTTAAATCACATCAATCAAACATGCATTTTCACCATTCACATTTACTAGTCCAACATTTCAATGACAAGAATTCCACGTAAACTCCTCCCATACATATCCAAACATACATTAAGGTGGATTGACATAAAAATTATGATTAACATGAGCCATCTAAAATAATGAAAGTAGATTTTTATATTTGCCAATTTGAATCCAAATTATTAAAATGGGTCCTCTCTTTCTCTCTCTCTTTATGAATTGAAAATGCAATATGATAAACAGAGCAGATGATCACATGAAATACCACTCATCTCGTTCAGAAGTGCCATTGTTTATTCTTTTCTGCATCAATTTTCAAAACACATCCTAATATACATGCATATTCATCACTAAAGTAATTACACTGCTCAACTTTGCACTGGGAATCCAAGCCTAAAACTCCTAAGATAATATAAACTAAATACAAAAAAATCAGATACATTAAGTTGCAATAGCTTTGATAGTACTATGTAAAGAATACTTACTAGTAAGAAGTCCAACATAAACCAGTGAATATGACAACATACTACATATGCCCAAAACTAGGACAATTTCCTTTGCTATTATGCTTACTATTATCCCTTTCCCTTGTCCAAATCCTTGCAGGATCTCCCATAAGCCTGCCCAAAAACACCACATTTCCATCTCTGATCGTGTTTGGAGATTCCGTGGTAGATACTGGTAATAACAATAATCTTGAAACGATAGTCAAAGTGAATTACCCTCCATACGGCCAGGATTTCATCGGACGAAACCCAACTGGAAGATTTTCCGATGGAAAAGTTCCATCGGACCTCATTGGTATCAACCAACTCTTTCTTCATTTTTTTTTTTTTTTGGCGAATTAAATTTGATTAAATGTCTTATAATTTACAATTTTCAGCTGAAGAGCTGGGAATTAAAGAGCTTTTGCCAGCATATATTGATCCATCTTTGCAACCTCATGATCTGTTGACCGGAGTCAACTTTGCCTCTGGAGGGGCTGGCTATGACCCCCTAACCTCCAATTTTGTGGTTCGTTTTCTATATTTAATGAGTATCATTTTCATTTTGAATTAATTGACTTACAAAATGTGTTACACGTCAATGTAGCACGTCTTGTCATTATCGGACCAGTTAGAAATGTTCAAAGAGTACATAAAGAAAGTCGAGCAAATAGTGGGATTTGAGAGAACAACAAAGCTATTAAGTGAAACCATATTCATTGTAGTTGCTGGGAGCAACGACATTATAAATACCTATTACGGAATGCCTGTAAGAAAATCTCAATACGATGTTTCTTCATATACCGATCTACTAGTCACCTATGCTTCAACCTTCGTGCAGGTAACAATTCAAATTATCCATAAAACATTGTTAGACAAAAATACAAGATTATATAATATGGTTTTTGGCATTATGTTCGAAGGACATATACAAATTAGGCGCGCGCAGAGTAGGCGTCTTTGGACTACCGCCACTCGGATGCTTGCCTTCACAAAGAACATTGAAAGGAGGGGCTGAAAGGAAGTGTATAGATTTATATAATCAAGTTGCAGAATTGTTAAATAGCAAGATTTTAAATGAAATCAACTCTATCAATTTTGAGTACCCATTGGCGAGGGTGATATATATTGATATATATAATCTTCCTCTTGATCTTGTTTATGCCCCTCAAAAATATGGTATGGTTAATGGTTATATATAGAGTTTTCACTTTCATAATTCTATCGTTTAATAATCTGAATATTTAGGTAATCTGTCACTTTCAGTTTCATATATAGCTACTGTGAGAATTACTATTGAAGCTCACTCGGCTATATGCACATTATTCTTTCGAGAAAATTTTAATTTTTTTCTTTATATCCATGCATATTTACTTACTTCAATTTTGATCATCTAACTATCATTCATTTTCATATTTGATCTGATTTTACTTGCAATGTTAATTTTTTACCATGTAGACGTCGGAATTGGAAAATCCACCTCATCAATTTCGGCATCCATGTAAGCAAAAATCATAATTACAAGCAAAATAAAATAAAAAAATGATAGTTAAAAGATGAAAATAAAAAAAACCTAAATTCGGTGGTTAAAAAGTGGATAAAGTTCAAGTTCCAGAACAAAAATTGCAATTTACTAAATTTTTAATGGCACAGGATTCAGCATTTCAGACAAGGGCTGCTGTGGGACGGGGACGATAGAAGTAGCGTATCTTTGCAAATATGCATGTACGAACGTGTCTGAGTTTGTATTTTGGGACAGTTTTCATCTTACAGAAAGAGCATACAGGCTGCTTGTACACGAGATCCTCAAGAACTCAATCATCAGTTTCATCTTCTGAAAACTCATATTGCTATTTCATTATTGTAGTTAGTTAATTTCACATTCTTATACTAAAGATATTGGAAGTGCTTTAAATTGATCAAACATGATATTTTCTATAGAAAGTTAGACTTTGATTCTATACATTTCAATGCCAATGTACATGGAATAGACCACACTGCAATTACTCATTCATAAATGTGCCTTCAATATATTGAAACCTACCATAGATATTAAATCTTATGTTTCATCAATATTTTGCAGCACTACATAATTTGTGGGAGTGGAAATCGCTTTCTTTATGTTAGTCGATATAGACATGTCCAAACGGTGTCAAAATTTGTGGGGGTCGCTATGTGAAAGTTTTTATATTATAAAAAACAATATTACATTATTTTCCTTTTTACTTTAAGTTGTATTAATCATTTTTTTTTTTTTTTGTAATTTGTATTGCAACTTGTCAATTGTAACTTTTAAAGATTTGTAGTTTGTATTTTGTTTTATTTTGTAATTAGGGATAAGCATTGGTCGATTTGGTGATGGAACCCAAATTTTTTATAATGCTTACCCCTATTTGTAACATGTAAATGCAATTTTTTATTTTTTATTTATAACAACTCAAACATCTATCCTTGTTGGGTCTTACCTACTTTTAAACACATTTAAGCCATCAACCGATTTAACTCTAGTACATACTCAAACAGCATGGGACTCCATATACAATGCTAAGGAAATCAACATCATAACATAATTTTATATATATACCTAAGTTGAACTAATTACCAAGTGTGTTTTTTGTCTCACATTATCATACATATTTCATGAATGATCACCTTGACTTGATGATCAAGACATTGATATGGTTCAAAAAGGTAGTATAAAGTCAATAATAGCATGAGAGTGCAATAAATTAAAGCACATTACACCACTCAAAAGCTGTCACACAAAACCTCAAGTAGCAATCTCTCCATAAATTTCATGAGGGCAGTGAAGACAAGGATCAGATGAAACAAGAAATGCATTTCCTCAAACTCTTTCCTTTCTTTGTCTTGTTTAGTTCATCTCTTTTGTTCCTAGGATGCATCATTGAATCATCGATAAATCTACCACAAAACATGAATATCCCAGCTGTCATAGTTTTTGGAGATTCCATAGTTGACACTGGCAACAACAACTACCTTAAAACCATAGCTAAATCCAACTATCCCCCTTATGGCAAAGACTTCATGGGAGGAAAGCCAACCGGCCGATTTTCCAACGGAAAAGTTCCAGCTGATCTTATTGGTATTCAACTAAACACCCCAATATGTAAAAATTCTTCGTATTTAATCGTTTTTTAATCATTTTTCATCAGCTGAAGAGTTGGGAGTTAAGCCTCTTCTGCCACCATATCTTGATCCATCTCTGCAACCTCAAGATCTTCTAACTGGTGTTAACTTCGCGTCAGGAGGTTCAGGGTACGATCCTATAACGTCCCTAGTACCGGTATTTGCTCTTAGTTTTTCTTACATCATAGTATCAAGATTTCAGTTCTGTTTTACTTAAGTGATGGTTTAGAAATTAGAACAGAGGACATAAAGTCCCGAGATTGAATGCAGGCAGTGTTGTCATTATCAGACCAATTAGAATTGTTCCGAGATTATATAAAAAAGCTCAAGAACATCTCTGGAGACGAAATGGCATTGAAAATAGTCAGGGAAAGTCTTGTTGCAGTGGCTACTGGCAACAATGACATTACTAATACGTATTTTCTTACGGATATAAGACAATCACATTATGATATTTCCTCATACACCGAGCTGCTAGTGAGCTACGCATCCAGCTTCGTGCAGGTAAAAAAGTGTTGCAAGATTAATTAATACGTTGTCTCGATTTTTTTATGCTAATATGGTTGGTTATATGGATGACGATGAAAGGATTTGTACGATGCTGGGGCTCGTAGAATAGTTGTTATTGGTTTGCCACCACTTGGATGTTTGCCATCACAGAGAACTTTGAGGGGTGGAATTCAAAGAAATGTTGTTGCTGAATTTAATCAAGCTGCACAGATATTCAATGACAAGTTATCAGCTGAATTGGAATCTATTAACACACACTTCTCTGATGCTGCCATAGCCTATGGAGATATTTATAATCTTCCTCTTGATATCTTTCTCAACCCACTCAAATACGGTATCCTTTCTTGCTTCTTTCTTTCTTTCCATGTGAACTCAATGTGATTTGAACTTTTATTTATTTATAAAATTTTAATTGTTCCATGTGTTCGTATGAATTTAGATTTGATGTATTTTATTGTATCAGATAAATTTTAGTGTATACTAAGTACGATATCAAGGGCTAGGATTTGTTTAATAAGGTAAAATGCATCTAAGTTAAGTTTATAAGACAAATTAGAACTATTTAAAGTTTATAAAAAAAAAAAATGTAGTTTGGCTGTCAAATTGTAATTAACCCTTTTTGTTTTAATATAAGATACAAGTAATTGGAGAATTTTGATCCACTAACTACAGACTTAGTCCACTAAGAGGGTGTTTGATAAATTTGACCTGAAAATGATTGACTTGTGTGTAACAGGATTCAAGTATGGTGATAAGGGGTGCTGTGGAACAGGGACAATAGAAGTAGCATTCATTTGCAAATATACATGTTCTAATGTATCAGAGTATGTATTTTGGGATAGCTTTCATCCTACAGAAAGAACATACAGGCTTCTTGTACATGAGCTTCTCAACAATTACTTCAACAACATTGTCTGAACATACTCATTCTGCTTATTAGCAAAGTCTGCTCCTTCAACTACAATCCCAGCAACAAATGTCTGCTTTT
This sequence comes from Scutellaria barbata, assembly GCA_028654395.1. Classification (NCBI taxonomy): domain Eukaryota; kingdom Viridiplantae; phylum Streptophyta; class Magnoliopsida; order Lamiales; family Lamiaceae; genus Scutellaria; species Scutellaria barbata. The sequence continues at coordinate 6,300,190 of CM053651.1, read as the reverse complement.
TTTATATGTTATTGTTACTATACACATAGATACGATACGTTTGATTTAATAAAATCTGGCTTTCTTTTTTTTTGGAGGTGGTATTATTTTTGGTCCAAATTGTTCATTTGGTGGAATTTTTTTGTTAAGCTAATAAATTGAAATCACATCTTTTAATGAAATTTAACTTAAAATTTTTGGGGTTCGCTACTTTAGTTATAACTTCCAAATTGACTAATAGTAAAAGAATAAAAATCGTGATCAAATGACAATATGTATGACACTAATTGCAATTTATTGTCATGTTGTGAATGTCAACTTGCAAATGGAACAAACATGTCACTTTTAATATACAGTATCAATAAAGAAATAGTTTTTCCCTCAAAAAATAAAAATAAAGAAATAGTTTGACAGTTAACTAATTAATTTTTTTTTTTATATCACACCTCATAAATCTGTCTCTAAAATGATAAGTAATCAATAATATATCATAATTTGGGGTTATTGTAGGAGATACGATATGAATGAATCTTGGCAAATCCAAGTCAAATATTTATTTATTTATTGAACACGTTAGAGTTAATTCTTTCATATACATTTCGTGATATGTTTCCTCCACTAATGATCTGCATGGAAAAGGATCTTCGATCATCAAGATCAACAATAAAGTCAACAATACAATTATGCAATTTTTTTTAATAAAATGCATAATTTGAATATTATTGCTGATCATCTTAAGCCGCCACATATATAAATACCATGATATGATGAGCAGAATGCACAGAGTTAATTTGTTAGTCATGCTTTGGAAACACATACATTGTCCTTTGTTGTCTCTTAGGTTTACTTACTCTCTTTTATTTTTAACATGCATCGTTGAATCATCTATAAATTTACCAACAAACGTTACGATACCTGCAATAATAGCATTTGGAGACTCCTTATTTGATACTGGCATCAACAATTACATTATCACACTAGTTTATAAATGCAATTTTCCCCCTTATGGCATCAATTTCATGGGAGGCAAGGCTACGGGGCGATCTTCCGATGGCAAAGTTCCATCCGACCTTCTTGGTATCTGTTGTTTATCAAAATTTAATATTTCAAAATACATCCTTATTGCCTAATTCATAATTTATTTTCAGTTGAAGAGTTGGGTATCAAACCAGTGTTGCCACCATATCTTGATCCGTCTTTGCAACCTCAAGATCTTTTAACAGGTGTTAGCTTTGCATCTGGTGGTTCAGGATATGACCCTTCAACACATCAATTAGAGGTATCATAAATTTTCATTTAAACTTCACAGTAGTACTATAATGATCAAGATTTTCTATTTCATTACGTGATATTCAAAGTATGGTATTTTCTTATTTTTACATTTTTTAACCTTCTCAGTGATTGCAATCCAAAGTTCACTGTTTTTTACTTTGCAACCTAAGATGATTCTCCGATCACTTTTACTGCCGAAATTGAATTTGATGTCCTGATTTTTTTTACCAAAACACGCCACATCTCAAACCAAATGAAAATCCAAGATTAAGTTTTGATTTCCATTTAATTCAATCTTAATTTGAGTAAAAATCGAACAAAAAATTCAATTTCGACAATAAATGTGATAAAAATATATTCATAAGTGTAATACGTTTAGATTGTTTCTCTTAACCCTAATTCCTAAAAACAACTAACTGCAGGGAGTGTTGTCATTACATGATCAGTTAGAACTGTTCCAAGATTACATAAAAAGGCTGAAGAAGACTGCTGGAGAAGAAAGAACATCCAAAATATTAAAGGAAAGTCTAATTGTTGTGGCCACTGGCACCAATGACATTATAAATTTTCATGATTCGGCCTTCGAACAACTTCTCTATGATGATTCTTCATATATCCAACTACTTGTGAGCTATGCTTCTAGCTTCGTGCAGGTAAAATCCGGTGACGCTCTAAATCTCTAAGGCCATGTTTGCTCTGAACTTGACGAATCCAAATTTTGGTTAAGCTCTGTCCATATCATGTTTGGATTGTGCATTACCAAACATGACTTTTGGTTAATTCATACAACCCTCAACAAACATTTTTTAATTTTTCTATAATGTGAAAAATGCATCTTTACACTATTAATCCTTTTCTCACAAACACATGCAAGTTTTCAAACTCCAGATTTACAAAATCCTTCGAAATCTCAAATCCAAATTTGCAAATATACCTTAAGTTGGGAACAAATTATATATAAGTTTAGGCTAACATGCTTAATCATATGAACAAATCAGGAGTTATACACGTTGGGGGCAGGTAGAATTGTTGTTTTTGGATTGTCTCAATTTGGATGTGTGCCATCAGTAAGAACTTTGAGGGGAGGACTTGAAAGAAAGTGCTTCGAAGAATATAACTTAATCACACAACGATTCAACGAAAAACTGTCTGCTGCATTGTCCTCTATCAACACACAATTCCCTGAAGCAGTGATAGATTATGGAGATTTACACAATATTTCTCTTGATATCTTTCAGAACCCACAAAAATATGGTACTTATTTTATCTTTTGTGTTTCCTTTTCGATTCAACGAATAATATAAGCCATTTATTCATAGCAATAACTTGAAATTTTGTTACAGGATTCAAGATTGGAAATAGGGGATGCTGTGGAACAGGGTTGATAGAATTCGGATTTATGTGCACATATGCATGTTCAAATATATCTGAGTATGTATTTTGGGATGGTTTTCATCCTACAGAAAGAGCATATAGGATTATCGTACATGATTTTCTCAAGAAATACTTTAACAACTTTGTCTGAGGAAACTCATTAATTCTGCTCATTTACAAAGAAAATATTATCTTGTGATTCATTTGTTGTTCTAATTGTTATAAAAAACTAGATCATAGAAACATGATTGATCTGGCAACTGAAATTGATTTTTGAGTTTATTACCAAATTTGCCCCGTAACTTGGGGGGTCTGACAATTTCGGATTTTAAGTTTTCGGGCTGGCGATTAGGACTTTAACTTGGCGGGCTTTGCGAATTTTATAAAGAATAAAAAATATGATTTATTTATTGCTCAAATCTATATAGACGATATTATTTTTGAATCTACTTCAAAGGTAGATCTTGATGAGTTTATGAAAGCAATGTCATCTACTTTTGAAGTGAGCTGATTGGTAAGCTAACTTACTTTCTAGGATTGCAGGTTAAACAACTAAGTGATGGTATTTCCGTCTCACAAAGCAAGTATGCAAGGAATCTGATTTCACGATTTGGATTGAAAGACTCTAAGCATATGAGAAAACCTATGGTGACGTCTCAAAAACTATGTAGAGACAATGTTGCCGAAAATGTTGACAACACTCTATATAGGTATATGATAAGTAGTCTCTTGTACTTGACCACAAGTCGACCTGACATTATGTATAGTGTAGGTGTTTGCACAAGATACCAGGCTGAACCCAAGTCATCACATCTCCAAGTCGTAAAGCGGATTATCAGGTACGTTGCAGGTACAATTGATCTAGGAATTTGGTATATTAAGGACACAAATTTGACTTTAGTTGGGTATACTGATTCGGATTGGACCCGGGATCTTGATGACCGAAAGAGTACGAGTGGAGGTTGTTTTTACCTAGGGAATAACATTGTGTCTTGGCATAGTCAGAAACAGAATTGTGTCTCTCTATCCACTATCGAATCCGAGTAGTTGTAGGTAATGGATGCATACAATTACTTTGGCTGAGATAAATGTTAAACGATTATTGTTTTGAATCTGAATTTTTAAGCTTATTTTGTGATAATTCGAGTGCTATAGATATCTCTAAAAATCCTATTCAACACTCACGAACTAAGCATTTTTTTAAGGCACCATCCCCAGCATGTATATAAAAAAGAACGAGAGTTTACAAAACTAAACAAACTATACTAGGGCCATGAACATAAGGCCATAACAGAAAATGGGGAAAGACAACAATAAGAGCAAAAGCCAATCAGGATCCTCGGTTTGGAAACTCAAACTATCTGAATCTGAAGTTTGGGTACCCAAGCTGGTCCATACGCACCAAGAAAAGTAAAACACGGGGGGCAGTATGCGAATGGAAGACCTGAAGGTCGTGGGATCGTCTGCCCGAGAGAGCAAGGAAGTCAACAGGGCGATTGCCCTCACGGAAAATGTGGGAGATCTGAGTCTGCATCTGTGCGAGGAGGTTTCGAATCTGGATGAGAGAGTGCTGAACCTGCCAAGGACCAAGGCGGCCGGAACGGAGAAGAGAAACGACAATCTCGGCATCCAACTCAACATAAAGAGGGGTCTCGAACTGAAGAGCCAGCCTAAGACCATGAAGAAGAGCCTGAATCTCGGCATCGAAGATAGAAGATGCCTAAAAGGGAGTTTGAAATGCAAGGAGGAAATCACCATGATGATCTCGAAAGATGCCACCTCCACCTGCAGTGTCGGATACACGATCAAAGGACTCGTCTGTATTCAGCTTGATCCAAAGTTCTGGAGGAAGCAACCATCGGACTAGCTGGGGAGCAAACGGACGAGGAACAGGTATCGGTGCCGGTATGAAGTCAACCGTCGGATGTGAGCCTCTCCAGTGGATAGGAAGGAGCCTCCGAGTCGTCACAAGCAAGAAAAGATGATGATTAACCTGCCAAATAATATGAGAGGGGCGAAAAGGAACACCACGATGCTAGTGGCAATTCCTCTCCGTCCAAGAAAACCATAGAATCAAGCAAGGAATAATAAAACAGATATGTGATGTGTGTGCTTGTGGAACTGTATGTCTCAAGAAGCTCAGGACCTGTGAGATATTAGGTATCATTTCATTTGAGATTTGATAGAAAAAAAAAACATTATCCTTCTTGAATATATATCCACGGAAAATTAATATGCAAATATCTTTACTAAGACCCTAAACTTTGAGAGATTTTATTCTCTGAAGAAATCTCTTGGTTTGTGTGTTATTTAAATGCATAAATACTGTTTGAGGATGTGATGAGTCATATTGTTCATATTCGGCATAACATCCATTTTTTTTCAGGCCTTTCTTCTTTCGCACTATATGCATGTGTATACTCTGGAAAATGTGTTCTTTTTAAGAGAATAATTGCTTGAGCAATTCAAGGATCTGATAAATGACTCTTTTATAAAATGTACTATGCTAATGTTTTAATAAAATCACAAACACTTGGAGCACAGCGTTCGCAGCGACGATGTTTTTTAGGCAGCCAAGTGATCTTTTGTATAAGGTTTGTGTGACCGAACACTAAATACTCGGGGCACGGCACTCGTTATAACGATGCTTCCTTATCATAAAGTGTTTGGAGATATCACAACCACAATAAAAAGTTGATATCACAACTTAGTAACTAGAAGTACGGCGCTCGCTATGATGATACTTTTTGTTCCAAAGGTTGGTTGGGATTGACATGTGCTAAAATGAATTAAAAATACACTGTTCTTTCTGAGTCTGTTCTTGATCCCAGGTTTTGTTATTGCAAATGTTCTCAACATTGAAAGGCACATATTCTGAATTATTTTTTTTACGATTTTCATGATTACAGTTCAAACAATCCCTAGATTTTTGGGATAAAATTTTTGGTGGATACAGATTTATCGGATAAGGTTGATTTCATTTTGACTCTTTGAATTAATTGATTCCTATTATCTAGTATATTTTTTATCAACTTACCGTGATCCTATATGCAATTTTTATGGAACAAATATCTCATTTTTGTTAAGGCTAAAAATATTGAATTTCATCTCTATAAATTCTACATAACTCCCAAGATAAGAGTGTCATCTCTCTATTTTTATTTCTCTTTCTTTTAAACTGCATTTCTATCGATCATCTTTTCCAAAATCCCGCTTCAATCATCAAAACTCTATGGATCCAAATCAACACAAACTTGTTTATCTTCTATCTCAAATTCAAACCCTCGTCCCGAATCTTGCTTCACCTTCCCAAATACCTCAAGCTTCTGAAAACTCCCAAATTCCATCTAAAACCCATAGTTCTGTTAAGCCACCGGCACTGAAAATTCCTAACACAAGCTCCAAGCCTTCTGAACAGAGCTCAAAAGATGATGTGTCTCCAAGTGTCCTGTCTGATAACACCACATCAGTTCTTGAGCCAGAACCACTTGCCACAATCTACCCTGCCGATTTTTAGCCATTTGATGTAGATGATTACCTTATTTGGTATACGTTGTGCAAATACTATTTTGTCTGAAAGAAAGATTCATATGGGAGTGTTTACTGAGTTTCATTTAATTCCATATTTGAATGAAAGTGGGCTGTTGCAATCGGTGTCGTACGTTCAACAGTATCCTCCTTCTGTTATTTATGAATTTTACGCGAATTTGTATAAGACATTAGTCGAACCATGTGATAAAAAGTATGGGGAAATTTATCTGAGGGGGAGGATTTTCTCGTTTAAGTCTGTTGATATTAATGTTGTGTTTGGGTTAGAGGATATGGTAGAAGATGCATTGGTTACTAATTGGAATGTAATTGTATATGAACTGACTGGTGGTTTGATAAGTGTTTGGCCAAAGAAGTTCTTAACATCATCGCTTACTTCTTTATATGTTGTCTTACACAGGATCTATGTAAACAATTGGTTGCCCTCAACCAACACTACATTTGTGATGGAAGAGCAAGCTAATCCATTATATCGTCTTGGACAGAAACAACCAATGGATCTTGGCCGTATTATTCTTCTTAACATGGTTCGATTTGTAGGAGAGCGTGGACTTCTTCTGTAGTACCCACAATTTTCCCTAAACAAAAATAATAACAATAAATCTTAGGATTAAACTTTAATTAGTCAATACTGATGAAATTAATGGCATGGATGACACCTCTTGCAAAAAATTTATACACTTGGCAAATTGGGAGAAAATGACATAGGATTAAGTTAGCAAAATTGGAAAAGAAAAATAAGTAAAAGAAAAGAAAAATCAATTCTCCCTTACCGTCTTCCTCTTATCTCTCACTTCACTATTTTTACCGTCGCTTCTCCAGCCGCCGTCGGTGAAGCCTTTCCGACAAGATAACCTAATTACGATATAGTTCTCGCCGCATCGGTCACAAGTACGGTTCGGTTTTTGACCTGGTCTCATCTTCGCCGCATACGGCATATGAGGAGGTATATATATATATCTATAAGCGTGTGTATGTTTATATATATATATATGTGTAATTTTTCTGCGTATATATATGTATGTATTGGGGTGCTGCTGTGTGTGGGAGAGGATGATGGGAGAGAAGCCAGCGCCGGAGGTTACGCCGACATATCTACTGTGAGCCGTCGTCGCCCGGTGTGTGTATATGTATATATATGCACATATGTATGTGTGTGTGTTTATATATATATATATATATATATATGTGTGTATTTGTAAGACTCGGCAGGACAGCGGCGAAGGAGCTGCGGAATGGGTTTTTGGGTTGGGGTGGTGTTTTATAAATTTGATTAAGCCTAGGGACTGATTTGCAAATTCTAGGATTTTGCTAAATAGCACTTAGGCCCCTGAACTTATGGATAATTACAGATTAGTCCCTGAACTTTCTAAAATATGCAAACTGACCCCAAAACTCTCTGAAATTATAGAATAATCCCTAAAATTCCTGGAAATTACAGAATGACCCTAAACTTTGCAGAATTTATAAAATCACCCCTAAACTTTGATAAAATGATAGAACGACCCCTAGAGTTTGCAATTTTACCCTAAACTTTGGAAATAAGACTTTTGGACCCTATTAACTTTGAGAATTGTGGTTTCGACCTCTTTAACTTGCAGAAATTGTTAAAGTTGACCCTAAAAGTTGTTAATATTACCTTTTTAACCTAATATTGGGCAGAAAGATAAATGGGCCCAAATCGGGTTATCATTATATAATTTAACCTTTGCTAGTTTTTCACTATTAGAAAGAATTCTCAATTAAATTATGAAGGTACTCCTTTCTATTTGTTTTTAAGATAAACCTTTGTGCTTTGTAGGATACGCAGAAGGGAATCGAAATAAGTCTGCCTAGTGCTTTTGAAACTCTGTGAACGCTGCAATAAGGTGGGGATAAAATACCTTTTTACAAATATTCTTATTCCCGATTATTTCAATTATGAAATCTTATTTTCGAATGAAATGGATAAATGTTAATTTTACACAAGTAATAGTGTGATTATTTTCGGAATGTGATCGTTTTACTATGAATGCAAAGATGGAGAATGATGTGAAGTTAATATTTGCATATGTGCAAATAAAATGTGTTTTCACGGCGGGTGAGAACCGCAACTATGTGTTTTACTAAGCTAATGTGTTTCCTTGTGTATGTTTGATATGTTTATATGTGAAGTGAATATGTGCACATGTGCATGCAAGTCATAACGGTGAAAACCGTATCCAGGACGACTAAGAACCGTATAACGTCGATGACAACCGAATCCAGGACGGCTAAGAACTGTATTTCATGGTGGTGAAAACCACATCCAGGACGGCTAAGAACCGTAGTGAAAGTGATATGATTGAATATGAAAGTGATGTGATTGAATGTGAAAGGATGTGTTTGAATGTGGTATTTCAACTGATTATTATGTTTTTCTTAATTTTTATTTATTTTTATTACTGTAATCTGACCCCCCCTCCCACTGGGTAGCCTTTGTGCACTCATCCCTTTTTATGTTTCCTTTTATAGATCTAGGTTCTGACAAGAGTAGCTGAAAAGAGATACTGTATCTTTTGGTCGTAAATAGTATGTTCCTCTGATACTTCAAAAAATAGAAATTTTAAGATTTGTAAAGATAAAGCTAATAGGGCCAAGCACTGATGTAAATTTCCGCTGTTTTTACTAAACTCTCAATGTTTGGTATAAAAAGCCTGTGAAAACTTCTTATTATAACCAAATGATCGATCTTTAAATTTGAATTCATTACGAGTTGCTAGACGCCCAAAGTGAAATTTAATATTTTATCTCGTTTCAAAAATGGGGCGTGACATCTTCCTTATCCTTCACTGATTTACTTGGTTTTGCAATCTCAAGGATTCAAGAAATGATCTACAGAAACTTTGAGTAATGATGTGCCTCTCCTTACCATAGCTAAAGCATTACTAACGGGATCACAAGTTCTGGATCTGCCCTACACACTGAATGTTGCCCCTCCGGTTGGCAACATTCGCCCCAACATTTCTGTGGATGTCCTACAGTAGTAACTTCGGGTTCTCAACGAGTATATTGAAGGCTTACTTTGTGTACGTGACACCCTCGAGGACTTGATTTCTGCTCAAAAAGGGGAGAGTAGGTGTAGGTGGTGACGGAGGAGACGACAGAGAAGAAGGTGGAGGGGGAAAAGGAACTTTTGCAGCAGTTGCGGATTCGGAGAATGATTGATTTGCTGATTTTTGTTTTTATGTTTCTATTTTCAGGGAAAAACTTGTTGGATGATTGGATGACTGTTTTGGAATTCATATTTCTAATGACTTTGTTTATTGGTGGTTTTTGTATGCTTATATTTATAAATATCTCGTATTAATTTATAATGCTTGGATATCTCTCTTATATTAGATGGTTAAAGTATGTTTGTTTGTTTATTAAAGAATTAAGGGGGAGATTAATTGATTTATGGTTTTGAGTAGAAAAAGCAAAAAAAGAGGATGATTGTTAATGTTGATTTTATCAACATATATTATTTTTCCTTTTTCTTATCTAAATCAATTAACTTAATATCTAGGTTTGAGATTTATTAGGAGAGTTTGTTTAACCCTAGATATTATAGAAAGTTAGTTTATCTTAAAAATTTGTTTTCTTTTATCTAACGTGTTTTTCTTACAGAATAAGATTTAATTAAAACAACTCTTCCTATTTTATAGGAAAAGTTGTTTATATGTATCTTATATCTTATATAAAAGAAAAACGTTAGAAAGGAATGAGCCATACAAAGAGAGAACGTGACTTCAATAGATGGAGTTCGTGGAATGAAGATAATGGAGATCATGGAGCATGAATATAGTGGATGAGTGCTACAAGATCATGGAGGTTGATCAAGGTCTATAAATATCGAACCTTTGCTGCTGGAAGATATAGGGATTTGAGCGTGAAAAAAGCAAAGAAGAGCAAACACAATTCCCTTTCAAGAAACATCATTCAGAGTGTGTTTGATCACATCTTGTTTTTAACAAGCCTATTTTATTTCCGTACAATCATAGAGTATGTCTACTCCATGGATTGTTTAGCAAAATAAAATTTGTTGTGTGATCATATTTTTAGTTGAGAGTATAGATTCATTAGTTTTTCATAGATTCATTCTTTGAACGTATTTTGTATCTTTCAAAGAAAGTTTCTTTGTAAGATCCTTTTGAGTCTTGTAATCATATATACACTTAATAAGACCATTTTTGCCCTGAAAGCATTCCACAAAAATCATTACATACTCGTGGATAAATCTTTCTTTGTTTAATCGTTTCAGTTTGATAGGATAAATTGTAATAGATTTTGATGAGACAAAACGTGTAATAGACTAGAGCATTAGCTATTAGGATAAGTTTTCATATGTAAAATAGCTAAGACAAGGATGCTGAAAAGAGAAGAAGACTCTGTAAAGGAACCTACGCCATGTCCCTGCTACCTGCATGCTGCCACAAGGAATCAGTATCCAAGCATCAAAGGATGCTGCAAGGAACCTGAAGATGGTTAAGTCAAGGAAGCTGACTCACTCGCTCAAAGAGGAAACTACCAGATACATCAAAATCAGTACATCCTGACTAGTCGGTAGAGTCACTTCAGTTTCAACAAATCAGTGAATGCCATGTGTGAAAAAGCAGCAAGGACAGAGTACAGCAGACTGCAGGATTAAGTCGCGCAGTAAAAGGACAAGGCAATGGCAGAACAGAATGAAGGCATTGCAGAGCAAGTGTCAGAGGATAAGCAGAACCAATCAGAGCAAGACACCTTACTAAGTGAAGAACTGCCTTCTCAACAGGCAGAAATCTCAATAATACCTATAAATAGAAGACTGAGTGCACCTAAGAAAGATAGAGTGTGAAGCTGATCTGAAATATCCTACGAAAGACAATTTAACAAGCTAAAAACCTTCACATCTAGAGTTACTCAGTCTAAGAAGCAGCAAGCCAGCTACCTTGTGGAATCTAGAAGTTTAAGGAGCTTGCTGCATCCAACCGTTGAAGATTTCCATATCTTACTTAAATAGACTGTTTAGGAGTCACTTAGACAGGAGTTTATTCTGCTAAGTTGTTAATCTCTCTGAAGAAGAGAAATGATCCTGTGTGGAGATCCTGTGTGGGTCGATCAGTTTGGTCACTGTGCAGCTACCTGTGTGGATAGAGCTGACAGTTTTATGTAGAGTAGAGTTTGTATTAGCCGAGTCTATTGTAAATCAAACTTGCTTTAACAAAGTTCCTCCTTGAGAAGGTGTAGAGAGGACGTAGAGGGATTGCTTCACCCTCGAACCTCTATAAGTTTGCTCGCATTTTTACTGCTCTACATATCTATCTGATCTCATAAGCATACTGCATTAAAGTTACTATTCGAAAAACACATTATTTCCGTTGTGTATCTTTAACTCTGTCTAAGTCCAAAGGTATCTGCCCGAGCAGCGACCTATCGTACAGCAAGCTATCTAGCTACCTGTTATCAAGGTTAATTCATCCACCCCTCTTAACCTTATACCACTTGGAACTAACAAGTGGTATCAGAGCAGGTTGGATTAAAAACCTAATCTATCTGGTCAATCCCCGATCCCTGTTTTTCAAAAATTTGCATACACTCTTCTCATCACATCATGGAGACGCATAAGTTACCTATGTTTTCTATTGAAGAGTATGACGACTGGAAAATTAGTATGTAGGCACATCTTTCAGCTATACACGATGAAATGTGGATGGTCATTACCGACGGACCCCCAAGGATCACCAAACTCAATCTCATATTTGTAAGAGCAACTGATGATGGTGATACAGGAGCTGTTCCCCATCAAGCTGTTACTGATAAACCTAGAGAGGAATGGTCAGCTGATGACAGAAGGCGAGCCAATCTGGATAACGTAGCCAAGAACGCACTATTTGTCACCCTGGACAAAGGAACCTTCAGTAAGGTCAAGACATGTAAAACGGCGATGGATATATGGAACAAGCTCAAATAAATCTGTGAAGGAATAGAGCTTACAAAGAAAAACAAGGTGTCTACTGCAACTCAAAAATTCAAGTTGTTCGAGATGCTTCCTGAAGAAACCCTGGAGCAGATGGATCTGAAGTTCACGAATATTGTTAATGAGCTGGAGTCCCTGGACAAATTCTATAACCCAAAAGGAGAAAAATATGAAGGTGCTAAAAGCACTACCTGCGGAATGGGATAGCAAGACTACCGCCATGAGGGTCTCCATGGACTTGAAATCAATGAGCACTTTTGATCTCTTCTCTGACCTAAAAGTCTTCGAATATGATATCAATAGAAGAAAGAAGGAGACAGAAGAATCAAGCACGAAGGTGACTGTTCTGATAGCTAGGAGCACAAGAGAGAATGGATATACCTGCAGTAAGCAAGGAGAGCTACCTGTTGAAAGCACTGATGAAGAGATGGCTCTTCTTCTAAGAATTTTTAAAAAGTTCATCAGGTACAACAGGAGAGGTGACTTCAAGAAAAACCAGGCATCTCCTCAACAGCTCAACTTCTAGCAACCCAATCAAGATACTTCAGATCTATGTTATAACTATCGAAAACCAGGATACTATGCCAGAGAGTGTCCTCACCCTAAGGTCAACTGATATCCCGATGGAGAGTCTTCCCAGAAAAAGGAGAAACGAAGAGAGGAAAGAAGAAGGATCAAAGCATTTCTCAGTGAGATGGAGAAAGGAACGGAACCTTCTAAGGAAACCCAGTAGGATGTAGACTCCTCTGACGATGACAGTGACTCCTTTTCATCAGAAGACGAGGCACTCATCTGTCTGATGGCACAAGAAGCAGAGGACATCAAGGATGATGAGGTAATGTACTCAATCCAACCCTTGAAGGAAGAGGAAAATCTAAACAAAAGCCTCTCCCTAAGACAAATTATGAGTGATTTTGAACAGATAAACTCAATTCATGAGGAGCTAAAAATAGAAAATGAGATGCTCAGGAGGGAAAACAAACAGTTAGCTAAAAAACTATCTGCATATGAGCTTTGTAGCTCAAAGTGCAGTGACCTCCAAGAACAGGCCTCTAAGCTCAATCTGAAATTACCAAACTTGAGAGTGAGAAAAATGATCTTCAAGCAATCATAGGAACCTTTACCAAATCTGCTAAAGATGCCAAGGAGTGTCTTATGTAGGCCAGAAGTCTGTTTGATAGGACAGGTCTTGGATACTGCATTGGAATCTCTTAGGAAATAGCAAGCACATCTAACGTTGTTACCTTCGTTCAAGCAGAAACCTCAATGACAAAAGAGTTAACTAATAACTCAAATGATAGCTTGGAGAAAGCAGTAGATAAAGGAAAGAAACCCATGTACTCATCCACATGGAGTAAGCCTATTTTCAAAAGCTGGCTACAGCGGAATCAATCTACTGGGAGCAACAAAAGAAAACAGCAACCTATAAGGATGCTGCACAGAAACTTCTACTCCACACATACTAAGACCATAATGTCTAAACCTAAAAGAGCTCATGCTCAAAAGAAGTATGGTGGAGGACCTCACTTCAAAAGTGATGGCTACACAAGTCCTGCATACACAAAACAGTATCCTAAGGATACCGCTTATAGACGAAGCCACCAAGTTTACAATAAAGCAATTGTTGTGAGACAAATCTGGATTCCAAAAGGTACTAACAAAGAAGGACATATACATGTATGGGTACCTAAGAACCAGTAATCTTTATTTTACAGGTACTTACGACAGGAAACAGAAAGGAAGTATGGTACATCGATAGTGGGTGTTCAAGACATATGACTGGAGACAAAGAAGTTCTTAGAGACTTACAACTGTGCAAAGACCCAAAGTAATCTTCGGAGATAACTCCAAGGGGAGTACTAGAGGAATTGGAAATCTCATCAAAGGAAACACTCACATAAAAGAAGTATCATATGTGAAAGCATTAAAATACAATATGCTCAGTATAAGCCAATTCTGCGACAAGGGTTACTCGGTGGAATTTAATCACAACAAGTGCCTGATAAGGGATAGTCAAACCAATAAAGTAAAACTATTAGGAACCAGAAAAGGAAATATCTACGTAGCTGACTGGAGCTCAGTAACCACAGCCACCTGCTTCATTGCAAAAGGATCATCAGAAGCTAGTTGGTTTTGGCATAAACGGATGAGCCATTTAAATTTCAAATCAATCAATAAGCTAGCCAGAAAAGGGTTGGTCAGAGGGTTACCTGATCTGGTGTACCAGAAAGAGAGTCTATGTGAAGCATGCCAAAAGGGAAAACAGACCAAAAGCTCCTTAAAAAACAAAGTTCGAAGGTCAATTGAAAGGGTGTTTGATCTACTCCACATGGATCTATTCGGACCAGTGGAACCAGTAAGCATGAGTGGAAGAAAATATATCCTTGTAGTAGTGAACGACTACTCAAGATTTGCATGGACCCTATTCTTAACAAAGAAATCTGATACTCAGCAGAGGTTACCGGAGTTATTGAAGAAGCTGCAGACCGAAAGGAGCCTGAATATTATAAAAATCCGAACAGACAGAGGCACCGAGTATACAAACAAGTTTATTGAAGAGTACTGCTCGGATAATGGAATCAAACATGAGTACTCAACAGCTAGAACGCCGCAACAAAATGGTGTTGCTGAAAGGAAAAACAGAACCCTCAAGGAAGCTGCAAGAACCATGCTAGCTGAAGCCCAGCTACCTAAGAGATTTTGGGCAGAAGCAATCAACACAACATGCTACACCCAGAACAAATGCCTTATCAACAAGGACGTAGATAAAACTCCCTATGAATTATGGTTCGGACATACCCCAAACATTGAACACTTTCACATTTTTGGTTGCAGGTGCTACGTACTTAACAATGAGAAAGATTACTTGAAGACATTTGACTCAAAGTCAGATGAAGGAGTATTCTTAAGATACTCCTCGGTAAGCAAAGCCTTCAGAATCTTCAACAAGAGGACACTTGTTGTAGAAGAATCAGTGCATGTGGACTTTGATGAACCCCATTGCACCAAGGCTGATATAGATAAGCTGAATGAAGACCTTGGAAAAACTCACATCACCAACACTCGTGTTGAATATATTGATGCAGAGTTACCAAGTCTCCAAAATATTGAGACTAATCAAAACCAGCAACCTGTACCTACATAGCAACCTGAAGAACGGGAACCTTCAATGAACCAGCAAGCACCAACAATTCAAGAGAAAGTACATCACCCAGATGGAATACAGCTGGAAGTACGTTTGGATATTCAACCTGATCCTAATCAGCAAGCTAGACAGGATGATCAAGAGCAACCTGCTGAAGAACCAAATGAACACCAAGCTGAAGAAGCAAGAAGAAAATGGCTAAGGAATCATCCAAGAAATCAGATCATTGGAGATTCTACCGCTTGAGTAAGGACAAGAAGAAGCAACCCCCATGAAGTAATGTTTGCGTGTTTTATCTTTGAAACAGAGCTAAGCTGCATAGAGGATGCTCTATCAGACACCAATTGGATCCAAGCCATGCAAGAGGAATTAAATGGATTTGAAAGAAATCAAGTATGGTATTTAGTCCCTAGACCTACTCACCAAGGAGTAATCGATACAAAATGGGTATTTAAGAACAAGCTTGATGAAGAAGGACAAGTAGTCAGAAATAAAGCAAGACTAGTGGCAAAAGGTTACTATCAGGAAGAGAGAATAGATTTTGAGGAAACATTTGCACCAGTAGCAAGACTAGAGGCAATCAGAATCTTTCTAGCCTACGCAGCTCACAACAATCTCACCGTTTATCAAATGGATGTAAAGAGTGCATTTCTCAATGGGCTACTTGCCGAAGAAGTTTATGTGGAGCAACCTCCAAGTTTTGAAGACAATCCTGAAAATATGGAATTCAAATTAAAGAAAGCTCTTTATGGAATCAAACAGGCACCTAGAGTCTGGTATGACACTCTCTCGAAGTATCTACTTGACAATGGATTCAAGAAAGGGAAGGTTGACAAAACACTCTTCAGAATCCAAGATGGAGAAAGCATACTGCTCGTCTAAATCTATGTCGATGATATCATTTTTGGATTAACAAACAAGGAACTATGCCAGAAGTTCTCAAATCTCATGCAATCCAAGTTTGAAATGAGCATGATGGGAGAACTAAGTTTCTTCCTCAGTCTTCAAATTAAACAAATGAGCAATGAAACGTTCATTAATCAAATGAAGTACACCAGGGAACTGATGAAAAGATTTGGCTTAGAAAATGCTAGTACAGTAAGCATTCATATGGCCATCTCGGGAAGCTTGGACAAAGACAATGATGGCAAAACAGTGGATGTTACTAAGTACAGAAGGCTGATTGGGTCACTGCTCTACCTAACAGCTAGCAGACCAGATATCATGTTCTCTGTAGGAATGTGTGTCAGATACCAAGCAGCACCAAAAGAATCACACCTGACTGCAGCCAAACGGATCATCAGATACCTTAAAGGTTACAAAATCGACAGGAAGAGCACTAGTGGTACATGCTAGCTCCTAGGAAACAAACTAGTATCCTTGTTTTGCAGAAAGCAAACCTCAACAGCAGAAGCCGAATATGTTGTTGCAGGAAGCTGCTGTGCACAAATCTTATGGATCCAACAGCAACTGAAGGACTACAGGATTGAAGAAAGAGGCACACCCATTCTATGTGATAATACAAGTGCCATAGCAATCACGCATAGTCCTGTTCTCCATTCAAGGATAAAACACATTGACATCAGACATCACTTCATAAGAGATCATGTTGAGAAGAAAGATGTATCCCTAGAGAAAGTGCATACTGATCTACAACTAGCAGACATTTTCACGAAGCCTCTTTGTGAAACAAGATTCTATTTTCTAAGAAACAAGCTAGGCATAATCAACCTGAGCTAATTATCTATATAATTCCATCTTTTCTGTTTAAATGGCTATACAGCTTAGGGGGAACTCCAGGCAAGATAATGCTAAAATGATAAAACAGCGACCTAAAGGTCACTACTCAAGGTCCCTGGACAGTTCCTGAATACTACGATACTGGTCACCAAGTATAGCGAGCTACCTATAGGAACCAGAAACGTGGACGCGTGAAAAGAGGAACAGTTACCCCGCGTCAAGCAGTAGTTTTTGTAGAAAACTCCTCGATATCCACAACATGTCACGTCAAGTACATCAACACACAAACACCATGCCAAAAATCTCAGCCGACGGATCAAGAGTCTCTTCGAATACAAATTAAATCTAGACCGTTCGATTAAAACTCTCTCAAATTCAAATATAAGAAAGTTTCTCGTCATCTCTCTTCCTCACTTAACATTTTTCGCATTCTGAAAACCCTAACTCTTCAATCTCTCTCTTAGCTCCTTGCTACCAGACTCTATCTCTCTCTCAAATGGCACCCAAGCAAACCCTCGTTGTCGACGGCAGGCTGGTGGACCGGGAGATCCTGCTCAACATGGTGGAGGAGGAAGGACACTCCAAGGAGTTGATGAAAGACATTATGCGGTGTCTTCGCATCTCAAGCCTTCTAAAACTCTGCTCCTTCCACAAGACACCTTATGCAGAGGAGCAGGTTGAAAAGTTCTACAAGCGGACCAGGGTCTCTGAGGATCGGTCAGAGATCCGATCAAAGTTGGGTGGGGTAACAGTCACTGTTGATATCGGACTGTTGGAAGAGGTGTTCTCTCTTCCCATTGATGGCATGGACGCTAGTGACCTCTCCACTTATGGAGAAGACGAACTGGAGGTCTACTGGAAGATCTTCACCAACAGGAAAGACACGGTGGGGATGTCCAGGAGCTGCAGCAAGAAGTTTTTCCTTCTCGAGTTCGAGATGCTGTATGACATCTGTTGCCACATCATAGAGAACCGCTCAGGTTCCTTTGATAAGTGTACCAATTTCAGGTACAGAATGATGATGGCCATCCTGAAGAAGGAGAAGGTGGACTGGGCCAGCTACCTGCTCTCCAGGCTGGTGGAGGAGGTGGAGAAGAAGGTGGGTAAGCCTACCTATGGGCTTATCGTGAACACTCTCCTAGGTCACTTGAAGATAGATCTGTCCCAGGGGAAGCCCATCCAGAAAGGCATCGGTACAGGTAGGGTCTTTACCAAAAGGATTACTGCTCGGCCATCTTCAGTAACCAGGGAGGTCTCTAAGGGTTCCAAGGGCGCTCCCAGGATAAAAAAGACATTCCGCCGAACCAGCAGTGACTCATCTTCGTCGGAAAGCAACTCGAGGATGGACGAACCCTTACCCGCTTCTGTAGTACCGAAGAAGCCCAAGGAAGTACAGCGGAGACTGGTCATTTCTGATGATGAACCAAAAGGCACCACCACTTAGGCTGTTAAGAAGCCTGCAGTGGAAGTGGAGATTGATTCTCCACTGAGGGATGAACAGGCAGGGGATGCTGCTGTTCATGATGAAGAAGTTGAAGAAGAAGAAGATGATGAGGAAGACATGTTGGAGTATGTTGTCAGCATACCGAAGCTGGAGGAGGAATTTGCAAAGATGATGGATAGATTCACCACCTGGTGGCAATACAGGCACCTTCCTAGAGAAGAACTGATCCAGTGGTCTGACTGGGAGAAGGAGGAGGAGTGGGCTTTGAACTGGGCTGCCATGGACGACTTAGAGGAGGTCCTTCAAAAGAAATTTCTAAAGGATCTCAGGAAGAAAAAGTGGCCAGAGTATCTTGAAAATGCTAAAATCGCCGCTGAAATTGAGGTCAGGAAGCAGAAGGAAGCTGTTAAACAGCTACCTGGCCCAAGGAACCTGAAAGGAAAAGCACCCATCGAGCAACCAGACTTCTACTGGGAGGAGGTGATTCTGGATGCTGCCGCTGACCAGGTTAGGGCAGGTGATGACGTTGGCTTTGCCGCAGCCCAGGTAGAAAAGTTTGGAGAAGACGAAGCCCTGGAGAGGATGCTGAAGCAGGCTGCTGACATAAGCCTAACAGAGACAAGGATGAGAAGGCCAGTAAAGGAACCCCAGATAGGTGAAGGATCCTCCTGCACAGCACTCAGCAGGAGGTCACCATCACCAACGGAGAAAAATGGTGAGGAATTTTCTTATCTTACTGACCTGATTATTCTGCCTGAGGTCCCTGTGCAGACGCCGATGAAGGAGAGGAGCTTTACACCAACTGACTTTCCCAAGGCAAAGGAGTTGGAAACCCTCGCTGCTGTGGCATCTCTGGACGCTATCCTTGAGCTCACTGACACAACCGCAGCAGTAACCGCCGATGAGACCACAACACCAATGGAGGTAGAGGCTGAGAGAGAACAGGTGCAAGAGAAGGAGGCACCTGTTTCTGCTGCAATAATTACAGTATTGGAGGAACCTGCCCCTGTGGAGAAGGAACAAGCTGCAGTAGCTGTTCTTATGGAGTTGGAGGAGGCAACACCTGCTAAGCCAGTGGATCATGGCGAGATAATCACTGAGGAAGTAGTCTCTGCAGTTAAGGAGGTGGTTGCCGAATAGGAGGCTGGGGAGGCGATGGAAGTAGAAAAGGAAGGGGAAAATGAGCCGGAGGAGACAGAGAAGGCGGGTGAAGAGTAGGAGGCTGAGAAGGAAAGGGAAGCTGAGAAGGAAGGGGAAAAAGAAGGTGATGAAGAGGAGGCTGGAGGAGGAGCTCCCACAAAAGAAGCTGGATCAGGAGATGGAGGATCCAGCAGCCCTTCCAGCAGCGATGATGGGTCACCCAGTAAATAGGGTGATACCGGAGCAGAAAATTCCAAAGCTCTAACTCCTATATCTTCTCAACAGGTACCTGCAGCTGACTCTGTCGAAGGCCAGGAAGCTGCCAGATCTAATGATGAAGTATTGACGGCCATTGAACAGATGGGGAAGTCCCTGGTGAAAGCGAGTAGGAAACTCCGTAAGAAAACTCGCTCGAGCTCTATCAGGACTCAAACATTCATTAACTCCCTCAATATAACCCTATCAAAGCTTTATCAGGCGATCGATGCTCACCGACCCCCTAAGGAGGATGCTACTGTGGAAGTGGTCAAGAATGTTATGGACAAGCTGAACAGCAAGAGGAGCGAATGATCTCTCTTGAAGCAGACCAGAAAGCTCTTGTCGCCACAGTAGATTGCATGGATGAGGAACAGTTCAACCAATCGCAGACCCTGAGGGAACAGTCAGGCACCTTGTCGGAGATTCACTCGATGGTCAGCTTTGCAATTGGGAGAGCTGATGATGACAAAAATGGGGAAGAGAGGATTGAAGGCATGCAGAAGAGCAGACAGGAGCCTACTACCTACAGGCAGATGACAGTAAACAGGAGGAAAGATGATGCTGGAGATGGTGGAAATAGGGGAGCTGGATCAAGGGGCCTTCCAGACAGCAGCTCAAAGAGGAAATCAGAAACTGTCTCAGGGTCAATTCATCCAAGCTTCAGAAAAGGTGCTGAGATGAGAGAAGAAAAGAGGAGGAGGACAGAGGCTGAACTGAAGAGCAGCTTCAAAGTCTTCCCACCACACAAGCTGCCTGACATGGCTGAACTAGAAAAGAACATGCAGAATCCTGCCAGTACAGCCAGTGCATCTCTCAAGACCTTTCTGGAGGCAAGCCCGGATTCTAGGAGCGACAAATTCGTCATCCCAGAGATCCCGGAGGTCACTCTCCCTACTGAAGCCAATCCATCATTTTTCCAGATTGAAGCCTACAAAAGAATGGAGCTGATGAAGTACTTCACAACACTCTGCAAGGAATCCGCTCTCTTTAGAGGATTCCGAACCAATAAAGAAGCCTTGCAGAGGTTCCTAGAGCTTGCCAAGAAAGGTGGACTGTCAATCCAAGTCAAGCTGAAACAAAGACTAGGAAAGGAGTTCATACCCTTCAGTGAAGACTTCTGGCTCAGATTTGAGGAAGATGAGAAGATAAGGAAGTTGCTGGAGCCGAGCTATCATGAGTCATTAGCCAACTGGTGAAAAGGTACAAAGTTTGAAAGAAAGAAGAAAGCCAGCTGGTTGAAGACTTAGTGTCTTGCTCCCTATGTTTGTTTATCTTTTGATTATGCTACCTGTTATGTCTTTCTGTTGTTATTTCTTTCTGATCTCTGTATCTGCATCTGATTACTCATCAATGGATATTATGATGGTTCTGATTTATGAAAGCTCACATCTTGTGAACTTAATGCATGATTATGGATGTTTATATATATATATTTTTTTTTTGCATTTCTGTTCCAAACTAAATGAAATATGAATTTTTGATCCTGTTAAGGAGTTTTGTCATCATCAAAAAGGGGGAAATTGTTAGGATAAATTGTAATAGATTTTGATGAGACAAAACGTGTAATAGACTAGAGCATTAGCTATTAGGATAAGTTTTCATATGTAAAATAGCTAAGACAAAGATGCTGAAAAGAGAAGAAGACTCTGTAAAGGAACCTACGTCATATCCCTGCTACCTGCATACTGCCACAAGGAATCAGTATCCAAGCATCAAAGGATGCTGTAAGGAACCTGAAGATGGTTAAGTCAAGGAAGCTGACTCACTCGCTCAAAGAGGAAACTACCAGATACATCAAAATCAGTGCATCCTGACTAGTCGGTAGAGTCACTCCAGTTTCAACAAATCAGTGAATGCCATGTGTGAAAAAGCAGCAAGGACAGAGTACAGCAGACTGCAGGATTAAGTCGCGCAGTAAAAGGACAAGACAATGGCAGAACAGAATGAAAGCATTGCAGAGCAAGTGTCAGAGGATAAGCAGAACCAATCAGAGCAAGACACCTTACTAAGTGAAGAACTGCCTTCTCAACGGGCAGAAATCTCACTGATACCTATAAATAGAAGACTGAGTGCACCTAAGAAAGATAGAGTGTGAAGCTGATCTGAAATATCCTACGAAAGACAATTTAACAAGCTAAAAACCTTCACATCTAGAGTTACTCAGTCTAAGAAGCAGCAAGCCAGCTACCTTGTGGAATCTAGAAGTTTAAGGAGCTTGCTGCATCCAACCGTTGAAGATTTCCATATCTTACTTAAATAGACTGTTTAGGAGTCACTTAGACAGGAGTTTATTCTGCTAAGTTGTTAATCTCTCTGAAGAAGAGAAATGATCCTGTGTGGAGATCCTGTGTGGGTCGATCAGTTTGGTCACTGTGCAGCTACCTGTGTGGATAGAGCTGACAGTTTTGTGTAGAGTAGAGTTTGTATTAGTCGAGTCTATTGTAAATCAAACTTGCTTTAACAAAGTTCCTCCTTGAGAAGGAGTAGAGAGGACGTAGAGGGATTACTCCACCCTCGAACCTCTATAAGTTTGCTCGCATTTATACTGCTCTGCATATCTATCTGATCTCATAAGCATACTGCATTAAAGTTACTCTTCGAAAAACACATTATTTCCGCTGTACATCTTTAACTCTGTCTAAATTCAGAGGTATCTGTCCGAGCAGCGACCTATCGTACAGCAAGCTATCTAGCTACCTGTTCATCAAGGACTTAATATTTTTGGAGAAAAGTTAAAATTTCATAAGGTTAATTCACCCCCTCTTAACCTTATACCACTTGGGACCAACACAGTTTCACTTTTATTCATGTTGTGATTGTCAATATAGTTGATGAGATGTTGAAGTGTCGAACTTAAAAAAAATTATATGACTGAAAAATTTATTGATGATTTGATTTGTTGAGTATTATAACTAAAGTAATACCTATAATTGCAAAATTCTAAAACTTTGGATAAAATTTACGACTAAAGTGAATGTAATGATTTTTTATGTAGTTATTTTATTTATTTTATTAATTAATTAGTTTATTTATCTATTTGTAATTCTTTAATTCTAATGTTTTCTGCAATTTCATTCCAAATTTCCTAAGATTCACAAATTTTCGACAGAAATTCATGTGATTAGCCACGCAACTTTTAATTCTGGCCAATAACGTTAAAGACAATTATTTTGCTTTACATGCTGAGTCAGATGAATTAGTTAAACTAAACACAATTATTTCTATACATCAAGTGTACGGATTCTAAACTTAAAAATGTATTTCACGAGTTCCACGCGCACCTCACGGGCCTACACGCACCCACACGCGCCCAAACCCTAGTTCTGCTGTTATATTGGCATAACCTTTTAATTTAGAGAACTTAACATTTTAGTTCTGTCTTCATAATCTTTTAGTTATATGCACATAACCTTTGCAGTGCATGTAGTGAAAAAAATATAAGTTATTTACTAAAAAAATTATGAAATTTATATATAAAGATTATACTATTACAAAAGGTTATATCATTACAACATAAATGTTTCGGCTATATTGAATTTTGATAGTGAAAAAATATAAGTTATTCATTGAAAAGGTTATGAAATCTATATAGAAAATGTTATATTATTACAACATAAAGGTTATATTATTATAATATAAAGATTTCAACTATATTACATGATTTTTTATAGTGGAAAAAATGTAAGTTATTCATTGAAAATGTTATGAAATCTATACATAAAAGTTATACTATTACAACATAAAGGTTATATCATTACAACATAAAAGTTTCGGCTATATAACATGAATTTTTATAGTGAAAAAAGTATAAGTTATGCATTGAAAAGGTTATGAAATCTGTACATAAATGTTATACTATTACAACATAAAAGTTATATTATTACAACATAAAGATTATGATAAAAATTTAAAAAAAAAAAAATTTGAGCGCGAATCCGTGTTAAACCCGACCCAACCCAACCCGACCCGACCCGTGTGCTCAATTGCATGGATTATGACTCATGCATTTAGTGCACACAAACACTACTCTAAACTAAATTGCAAGTTTGGTAACATTGGAGAGATGACATTTTTATTCAGAAATCAGTCAAACATCTGAAAATTATTACATAAGTTAAATTCTTTTAAATGAAAGTAAAATATATTTTCACTCACGTTAAATTTTAAAATTAAATTATCAATATTCAACACAAAGAATAAATAAATAAATAAATCTGAATTACTTTTAGTTTTCTATTAGTTGTGGATCCCATCTCATTAAATAAGCTGTTGTGTATATATTTACTAGTAGAACTTTTGAGAGTGTCTCGTATAATTAATTTTGTAGGATGAATCAACCCGTAATCCATATATGATTTTATAAAAATGAATTTGACTTGTAGTTGGACTGCATATTAAAAATATTATTCCGTGAAGCCATCTCATATAATTGCTTATGTTCTTTTAATTAATATGTCATTTACTTTTAGTCAATTTAAATTGTATATTATTACCAAAACCACAAAAATAGTTTCTATAGTGTATTAGTTTTTACTTTTGACATTCAATTGAATTTTCTTTACAACCATAGAGCTCCTAAACAAACAAATTCTTTCCATTTCGACTATAAATATATGAGAAAACGGCCCATTTTACCACATTTGATTATAATTTGGGCCCAAATACCACACAATTTAACATTTATGCCCAAATTACCACAATCCTTATATTAATGTCCCCAAATACCACTTTTTTATCCTTGGTCAAAAAGGACAGCAGACACGGCCTGCCATTCTCTGAAAAGCGGCACACAATTGTGGAAAATTGGGCCCACTTGTCCATTGACTTTGAGAAATTCGTGTAAGGTTTATTAATAAAATTTTGTGCTTAAAATTTGTCCAATTTCTAACCCACATATTTGTCCAGTTTTCGTGTAAGGCAAAAAAAAATTTTTTTTTTTGGGCCTTACACGAAAAGTCCAGTTTTCGTGTAAGGCAAAAAAAAAATAATAATAATAAATTTTTTTTTTTTGCCTTACACGAAAATTGGACTTTTCGTGCCCAAATTTTTTTTTTTGGGCCTTACACGAAAACTGGACTTTTCGTGTAAGGCCCAAAAAAATTTTTTTTTTTTTTCCTTACATGAAAACTGGACAAATATGTGGGTTAGAAATTGGACAAATTTTAAGCACAAAATTTTATTAATAAACCTTACACGAATTTCTCAAAGTCAATGGACAAGTGGGCCCAATTTTCCACAATTGTGTGCTGCTTTTCAGAAAATGGCAGACCGTGTTTGCTGTCTTTTTTGACCAAGGATAAAAAAGTGGTATTTAGGGATATTAATATAAGAATTGTGGCAATTTGGGCATAAATGTTAAATTGTGTGGTATTTGGGCCCAAATTATAATCAAATGTGGTAAAATGGACCGTTCTCTTGTAAATATATCTTATTTTTCTCTATTGAATATATAATCGAGTCATGAAACAAACGTGTCACTTTTAATAGACACTCTCAATAAAGAAATAGTTTTAAAATAAAAATACTAAAGAAATAGTATGACAGTTAACTAAGTTTATTTTATATCACAGCTCATAAATATATGTAGAGAAAATAATAAGTAATCAATAATATATCATAATTCGGGGCTATCGTGGGAGAAACGATGTGTATGAATCTTAGCAAATCCAAGTCAAATATTTCTTTCAGATAAATTTTATTAAACGTTTCCTCCCCTAATGATCTGGAAAAGGATCAACAATAAAGTCAACAATTAATACAATTATGCAGAATTAAAAAATAAATTGCATAATTACTATATTGCCGATCATCTAAAGCCATCACATACATAAATTTCATGATATGAAGAACAGATTGCACGCAGTTTGTTAGTCATGCTTTGGAAACACATACATTGTCATTTATTGTCTCTTAGGTTTACTTACTCTCTTTTATTTCTAACATGCAGAGTTGAATCA
Source organism: Scutellaria barbata (assembly GCA_028654395.1). Lineage (NCBI taxonomy): Eukaryota > Viridiplantae > Streptophyta > Magnoliopsida > Lamiales > Lamiaceae > Scutellaria > Scutellaria barbata. Next base: position 6,274,373 of record CM053651.1, on the reverse strand, counting down.
TCGATAAATCTACCAAAAAATGTTACAATTCCTGCAGTTATAGCGTTTGGAGATTCCATATTCGATACTGGCATCAACAATTACATTATCACACTAGCTAAATGCGATTTTCCTCCTTATGGCATCAATTTCATGGGAGGCAAGCCAACGGGGCGATATTCTGATGGCAAAGTTCCACCCGACCTTATTGGTATATATCTATCATTTAACAAAATACAATTTTTTTTTTAATCATAAATATCATAGTCTAAATTATTTAGTAATTTGCAGTTGAAGAGTTGGGGATCAAACCACTTTTGCCACCATATCTTGATCCATCTTTGCAACCTCAAGATCTTTTAACAGGTGTTAGCTTTGCATCTGGTGGTTCAGGATATGACCCTTCAACAAATCAATTAGCGGTAACTTAATCTTTCTCTTAAACTTTCACATTATATAGTACTACTATGATCGATGAGATCAATTCCTATTTAAATTTATTTGGGTGATCAAATAATTTCTATGGTTTACTATTTTCCAAACGTCTAAAAAACATTGACTTCAACCTAAATTCTGTTTCCTTTTAAATGTAGTCCAGGTTCACTATTTTTCACTTTGCAATCTACGATCATTTTCTGATCATTTTTTTGGTCGAGATCGAGTTAATTCTGATCATTTTCCCGATTTTTTTTTTAACCAAACACACCCCACATCTTAAAGAAAATGAAAACCAAAATCAATTTCTGATTTCCATTTATTTCAATTTCAATTTGAGCGAAAATTGAACCAACTATTTGATTTTGACAAAAACTGTGATAAAAAAATGGCTGGCAAAGGAGTAAAAATGTCATATGTCAGATGAATTTTTTAATTTTAGCCCCAATTGATAAAAAACAAATAACTGCAGGGGGTGTTGTCATTGCCTGATCAGTTAGAACTGTTCCAAGATTACATACAAAGGCTAAAGAAAATTGCTGGAGAAGAAAGAACATCCAAAATATTAAAGGAAAGTCTAATTGTTGTGGCTACTGGTACCAATGACATTACACATTTTAATGGTTTGTCCTTGAAACAACTTCAGTACGATATTCCTTCATATATCGAACTACTATTGAGCTATGCTTCAAGCTTCGTGCAGGTAAAAATCCTAAGGGCATGTTTGTTCTAAACATGCCCCATCCAAATTTTGGTTAAGCTCTAGCCAGATCATCTTTGACTTGATACTTCCAAAATCCTATAACTCAACCATACTTTTCCCATATTTCCAATAAACATCTATTTTTTTATGATTTCCAATGCGAAAAATGACATCTTTACAATAATCCTATCTTAACAAGGGTTAAATTTAAAAAACAATCAAAACTATTGACTTTTTCATTTTCCAAACTAATATTTTTTTTATCATATTGCAACATGAATTATTAAAATTTATCAAATTACAACTCGCCACTCATTTTCTGACAAAAACGTAAACACGTGACCCGCACACTAAGAAATAAGAATATTCTTGTAATTTTGTAATTTAAGATGACCCGTATCTATTGTCAGCTTGCACATCACGTGTTCACGTTTTTATCGGAAAATAATTCTAAAAATACAATTTGATAAAATTTAATAGTTCAAGTTGTAATCTGATAAAAAACAAAGGTTAGGTTGGAAAATGAAAAAAATCTATAATTTAGGTTGTTTTTTGCATTTAACCCCGTAACAAATATAAGATTTTCAAACTCCAAATTAACAAAATCCTTTCAAAAATCAAATCCAAACAAGCGAAATATACCTTAAGTCGGGAACAAATTATATATAAGTTGGCTAACATGCTTAATCATATGAACAAATCAGGAGTTACACAACTTGGGGGCCGGTAGAATAGTTGTTTTTGGATTGATACCATTTGGATGTCTGCCATCACAAAGAACTTTGAAGGGAGGACTTGAAAGAAAGTGCTTCGAAGAATATAACTTAATCGCGCAACAATTCAACGAGAAACTGTCAGCTGCATTGTCCTCTATCAACACGCAATTTCCGGAAGCAGTGATGGATTATGGAGATTTATACAATATTACTCATGATATCATTCAGAACCCACAAAAATATGGTACTTATTTTATCTTTGATGTTTCCTTTTCGATTCAACGAAAAATAATAGCCATTTATTCAAAGCAATAACTTGAAATTTTGTTTCAGGATTCAAGATTGGAAATAGGGGATGCTGTGGAACAGGGTTGATAGAAGTAACGTTTACGTGCACATATGCATGTTCAAATGTATCTGAGTATGTATTTTGGGATAGTTTTCATCCTATAGAAAGGGCATATAGGATTATTGTACATGATTCTCTCAAGAAATTATTTAACAACTTTGTCTGAGGATACTTCATTCAGCTCATTTACTATTTTGCCTCCTCAACTGCAAATCTGTCTAATAAAATCTCTTTCTTGTGATTCATTTTGTCTTGTTATAAATATGATTGATCTGGTAACAGAAATTTATTTTTGGAACAAGGCTTTGCTCTATTATTTGAGTAATTATTATAGGCAAGTTAAGAGAAAAGTTTGGACTTTGACCTAGCAGGTAGTTATTAAATTGAGAGAATGGACCCATCTACCATAATTTGTTAAATTATAAGTCCAAATACCACAAATTATAAGATATAGACTCAATTTATCCCTTTTGTTATAATTTGATCCCCATCTACCACAATTTGATACATGAAATTACCAGTTTACCCTAGGTCAAAGTTGTACCCTGCCATTTACTGCAAAAGTCGCCGACACCCACTGTGACGCCGCAATAAATTCTAAAAAGGTAGGTAATTCCAGCGGATTTCGTGTAGGAGTTGATTAAGCAAGTCAAATTATTCTCCTCCTTCACATTGTATTCATAAGGCACTGCATTTTTTCGTGTAGGAATTTTTTCTCTCCTTACACGAATTTCCTTACACGATTTTTGTTACACGAATTTTACATATTTCTATCTTACACGAAAATTGCACATTGTTGTCTTACACGAAAATCGAAGCCACTTCGAGCTTACACGAATTTTGCCAAATTTTGCTCTTACACGAAAAAATGCAAATTTGTTCTTTTACACGAAATTATGTCAGTCAACCACGACGTTAATATCTTTGCCACTAACAATTCGTGTAAGAGTTGACATGGATTAGGTTTGAGTCATAATTCCCACTGTTGATGTCAGTCCTACAACTGTTCATGTCAATCATGCTCTCTACACGGATTTTGAAAATGAAAATTGTGGTAGATAGGGCTCAAATTATAACAAAAGGGGTATTGTGGGCCTATGCATTATAATTTGTGGTAGATGAGCCAAAAATATAACAAAATATACTAAGTTGGGCATTTTTCTCTCATTAAATTTGACAATTATTCTCACGCATAAATTTGTCAATTATTCTCACGGGTATTAGTCAACGTCTAACTTTTAATTATGTTTGTCCAACCTTATAGTTAGGTATTTAAATATATAAAGATTATATTAATATAATATAAAGGGTTATACTCGTATAACATAAATATTACCACATAAATAAATAAAAAAATTAATCTGGGCATAGATTTGGATCGGACTCAACCCAAACCAACTCATGCACGTCTAGTTGCATGGAACTAGATCCATGCACCTAGTTTACAAGAACACTACTCGTTAAATTTTAGGACTAAAAATCAAAGAAATTAAAGTTGGAGACTAAAAAGCTAATATTTTTCTTCAATTCTGTATAATTTTATTCTTTTAGGATTAAATACAAAAATCAACTTAAAGTATGATTGATTTTCATTTTTCAATCTAATGTTTTTTCCAATGATTACAACTCAGGCTAAGTTATGATCATTTTTCAAATTACATGTTTTCTTTCACAACATTATTAGCGAAATACAACACCTAACTTTTATAGGACAATAAAATTTACCCTTATGAAAGTTACGTACATAAAGTCATATATTGTGTTTCGTTCGAAAAAAAATTTTAAATTGCACACTTTGAATAACTCTTAAAATTAGCAGCCCAACCTCCAAAGTTGAGACTGCCTATCCCTTCTCAGCTTTCCTTTGACAAGGGGATTAGGCGACAGTTGAAAGAGCTGCTCGAAAGCTTTGCTGGCTAGAAGCTATATGAGCGGTAATGTCCATGTACGGCTCCGTTCAGTTGCATTCGGATAAAAATTTAAAAATGTTTGTGTAAGCTTTTTGTATTTACTTTTCTTTGACCTTATATGTATGTGTGAATTATTTTCACTTTTAAGAACTAATTACAAATATAAAAACAAACAAAGGAACCAAATTATATATATATGATAAAATAATAATGTGGGACGAGAAACGCGTAAATTTATCCAGGTTAACGATGACGTACACCATTACTTTTTACAGTACTTGGACCAGTACTTTTTACTGTATGATGTTTTGATTAAATGTCTGCGCATTGGGACAAAATGTGTAAAGTTAAATTTGTATGGGACCAAAAATAATATTTTATCAAGTCCACGAAAAAGAAAACAAATCTCTGCACACATGTTTGGTAAAATATAATAATACTATAAATCTAATAAAACAAACTAGCATAATTTAATATTACGAATTTATGAAATCTATCAAAATATTTATAATTTGTTGTAAATTATCTTTATTAAATCAAATTGCAAAACTAAAAAATCGAAGCTTTTTTTAATTTATGAATAGTACATTAAAGCGCAAATTATGTTTATATATACTAATGCCACCATTTTAAATTTCACATCACCAACAATATTATTGTTAGAGTACTATCACCAACAATATTATTGTTAGAGTACTAATTTTAATTGTTAGCTAATTTTTTTTCTTAGAGGGTTAATATCAAAAATCAACCTTTCAAATTATAATATTTTTTTTCTTTTACAAATTGCACCCTAATATCTTTCAAATTACAATATTTTTTTTTCTTTTACAAATTGCACCCTAATAAGTTCATGATAGTTTTAGATTGCAACCTAATATAAAAAATATCATGTTTTTCTGATCAAAGACAAAATTGATGTATTAATTTTTTAACCAAAATACATAAAATGTGTGTTATAACACTCCACATTTTGAAAGCAAACCAAATCCCCTAATCAATTTTTTGGTTTCCTTTCAATTCAAGCTCAACTTTGAGCAAAAATCACTTGGGCCAAAACAAATGGTCTAAATATTACCTTAGGTTACAATTTGAAAAAAAAAGTAGTGAATTTGGGTGCAACCAAAAAAAAAAAAAACATTTAAGTTGCACATTAAAAACAGTCAACTTAATTAGGTTGCTTTTTTAAATTAACCATTTATCTTACTAACGATTTTTATTTTGATAAAAATTAGAAACATAATTTGTTATGTAACCAAAAATTAATCGTTGTATATGAACAAAACTTGAAGAGTCAAGTTCATCAAATATGTAGTTTGTAATTATAGGCAATTGGATTTATTTTATTTTTAATGAAAAAACTGCGTCTAGTGGATTTGAAGTAAAGAAATCTGCATCAAGGAGATTTGGAGATATTGGAAGGTATTTCGAAATGAAAGGAGATAAAACTTTCATATTTTGTGAGATTTATATGTTGAGAAAATATTTGGTATAATTGTATTTAGGATATAATTTTCCTTATCAAAATAAGAATAGGATTCTATCCTAGTGAAATGTGAGACAAACATACAATACATCGTATTTATTGTGTTTCATTGATTCCTCAAGTGGTCGCATTCCACACGTTAAAATGTAAAAATGACACTGAATTTGGAAGGAGTTTTGAAGAGAGTTTGGAGAGCTCGTTCAGCCATTAAAGAGATTTCATGTCAGTGCTTGAAAGTCGACGAAGGTCATCGACTGCGTTAGTAAGAGAAGTATAGATTAGGAAATTCGTCTCATACGCCTATATTTATACTATATAAATGATAAAAGTTAGAGGGGATTGAGGGATTTTAAACCTCTATATTTTGTGTGCTATTTTTTTTTAGGGGAAATGCCCCAAAATAGTCAAAAACATTTAAGTTTATATCAAAATATCCAAAAATATTTAGGTCACCCTCAAATCTACCCAAAACACTATAATTTTACTTCAAATTACTGAATAGTACACATATCGGTCAATGACATTGCGGTTTGATGGGATGGCGTCTGAAATTTTTTTAAAAATGTGGGAATCTCAATTGTTTACTCATAAGATACATAGTTAAACATTTGGTTATTTAATACACGAAATTGGGTCATAAAATTTCACACACAAGAGAGCATACTCTATAAAATATTGAAGATGAATGTTTAATTGTTATCTACATTAACTCATACATGAAATCAATTCTTGTACAAGTATGTTTTTTTAAAATATAATTTTGTTTAAATGGTTTGCATTTTCGTGTATGGTATAATATTAGATGACATTATAATATCCTGCATTTTTTTTATAAAATTTCCTTATACTTGAACTGAACATAATAATTGAGCTTTACTTCTAGTGTGTGGGCTACACGAAATTGCAAGGAATTGAGACATAATTTCGTGTAAGGTTTAATTCTGTCAGATGTAGGACTACACGAAATAATGACTATAGGGCTATAAGGCTATAAGGCTACACGAAATAATGACTATAGGGTTATAAGGATACACAAAATTTTCTTTATAGGCCTACACGAAATTAGGGATATAGAGCTACACGAAATTCTAAAATAGGGCTACACAAAATAAATGTTGTAGATCTATAGGGCTACACAAAATAAATGTTGTAGATCTATAGGGCTACACGAAATTTTCTCTATAGGCCAACCGAAATTTCCAATATAAGGCTATACGAATTTAGGCTTGTAGGGGTGTAGGGCTACACAAAATTTCCTATTAGGCCTAAAAAAATTACTACTATAGGGCTACACGAAAATTCCTGTTTAGGCCTACACGAAATTACTACTATAGGCCTACACGAATTCAATAGTAATTTCGTGTAAGCCTAAATGAACTTTAGGTTCTTATTTTTCGGCTAACACTTATTGGAACGAAATTAAGCCAAATTTCGTGTAAGGTGCAATTCCATTTTCATGTAAGGTTAGATCATTTGATTGTGTCAATAATTGATTTGTTCTAATAGTTAGAATAATGAATATATTTTTCTGTTCTTCAAAGAAAATATATCCGTATTATCATTTGGTTTTGAATTAATATATTAAGTTCATTAATTAATACATTCTATGTTTTTTTATTCTGTATATTGTATATTTGAATATAAATATTGAGGAAGTATTTATGTTCTTAGGGTTTAAATTGTAATCGTTTGAAATGTAAATTTTATTTATTATAATTAATTTATTAAAAATGATGATCTGATATTTTTCGGTTACTTATTTATTTTTGTTAGATAGTATAGCCCTATTTAAGTGTTATGTCCATACCGATTTAGTTTGGGGGTTACTGGGAAGGTTTAGAGTACAAAAATAGGGTTCAAGAGCTACTTCACCTACGAAGATTGACAACATATGAGGATTTATTATTTTCAATTCATGGAGTTGTGCGTGTCGATTCGAATTGTTGGGCATATGCGTTCCATTCACTGGTTAACATAAATGGCAGAGTGAGAAAAATGAAAATAAAGAATGATAGAGATTTGGAAAATGTCATGTCTGTTGGACCAACGCATCCGAGCTGTACAGGTCGTGTACTTGGCCGGTAAAGAGTTGTCAGCTCGGGACTCGAAACTGGCCAGCCACCCCGGCCGGATGACCATCCTGAACGGCACTCAGGGTATCCAATTCGAAGATGGCCAAGCTAAACAGATGACCGAGCTAAGTAAGTTATTCCGAGCAGGGATAACCGAGCAGGAGTGAACCAACAGTTAAGAAATCGTGGGTGATAAAATCACCGCCCAACACCGAATAAATCGGCGAAAAACAAGAAGAAGGTGGGCATAACCTCCACACTCCCCCACGATCTCCACTACTCGTAACTTTTGCCTATAAATAGATGTAATTTTAGCCTGTAATGGATCTGAATTCCTACTCTGTAAACAGCACTAGAGAGCTCATTTCTCTAAGTTAATAGTATAAGGTCCTGACCGGTTATTTTACCGTCCAGGACCAGCCGAACTAAATTGCCCGAGTAGGCTCCGGGCAAATCTCTTGCATACTTCACATTTTATTTCACATACATTTGTGTGTTAGACTAGAAATTATTCTCTTACAAAATTCCGAAGTCAACATTTTGGCGCTTGAAGGAGGGAGTTATTTCAAATACCCGAACACAACTCCAATACACAATGAGCAACGACGAACGCAACACCACCCTAGAATCCCAGGCTCCTCTCTTCCAGCCTGGTGGCTCCAGCTGACCTCGGCCGATCACGGTTGAAGAGGTCATTCAGGTGGCTCCCATCACTTTAGAGACCCCAGAGACCCCTATATCTGTGGTACAAATTCGGGGTATCATGGCCGCACTGACCGAGCGACTCAAAGAAGCTGAACAGAAGGAGAAGGCCAAGGTGACCAATGGCCTACTTGAGGACTCTAGGTCCTTAGGCAGAACCTGGGAAAGTGAATAGCCGAGGACGAGCTACGGTGAAGCCAGTCCCCTATACATGCCCGAGCGGATCACCACCGAGTCCGTCCAAACAACGTCGGGGCACGGGCAGATAGGCGGTTTGCCCAAGCTGACATAGAACCGACCCTGACAAGGGACGCCGGGCGACTGGATAGGCTTCCCACTGAGAAATGTGAGGCCCCACCACCTCACGATGAGAGTACTAGCCACAATCTCCGATACTCGGAACTTGTGAAGGAGCAGGAGCTCCGAAAACGACTGGCAGACATTAAAGTCAGGCGAAATAGAGGGGGCTGGAAGAGGGCAACCCCTTTTGCAGAGCATATCGCCACCTTGGTCCCGGCCAAGTTCAAAATACCCCCCATTAGTCAGTATAATGGAGAGACCGACCCAAGTACTCACCTGGATAAGTATACGTCCTGAATGGAGTTACAGGGAATAGGAAAGGAGCTGATGTGCAAGGCATTCCCGCTCACGTTGGGGGATCGAGCACAGAGGTGGTTCCGTTCCCTCCCCGACGCATCAATTGGAGGGTGGGACGAGTTGTCCGACCTATTCCTTACACAATTTATGGGTTCGAGGATGAGGTCGACCCCAAAGGAGAGGTTAGTCAACGTGAGGCAGGACAAGGCTGAGCCTCTGAAGTCATATTTGAACCGCTTCAATAAGTTGGTCCTTGGCATGGAACAGGTGTTAGATGACGCCATTCTCATGGCTGTTATGGCCGGATTAAGGCTCCGGACCAGATTTTGGTGGTCCGTCCACGAGGAAGGGCCGAGAACATATCACGACTTCCTCAACAGAGCAGAGCGGTATATCGGAGTCGAGGAGGCCATCCCAGAGGATAGACCGTCTGAAAAAGACAGAAGGCCTGAACGGCGGGAAGAGAAGAGGGAAGAACGGAGAAAACCCATGAAGCCGTTCAGGCCGGCCACCAATTTCAGGGCTTTCCATCCCGGAGGCTCCGGCCAGGTAACTGAAATCCTCACGGTTACCCCAACACAGGTCCTTACTGAGATCAAAGACAAGAATCTACTGCCCGAACCGCGGCCCATGAGGGCCGACCCGAACCACATCAACCAAAACAAATACTGCAAATACCACAAGGCGAAGGGTCACGATACAGATAAATGCTGGACACTTCTGGCCGAGTTGATGAAGTTGATCGATCAGGGTCAGCTGAAGAAATATGTGAAGGGCCAAGGGGCGCCACAAACGTTACCTCCACCACCACCACCGAATGGCGCTGCTCGAGAGATCCATACCCTCATCAACAACAGTGTTGGCGAGCAGCGTGGGTCTAAGAGAGCCCGAAAAGAACAAGTCCGGAAGGCTAGGAACGCATACCAACAATGTGTTCCACCCAGGGCAGAGCCCCGCCATGCACCCATCTTATTCACCGACCAGGACAGTGAAGGGATAGCTTATCCTCATAGCGATACCTTGGTGGTATCGCTCAATATTTGCAGGACCATGGTACACAGGGTTATGGTCGACACGGGTGCCTACGCCAACGTGCTCTATTTGAGCACTTTCAAGCGGATGAGATTTCACGAATCTCAGCTCACGCTGTCCTCCGACACGATTCAGGGCTTTGGAGGAATGAGGACTAGAGTACTCGGTACTTGCGAGCTCGAGGTCCTATTCGGGTCTGATGACCACAAAGTGTTCACAACAACAGAGTTCAAGGTGGTGGACTTGAACTCTCAGTATAATGTCATCTGGGGCCGACCGCTTCTTGCAAAATTAAAAGCGGTTGTATCGATCTATCACCTCGCCCTCAAGTTTCCAGTAGGCGACGAGGTGTATGTTTTGAAGGGGAACCAGCTGACCGTCCTGGAAACAGATATGAGGCTGCGTCCGAAAGAGCTCAATCAGCTCGAGCTCACTTAGGTCATCTCAGTCGATGGACAGATGGAAGACGCATTTGAGGATTCCATCCTCGAAGTTGCCGAGTACAATCAGACTGACATAGAGGTAGATAATGAACCTCCACAACCGGCAATTGTCCCAGAACTGCCGGTTAGCTCTACCTTCGAGGTTGGATCCTCCTCTGGTACGGCCGCCCAAAATAGCAAAGGAAAAATGACCGTAGACGCACAAGAGCCCAAGGAGGAATGGGGGTCTATTGACCCCCGAAGAGATGGCCCACAAAGACGAGCCGCGCCCATTGAAGAATTGGATCTCGTTAGTATGGATCCAAACAGGCCGGATCTGAAACTGCGGATCGGTCGAGAGCTGCAAGAGCCCTTCCGCACTGAGCTGATAACCTTTTTGCAGGGAAACACTGATGTCTTCGCGTGGGCTCATAAAGACATGGAAGGCATCCGGCCAGAAGACGTCTACCATCACCTTAGCATATACCCTGCTGCCCAGCCAATAGCTCAAAAAAGACGCCGACTGAGCCCAGATAGATACGAGTGGCTAGAATTGGAAGTACAAAGGCTGCTGGGTTATCGCTTCATCAGAGAGACCAAATATGCTGCTTGGGTCTCCAACCCTGTCCTAGTCAGGAAGCCAAATGGGTCATGGCGGCTTTGTGTTGACTTTACAGATCTGAACAAAGCTTGTCCTAAGGATTGCTTCCCACTCCCTAACATAGACCAGCTCGTTGATACTACTGCTAGACACGAGCTAATGAGCTTCATGGATGCATACTCGGGTTATCATCAGATACCAATGGTCGAGGACGACCAGGTCCATACTACTTTTGTCACCGATCGGGCACAGTATTGTTACACCATGATACCGTTCGGCTTGAAAAACGCAGGGGCTACCTACCAACGGCTGGTGAACAAAATGTTTGCCGCTCAGATTGGGAAAACAATGAAAGTCTACGTGGATGACATGCTTGTCAAATCTAAACAAAAGGCCGACCACGTAGGTCACCTGGCAGAGATGTTCGACATCCTGAGGAGGTACATGATGAAGTTGAACCCCAAAAAATGCTCTTTCGGGGTAGGTTCGGGGAAATTTTTAGGCTATATGGTGAGCCAAAGAGGAATAGAGGCCAACCCTGAGAAAATTCGAGCCATCGCGAACCTGATCCCACCGAGGCGGATCAAAGACGTCCAAAGTTTGACCGGCAAGATGACGGCCCTTAATCGGTTTATCTCCCGATCTACCGACAAGTGCCGGCCCTTTTTTAACTTGATCCGAAAGATTGCTCAATTTGAATGGACTGGGGAATGTCAATCCGCCCTGGACGACCTCAAAAAAGCACTGATGGAGGCCCCGGTCCTGGCCAAACCTCAAGCAGGGGAGAAGTTGCAGCTCTACTTGGCAGTCTCTGAGTATGCAGTAAGTTCTGTGCTGGTTCGAGCAGAACAGAAGGCTCAACAACCCGTCTACTATGTGAGCCAATCGCTGCATGACGCCGAGCTCCGTTATCCAGCAATGGAAAAACTGACCTACGCACTAGTCATCTCTGCCAGGAAGCTGCGCTCTTACTTCCTGGCACATCAAGTTGAGGTACTGACTAATTTTTCACTAAAGCAGGTACTTGGCCGTCCAGACGCTTCTGAAAGATTGCTAAAGTGGGCAGTCGAGTTCGATCAATATGACATCCATTATACACCCAGAACAGCAATAAAAGATCAGACTCTTGCTGACTTCATCACCGAGTTCACTCAAAACCCTCATTATTCGTGAAGAAAAGATAGAAAAGCTTTGGAGAATGTACGTGGACGGATCGTCCACTGCCAATTGCGCTGGGGCTGGAATTGTGCTGGTTAACCCAAAAATACTTCTGTTCGGCACTACGATTCAAATTTTTTGCCACAAACAACGAGGCTGAATATAAAGCACTTCTGGTCGGGCTGGACATGGCAAAGCAGTTCGGGGTATGTAGTAAACCAAATTTCGGGCGAATATGTGGCCAGAGACGAACAAATGGCTAGGTACTTGAGGTCAGTCGAGTTAGCCTCCATGAAATTCAGACGAATTCGAGCTGAGTAAATTCCACGTAGCAAGAACGCACAAGCCGACGCTCTTGCTCGATTAACGACTAGTGAAGGAGCCGAGGATATTGGCTTAGTTAACATTGGAACTATGGACAGCTCAGCTCTCGACCACAAAGAGGTTTATGATATTGAGCCAAAAGTGACTTGGATGACACCGATCATCCAATATTTGGAAGGGGGAAGGTCCCTGCAGACCAGGGCGAGGTCAGAAAGTTGAGGATCCAAGCTACCCGATACACTATCCAGGACGGCAAGCTATACAAAAGAGGGTTCTCTCATCCTCTTCTAAAATGTCTAGACGAAGACGAGGCCCAGTATGTACTAGCAGAGATTCATGAGGGTGTATGCGGCAATCATTCAGGAGGTCAGTCTTTGGCCTTTAAGGTTATCAGACAGGGTTACTTTTGGCCTAATCTGAAAAAAGACGCTATCAGTTTCGCCAGAAAATGTGATAAATGTCAGAGATGCGCACCTCTCATCCGAGCACCATCGGAGGATCTGAACTCAATCATGGCCCCATGGCCATTCGCAAAATGGGGAATATATCTAATTGGTCCGATGCCGACGGGCCGAGAAGGAGTAAGATTCGCTATAGATGCCGTCGATTATTTCACCAAATGGGTAGAGGCAGAGCCTCTGGCACGGATAACCGAGCTAAAAGTTACGAACTTCATATGGAAATCCATCATCTGTCGGTTCGGGGTCCCCCATTCTATCATCACAGATAATGGTTGGCAGTTCGACGGCGAGGATCTGAAGATATTCTGTGAAAACTTGGGCATTAAGAAGCTACTCTCCACCCCATATCATCCTCAAGGAAACAGCCAAGTTGAGGCCATGAACAAAATTATCAAACACACCCTAAAGGCCAGGCATGAAGAATCAAAAGGGGTCTGGGCCGATGAACTACCCGAGGTGTTGTGGTCCTACAGAACAATGGCCAGGACAGTGATGGGAGAAACACCATTCTCCCTAGCATTTGGCTCCGAGGCTGTCATCCCAACTGAACTCGGCGTCCGCACTTGGAGAGTGAACAAATATCAAGACGACCAGAACACAGAGGCCCTAGCAGCCAACCTTGACTTGCTGGAGGAAAGGAGAATTGATGCAGATGTGAGAAATTCCATCTACAAGCAGCGAAGTGCAAGGTACTACAACTCAAAGGTTCGAGCTAGGAGATTCGAGGTTGGGGATCTCATTCTCAAGAAAATCTTGCTACCAAGTGGATCCTTAGGACACAACTGGGAAGGACCGTACAAGATTAACAGAATCCTGACCGGAGGTGCATACGAGATAGCCGACCTGAAAGGCAAAGTGGTGTCCAAACCATGGAACATAGAGCACCTGAAAAAGTATTATCATTAGCCTGCTAGGATTTCAATTGTGAATTCTTTGTAATTCATTTATACCTGATTAATGAAGTTATTTCCCAACTTGTATGTCGCTTAAGGCTACGGCCTCGGATCGAGCCGTCTAGGCCGGATGAAACAGTAAGGCTTCGGCCCACCCAAGGCTACGGCCTCATCCGAGCCGTCCAGGCCGGATGGAATAGTAAGGCTTCGGCCCATCAAGGCTTCGGCCCACCTAAGGCTATGGCCTCATCGGAGCCATCCAGGCCGGATTGAATAGTAAGGCTTCGGCCCACCTAAGATTACAGCCTCATCCGAGCCGTTCAGGCCGGACGAAATAATAAGACTCGAACCTACCTCGACTCCGGCCAAGGGTAAGGAGTCAAACCAAACTAACCAAAAAGTTGGGGTTAAGGCATCGACCAAACAGAAGTGAAGAAAAACTAACTTGGTAAGCCGAGCTGTCCGACACCGCAAGTATCGAATTTTTGTGAATTTTTTACTAAGTGTTTCCTAATGTTAGAATGCCGAGCAAGTTTTACATCAGTTGAACTACACAGAAATATAGCAGGTTATAAATGGGCAAGAAAGGCTGATATTAAAACCAAAACTGGTTTGGAGGCCAGTACCTCGTACAAAAAGGCCAATTGGCCTCAACAAAAAAAGACAAGAGTAAACGAAAGACGGCTAAAGAGCCACAATATCTACTTTCTCGATCATCCCAGCCTCCTCTGTCGCCCCGACTTTCTCGATCGCCCCAGCCTCCTTCACACGATCATCACCAGCCTCCCCAGCCAATGCGTCCATATCCAGATCCGGATCAGACATCAACTGGATCGAAGGAGCTGGACGGAGAACGTGACCCGAGTTGGGAGGGAGATACCCGGGCAGGTCCTCCATCAGGCTCAGGTAGTAGCTCGGAAGGGACAACTTCTCCAAATATCCACACAGAGCCGTCATAAGAGGGCGGTCATCAAGCTTTTCCTTCCGCGCAACATCGATCGCATCGATGAAAGCGAAAAGATAGGCCATCACCCCCTCATATTCGCACTCGGCTGAAGCCTTGTACTCCCGAACAATAGAGATCTTGTCCGTAGGGGTGGCCCGGGCAGCTTCCAAATCGACCTTAGCAGCCTCAAGCTCCACCACCACCCGAGCATGATTGACGGTTAGGTCGGTGAAGCGTTGGCGGTCGAGCTCGGCGGCTTTGACAGTCTAGGCCAAAGCTTCTTTAGCAGAGGCGACTTGAGCTTTCAACAGCTCCCTCTCCTCCAAAGCGGCGATGAGCTGACTGCTCTTCTCCTGCAACTCGGCTTTTTTGGCATTATACCTCTCGAGCTGGTTGAGATAAGAGAGGTGAGCTCACCAAGAGAAGACGGAAGCTTGAGCCTGAAGGACAGAGGCACAGACACCCAGGTCCTGACCTGACATCTGCCCAGCATACCTCTCTAGTTCCTCCATCCACGCCTTGACGGGAGCTTTCATAGCCAGCTCGACCCCAAGCGGAAGGGCCTTCATCAGATCCGAGCTCGGCAGCTGAGCACGCGTATAGCTGATCTGGAAGGGCGGCAACCTCCTGAGGAATCCCTTAGACTCCTTAACCCGAGCCTGGTCCCAGCCACAGATACTGACCGATCCAGCCATCGGATGAGCAGAGGCCCAAACTCCGGGAGAAGCAACAATAGTGACTTCCAGGGAATTGGGAGGTTGAATGGCCTGGGCCGGCCTAGGACGTTTCGAAGGTGGAGATCGCCTCGGGGAACGCTGAGAAGGTGCCCCGCACCCGGAGGTGCCGTGATGGGGGCCGAGCGCTCCGAACCGCGCCCTCTACCTCAGCCCGGAACCCTAGCCGACTGCCCTGCTTCCCTCGTCTGCTGAGCCCGCAGACGGATACGCTCCGTAGGGTCTATCTGTATGGGCAGGCCGTCAGGAGGAAGGTCGGCTGTCAAGAAAAATATCAACCGTTAAACACCCATCCAATATCCAGCCAGAAACATAGACAAAAAGATAACCAGCTACCTTGGAAGTCGTTAGGAGCTGAGACGAATGGAAGAATCAGTCCAGCCCGAGCAAGTTTCTCCTCGGTCAGAAGAACCTTGAACAACAACCTCTTAGGATTGACACTCTCCTTCAGATAGCGGATTTTCCTCGAGAAGTCCGCACCCACCTCAAGAGCGTCAGGTGAGATAACTGTAAAACGAAGAATAATTGTAATATCAGGAGGCCGACCAGATTAACAACAATACGAATATATACCATTGGCTGGCTTGAAATAAACAAGACAAGGTGTCCTTTGGGACGGGTCCCCGCTGACTGGTCTAGGACTCATCCAGTCTCCGCCAACCCAAAACCACTTGGTCTTCCAATCCTTGATGGAGGACGGAAGACCCTTTATCAGCTGAGGACGAAGTGCCCGAGGAGAAATGTAATAAAGATGATTCTTCGCTCCCGGTAATAGCTTTAAAGTATACAGCCATATCAACTCCTGAGGACTCGAGACGCCGAGCTGAAAGGTATAAAAAGCGACGAACAGCCCAAGGATTGACGACAAACTATTGGGGTGAAATTGGCCGGAAGCGATTCCCCAAAAATGAAGATATTGGGTTAGAGGCGGCGTCAGAGAAAAATGCAACCCGTCCTCCAAATCCCGAAAGTTAATGGCTACACACCCCGAAGAGGTTTATCCATTCTCTCCTCAGGAAAAGACGACTCCTTGAGGGATGTTGAACAGCGCATGCCACCGGTCAAGCTCAGCTCGAGTAGTGGTGGAAGGCCACTCCATAGCCTCGGAATCCCCAGAGGGCTGCTCGGTCTCCCTGAACCTCCTCCGGGCAGGCACCCTAGTAGGAATACTGGGAGCCGAAGTTGACGGGCCAGCTTCTTCACCACCCACCATGACGGGGGCTGGACTTCGAACCTCCACGTCGGACGAGGAAGCCGTCCCTAAAAAAAGTCTCTCCGAGCTATACCCCAACTCAGCAGATCCACCCTGGCTGTAGTCCTGGACCGAGTCATCGGACGAAGAATTACTGGACGACATGGTTGGAGAAATTACCTAAGGAATTTTCGGCTAGATAGCACTCCTTAGTTTGCTTGAGTTAATAATTTCTGCTCGGGGCTCTCGAAAAATTTTGTAAGTGAAGTAAATAGAAGGGGGACCTACCCTATTTATAAAGAAGGGAGCGACCGTTGGTATTCTCCTCTGCTCGAGGTGACACGTGACATATTAAACGGCTACGATCTGATGACCTTTAGCTACCAACCCCTTTGAACCGGAGACGCGGCCCACCGTACAACTTTTGTACGAAACACTTATAGAGAACGTGTAATCACACCGACCAGCCTATCCATGTTAGCCATGGATAAGTCATTTTAATGTCTTTCGAAGTTGGATTAATAATTTAACATCGACCAGCCTATCCAGGTCAGTCATGGCTAGGTCAGTTCGGCGTCTCTCGAAGTTAGGTTATTTATTCGAGGCCAAATTTGCCAAGTTTAGTTCCAGACGGATAAGAACAAAAAGTTAAACAAGTTTGATAATTCCAATTGAACTTAACTGGTTTGGAGGCCAGAACCTCTTGACAGAGCACTCGACATAAAAAAAATAAAAAAAAGAGAGAGAGAGAAGAAAATAGCTCAAACGAATAGCTCAATAATGGTTTAGAATATTGGAGAGGCTTTGCTTGTCTTCATTCAGCTCAGACGAATAGCTCGATAATGGTCTAGAATATTGGAGAGGCTTCACTTATCTTCATTCAGCTCAGACGAATAGCTCGGTAATGGTCTAGAATATTGGAAAAGATGTTGACAGTTCACCCAACCCGGACAGACCTCTCTCTCAATATTGACATATCAGCTAGAGTGTTTTATGAACCTATTGTGGTTGCTGAATATGTTGCCAAGTACTTAAACTTAAGAGATCTGTCCAGGCCTCTTTCCGACCAAGATCGTATTAAGGTATATCTAATCATCAGCACCGATCTCTATTACTTCGTCTTCCACTCTGGCTGTTCGGGCACTTTCAGCCTGTCCAACATCGGAAACATCCTCCATTATAAGGTCAGGATTGGACATTAGCTGAATAGGCGGAGCTGGCCGTAAGAGATGTTCAGATTCAGGAGGCAGATAACCGGGCAGATCATCCATCAAATCCAAGTAATACTTGGGAAGATGATTTTTCTGCAGATAATAGGCCAGTGAAGTCCGAAGAGGGTGGTCGTCGAGCCCGGCCTTCCTCAGCACCTCCATGTTATCCATAAAGGCGAATAGGTAGGCTAGGATGTCGTCGTACTTGCATTCTTTGGAGTCCTTATATTTTTGTACGACGGCCACCTCGTTCAGTAGGCCGGCCTGAGCAACCAACAATTCAGCTTGCACTTTTTCTAGCTCGGCCTGCGACGCCTTCAAATTCCTCCCCAATATAGCCCTTTCTCGGTCAAGGTCGAATGACCGCTGGCGTTCAAACTCAGCCGACTTTATAGCCTTGGCCAGCAAATCTTGGGAGGAGGCCAGCTGAGCTTGAAGGGTCTCTTTTTCCTCAGCGGCTGAAGTAACCTCAGCTCGTCTTTTGCGGAGCTCCACCTCTTGCACATCAAATTCTTTCTCTCATTCCAAGTGCTTAAGGTGGGCTCGCCACGCAAAAATGGACGCTTGAGCTTGAAGGACAGAAGAGCAGACATCCATGTCTATTGCCGACATCTTGCCGGCATATCCTTCCAACTGTTCCGTCCAGGCCTTAACAGGGGCTTCAATGGCTGGCTCAATCTCGGAAGGAAGATTCTTCATTAAGCTGGGGCTTGGCATCTGAGCCCGAGTAAAGCTAATTTGGAAGGGCGGCCTCCGTCCAAGAAACTCTTTGGAGGTCTCAACCCTTTCAGGATCCTAGCCGCAAATACTAACTGAACCGGCCAGGGCAGAATCGGATGACCATATCCCCAGACGAGCTAAAACGTTGGCAGGGAGATCACTAGCTGGCTGCTCAGGCTGAGTTGGCGGCTCAGACGGAGGCGGTCGAGACTTCTTGGGGGGTGGGCCGGCAGACTCTGGGTTTTGGGCAGGCCCACTAATGCCGGAGCATTCAGACCCCCGCCTCTTCTGTATCGGTTGTCGCCGTTTCACAGCCTGCTCTGCACGGACCCTAATCCGTTCAGCTGGATCCATTCGTGGATGAAGACCTTCTCGAGGGAGGACGGCTGCAAATAAAAAATATATCTATTTAGCTAAGGAAATAGTCCAACATAAGTTTGGTATAATAATCAGGGGCTCACCGGTGAAATTGATGGGAGCTCAGAAAAAAAGGAAGGTCAATCCGGCTTGAACGAGCCAACTCTCCCTGATTAACTCCCTATATGTTCGCTGGGCTGGACCGACGTTACCCCATAAGTAACGGATTTTCTGGGAAAAATCCTCGCCAATTTGATGATTTTCAGATGGAGTCTCTGTAAGATAAAATAAATATTAAAATATTAGAAGAGTTGGTCAGAAGAAATATAGATGTATACCTTTAGCCGTCCCGAAACCAACCGAACATGGCATCCTCACAGCAGACTCACGGTCAAACTCTCTAGGGCTCTTCCAATCCCCTCCTACCCAAAACCAATCATACATCCAAGTCCAAAGTGGTAATGAAAGGTCACAAACTAGTTGAGGTCGGAATAGACGAGGTGAAAGGTAGTAAAAATATTCCCGTGCTCCAGGCACAAGCTTGATGCTGAATAACCAGGACAACTCCTGAGGGCTAGGTATCCCAAGGTTATATCTATGAAAAATGATTAACAAACCTAATATGGTTGACCAAGTATTTGGGCTGAGCTGTCCAGGCGCTATTCTCCAATGCCACAAATAATTAGTTAGACAGCGCGTCAGGGGGAATCGGAGGCCTCTACAAAGTGCCTGAATATTCACAGCGACACAATTTCTAGGCGGACGAATCATTCGTTCCTCAGCGACACAATATTCACATCGCACGCCGGAATGTTTAAAAGTCTATGCCACCGATCCACATCCGATTGAGAAAGAGTAGAAGCTATATTTATTGCTTCTAGGTCGACAGAAGGAATCTCAGCTCGGTGATCATGGCATTGTTTAGCCTGGAATTCTGAAGGGTTTGGGGCTGGTCCTGAACTTGATGTACCAGCCTCCCCAATAACACCCCTAACGTCCACCTCCGGAGGACTAGATCCTATATTCAGGTTGGATGGACTACTAGACATGATCGGAAGAAAGTTAATTTACCTTGCAAGGGGACCACCTCGGATGACACCGTACAAAGGAAAGCGCTTGGTTTACTCAGAGAATTACAGTCGTTTGGAACTTTGAAGAGAGAGAATAATAAATGAGGTAGAGAGGCACCCATATATATACTAGCGTGTCAGAACTTTTCGGCTTCCAACCGTTAAGATAAACACACGTGGACAATCAAGTGGGTGTAATGCCACAGACAACTAGTTCGAGTCTTACTCAGCTCGGTGTAGCGGAATTAGTTAGACCCCGACAGAAATAGTTCCTACCATGGTCTAAGGGGCTATTGTTGGACCAACGCATCCAAGCTGTCCAGGTCGTGTACTTGGCCGGTAAAGAGTTGTCAGCTCGGGACTCGAAACTGGCTGGCCACCCCGGCCAGATGACCATCCTGAACGGCACTCAGGGTATCCAATCTGAAGATGGCCAAGCTAAACAGATGGCCGAGCTAAGTAGGTTATTTCGAGCAGGGATAACCGAGCAGGAGTGAGCCAACAGTTAAGAAATCGTGGGTGATAAAACTGCCGCCCAATACCGAATAAATCGGTAAAAAACAAGGAGAAGTTGGGCATAACCTCCACACTCCCCCACGATCTCCACTACTCGTAATTTTTGCCTATAAATAGATGTAATTTTAGCCTATAATAGATCTGAATTCCTACTTTATAAACAACACTAGAGAGCTCATTTCTCTAAGTTAATAGTATAAGGTCCTGACCGGTCATTTTGCCGTCCAGAATCAGCCGAACTAAATTGCCCGAGTAGGCTTCGGGCAAATCTCTTGCATACTTCACATTTTATTTCACATACATTTGGGTGTTAGACTAGGAATTATTCTCTTACAAATTCCGACGTCAACAATGTCTATGATTGATGATGTTTTTGTTGTGTTTGTTATCCTAAAAAAGATAGATGTTGGAGTACCTGCAAGTGTGGGAACAATTCAAAATACTAGTTGTGGTATTGGGTCCACAACAATATTTAATGTTGGAATAACTGCATATGATGAAGATATTAGTCGAGGTGATCAATTTTGTCATCGTTTTTTATATGTTGATTGAAATTCGATGCATTCGAATGTTCCTATTGGAATGCAAAATGATGATGATTTTTTTTGAAGAAATGGGGTATTCCAAAAGAAAATCAAACGAATAGGAGGGAGACATCAACATCGATAAACGAGTATTGGAAGCCTTGGCCATCATCTATTGGATGTGTTGACTGAGAAGCTGATTGGGGTTTCGATTACATTAACTTAAACATTCTCCTACAACCTATGAAGAAAATCAGGAAATAGAGAAGGAAGAACCAGAAGGATCGGCTTATCATGGTCGATCAGGTATGTTTTTATTAATTGTAAATTACAGTGCAATACTTCAATTGCTTGATGCAATTTTGTTTAATCATGTATAACCTTTTTCAGATTGTAAATATGGCGAAGATGAAATCAAAGAAGGTATGGATGTAAACGATGATTTTGAGTTAGACGATGAGGATTTAGAGATTTTGGATAATGAGCAGGTGACGCCTTTCAACAATTTAAAAAGTATATATTTCGTAATCCACAAGTAACTATGGACGAAGAGGCTGAAAAGGGTGATGTTTCAGAATATAGTCAGATTCGATCGAACACCCACAATTATATCCAGGTCCAAATGTTAGACCAGAGTAGTTCATCCCTGAGATTCTGCCATTTGACCAATTCCATTTGTATGAGTTTGACTATAATGAGATGGATTGTCAAGAACTACAAAAAGGGTCAATTTTTCATACGAAAAATGATTTGAAAAAGATTATTGGATTATACCACTTAGAGAACCAAGTAGAATACCGTGTAAATCATTCCGATAAGCACAGATGGTCAGTTGTGTGCAGCTGCAGATCATGTTGTGGTTTCCTACTCAATGCATACAAGAAATACAAGCTTTGGAAAATCTTAACAGTTGTGATTCACATACATGTGAGCTTGATTTGAATCGGAGTGCTCCTAGGCGAATTCCATCTACGGTTCTGGGTGAGTAATATACTGACACACTCCGTAGAGAGAACTCCAATATCTATCTGAAGGCCATCATTCAAGAAATGAATCAACGACATGGCTTAAATGTCAGTTATTGGGTTGCACTTAACGTAAAACATCATGCAATGCGGATTGCTTATGGAGATCCTGCAATGTCATTTTCAATGTTGCCATCTTACTTCGAGGCCTTGAAATAAGCTGATCCTGGTACCTACACCGTTCTTGATAAACACAAAAATGAGAAATTCAAATACGCATTTTTACCCTAGCGGCGTCTATTCATGGATTTCAGGGATATTCACGACCTGTGATAATGGTGGACGGTTGTCACTTAAAAGGGCAATGTAAATGTATCGGGTTTGTGGCAGTCACAAAAGATGAGAATGATCAAATTTTCCCACTAGCCATAGGGATAGGCGATATTGAAAATGATGAGTCCTGGAGTTGGTTTTTGACACATGTGCGTTCTGTGTTTGGCTGTCCAGATAAACTACTGGTAGTTTCTGATCAACACGTTAGTATTAGTAATACCATTGGAAAAGTGTTTCCAGGAGCCGCTCATGGGCTATGTTGCTATCACTTACAACAAAATTTGGCCAAGTATGGATCACACTTAGTTGGAGTTTTTAAAAGAGCGGCCTATTTTTATATATTTTTTTAAATTTCTAATCAATTCAATTAAGGTTTGACTACAATCTAGTCTAGTATAAAATGTTAGTCTGTTTGAATGATTTTAATGTAGGTACATGATAAAGCTCTAAGGAACCAATATACAAGGTGCATTGGATGCATTATAAAAAGCCAAAGTTGTAAGGTGGGCACGTGTGAAATGCTCAGTGCGAAGATATAACTTCATGACGTCAAATGCTGCTGAGACATGGAACTCTCGACTACTTTGGGCCAGAAAACTACCTGTCTACTCTTTTCTTAAATGTGCTCGATGAATAATTGAAAACTGATTCTACGAGAGGAGAACAGCGATGGAAGACATAGAAAACACACTCACAAAATCGGTCCATGATAGAGTGCTTGAAGCCATGAAGTTTTGCCGGCGCATGCAAGTTGATAAACTCTGTGAAACCAAATACAAGGTCACCGATGGGAGCATCAACTATCTTATAAATCTCTGTCAACATTCTTGCACGTGTCAGACAAAGTGATTTGATACCCTATTCACATGCTTGTTTAGCAATCAAGTTAGCATCTTAACTGTATTTGCAAGCGAGAAATCATAACTTGTTATTGATAGTGTAGAGGGCTTACACACGTGTTTTCATGTTACAGTTTCTCAAAAGAATTAGTGACTAGGTACGTTGCGGATTACTACACTACTAATTCATTGAAGGGGATGTGGTCCGATGAAGTCATCCCTATAATCCAAGTGAATGGATTATGTCTGACGAAGTTTGTCTCGCGCCTGATAAGCCAAAATAGGTGAGAAGGCCTCGAGAAAAATGCATCCCGAGATAGAGTGAACTTTTGGGAGGTGCACGCAGAACAAGAATATGGTACAGCAGGTGTGGAAGCACTAGCCACACCATATCTACATGCAATGAGCCAAATTGGAATGCACGGGAGCCCAGTATGTTCCACGACGCCAAAGAAAATGCTAATCCATTTATTCGTGAGGTTAGTAGACGGAGAAAGAAAAAATGTTCCATTTGCGGATCGGAAAGTCATACAAAGAAAAAGTGTCATTTCTTCCAAAATCTAAATAGTATAGAAGAGGAATGAAAATGTTATGTTTGTAAGTAATCTGTTATTTTTTTATGGATTTCAGAAAATCAGATCATTGTATTTGTAATTGTTGAATTGTCGGCCCTAATGTTAAATAATCATATTCCTAAGACATACATTAACAAATTATAATTGAAAATTGCGAATGGTAGTTTAGTACGGTTAGTAGATCAGATAAGCCAAATCAAATAAGTCTGCATGGAAATACAAGGACATAAGTTAACACACAGTTTCTCAAAGAACAACTGAAAAAGGTTAGGCCAATGCGTCCTTCTCAATAGTGTCTGCATTGGTGGAATATCGATAAATCGTCAGGCCAATCTATCGTCTTACTTTGTAGATACCGACATCCATACCCAGTGTAGGCCACATCGTGCATAAGCTGCTCTCAACTGTCTTCAAAGCAAATATACCACACGAGATGCTGTCATCCTACCTGTAACATCTCGACTATTTCGTTGTCGCCATCTCAAGCTCCAAACCTCTCCAATGATAATGCTCAAGTCGGTCATAATATCCAGCATGCAACAACGTAGTGAATACTCTAAGAATGGGTCGTGTCTGCTCGAAGCTGAGTTTGGCCAAATCTTCGTCCCACTCATGCCGCTTACTATCGAACACGACCAGCCATATCGTCATGATATTTATCTCTGCTGCAACCCAATGTGCTCCATCAAGATTCACCATAAAAAATATCTGCAGAGACAAATTCAAATACATTTCGAAATCATATCTACAAAAAGGGAGATGAACAAAGCTACGCGTATTAGTTATATAAAGTTAGATGTTGCACTCACCAATGTAATCTTATCCCACCAAGGCTTCATATTCCTCCAGACTGATCGTTCACCTGTCACTTATGGAACAAGATGATCTAGGTCCTCGGTAGGAAATTCCTCCAATATAGGAAATTGAAGAGGTTTACAAGATCGACCAGTCTCATTCTTCTTATAAAAGATCTCCTCACATAATTCCTGCATATAATTTGTAGGTCAATATCATATCCAAAATTGTAAAGAAGTTATGTTATATACAACACTTATAAAAAAGAATACATCGACGATCTGAACATGACCCTTCAATTGCTACTCGACTCAAACACCAGCAAATCTGGGTTTGCTCTATAGAATGCCAAGATACATGTTGATTTTCTTTAAACAAGTATAAATAATAAGCCGGATTAGTAATATTGAAGGAATAATTGATCGAAAAAATCCTGAAACAGGCGAAAGTCCGTACCTTCCAATGCACTTGCTCCAAAGGGTCTATGAGCATCTTGAAGAAGACTATCCCCACAACAAATGCAATACCTATATTACGCCTGCAAAAAAATAAATTATATATTAGTACTCAAAACTCTAGTATAAAAACTATAATGGTAAACAACCAAAATTGAATGTTACTTACTGATCGTAACAACAACATATCCTCCATGCCAACTTCATTTTTTCGATGTTCGTTGTGGGTAAATGGAGATTGGACGAGTCTTAAAGGTCCTTGCTAACAAATAAGTCGGATGCCGACACTAGTCGAAACAATATCCACCTTTGGAGAAGAGTCCTGATCATCGAGCTCTACAGCAACAGAGGCTGCTGGAGAATGTCCATCTGTTCCGGCAGGTGTCACTACGGGCTCATCTGCTGCTGTATAATCAGATGGCTGGCCTAGATCGAAAGGAATCACCGATGGAGGACCGAACATTAAAGGCCCCCGAGGTGCGCACGCGTCAGGTCAGGCATTGGAATATATCTATCGTACTTGGGGTTTTCTTTAGGCCATCTGTCCCAAGCCCTCTCGATGGGCGGGACGTAATGGTAAGCACTCGGAGTATTGTCGAGAAAGGCCCTAAGTTGCTCTTGAATGAAATTGGGGATCTGTCTCTTCAGACAGTCAGACTCATCCCATATAAGATCCTCCATATGATCAAACTGACCACCAATATATGTCTGCATCAAAGTAAAACGCTCATTAATCTCACGGCTGAAATGCCCGAACACATCATCATATCTTGACTGAGCATCTCTAGACGACTATGGTGGTGCATGTAAGTCAAGTGAAGAAGAAGAAATCATACGTGCACGTCGGCGGCTAAGTGGTGTAGTAGTAATGGGCTCTTCAAATAGATTAGGTCCTGGTGACCAATTCTAATCAAACGGGGGCTGATCGGATGACACATCAGTGGGCTATTTGGCTGAGTAGACGTACGAGTATGAGAATTGGATGACACTCATACTCTAGTGGTGTCCGATCCTGAGGAACCCGACTCAGCACGTGTGAAAGTGGAGGGCCTACCGCGTTGGGAATTTCTTCGACTACGTCTCCCAAGCAGCTGAACACCTACGTCCAGGTCCATATCTATGGCCTGAAAGAATGGCTGACACTCCTCCTCAAAAGTTGGTACCAATGTCTCAAAGCAAGGAACCTAAAATCACAATATTCATGTAGAGCATAAAAAATAAAATTTCATCCTTTGAACTGATGTATGTGTAATAAAAAATGCTAATTAGTGTAAATACCTGCTCACATAAGACACATGTAACTTTATCTTTTGATCTCATCGTCGATCACTTTAAGCATCGAGATAAGTGATACGGCACATCTAATCAACGACCAGCGAAGATGTCGGTCACAGGAATGGCCTCGTAAGCCCATATCTATACGCCGGATGCAAAACATATTAGTATCATTTTAATAAAAACGTAACAAACACTAAAAAAAACAACACCAAAATTAGAACTCACTAGTAGGGCGATAGAAAATCCGCAAAAATGATACGTGTACAACTGACTTCCTTGTCTACGAAGAATAGTATCTAACAGTTTTTCTATATGCCGTAACAAGGTCAGATATGAGAACTTACCGCATGGGAAACTTTCCCATCGCTCCTCCTGCTCGATTAAAGTCGAAACCCAAGGGTCCACTTAGGTCTTGCTTGCATCAACTTTGAACAAAATACAGTATACTATCATGATCTTCGTAATCTTGATAGTATCGTCATTACTCTGGCAAAACGGTCCTTCAACGAACCGGGTAAGTAGAGCAGTAATAGTGATCTTACTTTCATCAGCAAGAAGTCGATGGAAAATCCCACCTTCTAGTGGATGATGCACTGCTGATGGATTAAAATCGGAGTCACCAAATCGTAGCCTTGTGACGATAGCAAACTCCCTCCTCAAAAACTGACAAATTCGATCTCCTATGCTAAACCATTTCTCATGCACGTATGAATTGGTCCTATGTCGTACCTCATGAGAAATGAGGACGTGTAGAAATGCCTTGCACGTCTTTATGTCAGTCGCCACAACAGAAAATGGCCTAATGATGAAGCCAACATCCGATGATTACAATCTCTACTCCAAATCTTCATCTTCTCTCGTAAATCATCTAATATACTTAACTGAGTATATCCATTGATATATGCCAGTCGATCCTGACATCTAGGACTATCCAAGGTCACTCCAACGACAACTATAATACACATACAAATTAAATTTCAATCTTCGAAACTAATTTCAACATTTTTCAATCCTAATTATATATTAAATAAATCATTACAAAAATATTTATAAATTTTTTTTACAACAACAGAGATACCCGGAAAAAATATAATTAACCAAAAATAGAGGTACACAAAAATAGAGTTTGTAATACAAAAAATAATCATTACATAAATATTTACCAAAAAAAATTATAAGGTGTTGTCCCAAGTGGTGTTCGAGGTTCAGAAGGGGGTGAATAAACCTTGATCGATTTTGAAAATTGTTTACAAACTTACTGTTCTGCAAGTTACTTGAACTTGCAGCGCTAGTCAGTTAATCCTTACAGCACTAGTATGCAGTGCTGCACGCTGTAACTTAGAGTTTTATACGTAGTGGAAAATATGTTTTTGATACAAGGCTGGTTTTCTCAAATATGCTCCTTTTGACGATGTTTTATGCATATGTTAGATAGATATATAAAATAAAGCACAGATATGAAAAGCAATAAAACACTTATGGTTTAGTGGTTCGAAGGTGGTGTAGTCCTTCTATGTCCACTCTACTGCTACCTCGAGCAGGAACTTTGTTAAGCAAGATTGAATTACAGGACACTCCTAATAATCTATCAACTTACAAAGTTAACACACAGCAACTGCAAGTTGTACACACAACAACTGCAAGTTTTAAAAGTAAACCCACATAGGGTTTCATACTCCCACACAGGGAAATTACCTATCAACTAGACAACCTATACAAACAGAAAGGATAAATCATATCAACTGTTCGACACCTAAAACAACCTAAGCACACAACAACAAGGTTAAAGTATATAAGTGGTTTCTTCAACTGGTGCGGTGAAGTGAGCTTTTGAATCCTTCGATAGATCTTTCAGCTTGAACTTGTTCACTTCACTGAGGTCGAGTAACTGAAACTGTAGAAATGCTTGAGAGCATATAGATTTGAATGTTTAAACTTTTTAGCGTAAATGTAGTAGGCTTCAGGGTTGCTCGTCCTCTATTTATACTTGTAGAAAGATATTTGTTGAAGGAGATATCTCTTATTTAAAAATAAGTGTACTTGATCAAACGTATGACTTGCATTTAATGCCACTTGACTTTTTCTTTCAGAGCATTTAATGCGGTGGTTGTGGCTCGCAGTTTTTTGCAGCCTGTCAGTCCACGTGTCATCTTGGCATTGGCTTTGTGTCTGTAACTTTGATCTTCTCTGGAACGGCTCTAATTATACTTGTTTCGTTCTTCATTCCTCGTACTGCATTTATCCTTCCTCGGATTGCAGGATACTTATTCTGTTTATCTTAAACATGGTAGGCTGATTATTCAGTAAGTTTCGCGCTGTATTCTAGGTCTTCTTGCAGCTATTCGTTCTTTATAGTGCTGCTGTAACTTGACCTTCTTGCAGTAGCTTCATACAGTATTGGTGTATCTTTTCTTGCAGTATGCTTGTAGCATTTTCTTGCAGTGTCGTTGTTTGCCGTTCTTACTTACTTGCTACATTGCTGTATTTACTTCGTGCAATAGCTTCATTCTTAAATTCTCGATGCAGCATTATCCATTCGAATTCCTCCATCTTTCAGCACCTATAACTAGACTCAATCCTAGTCTACATTTTGACTTCAACATTGTGAAAAATGGGGTACTCAAACTTTCTATTACATATATGGCTTGTCTCATCAAAACCTATACATTGAAATCCTAACAATTTTCCCCTTTTTGATGATGACAAAACCTTTTTATATTATTTCATTCAAGAAGGATGTTTTTACTTTGCACTATATCATATTTGATTAGAATTACATATTTGATATGTTAGAGAAAGAATATCTAATCCTGGATTCATCAGAGATGTATCTTATCTAATCTTTTAACATATAGCATCAGGATAACCAAATAGCATGCAAAGGTTCATAAGGAATGAACTTGATCAAATGCAGAAAATAAAATTTCTTCATTAAGAGAAAGAAATTTTACACAGGAAACAAAGAGATATATACAGATTTGTACAACATCATACATTGGTTACTGCTGAAACATGGACCTCCTTGTAGACGATTCTTCTGGTCTTCTTTCAGCAGCCCTCCTTTCTTGCTTCATCCTCTCTCTAGATCCTTTCCACCAGTCTCGAATGGACTCCTAATAGGATTCTTCCAGTTTTTCCTTGATCTTTGGAATCTGAATCCATCTCAGCCAAAAGTCCTTACAGTAAGACACAATCCTGCCTTGCTTCACCAGGGTTATGTACTTTGTTTGAATGTCTAGCTCAGATCTCCATCCCTGGCAAACTGCTCATATCTCCTTAATACAGATTGGCAAGTCTGAAACCTTTTGAAGTAGTCATTCCTGCAGAGGTATCTGAAGTATCTGAGCTACTCTGATCTCTTGAACAAAGTGATCACCTCAAAAGATGGATTTCTGTCAGTAGGCAGTATGATTGTCTGAAAGATGTTCAAGCTCCAGACCATGTTCTCTTCTTCAGGCATCTGATCCATTAGCATTGATACTTTAGCAGATATGTTGTCTGTGTCGAGATGTGGAATGTCTTGAGGGGGGTATTGGTAGAGAGCTTTGTCTACATCTTCCATAGCTTTTGGTCTTCTCTCTTTAATAACACGAAGCCTCTACATCCAGGCATTTTCTTCTTGTTCTGCTTTAGCTATCTCCGCCCTCTGAGCAGCCATCTTTTCATTGTAATGTCTTTCAACTTCAGCCCTACTGACCCTCTTTCTTAAGCCCTGCTACTGGCCCTCTCTCCCTCTCTTGATATGATGAGAAGAGGGAGGTGCTGCATCTTTCCTAACAGCGCCACTGTATACAACATCTGCAGCTGTACCACCAGCTCCTCCTTCATCATCTCTTCTCTATCTTTTTGGAGAAGGAGCGTCAGCAACGGTAGATGATCTTGATCTCTTTCTCCTCCTACTTAGAGGTTGATCATCTTTTTCTTCATCTTCTTTTTCTTTCTCCCCTAAGCTTCGGTATCTGTCTTAAAATCCTTTCATTTTTTTGGCATCATCAAAAGTTGGGGGTGGAGTGGGGGCATCTTGAACTATTGTAGAGCGTGATCTTCTAGCAGGTGCAGGGGCTTACCTGGATCCTTGAGCATACTAAGGGAATGCACTGACCATCATATCCCTCAGTTCTCCTACGATCATCTCCAGGTTCCCCAATCGATCATCGACACTTCTGGTTCTTCTGGTTTGATCTATCACATTATCCAAAAGTGTCTCTAGCAGTATTGAGTGAGAGTGAGAGTAAAGCCTGTCTGATGCAACATCAACCGAGTGATTGCAACATCTCTCTTCAACTCTCCTTTCATTCGAACCTTGTCCCTGAGCAGCCTGTAGGTAGAATCATTTAGATCACGTCTGATCATGTCAAGGAGTGCTTCAATGTCCTTCTTGAAGCCTGTCATGGTTTTAGCATGGAATTTGGCATTGACCCTCATACAGTTCTGCATGTTAGACTCATGATCATGAAGAGCATGAAGCATGTGTCTAATAGCAGCAACTACCCTGTCAAATGATTCATCAGGGGTCAGGTCTGCTGTATTCTGTCAAATGAAGCATGGTATCCTGCTCTCGAGCCGCAGACTCTCCTTCAGCATCCGCATCCTCATTCTAGCTAGATAAGGGACTTGAAAAGCCAGAGGTGGGATCTTCTCCATCAGTTTTTTCTTCCTCTACATCTTCTATCTCAACTGCCACTTCATCACCAATTCTTCCATAGGTTGATCTTCTGTGAGTAGTGAGTTTCTCGAGGAATATGGAGGCATCATCATTGGCCTCCTCAGTAACCTCAGCTGCTGTAACCTGGATAAGTTTTTGTAAGCTTCCAGCAGCAGCATCAAGCTCCTTATGAGGTGTCTCTAGCTGCATTGGGGTTATCTCAGCGACTTCTTCTTCATCCTCTAAGGGTGCTGTCTCAGCAGCCACCCCTTCAGAGGTCTTCAAACCCTCAGGGAGTGTTGTCTTAACAACATCCTCATCTGAGGTCTTTTGTACAGATCCCATCTTCTCGGCCTATCCTACAATCTCGACAGTCTCTTCTGCAAGAATGGGTTCTTACAGCTCTGGTTGGTTTCTTGCAGCTTCCACAGTGTATAGCACTGAAAGCTCGCCCACTGCAAGAATCTCAGCATCCACCCTTCGTGATTTCTTAGTAGCTTCTGTAAGGGTTTTTGCTTGATGTACTACTGTCTCTGCCAGTACAGGGAGTCCAGCCTCTGCAACTTCCTCCGTGGTGGTGTCGTCGGCAATCTCAGCAATATCAGAGAACACATCTATGATAATGGCAGTCGGTTCCCTTTGAGTGTCTGCAGCAGCATCAGGAACATTACGAACTGGAAAATCGCCGTAGTCGATCAGTTGAGGCTCTTCTTTTTCCAAGGGATCAAGAGTGACAATCATTGAGAGGCCTTCAACCATTTGCTCGTATGCAGAGGAGCTTGAGTTATGACTTGAGCATCCTTCTCCCCGCATTCTCCTAGGAGTGTGCTGCATCCTCGTCTCCTTGACGCTAGCTTACAGTGCTTGTTGCAGCATGACTTTCTCAGCCTGTTCCACTCCCAAAGTGTTGATTTGCTCTTGAGCAAATGCAACATCATCGCCCCTTCTTACAGCCTCTACAGCTGGGGCTAGGAAGACTTGGACATCCTCCATTACTATTTTCATCGACAGCTCTGCAGAGTGGGATTCTGCAACAACTTTACCCTTCCCTTTGTCTAGTGCTCCCTGAGCAGCCTCTTGATCTTTCTTGCACTAAAACTACATACTCAGGTTGCAAGAGTTCCAAAATATCTTCAGATTTGGCCCACTCCAGGACAGCTTGCTCTATGGTGAGAGACTTTTTTCCATTGCAATAGAGTTTTCCCCTTAGCTAGTCTCATCCTCCTCCAGAGACTGTACTGCTGCTCCATATTTCTAGCAGTTGGGAATGTGGGATCAAGCACTTGTTGAACAGCCACTCCATGATCGCGGAAGGAGCTGAGACAGTAGCTCCTTGTAAACAAGCTTGTTCAACTGGCTCATCTATTTCCTCCTCATCTACAACAACTACCAGCATGCTTGCAGTAGAGAGTTGGGGATTGTCTCGCAAGGTCTGCTCTTCAGATCTTACAGCAGCTGCAGCAGCCTTCTTCTTTTTGTGCGGGGAGATAATTTTACTTGTCTCCTTTCTCGAGAGGGACGCATCATCATCTGAGGACGAGGATGATGGATCAGGTTCATTCCTCTTTGGGCCCTCTTGATAACGGGAAAAGGACTATCATCCTTCTCATCTTCTATCTCACCCCCGCTACTTGCAGCTTCATCTTACAGTGCCAGTATTGCAGTCTTTTTGTCTTTAGTTTTCTTCCATACAATACCAGCACCTACCATCTTCTTTTGGGTCTTACCCTATTTTTTCTCTCCGAGATACTTTCCAATGAGAATGGGGATGGGAGCAACAAGCTAAAGACCTAGCTTACAGAGCAGAGAGCAGATGATGATGCCATAGCTCCTTCTTACTGTGCTCTTCCCTATCTCCTCCCATAACCGCTTCAAGATAAACCTGACCTAGTTCATCTTCTCTCCGATTATTATGGCAGACATGATTCGGAAGTAGAGATTAGTGTACTTGTCATAACTCCCGATTCGGCCTTCAATGGAGTATGCACAAATATCGTGAAGAAACTCAAACTTCGGTTTGAAGAGTTTCTTCAGGGCACTTCTCTTCACATCGGTCCCGGCATCTCTTACTTTAAAGAGATCCCACATCTCCTGAGAGATGCCTTCCCCATAAGTCACAAGCTGACTTGGGGTCAAACCTTCAGAAAAGATGCTGAAGGCAGTAGAGATATCGTTGGAGGACACTATCGTTTCTTCTCCATCTGCATCCATCTTGAACAGGATGCAGTCTCTCTTCTCCTCGGACCTCCTGGCAAAGGAGTAGAATCACTGAACCGATTCTAGGAGTATCTAATATAAACAATGGTCAGGAGCCCTAGAACACGGGTCCTTCCCAATGTGTCAAAAATCCTTCTGATAATCGAGTTATCATATAACCCAGAGTCATAGAAATGCTCTTGGTTTACTAAAAGTCCTTCCAAAATGATGGTTTGTCTTGCCATCATTGATGTTTTGAGAGAGAAGGGTTTCTGAGACTTAGAGAATTTTTTTTTTGTGAAGGAAATAAAACTTCTCTCTGGGATGATATGGCTCGATGAGATGGTTATGGTATCATGGAGAATATCAAGAGACATATAGTAAGATCAACGGTTGAGATTAAATGGAGGGAATTGATCTTACGGTCCTTAGAAAAAGATGGAGGGGTCAAATCATAATTAATCATGACTAAGAGCAGACGCGGCTCTGACCGCGTCTCGTCGATTCTGACAGGCACAGACTTGCATTAAATGCGATGAAAGACATGCGATTTGCCACCTAATTTATTGTTTTTTTAAGGTTGCAGCATCCTGGGTATGAGGTTGCAGAGTATTAAGTACTCTTAGAAATAAATGTTGTAACCACAAGCTGCTTACTTCCCTTCTTCCTGCCTGTGCTGTAAGAATTAAAGATGTAGCACTGCTTGAACCCAGTGTTGTATGAAGACGTAACTTGCAGCATGATTCTTACAGCTTCTCGCAAGGATGCAGAGATTCCCCCTGGGCTTCTGCAACTCCTTTTCTTCTTCACAACTTCAGAATTCCCAACTTGTTTTTAATCATAGAAAATCTTGATTCACACAATGGTTTAGTGAATATATCTACTAGCTGGAGATCCGTATGAACCTTTTCAAGCACGACGTCTTTCTTCTCCACATGATCTCTTATAAAGAGATGTCTTATATGTGATTTATTCTTGAGTGAAACACCGAATTATGGGTAATTGCAATTGCACTCGTATTATCATAGAGAATTGGAGTCTCTTTTTCTTCAATCTCATAATCTCTTAGTTGTTGTTGTATCCAGAGGATTTGAGCACAACAACTTCCTGCTGCAACATATTCTGTTTCTTTCAAATCCATTTAGCTCTTCTTGCATGGCTTGAGCCCAGTTACTATCTTGCAGGGCTTCTTCAACATTTTTGGGCTCAATTTAGGATATGAAGCATGCAAACATTGCTTCATAAGGGATAGACCTTCTTGTTCTTACTCCTATGGATGGATCTCCAATGAGAAGATCCCTAGGATGATTCCTTAGCCATGTTCTGTCAGGCTCAAAAACATGTACAGGTCTAGGTTGCTCCTCTTGTTGTTATAAGATTGGAGGTTCTGCTACTATAAGAATGTCTGCTGCATCCAAATGTGCAGATTCGTCCTATTTATCATCTGTTGTAGGCAAAACTTCTTCAATATAGGGAATATCATTCTCTTTTCTTGGAGCTACTCCTTTAGCAGGTTCTTCTAGCCTTTTGGTGTCACAATGTGGTTCATCAAACACCACATGTATTAACTCTTCAACCACTAAGGTTCTTTTGTTGAAGACTTTGAAGGCTCTATTTACAGTAGAGTATCCTAAGAATACTCCTTCATCTAATTTTGCATCAAAGGTCTTTAGATGCTCATTTCCATTATTGAGGATATAACACCTGCATCTAAAGATATGCAATTATGAAATGTTTAGTGTATATCCATTCCAGACTTCATATGGAATTTTGTCTAGATTCTTGTTGATCAGACATTTGTTCTGAGTGTAGCATGCAATGTTGGTAGTCTCAGCCCAAAATCTCTTGTTATCTCTACTTCTGCTATCATTGTCCTTGTTGCTTCCTTGAGGGTTCTATTCCTCATTTTAGCTACACAATTCTGTTGAGATTTTCTTACAGCAGAGTATTCATAACGAATACCATTGTCAGAATAGATTTTCTCGATGAATTTGTTTGTGTACCTGGAGTAGTCATCTACTACCACAAGTGAGTACTTCTTCTCACTTATGCTCATTGGTTCTACTGGTCCAAAGAGGTTCATATATAGAAGATCTAGAATCCTGTGAGATGACTTCTGTAGCTTATTTTTGAATGAACTTTTCACTTGCTTTCATTTCTGACAAGCTCTACATATAATCTCATTTTTGTATGCCACATCTAGCAGTTCTCTTACGAGGCCTTTTCTTGCTAGCTTGTTAATTGTCTTGAAGTTCAAGTGACTCAGCCTCTTGTGCCATAGCCAGCTCAACTCTGTCTGTTGAATAGAAGAGTTCCAGTCTGCAAGATATATGTTTTCTCTTCTTGTTCCTGTAAGTTTGACTTCATTTGATGTGCTGTCCTTGATTAGGCATTTTTTGAGGTTGAACTCCACTGTGTATCCTTTATCACAAAACTGACTGATGCTCATTAGGTTGTATCTGAGTCCTTTCACATAGGATACATCTTTGATCTTTATATTTCCTTTGATTAGGCTTTCACTTCCTTTTGTGCTTCCTTTGGAATCATCTCCAAAGATGACATTCGGTCCTTTGCATTCTTGGAAGTCTTTTAAGGTATTTTTGTTGCCTATCATCTGCCTTGAGCAGCCACTACCTATGTACCATACATCACCGCTGCAACCTGACATTGAAACCTGTAATAAATTCAAGCAGATTTAGATACCCATTTCTGTAAGGGTCCTTTTGGGTTAGTTTCTTTTGGAACCCATACTTTCTTAACAGTCAATATTTTGCTGTAAGATTTGTTGATTCCTGTTCTATATGCAGTTTTGTTTTTAAACTGCTTGTTAACAGTGTGTGCAGAAACTAAGTATGTGTTACCAACTCTCTTGTGGTGTGGTCTTCCACCATACTTCCCTGGAGTATGTCCTCCTTTAGGTTTAGACATATAAGTCTTAGTATTGGTGGGAAAATATCTTCTGTGCTGTAACTTTATGGGTTGTTGTATCCTCTTACTACTTACAGCAAATAGCTTCTGTTGCAGCCAGTTTTTCTATATAGGCTTACTTTCTACAGCTGAGCATTGGGGCTTCTTCACCTTATCCATCAGTGCTGGTTTATTCAAGATCTTTTCTGAGTTACAAGGTAACTCATTCTCCATTGAAGTTTCAGCTTGAACAAACTTAACAGTCTTGGATGAACTTGCTGTATTTTGAGAGGTGTGAGTGCTGTAACTTAAGCCCGATTTTTCAAATGGACTTATACTTTGACTTAGGCACTCCCTTGCATCCTTAGCCGATTTGCTAAATATTCTAATTGTGGACTGCAAGCTTTTCTTCTCATCTTCTAGCTTAGTGACTAACAGACTTAGCCTTGAGATCTCCTTTTGTAGCTTGCTGCATCTTGAGCTATCAGACTCACATGCAGCTAGCATTTTAGCAATGTAGATATTCTTGCTCCTAAGGATCTCATTGTCTATTCTAAGGTTTTCATTCTCAACCTTTAGCTCCTCATGGGTTGAGATGATCTGCTCGAAATCACTCATGATCCTTTTTAAAAAGTGGATTATATTCAGCTCCTCTTTTTCAGATATGGACAGGGTTGGTATGTTACCTCATCTTCTTAGCTGTCCTCACAGTCTTTCGCCATCAGGTAAATCAGCACTTCTTCATCAGAGGATAAGGTTTCAGAGTCGCTGTCGGAGGACTCAGCAGCTTTCAGCATCTTCAGCATCTCCTTTGAGACTGCTGTCTCCTTGACTTTCTCCATCTCTCCAATGAGAGCTCAAAGCTTGTGACTATCCTCTCTTCTTTTTTCTCTCATCTGTTCTCTCTCTCTTTCATGGTACTTGTATACCGTTGGATGTGGACAGCTTCTGGCGTAGTGTCCAAGCTTCCTGCAATTATAACATAAGTCAAGATTGTTTGTATTTGATTGTGAAGAAGAGGATACCTGAGGAGGTGGATGACTTCTTCAGAAGTCATTCCTCTTGTTGAGGTTGTTGTTGTTGCTGTTGTTGTTGCTCTTCATAAATTTTCTAAATTTCTTTAGAAGAAGAGCCATATCCTCTTCAGCGTCCTCTACTGCAACCTCAGACTGCTTACTGCAGTTGACATTTGTTGTATCCTTAGAGCTTCTGGCAGTCAGCACAGTAACTTTGGAGCTCGATTCTTTAGACTCCTTTCTCCATCTGTTGATGTCATATTCGAATGCTTTGAGGTCGGAGAAAAAGTCAAATATACTCTCATGGTGGTGGTCTTGCTGTCCCATTCTGCGGGCAGGGCTCTCAGCACTTTCATGTTCTTTTCTTTCTGAGTGTAGTGTTTGCCCAGAGCTTCTAGTTTATTCATGATAGACGTGAACCTTAGATCTAGTTGCTCAAGAGTCTCTTCATTCTTCATCTCGAAGAGCTCGAATAGTTGGGTGGCGTTGGAGATCTTGTTATCCATAGTGAGTTCTGTGCCCTCACATATCTGTTCAAACTTTTCCTATATTTCCTTGGACGTTCTGCAAGTTTTAACTTTGTTGAATGTGCATTTATCCAAAGTGATGAACAAAACATTTTTGGCCACGTTGTCTAAGTTGGTTCTCTTCCTATCTTCGTTATTCCATTCTTATCTCGGCTTGACCAGGAAGTTAGGTGGTGGCGATACTCCTTCCTCCATGTCTCTACCAAGCATAGGGTTCACATTCTTTGGGATGATCGGTCCCTTGGTGATGACCGTCCACATCTTGTCATTCATCGCTGAAAGATGTGTCTGTATTCGTATCTTACAATTATCATACTCTTCTGAGAAAAATATGGGTAACTTATGATTAGAGGAATCCATGGTATACTGTAAGAATGAGATTTTTAAGGATGCAGAGAAAACAGCAAGTATTGGGTGGATCTGGGTAGGTGACCAGATAAGTTGGATTTTAATCCAACTTGCTCTGATACCACTTGTTGGTCCCAAGTGGTGTCCGAAGTTCAGAGGGGGGTGAATAAACCTTTGTCGATTTTGAAAATCTTTTACAAACTTACTGTTCTACACGTTACTTGAACTTACAGCGCCAGTCAGTTACTATTTACATCACCAGTATGCAGTGCTGCATGTTGTAATTTAGACTTTTTCTTTCAGAGCATTTAATGCGGTGGTTGTGGCTCGCAGCTTTTTGCAGCCCGTCAGTCCACGTGTCATCTTGGCATTGGCTTTGTGTCCGTAACTTTGATCTTTTCTGGAATGACTCTAATTATATTTGCTTCGTTCTTCATTCCTCGTACTGCATTTATCATTCCTCGGATTGCAGGATACTTATTTCGTTTATCTTAAACGTGGTAGGCTGATTATTTAGTAAGTTTCGCGATGTATCCTAGGTCTTCTTGCAGTTGTTTGTTCTTTATAGTGCTGCTATAACTTGACCTTCTTGCAGTAGCTTCATACAGTACTGGTATATCTTTTCTTACAGTATGCTTGTAGTCTTTTCTTGTAGTGTCGTTGTTTGTCGTTCTTACTTGCTGCATTGTCGTATCTACTTCGTGTAGCAGCTTCATTCTTAAGTTCTCGATGCAGCATTATCCATTCGAATTCCTCCATCTTTCAGCACCTATAACTAGACTCAATCCTAGTCTATGTTTTCACTTAAATATTGTGAAAAATGGGGTACTCAAATTTCCTATTACATATATGGTTTGTCTCATTAAAACCTATACATTGAAATCCCAACATAAGGCTACACGAAATTTATTTGTTCTAATCAACAATTAAAAAATTGATTTTGATGGAAATATTGGTATCTCAATTTTATGGAAATATCGTGGAAATATCGATATCGGTGGAAATATCGGTATATTATACTTATTGATATTTTTTCGATATTCCCCCGATATTTATCGATATTTTTTAATATTTCATAGATTTTCCTATAATTTGTACCATAAAATTATCGATATTGTAATCTTTACCTATATTTATCAATATTTTACCGATATTTCTCGATATTTCTTCGATATTTCACCTATTTTCCTATCATTTTACCATGGAGCCACTGATATTAAAATCGATACAGATATTTATCGATATTATATCAATATTTTGATAAAATTTCTCATTTTTATATTGTTAATTGATGTCGATAATATCGACAAGTCTAGATAAGTTAAACATTGATATATAGATATTTATAAATATTTAACTTATCGATATCGATCATATTAGTTGCGATATGCATAAATCAATTAATGTCGATAATATCGACAAGTCTAGATAAGTTAAATTCATAAATTCCTATAATAGAGAAACTTCATGTACGTCTGTAATCTTCAATTTTTGTGGAAGCATAAAACAAAATAGAGGTATTTCGTGTAGGCCTATAATCTAGTATTTCGTGTAAGCCTACGCTAGATATATTTCGTGTAAGCCTAAATGAAGGGATATTTCGTGTAGAGCTAAAAATTGAGATATTTCATGTAAGGTTCAAAATAGATATTTCGTGTAAAGTTCAGATTTTTATATTTCGTGTAAGGTTCAAAATGGGATATTTCGTGTAAGGTTCAAAATGGGATATTTCGTGCAAGGTTGAAATTTGAGATATTTCGTGTAAGGTTCAAATGGGATATTTCGTGTAAGCCTCAAACTGCATATTTCATGTAAGCTTCAACAACAAGGTAATATTTCATGTAGGGTCTAATATAATTATAGAGTCTAATTCGTGTAAGCCTACACATACAATTCAACAACCTAATTCATACAAAAGTCATAAATATTTTCGTGTAAGGCAGAATTCAAACATCAAACATCTATATCCATGTTTCGAAAGTAGTAAATCAAACAGAAAACAAGAACCTATTCACATCCATTCAACCTTCAACAAAATCCAACATAAATCAACTACAATACTATACGAAATATCCAATTCCGCAAAAAAATGGAAGAGGAGGAAGAAGAAAAACTAACCTCTTCTTGAGAAAGGCCCAAATCCATTACTTCGTGTATGACCTCGGCAGTAACGAAGAGCAAAATAATGGGTACAATTTTGTGTAGGAAATAGAAGAGAGAAGAAGAAAGCGGAGCTGAGGGAAGAAAAAGGAGAAGGAGGGGGGATTTTAGGGCTACACAATTTTGGAAAAGAAAGGTAAGAAAATTAATTGCTCGTTGACTTTAATATATATTCATTTACATTAATGGGCCAATTGATGTTGAAAGGTGTCGGGGGGTGGTTGATCAAAAAATTGGGTAGTTTGGGGTATTAATATCTTCAATTGGGTAAAATGAGTATAATTAAATTCAATTTGGGTATATATAGTAGCCACTATTTGAAAATAGGTAGTTTGGGGTATTAGTATCTCTAATTGGTTGCTCCCCCTATTTTTTATACATCTACACAATTTGTTTTGTTCATTTGGTAAAACATTTAAGTTTGCAAGTTCGTGCTTTAATGTGAATAAGTTCTAAACAACTATGTCAAAA
Source organism: Scutellaria barbata (assembly GCA_028654395.1). Classification (NCBI taxonomy): domain Eukaryota; kingdom Viridiplantae; phylum Streptophyta; class Magnoliopsida; order Lamiales; family Lamiaceae; genus Scutellaria; species Scutellaria barbata. Next base: position 6,233,753 of record CM053651.1, on the reverse strand, counting down.
CATGTATTTTCAATATACAACACACTACAACACACTACATACCTTAACTCAAAAAAATCATCAACACCTATAACTATAACTCTGTGGTCGGAAGCTTTAGGAAAACGTGTAATTTTATTAATAACTAAACTCTAGGTATAAGCCTTAAAATAGTTGAATCCTTAGATTAGCTGAGTTTAGGTTAGTTGAGTTTGAGTTTATGCTTAGAGCATATACTTAGGGAGAACTCTACTGAAAGAGCTAAGTAATTACACTATGGGTTCATTCAAGGTGAAAATAATATACTATCAAATATTCCACATCCTCCTCATCAATCATCAACATTAATAACAATAAAATAAAATAAAAATATATAAAAAATTAACAATGTAAAAAATGAACTGAAATAACCAAAAGCAAATAAAGAAGCATCCATAGCAACTATTGTCATATATAACAATAAAACAAATAACTAAATAAAAATTTAACATTGAAAAAAAATGTGAACGTAAGAACACAAAAGTAAAAAAAAAAACATATGTATCAACGGTCGGCATTAATAACAATAAAATAAATATCTAAATACAAAATTAACATTGTAGGAAAAATAAATGAGAAAACATAAGCAATGAAGAGTTCGTCCATAGCACTTCCGTTAACATTAATGAACTTGTGGATTTCGGGCTATATTTAGAAAAGCATAAGGGGGTTTCGCGTAATTTTTAAAGTACAAAGAGGTTTCATGTCGATTTTTCAAACCATAAGGAGATTTCATGCAATTATCGTATAATATTCAATTAAATTGAGAAGATGATGCAAATGAACTGCTAGAATATTAATTTTCTAAGCATCTTCGGAAGAAGAACAATTTTCTAAGAGCAAATTAGAAGTAGTTAAATATGTGATTGAAGGTTTTGTAAAAGCGGATAAGGATTTTGATGTGTTACATTAGGGTAAAGTGAATTTTGGTCGTGGAACAAGAGGTTTCCATGAGGAGTAAATAAACATCTTTATATTTTTAAAACTTTTTGAACTTTCTTATAGCATGCTATACACTACTTGAGCTACATCGATGTTTACAGTTTTTGCATGCAGCACCATATGCAGTATTGTAAGTAGTATCTTAAAGAGTTCGTACAATGGAAATTATGTCTTTTAAAAGGTTCTTTTTGAAAGCCTCTTGGAAGTATGTGATTTTTACAAGTTTATATAGTATACTAAGATAGAAAGAATGCTTCAAGATATATAAGAGTACAAAAAGATAAATAAACACATAAAAAAGTGGTTCAAGTGTGGAGTAATCCCTTAAATAATTCATTATACTCCTTCACTTCAAAAGGAACTTTGTTAAGATAAGTTTGAATTACAAGGTTTCCTTTCCTAAACAATGTCTAGACTCTAGAAAAAAAACATCTACAAGTGTTCCATACATGTTGCTCCAATATTTAGGCTAAACCTACATAGAATCTCCAAAATCCACACAGGATGGTTACTCTTAGAGCAACTTACACTCAACAAGAAATATTCTCTTTATTGAGGACTCCTAAAACAATCCCTCACATAGAGAAAATGTTAAGTATATTAAGTTTCTTCAACTGGGATGAAACAACCTTTTGAAGATGGTAGAGGCTCTCATTTGTTCTCAAGATTAGTTTTGTGATATGTCTTCTCCAATTGATCTCAGAGGAGCAATGGAAGATATTGAACAATTTGATAAGTTGGAATAAGGTAAATAATTTTTTTTTTGGCTATTTCAAGATCATACTTTGGAGTACTTTGTGGTTTTATTGATAATTTATTTTCATGATGGAACAATCACATCTTTGAGCTTAGATGATTATATGAAGGAACGAATACCCTTTTATAGTGTATATCTCTACAGAACATGTATATTTAGTTTTTTTTATATATAAATCCATCAAATATGCGGATTAAACAATTCCCCAATCTATATATAAACCACTTCTAAAGTAAAGTTTACAAGACAACAAAAGAGAATGTAATGCTCAAATCTTTTTTCTTCTTTATTATTATTTATTTTAATTTAATTATGTTAAGTTGGTTTAAGGAGAGACACCTTATTTTTTAAAATCAACCTAAGTTTGACACCTAACCTAGTCTGGGATGACAAGGTTGACCATTTGTAGCAAGTGCAAGAAAATTAAATAGCAAAGCAATTAAACACTCTTCTCATCTTTACTTCATTTCTCTCTCAAAACCGCCACTACTATCACTATCTTCATCGACGCTGCTGCTGCTGTTTTCATCTTTATTTCCGACAAGTACTCCAATTAAGATGTGAAGCTTGCCAAGCCCGTTATGAATTCGGGCTCAAAATTCCGAACTGTCGCCGCCTCCATCGTGTATGGCCACGAAGAGGTGCGGCCGTTTCTCTCTCTTCCTCGTATTCTCTTTCCACTACCGTTGAGTTCACCACCGTTGTATGTCATCGGCGCAAGGTTGCACCGGTGTGTGTATTACACATGTTGACCGTAGCTGTGAACGACGATGGGTGTGCGTGTGTGTTGCATGTGCATGTTGTTGTGGTGTGGAAAGAAAGTTGAGGTTGAAGGCCTTGGGTATGTGATAGTCGGCGCCGTGGTGGCACCGATAGAATGAGTTGGGCGCCGCTGCAAAGGTGATGTTTCGGGTGTGTGTTGTGTGTGTGTGTTGGGGTTGCGTGGTCGTAGGCGATTTCCAATCAATGACAGCAGCGATCAGCGACAAGGGTGAGTGGGTGGCAGCTGGGAGGGGGGTTTAGGGATGGGGAGTTTTATTTATAAATTTGATATGTTAAATGACTATTATACAAACCCTAAAAACTTAATGAAATTGCTGTTTTGTCCTTAGCATTTGTTAAGTTGCAGTTTATCCACTTAACTTTATGAAATATATATAAAGACCCCTGAATTTTGGATAATAACAAACTGAACCCTAGAGTTTGCTGAATTTGCAGATGTTACTCTAGATTTAGTCAGAATTGTTGTATGGACCCCAAACTTTGAATGAATGACAAAATGAACCCAAATAGAATTATTATATCACAGTGTAACCCCTATGGATTTTATAATGTCCAACAAATGTACGCTCTGGCCCTTTTACCTTCAAACTAGGGTATAAAACCTTAAAATCGTATCTCATCAATCTCGTAACCATAAGTTCAAATCGAACTTTCCACATGAACATTTTGGACCTTTTGTATCTCATCGATACATAGATTTTATTGCTTAACCCTTTTAGACGGTCTGTTAGCAGAAGAAATTCTAAGTTAAGAATGTATTTTTTTACTTTTGAATAGTTCGAATAGTTCGATTAGATTCTAAAATGAACCCTTATGTTTTTAGGGAACAAGCAGGAGTTGCACTTTAAGGTTCCTGGGATATAAAAGCTTTGATCGTTTACATTAAAAGATCAGGGTAATACCTTTTATCGAGTACTTCATGTAAATTTTATGTGTTTAAATTACATGACGTTATATATTTACTTGATTGACTATGTGATTTTTACCTTCGAACTGGATTGTATAGAAAATGTGTATAGTGTATTCTGAGCTTATTAAAGCTACAGTTGAATATGAAATCTGATTAATATGAATACACATCTAAATGATAAAGAATTATTTACACGACGGTTAAGATCCATAAATTGTTTGCACGGTGGTTAAGATCCATAAATATTTGCACGATGATCAATATCCACGACTATATGAATATGTTGATTGATTTACTTTATGATGTTAATATATGTCGCCTATTGCAGTTTAAATCCACTGAGTGTTCACGCACTCACCCTATGTATGTTATTATGTTTTACTGATTTTAGGTATGATGATGGAGAATGAAAGGGAGATGTTGTATCTGTTACTTGTAAATGAACGTGTTATTACAGTTTTTCTGAAAATCTTAGTCTTTTGAGTTTTTGTAAAGCTTAAGTCATGGGGCTGTACACTGAAATTATTTTCCGCTGTTTCTATCAAATGTTAAACATTTTATATAATTTTCTTAAGGTAATTTCCTGTTATAACAAGTTATTTGATCTTGTTGGAGAAAATTGGTTTTGATCCAATTAGAAGTGTGGGTCAATATTGAATTTTGTAAGAAGTCTTGACCACACATGTTTGACCATTATTTTGAGGAGTCAAAGTTTGAGAAATGTAAAAGTAAAGGGCAAAATTCTACTTCTCGAGTAGATGATCGTAGTGCATTTACACTCTTAAAACTGATTTTCAATGAGTGGAAATTCATGCACGAAGTTAGTAACCAAAACCTGTCTCATTGTTAGATGTTGCGTCTGATGTTGGCAAAATGACAGACAACATCGCTCGTTTGCAAAGTCCAAAATGTAAAAGCCCTTTGGATAGCCCATTTGGAGAGGCCCATCTTGAAGTCCTTGTGGCTAATGGCCTCCAAATCCTCAGTAACTGATAGTGTAAGGTAGTGGAGAGCTCCACTTACTTAGTAGGCTTAAATGCCTTAAATGCTTATATTAATGAGGTGTCCCTTCACTTGATGGATGTGTCTATAAATAGGACATGATTTTCATACTTTTGCACAAGCATTAAAAAAGAAAAATACAGCATTGAGAGCATGAAATTCTTGGTAAAAGATCATTTTCATAACATCTTTGCAAATCAATCTTGCATTGTTTGAGCATATAGAAGTGTGATCTAGTCCTTCCACTATTTTAGTTCGTTGATGTATCTAGTTTTGTGGTGCTACTATCTAGAAGACGTAAGTCATTTTACCTTTAGGAATGTCACGTTGTACCGTGAGCACTAGCTGGGATGTGTTCGTTTTTTAGAGGAAAGGTCTTCTTGACTCAACTTTTCAAAATTCATTTTGGTGCATTTCGAAGGATCTTTGTTGTAGAGTTCTTGTTGCTCTCTGGATCTTGTACGTAGCCAAAGTTTGAAAATCTTATAGATTTTTGAACTTTGAAGATGTTTCAAGTTTCTGTTTTCACAGTATTGTCTGCAGTGTTGCCGACATTATCGACAACATCCGATTCCAAAATCTGTTGTGCACAGTGTGACAACATTTGGGATAACATTTGAATTCTGTAACATTTTTGTTTTCTATTTTCCCATTGTAATTGACATTTTTTGGTGCACTATAAACCAACAATTTGAAAAATGAACATTAGTCTCTTGTACTAAGCAATGTCGAATGAAAGAGCCTTTGTAGCTCCTGTCCAAGGTGAGAAGCCTAAAAAATTTATGGGCGTGGATTTCAAACGGTGCTAAATTTAACGAGGTTCCTTACTAAGGAACAACTCGTGGTCACTTCTGACGACCCGAATGTGGAAAGGTGTATTGCGTTTGACCAATGGGGCCAAGATGATTTCTTGTACCATAAATATGTCCTTGAAGGACTAAGTGGTGCGTTGTATAATGTATATTGTACTGTGGAAACGTTTAAGGAGTTGTGGGACTCTTTGGAGAAAAAGTACAAAACTGAGGATATTGGAACGAAAAAGTTCATGGTGGCTAAATTTCTAGATTTCAAAATGGTTGATATCAAGTCTATTATGGAACAAGTTCAAGAATTCCAGTTGATTCTACATCCTTTCTAAGGGTATGGCCTTGCTAGAGGCATTCCAAGTAGCTGCAATGATTGAGAAGTTACCTCCTTGTTGGAGGGAGTTCAAAAGTTATCACAAGTATAAGCGAAATGAGATAGTCTTGAAGGCTTAATTGTGAAACTCTGGATCGAGGAAGACAACCGTAAGATGGACGGTAAGTTCGGGCAAGTCTCTGTAGAAGCTAAGGTAAATTTATTGGAACATGGTTCCTCAAATAAGAGAAAGAGACCGAATGACAAAGGCAAGAAGCCTGCCTCTGGAAAATCCAAGTTCATTGGCGAATGCTATAATTATGGTAAGCCGAATCATATGGCAAAAGATTTTCGTTTGCCAAAGAAAAAGAAAAATGGTAGACAATAGTCCAATATCAATGTGGTTGAGAACCGGGAGTTGAATGACATTGAGATGTCAGCGGTGGTGTTGAAACCAATTTGGTTGACAACCCCAAAGAATAGTTTGTGGATACCGGTTCCACTTGTCATGTCTGTTTCGAGAAAGAAGCTCTCTTGACGTATACCCTATCTACCGAAAGGAAGCTCAATATGGGTAACTAGGCTCGTCTAACATGGTTGGTGTTGGGAGTGTGATACTGAAACTCACTTTTGGGAAAGAGCTAAACCTAAAGAATGTGCTGCATGTCCTAGACATTCGAAAGAACTTGATTCTAGCACGTTGCTAGTTAGTCATGGTATTAAACTTATCTTCGAGTCCGATAAGTTTGTAATTAGCAAGTTTGGACAATTTCTAGAAAAGTGATACCTAGATAGTGACTTGTTCAAAATTTATACTATGGTTGTTGTAAACCGTGTTGGCAAGAATGTTGTCCGCAATATTGGCGGAAATATTACCGATAATGTTGGCAAAGAAGTTATGAATAAAAATAGTTCTACTTCTGTTTATTTGACTGAGTGCTCTTCTTTATGGCATGCAAGATTATGACATGTAAATCTAAATGCTATAAAAGGTCAGTAAATCTTGATTTACTTAACATTTCAAAAATTGATGTACCTAAAAAGTGTGAAGTTTGTGCTGAAGCCAAAATGACTAAGTTATCATTTCATTCGGTAGAAAGGAACACTTCGCCTCTAGACTTGGTTCACACGGATGTGTGTGATTTGAAGTTTGTGCAAACTAGAGGTGGTAAAAAGTTTTTCATTAATTTTATTGATGATTGCACAAGATTTTTTTGTTATGTCTATCTCTTGCGGAGTAAAGATGAAGTTGTGGAAGCTTTCAAACTCTACAAAAATGAAGTTGAAAATCAACTTAATACTCGGATTAAAGCAATTCGAAGTGATAGAGGTAGCGAGTATGTAGCCTCTTTTGAACAATTGTGTTTCGCTTCGAGCATAATTCACCAAACCACTACTTCGTATTCACCGTAGTCTAATGGCGTTGTTGAACGGAAGAATCGAACTCTTAAAGAGATGATGAATGCTATGTTAATTAGCTAAGGTTTGCTGCAGAACTTGTGGGGGAAGCCATTCTAACGGCCAACTATATTCTGAATAAAATTCCACACAAGACTAAGGATATTACTTCTTATAAGTTGTGGAAGGGGCGGAAACCATCATATAAATACCTTAGAGGTTGAAGTGTCTTTTCCTAAGCAAGTTAAGATCGGCCCTAAAACCATCGATTGTATCTTTATAGGATATGCCTTCAACATTAGTGCTTATTGGATTCTGATTCACAAGTCGGAAATACCCGATATGCCGAAAGATACTATTATTGAGTCAAGGAATGTTATATTTTTTTAAGACATCTTTCCTAATAAGAAAAATGAGAATGTTGACACATTCAAGAGAACATTCGTTGGAATAAGCCTGTACCGACGGTATTGGCACATTATGATTGCTAAGCTACCATTGGTAAAGCCTTGAGCAATATGTACAACGGAAAGTCTAGGCATATTCGTTGTAGACACAATTTACGTGAGACATTTGATCACAAGGGGTGTAATGTCAATTGACTACGTTAAGTCAAAAGACAACTTAGCGGATCCACTCACGAATGAGCTAAATCGAGATCAAATAATTAAGTTTCTAGAGGGAATGGGTTTAAAATCCACAAAATAAGAACAGAAATAGTGGTAACCCAACCATGCTGACTGGAGATCCCAACAACTTGGTTCAATAGGAAAACTAAACTATGGATGTTCGTTGAAACACTTGGAAATTCTAATCCTTCCCTAGAGAGCACTTGTTCAAGTGTTGAACCTACGAGATGTGGTGAGGCTAAGTTTTTGACTTTTAATGATTCCTAAACCTCTTTGAGATAAAGTATGGCAGGATACTCGTGATAGGAGATCACCTATATAAGTAAGAAGTGTGGACCGCTTCATGGTAACACTTATGAATCCAAAGGACTGTTAATGGCTAAAACGGACAAAAGCTTGAGAACAAAAGGTGGTGAGACATCATTGTATCGATACTATTATCTCGGTATACACCAAGATGGAATAGTTCAAGGCATAACATCTACTAAGTCGCCGGTATACTCGATAATATTCGACTATGGAGGGTTCAAAGCTACAAGCTACTTTTCCTTATGAAATTGTGTCTCAATTGGACTAGATTGTGGGTTTGCGTGTTATATGAACTGATTTCCACTCATATGGAGGATTGTTGGAGAAAATTGGTTTTGATTCAATTAGAAGTGTGGGTCAATGTTGATTTTTGTCGGAAGTCTTGACCACACGTGTTTGACCACTATTTTGAGGAGTCAAAGTTGGACAAATATAAAAGTAAAGGACAAAAGGTCATTCTACGTCTCGAGTAGATGATCGTAGTGCATTTACACTCTTAAAATCGATTTTTGATGAGTGGAAATTTATGCACGAAGTTAATAACCAAAATCTGTCTCGTGGTCAGATGTTGCGTGTCACGCCCTATTTTCAAAACAACATAAAATATAAATTTTTAAATTTTGGGTGTCTAGCAATTTAAATTAAACTAAAACCATAGGATAATATATGTATTTATATAAGCTACATAATTTACATAAACATTTAATTCTCAGAGACAGCAACAAAATATCAAACCTTCAAAATAATTAGATCTTAAAAACAACCTAGCGTTAGAAGAACATTTTTATCTACAGCAAAATATAAGTATCTTTCTTCACATTCTCCTTCCAAAATTTGAATCTATAAAAGAAAACATATAAAGGGGGTGAGCATATAAAAATACACTCAGTGGGATCACACTGTGAAATAGGGGATTAACATCTTAGACATACATAATAAATACGTTCCATCATAACTTTTCACATGATAAGCACATTCAATCATATCGTTTCACTTAATAAGCACATTCAATCATATCATTTCACATAATTTACGGTTGTTGGCCGCCATAGATACGATTCTCAGCCGTCATAGATACGTTTCTTAGCCGACATTGATACGGTTTTCACTGTCATTCACATAATTCAAATACATCACATGTTTTCATGCTTATTTGCATAAAATAAACATTTAATTTTCCATTCACCAGTCTTCATAACACATTATTCATATGCATTAAAACATGTCACATTTCACATAATATAATATTTTGAAAAAATTATAAATACCGACATATCATTTTTCCCCACCTTTAGAGTAGATGATCAAAAAGCTTTTAGGTCCCAAAGATACTTAGGGTGCAAACTCCTGCGTATCACCTGCAATCATAAGAGTTCGGCTTAGAATCTAATCGAATTATCATCGATTCAAAAAAAAATTCGTTAAGGGAAACTCTATTTCATAATGAAATATATAATTCATAATATAGAAAGTTCAATTTGAACTTAATATTACGGGGTTTATCAGATGTGAATCTAGGGTTTTAAACCTTAGATTTGAAATAATAATTAAATCGTAATTATATTAATTGTTATAATATTTTGAGGGTCTAAATTTTTAGTCTCAAAAGCAATCTTGCTACATATAGGGTCTCACTTATAATTCCAAAATCCATTCTAAAACTAGGTTTCCTTAATTATTTGGATAATGATCTAGGGTTTTATACACTAATCGATTATATAAAGAGATCTAAATAACCTAAATTAATTAACATAATTTATCTTTATCCTTTAATTAAAGTTCAGGTTTCATATATCAAATTCTATTAATTATTGAATAATATCTATAAGTCCAATATATTTTAAAGTTCAAAAATGCCATCTTTATAAATTCAACAACTATAAGGAGAAATTCATAATATCATCAAATTTTAGGGAAATCTATGTAATTTCATCCAAACTCAAGGGTCCGATATCAATATCCATGATTTATGATGCTTAAAGCATAATTTCATAAACTTAAGGTTATAATTTATAATATTTATAACTATTGGGTCAATATTGGATTTCCAATAATTTTAGGGTTCAAAATATCATTAAACAGAATTCAGGGGCCTTAAAGCATGCTTTATATACTTAAAAGAGTAAATCTGAAATTTCATAATTGCTAGGGACTTAATTCCAATTTCAGCAAAGTTGACATTTACAATTTAGCCCTTCAATTCTATCTAATTTACAACATAAAAACCCCCCAACCCAAACCCCCTTCCCGCCGCCTCCTTCCTCCCTGCCACTGCTCCCTTCCGCCGCCCAACAGCCATTTCGCTAAGTCGTCGGCAACCACTACCCACATGACTCCGAATCGGCGCCGCGGCTCACGGCGGCACCAACCCGATAGACACACACCGCACACACTTCAACGGCGGCGGCTTTAACACACACACACATATACTCAACCGGTGCCGCTGCTCACGGCGGTGCCCAACACCCCTTTGCGAGAGAAACACAGTGACGGCTACCTCACCACAATAGCAAGACACACATGCACACAGACCCACAAACACGCACACACCAACTCACTTACATGCACACGCCGCCACTTACAGTAGCGACCACAGACCTAGACACCGAAGCGATGCTCGCGCCAGCTACACTTGACTCGACGGTGAACGGCGACGGTGAAGAAAAAGAACAGCAACCGAGAGTGAGAGAGAGAGAGAGCTAGGGCAGTAGCTATTTCCGCTCCCGAGTGCGGTGGAGATGGCTGTGGTTCGAAGTTCTGAACCCGTTCTTGCGATGAGCTCGACGAGTGCTACAACATGGTCCAATTACCTCGCCGAAAATATGGTTGGCCGACGGTGAGAAATAGGCGGACGTATGATGGAGATGGAGGAAATGGGAGATGGAAGCTAAGTGAGGAATTGCAAATGAAACCCTTATCCAACTTTTCCACCCTTTTTCAATTATTGATGCCTTCTAGAAGGATTGACTATTATGCACTTATCCATTTCTATGCTATTATATCTATAATAATCATATAATTATTTTATAAATAAAAGAAAAAAAATTCTAGGTGTTATCTAATGTTGGCAAAATGACGGGCAACGTCGCTCGTCTGCAAAGTCCAAAACGTAAAAGCCCTTTGGATAGCCCATTTGGAGAGGCCCATCTCGAAGCCCTTGTGGCTAATGACCTCCAAATCCTCAGCAACTGATGGTGTAAGGTAGTGGAGAGCTCCACTTACTTAGTGAGCTTAAATGTCTTAAATGCTTATTAACATGAGGTGTCCCTTAACTTGGTGGATATGCCTATAAATAGGACATGATTTTCATACCTTTACACAAACATTAAAAAGAAAAAATGCAGCATTGAGAGCACGAAATTCTTGATAAAAGATCATACTCATAGCATCTTTACAAATCAATCTTGCATTGTTTGAGCATATAAAAATGCGGTCTAGTCCTTCCACTATTTTAGTTCGTTGGTGCTTCTAGTTTTGTGGTGCTACTAACTAAAAGACGTAAGTCGTTTTATCTTTGAAAACGTCACGTCGTACTGTGAGCACTAGCCGGGACGTGTTCAATTTTTAGGGGAAAGATCTCCTTGACTCGACTTTCCAAAATTCATTTTGGTGTATTTCGAAGGATCTTTGTTGCAAGGTTGTTGTTGTTGCTCTCTAGATCTTGTACCTAGTCAAATCTCGAAGATCTTACAAATTTTTAAAGTTCGAAGGCGTTTCAAGTTTCTATTGTCACGGTGTTGTCTGTAGTGTTGCCAACATTATCAGCAACATTCGGTTCCAAAATCTGTTGTGTGCAGTGTGACAACATTTGGGATAATATTTGAATTCTGTAACACTTTTATTTTCTGTTTCCCATTATAATTAACATTGTTTGGTGCATTATAAACCAACAAATCTTTTAAAATTTAGCTTATTATAAGTTGTTGGATGCTCGAAGTTAAAATTTAATATTTTATTTTGTTTCAAAAACGGGATGTGACAGAAAATTACAAAACGACCTAACTTTACAAGATAACAAAAGAGAACTACACGACTCTCATCATGGAAAAATTCCACAGAAGATCTAAAAACATAAGTTAAGAATCCCAACAATTATGAAACCTTTAGGGTATGTTGGTTTAGGGATTGAATAGTCAGGATTTAGGATTTTAAAATCTCCAAAGTACGTTTGTTTTGAAACTTTAATTGGATTACAAAATCCCAACACAATCTTATCCTATTGTTACTACCTATATCTACAACATATTTTGTAACCTATTTGTTGGTCCCAGTGGTATAAGGTTAAGAGGGGGGTGAATTAACCTTATCAAATTTTCAATTTTTACTCCAAAGGATGTTAAGTCCCTGATGAGCAGGTAGCTAGTAAGTTTACTGCTCGATAGGATCCTGCTCAGGCAGTGACCTCAGGACTTAGTCAGACAATGTAATGCACAGCGGAAATACTTATATTTTCGAAACGTGCTTTTTAATGCAGTATGCTTAGATGCAGATAGATAGATAGATATAAAAGGCACAAGCAAGCTTATAGAGGTTCAAGGGTGGAGTAATCCCTCTACGTCCTCTCTACTCCTTCATAAGGAGGAACTTTGTTAAAGCTAGTTTGATTTACAATAGACTCAGCTAACACAAACTAAACTCTAAACAAACTGTCAGCTCTATCCACACAGGTAGCTGCACAGTGACCAACTATCGACCCACACAGGATCTCCACACAGGTTAACCGACCCACACAGGATCCTTTCTCTTCTTCAGAGAGATTACAACTTAGCAGTTTCAACACCTGACTAAGTTACTCCTATCAGACTTAATAGATAAAAGGTTCAAGGCACAATCAAATGCAGCAGGCTCCTTGAACTTCAGAAGAACATAAAGGTAGCTGGCTTGCTGCTTGCTCAGTCTGATTAACTTGAGAGTATAAGCTTGTGCGTCTATTTGCTTCTCAGTTCTCTCTTGGTTGTGTATGATCGTTGTATTTCTTCTTTTTTTTCTTTGAAAGTCAGACTTCTATTTATAGGCATCAGGTAGTTTTCTGCCCGTTGGCAAGGCAGTCCTTTGTATGATGAGGTGTCTCTTTCTGATTGGTTCTTCCGATCTTCTGACACCTGTTCTGAGATGCCTTCATTCTGTTCTGCAACTGCTTGTCCTTTGTCTGCGTAACTTCATTCTGCAGACTGTTTGTACTGTGTCCTTGCTGCTTTATCACACATGGCAGATTCTGATTTGTTGGAACTGGAGTGACTCTACTGGCTAGTCAGGTTGCATTGACTCTGATGTATCTGGTAGTATCCTCTTTGAGTCAGTCAGCTTCCTTGATTATCTCCAGGTTCCTTGTAGCATCCTTCTAGAGCTTTGCTTGCTGGTTGCTCGATACAGTATGCACGTAGCAGGGACTTCGGCTTCCTGGCTACTTGGCAGAATCTTCAAGTCCTTCCAGCATCCTTGCCTTAGCAAATTTACATTAAAGACTTATCCAGATAGCTAAGGTTCTAATCTATTACACGTTTTGTCTCATCAAAATCTATTACATTTCATCCTATCAATTTCCCTCTTTTTGATGATGACAAAACTCCTTAACAGGATCAAAAAACCATATATTATTAACTTGGAACAAAGATGCAGACAAATCAAATTATTCAAGAGCATGCATCAAGTTCACAAAATGTGAGCTTTAATCAGAAGAGTCAAAATCTCATTGATCAGAGTTAAGTACAGGGCATATACATAAACAGATAGCAGAAACAAACATAAATTTAAACAAACCAACAGAATAAACATAAAAGAAAAAAAACATCAAGTCTTTAACCAACTGGCCTTCTTCTTTCTTTCAAACTTTGTGCCTTTCCACCAGTTGGCTATCGAATCTTGATAGCTAGGCTCCATCCTTTTCACCATATCCTCAGACTCTTCAAACCTGAGCCAGAAGTCTTCACTGTATGGTATGGGCTCCTTTCCAAGTTTCTGCTTTAGCTTCACTTGAATTGGAAGTCCACCTTTCTTTGTTAGCTCCAGGAACCTCTGCAAAGCTTCCTTGTTTGTCTTGAATCCTCTAAACAGAGCAGATTCCTTGCAGAGGGTGGTGAAGTACTTCATCAGCTCCTTTCTTTTGAAAGCTTCTATCTGGAAAAATGATGGGTTGACCTCAGTAGGAAGAGTGACCTCCGGGATTTCTGAGGCTAGGAATCTGTCACTCCTGGGATCCGGGCTTGCTTCCAGGAAGCTTCTGAGAGTGGCACTTGCTGCGACATCTGGATTTTGTAAATTTTTCTCCATTTCCACCATGTCAGGCAGCTTGTGCAGAGTGAATATTTTGTCAAGGACAACCCTAGGATCTGTTGCAAAGACAGCATCCAGGTTGCTTTTCAGCTCTGCTTCAGTCCTCCTCCTTTTCTCTTCTCTCATATCAGCCCCCTTCCTGAAGCCTAGATGAACAGACCCAGAAACAGCATCTAATTTTCTTTTTGCACTACTGTCTGAAGGGCCCCTAGATCCAGCTCCCTTATGTCCGCCCTCACCAGAGTCATCTCTCCTCCTACTGCTCACTACCATCTGTCTGCAGGCAGCAGGGTCCTGTCCAGCCTTCTGTCTGCCTTCAATCCTTCCTTCCCCCTTTTTGTCATCATCAGCACGCCCAACCGCAAAACTGACCATGGAGTGAATATCAGACAAGGTGCCTGAGTGATCCCGCAGGGTCTGAGATTGGTTGAACTGCTCCCTGTCCATCCGGTCTACTGCAGTGACTAGAGCTTTCTGACTGGCCTCAAAAGAGATCATCTTCTCCTCTTGCCTGTTTAACTTTTCCATCACGCTCTTGACAACTTCAACTGCAGCATCCTCTTTAGGGGGTCGGTAGGCGGCTATCATCTGAGTGAGCTTTGACAATGTCACGTTGAGGGAGTCCATGAAAGAATAGGTCTTCACAGAGTGAGAGCGGGTATCCTTGCGGATTTTCCTGCTCGCCTTTACCAAGGACTTCCCCATTTGTTCAATTGCTGTCAGCACCTCTTCATTTGATCTGGCAGGTTCCTGGCGTTCTCCTGCTGGTGCCTGTTCATCAGAAACAGATGTTAGTTCTTAGGATTTTTCAGCTCCGGTATCACCCTGTTCACTGGGTGACCCTTCATCGCTGCTAGTAGAGCTACTGGATCCTCCACCTCCTGATCCAGTATTCTTAGAGTGAGTTTCCTCCTCAGCATCCTCCTCTGGTTCTCCCAGCTTCTTGTCTTGTTCAGCTACCTTACCCTTGCTGAACACTGTTTCAGCCTCCTTCTCCTTCTCTATCTCCTCTACTACTTCCTCCACTGCCTCCTCCTGTATTTTAGGCTCCTTTTCTCCACTTTTGTCTCCTTCTTCCTCCTGCACTCCCACCACCTTTTCACCCGCAGCTACTTCCCCCTCAGCGACCGTCTCTCCCTGGTCCACCGATTTGGCAGGTGTTGTCTCCTCCACCTCCATTGGAACAGCTGCATCAGGTTGCTCCTTCTCCATGGGGGCAGGTTCCTCCATTGCATCAGCTTGAACAGGTGCCTCCTGCTGCACATGTTCCCCCTCAGCCTCTACCTCCATTGGTGTAGAAATGGTGATCTCCGTGGTGTCATCGGCGGCTGCTACTGTGGTTGGAACAATCAGCTCGAGAGATGTCACAGCAGCGAGAGTTTCCAACTCTTTAGCCTTGGGAAAGTCAGTTGGCGTCGAGCTCCTCTCCTTCATCGGCGTCTGTACAGGTACTTCAGGAAGAATGATCAGGTCAGTAAGGTATAAGAATTCCTCACCGTTTTTCTCCGTTGGTGAAGGTGACCTCCTGCTGATAGGTTCCACCATTAATGCTGAGCAGGATGATCCTTCACCTATCTAGGGTTCCCTTACTGGCCTTCTTATTCTGGTATCTGCCAGGCTGATGTCTGCAGCCTGCTTCAGCATCCTCTCCATTGCTTCCTGCTCCCCGTACTTTGCTATCTGGGCCTCAGCAAAGCCCACATCGTCGCCTGCTCTGACCTGGTCAGCAGCGGCATCCAGTATCACCTCCTCCCTATAGAAGTCTGGCTGGATGACAGCTTCCTTTCCCTTCAGGCTCCTGGGGCCAGGCAGCTGTGCGGCAGCTTCCTTCTGCTTCCTGGCCTCCAACTCAGCGTCTATCTCCACGTTTTCAAGAAATTCTGGCCATTTCATCTTCTTGAGATCCTTCAGAAATTTCTTTTAAAGGACCTCCTCCAAATCATCCATGGCGACCCAGTTCAGCGCCCATTCCTCCTCAGACTTCCAGTCTGCCCACTGGATGAGTTCCTCCCTGGGTAGGTGCCTGAACTGCCACCAGGTAGTGAATCTTTCCACCAATTTACCGAACTCCGCCTCCAGCTTCGGTATGCTGATGACGAACTCAGCTACCTCCTCCTCATCATCATCATCATCAACGACTGTATTCCCTTCCAGTTCCTCCATTGGAGAATCAATCTCCACTTCCACTGCAGGCTTTTTAACAGCCCGAGTGGTGACGATCTCAGGTTCATCATCAGAGATGACCAGTCTCCTCTGCACATCTTTCTTGTGCTTGATCTTCTTTGGTACAACAGGAGCTGGTGAGGGCTCTGCAGGCTCCTCCATCCTCGAGCTGCTTTCAGACGAAGGAGAGGCAGTGTCGCGGAATGCCTTCCTTGTCCTTGGAGCCCCCTTGAGGTCCTCAGAGACCTCTCTGGTTACTGGGGATGACCGAGCAGTGGTCTTCTTGGCAAAGACCCTACCCGCACCAATGAATTTCCCTTTCTGGATGGGCTTCCCCTGGGACAGGTCCACCTTCAAGTGACCCAGGAGAGTGTTGATGATAAGCCCATAGGTAGGCTTACCTACATTCTTCTCCACTTCCTCCACCAGCCTGGAAAGCAGGTAGCTGGCCCAGTCCACCTTCTCCTTTTTCACAATGGCCATCATCATCCTGTACCGGAAGTTGGTACACTTATCAAAGGAACCAGAGCGGTTCTCTATGATATGGCAGCAGATATCATGCAGCAACTCGTACTCCAGAAGAAAAGCCTTCTTGCTGCAACTCCTGGACATCCCCGCCGTGTCCTCCTTCCCGGTGAACGTCGTCCAGAACTCCTCCAGCTGGTCTTCTCCGTAGGTGGAGAGGTCACTGGCGTTCATCCCTGCAGTAGGCAGAGCGAACACCTCTTCCAGAAGACCGGTGTCTACCACCACAGTCACTCCACCAACTTTTGATGTGATCTCTGACCCATCTGCAGAGACCTTCACCCTCCGATAGAATTTCTCCACCTGCTCCTCCGTGTATGGGGCCTTGTGATAGGAGCAGAGTCTGAGAAGTCCGGTCTCATAGAGGCATTGAAGGATGCTCTTCATAACCTCCTTCGAGTTCCCTTCTTCCTCCACAATCTTCAGGAGGATCTTGCGGTCCACTAGCCTTCCATCAACAACTTGGGATGTTTTTGGTGCCATTTCACAGAGAGAGAGAGAAATCTGAAAACTGGAAAACTTTGAGAGAGAGAGAGCACGAGAGATTAGGGTTTGCAAGAGAATGGAAATGTTTAAGTGTAAGGGATGAGTGAGAAGAAAGACTTCCTTATATTTGAATTTTGGTGAGAAATGATCTGACGGTTCTGATTGATTTTGAATTCAAAAAGACCCTTAATCCAATGGTTGAGATTTTTGGCGCGGTGTACGTGTGCGTAAGGACTTGATGTGATATTTTGTGGATATCGAGGAGTTTCCTGCAAAAACGACTGCTAACCGCGGGGTAACTGTTCCTCTTTTCACGCGCTTCAATTACTGGATCCTGCAGGTAGCTCAGAGCAGTAACATTGTATCCAGTAACTGTCCAGGGACCTTGAGCAGTAACCTTTTGGTTGCTGTTTTTCCTTCGTCCTGCCTATGATTCCCCCTATATATTATAGTCATTTCAACAGGAAAATATAGAGTTATGTAGAAGAGATATCATAAAGAGATTATTCCCAACTCGTTTCTTAGAAACGAAAATCTTGATTCGCATAGAGGCTTTGTGAATATGTCAGCTAGCTGTAGATCAGTATGCACTTTTTGCAAAGTTATATCTTTCTTTTCAACGTGATCTCTGATGAAGTGGTGTCTGATATCGATGTGTTTGGTTCTAGAATGTAGAACTAGGTTGTGGGTGATGGCTATTGCGCTTGAGTTGTCACATAGGATAGGTGTTTCCTTCTCTTCAATTCCGTAGTCTTTTAGTTACTGTTGAATCCATAGAATTTGTGCACAGCAGCTTCCTGCAGCAACATACTCGGCCTCGGCTGTTGAGGTTGCTATAGAGGTTTGCTTTCTGCAGAACCATGATACCAGTTTGTTTCCAAGTAGCTGGCAGGTACCGCTGGTGCTTTTCCTGTCAATTTTGCATCCTGCAAAATCAGAGTCAGTATAACCAATAAGTTTGAGTCCTCCTTCTCTTAGGTACCATAGACCAGCTTCCTGGGTTCCTTTGAGGTATCTTATAATTCGTTTGGCTGCGATCATATGTGATTCATTTGGAGCTGCTTGATATCTTGCACACATTCCTACTGAGAACATGATATCTGGTCTGCTTGCTGTCAGGTAGAGCAGTGACCCAATTAGTCTTCTGTACTTTGTAACATCTACTGCTTTGCCATCAGTGTCCTTGTCTAAGCTTCCTGATGTTATCATCGGTATGCTTACTGTACTTGCACTTTCCAATCCAAATCTCTTTATCAATTCCTTAGTGTATTTAGCTTGATTGATGAAGGTTCCATTGCATAGTTGTTTGACTTGTAAGCCGAGAAAGAAGCTTAGTTCTCCCATCATGCTCATTTCAAATTTGGATTGCATGAGACTTGAGAATTTTTGACACAATTCTTTGTTTGTTGAACCGAAGATAATGTCATCGACATAAATCTGAACGAACAGTATGCTATCTCCATCTTGGATTCTGAAGAGTGTCTTATCCACCTTGCCCTTTTTGAATCCATTATCGAGTAGATACTTCGAGAGAGTATCATACCAGGCTCTAGGTGCCTGCTTTAGCCCATAGAGAGCTTTCTTCAACCTGAAGACCATGGTTTTTGGATTTTTTTCAAATCCTGGAGGTTGCTCCACATACACTTCTTCAACGAGCAGTCCATTGAGAAAAGCACTTTTGACATCCATCTGGTAGACTGTCAGATTGTTGTGAGCGACATAGGCTAGGAAGATCCTAATTGCTTCTAGTCTTGCTACAGGTGCAAAAGTTTCTTCAAAATCTATTCCTTCCTCCTGGCAGTAACCTTTTGCTACTAATCTTGCCTTGTTTCTGACTACTTGTCCTTCTTCATCGAGTTTGTTTTTAAATACCCATTTTGTGCCGATTACTCCTTGGTGAGTAGGTCTGGGAACTAAATACCATACTTGATTTCTTTCAAATCCATTAAGCTCTTCTTGCATTGCCTGTATCCAGTTGGTGTCCTCTAGAGCATCTTCTATGCAGCTAGGTTCTGTTTGTGAAATAAAGCAAGCAAACATTGCTTCATGTGGGTTGCTTCTTCTTGTCTTTACTCCAGAGATGGAATCTCCTATGATCTGATTCCTTGGATGATTCCTTAGCCATTTCCTTCTAATTTCTTCAACCTATTGTTCATTTTGATGTTCAGCAGGTTGCTCGTGATCGTCTTGTTCAGCTTGCTGATTTGGATCGTGCTGTATTTCTAACTGTACTTCCAGTTGAATTCCTTCAGGGTGGTGTATATCTTCTTGTATTATAGGTGGCTGCTGATTTGGAGTAGGTTCCTGTTCTCCATGTTGTTGTGTAGGTGCAGGTTGCTGATTCTGAGTTGATTCAATATTTTGGAGATTTGGTAACTCAGCATCAATATATTCAACACGAGTGTTGGTGATGTGAGTTTTTCCAAGATCTTCATTAAGTTCATCTATTTCAGCCTTAGAACAGTGTGGTTCATCAAAATCCACATGTACTGTTTCTTCTACAATAAGTGTTCTCTTGTTGAAGATTCTGAAGGCTTTGCTTACCGAGGAGTATCCTAAGAATACTCCTTCATCTGACTTTGAGTCGAATGCTTTCAGGTAATCTTTTCCATTGTTGAGTACATAGCACCTGCATCCAAAAATATGGAAATGTTCAATATTTGGAGTATAGCCGAGCCATAGCTCATAAGGAGTTTTATTCAGATCTTTGTTGATAATGCATCTGTTCTGGGTATAGCATGCTGTGTTGATTGCTTCTGCCCAAAATCTCTTGGGTAGTAGTGCTTCAGCTAGCATGGTCCTCGCAGCTTTCTTTAGGGTTCTGTTTTTCCTCTCTGCAACACCATTTTGTTACGGCGTCCTAGCTGCTGAGTATTCATGCTTGATTCCATTGTTAGAGCAGTATTCTTCAATAAACTTGTTTGTGAATTCAGTGCCTCTGTCTGTTCGAATTTTGATGATGTTCAGGCTCCTTTCGGTCTGCAGCTTCTTCAATAGCTCCGGTAACCTTCGCTGAGTGTCCGACTTCTTTGTCAAAAATAGTGTCCATGAGAATCTTGAATAGTCGTCCACCACTACAAGTGTGTACTTTCTTCCACTCATGCTTACTGGTTCTACCGGTCCGAACAGATCCATGTGTAGTAGGTCTAGCACTCTTTCAGTTGACCTTTGTATCTTGTTTTTGAAGGATCTTTTAGTTTGCTTTCCCTTTTGGCGTGCTTCACATAGACTCTCTTTCTTGTATACCATATCAGGTAGCCCTCTGACCAGTCCTTTCCTGGCTAATTTGTTGATCGTTTTGAAGTTCAGATGACTCATCCGTTTATGCCATAGCCAGCTAGCTTCTGACGATCCTTTTGCTATGAAGCAGGTAGCTGTGGTTACTGAGTTCTAGTCAGCTACATAGATGTTTCATTTTCTAGTTCCTGATAGCTTTACTTCCTTGGATTGGCTGTCCCTTATCAGGCATTTGTTGTGATTGAACTCCACTGAGTAACCTTTGTCACAAAATTGGCTTATGCTTAGCAAGTTGTATTTTAGGCCTTTGACATACGACACTTCTTTAATGTGAGTGTTTCCTTTGATGAGAGTTCCAACTCCTCTAATGCTTCCCTTGGAGTTGTCTCCGAAGATTACTTTGGGTCCTTTGCACTGTTGAAAGTTCTTGAGGATTTCTTTGTCTCCAGTCATGTGCCTCGAACACCCGCTATCAACATACCATACTTCCTTGCTGGTTCCTGCTGTAGGTACCTGGAAAATAGAGATTACTGGTTCTTAGGTACCCATACAAGTACGGGTCCTTCTTTGTTAGTACCTTTAGAAATCCAAACTTGTCTCACAACAATTGTTTTGTTGTAGATTTTGTGGTTTCGTTTATAAGAGGTATCCTTCGGATACTAAAGTGTGTGTGCAATCTGTGTATACCCGTCACTCTTGAAGTGAGGTCCTCCACTATACTTCCCTCGAGTATGAGCTCGTTTAGGTTTAGACATTCTGGTCTTAGGATTAGTGGGATAGAGGTTTCTGTTCAGCATCCTTGTAGGTTGCTGTTTTCTCTTGTTTCTATCAGCAGATTTATTCTGCAGTAGCCAGCTTTTGAAAACAGGCTTATCCCCTAAGGATGTGCACATGGGTCTCTTGCCCTTGTCTATTGCGTTCTCCAAGCTTGCTGTTGAGTTATTAGTTAACTCCTTTTCTTTTGGGGTTCCAGCTTGAATGAAAACAATAGTTTTAGATGATCTTACTGTTCCTTGAGAGGTTTCTGCACAGTATCCTAGGCCTGTCCTGTCAAATGGACTTTTGCCCGAATTCATGCATTCCTTGGCTTCTTTAGCTAACTTGCTAAAGGATCCTATAACTGCTTGAAGATCACTCTTCTCATTCTCAAGTTTGGCAATTCTCAGATTGAGCTTAGATGCTTGCTCTAGGAGGTCACTGCACTTTGAGCTATTAAGCTCATATGCAGATAGCTTTTCAGCTAGCTGTTTGTTTTCCCTCCTGAGCATCTCATTTTCGAGTTTTAGTTCCTCATGAATTGAGTTTATCTGTTCGAATTCGCTCATGATTTGTTTAAGGGAGAGGTTTGTTTTAGACTTTTCCTCTACCATTATGAACTGGTTAGGATATGTTACCTCATCATCCTCACTATCCTCAGCTTCCTGTGCCATCAGGCAGATAAGTGCTTCATCATCCGAGGATGAGGAGTCACTGTCATCATCAGAGGAGTCCGCATCTTGCTGAGCCTCCTTGGAAGGTTCCTTGCCCTTTTCCATCTCACTTAGGAAGGCTTTAATTCTCCTCTGTTCCTCTCTTCGTTTTTCCATTTTCTGGGTTGACTCTCCATTGGGGTACCTGTTGACTTTGGGGTGAGGACACTCTTTGGCATAGTGTCCTGGTTTTCGGTAATTGTAGCAGAGATCGGACATATCTTGGTTTGGTTGCTGAACAATGGGTTGTTGGGGAGGTGCCTGAAACTTCTTAAAGTCTCCTTTCCTGTTGTATCTGATGAATTTCTTGAAATTTCTTAGTAGAAGGGCCATTTCTTCATCAGTACCCTCGGTAGGTGGCTCACCCTGCTTACTGCAGATAGTTCCAGAGTCTTTTACGTTTCTGGCAGTCAGGGCAGTTACCTTTGTGTTAGATTCTTCAGCTTCTTTCTTCCTTCTGTTGATATCATATTCGAAGGCTTTTAAGTCAGAGAAGAGGTCAAATGTCCTCATTGACTTTAGATCCATTGACACCCTCATTGCAGTAGTTTTGCTGTCCCATTCTGCAGGTAGTGCTCTTAGCACTTTCATATTTTTCTCCTTCTGAGTGTAGAACTTGTCCAGGGATTCAAGCTCATTTACAATGTTTGTAAACCTCAGATCCATCTGCTCTAAGGTTTCTTCAGGGAGCATCTCGAACAGCTCGAATTTCTGGGTTGCTGTAAACACCTTGTTCTCCTTAGTCAGCTCTGTTCCTTCGCAGATTTGTTCAAGCTTGTTCCATATATCCATGGCAGTCTTGCATGTCTTGACCTTGCTAAAGGTTCCTTTATCCAGAGTAACAAACAAGGCGTTCTTGGCTACATTGTCCAGGTTAGCTCGTCTTCTATCATCAGCCGACCATTCTTCTCTTGGTTTGTCAATCACAGCTTGATGGGGAATGGCTCCTGCATCGCCAACTTCGGCAGCTCTCGCGAATATTGGATTAGGTTTGGTGATCCTTGGAGGTCCATCCGTGATAACCATCCACATTTCGTCATGCATAGCTGAGAGATGTGTCTGCATTCTAATCTTCCAATCGTCATACTCTTCAATAGAGAACATAGGAAGCTTGTGTGTGTCCATGATATGATGAAAATAATGTATGCAAATTTTCGAAAAATAGGGATAAGGGATTTGACCAGACAGATTGGGTTTCTAATCCAACCTGCTCTGATACCACTTGTTGGTCCCAGTGGTATAAGGTTAAGAGGGGGGGTGAATTAATCTTATCAAATTTTCAATTTTTACTCCAAAGGATGTTAAGTCCCTGATGAGCAGGTAGCTAGTAAGCTTACTGCTCGATGGGATCCTGCTCAGGCAATGACCTCAGGACTTAGTCAGAGAATGTAATGCACAGCGGAAATACTTATGTTTTCGAAACGTGCTTTTTAATGCAGTATGCTTAGATGCAGATAGATAGATATAAAAGGCACAAGCAAGCTTATAGAGGTTCAAGGGTGGAGTAATCCCTCTACGTCCTCTCTACTCCTTCACAAGGAGGAACTTTGTTAAAGCTAGTTTGATTTACAATAGACTCAGCTAACACAAACTAAACTCTAAACAAACTGTCAGCTCTATCCACACAGGTAGCTGCACAGTGACCAACTATCGACCCACACAGGATCTCCACACAGGTTAACCGACCCACACAGGATCCTTTCTCTTCTTCAGAGAGATTACAACTTAGCAGTTTCAACACCTGACTAAGTTACTCCTATCAGACTTAATAGATAAAAGGTTCAAGGCACAATCAAATGCAGCAGGCTCCTTGAACTTCAGAAGAACATAAAGGTAGCTGGTTTGCTGCTTGCTCAGTCTGATTAACTTGAGAGTATAAGCTTGTGCGTCTATTTGCTTCTCAGTTCTCTCTTGGTTGTGTATGATCGTTGTATTTCTTCTTTTTTTTCTTTGAAAGTCAGACTTCTATTTATAGGCATCAGGTAGTTTTCTGCCCGTTGGCAAGGCAGTCCTTTGTATGATGAGGTGTCTCTTTCTGATTGGTTCTTCCGATCTTCTGACACCTGTTCTGAGATGCCTTCATTCTGTTCTGCAACTGCTTGTCCTTTGTCTGCGTAACTTCATTCTGCAGACTGTTTGTACTGTGTCCTTGCTGCTTTATCACACATGGCAGATTCTGATTTGTTGGAACTGGAGTGACTCTACTGGCTAGTCAGGTTGCATTGACTCTGATGTATCTGGTAGTATCCTCTTTGAGTCAGTCAGCTTCCTTGATTATCTCCAGGTTCCTTGTAGCATCCTTCTAGAGCTTTACTTGCTGGTTGCTCGATATAGTATGCAGGTAGCAGGGACTTCGGCTTCCTGGCTACTTGGCAGAATCTTCAAGTCCTTCCAGCATCCTTGCCTTAGCAAATTTACATTAAAGACTTATCCAGATAGCTAAGGTTCTAATCTATTACACGTTTTGTCTCATCAAAATCTATTACATTTCATCCTATCACTATTTATTACCTAAAACCTATTATCTCTCACAATACAATCATTCAATCATTATCAAACTCATTTTTTCCAAATAAAGTATTACAGCAATCCACTTTTTTCCAGTAATGATTTGACATCTACAATATAATTCTACCCTACAAATCTTCAAACAAGCATATATTTCTACTTCTCACCTTTACTTCAAAATTCAGGATTTCAAAGTCAAGATTTTCTCAATCCCACATAATCTCTAAACAAACATATCCTTAAGACTTTTACAAACATTCATAAATTGAAAGTAACATTTAGATATTTATATTTAGTTTATTATTTATGTCTTTACTCGCATGATAAACTTCTTTGTTTTCCTTAGAGGTATGAGTTTATTTGTTGAATTACACCAAGCATATAATTTTAAGGTGGTTAGTAGTTACTATTGATTCTCAATTGATAAGATCTTTGGTGACTTAACTTTGATGGAATGATTATTTTTCTTTCAATGAAGAGAATTATGAAAACGCTTTTGGTTTAGTTGCAATGATCAGTTTTTAATTAGCAACTTTGGTGGTTCTATTTTGTTGTAAACAATAGAAATATTTATTTTTTTAGTAATTTCTTATTAGTTATTAATTTCTTTTGAAGTTTTTTTCTCTATGTTTTGTTGTTGCATGTATTGAAAGAATACAAATATAGAATTTTCAGTCTTAGCATCTTGTGAAAAAGTGGTCACGATCTCAAATTGCAGCAGAAGCCAACTCAAATTGCAGCATCCTCCCAATCAACGATCTCAACGCCATCTTCGCCGTTGAAGAATATCGAGCTTTCTTGTCGACGAGTTGTGATGTGTGCATGCAAAATTGAATGGGGCGGGAGAAGCGTATCGAGTTTGGTGGTTGGAGGATGTGCAGGGGCTGGCACCAAGGCGTCAGTTTTGAGATTGTTGGGTAGAGGTGACACGGCGATGAAGGATTGCAGGTTGCGACGGCAAAGGATTTGGATTTGGCGAGGGAGGTCAAAATAGAAAACAAAATAAAAGGGGAGGAAAACAGTCATTTATTATATAAAAGAGGTAGTGATACCAACAAAGAAAAGAGCATAGAATTAGCTAAGAAAGCATTGATCTCCAAGCCCTGTACATTGTATCGATTGATCCAGTCCAATTTCATTACATTTATATGAGCAATAGGGCCCCGAGGACACACATGTGCATACTTCTTGACTTTATAATAATATTTACTTAATTAACCTTTATAAACTTATTTTATCTTGATTATTATTAAAATACATTGATTGTTTAGTCATAAAGATGAGTAACTGTTTTTATACATCAACAGTTTCATCACAACAATTAATGTACATAAGCTGAGAAACAAATAAAAATTGTACTTTAAATTATTAGTAGATTTAAATACAATACCATTATTAAGTAGGTGGGTGTACAATATATTTTTCACCTATCATAGACAGGATAAGAGGATAAGTCATATTTTTTAGTATTCAATAATATACTACAATCATGATCATATAAAATATTACAAATTGAGTTTTATTTTTTTCATCCTATCATATCTAAAATTTATTTTTATATTGAATATAATTAATATTGAAACCTTTATTAAAATATTTTTTCAAACATTGTTCGACTTAGTTTTACATACATATACGTAGTCCATTAAGTACAATTTTTATTTTATATTGTATTTGTATTTTTAAATTCTATATTATTTAATCTATTAAGAATAACTCAAAATAATTGTCATATTCATACAAGTGTTTAAATTGAATGAAAATCATATAAACCCACCCAAAAAAATACTGTTATACATTTTTTATTTTTAAATATGCTTATATCAAAGTAAAAATCAATAAAATCAGATTTCAAATGAAATAATTGAATATTGTTTTTTATAAAGTCTAAAGTGCAAAGTACTAATCCTCACCCTAAATTGCAGCACTCATCTTTGCTAATCTTTAAACACCAAAAACTCCCGTGTTCATCCGACCCCTCAATGTGCAGCCATGTGTCCTCAGATCTACGCACAAATTCATCCAACCATTTTTTCAAGTATTATATTTTTATATTATGTTAATTATACTTTTTAGTAGTATTAGTCATATATTTTAGTTATGTTAATTATACATTTAATAATGTTGGTTGTATCTTAATATTTTTTTAGACAGACATATGAACTTTTAGTATTTTTTAATTATGTTAGTCATACATTTTAGTTATGTTAATTGTATCTTAGAGTTATATTAGTTTTACCTTTATATATTACATAAAAGTATGACTATATTGATATAAAGGTATAAGTAATAACACATAAAAGTATGAGTACTATCACACATATATATATATATATATATATATACAAATTGTGCTGAAATTGATTTTTTTTAAATTAAAGTATTATATAAATGTTATGATATTTGTACATAAATGTATTATTAATGTAGCATAAAGGTATGACTAACATACTATAAAGGTACGCATAAAAAAATTATTTATGATATTTGTAGAGATGGAGCTAGGGGGACTGGCGGCGGCGGCGGTGGCCGCCCCTCTCAATTTCTGACGGAGTTATTGCTCATATACATATACAATGTAATTGTAGTTAAAAATATGGATTTTGCTTCCCTCAAATTTCAAAAACTTTGATAAATATCCAAAAGAAAATATTTCGCCCCTCTCGTTAAGAAATCCTAACTCCGTCCTTGGATATTTGCATATAAAGATATGACTAATATAACATAAATGTAGGACTAATATAATATAAAAGTCAAAATAAAAAAAAATAAAAAAAAGGTGCAGACCCAAATCAACACGGACTCGATCCGATTACGTCATGCAACAAATGCCCAAGAGACCAACTTATGCTTCAAATGTAATTACGTTGAATTATCGTTATTAGACTTTAATTTGATGCGAATACATACATATGGAAACTAAAATATAATATTTTGCTATCTAACTTGATTTATTCAATCAATGAAATGATATGCATAACATCTAATCATTGTTTTTAATCAATAAATGAAAGTCATTGGTTGAATGTCCTTCATCTGATGGATATTGAGTCACCATCGTCATTCCTTCGTGTTAAATTAGTGTAGTTGAGGAAATCAACAGTTTGAAGAATAAGCCAGTCTTTAAATGACACAGAGACTTCAATGATCTATCACTTTCATCTTCAAGAAACGTAAGTAAACATAATTGCCATTTTCGTGACTTTGTCTTAATATCATATATGATATTTGCAGGCTTATAACATCAAACAATGTCAAATTATTAGAAACTACAAAATATAAATAATTACCAAACAATATCAAATTATTAGATACTACAAAATATAAATAATTACAGAATGAGTTACATTTGGGTGCATCAATTGCACAGTATAATTGAGCAAGATCAAGATTCGCTAATATATATATATATATATATATATATATATATATATATATATTTTTTTTTTAATTCATGTGGTGACTTTTATATTATATTAATATAATTTTTATATTATATAAATATGATATTTATGTACAAATATCATAACATTTATGTAATACTGCAACTTAAAAAAAACAATTATTTTGGCACAATTTGCATCAACATGTTTTTATGTTATATTATTCGATCATATATTTATATGATATTACTTATACATTTATATCAATATAATTATACATTTATGTAATATTATTTATGCATTTATATCAATATAGAAGTTATATTATTAAAGTATAAAGGTTCACTGAAAATGGCATAAAGGTTTAAAAAAGGAATTACATGTCTGTATAATATAATGTAAAGTTACAACTATTATAATTAAAAGGTATGACAAGCATAATTAAAAGGTATGATTAACAATGTGTACTATAATGTAAAAGTACATCTAATATTACTAAAAGGTACAATTTGTATTACTAAAATATACAACTAATATAATTAAAATGTATGATTAATATAACTAAAAGTATAATATATTTGTTAGAATACAAGCACGCGAGAGTGAGTTGGGCGCAGACACCTGAATATGTGGGGGCACGTGAGAACATGTGGAAGCATGTGAGCACACATGGAAAGTGATCCTGAATAGGGTCGACCCGAATTACATAGATTCTAGATTCATGCACCAATTTCATATATATATTTGGGTTACAAAATATTCATGTTGTCAGAGATATTTACAAGAAAGCAGACAACGATTTCTTGTTGGAATTAAAATCGTAACTTCAAAAGAATATTTGAGTTTTGGCTACATTCAAGGATGAAAATATCACAGAATATCAGAGATACATCACTAATTTAGATATTGTGATATCGATATTGTGGATTACATTATAATATCTCGAATTAAAATTTAACTACATAATATATAATAAGAATTTTCTTTAATTAATATAGGATCCAAATAATAATATAATTTTAAACTCTCATATCTCGAGCCTAATTTTTATTTAGATAAAAAGAAATTAAGCATACGCGAAATTCATGATGAGTGAATTGCATTAATTAAGGGATATAATTATTAATATATATACATATATATATATAAAGTGTTGTGTATGTGTGAATATAAAATAAGTTATAATATAAATATGTCGTGTAAGTTATATATGAAAAGTTTAATTAATAAATACGTGTGCAAGTGATATGCATAAATTCCAAATTCTTATAATAATAATAATAATAATAATAATAATAATAATAATAATAATTAAAAAAAAAAAGGAAAGCAAAAGAAAGGATAAGAATATAAAGTAGGTGTCATAGCTTCAAATTGAAGGCTTTGTACACGTATCACCCACACATGATATATACAAATATTTTAATGATCACATAAATAGTATGATTGCTTATAGAATCCATTACCACTACTCTTCCTAAACCTTGAAACACACTTTGATAAACAGAAAGAAAATTTTGGTAGGAAACTCTATTAAAAGGGCAGAAAGAAATTGTGTCTAGATTCGTTTGGCAATTTTGAATAGATGCTTCACTTTTTTTTTTTAAGTCGGGTACTTTTTCATAATTATATGTTTATGAGCTTATGTGTCCTTAAAAAGTGTGATCCTTAATACATGTATTTAAATATGATTGATTATTTATATGCTACTGTGTTTGGCGTTAGATGAAATAGTTCTATTGTAAATATTCATATATTTGATTATGGCATGAGAGTGGTGAATTCTGGTAACAAATTTCTTGTAACAGATATTCTAAAGGTTGCAGAATTTTTTTATTTAAAGTATTTTATTTCATAAATTTTAAAAATGTGTATTTCACAATTATTCTTAATTTTATTTATTTTTATTATTCTTAAAAGTATAAATTTTATACGCAAGTAACGCTTAGTAAAAAATTATTTTTAAAAAGAAACAGAGTGTTAAAATATTTATGTTTAAGTTTTGATGAGACAAAACACGCGTAATAGAAAATTAGAATATTTCATTTTTCATTTTTCATGAAAAATGGAGAAATGTGAGTGAAGGCCTACTATAAGCAGTAAAGAAAGAACTACTGCAACTAGAGAAAAAAAAGTTGTTATAAGCTAGAAGAGAAAACAACACAACAAGCTATAAGAAGTAAGTTACAATAGAGGAAAGCTGTAAGCATACTTGCTGCAAGAAGACTAAGTTGCAAGGATTGAAAGTTGCATTCTAAAAAAGTCAAAAGACAAGATGAATATCAACATGCAGACTTCAAAGCAATGTAGTATGAGTAAGATCGATATCAGTCCGGGGTTCAATAACTTCAACAGATCAAAAATTAGTTAATAGAGACAAGTTGAAGGATGTAGTGTAGTGAGCCAATGAACATCGTACACCTTGCCTGACAGACTGCACAAAAGATGCAACCTAATACAAATGCATTTAAGATCTGAAGTGCAAGATAATAAAACATTAATGCAAAAATTCATAAGGCATCTAATGCAAGGTCTACACCCAAGAAAATGATTCAAATTTAAGGGATTGTGTCTCCTTCAACGGACATAATAGACCTATAATTAGGAAAAGTGGATTGGAACAACTACTAAAATTACAACTCTCTAAGTCTTAAAGTAAGAAACCTTGAGTTCTCTAAGTGTTCTAAAAAGCAAGCGAAGTTTCAGTCACTCAACCTAAAAAATAGTCAAGTATTAAATTGAAGATTCAGAAATCTCAAGGTTGATTCCTGCACCAGTTGAAGAACCTATTTATGTATTTTAACCCTTAGTTGTGTGCTCGATTGTTTTAAAGGTGTCCTTAGTTGATACGAAGACAGCATCTTGCTGAGTGTTACATTGTCATATAGTTTGATAATAACCCTATGTGGATTGTAGGATCCTATGTCGGTCAACTTTTGGAACTTGCAGCAATCTGTGTGAAAGTTAAGTTTTAGTAGGTGTAACTTTGTTGAGTTAGAGTTTGTTACGAAAAGTGTCTTGTAATACAAACATTTTAACGAAGTTCTTCCTTAAAAAGGAGTATAGTGGATGTAGAATGATTACACCATTTTCGAATCACTAAAATGACCTTGTATGTTTACTTATTATTTTACATATTTTGTTGTATATCCTTTGCTGCATAATATCTTATCATACTATATAAATCTCTTTATAAAAGCTTACATTTCAAAAGATTTTTAAACAGACTCAATCAATATAAAGTTATTTTCTGCTGCAAAAATTCTATAGGTTATAGTGTTGTAAGCTAAACTACATCCTCCTCTGTAAGCTTGAGTAGGTTACAGTGTAGCAAGTTTGAAAGCTCTCAAACATTGATAGAAGTTCATTCACTCCCTCTAAATCTCTATGGCATTACACAACATTTTTTTAGTATTGTAGATATATTGTGAAATATTATAAAATATCGATATCACTATCAGTTCAGTCATAGTACAAATTGAATGAAAATACGGAGAATATCATGGATAAATCACACAATATCACATTTATACAAAAATCACAATTGTTTGAACTTATGATTTTACATATCTATTTTTTTTCTTATTTTTTATCCTATTTTATCAATCTCTCATGTGTTCTTAATTTTAGTCATTTTGTATATTATTTTGTATTGTATTGTTAGTATTTTAGGTCACATAATATTTATATAGCTTATTAGCTATATATTTGTTTAAAAATATCATTTTATTATGATTTTCAATGGAATATATGTATAATAATGTGTTATAATTATCCCCAAAGTCTCATGTTAAATTTTCCAGATTTTAATAACATTATTGTCATTTTTTCAATTTTTTTACGATATTAAAACGGTGATACTAATATTTCCATCGATATATCCATAAAATTAAGATTGTGATATAACTTGCAATAGTGATTTTTTCATTCTTCACTACATCCACATGGTTCCAAATTGGGCTTCTCGTATGGACTTCGTACGTTGGGCTTCAATGGCACGCAATGGGTCATAAAAATTTGGACTACCAACTCAAGTTTCTGAGTCGAACCAACTTTTGAGTTTAACTGATCTAATATGATCCAATGCTCAAGCCTAGACCTCTTAGATAGCCCAAATCTAACCCAAAAGTTCAATCGTCAACATTCATGATCCAAAGCCCATACAAGCTAGGTTGGGGTCGGGCCGTGGCGAGCTGGCCGTTTAGGTGGGTGCACAAGGGGGTGGTCCTCTGAACATAACCTTTAGTCCACATTAGTTTTGAAATACACAAAACTATTATCACTAACATAGTAGATCAAATGAAAGAATTATTCTAATGTGGGATGAATTAAATGAGAAACCTTTTGCTTTTCCCACATGTAATTCACGGATTAATTTTTCACTCATCGAAAACTTATTTTGTTAGGGATAGTACCCTTGGAGCAATTATGAATTGTTTTATAATTATTAATAAATGCGACATTTATTTTTAAACTTATATGCTTATTGTATGTATTTTATAAATTAACATCATAGAAAATCCCCAATTTATTTGATGTAACCATAATCTTAGTATATAAGTGTTATATATAAGATGAATAAGATTATGGATAATAAAATTAAACTATGTCTATGATGAAATTAATTAAAGTATGGATCTTTAATTAAAACATCATTAATGCGGCTCAAAACATAAGATGTGACCATCTTATCCGGACCGTCGATGTTGAGACATCTAAGTGGAAGCATTTATATATAATTTGATCATATAAGACACAGACTGATTTAATTTGTGTTTTTCCTACAAATTTCATTTAGATATGAAAATCCAAATTAAATCATAAGATGACTATATATGGATGAATCTTAATCCTGAGTGATTATAAACTCCTATTTAGATTGATGTGGTTCTTTATTTGCTTGTTTCTGTTGTCAATGGAGTTTCGTAATACTTGCATTTTAGATTCACATAGTATTAAATGACTGGAAATATAAATTCATAGATATGGAGTCCATTCCTTCTTGCAGGAAGTAGAAAGATAATTCACTCATTTGTTAATTTTGGAATTGAATGGTTTGAGACCTCTAATTTATAATTGAATTATAAATTAACCATTCACTAGTAAATTAATGGTAAATGAGGAAAATAGGTAATTGAAGAGGTTGACGGATAATACCTACTTTAATTATGAATTGTCTATGAGGGATTAATCTATATGTAATTGTTATATCAGTGGACAACTCAATTTCAAAGACTAAAATATTCTATAATCATAAAAGTTCAATTCCATATTTTTGGTGGTGTAATAACAGAATTAATAAGTTGAATGAATTAATTAAAGAGTTTAATTGTTTATTCGATTTATTGGAGCTTATGATTATGGGTCCATAGTCCCCGGTTCGTCTTTCTAAATAAAATGAGTTAAATATAAGTTTATATATTTCTAATGATTTATGGAAAATAGTTTTCCATGTGATTTGAGTAATTATATAAATGTCATTTAATTTCAAAAATATTTGATATTCTACAGTGATGACTGTATTAGAAATTAAATAAATATTTTGATATTTATTTTTGATATTAATATAATCAATAAAGTTGATATTATAAGATAATATCAACTATAATTATATTAAGATTATAACTCTTAAGTAATGGGATTTGGAATCCTAATTGGATGAGGACTAATTAGATTAAGATTGTGAATTTTAATAAGATTAGATTTCTACTTAAAGATATATTCTAATTAAATTGGGATTAGAATTTCAACTAGATACTGACAGAATTGAGTCTATAAAAGAAAGCCACAGTCTAAAAGAAAAAATCACGCCAACTTCATCATAGAAGAAATACATGTCTGTATCAAATATAAACGCTTATAGCACGTCTGTATCAGATATATATGTCTGTATCACGCTAAGGCAAGGATGTTGGAGGACTTGAAGATTCTGCCAAGTAGCCAGGAAGCCGAAGTCTCTGCTATCTGCATACTGTATCGAGCAGCCAGCAAGCAAAGCTCTAGAAGGATGCTACAAGGAACCTGGAGATAATCAAGGAAGCTGACTGACTCAATGAGGATACTACCAGATACATCAGAGTCAATGCAACCTGACTAGCCAGTAGAGTCACTCCAGTTCCAACAAATCAGAATCTGCCATGTGTGATAAAGCAGCAAGGACACAGTACAAACAGTCTGCAGAATGAAGGTGCGCAGACAAAGGACAAGCAGTTGCAGAACAGAATGAAGGCATTTCAGAACAGGTGTCAGAAGATCGGCAGAATCAATCAGAAAGAGACACCTCATCATACAAAGGACTGCCTTACCAACGGGTAGAAAACTACCTGATGCCTATAAATAGAAGTCTGATTTTCAAAGATAAAAAAAACAACGAATATACAAAAAAAGGAACGATCATACACAACCAAGAGAGAACTGAGAGGCAAATAGACGCACAAACTTATACTCGCAAGTTAATCAGACTAAGCAAGCAGCAAGCCAGCTACCTTTATGTTCTTCTGAAGTTCAAAGAGCCTGCTGCATTTGATTGTGCCTTAAACCTTTTATTCATTAAGTCTGATAGGAGTCACTTAGTCAGGTGTTGAAACTGCTAAGTTGTAATCTCTCTGAAGAAGAGAAAGGATCCTATATGGGTCGGTTAACCTGTGTGGAGATCCTGTGTGGGTCGATAGTTGGTCACTGTGCAGCTACCTGTGTGGATAGAGCTGACAGTTTTGTTTAGAGTTTAGTTTGTGTTAGCTGAGTCTATTGTAAATCAAACTAGCTTTAACAAAGTTCCTCCTTGTGAAGGAGTAGAGAGGACGTAGAGGGATTACTCCACCCTTGAACCTCTATAAGCTTGCTTGTGTCTTTCATATCTATCTACCTGCATCTAAGCATACTGCATTAAAAAGCACGTTTCGAAAAACATAAGTATTTCCGTTGTGCATTACATTCTCTGACTAAGTCCTGAGGTCACTGCCTGAGCAGGAACCTATCGAGCAGTAAGCTTACTAGCTACCTGCTCACCAGGGACTTAACATCATTTGGAGTAAAAGTTGAAAATTTGATAAGGTTAATTCACCCCCCCTCTTAACCTTATACCACTGGGACCAACAAGTGGTATCAAAGCAGGTTGGATTAGAAACCCAATCTGTCTGGTCAAATCCCTGATCCCTGTTTTTCGAAAATTTGCATACATTATTTTCATCATATCATGGACACACACAAGCTTCCTATGTTCTCTATTGAAGAATATGACGATTGGAAGATTAGAATGCAAACACATCTCTCAGCTATGCATGACGAAATGTGGATGGTTATCACGGATGGACCTCCAAAGATCACCAAACCTAATCCAATATTCGCGAGAGCTGCCGAAGTTGACGATGCAGGAGTCATTCCCCATCAAGCTGTGATTGACAAACCAAGGGAAGAATGGTCGGCTGATGATAGAAGACGAGCTAACCTGGACAATGTAGCCAAGAACGCCTTGTTTGTTACTCTGGATAAAGGAACCTTTAGCAAGGTCAAAACATGCAAGACTGCCATGGATATATGGAACAAGCTTGAACAAATCTGCGAAGGAACAGAGCTGACTAAGGAGAACAAGGTGTCTACAGCAACCCAGAAATTCGAGCTGTTCGAGATGCTCCCTAAAGAAACCTTAGAGCAGATGGATCTGAGGTTTACAAACATTGTAAATGAGCTTGAATCCCTGGACAAGTTCTACACTCAGAAGGAGAAAAATATGAAAGTGCTAAGAGCACTACCTGCAGAATGGGATAGCAAAACTACTGCAATGAGGGTGTTAATGGATCTAAAGTCAATGAGTACATTTGACCTCTTCTATGACTTAAAAGCCTTCGAATATGACATCAACAGAAGGAAGAAAGAAGCTGAAGAATCTAGCACAAAGGTAACTGTCCTGACTGCCAGAAACGTAAAAGACTCTGGAACTATCTGCAGTAAGCAGGGTGAGCCACCTGTCGAGGGTACTGATGAAGAAATGGTCCTTCTGCTAAGAAATTTCAAGAAATTCATCAGATATAACAGGAAATGAGACTTTAAGAAGTTTCAGGCACCTCCCCAACAACCCATTATTCAGCAACCAAACCAGGATATGTCCGATCTCTGCTACAATTGCCGAAAACCAGGACACTATGCCAAAGAGTGTCCTCACCCCAAAGTCAACAGGTACCCCAATGGAGAGTCATCCCAGAAAAGGGAAAAACGAAGAGAGGAACAGAGGAGAATTAAAGCCTTCCTAAGTGAGATGGAGAAGGGCAAGGAACCTTCCGAGGAGGCTCAGCAAGATGCGGACTCCTCTGATGATGACAGTGACTCCTCATCCTCGGAAGATGAAGCACTTATCTGCCTGATGGCACAGGAAGCTGAGGATAGCGAGGATGATGAGGTAACAAATCCTAACCAGTTCATAAAGGTAGAGGAAAAGTCTAAAACAAACCTCTCCCTTAAACAAATCATGAGCGAATTCGAACAGATAAACTCAATTCATGAGGAGCTAAAACTCGAAAATGAGATGCTCAGGAAGGAAAACAAACAGCTAGCTGAAAAGCTATCTGCATATGAGCTTAATAGCTCAAAATGCAGTGACCTCCTAGAGCAAGCATCTAAGCTCAATCTGAGAATTGCCAAACTTGAGAATGAGAAGAGTGATCTTCAAGCAGTTATAGGATTCTTTAGCAAGTCAGCTAAAGAAGCCAAGGAATGCATGAATTCGGGCAAAAGTCCATTCGACAGGACAGGCCTAGGATACTGTGCAGAAACCTCTCAAGGAACAGCAAGATCATCTAAAACTATTGTTTTCATTCGAGCTGGAACCCCAAAAGAAAAGGAGTTATCCGATGACTCAACAGCAAGCTTGGAGAACGCAATAGACAAGGGCAAGAGACCCATGTGCACATCCTTAGGGGATAAGCCTGTTTTCAAAAGCTGGCTGCAGCAGAATAAATCTGCTGATAGAAACAAAAGAAAACAGCAACCTACAAGGATGCTGAACAGAAACCTCTATCCCACTAATACTAAGACCAGAATGTCTAAACATAAACGAGCTCATGCTCGAGGGAAGTATAGTGGAGGACCTCACTTCAAAAGTGACGGGTATACACAGATTGCACACACACCTCAGTATCCGAAGGATACCTCTTACAAACGAAAATACAAAGTCTACAACAAAACAATTGTTGTGAGACAAGTTTGGATTCCTAAAGGTACTAACAAAGAAGGACCCGTACTTGTATAGGTACCTAAGAACCAGTAACCTCTTTTTCAGGTACCTACAGCAGGAACCAGCAAGGAAGTATGGTACATTGATAGCGGGTGTTCGAGACACATGACTGGAGACAAAGAAATCCTCAAGAACTTTAAACAGTGCAAAGGACCCAAAGTAATCTTCAGAGACAACTCCAAGGGAAGCACTAGAGGAGTTGGAACTCTCATCAAAGGAAACACTCACATTAAAGAAGTGTCGTATGTCAAAGGCCTAAAATACAACTTGCTAAGCATAAGTCAATTTTGTGACAAAGGTTACTCAGTGGAGTTCAATCACAACAAATGCCTGATATGGGACAGCCAATCCAAGGAAGTAAAGCTATCAGGAACTAGAAAAGGAAACATCTATGTAGCTGACTGGAACTCAGTAACCACAGCTACCTGCTTTATAGCAAAAGGATCATCAGAAGTTAGCTGGCTATGGCATAAACGGATGAGCCATCTGAACTTCAAAACGATCAACAAATTAGCCAGGAAAGGACTGGTCAGAGGGCTACCCGACATGGTATACAAGAAAGAGAGTCTATGTGAAGCATGCCAAAAGGGAAAGCAAACTAAAAGATCCTTCAAAAACAAGATACAAAGGTCAACTGAAAGAGTGCTAGACCTACTACACATGGATCTGTTCGGACCGGTAGAACCAGTAAGCATGAGTGGAAGAAAGTACACACTTGTAGTAGTGGACGACTATTCGAGATTATCATGGACACTATTTTTGACAAAGAAGTCGGACACTCAGCGAAGGTTACCGGAGCTATTGAAGAAGCTGCAGACCGAAAGGAGCCTGAACATCATCAAAATTCGAACAGACAGAGGCACTGAATTCACAAACAAGTTTATTGAAGAATACTGCTCTAACAATGGAATCAAGCATGAATACTCAGCAGCTAGGACGCCGCAACAAAATGGTGTTGCAGAGAGGAAAAATAGAACCCTGAAGGAAGCTGCGAGGACCATGCTAGCTGAAGCACTGCTACCCAAGAGATTTTGGGCAGAAGCAATCAACACAGCATGCTATACCCAGAACAGATGCATTATCAACAAAGATCTAAATAAAACTCCTTATGAGCTATGGTTCGGCTATACTCCAAATATTAAACATTTCCATATTTTTGGATGCAGGTGCTATGTACTTAACAATGGAAAAGATTACCTGAAAGCATTCGACTCAAAGTCAGATGAAGGAGTATTCTTAGGATACTCCTCGATAAGCAAAGCCTTCAGAATCTTCAACAAGAGAACACTTGTTGTAGAAGAAACAGTACATGTGGATTTTGATGAACCACACTGTTCTAAGGCTGAAATAGATGAACTTAATGAAGATTTTGGAAAAACTCACATCACCAACACTCGTGTTGAATATATTGATGCTGAGTTACCAAATCTCCAAAATATTGAATCAACTCAGAATCAGCAACCTGCACTTACACAGCAATATGGAGAACAGGAACCTACTCCAAATCAGCAGCCACCTGTAATACAAGAAGATATATACCACCCTGAAGAAATTCAACTGGAAGTACAGTTACAAATACAGCACGATCCAAATCAGCAAGCTGAACAGGACGATCACGAGCAACCTGCTGAACATCAAAATGAGCAACAGGTTGAAGAAATTAGAAGGAAATGGCTAAGGAATCATCCAAGGAATCAGATCATAGGAGATTCCACCTCTGGAGTAAAGACAAGAAGAAGCAACCCCCATGAAGCAATGTTTGCTTGATTTATTTCACAAACAGAACCAAGCTGCATAGAAGATGCTCTAGAGGACACCAACTGGATACAGACAATGCAAGAAGAGCTTAATGGATTTGAAAGAAATCAAGTATGGTATTTAGTTCCCAGACCTACTCACCAAGGAGTAATCGGCACAAAATGGGTATTTAAAAACAAACTCGATGAAGAAGGACAAGTAGTCAGAAACAAGGCAAGACTAGTAGCAAAAGGTTACTGCCAGGAGAAAGGAATAGATTTTGAAGAAA
This sequence comes from Scutellaria barbata, assembly GCA_028654395.1. Lineage (NCBI taxonomy): Eukaryota > Viridiplantae > Streptophyta > Magnoliopsida > Lamiales > Lamiaceae > Scutellaria > Scutellaria barbata. Next base: position 6,194,587 of record CM053651.1, on the reverse strand, counting down.
CTTTTACACCTGTAGCAAGATTAGAAGCAATCAGGATCTTCCTAGCCTATGCCGCTCACAACAATCTGACAGTCTACCAGATGGATGTCAAAAGTGCTTTTCTCAATGGACTGCTCGCTGAGGAAGTGTATGTGGAGCAACCTCCAGGATTTGAAGAAAATCAAGGAACCATGGTCTTCAGGTTGAAGAAAGCTCTCTATGGGCTAAAGCAGGCACCTAGAGCTTGGTATGATACTCTCTCGAAGTATCTACTCGATAATGGATTCAAAAAGGGCAAGGTGGATAAGACACTCTTCAGAATCCAAGATGGAGATAGCATACTGCTCGTTCAGATTTATGTCGATGACATTATCTTCGGTTCAACAAACAAAGAATTGTGTCAAAAATTCTCAAGTCTCATGCAATCAATATTCGAAATGAGCATGATGGGAGAACTAAGCTTCTTTCTCGGTCTACAAGTCAAACAGCTATGCAATGGAACCTTCATCAATCAAGCAAAATACACTAAGGAATTGATAAAGAGATTTGGATTGGAAAGTGCAAGTACAGTAAGTATACCGATGATAACATCAGGAAGCTTAGACAAGGACACTGATGGCAAAGCAGTAGAGGTTACAAAGTACAGAAGACTAATTGGGTCACTGCTCTACCTAACAGCAAGTAGACCAGATATCATATTCTCAGTGGGAATGTGTGCAAGATATCAAGCAGCTCCAAAAGAATCACATATGATCGCAGCCAAACGAATTATAAGATACCTCAAAGAAACCCAAGAAGCTGGTCTATGGTACCCAAGAGAAGGAGGACTCAAACTTATTGGTTATACTGACTCTGATTTTGCAGGCTGCAAAATTGACAGGAAAAGCACCAGTGGTACCTGCCAGCTACTAGGAAACAAACTGGTATCATAGTTCTGCAGAAAGCAAACCTCTATAGCAACCTCAACAGCCGAGGCCGAGTACGTTGCTGCAGGAAGCTGCTGTGCACAAATTCTATGGATTCAACAGCAACTAAAGGACTACGGAATTGAAGAGAAGGAAACACCTATCCTATGTGACAACTCAAGCGCAATAGCCATCACCCACAACCCAGTTCTACATTCAAGAACCAAACACATCGATATCAAACACCATTTCATCAGAGATCACGTTGAAAAGAAAGATATAACTTTGCAAAAAGTGCATACTGATCTACAGCTAGCTGACATATTCACAAAGCCTCTATGCGAATCAAGATTTTCGTTTCTAAGAAACGAGTTGGGAATAATCACTTTATGATATCTCTTTTATATAACTCTATATTTTCCTGTTGAAATGGCTATAATATACAGGGGGAACCATAGGCAGGACGAAGGAAAAACAGCAACCTAAAGGTTACTGCTTAAGGTCCCTGAACAGTTACTGGACACAATGTTACTGCTCTAAGCTACCTGCAGGATCCAATAACTGAAGCGCATGAAAAGAGGAACAGTTACCCCGCGATTAGCAGCCGTTTTTGCAGGAAACTCCTCGATATCCACAAAATATCACATCAAGCCCTTACGCACACGTACACCGCGCCAAAAATCTCAACCATTGGATTAAGGGTCTTTTCGAATTCTAGATCAATCAGAACCGTCAGATCTTTTCTCACCAAAATTCAAATATAAGGAAGTCTTTCTTCTCACTCATCTCTTACACTTAAACATTTCCATTTTCTTGCAAACCCTAATCTCTCGTGCTCTCTCTCTCTCAAGCTTTCCAGTTTTCAGATCTCTCTCTCTTTCTGAAATGGCACCAAAAACATCCCAAGTTGTTGATGGAAGGCTAGTGGACCGCAAGATCCTTCTGAAGATTGTGGAGGAAGAAGGGAACCCGAAGGAGGTTATGAAGAGAATCCTTCAATGCCTCTATGAGACCGTACTTCTCAGACTCCGCTCCTATCACAAGGCCCCGTACGCGGAGGAGCGGGTGGAGAAATTCTACCGGAGGGCGAAGGTCTTTGCTGATGGGTCAGAGATCACATCAAAAGTTGGTGGAGTGACTGTGGTGGTGGACACCGGTCTTTTGGAAGAGGTGTTCGCTCTGCCCACTACAAGGATGAACGCCAGTGACCTCTCCACCTACGGAGAAGACCAGCTGGAGGAGTTCTGGACGACGTTCACTGGGAAGGAGGACACGGCGGGGATGTCCAGGAGTTGCAGCAAGAAGGCCTTCCTTCTGGAGTACGAGCTGCTGCATGATATCTGCTGTCATATCATAGAGAACCGCTCTGGTTCCTTTGATAAGTGTACCAACTTCCGGTACAGGATGATGATGGCCATTGTGAAGAAGGAGAAGGTGGACTGGGCCAGCTACCTGCTTTCCAGGCTGGTGGAGGAAGTGGAGAAGAAGGTAGGTAAGCCTACCTATGGGCTTATCATCAACACTCTCCTGGGTCACTTGAAGGTGGACCTGTCCCAGGGGAAGCCCATCCAGAAAGGGAAATTCATTGGTGCGGGTAGGGTCTTTGCCAAGAAGACCACTGCTCGGTCATCCCCAGTAACCAGAGAGGTCTCTGAGGACCTCAAGGGGGCTCCAAGGACAAGGAAGGCATTCCGCGACACTGCCTCTCCTTCGTCTGAAAGCAGCTCGAGGATGGAAGAGCCTGCAGAGCCCTCACCAGCTCCTGTTGTACCAAAGAAGATCAAGCACAAGAAAGATGTGCAGAAGAGACTGGTCATCTCTGATGATGAACCAGAGATCGTCACCACTCGGGCTGTTAAGAAGCCTGCAGTGGAAGTGGAGATTGATTCTTCAAGGGAGGAACTGGAAGAGAATACAGCCGTTGATGATGATGATGATGAAGAGGAGGTAGCTGAGTTCGTCATCAGCATACCGAAGCTGGAGGCGGAGTTTGGTAAACTGGTGGAAAGATTCACCACCTAGTGGCAGTTCAGGCACCTGCCCAGGGAGGAACTCATCCAGTGGGCAGATTGGAAGTCTGAGGAGGAATGGGCGCTGAACTGGGTCGCCACGGATGATCTGGAGGAGGTCCTTCAAAAGAAATTCCTAAAGGATCTCAAGAAAATGAAATGGTCGGAATTTCTTGAAAACACGGAGATAGACGCTGAGTTGGAGGCCAGGAAGCAGAAGGAAGCTGCCGCACAGCTGCCTGGCCCCAGGAGCCTGAAGGGAAAGGAAGCTGTCATCCAGCCAGACTTCTATAGGGAGGAGTTGATACTGGATGCTGCTGCTGACCAGGTCAGAGCAGGCGACGATGTGGGCTTTGCTGAAGCCCAGATAGCGAAGTACGGGGAGCAGGAAGCTATGGAAAGGATGCTGAAGCAGGCTGCAGACACCACGGAGATCACCATTCCTACACCAATGGAGGTAGAGGCTGAGGGGGAACATGTGTAGCAGGAGGCACCTGTTCAAGCTGATGCAATGGAGGAACCTGCCCCCATGGAAAAGGAGCAACCTGATGCAGCTATTCCAATGGAGGTGGAAGAGACAACACCTGCCAAATCGGTGGACCAGGGAGAGACGGTCGCTGAGGGGGAAGTAGCTGCGGGTGAGAAGATGGTGGAAGCGCAGGAGGAAGAAGGAGACAAAAGTGGAGAAAAGGAGCCTGCGGCTGTAAAGGAGCCTGAAGTGCAGGAGGAGGAAGTAGTAGAGGAGATAGAGAAGGAGAATGAGGCTGAAACAGTGTTCAGCAAGGGTAAGGTAGCTGAACAAGACAAGAAGCTGGGAGAACCAGAGGAGGATGCTGAGGAGGAAACTCACTCTAAGAATACTGGATCAGGAGGTGGAGGATCCAGTAGCCCTACCAGCAGCGATGAAGGGTCACCCAGTGAATAGGGTGATACCGGAGCCGAAAAATCCAAAGAACTAACATCTGTCTCTGATGAACAGGCACCAGCAGGAGAAGACCAGGCACCTGCCAGATCAAATGAAGAGGTGCTGACAGCAATTGAACAAATGGGGAAGTCCTTGGTGAAGGCAAGCAGGAAAATCCGCAAGGATACCCGCTCCCACTCTGTGAAGACCTATTCTTTTATGGACTCCCTCAATATGACATTGTCAAAGCTCACTCAGATGATAGCCGCCTACCGACCCCCTAAAGAGGATGCTGCAGTAGAAGTCGTCAAGAGCGTGATGGAAAAATTAAACAGGCAAGAGGAGAAGATGATTTCTCTAGAGGCCAGTCAGAAAGCTCTAGTCTCTGCAGTAGACCGGATGGATAGGGAGCAGTTCAACCAATCTCAGACCCTGCGGGATCACTCAGGCACTTTGTCTGACATTCACTCCATGGTCAGTTTTGCGGTTGGGCGTGCTGATGATGACAAAAAGGGGGAAGGAAGGATTGAAGGCAGACAGAAGGCTGGACAGGACCCTGCTGCCTGCAGACAGATGGTAGTGAGCAGTAGGAGAAGAGATGACTCTGGAGAGGGCGAACATAAGGGAGCTGGATCTAGGGGCCCTTCAGACAGCAGTGCAAAAAGAAAATCAGATGCTGTTTCTGGGTCTGTTCATCCAGGCTTCAGAAAGGGGACTGATATGAGAGAAGAGAAAAGGAGGAGGACTGAAGCTGAGCTGAAAAGCAACCTGGATGCTATCTTTGCAACAGATCCTAGGGTTGTCCTTGACAAGATCTTCCCTCCGCACAAGCTGCCTGACATGGTGGAAGTGGAGAAAAATTTGCAGAATTCAGATGTCGCAGCAAGTGCCACTCTCAGAAGATTCCTGGAAGCAAGCCCGGATCCCAAGAGTGACAGATTCCTAGCCCCAGAAGTCCCGGAGGTCACTCTTCCTACTGAGGTCAACCCGTCCTTTTTCCAGATAGAAGCTTTCAAAAGGAAGGAGCTGATGAAGTACTTCACTACCCTCTGCAAGGAATCTGCTCTGTTTAGAGGATTCAAGACAAACAAGGAAGCTTTGCAGAGGTTCCTGGAGCTAACAAAGAAAGGTGGACTTCCAATTCAAGTGAAGCTAAAGCAGAAACTTGGAAAGGAGCCCATACCATACAGTGAAGACTTCTGGCTCAGGTTTGAAGAGACCGAGGATATGGTAAAAAGGATGGAGCCTAGCTATCAAGATTCAATAGCCAACTGGTGGAAAGGCACAAAGTTTGAAAGAAAGAAGAAGGACAGTTGGTTAAAGACTTGATGTTTTTATCTTGTTTTTATGTTTATTCTGTTGGTTTGTTTAAACTTCTGTTTGTTTCTGCTGTCTGCTTGTGTATGTATATGCCTTGTACTTAACTTTGATCAATGAGAATTTGACCCTTCTGATTAAAGCTCACATCTTGTGAACTTGATGCATGCTCTTGAATAAATTGATTTATCTGCATCTTTGTTCCAAGTTAATAATATATGGTTCTTTGATCCTGTTAAGGAGTTTTGTCATCATCAAAAAGGGGGAAATTGATAGGATGAAATGTAATAGATTTTGATGAGACAAAACGTGTAATAGATTAGAACCTTAGCTATCTGGATAAGTCTTTAATGTAAATTTGCTAAGGCAAGGATGCTGGAAGGACTTGAAGATTCTGCCAAGTAGCCAGGAAGCCGAAGTCCCTGCTACCTGCATACTGTATCGAGCAACCAGCAAGCAAAGCTCTAGAAGGATGCTACAAGGAACCTGGAGATAATCAAGGAAGCTGACTGACTCAATGAGGATACTACCAGATACATCAGAGTCAATGCAACCTGACTAGCCAGTAGAGTCACTCCAGTTCCAACAAATCAGAATCTGCCATGTGTGATAAAGCAGCAAGGACACAGTACAAACAGTCTGCAGAATGAAGGTGCGCAGACAAAGGACAAGCAGTTGCAGAACAGAATGAAGGCATTTCAGAACAGGTGTCAGAAGATCGGCAGAATCAATCAGAAAGAGACACCTCATCATACAAAGGACTGTCTTACCAACGGGCAGAAAACTACCTGATGCCTATAAATAGAAGTCTGATTTTCAAAGATAAAAAAAAACAACGAATATACAAAAAAAGGAACGATCATACACAACCAAGAGAGAACTGAGAGGCAAATAGACGCACAAGCTTATACTCGCAAGTTAATCAGACTAAGCAAGCAGCAAGCCAGCTACCTTTATGTTCTTCTGAAGTTCAAAGAGCCTGCTGCATTTGATTGTGCCTTAAACCTTTTATTCATTAAGTCTGATAGGAGTCACTTAGTCAGGTGTTGAAACTGCTAAGTTGTAATCTCTCTGAAGAAGAGAAAGGATCCTATATGGGTCGGTTAACCTGTGTGGAGATCCTGTGTGGGTCGATAGTTGGTCACTGTGCAGCTACCTGTGTGGATAGAGCTGACAGTTTTGTTTAGAGTTTAGTTTGTGTTAGCTGAGTCTATTGTAAATCAAACTAGCTTTAACAAAGTTCCTCCTTGTGAAGGAGTAGAGAGGACGTAGAGGGATTACTCCACCCTTGAACCTCTATAAGCTTGCTTGTGCCTTTCATATCTATCTACCTGCATCTAAGCATACTGCATTAAAAAGCACGTTTCGAAAAACATAAGTATTTCCGCTGTGCATTACATTCTCTGACTAAGTCCTGAGGTCACTGCCTGAGCAGGAACCTATCGAGCAGTAAGCTTACTAGCTACCTGTTCACCAGGGACTTAACATCCTTTGGAGTAAAAGTTGAAAATTTGATAAGGTTAATTCACCCCTCCCCTCTTAACCTTATACCACTGGGACCAACAAACACCTATAGCACAGTCTTCCAAGGGGATTCGAACCCGAACCCATGACCTGCTCTGATACCACTGCAAAGGTTCTCAAGGGAATTCGAACCCATGACCTGCTCTGTTCTGATACCACTGTAAAGGCTCCCAAAGAACCCGTGACCTATTGATACCACTATAAAGGCTCCTACCTAAAGCATGCTTTCAAATATAGATGCCTATAGCACAAGCTCTCAAGGGGATTCGAACCCGAACCCATGATCTGCTCTGATACCACTGTAAACGCTTTTAAGGGGATTCGAACTCGTGACCTACTCTGCTCTGATACCACTGCAAAGACTCCTAAGAAACCCGACTTGCTTTGCTCTAATATCACTACAAAGGCTTCCAAGGGGATTCAAACCCGAACTCATGACCTGTTCTGATATTACTGCAAAGACTCCCAAGAAGATTCGAATCTGAACTTGTGACCTGCTCTGATACCACTGCAAAGGCTCCCAAGGGGTCTGTATCAGGTATATATGCCTGTATTAGATATCTATACCTATAGCATGCTTATAGCATATGCCTGTATTAAATATATATGCCTATAGCATGCTTATAGCACTGTAGGAACAAAATTGAGAGTGTAGAAACAATCTTGAGATCTGATCTCAATTTTGTTATGTGGTTTACTTGATATAAAACAGTTTTATATCCATCCCAATTCAATTAGTCCAATCCTATGATCTCATGAGTTGAATACATCATAGGAATAATCTAATTAGAATAATACAGATTTTTTGAGTGCCCACACACTACTGTTGAAAGAGAGGAACGAATCATGAGTACTTGAGTATATCATAGGAATTATCTAGTTAGAATAATATAAATTTTTTGGGTGCCACACATTACGGTTGAAAGTGAGGAACGAATCAGAAGATCTTGGGGTCTTCAACAATTCGTTGGATATCAATCAAAATAAAAGAGATAGGAATAGTCTATTTAGAATAATATAGATTTTGACAGTTCATTGGATATCAATCAAAGTAAAAGAGATAAGAATAATCTAGTTAGAATAATATAGATTTTTTGGGTGCCCACACACTATCGTTAAAAAGGATGAACGAATCGAAAGATCGTGGTGATTTCAACAATTCGTTGGATATCAATCAAAGTAAAAGATAAAAGAATTCGTTGGATATCAATCAAAGCAAAAGAGAAATGAATACCGTCCAAGGTATATTTCTTTTCAATTCTTTAACTTTATATAAATTTAATATTAATGATACGTTCTTATATCTGAAATAATAATTTTTGAAATTCATCGCTTACACTACCGTTGGATTAGATCGAAAAGACGAACCCGAATTCGATTTGAGACCCAATTAATTTCCTAACATATTTTCAGACTATACATCACCACGATCATCTACTTTGAATGTGTACAATTAACTTTTGTTGTTGAATTGCTTATTAATCCAATTACACATATGGGGGAGACTTCCAATAAAAGGTGTTGACTTAAAATCATAATTGACTTAAAACCAATTTTTTTTTTCCAACTGATGCATCTAAATTAAAAGGAAGAATAAGAACATTACTATGAGATTAAAATGGAAAGAGAGAGTGTATTCTAACAATTATGTACTTTTGCATGTTATGAACAGCTAATCCATTAATTAATTCCTCCATCTGTGTATACAATCTTTCAAATTTATTACTTCTGAAGATTTCAGTTTCTTCTTTAATGTGAAATCCAGCTGCCAACAACATTGATTGCCTACATGCAACCAAATTAAATATTAAAATAACATTAGCAATTTGTCACCACATTTTTGTGATAGAGATCGAATGTGAGAGAATTCTAACTCAAACATGACATAGTTATATTATAAACTTATTAAATTCTAATCACCTAATTTCAAGTTGACAAACTCAAAACAAGTAAATATCATCAAGTGCTTCAATACATCCTACATTAATATATGACACGTCATATCATTCAGAAATATGTTACCATGCATCATTCCAAGTGGGATATTTTTTTTTAATGTCTTCTGTTTTAATAATCGTACTTTAAATATATTTCTACTTTTTTCACTTTAATTAGTATCACTTTAGAAGGAAATTCGATTTTCATGAATAATTACAAATATAAACATTGACCATGCAAATATAATGCTTCAAATTGGGGGTTTTAATTGTATTGAAAAAAAAAAATATATATATATATATATATATATATGTAATACAAAATCGAGGGAAAATTGTATGATATTTATGTGTTCTAAATAGGGGATGTTATATCCAATTAGCGTCTCATAAATTTAGCATTATCAACATTTACATAAGCAATTATTGTCAAAAATCAAAATTTTAACTAATATCGGATTAAATTTGAACAAAAATAAGACTTAAAGAATCATTATAGGCACCCATAATTAAATTAATGGTGTAAAAATAAATAGAGACCAAGTTATTGGAGCAATAGTGTTAAATTCTCCCTTCCACAAAATTAAAGAAAATGATCTTTGAGCTACCATTTGATGCATAAGCCCCTCTTGTCCATTGCTATTTATTGATCCTTGTTTCATTTTCTTCTTTTTTCGAAACCAGGATTGATTGGTTTCTTCAACTACTCAACTAATTAATTTGGTATTCCATGTGGAATACTAAAACTTCCAGAAACATTTTCACCAATTGTTTATAGACACATATCAACAAGAATATTTAAGTCAAGCAATGCTGCAATTAATTCAGAGCGTATAGATAAAAAAATTCAATGTCGCAACATATATGGTATAATTTTGAGTTAATTAGACGAAATATAGAAGGATATATAATATTGATATTGTAAAGAAATTAAAAAAGTGACTGAAATTTTATTAAAAATTAAGAAATTTAACATGAAATTTTAAGGATTATTAGAATACCAGAAAATCCATATATTTAACTTCAAAACTCAACAAAATAATATGTTTACAATAAAGATATATATAGTAATTAAACTTTATAAAAACATTATGACAATTGAACTTTATTTAAAATTATTTGATACAACCTCTAACTAGTACCAAAATGATGTTTATGAGGTTCGAAAATAGAAGATGCAATGTTATCTTTATCTAAATAATATTGGTAGTTTTGGTACCAATTTATTACATTTGAGTATTTTGTAAACATAGTTATGCACATATTGTTAGTACGTTTCTCAATCCCTTTCAATGGATTCACCATAAACCAATCATCAATTTGTTGGAATGCGCTTCAACCTTCATAAGACATTTGAGGGAGTGGGTAATGAAAAACGTTTTCAGTAGTTGAATCAAATTGTGAACTTTCTCATATGTGTGATGAGCATATGATTTTTGAGACACATTAATTTGTTTGATACCACTATTTAAAAAAAAAAATTAGTATTCTTACATAATTTTCATAAAATTTTAAATCAAATTTAATGTCTAAAAATATAAATTTTGGAAGAATCTCAATTTCTAGAGAAATAAATATTTTGAGATAAGTCTGCAATATATTCACAATATTTCTCCATTAAAATCAATATATATTCATATCGATATCGATATTTTGTGATATATGTAAGATATTTTAAAAAACAAATTAAAATCCCCCATATTCATATCACACCATCCAAAAAAATTGATAATTGCGGATATATTACACAGTATCCTTCATTGATCTTAAAAGAGAAGTTACTTATTTTTCTTTCTTTTATTTTTGTCTCATTTAACTTTCAATTTGAGAGTTAGTCTCTTCTGAAATGGGTGTAAACCTTAATAGCATATATACCAATTCATATATTTAAATATTATATGAGATTAGTGAAGAAAATATCGCGATATTTTAGGAAAATATAGCGAAAAATGAAGGATCGAAATAATATCAAGCTACAATTTTATTTTTATAAAAATATCGCAATATATCTTTGATATATCGTGAATATCACTTTCCGTGATATATTGACGATATATCTTAATTTATCATCAATACATCGTGCATTTCACTGAAAACCTAACTTGTGTTTTACTTTTTCCCTTTGTTCTTCTTTTTATTTTATTTTTTTATTTTATCAATGGTGCTAACTAAATTGTGTTTTTTCCTTTTTCTGTTTTTTTTTTCAATGGCGATAAATTGTATTTTTTTTCATTATCAATGAATGGCAGAGTGGAGAAGAATTAAATGATTTATTTTATTATGAATTATTTTATATGTATTTAAAGGATATCTATCAAAATTAAGCTCTATCTATCTTTATATATTTATATTTTTGTCTATAAGTGAAACAAATAATAATTTTAATTAAATTGTTGAAATAAATTAACACACTAACATTTAGGTTCCTCTCATAATTTAATTAAATTTAATTAATTTTTTTTTGCAATTTAATAAAAGGATTATGATGTATATATTTATATACTATATAATACTAGTTTATCTCTATGTTTATTGTAAATATATAATTTTTATTTGAATTTTTAAATTCAATATATGTATTAATGTTAGTTACAATATTTTGTATACTACTAGATATATTTTCCAATTTCTTTACCAAATTTTCATATTTTAAAAAAAATGATCGATATGTCCACCGAAACCGATATATCCATCGATATTTCCGTAAAATCAACATATCGATATATCTATCAAAATCGATATTTTCATTTTTGAATGAGATACACTATTTTTTTACTAACAATTATAGATATCATTATTTCTTACATATACTTAAAAATATTACTTCAATATTTTTATATCAAACTCACTCCATCACATGAAATGATATCCATGAGATGGTGTATCCTATAATCCAAGACTGCAATTCCTTAAACTAAAATTTAAATTTGCTAATGTGGACCATCATTTATAATATAAGACATGGATCATCCAATGTTTGGAATCATCCCATTAACCGATTTAATTTTTCAAAAGTTTTCTTCAATTTAATTTATTTAGAATTTACGGTTAAGAATTACCTTATTATATAATATTGAAGTGAAAATTGAAAATTGGTTGGGTGGTTGGAGCCTACAAGTCTCGCTTGTCGATCTTGTGTAGAAACATATTTGGATCCAACTTTCATGCAAACCACCATAAATAGAAGAAGACAGCACAGTTTGGTCATATATATATCCTGACAAAGAACAGGTCAATAGGGACATGGCAGCAGAAATGCAGTTAATATATTCACTTTTCCTTGTCTGTTTTAGCCTTCCATGGATTGCTAAAGCAGCCATAAGTCTACCTCCAAACGTCACAGTCCCTGCACTCATAGTGTTTGGCGATTCCATAGTCGACACTGGCAACAACAATTACATTTCTACCATTGCAAAATGCGACTTTCCTCCTTATGGCCAAGATTTCATGGGAGGAAAGCCGACAGGACGATTTTCCAACGGAAAAGTCCCGTCCGACATCATTGGTACATTATCTACATATAATTTGTGTTTTTATTTGTATTTGGTCATAATCTCATGAAACTGTTGAATTTATTGTGCAGCTGAACAGTTGGGGATTAAATCTCTTTTACCTGCTTATCTTGATCCATCTTTGCAGCCTCAAGAACTCTTAACAGGGGTGAATTTTGCCTCTGGAGCTGCTGGGTGGGACCCACTAACTTCTGAGTTATCGGTATTTTCAATATTCATGATTTCAAGATTTTTCCTTGTGTTCAAGTTTCGGTACTAATAAAGTCCTTCATGGCTGTACAGACAGTTCTGTCACTGACAGATCAGTTAGAGCTGTTCAGACAATACATAACGAAGCTCAATGCTATTGCCGGAGAAGAAAGATCGTCGGAAATACTTAGCCAAAGCCTAATCGCGGTGGCTGTTGGAAGCAACGATATCACCAACACCTATTTTATCACACCTTTGAGAAAGCCTCACTATGATGTTCCCTCTTACGTTCAGCTGCTAATAGGCTTCGCTTCAAGCTTCGTACAGGTAATAATTGATCAAAATGTCTTAATATATAATGGATAAACGAGGAAATATTATTGAGGGTTAATTATGGATCGCAACATCTATTTTAAATCAATTTTTATTTACGACATCAACTTTCAACACTAATATGCATCAATTTTAAAATTAATTGAATACACCAACATCTCGGGCCACAATTGCTTACATAAAATCCGAAATGTATGTCCCATCCTAGTGAAGTTCAAAATATGTTGTGGATGACTAGGATGGGAATACACATTTTCGGGCTCCATATATTAGAGTCTGAAATGTCCAATTATATATATATTCAATTAATGTGATTTTTAAATTGATGATTCGTGTTGTTAATATTCATTTATGAATCCAACATATATAAATAAATAATAACTAACATAGTAATAAAGTTATATTATGGTTAATACTATTTAATTTGATGATAGATAAAGTACAAAATCATAAATATTTTTTTAATATAAATAATATTTAAAATTTCTAATTTAACCATGTTTATATTTTTAAACTTGTGTATTATATAAGCACTATATTGGTGTGTATATATATTGTGATGAACCCTAGTATATATGGTTACTAATTGGGTTAATTGCAAAAAAAAAAAAAAATCACAAATTTTACTTTTTACAAAACTTTTTGAATATCATCAAATACCTAAATTTTCACATTTTTTTGTAATTTTAACCAACTCTTTTGCAATTTTAACCAACGGGCAGATTTATCTTTATTTTGACAATAACATACATCATTTCAAAATAATCAGAGAAATTTGGTAAAAATGACCCGTAAGTTTGTTAACTTTAGGAAAATGACCCCTAAATATTGGCATTTTTAAAACTAACCCGTAACTTACAAAATGTTGGTAAAAACATCATTTGACTGGCTCCAGCGGGTAACCGTTCCAGTTACCACCTTACATGTCACATAATGTATGTTAGGTCATTTTCCTAAAGTTGGCAAACTTAAAGGTCATTTTTATCAATTTTCCCAAATAACTATCATTTTGTATGTTAGGTTATTGTTTTATTTTAAAACGGTAAAAATTATTTCTAAAATAAAGATACCCGAAATCTGTTTGTTGGTTAAGTTAAAAAAAAAATAATGAAAGTTCATGTTATATTTGGTGATATCCAAAAAGTTGGTTAAAATTGCAAATTAAATAAATTTCTGTCTATCTTTTCCAACTATTAACCTTTACTAATTTGGTAAAATTGTATACATGGTGAAAGGAGTTATATGGAATGGGGATTCGTAGAATTGCTGTAACGGGGTTGCCGCCCGTTGGATGTTTGCCATCACAGAGAACATTGAGAGGTGGAATTGAAAGAAATTGCATCGATGAATACAATCAAGTTGCCAAATTATTCAACCAGAAGTTGTCAGATGAATTAAACTCTCTCAACCATCAATACTCTGATGCACTAATAGTCTACATTGATATTTACACACTTCTTCTTGAATTCATCACCAACCCACAAAAACATGGTATGTTTCTTCTGTTCTTCTTGTTATAATAAATAGTGTTGATATTAAAATCCAACCCGAATCATAACTTATATAACTTAATCTGCAACCTTATTTTTTCTTTTTTCCAATTGCACTCTCAAAGTTCACAATTTCTTCAAATTGCAATCAAGGGTCATTTTCCGATCACTTTTCCGGCCAATGTTGAATATAACAAAAATACATGAAATCGTACGCCAAACCAAACCACCTCATATTTCAAACCAAACGGAAGTTTGAATCCTATGATTTCCATTCGATTCAAGCTCAATTTGAGCAAACGTCGAACAAAAAATTCGATGCTGACCAGAAAAATGACCTTAGGCGGCAATTTGACAAAAATCGAGATCTTTATGATGCAATCGGAAAATTAAAAATTAAAATAAAATTATGTTGCAAATTAAGATAATGTTATAGTTTAGGTTGGTTTTTTTGATATGGACCCTATTATATATATAAAAGGTGTAGAAATGATTGGAAAAAATTGGATGAAATAGGATTCAAGATTGGAGAGAGGGGGTGTTGTGGAACAGGGAAGATAGAAGTAACGTATCTTTGCAAAGTAGCAGGATATACATGTCCCAACGTCGAAGACTATGTGTTTTGGGATAGCTTTCATCCCACTGAGAAAGCCTATAAGATTTTGGTGGATGGGATTATCAACCAATTCCTCAACAAGATATGTACCAAGATACTCTGCTGATTGGGTGTTGCCAAATTGTGCTAATATATACTCTTTTGTTACTAAATATATACTTGTGGAATGTAATTTCATGAAGCATGGAATTCATTTTTTGAGTCAAATGCATTGTTTCGAACAATAAATGTAAACTTTTTCCGAATTGATGTATTGAAAAGTGTATTACCTCTTATTTCAAAACATGATGTCTAGCATAATCACACATGACATCATAAATATCTAGGGTTTAAGAGAGGTATGTGAAATAAAATAGGATCTAGAAAATTGAAGAAGAGGAGGAAAGTGAAATATGTTTTTTAATCAAATAAAAAGGGTATTTTAAGTCTTTTCGAAATTATTTACTTATCATTTTTATAATTGTGGGTGTGTTAAGAAATTTAAGAAGGGTGGATAATTCTACCCTTCTGAAAAATATTGCAACTCTCAAATTCAGTATAGATCCGACATTTTGAGAGATCATAGGTAAGGGTGAGCAAAATTTAACCGAAATCAAAAAATCAAACCTAACATACAAAATCGGTTAGTTTTAATGCTCATACGGTTTGTTCAGTTGAGAAAACCAAATAAAAATTTGATTCGGTTCTACTTTTTTTCTCAAACCGAATTGAATGTTTATTCTTATTTATGATTCACAAATTCTCCCATACACCTGGTGTATATGGGTCATTGATTCATGCAATCTCTGACCTGACCCGGATCCCACCTAACCCTGATAGAAAATATAAAAATTTATTTTTTTCATATCAGAATTGTCACGGCTTTCCATCTTCTCTCCTTCTCTGCATTCTCTCCTCACTTCTTGCCTTCATTTTTTTCGATTTTTGTTGCCTTCTCTTGTAACTTTCTTCATCTCTTAGTCGAGTTGTAGTGTTGGTTCATTTTTCTTAATGTTTCTTTGTCGCGAAACCTAGTCGTTGTTGAAGGTATGTTTTTGTCTTTTTTTGTTTTTGTTTTTGTTTTTGTTTTTATCACTTAACTGATGTTTTTGTTACTATCTCTTGTAGTTGTTGTGTTGTTTTATCAATTTTGTTTGCATTTTTTGATTTGTTAATTTCTCTGACTTTTTTCTGATTTTTTTTGCAATTGAAGCCTACACTTTGGTGAGTGAAGCCTCGTAACTTGAATGTTAGTGAGAAGATGTCAAAGATGAAATCGAATCGTGTTGATAAAAAGAGGTAATTTTATGGATTTTTTTAAATTTGATAAGAAGATGCATGTGTTTTGTTTCTACATGTTATTTGATCTTTGCTTGATGCATGTTTGAATATGTGGATTTTAGGATTTTCTCAAGGTACTGATATTTTGTAGAAAATATATTATTATGTGAATTAAAAGGTTTCTACATGTACTCTACATGCATTAGTTTGATTGCTATTATTCTATATTATGTTGTTTGTCTTTTTTGATTTTAAACTGTTAAGGTTTTATACCTTAATGCTATATCTATGAGACATTTACAATATTTTTGTGTGACCTTTATGTTAGATTTATGAGACCTTTCTGTTTTATGTCCTGAACTGTTTAAAGTGTTATACATTCATGCTATACAAGTGTGAACTTTACTTTATTCATGTTATACTCTACATTAGAGATGTTAATCAGGGCCAGGTTAATAGGGCCGGCCCGTTTAATCCTAAAAAACACAGGGTTAGGTCCTCCATATGAGAGGCCCGTTTAAATCCGGTCCTTTTTGGCCCGACCCTATTAGCCCGAGGGCTAAACGGGTCAGCCCGTAGGTTAACCGATTAGCCCGGTTAACAATTTTTTTTTTAAATTCTATCATATTTCCTAAAACAAAACAAGGACTATAGCCTATAGGCATAAGGTAAAATATGTTAAATTGACAAAAATTATGCAAAATGAATGAAAACAAGATTTGCAGGCATAATGTAAAATAATTATACCTACTCACCTCTCGGTCGTGCCTCTCTCTTCTTATCGGTCTTGTCTCTCTCTATTTTAGATTTTATATTAATTTTTTTTACGTAGCCCGGTTAGTGGCCCGTTTAACCCGAGGCCCGCTAGGGTTAGGATTAGGTCCTCACTATGAGAGGCCCGTTAAGAGTGAACCGGATAAGGCCCTAGCCCGTTTAGCCCGTAGCCCTATAGGGCTAGGGCCAGCCTGTTTAACATCACTACTCTACATGCATTGGTTTGGATGCTATTATTCTATGTTATGTTATTTGTCTTTTTTCTTTTTGAACTGTTAAGGTGTTATACCTTAATGCTATATTTGTGAGACCTTTACTATATTTTTGTGTGTCTTTTATATTAGATTTATGAGACCTTTTATTTTATGTCATGAACTATATACAGCTAGAGTGTTATACATTCTTGTTATATAAATATGACTTTTACTTTATTTCTATGAAACCTTTATGTTAGAATTATGAGACATTTATGTTATGTCATGAACTTGAACTAAAATGTATTAATGCACTGTATGTATTTCTTTGCAGTTTGATTAGTACACCTTACAAACCTACTAGAATTGTTGATCTTATTAAGTTGTTAAATGAGAAGTAGAAGGCCGATATAGTTAGTATTGATTTTAGGGGGTTTGGATATATCCTTAAGAAGATGTGATTTGGCAATGTTGACATGGCTTGTGAAGAGATTTAATGGTGGAAGCAGAATGTTATCTCTTGATAGATTTTGTAGTTTTGTGTTAACTAATAACAATGAGTATGATATCTTCATGCTTCCACATAGAGGTTCCACTGTTGTGAAGTTCGGAAAAAAGGATGAACATGAATTGTTAGTGAGGTTTAGAGATACATATAGTATTGAAGCGAGATCACCTGTAAATCGCTTGGTTGATGTGATGACTGGTCAGTTAGTGGAAGGTAGGGATGACTTCAAAAGGTTGTTCGTTTTGTATGTGATGTCATCTTTTTTTACGACATTTGTAAATGGATTGTTAACGATGGGTCTTTTGAAGTCTTTAGGTGATGTTGATAATATTTACAAGTTCAATTGGTGTGGATAAATATTAAGTTGGTTGTGTGAGGTTGTGCAGAAGTTTGATGAGAAGGATATGAAAAATATGAGCGATTGCGTGATATTTTTACAGATTACATATTTTCATAAGAGTGAAATGACATGGGGTTGCAGTTCCTTGTGACTTACCTTTAATCAAACACTGGTCAGATGAAACGGTTGAAAAAAGGTGCATAAAAGAGACAGCAGTTAGGCTTTATGGTAATGGAGAATTGGAGATGAATGTGTATCCTATTTCTGTAAAAGAATGCAGTAAAGAGGAAAAACATGTTGATGAGAAGCCTACTGAGGAGGTAAATGTAGTTGGTGGTGCTCATGATGATAAGAGTTAAGTTAATAAATTTGAAAAATTGATTAAGTTTTGTTTGCCTGATAGGGAACCCGATGATGTAGAAATAAAGAAGTTGGCCAAAGATGTAAGTATCTTTAGGCCACTGTTAGATTAGTGATATTTTTTATGTGTTTTTGTGTCTGATGAAATTATGAACTTTTAAGATGTTAATTAATGAGACCTTTATGTTATGATTGTGTGACCTTTACTCTATATATGCTGAACTTTTATTTTTATATTTTTTGAAAACATTTATGTTTTATATCATGAACTGTGAGTTGTTAAGTTTTATATCATGAACTGTGAACTGTTAAGTTGTTATACCTTCTACTACCACATTACTCGGAGAACCAGTTGCCACAATAAGTGGAACCTCAATATGTCTCTCACTGAATCAAATAGCTAATGGTGATTGATGTATGAATACATGGTAAATAGGTTCAATGCGGTTCTCTAGATTAGATGAATCAGGAATATTTTCCCTCACCTTTTCTAAAAGAACCTATTCTTAGATTCACACTCTTCTATGTACTTGTCCTCTAAGAAGGTTGCATTTGTACTTACAAATACCTTCTGTTGGTCCCAAGTGGTGTCCGAGGTTTAGAGGGGAGGTGAATGAACCTTGATCGATTTTACAAATCTTTTACAACCTTACTGTTCTGCAAGTTACTTGAACTTGCAGCACCAACAGTTACTGCTTACAGCACTAGAATGCAGTGTTGTACGCTGTAATTTAGAGTTTCTATGCGCAGCGGAAAATATGTTTTTGACACAAGGTTGGTTTTCTCAAATATGCTTTTCTTTTCAAAGAACTTTTATGCTTATGACAGGATAAATATATAGAATGCAGCACAAATGTATAAAGTAATAAAAACACTTATGGCTTATAGTGGTTCAAAGGTGGTGTAATCCTTTTACGTCCACTCTACTGCTACCTCGAGCAGGAATTTCGTTAAGCAAGATTGATTTACAGGACTCTCCTAACAATCTATCAACCTAGCAATTTAACACCTACTAGAACCCAGTGTACACACAGCAACTGCAAGTTCTAAAGGTAAATCCACACAGGATTTCACACTCCCACACAGGGAAGCTGCCTATTACCTAGACAACTAAACAAACAGCAAGGATAAATCCTATCAACTGTTTGACACCTAAAATAACCTAAGCACACAGCAATAAGGTTAAAGTATATAAAAAGGTTCTTCAACTGGTGCGGTGAAGTGAACTTCCGAATCCTCCATTGGATCTATCAGCTTGAACTTGTTCACTTCACTTAGGTCGAGTGACTGAAAACTGTTGGAGAAAGAATGTGGCTTTGAATGCTTGAACTTATTTGAGCGTATGATATTTCAAATGTTCAGTTTTCCAGTAATCAGCTTCAGTGTCGATCGACCTCTATTTATAGATGTAGAAATATATCCGTTAAAGGGGATATCTTTCATTTGAATTATGTGTACTTGATCAAAGGCATGACTTGCATTTAATACGCCTTGACTTATCTCCTCAGAGCCTTTAATGCGGTGGTTGCGGCTCACAGCTTTCTGCAGCCTATCTAGCCACGTGTCGTCTTTGCATTGACTCCGTGTCTGTAACTTTGATCTTCTCTCGAACGGCTCTAATTAAGCTTGCTTCCTTCTTTGTTCCTGATACTGCATTTATCCTTCCTCGGATTGAAGGATGTTGATTCTAGTCGATATAGACGAGGTCTGATGAGTATACAGCAAGTCATCATTTCTGCTCTGCATTTTAGTTCTTCTTGCAGCAGACTCTTTCATGCAGTGCTGCTGTATCTTTTTCTTGCAGCGTTTTTGTAACCACTTCTTGCAGCGTAGTATCTTTTCTTCTTACAGCTGTTTTGCAGTGACTTCTTCCTACACACTGTATCTTCTACTTGTAGTGGCGCTGCTTGTCGTTCTTACTTATATGCTGTATTGTTGCACCCACTTCTTGCAATGTCTTCTTGTTGAACTCCCCCATCTTTCAGAACATATAACTATAGACTCAATCCTAGTCTATGGTTTCACTTAAACATCGTGAAAAATGGGGTACTCAAACTTCCTATTACATATGTGGTTTGTCTCATAAAAATCCAAACACTGAAATCCCAACAATTTTCCCCTTTTTGATGATGACAAAACCTTTTACATTATTTTGTTCATGAAGAAAGATTTTACTCTGCACTTACCTTTTTCTTATAGGTTTTACAAGAAAGATCTTTAAGAAAGATAAGCTAATCCTGGATTTATCAGAGATGTATCATTTATAATCCTTTTCACAGATCAGCAAGATTATAAAGCATGCAGAGGTTCATAAGGAATGAATTTGATCAAAAAGTAGAAAATAAATTTTTTTCATTAAGAGAAAGAAATTTTATAAGTATAGAAAGAAAGGAATGTACAGAAATGTACATGATATCATACTGCGGCTACTATTGAAACAGGGACCTTCTTGTTGACGATTCATCTGGTCTTCTTTCAGCAGCTCTTCTTTCTTGCTCCTCTCTTTCTCTTGAGCCTTTCCACCAATCTCGAATGCACTCCTGATATGATTCTTCCAGCCTTTGCTTGATCTTTGGAATCTGAATCCATCTCAGCCAAAAGTCCTCACAGTAAGGCACAATCCTACATTGCTTCACTAGGGATAAGTATCTTGTTTGAATTTCCAGCTCTCCATCCCTAGCAAGCTGTTCATATCTTTTTAATGCAGATTGGCTAAGTCTGAAATCTCTTGAAAAAGTCTGCTCTGCAGAGGTATCTGATGTATCTAAGGTACTCTGATCTTTTATACAGAGTAATCGACTCAAATGATGGATTTCTATCGGTAGGCATTCTGATTGCCTTGAAGATATTGAAGCTCCAGGCCTGTTCTGTCCTTCAGGCCTCTGATCCATCAAAACAGACACTTTAGCAGATATGTTGTCTGTGTCGAGTTGTGGTATATCTTGAGGGGGGTATTGGTACAGAGCTTTGTCTACTGGCCTGCTCTCGCCAATCACACCAAGCCTCTGCATCCAGGCATTCTCTTCTTGCTCTGCTCTGGCTCTCTCAGTCCTTTGAGCAGCCATCTTCTCATTGTAATGCCTTTCTGCTTCAGCTTGGCTCACCCTCTTTCTTGAGCCTTGTTGCTGATCTTCTCTCCCTCTCTTGGTGCTGTAGTAAGAGGGAGATGTTGCATCTTTTCTTACAGCAGAGCTATATGCAGCGCCTGCAGCTTGGTTGAATACAGCGCCTACACCACCAGCTCCTTTTTCCCCTTGATCATCTCTTCTCCATCTCTTTGGAGAGGGAGCATCAGCAGCAGATGATCTTGACCTTCTCCTTCTTCTGCTGCTAAGGGGCTGGTCATCTTCATCTTCGTCTTCATCTTCTTCTTTCTCCCCTGAGCTCCTGTATCTATCTTGAAATCCTTTCCCTTTTTTGGCATCATCAAAAGCCGGGGGTGGAGCAGGGGTATCTCTGTGTACAGAAGACCTTGGTCTTCTTACAGTAGCAGGGGCTTGCCTGGCTGGCGGCTGATCTCTGTGTGCATGTTGAGAGAATGCACTTACCATTATATCCACCTGCTCTTCGTTGTACGAGGCCAGAAACTGATGCAGCCTATGGAATAATAGCATTAAGGGTCTGTGTTGCATTCTGCGTAGAAGCCGCAACTTCTTCCTCATCATCATCAGCATCCACATCCGCATCCTCATTAAGACTTGTTAGAGGACTTGAAAAGCCAAAGGTGGGATCTTCATCATGCTTTAGAAATTATGCGAAACCCCTTGTGGTTTGTTAAATGTAGTCCGAAATCCCCAACTCTGTTAATGTTAATGAAAGTGTTAAACACGCGTCTTTCATGCGATTTTTGATGTTTTTTTCACTTTTGACGGTGAATAAATACTCATTTACCCTTCATTGCCTATATAAAAAGCTCCTTCTATTGTGAATGTTTTTTTACAATTGCACTCAAACTTGTTTTCTACACTAATAGGTATGTTTCTTTCTTTAACATCCTGTGCAAATAAAATAGAAGTACAAAATATAATATCAACAAAATATGGCTATCACTGCAATCACCCTATGTTTATCATGAGCTAACAAAATATAACTATCACTGCAATCACTTTGTGTTTATCATGAACCAACAAATAAATTGCTAATTTGACCACTTTACAAAAAAAATTCCAAATCATCAAATCATAAGATTAACTGTTAATACCACCAACACAAAATAACTAATAAAATTCTATATATTGAGTATCTTGATACCACCAACATGCAAAAAAAAAAAAATACAGCTACTTCAGTTTTTTTTTTGGATTTGGGTGCACTTGGATTTGATTGAGAACCTTTATTCTTCTTTTGGGTTGAGCTTTCTTGAAGCTTTTGCCTTTATCATCCTGAGAGGATTCTCAACATCTGATCTTTGAGATTGTGATTGAGGCATCTATATAAATTAAGAACAAATTACTTACAAAATAGTTTATTGTTTTCAAGATACTAAGGATACATACATTATCATAATTAAATATTCAATCAAAATTTTGTAGCACATACATACACCAATTAACCCAACCGCTTATATATCGCTGATGTATGTAGCCGTTTATTTGCATATTATATATGATTGATCTTTTCATTTATTAATCTTAGGTATAATTAGATATTTTTTTATATTTATGATTTAGATCAAAATATGGAATATTCAGAAATAAGATCTAAAAATAATTTAATTCTAGATAAATTTATAATTTAAGGCAAAAACTTATATATTGAATACGTACTCACAAAGATATTATTAATTTGACATTAGCTATATACTCATAAGGTATTAGTATACTCATAAGATATTAGTTTCATATTCATAGGTAGTACTTGTATAACTAAAATATATGTTTTAGTGAAACATATTAGTTGTATATTCATAAGGTATTAGTTGTTAACTCATAAGTTATTTACTTGTATAACTGAAATATATGGTTTAATGAAAGATATTATTTAAGCAGTCCCGCTCCCCTACCCACCGTGGGCACGTTAAAATATGCCCACGGCTGATGTGTCAAAAATCCAGAGTATCTATTAATTTTACTTTCCATATAACGAGGGGATGAGATCAATACACATCATCGGTGGGCATATTAAGAGTTGCCTACGGTGGGCATTTGAGCAATATTTATTATTTAAGATATTACTTGTAACATGTAAAAGTATTTGAGGTATTAGAGTTGGAGTTAAGAACACATCATAATCAGAGGCACACAAACTCTACTCATAATTTAATACCAGAAATAATTTCAATTTTTTAAAATATTTCAGAACCTATCAAGTAATTTAACCTAAATTTATTTTGATAATTCTTTTTCCAAAAGTCAACCTTCATTTTTGGTAATCAAAACTTAACATTGTGAACCTCATAGTAAATATTTATATATAGCATTCTCAAAATCAAACATACCAATCCACATGGAAAATGGATTTCCAATATAGAAATCATCATATGGGAATGAATCTCTCTCCTAAATAAATAATCGTATCAGTACTATTTAATAGTAGTATCCCCTCTCTCTCTCTCCAAAAACCCTAATCAATAATCTCTCTCATCAAATCTATAGATTGCTCCCAGCCTGTGGATGATCACTCCTTTGTCTCGGCGTTGAATCCTTTCAAGATCCCAAGAATCATTCCTAACAATAATGGTGATCAATTTTACATATCATTCGAAGTAGAAACAATGGTCCTACGTGAAAGTGATGAAAACTCAGATGTGGAAGATTGGTTGGATAATGAAGCAAACACAAAGGTGTATCATTTATGGGCCCCATGTCCAAGAATCGAGCATGATAACCTAGAAAGAAGTAGGATCTCGGAGATACTTTTAAGCTGTGGTGTACCTCTCCACAAACAGGACCATATGGTTGACCTAATTAGGGATGAGGCTGATAGGATGGCTAATAATCCCTACAATAGGGACGACAACGTTCTGCCAATCGCGGTTTTCATCAGTATTATTGTCTTTCTCTATTGTCCAAGATGATACCAACACCCTATGTTTATTTGCTGAATAACGTTTTTATGTTTTCTTTAATTTAGATGAAATTGTCAGCATTTATGAATGTTTAAAGAACCTTGAATCTGGTCTGCATTAGTATTTATGAGTTTTCAAGTATATCTTTCCTGCTATATAAGTGCAACCATCAGATAGTTGTGCATGAATTTTTATGTTGATATAATGGTTACAATGCAACTATAAATATGACAATCTGTGTAATCGTATGAGAAAATTACCGATATATACAACAGAATGCACGCTTGGATGAAGAATCCCTATTGTATCTATGAATGGAAAGGCGAAGGCCAATCCCTTATTATTTTATCAAGTATAAAAGTATGGAAGATTGTCATTTTCTACATATATAATACTGAGGTCTTATAGACTTGAAATGGTCATTTGTAAAATCATGTGGTGATCTCATCCATAATAGATCACATCCCTTAAAATTGGTTATTAATTATCATACACATATGAAGTAAAATGTAAAATGAAGCAATAGTGCAATTGAAGATGAGATAGTGTATTCCGCTTTAAGCTCAAGAAACTTACATTAATAATGTTATTTCTCCTTGCATTACACAGTATATATTATGCTATGAATATATTGATAACGTCACATGTGCATATACTTTAAAAAATACTTGAAATAGTGGACTCACCATCAAATACAAAGTTTAAATACAATTAAAGAAAAACACCCCTATTCTGAATACACACATACAAATTTTAATTGTTATAAAAAAATAAATAAAATGGATCGGCCCAAAAAACAAGCTAATTGTGCTTACAACTTAAGGCCCAAATTCATTAAACGGGTTAGCCAGGCCATTACCTACTCTCATTTCTCTCTCTCTCTCTCCAAGGTTCAATCATGGCGATGCTGAAAGAGATTCTCACTCGACGGCCAGTGGCGGCGACAATCCGCCTGAGGGTTCCGCTAGGCGGAGCAAAGCCTGCGCCGCCGGTAGGGCCGGGTTTGGGTCAGTACAGGCTGAATCTGATGGCATTCTGCAAAGATTTCAACGCGCGAACCCAAAAATACAAGCCCGATACCCCAATGGCCGTGATGATAACGGCGTATAAGGACAATACCTTCGAGTTCATCGTCAAGTCTCCCTCCGTCACCTGGTACCTTAAGAAGGCCGCCGGAATCGAGTCCGGCAGCGGCCGCCCTGGTCACGTGACCGTCTCCATCATAACCCTAAAGCACGTGTACGAGATTGCCAAGATCAAGCAGAATGATCCATATCGCAAGTACATGTCTCTTGAGTCCATTTCCAAGTCCGTCATTGGGACTGCGCATTCCATGAGGATTAAGGTTGAGAATGAGCTTGATTAATTTGAAATCTTTGTCTTTGATTTTTTCAAGAATGAGTGCTGTTTTGGAGTATGAATGATTTGTGTTATATTGGGATTGTTTTCTAGTTCTTACTTATTGCCATAGGGCACAGAGCTAGATGAAAAGAATTGGGTTCACATTTCATTGTTTTATATCCTGTCTTTTCAAAATAGTGTTATTCCGTTGTTTCGTTTTGTTTGGATAGAAAGAAGATGGGAATTTGGGGGCTGAAGAAGCTTGTTGTAGATCTAATAATTGATTCGAATAGTTTTTTTAATGAGATCGGTTTTGGGGGTTTCAGTTCTTAAGCTATGAAAAGTCAGTTTAGTTGTGCATAATATAGTGAAGGAAACAACCATTTTTTGATAGAATAAATAGTTGTTTTCTGATGTTTGTAGTATTGGCCCTCGAGAAATCCTCTGGCTAACAATACTAGAATGGATCAGGAATCTTGACTGTATGAAAGATGTAAAGTTAGATGTTGGAGGATATAATGACTTTATGGGCGATATAATGGAACATGTTTTCAAAGCTTGGTTTGAGTGTGCATCTCTACTGTGTAGGTTGATAAAATGCACTTGTTATTATCTACTGTGTTATGAATAATCGTCGAACATTTATTATATTTTGTGCAGTTCGTTTGATTATTTATAATAAGGGGTTCTTACGCTTTTTGACTTATTTGTCATATAGCACTTTGCTTGAACTTCAAATTTTAGCATTTTGTCACCTGAAATGGACATTACAATTCTCATCTTGGCTGAAACATATCAGCTTTGTAGTAGTTTGAGATGATGAAGTATAATGTTTGGGTAAAAAAACCCATAAGAGATTGTTGTATGGATATAACTCTACTACGCACAATCAAAGCTCATTTCTACACGTCTCGTGATTGATCTATCCCACAAAATTCATACAGGAGTTAACTTTGAGTGACTTAAGTGTGCAGGGATATAAAGTTTGATCTATAAGCTGCAAAGCTATCTTCAAATTTTTGAAGTAGCTCATTTAGCTTTTATTTGGTATACAATTACACCATCAACAATGAGATAGACAAGTCCAGGTTACAAAATCAAGATACATACTAAAATATGAGAAATGTGAGATTGATTACCCCACTAACTTTCCACCATAAGTCGTATATTAAATGGGGCAAACAAATTGGATCTTAAACGAACAGATTATTCGATATTGCAAATCATAAATCATTTGTTCTTTAAAATGGAAATAACTTGCAATATCTGCCGTCAATAATAATCTCAAAAACCACAAAATAATCTTCTTCAAATTTAAATTCAAAGACCAAGCTAGCTATAAGAATGTTCTCTCATACAGTGTTACAAATTTTACAATCCTTATAATATTTAAAATGAATATACTATTATCAACAAAAACTAATAACAAACAAAGAGAAAAATGAAGTAAACTACAAGAAAACAGATCACCAGCTCAATTTTGTGCCAAATGGACGGAACAAAGTTGCCTCACCTACAACATGAGAACCCCCACACAAGATAGTTTCATATGAAACAAGATCACACCAACAAAAAAAATATAGAGAATAACAAAATTGCAAAATTAGAAAGCTTTCCAATTATCGGAATCCTTCCGTGGAGTTTGAGCTTCATGGCTCGTCGTCCTAAATGGCTCACCCGACCCGAATGGATCAGCTGTGTCATCGAATGATGGGAAACCATGGCCATATTCAGAATCCCTTGTGCTACTCATAGAGTCGAATCTAGACATTGATGGCTGTGGCGGAAAGAGCCCAAAGTTATAATCAGAGTCAGCTGTGCTGCGGAAAGAGTCAAACCTTGTGAGCGTCTCCGGCTGAGCAAAGTATCTCTGATCAAAGTCTGAAGAATCTCTAGTGCTTCGCATGGAATCAAATCTCGAGAAGGAATCCCGTGAACCAAATGGGCCGCTATCATTCATGTTGAAAGAATCGAATCTTGAGAAGCTGTCAAATGAATGCGGCTCTTCTGAACCTCTAGGAGAGCTGCTAAAATTGTACATCGGTGTGCTTGGCACGAAATCTGCAAATGCAGGATTCCTTACGAACAAGTTATCTGTCTGAGAGCCTGGGACATTGTAAAGTGGGGTGCTCAGAACTGAATCAAAAAACGATCCCTGCTTTAGTGGAGTGCTCGGAACTGAATCAAAAAATGGGCCTTGATTTAAAGGGGTGCTTGGAACTGAATCGAAAAAAGGGCCCTGCTTTGAAACTGACGTGTCTATGCCTTTGGAACCAGTTTTAATTGGGTTTAGACCCCATTCATCAGGTGTAAATGAAGAACTTTCACTGTGCCTATCATACTCAGCTTCCTGATTTACAATGTTCCAGAGGTAAAATTAGTATCATTAATATTAAGAAAATGTACATGTGAAGTACTACTGAAAGTGAAACCCTAACATTAAAGCATACCTTTGGATTGATAGAGTGGGAATCCCATGCTGCATCCGCATCGTAATGGATATCAAAAGAACCCCAACTCGGCTCATCAAAATGTTTGTCCCCAGAAAATAAAGATTTAGCCCCATATTCACTGCACTTGTAAATCAGATTACTGAAAATGTTTGCTCTGAATTGTTATTATCTGGCCTGTCATTCTCAGGTCTCTCCCCAGAACTCAGCATATTTGCCTTGCCATCTCATCAGCCTTAGAAGATGACTTAACAGTGGCACTGTTATCAGACAAAGTAACCTTTTCTCTACAGCCAGACATTGGTTTGGGAGGGGCAACAACATTTTGCACTTCAAGATTAAGCTCCTTGACATAGGTGAATCCTGAAATTATCACAGCACAGAAGGCAAACAAGTAATAATTATTTGTTAATACCAGTAAATGGAGGCTCCTCTTACATGGTGATATATGCTTTCACAAGTACCTGAGGTTGTGTTTGGATTGAGAGATTCGAAATACAAGATTTGAAATGAATGTATTTTAAATCCACTCATAGTGCCCAAACACAACCTATATCAATTCACTAATGGATTTATTACTATGAATTTCAAATCCTTCAATCCAAACACAAACTAAAAGTATTTATAGAATCAACAGCTTTGAAAAAGTACCTTCATCTACGAATTTATCCCAATGTTGATCCCAGTCAGCTGCTGTACCTTCAATGCCAGGTTGCCAACCTGGACACGTTTTAACATCAAGAAATAAATGAAAATCAACAAAAGTATTCCTCATTAAGCGCGGAGAATTTTGTGGTATCCATTATGCGAATCAGATTTGGAAAATCAAACTTGCTGCACTTCAATAAAAAAATTACCAAATGGAAACTCAACGAGTGAAGTTGGTTTGCTACGTAATCCATAAGTTTTACACCGGTCATTCAAGGCCTTCACTAGTTCCTCAAGATCTGACTGGATTTGATTAACTCGATCCTGGTAGAGATTAAACCTTTTAACTCAAAATTTCTCTTAAGGCTTCAAAAAAATCAGTTGGAGGTACTACATACCTAGACACCATCAGCATTCTCTTGTTCCAATTTAAGAATTGCCCGATATAATTCCATTTTTTTCTCCTACAAACAAGAGGATGATTAAACTAGCATCATCTATCATCCAGACCTAACATTCAAACAGCAGGGAAATTGTGCAACTCCCTGTGCAAAAATACCACTTTGGTGACAAGTATACCTGAATATCACGAAATGTGGCCTCTTCAATTGATAATTTTGATGCTACATCTCCTCTTACCTGCTTGTACTTCTCTTCATATTTCTTCGCTAATGATTCAGCCTAATGAGAAACTCAATCAAGTCAGTCAACAAATAACAACTAACATTCTACAAAGAGAACAAGTGTCATCTTCAAGAATATACCTCTCTCTTGTCGCCTACAACTTTTTCAGAGATCTCATTTAGCCGATTGTCATATCGACTTTTGTATAGAATCTGGAATCAAAATGGTCCATTAGAAATGTGGCAAGCACATCATATTTTTTCAGTTCAAACTTCAATATATATGACAAAAAATGAAATCTTGGAGAACAAATTTTGGTGGATAACAAATTTGACCCAATGATTATGGCAAACACTGAATGCTTTTCCCATTGAGAGCCCAAAAAGAATCTAAAATTTTGAGATAAAAAAATGTACTCATGAGGTAAACATGTGTTGCTTGTGCATTTATATCTGTATCTCTAGCAACCTTATATGAAAATACATACATAATTTATATCTTGATGCCAAAATTTCATAATTGCATCTAAAATGAACAATGAACTCACAAGTTCTTGCATCTTGGTATGGTAGTATTGAACTTTACATTTAGCTTCAGAAATATCCTTCTCAAGATCTGCCACCTGCATAGGAAAAGAGAGCATAATAAAAATGAATAAGGGTTTTATCTCTGCCGGTTTAACCAAGAAAAAACATAAAGCTCCTTTTCAGAGCATACACACTTTCGTTTTCAAAGCATATTTTTTTTTCTAACTACAGCAAAGTATGCAAAACTGCAACAAATGGAGGACTCAATTTTAGTGGACTCGGAATCCACCTCTACGACTCTAAGCTATCCCCTATAAATTATTATAATACACATCATTTGATATTTACAACTCATTCACCATTATTTATTTATATTTTTTAGTTTTGAAAAAACACCATTATAATAATATAATATCACCCACTCTCCTTACATGATTTGACATCCAAGATTTGTTACTATACATTGGCTTTCCAATAGCCAATATTCTAAATTCAACATTTCAGAATCCCAACGAATCCTAGTTCCAACATCCCATTGGTGTTTGACATCATACTATGTCTGCCATTTGAATGCATTATAATGTTAATGCTTTGCGAAGTTAAGCTCAAATAAAAAACCCGATCACAGAAACAATGGTCCATATTCACAACAAAATGCATAGACTCTCAACTTTTTATGATGTTCATCCCTAAATAGTTTAGGTAACTTAACTTTCAAAAATCAAGGAGCATAGCTTAAATGCAAGGAAAAGAAAAAGGGAGGGAGAAATTCATAAACTGGATCATGATAACAGGACCATAATTTTCTTTACAAGTGAAAGTTTTACATTTACGAATTTGGAAACTCTTGGTATGTGAGCGATATTGCCAATATGAATCTAAGAACTAAAGAAACAAATAAAATCAATTGGCAAGCTGAAACTTTTGACTCTCCATGCAGATATATCAAAACAACTGCTAAAATTCTAGGATGGATGCCAAATGTATTGACTTATTTCATCTCTTCAATTTCTTTTATTTTATTTATATAAAAAGCAAAACTACATAGAGGGGACAAGATGTCCAATCCCACCTTAATCTTTTACTAAATTTAGAGTGTACTTTAGTAATATGCAAGTTCTTTGGGTACAAAATGAAATGATTCAGACGATAACGGAGATAATCGACAATGTTGAAATTGAAGTTTAGAGAAAAAAATACATATATAAAATTAACAGAGAGCATGATAAACACTGCGAGATTTAACTTGAAGTGCAATTAACCTCTGTTTGTCACTGTGCATGCGAGTGAGTTGGAAAGATGATGAATCTCTCTTGATTTTAGTAACAACTGCCTATAACATATGACACATTATGTATGAGAAATAACTAGAGCAATGCCTAATTTTGGTATCATGACTTGAGAAAGGCTTCATGATGAATTCTTCACTGCACAAATCAAATACCTAGCTAATCCAAATCATTGAGAAAAATGAGACTTGTACACAACAAGAGGCTAAATATATAAGTTGGTATCACCTCTACCCGAAGCATATCAGAGTGAATCAAAACTAGAAGTCTATATACGACTTTTTTAAAAGATGTTCTTTTGCAGTATTTATTTACAGTATCAAAGAGTAATTTACTAATTCAAGTACCGATTGTAAAAATAAATGTACCACGAACAGTTAAAAAATCAAATGATAGATCAAAGTAAACATATGTGCAAAGGCATCCTAAGAAACCATTCAAAGATTGATGATATGACAGCTCTGTCCAGTATTGAAGATAAATGTGTAAAAAAGCTATGACTACAATTGAATTCCAGTATTCATAAATAGAGTGAACAACTCAAACCAAGAACAATCGACATCTGCATAAAATAAAATATTCACCTTTTTCTCCGCATCATTTGCCTCCTCAAGCTTTTTGTTCAATGAATCTTGCTCCTCTGTGCTAAGCTGATCTAGAAGATGCTTCTCTAGAACTGGAACTTTAGCCTTCTGTTGGATGGGCTCATCAGGCTGGGAACAAGAACTGGACGAGGTGGCTTTCCAACAACAGAAGAAATTGTTGGTCGTGCATTCTTACCATGGGGTTGTTGGAAACCTAGTAAAAGATGGATAGATTATGAGCCAATATAAATTATACTCCATCTGAACATAGTTATTGAGGGGTTAAAATTTAAACCAGGAGTAGGTCTCCAAGATGTATTGCCATATGGAGGAGCAGGTTGACCGGAGGCAGGAAACAATGTCTGATCTACGATAACAGAGTTAGGAAGCACTGAGGGAAGAGGACGCCCATCCCTATATCGCTCCATCAAATAGAGAGCAAAACAAAGTTCCCTCAAAGAAAGCATACTGTCATTGTCTTGATCAGATAAGTCCCAGACCTGCTTCAGGACCTCTGACAAACAAACACATCAATAGAAATGAGGACAACATGCAGTAATTTCATAGCACAGCAAGTTTCTAGCAAGATTAGAAAAAAAATAAAAAATCATATAAGAGCCAGGAACCTGATTTAGGCTCATTGCAGCCTAAATCAAACTTAGTTTTAATTGTAAAATCTATAATACCCTTGTAACTAACTTGTGATTAGTTATAACACACTTTGAATGATGGACTTAATGAATGAATTGGAGGGGTATAAGTGAGACTTCATGCCTTACAAAATGTTGTACATTCTCAAAAATAAAAAGTTGTAGTTTGGTGAAACATGACTTTTTCTTTTTGGGACGGAGGTAGTATTAAATGTGTGTCATCTAAGTTTCAACATGACTTTTTCGGACAGAGGGAGTATTAAATGTGTGTCATCTAAGTTTGAGACACAACATTCTTATACAAGCAGCAGAAAACAGATTAAAATCATGAGCAAGATTTCCAAGATTGCAACGATGAGAAAGTCAATATAAGCTAGAAACTTTCCATCTCCCCCCCCCCCCCCCCCCCGCGTCATGAGAAACCAATTGATCAAAATGATAATGCCACAATCCTACTAGCTGTAACATTAGAAAAATGTGATCTTTGGATGACAAGAAAGCAATCTAATCTCATTGAAACTCCATTACATTTCTCATAGTCAATCTGAAATCCCACTAGGTCTATGATGTTCATACAGTCATAGTCATAGTCATAATCCTTTCAGATCCTTCATAA
This sequence comes from Scutellaria barbata, assembly GCA_028654395.1. NCBI lineage: Eukaryota > Viridiplantae > Streptophyta > Magnoliopsida > Lamiales > Lamiaceae > Scutellaria > Scutellaria barbata. The sequence goes on along the minus strand of CM053651.1, from coordinate 6,161,700 downwards.
AGCTTTCAGCCATCTATAAAAGCTATATTAGACAGAAAAATAACTCCAGCCATACAGAATAAACATATATATTGAGACAAAAACAATAATGTTACCTTCGTGTGTCAAATGCGTGTGGTGAGCTATTTATGCTGAAGTCCTTAACCCTTGTATCTTGGAACTCATTGGATGCGCTCGAAACCGCATAACTTCTTGCTGGACTATCAGGTGGAGTTCTTGTTGTTTGCTTTGAATTGTTATTATCTGGCCTGTCATTCTCAGGTCTCTCCCCAGAACTCGGCATATTTGCCTTGCCATCTCATCAGCCTTAGAAGATGACTTAACAGTGGCACTGTTATCAGACAAAGTAACCTTTTCTCTACAGCCAGACATTGGTTTGGGAGGGGCAACAACATTTTGCACTTCAAGATTGAGCTCCTTGACATAGGTGAATCCTGAAATTATCACAGCATAGAAGGCAAACAAGTAATAATTATTTGTTAATACCAGTAAATGGAGGCTCCTCTTACATGGTGATATATGCTTTCACAAGTACCTGAGGTTGTGTTTGGATTGAGAGATTCGAAATACAAGATTTGAAATGAATGTATTTCAAATCCACTCAGAGTGCCCAAACACAACCTATATCAATTCACTAATGGATTTATTACTATGAATTTCAAATCCTTCAATCCAAACATAAACTAAAAGTATTTATAGAATCAACAGCTTTGAAAAAGTACCTTCAACTTCGAACTTATCCCAATCTTGATCCCAGCCAGCTGTTGTACCTTCAATGCCAGGTTGCCAACCTGGACACGTTTTATCATCAAGAAATAAATGAAAATCAACAAAAGTATTCCTCATTAAGCGCGGAGAATTTTATGGTATCCATTATGTGAATCAGCTTTGGAAAATCAAACTTGCTGCACTTCAATAAAGGAATTACCAAATGGAAGCTCAACGAGTGAAGTTGGTTTGCTACGTAATCCATAAGTTTTGCACCGGTCATTCAAGGCCTTCACTAGTTCCTCAAGATCTGACTGGATTTGATTAACTCGATCCTAGTAGAGATCAAACCTTTTAACTCAAAATTTCTCTTAAGGCATCAAAAAATCAGTTGGAGGTACTACATACCTGGACACCATCAGCATTCTCTTGTTCCAATTTAAGAATTACCCGATATAATTCCATTTTTTTCTCCTACAAACAAGAAGATGATCAAACTAGCATCATCTATCATCAAAACCTAAATTTATTTTGATAATTTTTTTTCCAAAAGTCAACCTTCACTTTTGGTAAGTAAAACTTAACGTTGTGAACCTCATAGTAAATATTTATATATAGCATTCTAAAAATCAAACATACCAATCCACATGGAAAACGGATTTCCAATATAGAGATTATCATATGGGAATGAATCTCTCTCCTAAATAAATAATCGTATCAGTGTTATTTATAAATAGTAGTATCCCTCTCTCTCTACAAAAACCCTAATCAAATAATCTCTCTCATCAATTCTATGGATTGCTCCCAGCCTTTCGATGATCACTGCTTTGTCTCGGCATTGAATCCTTTCAAGATCCCAAGAATCATTCCTAATAATAATGGTGATCAATTTTACATATCAATCGAAGTAGAAACAATGGTCCCACGTCAAAGTGATGAGAACTCAGATGTGGAAGATTGGTTGGATAATGAAGCAGACACAAAGGTGTATCATTTATGGGCCCCATGTCCAAGAATCGAGCGTGATAACCTAGAAAAAAGTAGGATCTCGGAGATGCTTTCAAGCTGTGGTGTGCCTCTCCACAAACAGGACCATATGGTTGACCTAATTAGGGATGAGGCTGATGGGATGGCTAATAATCCCTACAACAGGGACGACAACGTTCTGCCAATCGCGGTTTTTATCAGCATTATCGCCTGTCTCTGTTGTCCAAGATGATACCAACACCCTAGGTTTATTTGCTGAATAACGTTTTTATGTTTTCTTTAATTTAGATGAAATTGCCAGCATTTATGAATGTTTGAAGAACCTTCAATCTGGGCTGCATTAGTATTTATGAGTTTTCAAGTATATCTTTCCTGCTATATAAGTGCAACCATCAGACAGTTGTGCATGAATTTTTATGTTGATATAATGGGTATAATCCAACTATAAATATGACAATCTGTGTAATCGTATGAGAAAATTACCGATATATACAACAGAATGCACGCTTGGACGAAGAATCCCTATTGTATCTATGAATGGAAAGACAAAGGCCAATCCCTTCTTATTTTATCAAGTATGGAAGATTGTCATTTTCTACATATATAATACTGAGGTCTTATAGACTTGAAATTGTCATTTGTAAAATCATGTGGTGATCTCATCGATAATAGATCACATCCCTTAAAATTGGTTATTAATTATCATACACATATGAAGTAAAATGTAAAATGAAGCAATAGTGCAATTGAAGATGAGATAGTGTATTCCGCTTTAAGCTCAAGAAACTTACATTAATAATGTTATTTCTCCTTGCATTACACAGTATATATTATGCTATGAATATATTGATAGCGTCACATGTGCATATACTTTAAAAAATACTTGAAATAGTGGACTCACCATCAAATACAAAGTTTAAATACAATTAAAGAAAAACATCCCTATTCTGAATACACACATACAAATTTTAATTGTTATAAAAAAATAAATAAAACGGATCGGCCCAAAAAACAAGCTAATTGTGCTTACAACTTAAGGCCCAAATTCATTAAATGGGCTAGCCAGGCCATTACCTACTCTCATTTCTCTCTCTCTCTCTCCAAGGTTCAATCATGGCGATGCTGAAAGAGATTCTCACTCGACGGCCAGTGGCGGCAACAATCCGCCTGAGGGTTCCGACAGGTAGAGCAAAGCCTGCGCCGCCGATAGGGCCGGGTTTGGGTCAGTACAGGCTGAATCTGATGGCATTCAGTAAAGATTTCAACGCCCGAACCCAAAAATACAAGCTCGATACCCCAATGGCCGTGACGATAATGGCGTATAAGGAAAATACCATTGAGTTCATCGTCAAGTCTCCCTCCGTCACCTGGTACCTTAAGAAGGCCGCTGGAATCTAGTCCGGCAGCGGCCGCCTTGGTCACGTGACCGTCTCCACCATAACCCTAAAGCACGTGTACGAGATTGCCAAGATCAAGCAGAGTGATCCATATCGCAAGTACATGTCTCTTTAGTCCATTTCCAAGTCCGTCATTGGGACTGCGCATTCCATTGGGATTAAGGTTGAGAAAGAGCTTGATTAATTTCAAATCTTTATCTTTGATTTTTTCAAGAATGAGTGCTGTTTTGGAGTATGAATGATTTGTGTTGTATTGGGATTGTTTACTAGTTCTTACTTATTGCCATAGGGCACAGAGCTAGATGAAATGAATTGGGTTCACATTTCATTGTTTTATATCCTGTCTTTTCAAAATAGTGTTATTCCTCTATTTCGTTTTGTATGGATAGAAAGAAGATGGGAATTTGGGGGCTGAAGAAGCTTGTTGTAGATCCAATAATTGATTCGAATAGTTTTTTTAATAAGATCGGTTTTGGGGGTTTCAGTTCTTAAGCTATGAAAAGTCAGTTTAGTTGTGCATAATATAGTGAAGGAAACAACCATTCTTTGAGAGAATAAATAGTTGTTTTCTAATGTTTGTAGTATTGGCCCTCGAGAAATCCTCTGGCTAACAATACTAGAATGGATCAGGAATCTTGACCGTATCAAAGATGTAAAGTTAGATGTTGGAGGATATAATGACTTTATGGGCGATATAATGGAACATGTTTTCAAAGCTTGGTTTGAGTGTGCATCTCTACTGTGTAGGTTGATAAAATGTACTTGTTATTATCTACTGTGTTATGAATAATCGTCAAACATTTATTATATTTTGTGCAGTTCGTTTGAATATTTATAATAAGGGGTTCTTACGCTTTTTGACTTATTTGTCATATAGCACTTTGCTTGAACTTCAAATTTTAGCATTTTGTCACCTGAAATGGACATTACAATTCTCATCTTGGCTGAAACATATCAGCTTTGTAGTAGTTTGAGATGATGAAGTATAATGTTTGGGTAAAAAAACCCATAAGAGATTGTTGTATGGATATAACTCTACTACGCACAATCAAAGCTCATTTCTACATGTCTCGTGATTGATCTATCCCACAAAATTCATACAGGAGTTAACTTTGAGTGACTTAAGTGTGCAGGGATATAAAGTTTGACCTATAAGCTGCAAAGCTATCTTCAAATTTTTGAAGTAGCTCATTTAGCTTTTATTTGGTATACAATTACACCATCAACAATGAGATAGACAAGTCCAGGTTACAAAATCAAGATACATACTAAAATATGAGAAATGTGAGATTGATTACCCCACTAACTTTCCACCATAAGTCGTATATTAAATGGGGCAAACAAATTGGATCTTAAACGAACAGATTATTCGATATTGCAAATCATAAATCATTTGTTCTTTAAAATGGAAATAACTTGCAATATCTGTCGTCAATAATAATCTCAAAAACCACAAAATAATCTTCTTCAAATTTAAATTCAAAGACCAAGCTAGCTATAAGGATGTCCTCTCATACAGTGTTACAAATTTTACAATCCTTATAATATTTAAAATGAATATACTATTATCAACAAAAACTAATAACAAACAAAGAGAAAAATGAAGTAAACTACAAGAAAACAGATCACCAGCTCAATTTTATGTCAAATGGACGGAACAAAGTTGCCTCACCTACAACATGAGAACCCCACACAAGATAGCTTCATATGAAACAAGATCACACCAAACAAAAAAAATACAGAGAATAACAAAATTGCAAAATTGGAAAGCTTTCCAATTATCGGAATCCTTCCGTGGAGTTTGAGCTTCATGGCTCGTCGTCCTAAATGGCTCACCCGACCCGAATGGATCAGCTGTGTCATCGAATGATGGGAAACCATGGCCATATTCAGAATCCCTTATGCTACTCATAGAGTCGAATCTAGACATTGATGGCTGTGTCGGAAAGAGCCCAAAGTTATTGTTGGTCCCAAGTGGTATCCGAGGTTCAGAGGGGGGTGAATGAACCTTGGTCTATTTTGAAAATCTTTGAAAAACCCTTTCTGTTCTGCAAGTTACAAGAGCTTGCATCATCAGAACGTTACTGCTTACAGCATTAGGATGCAGTGCTGTACGCTGTAACCAGAGTTGATACGCAGCGGAAAATATGATTTATAACACAAGGCTGGTTTTCTCAAATATGCTTCTTTTCAAAACGTTTTATGCTTATGAGATATATATAAAAATAAGCGCAGATAAGAAAACAATAAAACACTTATGACTTATAGTGGTTCGAACGTGGTGTAATCCTTCTACGTCCACTCTACTGCTCCTCGAGCAGGAACTTTGTTAAGCAAGATTAAAATTACAGGACTTCCTAACAATCTATCAACTTAACAAGTTAACAACCTACTAGAGTCCAGCGTACACACAGCAACTGCAAACTCCAAAGGCTAACCCACACAGGGTTCTACACTCCCACACAGGGAAGTTGCCTAACACTAGATAACTAAACAAACAGCAAGGATCTCTCCTATCAACTACTCGACACCACTAAAACAACCTACGCACACAGCACAAAGGTTAAAAGTATATATGGTTGGATCTTCAACTGTTGCGATGAAGTGAGCTTCTGAATCCTCCTTGGATCTTTCAGCTTGATCTTGCTTCACTTCAGAGAGGTTGAGTGACTGAAACTTGTATAAGTATTCTGAGAGATTTTAACTTTTAGAATGTTTGAATTTTGAGCTCAAATGTTTTCAGTAACCAGCTTCAGTGTTTCTTATCCTCTATTTATATTTGTATGGAAAGATGTCCGTTGAAGGAGACATCTCTCTTTTGAATTAAAGTTCTTCTGATCAAAGGCATGGCTCGCATTCAATGCGACTTGACTTTTCTTCATCTAACATTAAATACGGTGGTTGCGGCTCGCAGCTTTCTGTAGTCCGTCAGTCCACGTGACTTCTTTTCATTCGCTCCGTGTCTGCAACTTTGATCTTCTCTTGAACGGCTCTATCAAATCTTGCTTGGGTGTTCATTCCTCATACTACATTTATCCTTTCTCGGATTGCAGGATACTTGATATTAAAACAGGCGTTGTTTGATTGCTTGGACAGTAAACTCTGCGCTGTATCCTTACTCTGAGTGCAACTGATAGACTCCATTCAGTGCTGCTGTATCCTCGACCTGCTTGCAGTGTTTTTAGGTAGTACTGCTGTAACTTATTTTTACAGTACTCCTGTAACCTTTTTCTTGTAGCGATACTGCACGCCATTCTTTTCCTTCTTTGCTGCAGAGCTGTAACTACCTTCTTGCAGCGGTGTCCTTTCTAAGCAACTTCATAGATGCAGCTTTATCCTTTAAGTACATCGTTCATTCTTCAACTCTAACATCTAGACTATGTTCTAATTATCAACTTAGAGAAGAATGGGGTACTTAAAACTTCCTATTACTTCTGAGGTTTGTCACATCAAAATCTATACATTGAAATCCCAACAATTTCCCCCTTTTTGATGATGACAAAACCTTTACAAAATGTCGTTTATGACGAAGTTTTCATACATTAACCATATGTAAATGTTTCATCAGGATTACATACTTGATCAGCTTTGATAAGATAAAATCTAATCCTGGATTCATCATAGATGCATCATGCTATTTCCTTATCACATATCTTTTGGAAAAACGTAAAAGCATGCTAGAGTTCATATGCACTGAATCTTTAGTAAAACAGAAAGAAAGAAAATTTTTTCATTGAGAGAGAAATTTTACAAGACATATAATTGTTCACAAAACAAAACACAGGAGATAGAGAGAAATTCAATATTCATGACGAGACCTTTTTGTAGACTCTTCAGGTCTTCCAGCAAATTTCTCCAGATCCTCTCTTTGTCTTGATCCTTTCCACCAGTTTCTGATTGATTCTTGATAGGATTGATCAAGTATATTCATGAACATAGGAAAATGAATCCATCTGAGCCAGAAGTCTTCACAATATGACACAATTCTGCCCAGCTTTACTTGATCAATATAGAACTTCTGTATATCAAGATCTCCTTCTCTGGTCAGCTGTTCATATCTCTTCAGTGCAGACTTGTATGTATGATATCTTCTAAATTTTCCCTGTCTGCAAAGAAGTCTGAAGTTTCTGAGGTATTCAGAGCGTTTGAACATTGTGATCTCCTCAAATGTTGGATTTCTGTTAATAGGCAGCTTGACTTCCTTGAAAATGTCATAGTGTCAGGCCATATTCTCTCCTTCAGGCCTTTGATCCAACAATACAGAAACTTCGGCAGATATGTCATCTGTGTCAAGGTGAGGCATTTCTTGAGGGGGATATTGGTAGATATCTTTGGGATAGACTCTCATCTCACCAATAACTCCGAGTCTCTGAATCCAGGAATAGTCTTCCACTATTATATCTTCTTGTTCTGCAGCAGTCTCGGTCCCACTTGACCTTCTCCTTGATTCATGGTGATCGCTTTCTCTCCCTCTCTTTGAATGATGATACGAGGGAGGTGCTGCATCTCTTCTTACAGAACTACTGTATGCAGCCCCTGCTGCTGTTCGGCTTCCAGCAGCTGCACCAGCTCCTCCTGCTCCGCTATCATCGTCTCTTCTCCAACGCTTTGGAGAGGGAATGTCAGCAGCAGCAGATGACCCAAACCTCCTTCTCCTCCTGCTGAGAGGTTGCTGGTCATCGTCTTCATCTTCTTCAGCTTCCCCTGAGCTCTTGTGTCTATCTTTAAATCCTTCCCCCTTTTTGGCATCATCAAAAGCCGGGGTTGAGCAGGGGTAGCCGGAACCACCTTTGATCGTGGTCTTCGGGCAGGTTCGGGGGCTTCCTTAGATGGTTCTATGTACTGAGGGTATGCACGAAGCATGATATCCCTTAGTTCGCCGATGATCAGCTCCAAGTTCCCCAAACGGTCATCCACACTTCTGGATGATTTGGACAGCTCGAATGTGCGTTCCAGAAGTGTTTCAAGAACGATGGAGTGAGTGCTCAGCCTATCAGATGCACTCGCTGCAAGCTGCTTGCAATGTCTTGCAACCTGGCAAGTTTGTGCATGTTCAAGCTTGAGCTCTCCCTCTATCCTTATTCGATCTCGATATAGCTCGTTGGCGTTTTCATTGAGATGTCTTCTGATCATCCCAGGCAGAGCTTCAAGATCTTCTTTGAAACCTGTCATGGTTTCAGTATGGAATTGGGCTGCAACTTTGATGTTGTTCCGTATGGTAGACTCGTGCTCCTGGAGGGCTTGCACCAGATATCTAACAGCAGCTGTAACTCTGTCGATTGATTCGTCAAGAGTCAGTCCTGAATTCCTTCTTGATAAGGCGGCAGTGGATACAGCGTAAGGAATGACATCTTGACAAGTCTGCGCTGCATCCTGCCTTGGTGCCTCATAAGCAACCTCATCCTCATGATTGTTGGAATGTGAACTGGTGGAGCTTGAGGATGGGTGCTTGTCATCTTTTCCAGTAACCTCTGCTGCTGCAACCTGAGGAGGTTCTTGAGAGCAAGCAGCGGGTGCAGCATCAACCTTCTCTTGAGGTGTCTCTAGCTGTACAGGGGTTACTTCAGCCTCTTCTTCAGCATCCTCTATGGGTACTGTCTCAACAGCCGCCCCAGCAGAGGTCTTCAAACCCTCAGGAGCCGTTGTCTCAACAACAGGCTCACTTGAGGTCTTTAGAGAGGACCCCGACTCCTCGATCGGTCCTGTAACATAGACAACTTCAGCTGCAAGAATGGGTTCTTGCAGCTCTGGTTGGTTTCTTGCAGCTTCAACAGTATCCAGCACTGTAAGCTCAATCTCTGCAAGAATCTTGGCATCCATCTTTCTTGTTTCTTCAGCAGCTTCTTGTAGGATGTCTGTCTGCTGTACTACTGTCTCGTCCAGTACAGGGAGTGCCGCCTCTGCAACTTCCTCAGTGGTCACGTCATCGGCAATCTGGGTCTTCTCCAGATCAGAGAGTACATCTCTGATTATCATAGTTGGTTCCCCCTCAGAATCTGCAGCAGCTCCTGCAGTGGTCTCTTCAACAGAGTGAGCTGGGGAGTCACCGTAGTCAAGTAGTTGGGCCTCCTCTTCATCCAATGGGACAAGAACTTCGATCGTGGAGAGGCCTTCAACCATTTGCTCGTATGCAGGGGAGTTATGTTGGCTCGAACTTCCTTCTTCCCGTATTTTCCTAGGAGTGCGCTGCATCCTTATTTCTTTTACACTTTATTGCAGCGCCTATTGCAGCATAGCTTCCTCAGCTTGCTCCACTCCTAGGGTATCGATTTGCTCTTGAGCAAAAGCGACATCATCGCCCCTTCTTACAGCCTCCACAGCCGGGATAAGGAAAACCTGGACGTTTTCTAATGCTGCTCTCATCGGCAGCTCTGCAGAGTTGGATTCTGCATGAGCTTTTCCCTTTCCCTTGTCCATTGCTCTTTTAGGTTTAGACATGTAAGTCTCAGTATTGGTGGGAATATTTCTTCTATGCTGCAACTTTGTAGGTTGCTGCATTCTATTGCTGCATGCAGCAGATGGCTTCTGCTGCAGCCAGTTCTTAGATGCAGGCTTACTTCCTGCAGTTGAGCACTGGGGTTTCTTCCCCTTATCCATCATTGCCATTTTGTTCAAGACCTTTTCTGAGTTACTGGGTAACTCGTTCTCCATTTGGGTTTTAGCTTGAACAAACTTAGTAGCTCTAGATGTGCTTGCTGTATTCTGAGAAGGGTGAGTGTTGTATCATATTCTTGATCTATCACGCGAATCTCTTTGTTCAGCCAGACACTCTCTTGCCTCTTTAGCAGATTTGCCAAAGACCCTTGTGATCCTTTCCAAGTCTTCCTTCTCAGATTCTAGCTTAATGACTAGCAGATTGAGTCTAGAAACTTCATCTTGTAGCTTGCTGCATCTTGAGTTATCAGACTCACATGCAGCTAGCATTCTAGCAATATCAATATTTTTGCTGCTGAGGTTTTCATTGTCGATTCTTAGATATTCATTCTCAATCTTTAGCTCCTCATGGATTGAGTTGATTTGCTCAAAGTCACTCATGATTCTCTTCAGAGAGTGGATCATGTTCAGCTTCTCTTTACCTGGTATGGACAGCGGTTGATAGATTACCTCATCTTCTTCACTGTCCTCGCCATCTTTTGCCATCAGACAAATCAGCGCTTCTTCATCAGAGGATGAGGTTTCAGTGTCGCTGTCAGAGGATTCTGCAGCTTTCAGCATCTCCTTTGAGATTGATGTATCCTTGGCCTTTTCCATCTCTCCTATGAGAGCTCGAAACTTGTGCATGTCCTCTCTTCTCTTGTCTCTCCTCTGCTCTCTCTCTCCTTCAGGATACTTATGCACCGTTGGGTATGGGTAATTTCTAGCATAGTGTCCTGGTTTCCTGCAATTATAACACAGGTCAACATCCTTAGAATTTGACTGTGGAGAGGAAGATACCTGAGGAGGAGGATGACTTTTTCTAAAGTCATTTCTCCTGTTGAGGTTGAAATTGCTGCTGCTGTTATTGTTGCTCTTCATAAATCTTCTAAATTTCTTTAGAAGCAGAGCCATATCCTCTTCAGCATCTTCTGCTGTAACCTCTGTTTTTTTACTACAACTTGCTGTTGCTGTATCCTTGGAGCCTCTGGCAGTTAGCGCTGTAACTTTAGAGCTCGATTCTTCAAACTCCTTTCTTCGTATGTTAATGTCGTACTCAAAGGCTTTGAGATCGGAGAATAGGTCAAATGTACTCATGGACTTCAGATCCATGGATACCCTCATGGCAGTGGTCTTGCTGTCCCACTCCGTGGGTAGGGCTCTAAGCACTTTCATGTTCTTCTCCTTCTAAGTGTAGTGCTTGCCCAGAGCTTCTAGTTCATTCACAATGGATGTGAATCTCAAGTCTAGTTGCTCTAGAGTCTCTTCATTCTTCATTTCGAAGAGCTCAAACAGTTGGGTAGCGTTGGAGATCTTGTTATCTTTAGTGAGCTCAGTCCCCTCACATATTTGCTCCAACTTTTCCCATATTTCCTTGGATGTTTTGCAGGTCTTGACCTTACTGAATGTGCCTTTATCCAAGGTGACGAATAGAGCATTTTTTGCCACGTAGTCAAGGTTGGCTCTTTTCCTATCTTCATTGCTCCATTCAAGTCTTGGCTTGACCAAGTAGTCATTTGGTCGTGGTACACCTTCTTCTAGGTCTCTTCCTAGAATGGGGTTCAGCTTCATTGGAATAATTGGTCCTTCGGTGATGACCATCCACATTTCATCATCATTACTGAGAGATGTGTCTACATTCTTATTTTCCAGTCATCATATTTTACTATGGAAAACATTGGTAACTTGTGATTTAAGGAATCCATGTTATGCTGTAAGAATGAAATTTTACAATGCAGAGAAAAACAGCGAGTCAAAGGTAGATCTGGGTAGGTGACCAGATAAGTTGGCTTTTAACCCAACTTGTTTTGATACCACTTGTTGGTCCCAAGTGGTGTCCGAGGTTTAGAGGAAGGGGTGAATGAACCTTGGTCTATTTTGAAAATCTTTCAAAAACCCTTTCTGTTCTGCAAGTTACAAGAGCTTGCAGCGTCAAAATGTTACTGCTTACAGCACTAGGATGCAGTGCTGTACGTTGTAACCAGAGTTGATACGCAGTGAAAAATACGATTTATAACACAAGGCTGATTTTCTCAAATATGCTTCTTTTCAAAACGTTTTATGCTTATGAGATATATATAAAAATAAGCGCAGATAAGAAAACAATAAAACACTTATGGCTTATAGTGGTTCGAAGGTGGTGTAATCCTTCTACGTCCACTCTACTGCTCCTCGAGCAGGAACTTTGTTACGCAAGATTGAAATTACAGGACTTCCTAGCAATCTATCAACTCAACAAGTTAACAACCTACTAGAGTCCAGCGTACACACAACAACTGCAAACTCCAAAGACTAACCCACACAGGGTTCTACACTCCCACACAGGGAAGTTGCCTAACACTAGACAACTAAACAAATAGCAAGGATCTCTCCTATCAACTGCTCGACACCACTAAAACAACCTACGCACACAGCACAAAGGTTAAAAGTATATATGGTTGGATCTTCAACTGTTGCGATGAAGTGAGCTTCTGAATCCTCCTTGGATCTTTCAGCTTGAGCTTGCTTCACTTCAGAGAGGTTGAGTGACTGAAACTTGTATAAGTATTCTGAGAGATTTTAACTTTTAGAATGCTTGAATTTTGAGCTCAAATGTTTTCAGTAACCAGCTTCAGTGTTTCTCATCCTCTATTTATACTTGTATGGAAAGATGTCCGTTGAAGGAGACATCTCTCTTTTGAATTAAAGTTCTTCTGATCAAAGACATGGCTCGCATTCAATGCGACTTGACTTTTCTTCAACTAACATTAAATGCGGTGGTTGCGGCTCGCAGCTTTCTGCAGTCCGTCAGTCTACGTGGCTTCTTCTCATTCGCTCCGTGTTTGCAACTTTGATCTTCTCTGGAACGGCTCTATCAAATCTTGCTTGGGTGTTCGTTCCTCGTACTGCATTTATCCTTCCTCGGATTGCAGGATACTTGATATTAATACAGCGCTGTTTGATTGCTTGAACAGTAAACTCTGCGCTGTATCCTTACTCTGAGTGCAACTGATAGACTCCATTCAGTGCTTCTGTATCCTCGACCTGCTTGCAGTGTTTTTAGGTAGTACTGCTATAACTTATTTTTGCAGTACTCCTGTAACCTTTTTCTTGCAGCGATGCTGCACGCCATTCTTTTCCTTCTTTACTGCAGAGCTGTAACTACCTTCTTGCAGCGATGTCCTTTCTGTGCAACTTCATAGATGCAGCTTTATTCTTTAAGTACATCGTTCATTCTTCAACTCTAACATCTAGACTATATTCTAATTATCAACTTAGAGAAGAATGAGGTACTTAAAACTTCCTATTACTTCTGAGGTTTGTCACATCAAAATCTATACATTGAAATCCCAACAGTTATAAATAGAGTCAGCTGTGCTGCGGAAAGAGTCAAACCTTGTGAGCGTCTCCGGCTGAGTAAAGTATCCCTGATCAAAGTCTGAAGAATCTCTAGTGCTTCGCATGGAATCAAATCTCGAGAAGGAATCCCGTGAACCAAATGGGCCGCTATCATTCATGTTGAAAGAATCGAATCTTGAGAAGCTGTCAAATGAATGCGGCTCTTCTGAACCTCTAGGAGAGCTGCTAAAATTGTACATCGGTGTGCTTGGCACGGAATCTGCAAATGCAGGATTCCTTACGAACAAGTTATCTGTCTGAGAGCCTGGGACATTGTAAAGTAGGATGCTCGGAACTGAATCAAAAAACGATCCGTACTTTAGTGGAGTGCTCGGAACTGAATCAAAAAATGGGCCTTGATTTAAAGGGGTGCTCGGAATTGAATCGAAAAAAGGGCCCTGCTTTGAAACTGGCGTGTCTATGCCTTTGGAACCAGTTTTAATTGGGTTTAGACCCCATTCATCAGGTGTAAATGAAGAACTTTCACTGTGCCTATCATACTCAGCTTCCTGATTTACAATGTTCTAGAGGTAAAATTAGTATCATTAATATTAAGAAAATGTACATGTGAAGTACTACTGAAAGTGAAACCCTAACATTAAAGCATACCTTTGGATTGATAGAGTGGGAATCCCATGCTGCATCCGCATCGTAATGGATATCAAAAGAACCCCAACTCGACTCATCAAAATGTTTGTCCCCAGAAAATAAAGATTCAGCCCCATATTCACTGCACTTGTAAATCAGATTACTGAAAATGTTTGCTCTGAATTATTATTATCTGGCCTGTCATTCTCAGGTCTCTCCCCAGAACTCAGCATATTTGCCTTGCCATCTCATCAGCCTTAGAAGGTGACTTAACAGTGGCACTGTTATCAGACAAAGTAACCTTTTCTCTACAGCCAGACATTGGTTTGGGAGGGGCAACAACATTTTGCACTTCAAGATTGAGCTCCTTGACATAGGTGAATCCTGAAATTATCACAGCACAGAAGGCAAACAAGTAATAATTGTTTGTTAATACCAGTAAATGGAGGCTCCTCTTACATGGTGATATATGCTTTCACAAGTACCTGAGGTTGTGTTTGGATTGAGAGATTCGAAATACATGATTTGAAATGAATGTATTTCAAATCCACTCAGAGTGCCCAAACACAACCTATATCAATTCACTAATGGATTTATTACTATGAATTTCAAATCCTTCAATCCAAACACAAACTAAAAGTATTTATAGAATCAACAGCTTTGAAAAAGTACCTTCATCTACGAACTTATCCCAATCTTGATCCCAGTCAGTTGATGTACCTTCAATGTCAGGTTGCCAACCTGGACACGTTTTAACATCAAGAAATAAATAAAAATCAACAAAAGTATTCCTCATTAAGCGCGGAGAATTTTGTGGTATCCATTATGTGAATCAGCTTTGGAAAATCAAACTTGCTGCACTTCAATAAAGGAATTACCAAATGAAAGCTCAACGAGGGAAGTTGGTTTGCTACGTAATCCATAAGTTTTACACCAGTCATTCAAGGCCTTCACTAGTTTCTCAAGATCTGACTGGATTTGATTAACTCGATCCTGGTAGAGATCAAACCTTTTAACTCAAAATTTCTCTTAAGGCTTCAAAAAATCAGTTGGAGGTACTACATACCTGGACACCATCAGCATTCTCTTGTTCCAATTTAAGAATTGCCCGATATAATTCCATTTTTTTCTCCTACAAACAAGAGGATGATCAAACTAGCATCATCTATCATCCAGACCTAAATTTATTTTGATAATTCTTTTTCTAAAAGTCAACCTTCACTTTTGGTAAGCAAAACTTAACATTGTGAACCTCATAGTAAATATTTATATATAGCATTCTCAAAATCAAACATACCAATCCACATGGAAAACGGATTTCCAATATAGAGATTATCATATGGGAATGAATCTCTCTCCTAAATAAATAATTGTATCAGTGCTATTTATAAATAGTAGTATCCCCCTCTCTCTACAAAAACCCTAATCAAATAGTCTCTCTCATCAATTCTATGGATTGCTCCCAGCCTATCGATGATCACTGCTTTGTCTCGGCATTGAATCCTTTCAAGATCCCAAGAATCATTCCTAATAATAATGGTGATCAGTTTTACATATCATTCGAAGTAGAAACAATGGTCCCACTTCAAAGTGATGAAAACTCAGATGTGGAAGATTGGTTGGATAATGAAGCAGACACAAAGGTGTATCATTTATGGGACCCATATCCAAGAATCGAGCGTGATAACCTAGAAAAAAGTAGGATCTCGGAGATGCTTTCAAGCTGTGGTGTGACTCTCCACAAACAGGACCATATGGTTGACCTAATTAGGGATGAGGCTGATGGGATGGCTAATAATCCCTACAATAGGGACAACAACGTTCTGCCAATCGCGGGTTTCATCAGCATTATCGCATGTCTCTATTGTCCAAGATGATACCAACACCCTAGGTTTATTTGCTGAATAACGTTTTTATGTTTTCTTTAATTTAGATGAAATTGTCAGCATTTATGAATGTTTGAAGAACCTTGAATCTGGTCTGCATTAGTATTTATGAGTTTTCAAGTATATCTTTCCTGCTATATAAGTGCAACCATCAGACAGTTGTGCATTAATTTTTATGTTGATATAATGGTTACAATCCAACTATAAATATGACAATCTGTGTAATCGTATGAGAAAATTACCGATATATACAACAGAATGCACGCTTGGACGAAGAATCCCTATTGTATCTATGAATGGAAAGACGAAGGCCAATCCCTTCTTATTTTATCAAGTATAAAAGTATGGAAGATTGTCATTTTCTACATATATAATACTGAGGTCTTATAGACTTGAAATGGTCATTTGTAAAATCATGTGGTGATCTCATCCATAATAGATCACATCCCTTAAAATTGGTTATTAATTATCATACACATATGAAGTAAAATGTAAAATGATGCAATAGTGCAATTGAAGATGAGATAGTGTATTCCGCTTTAAGCTCAAGAAACTTACATTAATAATGTTATTTCTCCTTGCATTACATAGTATATATTATGCTATGAATATATTGATAACGTCACATGTGCATATACTTTAAAAAATACTTGAAATAGTGGACTCACCATCAAATACAAAGTTTAAATACAATTAAAGAAAAACACCCCTATTCTGAATACACACATACAAATTTTAATTGTTATAAAAAAATAAATAAAATGGATCGGCCCAAAAAACAAGCTAATTGTGCTTACAACTTAAGGCCCAAATTCATTAAACGGGTTAGCCAGGCCATTACCTACTCTCATTTCTCTCTCTCTCTCTCCAAGGTTCAATCATGGCGATGCTGAAAGAGATTCTCACTCGACGGCCAGTGGCGGCGACAATCCGCCTGAGGGTTCCGCTAGGCGGAGCAAAGCCTGCGCCGCCGGTAGGGCCGGGTTTGGGTCAGTACAGGCTGAATCTGATGGCATTCTGCAAAGATTTCAATGCCTGAACCCAAAAATACAAGCCCGATACCCCAATGGCCATGACGATAACGGCGTATAAGGACAATACCTTCGAGTTCATCGTCAAGTCTCCCTCCATCACCTGGTACCTTAAGAAAGCCGCCGGAATCGAGTCCGACAGCGGCCGCCCTGGTCACGTGACCGTCTCCACCATAACCCTAAATCACGTGTACGAGATTGCCAAGATCAAGCAGAGTGATCCATATCGCAAGTACATGTCTCTTAAGTCCATTTCCAAGTCCGTCATTGGGACTGCGCATTCCATAGGGATTAAGGTTGAGAAAGAGCTTGATTAATTTCAAATATTTGTCTTTGATTTTTTCAAGAATGAGTGCTATTTTGGAGTATGAATGATTTGTGTTGTATTGGGATTGTTTTCTAGTTCCTACTTATTGCCATAGGGCACAGAGTTAGATGAAATGAATTAGGTTCACATTTCATTGTTTTATATCCTATCTTTTCAAAATAGTGTTATTTCTCTGTTTCGTTTTGTTTGGATAGAAAGAAGATGGGAATTTGGGGGCTAAAGAAGCTTGTTGTAGATCCAATAATTGATTCGAATAGTTTTTTTAATGAGATCGGTTTTGGGGGTTTCAGTTCTTAAGCTATGAAAAGTCAGTTTAGTTGTGCATAATATAGTGAAAGAAACAACCATTCTTTGATAGAATAAATAGTTGTTTTCTGATGTTTGTAGTATTGGCCCTCGAGAAATCCTCTAGCTAACAATACTAGAATGGATCAGGAATCTTGACCGTATCAAAGATGTAAAGTTAGATGTTGGAGGATATAATGACTTTATGGGCGATGTAATGGAACATGTTTTCAAAGCTTGGTTTGAGTGTGCATCTCTACTGTGTAGGTTGATAAAATGCACTTGTTATTATCTACTGTGTTATGAATAATCTTCGAACATTTATTATATTTTGTGTCGTTCGTTTGAATATTTATAATAAGGGGTTCTTACGCTTTTTGACTTGTTTGTCATATAGCACTTTGCTTGAACTTCAAATTTTAGCATTTTGTCACCTGAAATGGACATTACAATTCTCATCTTGGCTGAAACATATCAGCTTTGTAGTAGTTTGAGATGATGAAGTATAATGTTTGGGTAAAAAAACTCATAAGAGATTGTTGTATGGATATAACTCTACTACGCACAATCAAAGCTCATTTCTACACGTCTCGTGATTGATCTATCCCACAAAATTTGTACGGGAGTTAACTTTGAGTGACTTAAGTGTGCAGGGATATAAAGTTTGATCTATAAGTTGCAAAGCTATCTTCAAATTTTTGAAGTAGCTCATTTAGCTTTTATTTGGTATACAATTACATCATCAACGATGAGATAGACAGATCCAGGTTACAAAATCAAGATACATACTAAAATATGAGAAATGTGATATTGATTACCCCACTAACTTTCCACCATAAGTCGTATATTAAATGGGGCAAACAAATTGGATCTTAAACGAACAGATTATTCGATATTGCAAATCATAAATCATTTGTTCTTTAAAATGGAAATAGCTTGCAATATCTGCCGTCAATAATAATCTCAAAAACCACAAAATAATCTTCTTCAAATTTAAATTCAAAGACCAAGCTAGCTATAAGGATGTCCTCTCATACAGTGTTACAAATTTTACAATCCTTATAATATTTAAAATGAATATACTATTATCAACAAAAACTAATAACAAACAAAGAGAAAAATGAAGTAAACTACAAGAAAACAGATCACCAGCTCAATTTTGTGTCAAATGGACGGAACAAAGTTGCCTCACCTACAACATGAGAACCCCCACACAAGATAGCATCATATGAAACAAGATCACACCAACAAAAAAAATATAGAGAATAACAAAATTGCAGAATTAGAAAGCTTTCCAATTATCGGAATCCTTCCGTGGAGTTTGAGATTCATGGCTCGTCGTCCTAAATGGCTCACCCGACCCGAATGGATCAGCTGTGTCATCGAATGATGGGAAACCATGGCCATATTCAGAATCTCTTGTACTACTCATAGAGTCGAATCTAGACATTGATGGTTGTGGCGGAAAGAGCCCAAAGTTATAATCAGAGTCAGCTGTGCTGCGGAAAGAGTCAAACCTTGTGAGCGTCTCCGGCTGAGCAAAGTATCCCTGATCAAAGTCAGAAGAATCTCTAGTGCTTCTCATGGAATCAAATCTCGAGAAGGAATCCCGTGAACCAAATGGGCCGCTATCATTCATGTTGAAAGAATCGAATCTTGAGAAGCTGTCAAATCAATGCGGCTCTTCTGAACCTCTAGCAGAGCTACTAAAATTGTACATCGGTGTGCTTGGCACGGAATCTGCAAATGCAGGATTTCTTGCGAACAGGTTATCTGTCTGAGAGCCTTAGAAGGTGACTTAACAGTGGCACTGTTATCAGACAAAGTAACCTTTTCTCTACAGCCAGACATTGGTTTGGGAGGGGCAACAATATTTTGCACTTCAAGATTGAGCTCCTTGACATAGGTGAATCCTGAAATTATCACAGCACAGAAGGCAAACAAGTAATAATTATTTGTTAATAACAGTAAATGGAGGCTCCACTTACATGGTGATATATGTTTTCACAAGTACCTGAGGTTGTGTTTGGATTGAGAGATTTGAAATACAAGATTTGAAATGAATGTATTTCAAATCCACTCAGAGTGCCCAAACACAACCTATATCAATTCACTAATGGATTTATTACTATGAATTTCAAATCCTTCAATCCAAACACAAACTAAAAGTATTTATAGAATCAACAGCTTTGAAAAAGTACCTTCATCTACGAACTTATCCCAATCTTGATCCCAGTCAGCTGCTGTACCTTCAATGCCAGGTTGCCAACCTGGACACGTTTTAACATCAAGAAATAAATGAAAATCAACAAAAGTATTCCTCATTAAGCGCGGAGAATTTTGTGGTATCCATTATGTGAATCAGCTTTGGAAAATCAAACTTGCTGCACTTCAATAAAGGAATTACCAAATGAAAGCTCAACTAGTGAAGTTGGTTTGCTACATAATGCATAAGTTTTGCACCGGTCATTAAAGGCCTTCACTAGTTCCTCAAGATCTGACTGGATTTGATTAACTCGATCCTAGTAGAGATCAAACCTTTTAACTCAAAATTTCTCTTAAGGCTTCAAAAAATCAGTTGGAGGTACTACATACCTGGACACCATCAGCATTCTCTTGTTCCAATTTAAGAATTGCCCGATATAATTCCATTTTTTTCTCCTACAAACAAGAGGATGATCAAACTAGCATCATCTATCATCCAGACCTAAATTTATTTTGATAATTCTTTTTCTAAAAGTCAACCTTCACTTTTGGTAAGCAAAACTTAACATTGTGAACCTCATAGTAAATATTTATATATAGCATTCTCAAAATCAAACATACCAATCCACATGGAAAACGGATTTCCAATATAGAGATTATCATATGGGAATGAATCTCTCTCCTAAATAAATAATTGTATCAGTGCTATTTATAAATAGTAGTATCCCCCTCTCTCTACAAAAACCCTAATCAAATAGTCTCTCTCATCAATTCTATGGATTGCTCCCAGCCTGTCGATGATCACTGCTTTATCTCGGCATTGAATCCTTTCAAGATCCCAAGAATCATTCCTAATAATAATGGTGATCAGTTTTACATATCATTCGAAGTAGAAACAATGGTCCCACTTCAAAGTGATGAGAACTCAGATGTGGAAGATTGGTTGGATAATGAAGCAGACACAAAGGTGTATCATTTATGGGACCCATATCCAAGAATCGAGCGTGATAACCTAGAAAAAAGTAGGATCTCGGAGATGCTTTCAAGCTGTGGTGTGCCTCTCCACAAACAGGAACATATGGTTGACCTAATTAGGGATGAGGCTGATGGGATGGCTAATAATCCCTACAATAGGGACGACAACGTTCTGCCAATCGCGGTTTTCATCAGCATTATCGCATGTCTCTATTGTCCAAGATGATACCAACACCCTAGGTTTATTTGCTGAATAACGTTTTTATGTTTTCTTTAATTTAGGTGAAATTGTCAGCATTTATGAATGTTTGAAGAACCTTGAATCTGGTCTGCATTAGTATTTATGAGTTTTCAAGTATATCTTTCCTGCTATATAAGTGCAACCATCAGACAGTTGTGCATTAATTTTTATGTTGATATAATGGTTACAATCCAACTATAAATATGACAATCTGTGTAATCGTATGAGAAAATTACCGATATATACAACAGAATGCGCGCTTGGACGAAGAATCCCTATTGTATCTATGAATGGAAAGACGAAGGCCAATCCCTTCTTATTTTATCAAGTATAAAAGTATGGAAGATTGTCATTTTCTACATATATAATACTGAGGTCTTATAGACTTGAAATGGTCATTTGTAAAATCATGTGGTGATCTCATCCATAATAGATCACATCCCTTATAATTGGTTATTAATTATCATACACATATGAAAATAAATGTAAAATGAAGCAATAGTGCAATTGAAGATGAGATAGTGTATTCCGCTTTAAGCTCAAGAAACTTACATTAATAATGTTATTTCTCCTTGCATTACACAGTATATATTATGCTATGAATATATTGATAACGTTACATGTGCATATACTTTAAAAAATACTTGAAATAGTGGACTCACCATCAAATACAAAGTTTAAATACAATTAAAGAAAAACATCCCTATTCTGAATACACACATACAAATTTTAATTGTTATAAAAAAATAAATAAAATGGATCGGCCCAAAAAACAAGCTAATTGTGCATACAACTTAAGGCCCAAATTCATTAAATGGGCTAGCCAGGCCATTACCTACTCTCATTTCTCTCTCTCTCTCTCCAAGGTTCAATCATGGCGATGCTGAAAGAGATTCTCACTCGATGGCCAGTGGCGACGACAATCCGCCTGAGGGTTCCGGCAGGCGGAACAACGCCTGCACCGCCGGTAGGGCCGGCTTTGGGTCAGTATAGGCTAAATCTGATGGCATTCTGCAAAGATTTCAACGCCCGAACCCAAAAATACAAGCCCGATACCCCAATGGCCGTGACGATAACGGCGTATAAGGACAATACCTTCGAGTTCATCGTCAAGTCTCCCTCCGTTACCTGGTACTTTAAGAAGGCCGCCGGAATCGAGTCCGGCAGCGGTCGCCCTGGTCACGTGACCGTTTCCACCATAACACTAAAGCACGTGTACGAGATTGCCAAGATCAAGCAGAGTGATCCATATCGCAAGTACATGTCTCTTAAGTCCATTTCCAAGTCCGTCATTGGGACTGCGCATTCCATAGGGATTAAGGTTGAGAAAGAGCTTGATTAATTTCAAATCTTTGTCTTTGATTTTTTCAAGAATGAGTGCTGTTTTGGAGTATGAATGATTTGTGTTGTATTGGGATTGTTTTCTAGTTCTTACTTATTGCCATAGGGCACAGAGCTAGATGAAATGAATTAGGTTCACATTTCATTGTTTTATATCCTATCTTTTCAAAATAGTGTTATTCCTCTATTTCGTTTTGTTTGGATAGAAAGAAGATGGGAATTTGGGGGCTGAAGAAGCTTGTTGTAGATCCAATAATTGATTCAAATAGTTTTTTTAATGAGATCGGTTTTGGGGGTTTCAGTTATTAAGCTATGAAAAGTCAGTTTAGTTGTGCATAATATAGTGAAGGAAACAACCATTCTTTGATAGAATAAATAGTTGTTTTCTGATGTTTGTAGTATTGGCCCTCGAGAAATCCTCTGCCTAACAATACTAGAATGGATCAGGAATCTTGACCGTATCAAAGATGTAAAGTTAGATGTTGGAGGATATAATGACTTTATAGGCGATATAATGGAACATGTTTTCAAAGCTTGGTTTTAGTGTGCATCTCTACTGTGTAGGTTGATAAAATGCACTTGTTATTATCTACTGTGTTATGAATAATCGTCGAACATTTATTATATTTTGTGCAGTTCGTTTTAATATTTATAATAAGGGGTTCTTACGCTTTTTGACTTGTTTGTCATATAGCACTTTGCTTGAACTTCAAATTTTAGCATTTTGTCACCTGAAATGGACATTACAATTCTCATCTTTGCTGAAACATATCAGCTTTGTAGTAGTTTGAGATGATGAAGTATAATGTTTGGGTACAAAAACCCATAAGAGATTGTTGTATGGATATAACTCTACTACGCACAATCAAAGCTCATTTCTATACGTCTCGTGATTGATCTATCCCACAAAATTCGTACAGGAGTTAACTTTGATTGACTTAAGTGTGCAGGGATATAAAGTTTGATTTATAAGCTGCAAAGCTATCTTCAAATTTTTGAAGTAGCTCATTTAGCTTTTATTTGGTATACAATTACACCATCAACAATGAGATAGAAAGGTCCAGGTTGCAAAATCAAGATACATACTAAAATATGAGAAATGTGAGATTGATTACCCCACTAACTTTCCACCATAAGTCGTATATTAAATGGGGCATACAAATTGGATCTTAAACGAACAGATTATTCGATATTGCAAATCATAAATCATTTGTTCTTTAAAATGGGAATAGCTTGCAATATCTGCGTCAATAATAACCAAGGATGAAAATATCGATATCGCATGTCGTATCGCAACTTTGATTTTACGGATATATCGATGGATATATCGATATCGCATATCGATATCGCAAAAATTTTGAAAAAACAACGGAAATCTTATTAAAGTTTTGGAAATTTAATATGAAATTTTAGGGATTATTTTTACACATGATTACACATATATTCCACTCAAAATCACATTAAAATAATATATTTAAAACTAACATATAGATAATAAGCATTATAAATACTGTATTTTGAATTAAAACTGACAATATATTACATAATATAAGATAAAATTTCTAAAATTACATCACACAATACATTAGTACCAAAAGGATGACCTATGAGGTTCAAACATAGTAGATGGAATGCCATCTTGATCCAAATAGTACTGATACCAACTCATCACATTAGAGTACGTATTAACATAGTTATGCACATGTCATTCATAAGTTGCTCTATCTTGTCCAACTGCTTCACCATGAATTGGATAGTGTATACTAATCTAATCATATTGTTGATATTCA
The DNA here is from genome assembly GCA_028654395.1 of Scutellaria barbata. NCBI lineage: Eukaryota > Viridiplantae > Streptophyta > Magnoliopsida > Lamiales > Lamiaceae > Scutellaria > Scutellaria barbata. The sequence goes on along the minus strand of CM053651.1, from coordinate 6,137,927 downwards.
TTTTGGCCTCCATAGGACATTTGAGGATGTGGGTTATCAAAAACATCTTGAGTAGTCCAACCAAATTGTGAACTTTCATAGATGTCAAGAACATATGAATTTTGAGACATATCACTATGATCATTGCTACTCATATTCATTGAATCAAAACTGGCTGAAAGTTGTTCCATATTAATGAAAGTGTGATGTGCATTAATTAGTGGCATGCAGAGAGAATATATTCCCTCAACATAATGGGACAAGTATAAAAATACATCAAATTAAAAAAAAATGACAAAATCAATTTTTTTTCATCAAAAATGTGATTTTTGATGTTGTTGCGATATTTCGCGATATATCCACGATATATCGCGATTTCCGTCCAATTTTGTTCTACACCGAACCGATATCGATAGCGATATCGATACGCTGCGATATATCCGCGATATATCCGCGATACCCGGGAAAAAAAACATTATCCCCCAATATCCATATTGCAATATCCGTATCCGCGATATATCCGCGATATATCCGCGATATATCGCGATATTTTCATCCCTGATAATAACCTCAAAAACCAAAAAATAATCTTCTTCAAATTTAAATTCAAAGATCAAGCTAGCTATAAGGATGTCCTCTCATACAGTGTTACAAATTTTACAATCCTTATAATATTTAAAATGAATATACTATTATCAACAAAAACTAATAACAAACAAAGAGAAAAATGAAGTAAACTACAAGAAAACAAATCACCAGCTCAATTCTGTGTCAAATGGACGGAACAAAGTTTCCTCACCTACAACATGAGAACCCCCACACAAGATAGCTTCATATGAAACAAGATCACACCAAACAAAAAAAATATAGAGAATAACAAAATTGCAGAATTAGAAAGCTTTCCAATTATCGGAATCCTTCCGTGGAGTTTGAGCTTCATGGCTCGTCGTCCTAAATGGCTCACCCGACCTGAATGGATCAGCTGTGTCATCGAATGATGGGAAACCATGGCCATATTCAGAATCCCTTGTGCTACTCATAGAGTCGAATCTAGACATTGATGGCTGTGGCGGAAAGAGCCCAAAGTTATAATCAGAGTCAGCTGTGCTGCGAAAAGAGTCAAACCTTGTGAGCGTCTCCGGCTGAGCAAAGTATCCCTGATCAAAGTCTGAAGAATCTCTAGTGCTTCGCATGGAATCAAATCTCGAGAAGGAATCCCGTGAACCAAATGGGCCGCTATCATTCATGTTGAAAGAATCGAATCTTGAGAAGCTGTCAAATGAATGCGGCTCTTCTGAACCTCTAGGAGAGCTGCTAAAATTGTACATCGGTGTGCTTGGCACGGAATCTGCAAATGCAGGATTCCTTGCGAACAGGTTATCTGTCTGAGAGCCTGGGACATTGTAAAGTGGGGTGCTCGGAACTGAATCAAAAAACGAGCCCTGCTTTAGTGGAGTGCTCGGAACTGAATCGAAAAATGGGCCTTGATTTAAAGGGGTGCTCGGAACTGAATCGAAAAAAGGGCCCTGCTTTGAAACTGACGTGTCTATTCCTCTGGAACCAGTTTTAATTGGGTTTAGACCCCATTCATCAGGTGTAAATGAAGAACTTTCACTGTGCCTATCATACTCAGCTTCCTGATTCACAATGTTCCAGAGGTAAAATTAGTATCATTAATATTAAGAAAATGTACATGTGAAGTACTACTGAAAGTGAAACCCTAACATTAAAGCATACCTTTGGATTGATAGAGTGGGAATCCCATGCTGCATCCGCATCGTAATGGATATCAAAAGAACCCCAACTCGGCTCATCAAAATGTTTGTCCCCAGAAAATACAGATTCAGCCCCATATTCACTGCACTTGTAAATCAGATTACTTCAGAATTGTTTGCAGAGAGCAGTAAGGTATACACGTAGATGGGGAAAACTTTAGCAGAAATTTGGGTGTGACAGATAAGCAGAGAACTCTTAAAATGCTGAAAACTAGAAAATGTCAATCTTTTTTTCTTTTATCTTTTTCGAAGGAGGGAGAGACAAAAATAATAATGTTACCTTCGTGTGTCAAATGCGTGTGGTGAGCTATTTATGCTGAAGTTCTTAACCCTTGTATCTTGGAACTCATTGGATGCGCTCGAAACCGCATAACTTTCTGCTGGACTATCAGGTGGAGTTCTTGTTGTTTGCTCTGAATTGTTATTATCTGGCCTGTCATTCTCAAGTATGTGTACCAAGAAAATATTAAATTGCCGTGTACACGGCAATTATTGTAATATTATTAATATATTAATATTATATATTAATATATTATGTGACCAACTAACACCATACATTAATATTATATATTAATATTATTGCAATTATCACCATCAATTGCCTATCACCATACACGACAATTTAAATGGGATAGGCAATTATATATTATCACCATCAATTTCCTATCACCATACACGGCAATTATCACCATCAATTGCCGTGTACACTAATTATATATTAATAATTAATATTAGTGTACAAGGCAATATTAATAATATTAATAAAATATTAATTATATATTAATAATTAATATTAGGGTACACGGCAATATTAATAATATTAATAAAATATTAGTGTACACGGCAATTATATATATTCAGTACACATAATATATTAATATATATAATTAATATATTAATATATATTATGGGGTATACGACAATTTTACAATAATTGCCGTGTACCCCTATTTTGTTTCTAAAAATTGCCGTGTACCTTTATTTTGTTTCTAAAAATTGCCGTGTACCCCCATTAATTTATTTTTTTCTTAAAATTGCCGTTTAGCACTATTTGGGAGCAAAATATAATTAAATTTAATGGACAAACGGCAATTTTGAAAAAAAATTGTGGGGTACACCGTAATTATTGTAAAATTACCGTGTACCCCTCAATTTTTTTTATAATTACCGTTTAGCCTTAATAATAGTATTATATATATAATAGTATTATATTATATAATTTACATAATATTAAACGGCAATTAACATTAATATTTACATTAATATAATTACTTATATTTTTTTTTTTAAATTGTCGTGTATATAATATGATGTGAAAATAGTATTAGGAGAGAGGCAATTAATATATTAAATTAATACATAGTGGACCTATTAATAGTGAAATTGCCGTGTACCATGCATACTATTCATTATACCATTAACAATTTAATATATATTAAATTAATACATAGTGGACCTATTAACAATTTTTACAATATATAGTATTATAATATATAGTACACGGTAATTTTTACAATATTACAATAATTATAAGATTACAATTACAATAAGAATTATTTGTATTATATAATACTATTATATACCATTATTATTAAGAAGAGAACGGCAATTTTTGGCAAAAAATAGGGGGTACACGGCAATTATTGAAAAAATTACCGTGTACCTCTTTTTTTTTCTAAAATATCAGTTTAGCCCCTAATTTTTTTAAAAATGTCGCAAAAAATAGCTTTTCAACCTTTTTCCACTAATTATAACACTAATTATATTTAACAAAAATTTTGAAAAAAATTAGGGGGTACACGGCAATTGTTGAAAAAATTACCGTGTACCCCTTTTTTTTCCCTAAAATTACAGTTTAGCCCCTAATTTTAAAAAAAATGCCGTGTAGCTCTAAAAAATAGTTTTTCAACCTTTTTCCACTAATTATAAGTTTTCAAAAAAATTGGAAAAAAATTAGGGGGTACACGGCAATTATTGAAAAAATTGCCCGTGTACCCCTTTTTTTTTTTTTCCTAAAATTGCAGTTTACCCCCTAATTTTTTCTAAAAATGTCGGGTAGCCCTAAAAAATAGCTTTTCAACATTTTTCCACTAATTATAACACTACTTATATTTTACAAAAAAATTTGAAAAAAATAAGGGGTACACGGCAATTATTGTAAAATTGTCGTGTACCCCTTAAATATGTTTAAAATTTGCCGTTTACGGTCAACATATATTAGTGCCAATATTTTATATTTTATTATGAATTTTGATTTCAATATAATGTATTATATTATATAAGAGTACACGACAATTTTAAATCAGGTAATTATCATAATACGTAAATTCAAAAAACATAAAATCTACACGGCAATTTTAAATAATTAAATATAATATAATAACTAAATAATTAAATATAATATAATAAGGCATAAAATTATTAATAATTAGAATGAAAATTTAGAATTATTAGTAATAAAAAATTATTTATTTTCGTGTATGTATTGATTTCATTAGTGGAAAATTATTACTAATTACAATGAAAATTAAAAAATATTACAAATAAAAATTGTATTAGTGATCCAACTGATACTGTCGGGTCCGTCAGTCCCATCATCTTCCTTTTTGTCAAAAAAAAGTGGTAGATTGGGATATTAATATATGGATTAGGGTATTGAGGGCAAAAATTATAGTTGGGGGGTAATTTGGTACACAATATAGGCAAAAGTGCCAATTTGGGTCATTTTCTCTAATGTGTTATTTCTCCTTGCATTACACGGTATATATTATGCTATGAATATATTGATAACGTCACATGTGCATATACTTTAAAAAATACTTGAAATAGTGGATTCACCATCAAATACAAAGTTTAAATACAATTAAAGAAAAACATCCCTATTCTGAATACATACATACAAATTATTATTGTTATAAAAAAATAAATAAAACGGATCGGCCCAAAAAGCAAGCTAATTGAGGTTACAACTTAAGGCCCAAATTCATTAAATGGGCTAGCCAGGCCATTACCAACTCTCATTTCTCTCTCACTCTCCAAGGTTCGAATGATTAGGTCTTGAGAAGGGAACTGACTGAAGAGGACCAATAGGATTTCGAGTCTCCTATTCAAAATTACGACTAATTTTCGATCTTTCTTTATTATTTTAACGGTAAATTGTCAATTCCCTAATTATGACCTACTAGGGTTCTTCAGTTGTATCTTGTAATCGCGAATTTGGTATCCAGGTATTTTGATTTGTTCTTGCGCTTTTTATTTCTGTGGAGTAGTTAATTTGAAAAATTGTTTATTGATTTTTCGATTTGACTTGTGATGGATGGTGGATGTTCATGGTTGTGAAGCATGGCGATGCTGAAAGAGATTCTCACTCGACGGCCAGTGGCGGCGACAATCCGCCTGAGGGTTCCGGCAGGCGGAGCAAAGCCTGCGCCGCCGGTAGGGCCGGCTTTGGGTCAGTACAGGCTGAATCTGATGGCATTCTGCAAAGATTTCAACGCCCAAACCCAAAAATACAAGCCCGATACCCCAATGGCTGTGACGATAACGGCGTATAAGGACAATACCTTCGAGTTCATCGTCAAGTCTCCCTCCGTCACCTGGTACCTTAAGAAGGCCGCCGGAATCGAGTCCGGCAGCGGCCGCCCTGGTCACGTGACCGTCTCCACCATAACCCTAAAGCACGTGTACGAGATTGCCAAGATCAAGCAGAGTGATCCATATCGCAAGTACATGTCTCTTGAGTCCATTTCCAAGTCCATCATTGGGACTGCCCATTCCATGGGGATTAAGGTTGAGAAAGAGCTTGATTAATTTCAAATCTTTGTTTTTGTTTTTTTCAAGAATGAGTGCTGTTTTGGAGTATGAATGATTTGTGTTGTATTGGGATTGTTTCCTAGTTCTTACTTATTGCCATAGAGCACACAGATGAAATGAATGTGATGAAATGAATGTGAGGCATGTGAATTGGGTTCACATTTCATTGTTTTATATCCTGTCTTTTACACAGATGAAATGAATGTGAGGCATGTGAATTGGGTTCACATTTCATTGTTTTATATCCTGTCTTTTCAGAATAGTGTTATTCCTCTGTTTCGTTTTGTTTGGAAAGAAAGAAGATGGGAATTTGGTAGCTGAAGAAGCTTGTTGTAGATCCAATAATTGATTCGAATAGTTTTTTTAATGAGATCGGTTTTGGGGGTGCTATGAAAAGTCAGTTTAGTTGTGCATAATATAGTGAAGGAAACAACCATTCTTTGATAGAATAAATAGTTGTTATATGATGTTTGTAGTATTGGCCCTCGAGAAATCCTCTGGCTAACAATACTAGAATGGATCAGTAATCTTGACCTTATCAAAGATGTAAAGTTAGATGTTGGAGGATATAATGGAAGATGTTTTCAAAGCTTGGTTTGATTGTGCATCTCTACTGTGTAGGTTGATAAAATGCACTTGTTATTATCTACATGTGATGGTTACTGTGTTATGAATAATGAGTTTAGTTCGTTTGAATATTTATAATAAGGGGTTCTTACGCTTTTTGACTTGTTTGTAATATAGCACTTTGCTTCAACTTCAAATTTTAGCATTTAGGGCTGTCGCTTTGTAGTAGTTTGAGATGATGAAGATTGAAGTATAATGTTTGGGTAAAAAAACCCTTAAGAGATTGTTGTATGGATAACACTCTACTACGCACAATCAAAGCTCATTTTTACACATCTCGTGATTGATCTGTCCCACGAAATTCGTACAAGAGTTAACTTTGAGTGACTTAAGTGTGCAAGGATATAAAGTTTGATCTATAAGCTGCAAAGCTATCTTAAAATTTTTGAAGTAGCTCATTTAGCTTTTATTTGGTATACAACAAGAACTCCACCTGATAGTCCAGCAGGAAGTTATGCGGTTTCGAGCGCATCCAATGAGTTCCAAGATACAAGGGTTAAGGACTTCAGCATAAATAGCTCACCACACGCATTTGACACACGAAGGTAACATTATTGTTTTTCACTCAATATATATGTTTATTCTGTATGGCTGGAGTTATTTTTCTGTCTAATATAGCTTCTTAAAGCTTCATAAAGCTAATTGGGTCCGGGAACAATTCGTAGATTTTTGCCAACATTCAAAACTTACTGTAATTTTGTCGAGAAAATGTAGACGATTCTACTTTTGCAAATTTACAATCTGTTTCAATTTGGAAGTTAAACGCGGAATATTGTGTTTTCTGTTGTTTTATTGTCGTACTGAGACAGGGTTGTGAAGGTATTGTTCTGGGTATTGTTAGATGAAGAGCATCGAACGGTTGCCCGAGGCCATCCACAGCTCTGTGCGATCCGGAGTTGTGATATGTGATTTTACGAGGATTGTTGAGGAGTTGGTTTTTAACAGCCTTGATGCAGGTGCTACAGAGGTACGCCATTTGTAAGGTTGCTTTGTTCAAAGTACGATGACGTTCACTATGTGTAGCTTGAGTTAAAATTGCTTGTAGTGGAATATTTTCGATTTTTCTATGTGAAGGATATGTGTAATGGAATTGAGCAATTCAAAAGTGGATTGTAGAATCATCATTATACAACTAGATGTTGATCAGGAGAAAGTGGTGTTGTTTGAACAGTGGTACCGTAATTCTTCTTGTACAATTAAATGTTGTTCCATGCTGGGGTTGCTTTATGATTATAAATAATTCATAGAAAAAGTAGAAATGCCATATTAGTTTATGCATGTGTGCTATCACTTTTCTGCATCTCATTGTGCATATTCTTACTTGTGTTTGCAAAGGACAGTGGTTAATTGACCATGAGGTAATGTCATGAGAATATATTTTCTGGTGGGAACCTATATTACTGCAGTTGCAACTTTTGTGATTTTGTGTTTATATATATGATTCATCCTAAATGGTTTACTTTGCAATCCTAACTCCAATTGCTTCACTAGGTTTCTGTGTCAGTCGGAATAGGTAGCTCCTACCTTAAAGTGGTAGATAATGGTAAGTTCGTTTTCTTTTTTTGGTGCACTTCCTTTTGAGGGCTATTGAAGGAAACACAAATGGATAATACTATAGCTTCTATATTTAGACAAGTAAAAGAGATGGAAGGACGGTGCTCAATAAGTTGTCTTGTTTTTTATTTTTCAAAAACATCAGTTGTGTCCTTGTCTGAAGGTAGTTAATTATGGTTTTCTCTCCTCCTATTTATGTTAGATAACTAAGTTAAACTAACAGACCAACGATAAAATAAGCAAATTCTACATGTTCCCTTTCCTTTGTGGAATAGAGGACTGATTCATATTCTGTGATATTCACTAATATATAACTGTTGTAGGATCTGGCATTCCAAGGGATGGATTGCTTCTGTTGGGAGAAAGATATGGTAATGTCCAATTACAGATAGAATTTCTTATTTTCTATTGCTGCCTGCATCTATAATTTTACATGTGTAAGTTTGTTGTTAGAGAACAAGATTGACTTTTAGTGAAAAGAACTATTTCTTGCTATGAAGCGTTGCTTATGAATGGTCATATTCACAATGCATTATTTTGGAGTTAATTGCTGTGTGTTTTGAATAAATACCATTACCAGGCCGGTGCTATCTTTATTTTTTCCCAGGCTTGGATGACAATTCTTAAGTAATTTTCAGTTGGCGAGAATAAATCAGCTAGCTATTCATATTGCTCAACTAGTGTTCTCTTAATCTGATTTGAATTGTCATTTCAATGAGCATAGAGTTTTAAAAGACAGTTAAAAATGAAGTGACAAATCACTCTATTTTAACTGTCTTTTAAAAAGTGAAATGACAAATATTTGGTCATATTTTACATAAATAGTATGGTTGAGAGTTAATGGTGTGACATCATGGCATATAATGAGGATATTGTTGGATAGAAACTCGTCACAATAGGAAACACGATATTGTTCAAAGACATCTTGAAAGGGAGTTGGAGTATTCGATTTGGGAATGAGGGGGTAGACATCCTTTTTTCCCTGATTATCTACAGTTAATAGGGTTCAAAGAGATTTGAAAATTCCCAGCAAACATTTTTTTATTGAAAATCAAGACTGCAGGGCATTTCAGATGTCTAATTGGACAGCCATTCAATGCGATTAATCATACTCTTCTAAAACAATAAATAATAGTGAATCACATTTCACATAATATGAGTGCCTTACTATTTAACAGACATGTAATAAAAAGAGCACAGATAACTATATTTAATTCATGAAAGAGTTTTTTTTTTTCCTGGTTATGTGCATCAAACATTCAAGGGGAAAAGTGACAAACTACGATTCACATAATATTGCAGCTGTTGTGAATGCCAGACCCTCTAGAGTCATGTAATGATATGTGAAATTGAGAACTGAGATAGCTTATTTTAATTAATAAAAGAGTTTTTTTAATATATGTCTGCTAAACGTTAAAGGGATTGGGAATAGTTAGGTGCATTGGAAATTAAACAGTATTTTATTTGATGATTTGCCATTTTATTGTGCCATAGTAACATCAAAAATTGACCACCTGGCTCTGGTGGATACCGGTACTGGAAACTTTGATTCTCATGGAGAAGCTCTGTGCTCAATTTCTGATGTATCTTTGTTGGAAATTGTGACAAAAACACGAGGAAAGCCAAATGGATACAGAAAGATCGTGAAGGTACATAAATCATCAAGCTATCTTAGTTGAAGTGTATTAGTGCAACTGTTACTGTCACTGACTTGCTACTTTTTCACAGAAAAGCAAGTGTTTGTTCCTTGGTATTAATGATGATAGAAAAGATGTGGGCACTACAGGTAATCTACTTATGATTTATCACCATCAACAGCTGATGACATTTCTATTTAGTGTAACATTCTTTCCTCTGATTCTGCCTGTTTCAATATCTAGTAGCAATTTTAGCTTAACTGAATTGAAATATCAAAACTGCCAAAAAAAAAAAAAAATCTTCGACAAGAATATGAGCCATTACCTTCTCCTCTCCAAATCTCTAATTGTGAGCGAGTCTAGAAAAGTGTGTTTCACGGACCAGTTGAAAGTTCAATGGCTTGATAGATTCTTCATCTCTATATGATGGGTGACATGAGTTACTTGGCCTCACAGCTTGAATAGAATTGTGTAGAACTCATCTTATGTTTTCTCTGTGATAAGTGATAACATGGGATAGATAGTGAAAAAATAAAAAAACCATGCATACCATGTAAGAGAAGATATTTTTTGCCATACATTCTCAGTTGGTTCTTCCAATCCTTTCTGTGAAAGTTTAACTGCAACTACTGGTCAAAGTGCTGTATTCATTAATAAAATATTGGAATCCTTTGTGAGCCAAGTACAAATGTGTTGTTTGTACAAGAGATTGCCACATCGTAAGAGAAATATACGAGCATCTCAAGAAAACAGAGTCCAAATAGCTCAATAAATGCTAACACTCCTGCTGCTCATTGAGAGATCAAGGATTGCATCTATAAGAGAAATATAATGCGAATGAGTCTCAAGAAAGCTGAGTCTAATAGCTCAATAGATTTTTAATGCTGCTGCTGCTCACTAGGAGACCAAGTATTGCATCTGTTTTCATTTTCCTTAAGATACATTTTTTGGTGCTTAAATAGGGCTATTTTTCTCATCTTACTAATCAGTGTTGAAATACTGTTTTGCATACCAGTCACTAGATTTTTCAAATTTTCATTCTTTATGTTTAGCCTGGTTGTTGTGACCATGCTTTATTTATTAGCCATGTGGAGTTGTCTTCATCTATTGTATTTTGTATTCTTTTTTTTTTTCCTGTTTGCAGTCATTCTCCATGATATATTTTACAATCAGCCAGTTCGAAGGAAGCAAATGCAATCCAGGTTCATTTGGCAAATGAAAATATGCTATTAAAAAAAATTATATGCTATCTTAGCAATTTAGGGTTACCGCATGAGGGTTTCATACTAACATGATGTGGTTGTGATGCATAAATTATAATACATAGCCCCAAGAAGGTACTGGATTCTATCAAAATGAGTGTGCTAAGAATTGCCCTTGTTCATGTCAATGTTTCCTTCAAAGTTGTAGATGTCGAGAGGTACCATCATTGTCCAACTTCTATTTGATATTATCTAGATGATATATTTCACATTTTGTTCTTGTAATGCTACATGATGGATCATGATCTTCATTCATCTCAACTCTAAGGCTACTTTTCTTGTTTTGCATCTTGAAATGCAGCATAGTTGAGCTGCTTCGTACTGAACCTTCATCTTCCCCACTACCAATACTTCAAGTCATTTTGGGATTGAGAATTCAGCCAGTTTCCACAAACTGATTTTATCTGATGGTGAATTGCAGCTTTCTGGGTATATTTCAGATCCTCATGAAATATTTTCTCTGAAGGTATGATATTCAGTTCATTCCTGACTATGTAATATAATAAATATTCTGTCTTTTGATGGATCGCTGATTGTTTGCAGGCAATCCAGTATGTCTGTATCCATGTTGATGGCCCTTTTTGTGTTATTGTTTGGTGGAAATGGTATTCGGAATATGTGAAATGTTAGTGTTTGTATTTCTTAATTGGCTATGCAGACATCAACTCAAGATTTATCTGCAAGGGACCAATTCATAAACTAGTGAATCAGTTGGCTGACAAATTTGATTTGTTGGGTTCCTGGGAGCATGCCCCTAGATCCCAAAACGAGAAGCGAAATAAGTATGACATGTGTCCAGCCTTCATTCTGAATCTACAGTGCCCAAGATCTTGTTATGATATAATCACTTCTGAGCGATCAAGGACCTCAGTGGTATTTAAGGTAGTCGTTCCTGTTGTGGTCATGAATTTTTTCAGTTATGCTGGGTGTGAAGCTTCTAAATGCCTCTACACTGAAACCCCTATCATGCTGTCTGCAGAATTGTGAAAATAGTGGTGCTTTTCAGCCTTTTCTGTTTTGCCAACTATATGCATAGGAAAAGCAAAAAAGAATTTAATCACAAATACAACTGTGGCATTGTTCATGCAATTTTATTTCTTTCTAGACTCAAATCTAAGAAATTTTATCTTTCTATGAAAGACGTCTGAATCTTTTCTTGGTGAAATTTAGATGGACATGGAGTATGTGTTAATGATCCTGGATTTATTGTTTGTATTCGGTTCTTTGTATCAGGATTGGGCTCCCATACTTGCATTCATTGAGAATGGTGTTATGCATCTTTGGACTGAAAATATCTCCCATGGTAATGCAGGACTATCTGTTGAATACTTATTTTAAGCTTTCATAAGTTTCTATGGCGTCTTTATATAAAAAAATTATTTGCCATGGTAGAGATTGAAGAACTCAAAATAAAGTCTTTTCCTATTCTTACCTTATCACTGTACGGGATCATCCTTTTCATCTTCAATGTTGAGTGCATTTGGGATTTTTTGCATATTCATTATAGTATTTGCTACTCCTACATATACCTTTAATCTTATCCAAACAACTTTTGAAGCTGGTTTGTCTAGTGGCTTTGGCCGATGGTGCCACATCCAAACCATCTCAAATAGTTATCACACTACCCATTCTGGCTGAGCCTACTTTTAAACAAATGAAAATATTACTTTGACGACGTAGTCTTCAGACAATTCTGCTATGACATTTAACCACATCAAATTGGTGTGCTCATTGGATATGAGAAAGTGTGTCTTGTAGCAGCTTTATTTAGTTCCACTTTTAATCTTGATCAACACTGGTGGTTGTATGAGATTTCAAAGCAGTTCTAAGTTAACCTACTTTTTTTAAAATAAGAAACTGAAGATTTTTATTAAAGAAATGAGGAATTACGAAGGAAAGAGTCATTCCAGTAAAGCTGAAAGCATTTTTAAAAGATACAACTCCTGTTTCTAGCTATATCTGAAATATAGAAGCCTTTTAACTCTTTACGATTTGAAACCACCAAGGAACCCTTAACATCATCCTATCTGCTGAAGGTGCTGGGTAGTGAGTCATTGCTTCCTAGAGTTGTTTCCTTCTCTTAAGATAAGAAATTACCCAACTTTTTCTTCCTTTTGTTTAATCTACCAACTCTTATGTCCCATTCTGTTAAAAACCTTCTTATCCTGGAAATCAATCTCTTTCTACTCGGGAACTTTCAAAGCGTCTTGTTAATTTTAAGGAATCTCCATAGAAGACAATTGTAGGTAAAAGTACAAAAAATAATACATGACAAATCTTCATACTTTTTTATGATCTTCATGACAACTTCATGGACATCGTCCTGCTCGAGGCCTTTGGTTGATTTTTAATTTTGCATTAATATGCGTTCTGCCAAATCCATGTTGAAATAGTTCTTTATTTATTTATTTTTTGCCTAATGTGTCAATGGAATATCTCTAGAAGCGCATATATTGGTGATTTTTCGAGGGCTACAATTTGTATGATTGAGCAATATTGATAAATTAGAAGCACCGTGTGCCTTGACACTAGTATATGTTTATTTTCTTATTTGTTTTATTATATGGAATACTCGTTGCAAGAGTACCTTATAATGATAACTCTTTGAACAGTTGATTTCCTTTTAGAGTTCTCTTAGAATTGTACAACTTGATCTTTACCAATAACACTCCTTATTCTTTTTTTCTCTCTTTCCCCTTCCCCACTAAAATTGATAAATACTCTGACAATAGTACTGTTCTCATTTTTCTTTTTCATCCATTTTGGTTTTTCATATTTCCATGCTTACATCTAAAACATATGCCAGATATTTTTGTAACTGGAAAGAAGAGGTGCAGGGAACAGAACATCCAAACTCATCTAGATCTTAGCTCTCCACAGTTGAAGAAGCTATGCAAAAATCATGATAACATGCCAGTTTTAGAAGAGTGCTTATTTTCATCTGGAAAGCCATATAAAAAAATATCTAGAAAGCACCAGATAGAGTCTGCTTTACCATTTGAGACAGACTACGTAAGTCAAGCATGTGATGGAACTCATCCCGGGTACAAAGGGATTAGAGAAGAAGATATTGAAAACGATCCATCTCCTTCCAGTTTTTCCTCTCCGGTTCATGTGGCATATACTTATGGTGGAAAAGAGGATGGCATATCACCTTCAGCTCTGGGGAACACCCTGCCAGCATATGATGAGAAAATAGATAACATATCACTAATGAGTGGGCGTTCTGTTGATTGTCTTTATTCTGGCGACAGTATTCTCATTGATCAGGGTCATAGCAAATCATTTCTAAGGAGTTGCTCCTTTGAAAGAGGCTTGCTGCGTGAGAGAAAACCACCTGCAAGAGATGAAAGATTTGAATATGGAAGTGACACTGAAATAAGAAAACGGTGGATTGATAGCTGTGATACCATGGAAGATGATATCGACTTGGCAATTTGTAGAAGAGATTTAAAGAGTGAGGCAGTATCACCATTTCATTACTCTCCGTTGACTCAATTTGACATGAAAGAATTATTGGAGGCTCCATTTGACATGAAAGAGTTATTGGAGTTTCCCATAAGGAACATAGTAAAGTCATCTTTACCTGACTCCTCTGAACAAGTTTGGAAATCCACTTTGAGTTGGCAGCGTTCTGGATGGTCTCCTGTAACAGTAACGGATTCTATAGGGATCAAGTTTTCTAATGATGATGATGATGCCAGTTACAAAAATAAATTTGAAGGTTGCTCTGAATTTCATGAAGATACTACACATGGATATTCTGCTCCGCGAGAAGTTCGAGATCTCAAACACAGCCATCAAAAGACAAAATACAGTTGGCTGCAGCAAAAGTGCTCTTTTACGAACTCTTCCCCTGATTATAAGAGAGATAATGGTGAATTTTTCAGGGCAGATCTTGAGGATATGTTCTCTCCAAAGCCTTTTAAAAGATCTATTGAATCAGATTGGTCACCGTCACCTTGGTGTGGTGAAGAAAGTCCCATGAATTATTCAGTGGCATTGTCATATGGCACTTCCCCAGCGGAGCACGAATGTGGAAGACGCGATAGTATGAATAGATTGATGCTTCTCAACAGAAAGAAAAGTTCCTTAAGAAGCCATTCAGCTCCACCATCTTACAAAGGGAAGAGAAGATATTTGGATTTGACTGATTCTTCCTGCATGTTGCCTGCAAAAGGCAATTCCCACGATATCTTTGTAGGAGTTTCCACTACAGGTTTGCTTTGAATGCCTACCTTAGTTCATTAGTTTGGTTTCACTGGTTCAAGTATAAAAGGGTAAAAGCTAAAACACTATTTTGCAGAGTCTAGCAACTCCAGCCATGAACAAACTATGACCATGAAATGTTCGCAAAAATCATTTGGTCATCATTCCTCTCGAATGGAAAGCCCAGTTATGAATTCTAAAAGGTTTAAATGCTTTTGGAATTTTTCTGAACATTTAATATCAAATTTTGAAACTCCCCCTAATTTTTTCATTTTCTCGCAGATCAGGTTTGGAAATAACACCAGAAATCATCGGAATTCAGAATGAAGGACCAACACAAAGCGAGCAGTTTTTCAAAATGAAGTCTGTACGTAAGTTTCCACTTTATGCTAAGAACAATTCTCTTCTTTCTCCCACTTGTAATTCTTCTTCTGAGATTTAATTGCCTTCTTTGGCATATCACAAAAGTAATTTTTGAATTTTCTCAATTCATACTTTCATTATCTCAATTGCCTGAACTTTTGTGTGAAACATGTAATCCAGGAAAAAAAAAAAAATCATGATTAACTAATCATTTGTTACAGGCCTTGCAATGACCACATTCCATTTTTTTCAGGTCTGGGTTTGAAGGAACATCAGGATTCCTTTGATACCAAGGGGAAATGGCGAAATTGCTGTTTGCCCAATGCGGTTGAGTACCTTGTGTGGTGTCAAATTATGAACTATTAGCACAACTTCTTGTATTATCTTACAGGTTCTTTGGTTTCTGATTTCAATAAAATGAATATTATTAATTCCTGCAGGGTGAAAGAGGACCAGATAAGAAATATAATCAGGATACTATCCTTGACATTTTCTCTGACATCTTGCATCTTGATGGTGATTCCTTGGTTCCTAAATCTATTGAGAGGGCATGCCTTCAGGGTGCCATTGTTCTGAGTCAGGTGGATAAGAAATTCATTGCAGTTGCAGCTGGGAAAACCCTTGCTATAATCGACCAGGTTATTGCATTTCTTGAAGCCATTGCAAAATATTTTGCCTTATATTTTTATGAATGCTTTTGGGCATTTTCTTTTTATTCCCCCCACCCCCCCTCCCTGCATTTAAATATTAGTTGAGTTTGTTCATATCTAGTATTTAGTATTAAATTTCATGATGATGGAAAAGTACACTGATTCAAGCCAGACAAACTATGCTAGAAGAAGAGAATAAGAGGATTAGATAAGAACAAATATATAAAGATGATTCTGGCAAGATTAATGATTTCCAAGGTACTTTTGGTAATTTTTATTTACTTGTGACATTAATATTTCTAAAGTTGGTATGTGTTATTTCATTCCTTTTTCTACTTTCATATTCTATTTTCATATAATGATTTAAAGTTAGAATTAACTGAGCATAAGCTCTGCACTCATGTGGATGTGTCCAAAAAATGTACATGTTCCTGGCTTAATGTGAATGTCCCTGAAAACCTAAATAGAATTGACAGAATAAATTGGTGTGTTTTGACAGCATGCTGCTGATGAAAGAATTAGAGTGGAGGAATTACGTCACAAGGTAAAATTCTCAGCTGAACTCGGGGGTTATAAAGCTTTTCATTTGTGAAATTCAGTGTCATTGACTCATGCAACTGAAATTTTAGGTATTATCTGGTGAAATGAAGTCAATCACATATTTGGATGCTGAGCATGAATTGGTAGGTAGTATTTGGCCTGTGGAGTATCATCTTGATTTTTGTAGCAGAAACCTGTCTTTCCCCAAGTTCTTCTGGAATTGATTTTGATGTTTATGACATTGGGTACAGGTCTTGCCTGAAGTTGGTTATCAGTTACTTCACAATTATGCTGATCAAATTCAGGCTTGGGGTTGGATCTGCAATATCCATTCTCAGGATATGAACTCCTTTGCAAAGTAATCATTATCATTGTCCATAAAATGTTCCATATGTTCTACTTGCATAGTTTTCATGCGAATATCTCTGTCGTCCTTAGAATAATTACCCAGCTGCCTAAGTTATAAGAAGTATATTAAATGGGTTTCCACTGTAGTATTGTTTTCTGATATTTATGGATAGACAATACTCACCCTATCATGGTGTATTTGGACGCAGACATTTAGATTTTCTACACAGGGAGCCAACTGTTGTTAAACTTCTTGCGGTAAAGCTCTAATTTCTTTCAGTACTTCAAATTAGCTGGCGATGCATTGCCCTTTTTGCATGTTTTCATGTCTTATTTTTATTGTTCATAAGTTGAGCATATATTTAATTTTGTTTGCTGGATGTGATTGGGTTTTAAATGATGAAAAATGTCGGAAAACCTTTTAGAAACATTCTAGATGTATCCACAGCTTCCTTTCAGCCATTAAGTTAATAAATATTTTCCAGTTTTCTGGCATTATACATGGTGAGTGTGGAGAACTTCTTGTGATCAGAGTTCGGATGTTAAAATTAAGTAAATATAGTATATGGACCTTAATTAGATGAATATATAGTGCAGCTGTACTTTATGGCATTGTCCTATAATCATATCAATAATCATATCCTTATGTATAATTATTATAAGAATTATTACTAATAGTCATGTGACTAATGAATTGTATATCGAAATGCTCAAATAACTATAGGGCTCAGTTTCGATTGATGGATTTGGATTTAAAGATTTAATCCCATAGTAACAACTCTATTAGGTTGATTTCATCTTGCAATGGATTTTAAATCTTGAAGTTCTCATTATGAGCAAGTTTTCAGCCATTACGGTTTTTAAATCCATTCAAATATGGAGTCATTTGAAGCCTTATTCATTTAATGGAAATCACCCCCTCCAAATGCAACCTATGTTTTCCATTAGAAAATATGGTGAGTATGGTTCATGAGAAATTAGGGTTTCATAAGAAAAAAAAGTAGAAAAGGAAGAGGGATTTCCGTATTAAAGAAAATTTCCAAAGTAATCATCCATTTAAGTTTTCATGAAATTAAAATTTGGCTCATAGTTTTAATGAATACATATATGATAATCTTAATCCACGAGCATCATAGACTTGGGTTCAATCTTGTATCATCTGTTATTTCTTTGTCTGTCCCTTTAAACCTCATCGTTTTCTGCTTTCTAATTCTATTTAAGTTGACACATCTCCCTGATGCTTTTAGAGTTCTTCTTCGAGTTCTTTTTGGCTTTTTAGCCCGTGGGTGGACTCTGGGGAATTTTTTATTTTTAAATTCTTTCCGTATTAATGCTCTTACATTGGGTATTACAATTGTTTCTAAGTCAGTTTCTTTTTTCACTTCTACATTTTACCTGAAAATGTTTTCATAATTAATTTTAGGTGCCTTGCATTTTGGGTGTGAATTTAAACGACATTGACCTCCAAGAATTCCTTCAACAGGTTGTTTTCTGGTTTTTTAGCTACCTACTTAGTTTATGCTGCCTTAATGATTCCTTGACCATCAATTCACTTGCCTTCTCTCTGACACCATTTTTGGTCTGTATTCTGCATCCTGCAGCTTGCTGATACAGATGGGTCATCGATAGTTCCTCCATCCGTTCATCGTCTCCTGAATAACAAAGCATGCAGGGGTATTGCCTAGTATCTTAAGTGCTAAGTAGAATCTACATTTTCCCTATACATCTATAGTGTCTGCTTAGCATCTCTCTTCCCGGGGCCAAAGCTCAAGGAAAAAGAGAGGCTACAAAGAACCAAAACAGGAAGAGAATGAGAGTGGGGGAATGGACTTGTGAAGGAATTGGGACGTCTAGTTTCTAACTTCTAATTGATTTTGTAATGCAGGGGCAATTATGTTTGGAGACACGTTACTACGATCAGAATGTTCCCTCATTGTGGAAGAGTTGAAACGAACTTCACTTTGTTTCCAGGTAAGCTGTTGATATTCAAGAAACTAGAGGTATTGCAAGAAGCTGATTTTTGTTTGTAGTACGTCTTTATTCCTGATTCTGTATTTATTTCCTCCGTTCAGTGTGCTCATGGCCGACCTGGAACTCTTGCATAACAAGATTGCCAGGCTTGGTTCAGATGAATCTTGGCATGGGTTGCGCCAACATAAACTCAGTTTAAAGCGTACATCACAGCGCTTAAGCTCTGTCCTCTCATAACGCGGGAATCCTTTGTCTCTGGTTAAATGAGCTTGCAAAATATGGTAAGTCTTATTTTGTACACTGTCATTAGATAGATTACACAATGAATGGAAAGTGGGGATGGCCTCAATAGAAGAGAATCAGTCTGGTTTAGAAATGCTCACGGGAGTCCTTCAGATGGACATATAACTTACCATTTTCGTTTTTTTCTTTTTGTTTTTGGGTATACTGTGCTCATCTATATGAACTCTTACTGGATCAGAATATATATGATCATATCACAATATTCACCTTCAAATAAATAATAAACATCAGCATAATTGTTTGCAGTTCCAATTGCAGGAAGTGAAAATCACGTAGAAGCCCTTGTGAATGAGTAAAAGTACGAATGAGCTTGTCCTAGACATACCTTACATGCTCTGCACTCAATTCACGCTCTACTTGTTGTTCCAGCTTGTCCACATTATGGGGTATGGCAACTTCTGTTCTGATCTCTTTACCTTGTAGATATTGAATTATAGATTGTGTATGTAGACTGAAATTGAGGAACAATATTTTCCGATTCAATATAACTTTTAGGGTTTGATTACATTGATATAAACACAAATAGCAACATTTTGATGTAATTAGAGGAATCGTCATATTGTTTTTATGATACACATTACAAAATATCACAAAAATTCATCTAAAGATAGTTTCATGGAATCAATATCAGTGAGATTACGCCTGTAACCCACATACCAAATCCATTTCTATAAACTCATATGTGGATTATGTATTGTAGTTGTGCGTTGGTCCTTTCCATGAAATTAGATCTGTGACTATTTGATCTGTCGTCTTTTGAAAATTTTCAAAGAACCTATGTGTTCCACTTTGAATAGTTGAGAGACTCGCTTGCTCGATGATAAGTGGTGGTTCAACTAGTGGATTAATTGATTTATTTTTGTTTTGATAATAATTTTTTGATGAATTCTACTTTGAGCTAAAATTATATGAAAATTAATAAGGTTGCATTTGAAAATAATTTTTATTTTTCTTATGTTAAATGATTGTTTATTTACTTATATAGCTAATGGTTGACCATGGTCATGTATTCATGTTTCAATCAAATTTGTCACAATTAGGGTAATTGACTCGAGCCAAATTATATTATTGAGTGTTTGAGTTTGATTTATTTAGTTATTAAATGAATTCGAATTTAATTTATTAAACAGTTGCATTTGTGTGCAACTGCTATATGGATCTTAGATCCATACAATGTAGGTCTGGTCGGGCTGAATCTGACTCGGATTCGCACATTTTTTTTTGCCCTAACTTTTATGTTGTTTTAGGCATTACCTTTATATTTTGTTAAACATACCTTTATGTTATGTTAAACATACCTTTATGTAAAATTTTAACTTCAAAAATAACCCCAATTTCAGCAAAAAAACACTAATTTCGACGAAAAAAATCCTAATTTCAACACAAAAATCCCTAATTTGTATATATATATATATATATCTTTATGAGATATTATGCATATATTTAAGTAATATTAGTCATACATTTATATAATATATAAATGTACAACTAACATAATTAAAATGTATGACGAACATAACATAAATGTATGCTTAACATAATATAAAAATCCTAAAGGTATGCTTAACATAACATAAAAGTATGTTTAATATAATATAAATGTATGCTTAATATAACATAAAAAACCATAAAAGTATGACTAACATAACATAAAAGTATGACTAACATAACATAAATGTATGCTTAACATAATAAAAATGTATAGCACTTGGAGCGAATTTGAGTGGGTTTGAGTACACCCACCCAGTCGCGTGGGGGTGCGTGGGCCAGGTCGGGTCAGTTGCACGGTACATAAAAGTTTTTGTGATTACCAAATGCTTCATGGTTCATGAGCTTAGTCAAGCTTAATCAAATCTTGACGAATTTAATAAATAATAAAAAAAAAATTATTCACCAATTTATTAACAAAATAAATATATTATCTAAAATTTATAATTTAATTATGAAAAATATCTATAACTAGATATTTATCTACTTATCATAAGTAAAAGTATAATATATATATCAAAATATTAGACATTACTGTTATATCTTACGAACTAGCTCACAAAATAACATCAAGTTTGAGTTTGTTTACTTTAACGAATCACAAAAATTCTAACAAACATTTATCGAATCGAACTTTGAATAATTCACGAACAACTTAATTCTTTTATAATTGTAGTCACAATTTAATTTTGAATTACATAGATTTGTGCAACTCTGCCACCTGTCTCGATCCAACCCACACCCATCAAATAAATAAAATTTTTCCTTTCTTTTTTTCCAGATCCATTTGTGAACAACAACTGTGACAACATCGTCTCTTCTTCTTGTCATTGACAACTTTTTCTCCCTCTCTTCTCTTTCTTCTCCTGCAACTTCTGCTTCTTCTTCTCATGTCCTCTTCTTCGTATTTCTTCTTCTTATTATCTACCTCATTTGTCTTTTCTTTTTATATCGCGATTCATGTACATCGGTTTCTTTTTTATGACTATCATTCTTTTCATAATCATATCCACTTTTCTAACAAAAAAGAAGAAGGTTATTAGTTGTAGAAGAATATGGATAATTGTGTTATTTTACTGAAACATATTAAATGTATCACATAGATGTATTAACCATATAACAAAATTGTATTGGTGCATTAACTTAAATGTATTATCTTATTTTACTTAAAAGTGGCTATATCGTTTTGTTGGAATACGTTAATTGTATTATATAAATATATAAGTTATATTGCATAAACTATTAGTTGTATCACATAAAATTATTACTTCATTTACATAATGTGTTAGTTATATTGCATAAAATAGTAGTTGTATCATATAAAAATTATTACTTTCATTTACATAAATATATTTACCATATAATATATAAGTATTATTGCATTCACTTAAATGTATTATTTTATTTTACTTAAAATAATTTTATTATTATATTGTAATATATTATTTGTACACATACAAATTTCGGTACAAATTTATCGATTTAACCTTAATTTTTTCCTTTTTTCTTATATTCTTTTGGTGGGCTAGAATTACTCATTTCAATTTTCAAATTGGGAAATTTAAAGGAATCTTCCTCATCCGAATCATCGTAACAATTGTCGATGTGTGGTTTCAAAATATAGTATTAATATTAACATCGTGATCGGAGGAAATTAAAAAAACTTCTTTGGCATCAACTTGCATCTTGCTTTGTGTTTCCACGTCGTCAGAAAGGATGTGGATCACTTTATTATCGGTCCAAAATTTTGGCAACGGGTGTGGATGTTCTTCCAATGGAGAAGTTTCAAGATAAGTTTTAAATCTTATCAATTTGGATCACCATACTTTCAATACATATTTGCAAATGGGTCGACTTGGGAGCATTTAAAAACAAATATCGTCGTAGGCCTATAACACATTAAACTTCGTTTCATTTCATTGAGGTTATGTATTACACCTAAATATGATATATATCAGTTTTAAAATAAGTTGTACTTGCAATATGTACTTACTTGCATGATATCAACCCAAGTTTCATCTACACAATGAATTTCATTGGTAGACTTATAGTATTTGACCTCATCGTCGTTCATAATCATGAAAACATCCTCATGTGTCTTCCGGAACTTTTGCACACTTGTTTACAACATTCATTCTCATCAAAATTCTTTGAAAATTACTTGTTCAAAAAGCATTGACCTGTTTGGTCTGTCAAAACTTCAATAAAAAAAACATACTAACACAGTAATTTGATTCAAATCGTAAAGATAGTCATGTTTCTTCAATTGTATGTTGGGAGCCATTGATATTATATTTATGTTTTTCAAAACAATCTCTTCTTGGATTTTCCATGTATTCAAAACATATATGGGTCGAATCTTCATGAGGTGATAATACATTCACATTGCATCCTAAATTGTATATTTTCTTTTAATATAAGAAAAATTCTAACCTCCTTTTTATATGCGGTTCAATATGTGACAATGTAATGGTAATTAATATCATCCATGTCTAATTCATTATAAGAAAGTAGTGGAATTTTACCGTTTTCTGTTAGAATTTTTTATTTCAACGGTAATTCCAACGGATTTAAAACTGTTGGAAAAGTGGTCATTGAAATATTAAAAAAATCCAGTGAAATTTCCAATGGAAAAAAATTTCAACAGTACTTCTAATGAATTTTTGTCGCTGGAATTTTATGTTATTGAAAAAAATTTAAATGCAAATTCCAATGTAATTTTCAACGAAAAATGTCAATTGAAATTTGTTTAACGGTTTTTCCAATGATCATTTTCGTTGGAATTATTTAGGAAATTAGAAATTTTCAACAGTTAGTTGTGTTGTAATTTTTTCCAACGACATTTCTAATGACAGGATGCCGTTGGAATTTTTTAGAAAATTTAAGAATTCCAACAGATTTAATCGTTGAAATATTTAAATATTTTTATAACACAATGAAGATGTACTATAGTATTAATTAAATTAACACAAACACAAACAAAATACAAAATATGAAATCTCATTAATCACATATCAAACAACTTTCAATTAAAAAACACATCCAAAATAATGTCATAGTATAAACAATAAGTCCTAAAAATTATCATCATTATCAATAATAGTGATCATCCGCGCTATTCTCATCTCCAAAAAAGAAAAAAACATTTAATATAGAAAGTTGTTTCTGATCCAAATCCTTAAAACATACCTCTCTTGTCCTTAATTTCCTCCATAACCTCATGAAAGACGATAGAATCATCAATCTCAACTTCATCTACACCCTCAAATAGTCTACTCATCTTCAACTTCTTGTAGTTATTGTGCATATAGTTTCAAATAAGCACTAAAGACAAGATTTTTTTAACACATAGAAACAAAACAATATTGTAAATATATGTATGAACTAATATTTACCCCTAAAAATTCAACTAATATGCTATAGAAATACTTACATAAACTCCTTCAACTCTAGGATTTAGCCATTTGCCAGTTCTTCATTATAAATGGGAACTCATTTAAATACAAACAAAATACATAATACCCAAGTGGATATTATAGTCTAAAGAGAGCCTCACATGTTATCTATAAGGTTTGTGCAGGATTCCAGTAAACTATGCAGGATTAGGGAGAGGGGTTCCAGTACAAATGATGTAAGATAAATGATCCTGGTCTACAGATGCTTGTAGAATCATTCGGTAAATCATTCACTACATTACTTCATTCAGAAATTAGTATATTATATAGATGTCATTATATGTATATATATAGCATATGTGAGGAATGTTTTTACTCTTTTTGGTAAGATAAAACAACAGCTAAAAGTAAGAGCAATACCATGATATATGCATAAGGGCTTTAAATATAATCCTTTTTTTAATGGGGTTAATTGTGCAAAATCCCCTCGTGATTTGAAAATTCGACATGAAATCCCCCTGTGCTTTAGAAATTGCGCGAAACCTCCCTTGTGATTTTAGGATTTTCTCAAGGTACTGATATTTTGTAGAAAATATATTATTATGTGAATTAAAAGGTTTCTACATGTACTCTACATGCATTAGTTTGATTGCTATTATTCTATATTATGTTGTTTGTCTTTTTTGATTTTAAACTGTTAAGGTTTTATACCTTAATGCTATATCTATGAGACATTTACAATATTTTTGTGTGACCTTTATGTTAGATTTATGAGACCTTTCTGTTTTATGTCCTGAACTGTTTAAAGTGTTATACAATCATGCTATACAAGTGTGAACTTTACTTTATTCATGTTATACTCTACATTAGAGATGTTAATCAGGGCCGGATTAATAGGGCCGGCCCGTTTAACCCTAAAAAACACAGGGTTAGGTCCTCCATATGAGAGGCCCGTTTAAATCCGGTCCTTTTTGGCCCGACCCTATTAGCCCGAGGGCTAAACGGGCCAGCCCGTAGGTTAACCGATTAGCCCGGTTAATAATTTTTTTTTTAAATTCTATCATATTTCCTAAAACAAAACAAGGACTATAGCCTATAGGCATAAGGTAAAATATGTTAAATTGACAAAAATTATGCAAAATGAATGAAAACAAGATTTGCAGGCATAATGTAAAATAATTATACCTACTCACCTCTCGGCCGTGCCTCTCTCTTCCTACCGGTCTTGTCTCTCTCTATTTTAGATTTTATATTAATTTTTTTACGTAGCCCGGTTAGTGGCCCGTTTAACCCGAGGTCCGCTAGGGTTAGGGTTAGGTCCTCACTATGAGAGGCCCGTTAAGAGTGAACCGGATAAGGCCCTAGCCCGTTTAGCCTGTAGCCCTATAGCGCTGGCCCTATAGGGCTAAGGCCAGCCTGTTTAACATCACTACTCTACATGCATTGGTTTGGATGCTATTATTCTATGTTATGTTATTTGTCTTTTTTCTTTTTGAACTGTTAAGGTGTTATACCTTAATGCTATATTTGTGAGACCTTTAGTATATTTTTGTGTGTCTTTTATATTAGATTTATGAGACCTTTTATTTTATGTCATGAACTATATACAGCTAGAGTGTTATACATTCATGTTATATAAATATGACTTTTACTTTATTTCTATGAAACCTTTATGTTAGAATTATGAGACATTTATGTTATGTCATGAACTTGAACTAAAATGTATTAATGCACTGTATGTATTTCTTTGCAGTTTGATTAGTACACCTTACAAACCTACTAGAATTGTTGATCTTATTAAGTTGTTAAATGAGAAGTAGAAGGCCGATATAGTTAGTATTGATTTTAGGGGGTTTGGATATATCCTTAAGAAGACGTGATTTGGCAATGTTGACATGGCTTGTGAAGAGATTTAATGGTGGAAGCAGAATGTTATCTCTTGATAGATTTTGTAGTTTTGTGTTAACTAATAACAATGAGTATGATATCTTCATGCTTCCACATAGAGGTTCCACTGTTGTGAAGTTCGGAAAAAAGGATGAACATGAATTGTTAGTGAGGTTTAGAGATACATATAGTATTGAAGCGAGATCACCTGTAAATCGCTTGGTTGATGTGATGACTGGTTAGTTAGTGGAAGGTAGGGATGACTTCAAAAGGTTGTTCGTTTTGTATGTGATGTCATCTTTTTTTACGACATTTGTAAATGGATTGTTAACGATGGGTCTTTTGAAGTCTTTAGGTGATGTTGATAATATTTACAAGTTCAATTGGTGTGGATAAATATTAAGTTGGTTGTGTGAGGTTATGCAGAAGTTTGATGAGAAGGATATGAAAAATATGAGCGATTGCGTGATATTTTTACAGATTACATATTTTCATAAGGGTGAAATGACATGGGGTTGCAGTTCCTTGTGACTTACCTTTAATCAAACACTGGTCAGATGAAACGGTTGAAAAAAGGTGCATAAAAGAGACAGCAGTTAGGCTTTATGGTGATGGAGAATTGGAGATGAATGTGTATCCTATTTCTGTAAAAGAATGCAGTAAAGAGGAAAAACATGTTTATGAGAAGCCTACTGAGGAGGTAAATGTAGTTGGTGGTGCTCATGATGATAAGAGTTAAGTTAATAAATTTGAAAAATTGATTAAGTTTTGTTTGCCTGATAGGGAACCCGATGATGTAGAAATAAAGAAGTTGGCCAAAGATGTAAGTATCTTTAGGCCACTGTTAGATTAGTGATATTTTTTATGTGTTTTTGTGTCTGATGAAATTATGAACTTTTAAGATGTTAATTAATGAGACCTTTATGTTATGATTGTGTGACCTTTACTCTATATATGCTGATCTTTTATTTTTATATTTTTTGAAAACATTTATGTTTTATATCATGAACTGTGAGTTGTTAAGTTTTATATCATGAACTGTGAACTGTTAAGTTGTTATACCTTCTACTACCACATTACTCGGAGAACCAGTTGCCACAATAAGTGGAACCTCAATATGTCTCTCACTGAATCAAATAGCTAATGGTGATTGATGTATGAATACATGGTAAATAGGTTCAATGCGGTTCTCTAGATTAGATGAATCAGGAATATTTTCCCTCACCTTTTCTAAAATAACCTATTCTTAGATTCACACTCTTCTATGTACTTGTCCTCTAAGAAGGTTGCATTTGTACTTACAAATACCTTCTGTTGGTCCCAAGTGGTGTCCGAGGTTCAGAGGGGAGGTGAATGAACCTTGATCGATTTTACAAATCTTTTACAACCTTACTGTTCTGTAAGTTACTTGAACTTGCAGCACCAACAGTTACTGCTTACAGCACTAGAATGCAGTGCTGCACGCTGTAACTTAGAGTTTCTATGCGCAGCGGAAAATATGTTTTCGACACAAGGTTGGTTTTCTCAAATATGCTTTTCTTTTCAAAGAACTTTTATGCTTATGACATGATAAATATATAGAATGCAACACAAATGTATAAAGCAATAAAAACACTTATGGCTTATAGTGGTTCAAAGGTGGTGTAATCCGTTTACGTCCACTCTACTGTTACCTCAAGCAGGAACTTCGTTAAGCAAGATTGATTTACAGGACTCTCCTAACAATCTATCAACCTAAGAATTTAACACCTACTAGAACCCAGTGTACACACAGCAACTGCAAGTTCTAAAGGCAAATCCACACATGATTTCACACTCCCACACAGGGAAGCTGCCTATTACCTAGACAACTAAACAAACAGCAAGGATAAATCCTATCAACTGTTTGACACCTAAAATAACCTAAGCACACAGCAATAAGGTTAAAGTATATAAAAAGGTTCTTCAACTGGTGCGGTGAAGTGAACTTCCGAATCCTCCATTGGATCTATCAGCTTGAACTTGTTCACTTCACTTAGGTCGAGTGATTGAAAACTGTTGGAGAAAGAATGTGGCTTTGAATGCTTGAACATATTTGAGCGTATGATATTTCAAATGTTCAGTTTTCCAGTAATCAGCTTCAGTGTCGATCGACCTCTATTTATAGATGTAGAAATATATCCGTTAAAGGGGATATCTTTCATTTGAATTATGTGTACTTGATCAAAGACATGGCTTGCATTTAATGCGCCTTGACTTATCTCCTCAGAGCCTTTAATGCGGTGGTTGCGACTCACAGCTTTCTGCAGCCTATCTAGCCACGTGTCGTCTTTGCGTTGGCTCCGTGTCTGTAACTTTGATCTTCTCTCAAACGGCTCTAATTAAGCTTGCTTCCTTCTTTGTTCCTGGTACTGCATTTATCCTTCCTCGGATTGAAGGGTGTTGATTCTAGTCGATATAGACGAGGTCTGATGAGTATACAGCAAGTCATCATTTCTGCTCTGCATTTTAGTTCTTCTTGCAGCAGACTCTTTCATGCAGTGCTGCTGTATCTTTTTCTAGCAGCGTTTCTGTAACCACTTCTTGCAGCGTAGTATCTTTTCTTCTTACAGCTGTTTTGCAGTGACTTCTTCCTACACACTGTATCTTCTACTTGTAGTGGCGCTGCTTGTCGTTCTTACTTACATGCTGTATTGCTGCATCCACTTCTTGCAATGTCTTCTTGTTGAACTCCTCCATCTTTCAGAACATATAACTATAGACTCAATCCTAGTCTATGGTTTCACTTAAACATCGTGAAAAATGGGGTACTCAAACTTCCTATTACATATGTGGTTTGTCTCATCAAAATCCAAACACTGAAATCCCAACAATTTTCCCCTTTTTGATGATGGCAAAACCTTTTACATTATTTTGTTCATGAAGAAAGCTTTTACTCTGTACTTACCTTTTTCTTATAGGTATTACAAGAAAGATCTTTAAGAAAGATAAGCTAATCCTGGATTTATCAGAGATGTATCATTTATAATCCTTTTCACAGATCAGCAAGATTATAAAGCATGCAGAGGTTCATAAGGAATGAATTTGATCAAAAAGTAGAAAATAAATTTTTTTCATTAAGAGAAAGAAATTTTATAAGTATAGAAAGAAAGGAATATACAGAAATGTACATGATATCATACTGCGGCTACTATTGAAACAGGGACTTTCTTGTTGACAATTCATCTGGTCTTCTTTCAGCAGCTCTTCTTTCTTGCTCCTCTCTTTCTCTTGAGCCTTTCCACCAATCTCGAATGGACTCCTGATATGATTCTTCCAGCCTTTGCTTGATCTTTGGAATCTGAATCCATCTCAGCCAAAAGTCCTCACAGTAAGGCACAATCCTACATTGCTTCACTAGGGATAAGTATCTTGTTTGAATTTCCAGCTCTCCATCCCTAGCAAGCTGTTCATATCTTTTCAATGCAGATTGGCTAAGTCTGAAATCTCTTGAAAAAGTCTGCTCTGCAGAGGTATCTGATGTATCTAAGGTACTCTGATCTTTTATACAGAGTAATCAACTCAAATGATGGATTTCTATCGGTAGGCATTCTGATTGCCTTGAAGATATTGAAGCTCCAGGCCATGTTCTGTCCTTCAGGCCTCTGATCCATCAAAACAGACATTTTAGCAGATATGTTGTCTGTGTCGAGTTGTGGTATATCTTGAGGGGGGTATTGGTACAGAGCTTTGTCTACTGGCCTGCTCTCGCCAATCACACCAAGCCTCTGCATCCAGGTATTCTCTTCTTGCTCTGCTCTGGCTCTCTCAGTCCTTTGAGCAGCCATCTTCTCATTGTAATGCTTTTCTGCTTCAGCTTGGCTCACCCTCTTTCTTGAGCCTTGTTGCTGATCTTCTCTCCCTCTCTTGGTGCTGTAGTAAGAGGGAGATGTTGCATCTTTTCTTACAGCAGAGCTATATGCAGCGCCTGCAGCTTGGTTGAATACAGCGCCTATACCACCAGCTCCTCTTTCCCCTTGATCATCTCTTCTCCATCTCTTTGGAGAGGGAGCATCAACAGCAGATGATCTTGACCTTCTCCTTCTTCTGCCGCTAAGGGGCTGGTCATCTTCATCTTCGTCTTCATCTTCTTCTTTCTCCCCTGAGCTCCTGTATCTATCTTGAAATCCTTTCCCTTTTTTGGCATCATCAAAAGCCGGGGGTGGAGCAGGGGCATCTCTGTGTACAGAAGACCTTGGTCTTCTTACAGTAGCAGGGGCTTGCCTGGCTGGCGGCTGATCTCTGTGTGCATGTTGAGAGAATGCACTTACCATTATATCCCGCAGCTCGCTGACTATCATTTACAGGTTCCCCAGCCTGTCGTCAACACTCTTGGTTCTCAAGGATTGATCAAGAACATTATCCAAGAGCGTTTCGAACATCATGGAGTGCTGATTAAGGGTCTCTGCTGCAACATCAATTGAATTCTTGCACATCTTTATCTCATGTCGGTTGATTGCAGCCTCCCTCTTCAGCTCACCTTCCATCCTGACCCTATCCATGTATATCCTGTTGGCATTGTCATTCAGCCTCTCCTTTATCATCTCAGGGATTGCTTCAATGTCCTTCTTTAAGCCGGTCATGATTGCAGCGTGAAATCTGTCACTGAGACGCATGTTGTTCTGCATGTCAGACTCGTATTCTCTCAATGTGAGTACCAACTGTCTGACAGCAGCAACGACTCTATCGATAGACTCATCAGCTGACCTTCCACCTGCTCTTCGTTGTACGAGGCCAGAAACTGATGCAGCCTATGGAATAATAGCATTAAGGGTCTGTGCTGCATTCTACGTAGAAGCCGCAACTTCTTCCTCATCATCATCAGCATCCACATCCGCATCCTCATTAAGACTTGTTAGAGGACTTGAAAAGCCAGAGGTGGGATCTTCATCATGCTTTAGAAATTATGCGAAACCCCTTGTGGTTTGTTAAATGTAGTCCGAAATCCCCAACTCTGTTAATGTTAATGAAAGTGTTAAACACGCGTCTTTCATGCAATTTTTGATGTTTTTTTCACTTTTGAGGGTGAATAAATACTCATTTACCCTTCATTGCCTATATAAAAAGCTCCTTCTATTGTGAATGTTTTTTTACAATTGCACTCAAACTTGTTTTCTACACTAATAGGTATGTTTCTTTCTTTAACATCCTGTGCAAATAAAATAGAAGTACAAAATATAATATCAACAAAATATGGCTATCACTGCAATCACCCTATGTTTATCATGAGCTAACAAAATATAACTATCACTGCAATCACTTTGTGTTTATCATGAACCAACAAATAAATTGCTAATTTGACCACTTTACAAAAAAAATTCCAAATCATCAAATCATAAGATTAACTGTTAATACCACCAACACAAAATAACTAATAAAATTCTATATATTGAGTATCTTGATACCACCAACATGCAAAAAAAAAAAAAATACAGCTACTTCAGTTTTTTTTTTGGATTTGGGTGCACTTGGATTTGATTGAGAACCTTTATTCTTCTTTTGGGTTGAGCTTTCTTGAAGCTTTTGCCTTTATCATCCTGAGAGGATTCTCAACATCTGATCTTTGAGATTGTGATTGAGGCATCTATATAAATTAAGAACAAATTACTTACAAAATAGTTTATTGTTTTCAAGATACTAAGGATACATACATTATCATAATTAAATATTCAATCAAAATTTTGTAGCACATACATACACCAATTAACCCAACCGCTTATATATCGCTGATGTATGTAGCCGTTTATTTGCATATTATATATGATTGATCTTTTCATTTATTAATCTTAGGTATAATTAGATATTTTTTTATATTTATGATTTAGATCAAAATATGGAATATTCAGAAATAAGATCTAAAAATAATTTAATTCTAGATAAAATTATAATTTAAGGCAAAAACTTATATATTGAATACGTACTCGCAAAGATATTATTAATTTGACATTAGCTATATACTCATAAGGTATTAGTATACTCATAAGATATTAGTTTCATATTCATAGGTAGTACTTGTATAACTAAAATATATGTTTTAGTGAAACATATTAGTTGTATATTCATAAGGTATTAGTTGTTAACTCATAAGTTATTTACTTGTATAACTGAAATATATGGTTTAATGAAAGATATTATTTAAGCAGTCCCGCTCCCCTACCCACCGTGGGCACGTTAAAATATGCCCACGGCTGATGTGTCAAAAATCCAGAGTATCTATTAATTTTACTTTCCATATAACGAGGGGATGAGATCAATACACATCATCGGTGGGCATATTAAGAGTTGCCCACGGTGGGCATTTGAGCAATATTTATTATTTAAGATATTACTTGTAACATGTAAAAGTATTTGAGGTATTAGAGTTGGAGTTAAGAACACATCATAATCAGAGGCACACAAACTCTACTCATAATTTAATACCAGAAATAATTTCAATTTTTTAAAATATTTCAGAACCTAACAAGTAATTTAACCTAAATTTATTTTGATAATTCTTTTTCCAAAAGTCAACCTTCATTTTTGGTAACCAAAACTTAACATTGTAAACCTCATAGTAAATATTTATATATAGCATTCTCAAAATCAAACATACCAATCCACATGGAAAATGGATTTCCAATATAGAAATCATCATATGGGAATGAATCTCTCTCCTAAATAAATAATCGTATCAGTACTATTTAATAGTAGTATCCCCCCTCTCTCTCTCCAAAAACCCTAATCAATAATCTCTCTCATCAAATCTATGGATTGCTCCCAGCCTGTGGATGATCACTCCTTTGTCTCGGCGTTGAATCCTTTCAAGATCCCAAGAATCATTCCTAACAATAATGGTAATCAGTTTTACATATCATTCGAAGTAGAAACAATGGTCCTACGTGAAAGTGATGAAAACTCAGATGTGGAAGATTGGTTGGATAATGAAGCAGACACAAAGGTGTATCATTTATGGGCCCCATGTCCAAGAATCGAGCATGATAACCTAGAAAGAAGTAGGATCTCGGAGATGCTTTCAAGCTGTGGTGTGCCTCTCCACAAACAGGACCATATGGTTGACCTAATTAGGGATGAGGCTGATGGGATGGCTAATAATCCCTACAATAGGGACGACAAACGTTCTGCCAATCGCGGTTTTCATCAGCATTATTGCCTGTCTCTATTGTCCAAGATGATACCAACACCCTATGTTTATTTGCTGAATAACGTTTTTATGTTTTCTTTAATTTAGATGAAATTGTCAGCATTTATGAATGTTTGAAGAACCTTGAATCTGGTCTGCATTAGTACTTATGAGTTTTCAAGTATATCTTTCCTGCTATATAAGTGCAACCATCAGATAGTTGTGCATGAATTTTTATGTTGATATAATGGTTACAACGCAACTATAAATATGACAATCTGTGTAATAGTATGAGAAAATTACCGATATATACAACAGAATGCGCGCTTGGATGAAGAATCCCTATTGTATCTATGAATCGAAAGGCGAAGGCCAATCCCTTATTATTTTATCAAGTATAAAAGTATGGAAGATTGTCATTTTCTACATATATAATACTGAGGTCTTATAGACTTGAAATGGTCATTTGTAAAATCATATGGTGATCTCATCCATAATAGATCACATCCCTTAAAATTGGTTATTAATTATCATACACATATGAAGTAAAATGTAAAATGAAGCAATAGTGCAATTGAAGATGAGATAGTGTATTCCGCTTTAAGCTCAAGAAACTTACATTAATAATGTTATTTCTCCTTGCATTACACAGTATATATTATGCTATGAATATATTGATAACGTCACATGTGCATATACTTTAAAAAATACTTGAAATAGTGGACTCACCATTAAATACAAAGTTTAAATACAATTAAAGAAAAACATCCCTATTCTGAATACACACATAAAAATTTTAATTGTTATAAAAAAATAAATAAAAGGGATCGGCCCAAAAAACAAGCTAATTGTGCTTACAACTTAAGGCCTAAATTCATTAAATGGGCTAGCCAGGCCATTACCTACTCTCATTTCTCTCTCTCCCTCTCCAAGGTTCAATCATGGCGATGCTGAAAGAGATTCTCACTCGACGGCCAGTGGCGGCGACAATCCGCCTGAGGGTTCCGGTAGGCGGAGCAAAGCCTGCGCCGCCGGTAGGGCCGGTGTTGGTTCAATACAGGCTGAATCTGATGGCATTCTGCAAAGATTTCAACGCCCGAACCCAAAAATACAAGCCCGATACCCCAATGGCCGTGATGATAACGGCGTATAAGGACAATACCTTCGAGTTCATCGTCAAGTCTCCCTCCGTCACCTGGTACCTTAAGAAGGCCGCCGGAATCGAGTCCGGCAGCGGCCGCCTTGGTCACGTGACCGTCTCCACCATAACCCTAAAGCACGTGTACGAGATTGCCAAGATCAAGCAGAGTGATCCATATCGCAAGTACATGTCTCTTGAGTCCATTTCCAAGTCTGTCATTGGGACTGCGCATTCCATGAGGATTAAGGTTGAGAATGAGCTTGATTAATTTGAAATCTTTGTCTTTGATTTTTTCAAGAATGAGTGCTGTTTTGGAGTATGAATGATTTGTGTTGTATTGGGATTGTTTTCTAGTTCTTACTTATTGCCATAGGGCACAGAGCTAGATGAAATGAATTGGGTTCACATTTCATTATTTTATATCCTGTCTTTTCAAAATAGTGTTATTCCGATGTTTCGTTTTGTTTGGATAGAAAGAAGATGGGAATTTGGGGGCTGAAGAAGCTTGTGAGAAATGAGATAGACAGGTCCAGGTTACAAAATCAAGATACATACTAAAATATGAGAAATGTGAGATTGATTGCCCCACTAACTTTCCACCATAAGTCGTATATTAAATGGGGCAAACAAATTGGATCTTAAACGAACAGATTATTCGATATTGCAAATCATAAATCATTTGTTCTTTAAAATGGAAATAGCTTGCAATATCTGCCGTCAATAATAATCTCAAAAACCACAAAATAATCTTCTTCAAATTTATATTCAAAGACCAAGCTAGCTATAAGGATGTTCTCTCATACAGTGTTACAAATTTTACAATCCTTATAATATTTAAAATGAATATACTATTATGAACAAAAACTAATAACAAACAAAGAGAAAAATGAAGTAAACTACAAGAAAACAGATCACCAGCTCAATTTTGTGTCAAATGGACGTAACAAAGTTGCCTCACCTACAACTTGAGAACCCCCACACAAGATAGCTTCATATGAAACAAGATCACACCAACAAAAAAAATACAGAGAATAACAAAATTGCAGAATTAGAAAGCTTTCCAATTATCGGAATCCTTCCGTGGAGTTTGAGCTTCATGGCTCGTCGTCCTAAATGGCTCACCCGACCCGAATGGATCAGCTGTGTCATCGAATGATGGGAAATCATGGCCATATTCAGAATCCCTTGTGCTACTCATAGAGTCCAATCTAGACATTGATGGCTGTGGCGGAAAGAGCCCAAAGTTATAATCAGAGTCAGCTGTGCTGCGGAAAGAGTCAAACCTTGTGAGCGTCTCCGGCTGAGCAAAGTATCCCTGATCAAAGTCTGAAGAATCTCTAGTGCTTCGCATCGAATCAAATCTCGAGAAGGAATCCCGTGAACCAAATGGGCCGCTATCATTCATGTTGAAAGAATCGAATCTTGAGAAGCTGTCAAATGAATGCGGCTCTTCTGAACCTCTAGGAGAGCTGCTAAAATTGTACATCGGTGTGCTTGGCACGGAATCTGCAAATGCAGGATTCCTTACGAACAAGTTATCTGTCTGAGAGCCTGGGATATTGTAAAGTGGGGTGCTCGGAACTGAATCAAAAAACGATCCCTGCTTTAGTGGAGTGCTCGGAACTGAATCAAAAAATGGGCCTTGATTTAAAGGGGTGCTCGGAACTGAATCAAAAAAAGGACCCTGCTTTGAAATTGACGTGTCTATGCCTTTGGAACCAGTTTTAATTAAGTTTAGACCCCATTCATCAGGTGTAAATGAAGAACTTTCACTGTGCCTATCATACTCAGCTTCTTGATTTACAATGTTCCAGAGGTAAAATTAGTATCATTAATATTAAGAAAATGTACATGTGAAGTACTACTGAAAGTGAAACCCTAACATTAAAGTATACCTTTGGATTGATAGAGTGGGAATCTTATGCTGCATCCGCATCGTAATGGATATCAAAAGAACCCCAACTCGGCTCATCAAAATGTTTGTCCCCAGAAAATAAAGATTTAGCCCCATATTCACTGCACTTGTAAATCAGATTACTGAAAATGTTTGCTCTGAATTGTTATTATCTGGCCTATCATTCTCAGGTCTCTCCCCAGAACTCAGCATATTTGCCTTGCCATCTCATCAGCCTTAGAAGGTGACTTAACAGTGGCACTGTTATCAGACAAAGTAACCTTTTCTCTACAGCCAGACATTGGTTTGGGAGGGGCAACAACATTTTGCACTTCAAGATTGAGCTCCTTGACATAGGTGAATCCTGAAATTATCACAGCACAGAAGGCAAACAAGTAATAATTATTTGTTAATACCAGTAATGGAGGCTCTTCTTACATGGTGATATATGCTTTCACAAGTACCTGAGGTTGTGTTTGGATTGAGAGATTCGAAATACAAGATTTGAAATGAATGTATTTCAAATCCACTCAGAGTGCCTAAACACAACCTATATCAATTCACTAATGGATTTATTACTATGAATTTCAAATCCTTCAATCCAAACACAAACTAAAAGTATTTATAGAATCAACAGCTTTGAAAAAGTACCTTCATCTACGAACTTATCCCAATCTTGATCCCAGTCAGCTGCTGTACCTTCAATGCCAGGTTGCCAACCTGGACACGTTTTAACATCAAGAAATAAATGAAAATCAACAAAAGTATTCCTCATTAAGCGCGGAGAATTTTGTGGTATCCATTATGTGAATCAGATTTGGAAAATCAAACTTGCTGCACTTCAATAAAGAAATTACCAAATGGAAGCTCAACGAGTGAAGTTGGTTTGCTACGTAATCCATAAGTTTTGCACCGGTCATTCAAGGCCTTCACTAGTTCCTCAAGATCT
The DNA here is from genome assembly GCA_028654395.1 of Scutellaria barbata. Taxonomy (NCBI): domain Eukaryota; kingdom Viridiplantae; phylum Streptophyta; class Magnoliopsida; order Lamiales; family Lamiaceae; genus Scutellaria; species Scutellaria barbata. The sequence goes on along the minus strand of CM053651.1, from coordinate 6,101,004 downwards.
GACTGGATTTGATTAACTCGATCCTGGTAGAGATCAAACCTTTTAACTCAAAATTTCTCTTAAGGCTTCAAAAAAATCAGTTGGAAGTACTACATACCTAGACACCATCAGCATTCTCTTGTTCCAATTTAAGAATTGCCCGATATAATTCCATTTTTTTCTCCTACAAACAAGAGGATGATCAAACTAGCATCATCTATCATCCAGACCTAACATTCAGACAGCAGGGAAATTGTGCAACTCCCTGTGCAAAAATACCATTTTGGTGACAAGTATACCTGAATATCACGAAATGTGGCCTCTTCAATTGATAATTTTGATGCTACATCTCCTCCTACCTGCTTGTACTTCTCTTCATATTTCTTCGTTAATGATTCAGCCTAATGAGAAACTCAATCAAGTCAATCAACAAATAACAACTAACATTCTACAAAGAGAACAAGTGTCATCTTCAAGAATATACCTCTCTCTTGTTGCCTACAACTTTTTCAGAGATCTCATTTAGCCGATTGTCACATCGACTTTTGTATAGAATCTGGAATCAAAATGGTCCATTAGAAATGTGGCAAGCACGTCATATTTTTTCAGTTCAAACTTCAATATATATGACAAAAAATGAAATCTTGGAGAACAAATTTTGGTGGATAACAAATTTGACCCAATGATTATGGCAAACACTGAATGCTTTTCCCATTGAGAGCCCAAAAAGAATCTAAAATTTTGAGATAAAAAAATGTACTCATGAGGTAAACATGTGTTGCTTGTGCATTTATATCTGTATCTCTAGCAACCTTATATGAAAATACATACATAATTTATATCTTGATGCCAAAATTTCATAATTGCATCTAAAATGAACAATGAACTCACAAGTTCTTGCATCTTGGTATGGTAGTATTGAACTTTACATTTAGCTTCAGAAATATCCTTCTCAAGATCCGCCACCTGCATAGGAAAAGAGAGCATAATAAAAATGAATAAGGGTTTTATCTCTGCCGGTTTAACCAAGAAAAAACATAAAGCTCCTTTTCAGAGCATACACACTTCCTTTTTCAAAGCACATTTTTTTTCTAACTACAGCAAAGTATGCAAAACTGCAACAAATGGAGGACTCAATTTTAGTGGACTCAGAATCCACCTCTACGACTCTAAGCTATCCCCTATAAATTATTATAATACACATCATTTGATATTTACAACTCATTCACCATTATTTATTTATATTTTTTAGTTTTGAAAAAACACCATTATAATAATATAATATCACCCACTCTCCTTACATGATTTGACATCCAAGATTTGTTACTATACATTGGCTTTCCAATAGCCAATATTCTAAATTCAACATTTCAGAATCCCAACGAATCCTAGTTCCAACATCCCATTGGTGTTTGACATCATACTATGTCTGCCATTTGAATGCATTATAATGTTAATGCTTTGCGAAGTTAAGCTCAAATAAAAAACCCGATCACAGAAACAATGGTCCATATTCACAACAAAATGCATAGACTCTCAACTTTTTATGATGTTCATCCCTAAATAGTTTAGGTAACTTAACTTTCAAAAATCAAGGAGCATAGCTTAAATGCAAGGAAAAGAAAAAGGGAGGGAGAAATTCATAAACTGGATCATGATAACAGGACCATAATTTTCTTTACAAGTGAAAGTTTTACATTTACGAATTTGGAAACTCTTGGTATGTGAGCGATATTGCCAATATGAATCTAAGAACTAAAGAAACAAATAAAATCAATTGGCAAGCTGAAACTTTTGACTCTCCATGCAGATATATCAAAACAACTGCTAAAATTCTAGGATGGATGCCAAATGTATTGACTTATTTCATCTCTTCAATTTCTTTTATTTTATTTATATAAAAAGCAAAACTACATAGAGGGGACAAGATGTCCAATCCCACCTTAATCTTTTACTAAATTTAGAGTGTACTTTAGTAATATGCAAGTTCTTTGGGTACAAAATGAAATGATTCAGACGATAACGGAGATAATCGACAATGTTGAAATTGAAGTTTAGAGAAAAAAAATACATATATAAAATTAACAGAGAGCATGATAAACACTGCGAGATTTAACTTGAAGTGCAATTAACCTCTGTTTGTCACTGTGCATGCGAGTGAGTTGGAAAGATGATGAATCTCTCTTGATTTTAGTAACAACTGTCTATAACATATGACACATTATGTATGAGAAATAACTAGAGCAATGCCTAATTTTGGTATCATGACTTGAGAAAGGCTTCATGATGAATTCTTCACTGCACAAATCAAATACCTAGCTAATCCAAATCATTGAGAAAAATGAGACTTGTACACAACAAGAGGCTAAATATATAAGTTGGTATCACCTCTACCCGAAGCATATCAGAGTGAATCAAAACTAGAAGTCTATATACGACTTTTTTAAAAGATGTTCTTTTGCAGTATTTATTTACAGTATCAAAGAGTAATTTACTAATTCAAGTACCGATTGTAAAAATAAATGTACCACGAACAGTTAAAAAATCAAATGATAGATCAAAGTAAACATATGTGCAAAGGCATCCTAAGAAACCATTCAAAGATTGATGATATGACAGCTCTGTCCAGTATTGAAGATAAATGTGTAAAAAAGCTATGACTACAATTGAATTCCAGTATTCATAAATAGAGTGAACAACTCAAACCAAGAACAATCGACATCTGCATAAAATAAAATATTCACCTTTTTCTCCGCATCCTTTGCCTCCTCAAGCTTTTTGTTCAATGAATCTTGCTCCTCTGTGCTAAGCTGATCTAGAAGATGCTTCTCTAGAACTGGAACTTTAGCCTTCTGTTGGATGGGCTCATCAGGCTGGGAACAGGAACTGGACGAGGTGGCTTTCCAACAACAGAAGAAATTGTTGGTCGTGCATTCTTACCATGGGGTTGTTGGAAACCTAGTAAAAGATGGATAGATTATGAGCCAATATAAATTATACTCCATCTGAACATAGTTATTGAGGGGTTAAAATTTAAACCAGGAGTAGGTCTCCAAGATGTATTGCCATATGGAGGAGCAGGTTGACCGGAGGCAGGAAACAATGTCTGATCTACGATAACAGAGTTAGGAAGCACTGAGGGAAGAGGACGCCCATCCCTATATCGCTCCATCAAATAGAGAGCAAAACAAAGTTCCCTCAAAGAAAGCATACTGTCATTGTCTTGATCAGATAAGTCCCAGACCTGCTTCAGGACCTCTGACAAACAAACACATCAATAGAAATGAGGACAACATGCAGTAATTTCATAGCACAGCAAGTTTCTAGCAAGATTAGAAAAAAAATAAAAAATCATATAAGAGCCAGGAACCTGATTTAGGCTCATTGCAGCCTAAATCAAACTTAGTTTTAATTGTAAAATCTATAATACCCTTGTAACTAACTTGTGATTAGTTATAACACACTTTGAATGATGGACTTAATGAATGAATTGGAGGGGTATAAGTGAGACTTCATGCCTTACAAAATGTTGTACATTCTCAAAAATAAAAAGTTGTAGTTTGGTGAAACATGACTTTTTCTTTTTGGGATGGAGGTAGTATTAAATGTGTGTCATCTAAGTTTCAACATGACTTTTTCGGACAGAGGGAGTATTAAATGTGTGTCATCTAAGTTTGAGACACAACATTCTTATACAAGCAGCAGAAAACAGATTAAAATCATGAGCAAGATTTCCAAGATTGCAACGATGAGAAAGTCAATATAAGCTAGAAACTTTCCATCCCCCCCTCCCCCCCGCGTCATGAGAAACCAATTGATCAAAATGATAATGCCACAATCCTACTAGCTGTAACATTAGAAAAATGTGATCTTTGGATGACAAGAAAGCAATCTAATCTCATTGAAACTCCACTACATTTCTCATAGTCAATCTGAAATCCCACTAGGTCTATGATGTTCATACAGTCATAGTCATAGTCATAATCCTTTCAGATCCTTCATAAAGCTTTCAGCCATCTATAAAAGCTATATTAGACAGAAAAATAACTCCAGCCATACAGAATAAACATATATATTGAGACAAAAACAATAATGTTACATTCGTGTGTCAAATGCGTGTGGTGAGCTATTTATGCTGAAGTCCTTAACCCTTGTATCTTGGAACTCATTGGATGCGCTCGAAACCGCATAACTTCTTGCTGGACTATCAGGTGGAGTTCTTGTTGTTTGCTTTGAATTGTTATTATCTGGCCTGTCATTCTCAGGTCTCTCCCCAGAACTCGGCATATTTGCCTTGCCATCTCATCAGCCTTAGAAGATGACTTAACAGTGGCACTGTTATCAGACAAAGTAACCTTTTCTCTACAGCCAGACATTGGTTTGGGAGGGGCAACAACATTTTGCACTTCAAGATTGAGCTCCTTGACATAGGTGAATCCTGAAATTATCACAGCATAGAAGGCAAACAAGTAATAATTATTTGTTAATACCAGTAAATGGAGGCTCCTCTTACATGGTGATATATGCTTTCACAAGTACCTGAGGTTGTGTTTGGATTGAGAGATTCGAAATACAAGATTTGAAATGAATGTATTTCAAATCCACTCAGAGTGTCCAAACACAACCTATATCAATTCACTAATGGATTTATTACTATGAATTTCAAATCCTTCAATCCAAACATAAACTAAAAGTATTTATAGAATCAACAGCTTTGAAAAAGTACCTTCATCTTCGAACTTATCCCAATCTTGATCCCAGCCAGCTGTTGTACCTTCAATGCCAGGTTGCCAACCTGGACACGTTTTAACATCAAGAAATAAATGAAAATCAACAAAAGTATTCCTCATTAAGCGCGGAGAATTTTGTGGTATCCATTATGTGAATCAGCTTTGGAAAATCAAACTTGCTGCACTTCAATAAAGGAATTACCAAATGAAAGCTCAACGAGTGAAGTTGGTTTGCTACATAATGCATAAGTTTTGCACCGGTCATTCAAGGCCTTCACTAGTTCCTCAAGATCTGACTGGATTTGATTAACTCGATCCTGGTAGAGATCAAACCTTTTAACTCAAAATTTCTCTTAAGGCTTCAAAAAATCAGTTGGAGGTACTACATACCTGGACACCTTCAGCATTCTCTTGTTCCAATTTAAGAATTGCCTGATATAATTCCATTTTTTTCTCCTACAAACAAGAGGATGATCAAACTAGCATCATCTATCATCCAGACCTAAATTTATTTTGATAATTCTTTTTCTAAAAGTCAACCTTCACTTTTGGTAAGCAAAACTTAACATTGTGAACCTCATAGTAAATATTTATATATAGCATTCTCAAAATCAAACATACCAATCCACATAGAAAACGGATTTCCAATATAGAGATTATCATATGGGAATGAATCTCTCTCCTAAATAAATAATCGTATCAGTGCTATTTATAAATAGTAGTATCCTCCTCTCTCTACAAAAACCCTAATCAAATAGTCTCTCTCATCAATTCTATGGATTGCTCCCAGCCTGTCGATGATCACTGCTTTGTCTCGGCGTTGAATCCTTTCAAGATCTCAAGAATCATTCCTAATAATAATGGTGATCAGTTTTACATATCATTCGAAGTAGAAACAATGGTCCCACGTCAAAGTGATGAGAACTCAGATGTGGAAGATTGGTTGGATAATGAAGCAGACACAAAGGTGTATCATTTATGGGCCCCATGTCCAAGAATCGAGCGTGATAACCTAGAAAAAAGTAGGATCTCGGAGATGCTTTCAAGCTGTGGTGTGCCTCTCCACAAACAGGACCATATGGTTGACCTAATTAGGGATGAGGCTGATGGGATGGCTAATAATCCCTACAATAGGGACAACAACGTTCTGCCAATCGCGGTTTTCATCAGCATTATTGTTTGTCTCTGTTGTCCAAGATGATACCAACACCCTAGGTTTATTTACTGAATAACGTTTTTATGTTTTCTTTAATTTAGATGAAATTGTCAGCATTTATGAATGTTTGAAAAACCTTGAATCTGGTCTGCATTAGTACTTATGAGTTTTCAAGTATATCTTTCCTGCTATATAAGTGCAACCATCAGACAGTTGTGCATGAATTTTTATGTTGATATAATGGTTATAATCCAACTATAAATATGACAATCTGTGTAATCGTATGAGAAAATTACCGATATATACAACAGAATGCGCGCTTGGACAAAGAATCCCTATTGTATCTATGAATGGAAAGAAGAAGGCCAATCCCTTCTTATTTTATCAAGTATAAAAGTATGGAAGATTGTCATTTTCTACATATATAATACTGAGGGCTTATAGACTTGAAATGGTCATTTGTAAAATCATGTGGTGATCTCATCCATAATAGATCACATCCCTTATAATTGGTTATTAATTATCATACACATATGAAAATAAATGTAAAATGAAGCAATAGTGCAATTGAAGATGAGATAGTGTATTCCGCTTCAAGCTCAAGAAACTTACATTAATAATGTTATTTCTCCTTGCATTACACAGTATATATTATGCTATGAATATATTGATAACGTTACATGTGCATATACTTTAAAAAATACTTGAAATAGTGGACTCACCATCAAATACAAAGTTTAAATACAATTAAAGAAAAACATCCCTATTCTGAATACACACATACAAATTTTAATTGTTATAAAAAAAAAATGGATCGGCCCAAAAAACAAGCTAATTGTGCTTACAACTTCAGGCCCAAATTCATTAAATGGGCTAGCCAGGCCATTACCTACTGTCATTTCTCTCTCTCTCTCTCTCTCTCTCCAAGGTTCAATCATGGCGATGCTGAAAGAGATTCTCACTCGACGGCCAGTGGCGGCGACAATCCGCCTGAGGGTTCCGGCAGGCGGAGCAACGCCTGCACCGCCGGTAGGGCCGGCTTTGGGTCAGTACAGGCTGAATCTAATGGCATTCTGCAAAGATTTCAACGCCCGAACCCAAAAATACAAGCCCGATACCCCAATGGCCGTGACGATAACGGTGTATAAGGACAATACCTTCGAGTTCATCGTCAAGTCTCCCTCCGTCACCTGGTACCTTAAGAAGGCCGCCGGAATTGAGTCCGGCAGCAGCCGCCCTGGTCACGTGACCGTCTCCACCATAACCCTAAAGCACGTGTACGAGATTGCCAAGATCATGCAGAGTGATCCATATCGCAAGTACATGTCTCTTAAGTCCATTTCCAAGTCCGTCATTGGGACTGCGCATTCCATAGGGATTAAGGTTGAGAAAGAGCTTGATTAATCTCAAATCTTTGTCTTTGATTTTTTCAAGAATGAGTGCTGTTTTGGAGTATGAATGATTTGTGTTGTATTGGGATTGTTTTCTAGTTCTTACTTATTGCCATAGGGCACAGAGCTAGATGAAATGAATTGGGTTCACATTTCATTGTTTTATATCCTGTCTTTTCAAAATAGTGTTATTCCTCTATTTCGTTTTGTTTGGATAGAAAGAAGATGGGAATTTGGGGGCTGAAGAAGCTTGTTGTAGATCCAATAATTGATTCAAATAGTTTTTTTAATGAGATCGGTTTTGGGGGTTTCAGTTCTTAAGCTATGAAAAGTCAGTTTAGTTGTGCATAATATAGTGAAGGAAACAACCATTCTTTGATAGAATAAATAGTTGTTTTCTGATGTTTGTAGTATTGGCCCTCGAGAAATCCTCTGCCTAATAATACTAGAATGGATCAGGAATCTTGACCGTATCAAAGATGTAAAGTTAGATGTTGGAGGATATAATGACTTTATGGGCGATATAATGGAACATGTTTTCAAAGCTTGGTTTGAGTGTGCATCTCTACTGTGTAGGTTGATAAAATGCACTTGTTATTATCTATTGTGTTATGAATAATCATCGAACATTTATTATATTTTATGCAGTTCGTTTGAATATTTATAATAAGGGGTTCTTACGATTTTTGACTTGTTTGTCATATAGCACTTTGCTTGAACTTCAAATTTTAGCATTTTGTCACCTGAAATGGACATTACAATTCTCATCTTGGCTGAAACATATCAGCTTTGTAGTAGTTTGAGATGATGAAGTATAATGTTTGGGTAAAAAAACCCATAAGAGATTGTTGTATGGATATAACTCTATTACGCACAATCAAAGCTCATTTCTACACGTCTCGTGATTGATCTATCCCACAAAATTCGTACGGGAGTTAACTTTGAGTGACTTAAGTGTGCAGGGATATAAAGTTTGATCTATAAGCTGCAAAGCTATCTTCAAATTTTTGAAGTGGCTCATTTAGCTTTTATTTGGTATACAATTACACCATCAACAATGAGATAGACAGGTCCAGGTTGCAAAATCAAGATACATACTAAAATATGAGAAATGTAAGATTGATTACCCCACTAACTTTTCACCATAAGTCGTATATTAAATGGGGCATACAAATTGGATCTTAAACGAACAGATTATTCGATATTGCAAATCATAAATCATTTGTTCTTTAAAATGGGAATAGCTTGCAATATCTGCCGTCAATAATAACCTCAAAAACCAAAAAATAATCTTCTTCAAATTTAAATTCAAAGATCAAGCTAGCTATAAGGATGTCCTCTCATACAGTGTTACAAATTTTACAATGCTTATAATATTTAAAATGAATATACTATTATCAACAAAAACTAATAACAAACAAAGAGAAAAATGAAGTAAACTACAAGAAAACAAATCACCAGCTCAATTCTGTGTCAAATGGACGGAACAAAGTTGCCTCACCTACAACATGAGAACCCCCACACAAGATAGCTTCATATGAAACAAGATCACACCAAACAAAAAAAATATAGAGAATAACAAAATTGCAGAATTAGAAAGCTTTCTAATTATCGGAATCCTTCCGTGGAGTTTGAGCTTCATGGCTCGTCGTCCTAAATGGCTCACCCGACCCGAATGGATCAGCTGTGTCATCGAATGATGGGAAACCATGGCCATATTTAGAATCCTTTGTGCTACTCATAGAGTCCAATCTAGACATTGATGGCTGTGGCGGAAAGAGCCCAAAGTTATAATCAGAGTCAGCTGTGCTGCGGAAAGAGTCAAACCTTGTGAGCGTCTCCGGCTGAGCAAAGTATCCCTGATCAAAGTCTGAAGAATCTCTAGTGCTTCGCATCGAATCAAATCTCGAGAAGGAATCCCGTTAACCAAATGGGCCGCTATCATTCATGTTGAAAGAATCGAATCTTGAGAAGCTGTCAAATGAATGCGGCTCTTCTGAACCTCTAGGAGAGCTGCTAAAATTATACATCGGTGTGCTTGGCACGGAATCTGCAAATGCAGGATTCCTTGCGAACAGGTTATCTGTCTAAGAGCCTGGGACATTGTAATGTGGGGTGCTCGGAACTGAATCAAAAAACGAGCCCTGCTTTAGTGGAGTGCTCGGAACTGAATCGAAAAATGGGCCTTGATTTAAAGGGGTGCTCGGAACTGAATCGAAAAAAGGGCCCTGCTTTGAAATTGACGTGTCTATGCCTTTGGAACCAGTTTTAATTAAGTTTAGACCCCATTCATCAGGTGTAAATGAAGAACTTTCACTGTGCCTATCATACTCAGCTTCCTGATTCACAATGTTCCAGAGGTAAAATTAGTATCATTAATATTAAGAAAATGTACATGTGAAGTACTACTGAAAGTGAAACCCTAACATTAAAGCATACCTTTGGATTGATAGAGTGGGAATCCCATGCTGCATCCGCATCGTAATGGATATCAAAAGAACCCCAACTCAGCTCATCAAAATGTTTGTCCTCAGAAAATACAGATTCAGCCCTATATTCACTGCACTTATAAATCAGATTACTTCAGAATTGTTTGCAGAGAGCAGTAAGGTATACATGTAGATGGGGAAAACTTTAGCAGAAATTTGGGTGTGACAGATAAGCAGAGAACTCTTAAAATGCTGAAAACTAGAAAATGTCAATCTTTTTTTCTTTTATCTTTTTCGAAGGAGGGAGAGACAAAAACAATAATGTTACCTTCGTGTGTCAAATGCGTGTGGTGAGCTATTTATGCTGAAGTTCTTAACCCTTGTATCTTGGAACTCATTGGATGCGCTCGAAACCGCATAACTTCCTGCTGGACTATCAGGTGGAGTTCTTGTTGTTTGCTCTGAATTGTTATTATCTGGCTTGTCATTCTCAGGTCTCTCCCCAAAACTCAGCATATTTGTCTTGCCATCTCATCAGCCTTAGAAGGTGACTTAACAGTGGCAGTGTTATCAGACAAAGTAACCTTTTCTCTACAGCCAGACATTGGTTTGGGAAGGGCAACAACATTTTGCACTTCAAGATTGAGCTCCTTGACATAGGTGAATCCTGAAATTATCATAGCACAGAAGGCAAACAAGTAATAATTATTTGTTAATACCAGTAAATGGAGGCTCCTCTTACATGGTGATATATGCTTTCACAAGTACCTGAGGTTGTGTTTGGATTGAGAGATTTGAAATGCAAGATTTGAAATGAATGTATTTCAAATCCACTCAGAGTGCCCAAACACAACCTATATCAATTCACTAATGGATTTATTACTATGAATTTCAAATCCTTCACTCCAAACACAAACAAAAAGTATTTATAGAATCAACAACTTTGAAAAAGTACCTTCATCTTCGAACTTATCCCAATCTTGATCCCAATCAGCTGTTGTACCTTCAATGCCAGGTTGCCAACCTGGACACGTTTTAACATCAAGAAATAAATGAAAATCAACAAAAGTATTCCTCATTAAGCGCGGAGAATTTTGTGGTATCCATTATGTGAATCAGCTTTGGAAAATCAAACTTGCTGCATTTCAATAAAGGAATTACCAAATGGAAGCTCAACGAGTGAAGTTGGTTTGCTACGTAATCCATAAGTTTTGCACTGGTCATTCAAGGCCTTCACTAGTTCCTCAAGATCTGACTGGATTTGATTAACTCGATCCTGGTAGAGATCAAACCTTTTAACTCAAAATTTCTCTTAAGGCTTCAAAAAATCAGTTGGAGGTACTACATACCTGGACACCATCAGCATTCTCTTGTTCCAATTTAAGAATTGCCCGATATAATTATATTTTTCTCCTACAAACAAGAGGATGATCAAACTAGCATCATCTATCATCCAGACCTAAATTTATTTTGATAATTCTTTTTCCAAAAGTCAACCTTCACTTTTGGTAAGCAAAACTTAACATTGTGAACCTTATAGTAAATATTTATATATAGCATTCTCAAAATCAAACATACCAATCCACATGGAAAACGGATTTCCAATATAGAGATCATCATATGGGAATGAATCTCTCTCCTAAATAAATAATCATATCAGTGCTATTTATAAATAGTAGTATCCCCCTCTCTCTCTCCAAAAACCCTAATCAAATAGTCTCTCTCATCAAATCTATGGATTGCTCCCAGCCTGTCGATGATCACTGCTTTGTCACGGCGTTGAATCCTTTCAAGATCCAAGAATCATTCCTAACAATAATGGTGATCAGTTTTACATATCATTCGAAGTAGAAACAATGGTCCCACGTCAAAGTGATGAGAACTCAGATGTGGAAGATTGGTTGGATAATGAAGCAGACACAAAGGTGTATCATTTATGGGCCCCATATCCAAGAATCGAGCGTGATAACCTAGAAAAAAGTAGGATCTCGGAGATGCTTTCAAGCTGTGGTGTGCCTCTCCACAAATAGGACCATGTGGTGTGGCTAACATTAATTAGTAATATTTAATTACAATTTATTACTTTGAAAATTCATAATAATTCTCAAAATAATTGCAATTGTTTTTTAATAGTATTTTTGTATTACTAATATTGACCTTCTAAAAATATTTCTTTTTGATTGTATAAATCTAATATTTTCTTATTATATATCAAAAAAAAAATACAATTATAGATAAAATTTTGAAATAATACAAACATAAAAACACCATTTTAATTATATAATACCATTTTTAATGAAAAATTAAAAATATTTAGTACGATTGTCTTTATATATATTTATAATATATCATTGAAAAGTTTCTTTAAGCTCTATTAATAAGAAATTAATTTTAGTCAAAGTATTCAAGAGTTTAGAAAAAGAAGAAGGATAAAAACATGTAAAAAAAACAATTTTTTTTAATCGACTGTAAAAAAAACAATTATAAAAAGTTTCAAATGTAGAAGAACTCTTACTTCTTATAGTGAAATAAAAAATAAAAATAAACAATTATAAAGAGTTTCAAATAGTAAAATAAAAAATTAAAAAATTGTTAATTACTTTATTATCCTTAAAATTTAGTATTTATTTTGTTATTATAGACATTACAAAAATTGGTCCCAACTAAAGTGTTTTTATAATATATATATATATATATATATATATATATATATATATATATATATATATATAATTAAAATGCAAAAATAGAGAGAAAAGGTATTGTAAATTTAAGAAAGCAAGTTGGAGTTATATAAGATTGGCAAAATAGTGATAAGAGTGGAAATATATGATTTTCCCACTCAAATTCACCTATCAAAAATAGAAATTTACGTAAAAAAAAAATTAAAAAAAAAGAAAAAGAGGGAGCTAGGCAAGTTTACATTTTTGCAACTTTTGTGAAAATGGTGACAGCTTTTTGCTGCCAAAAAGTGTGGTTTGTGCGTGTGTGGAGGAAGCAAGGCGTGGGTAGTGGGAGTTTAGGCATCATTTTATTTTAATAAATCACAATTTCAAAATCATTTAAATTTTTTATTAATCTATAATAAAAGTATATTTTAATTAAATAATTTCTTTATTTAAAATTTACACTTCATTATGTATCATATTTTAAGTAAAATGATGTATCAATTAAAAAATAATAATTGTTTATTGTTTGTGATCCCATATCTGAAATTTGAACTTTTTAATTTGATGTTCACTTATCTTCACTTCTTCAATATTGTGCTCATAGGATGCAACTCTAACTGTAACTCGAATGTCTTCATTCCCTAGCTCTTGTTGTTCCTCAATGATTTTCTTACCAGACAATACGACTGAATGGCTACACCCCCTTATCTCAATCAATTTGAGCGTTGGTATATTTCCAAGATCACTAGGGATTTTCTCCAACTTTTCTAGTCGCCAGAGATAAATGCGTTCGAGGACAGGAAAATGCGTGCTCTCTGAGATCCAACATTCCATATCACTAAAAGTAATTTTTAGAAATTTTAGTTTGAGGAATCCCCCTTCAACTGTTTCCCACTTGCCTCCGCTCGTGGAATTCGTTCTCAGATGGAGCGCTTGAAGATGAGGCAAACAACCTATCTTCCTTGTTATGTCTTCCCAATCCAACTTACCACCACTTAAACTCAACCTTTTCAGGGACTGAGGGAAGTTGTACTTTTGCGGCAAATCACTCCACTTTCTGGAGATTGAAAACCCATAAACCAAATCCATTGAAAACCCATAAACCAAATCCAAGGATTCAATCTCAAGAAGGTGAAGATTGTCGAAACAAGAAAGTGACCACTCCTTAACTCCATCATACCTTACTCCCAATTTCTTGATATTTGGGATTTTTTTAACTACCTCTTCACTACACCTGAAATTCTTTATTCGCCAGAGTGTGTGTAAATTCCCCAGGACAAAGTCATCTTGCCCGTCCATGCGAGGAGGATCTGGGAGTTTAAGTGAGGAGAACACAACATGCCGAAGTTGAGGCATCTTCCAAATATCACATGGTGCAACAAGGCCACCATCGTGCTTAACTTTTAACGTTTGCACATTCCAAAGAAGGTAAAGTGAAGAAGAAATTAATTGGGTATCAAAGATCCGAGGTCCTTTGATAGAGACATCAAGATACCGTGAGTTAATCAGCTGAGAGAATAATGCTTCAAGGGTATCATTAAATCTTGTTTTTATAGAGTAACGGTTTCCTTGAGCTCTAGTCAATATCCTCAACAATCTTGAGTCAAGCGATGGTAGAACAGCACCAAAATCATATATCAAAGAACGGACAAGTGGCATAGCCTGCAAGGATTGAATAGTTTGATGACATGTCTTTCCACGAACAACAATGCGACGTGCTACAAAATAAAATTTCTCTCTCAAATTGTTTTAAACATATATCCCTCAACAAATCATGAATTCCACAATAATCTTTCTTCCACTCCACCGTATTGATGATGAAAATTAGATTCCTATCAATAAGATCCTCGAGGCTCTCTTTTGCAATTTCTTCTAAGCTTTTCCCATCGGTTGATTTTAGAAATCCTTCAACAACCCATAGATTAATAAGGGTCGAGATTTTAATCCGACTATCTTCCTTAAAAATACCCATATAGAGAAAACACGACTTTAAATGAACTGGTAGTATGTTGTAACTTGTGTTCAATATCTTTAAGCAATGTGCATTGTCCTCTAAATTCACAATTGAACTTAAATTTTCTGCAATGTATTTCCAATACTCTTGTGTCCGTATCGACTTTGCTAGAACCCTCGCAATCACAATAATTGACAAAGGAAGTCCTCTACAATTTTCTGCAATCTTCCTACCAGTTTCTTCCAATTCAAGGGGGCAACCTTCTTCTCCAAATATATTTTTGCACAATAAATCCCAACTTTCTTCCTTGTTCAGATATTTCATCTTCTGGTTATGAGTCTCACTTAATTGAAAAGCCACATTTGATTGCCTAGTGGTTATCAATATTCTACTCCCATTGTTGTTATCCGGAAAGAAGCGTTTAACCTTGTCCCACACATCAATAACCCACATATCATCCATCACAATCAAATACCTTCTACCACACAAATGTTTGTATACTGCTTCTCCTAATTCATATTCACTCAAATCTCCCCCATATGTTTTCTTTTCAGGATTAATAATTGTTGAGAGAATATCCGGCACACTATATTCTTGAGAGATAGTAGCCCAAGCAAGAACATTAAAGTGTTGCACAACAGTCTTATGTATGAAAAGATTTCTAGCAAGCATAGTCTTACCCATGCCACCCATACCAGAAATTGGGATGAGTTGGCGATGAAGTTGTCCTCTCGTGAGTTTATCCATGATTTCAATGAAGAGATCGTCGAAACCCACCATGGAAGGAGAGCTTATTAGCGAAGCAGCAGGTAGTACTGATGAGTTTGTGTTGATCTAAATATTGATGATTCCCCTCTTCTCTTTAACGGCAATCCCCTCTTCCCTGATAAAAGCCAAGTCTTGCACCACTCTCTCAAGATCTTGATACAAGTGATCGATAGAACTGATCATCTTTTGAGCTTGAGATGTAGTTGTGGATCCAGCAGCAATTTGATCGACAATATGAGATTCGATTACATCTTCAGCGGCATGAGCTGCATCTCTGATGCGACTCTCCAACTCATCGGCTTCTTCGCTGCCATCATGGCGATAACGCTCAAGAAAATCTTGCAAGAAACAAACATTTTCAGAGAGAGATTGAAGCTGAATTTTGTCAAGGAGGTTGGTTGATCCTCTCTATAATATGCGTGACTGAAAGTAGAGCTGCATATGCTGCCATCACTATCTCCTATAGACCTCTCTTGATTTGTTCTTTAAAAAAGTTAGAGAAAAATGTATAGCAGATAAACTATAAATGGAGTATGGAGAATTGCGAAGAAGATGAGTGATTGGGTGTTGGCAGAATAATAATGGCTCTAAAGTCTTGCAAGTTGCAGTCCTGTCGGTGGAAGAAAATTATCTGTACCTTTTTATCAAGTTAATGCATGAAACTTCCTGATGGTTTGAAAATTCGGACTTGATTGTGTGAAACCCCCTTTATAACGCCTCGTTCCCCTTTTAATTGGAAATAGGTCGTCACCTTTTACTTATTTAGAAATTAAAGGAATTATAATTACTTTCTAATATACAACGGAAGACTTAAAATGAAGACACGTGAGCTATATATATATATATTTTTTTTAAACCGTAACACATATACGTATATATATATATATATATATATATATATATATATATATCCAAAACTAGTTCGTGTCTTACCCACATTTCTAGGTAAAATGTTCATACAAAAAGCCTATCTGAAATTATACGACAAACATATATACATGACAGATACAAGTCTAGGCCCATAGTTTATCATACTATACATATTTAACAACTTATTGTTCTCAAAATGAAACATTACTCTAGTACAATTTTATAGATACAGTGAGAAGTCAGCCTAGCCTGCTACACATCCACGTCATCATCTGCCGAGCCTGAAAATATAAAAAGCAGCATCATGAGACACCTCCGGAGAAGGATCCCAGTGGGATAACTGTACTCTCTAATATATTGAAGCAATTAAATTAGTTAGCACATATTACATGTCATTCGGGTGCGCTCACCCTAGACCATACATAAAGGAATGTGGGAATCGCTCGCC
This sequence comes from Scutellaria barbata, assembly GCA_028654395.1. Classification (NCBI taxonomy): domain Eukaryota; kingdom Viridiplantae; phylum Streptophyta; class Magnoliopsida; order Lamiales; family Lamiaceae; genus Scutellaria; species Scutellaria barbata. The sequence goes on along the minus strand of CM053651.1, from coordinate 6,084,610 downwards.
CACTAAACCTTGCTTTCATAAAGGAATGTGGGAGTCGCTCGCCCACTAAACCTTGCTTTCATAGACCAGGCACTCTCGCTCTTATGGTCGTCGCCCGATAGTGAAGCAACTACCGGTTATAGCTACGGAGCTTCAGCCGTAGATTTTCATACATACTTATTAATTTAATTATCAACACATAGTAAAGTGTAGAAGTTACCCACTTGAAAGCTGAGGGTTCGAGGATTCCTTTTGGATTCACCGATCGTCTCGACTGCGCTCGACACACTTAACTGATTAGCTTCTTATGTCATATAATACAATCTTTTGTATTTTATATTAGGTTTCTTTAATCTAAAGCATAATTATACTTCATTTAATACATACTTGATTCCTATATGAAATTCTAAATATGATCATATCATAACTAAAACATTTAAGTAAAAACAGCATATGAAATAAAATATCATACTTGTGATATAAAAAATTTAGACACTTAAATTAGTGATTCTAGGCATAAAATGACACATAAAGCCACAACAATTTTAATAATTCATAGGTGATTTAAAAAATGATAAGAATATTTACATAGTCACATACTAGTGTTAGATATTATATTCTGAAAATTCACAATTTTTCATCATCTACATATATAAATAAAATTAATTCTATAAAGTAGTTTTTCACTTCAATTTCAACTCAAAATCAGTCTGTTTTGAAATATTTATCAAATATTATAGGATTCATAAAATAATTTCATATTTTCACAGATTTTAAAAAACATGTTGAAGTATAACATATACACATATCAACTAAAAATAAGGTTTACATAATTAGTTATGAATTTTCTAAGTTGGCTGAAAACAGGGTACTTTATATGGTGAAAACATGTTTTCTTGTAAAAATTCTCATAATTTCAGTTTTACTTGAAAATTCCCAAGGTAAATTTTCTCTCATTCTTAAGAATAAATAATATAACTTAGTAAAATATGGCTTATGAATATGATTTGAATAAATAGTTATAAATTTTATAACTAAACTAAAAATAGGATATGATCTATGCAGAAAATAGCCTGTGTTGAAAAATTCAGCATAAATCATACAAAACTCCAAAAATTGTATACCAATTTTATGTACATACCTAAGAATTGGTTCTAAAATATAGTAAAATATCATATACAAATTTGAAGGATACAGTTCAGAAACATAATTTGATTCGGACCAAAAAAACAAAACGTATATTCTGCAAACAGGGCTGAAAACATGTTTTATTGAAAACTTCATCATAAATTGTACAAGGTTCTAAAAATTACATGGTAAATTTCTACATCTCTATAAGAACATGTACTACAATATAGTAAAATATGGCTTATATATATGTTTTTAATAATTAGTTACGAATTTTATAATAAGACCAAAAACAGGACATGACTTACCCAGAAAACCGACTATGTTGTAGAATTTGACATAAATCGTACATAACTCAAAAAATTACATACTAAAATTTTGAGCATACCTAAGAACTGTTTCTAAATCATAGTAAAAGATCATACTTAAAATCGAAGGGTACAGTTCAAAAATATAGTTTGATTCAGACCCAAAAACGAGACAAAAACTGTCTCTGAACAGCTTATCTTAGAAAAATCATATAAAATCGAGTTTAACTCCAAATCTTCTGAAATTTGACACACATATTCTACACTTCATATAATAGATTATTTTAAAAGGGTTTAGCTTAAATCGATTCCTAAATTACCCAGAATATTTACGAACAGAGAAGCTGAACATAAATGAACTTATAGCATAGCAACCTATTTTGTTTCATTCAAGAAATTTATAAACAATTTAATCTCAATCCTAACTCCAAAGAACATCTTTGGACTTCATAATATATGCTAAAAGTAAGATAATATCAGAAAATAAGAAGGTTTTACCTAAAATACCTTCAAAGTTTGTAAGAAAGAGCTTTGATGTATTTTGATCTTTGCTTCTTTGCTTGCTATGTTCAACTATTTATGCCTTAGTTCCCTTCACATGGGTTGGACGAGAGGGAGAGAAGAGAGTATATCTTCAAGTAATGGTTATAATGCATCTCATGAATTGAAATAGGATGATGACTTTAGGTTAGATGTAGGAGAAGGTTCTATCACTAGATTAATAATGCATGTATCCAAATTGTAAAATATCTTTATTTCCCTTTTTCTTTTCATTTTATTTTTCTTTTCTTCTTCTTATATATATATAGATACATGTATATCTACTTACATAAAGAGATAAAAATTTAGTATAACAATAATGCTATATTAGTATAACTTATATAAAAGAGGTAATTTATTTATATGATTTACTTTATGTAAAGAACATATTTTTATCTACATTATAATGCATAAATTCATGTCTAAACAATCTATGTTTCATCACATAAAATAACATAAAAGATCATAAGTAAAATTTCATAAAAGAAAACATTCGAAAGCGGTAACGAATAAAATTAGCATATGAACTTAATATCATATAATTCATTTAAAATTAACTAACATCTTATCTTTTACTTCCATTCATGTGTGTCGAGTGAGTGGAGATCGAGCTCGATTTCTTCCATAAGTTATCCTGAAAAATCCTTAAAATCTCGAAAGAGATATTAGATCATAAAGATTTTAAAATCATCAATCATAATATGATTTGTAAATCATAACTTTAAATAATATAAGAACTTGCACTTAAATCATTTATACTTGAACGATAAAAGAAATTTTATAAAATATGCAATGCAAGGTTTTCTTGAAAACGGGGTGTTACACCCTCGTGATTTGAAAATTCGCCATGAAATTCCCTTATACTTTAGAAATTACGTGAAATCCTTTGTGGTTTGTTAAATGTAGTCCAAAATCCCCAACTCTATGCTTTAGAAATTGTACGAAATCCCCCTATACTTTAGAAATTGCGCGAAACCCCTTGTGGTTTGTTAAATATAGTCCGAAATCCCCAACTGTATGCTTTAGAAATTGTGCGAAACCCCTTGTGGTTTGTTAAATGTAGTCCGAAATCCCCAACTCTGTTAATGTTAATGAAAGTGTTAAACACGCGTCTTTCATGCGATTTTTGATGTTTTTTTCACTTTTGAGGGTGAATAAATACTCATTTACCCTTCATTGCCTATATAAAAAGCTCCTTCTATTGTGAATGTTTTTTTACAATTGCACTCAAACTTGTTTTCTACACTAATAAGTATGTTTCTTTCTTTAACATCCTGTGCAAATAAAATAGAAGCACAAAATATAATATCAACAAAATATGGCTATCACTGCAATCACCCTGTGTTTATCATAAGCTAACAAAATATAACTATCACTGCAATCACTTTGTGTTTATCATGAGCCAACAAATAAATTGCTAATTTGACCACTTTACAAAAAAAATTCCAAATCATCAAATCATAAGATTAACTGTTGATACTGTAACGTCCCGATTCTTTTATAAATAAATCTTAACCAAGACGTTACTCACTTATAAAATTTCAATCTTTCCATAAAAATATAAAATGTATAAAATCAAGAATAATTTTTTTCGAATATACATTTCTTTAATTGATGAAATTAAACATTTGTATAAAAAGCTTCTGTAACCCTTGATCACCGGCTACCAGCATCCACCGCTCACACTCCACGCCATAAAATCCTTAAATTGAAAACATTTTAGAAAGAAAGGGGTGAGTGACAAAAGTACACTCAATGGGGTGGGGAAACTCGGGATGACATAAAGTAATTTCCAACATTTAAAAACCATTTAATAAAAGATATTTTTCGTGCCTCTATTTTGAAACGTTATTATTTTAAAAAGATTTCATTTGTACATTCCTCAACTCAAAAACAGTAGAAAAATAGATCACTTCCCATACGTGACTTAAATCATTTCATAATGTAAACATCCATCTCAATCAATCACCATCCACATTCAAACATATCATATCACTTTCACTTTCATATTACGGTTCTCAGTCGTCTTGCAAACATACATCAATCATCATTTACCTTCAAACATATCATTTCACATAATTTACGGTGCTTAGCCGCCATGAAAGCATTTTACGGTTCTTAGCCGCCGTGAAAATATTTTTACGGTTCTTAACCGTCATGATACGGTGATCAACCGTCATTATACGGCCCTAGCCGCCTTGCATACGCATGCACATGCACACATATTTACATCAACATAGAATCAATCATCATTTTCATTTAAACATATCATTTCACATTATTTACGGTGCTTAGCCGCCATGAAAGCATTTTACTGTTCTTAGCCGCCGTGAAAACATTTTTACGGTTCTTAACCGTCATGATACGGTGATCAACCGTCATTATACGGCCCTAGCCGCCTTGCATACGCATGCACATGCACACATATTTACATCAACATAGAATCAATCATCATTTTCATTTAAACATATCATTTCACATAATTTACGGTGCTTAGCCGCCATGAAAGCATTTTACGGTTCTTAGCCACCGTGAAAACCTTTTTACGGTTCTTAACCGCCATGATACGGTGATCAGCCGTCATTATACGGCCCTAGCCGCCTTGCATACGCATGCACATGCACACATATTTCACACATACATATGAAAGCACATTAATTTAACATAGCACTTAGTTGCAGTCCTCAACTACCACAAAACATATCTTATTTGCACATATGCAAATATTAACTTCACATCATTCTTCACTTTTGCATTCATAGTAAAATGTTCACATTGTGAAAACAATCACAATCCATCACATACTTTAAATCATTCATCAATTACATTCTCATCTCATAGCACTTTATTCACATAACACGTATATCGACCTCAAGTAAATCAAGTGTAATAATCACATTCATCATTTCATAACAGTATCACATATAACATCTCATGCATTCAGCACGTATACCCAACTCATTTTATATAATATACTAGTTCGTAATTTAAATACTTCGGAAGAATTATAAATCCAGTAATAAGAAATTACCCCCACCTTGTTCGGTGGTTACCACGTGAGCAGCAAGCGTTAGAGATCACGTATCCCAAGACTTCACTCCAACATGTAGCCTACATAAAATTACGGTGTTTCCTTAGATTTTTATTAAATATAAATTTAAGATTTAACTGCTATCTTATCTGAACGGAAGACCTAACGATTGAGATTGAAGAATCAAGAGGGAAAGATCAGTTTATATAGCTGATATGAAAGGGAATCAATTTTGGATCACAACAAAACAAGAATGAGCTCGATCGGAGTTGAAACAAGCTTGAACGGAGCATTTTAAAATTGAGGGGTATTTCGGTAATTTGCAAAAGGTTTTGGAGATGGTTTTTCGCCGTTTCCCGGCGAACGGGATATCGGAATTAAATTCCGGAAGCTGTTCTAGATTCGTATCATCGAGAGCTACGTCGTGTATGAAAATCAGCTGAAACGGACAAGGTTGACTTTTTCCGGTCAGTGGCAGCGGCGTTTTTCGCCATTTTCCGGCGAACGGGTGATCGGAATTGAATTCCAGAAGTTGTTCCAGATTCGTATCGTCGAGGGCTACATCGTGTGCGAAAATCAGCCAAAACGGACAACTTTGAAATTTTCCGGCAGCGGTGGCGGCGCTCTGGGGGGCGGCGGCGGCGGCGGCCCAAGACAGAAAGTAAAACGGGAAATAAAAGAGAGAGAAAAGAGAACTTACGTGTGTTCGACGCTTTTTGGCTCGTTCGAAGAAACGTGAAAAATGAAATCGAATGAGGGCCTATTTATAGGAAATTTGGAAAGTTACTATTCATGATAAGATGTCGATTACTATTCACGATTCCGTTCTTCGTTTTTCCGAAATTTCGTATTTTGCCCTTTTCTTCGCCGTTTGAGCTACAGGTGTCCGATTGACCTCTAGTTTGTTTCTATCTTCTCGTTTTTCTGTTACGTATCTTATGGTATAAAAATATTCTGTGTTCTTTATTTATAAATTTTATTCATTTAAACCGGTCGTTTACTACAACCATCTATAGAAGCTATATTAGACAGAAAAATAACTCCAGCCATACAGAATAAATATATATATTGAGTGAAAAACAATAATGTTACCTTCGTGTGTCAAATGCGTGTGGTGAGCTATTTATGCTGAAGTCCTTAACCCTTGTATCTTGGAACTCATTGGATGCGCTCGAAACCGCATAACTTCCTGCTGGACTATCAGGTGGAGTTCTTGTTGTATACCAAATAAAAGCTAAATGAGCTACTTCAAAAATTTTAAGATAGCTTTGCAGCTTATAGATCAAACTTTATATCCTTGCACACTTAAGTCACTCAAAGTTAACTCTTGTACGAATTTCGTGGGACAGATCAATCACGAGATGTGTAAAAATGAGCTTTGATTGTGCGTAGTAGAGTGATATCAATACAACAATCTCTTAAGGGATTTTTTACCCAAACATTATACTTCAATCTTCATCATCTCAAACTACTACAAAGCGACAGCCCTAAATGCTAAAATTTGAAGTTGAAGCAAAGTGCTATATTACAAACAAGTCAAAAAGCGTAAGAACCCCTTATTATAAATATTCAAACGAACTAAACTCATTATTCATAACACAGTAACCATCACATGTAGATAATAACAAGTGCATTTTATCAACCTACACAGTAGAGATGCACAATCAAACCAAGCTTTGAAAACATCTTCCATTATATCCTCCAACATCTAACTTTACATCTTTGATAAGGTCAAGATTACTGATCCATTCTAGTATTGTTAGCCAGAGGATTTCTCGAGGGCCAATACTACAAACATCATATAACAACTATTTATTCTATCAAAGAATGGTTGTTTCCTTCACTATATTATGCACAACTAAACTGACTTTTCATAGCACCCCCAAAACCGATCTCATTAAAAAAACTATTCGAATCAATTATTGGATCTACAACAAGCTTCTTCAGCTACCAAATTCCCATCTTCTTTCTTTCCAAACAAAACGAAACAGAGGAATAACACTATTCTGAAAAGACAGGATATAAAACAATGAAATGTGAACCCAATTCACATGCCTCACATTCATTTCATCTGTGTAAAAGACAGGATATAAAACAATGAAATGTGAACCCAATTCACATGCCTCACATTCATTTCATCACATTCATTTCATCTGTGTGCTCTATGGCAATAAGTAAGAACTAGGAAACAATCCCAATACAACACAAATCATTCATACTCCAAAACAGCACTCATTCTTGAAAAAAACAAAAACAAAGATTTGAAATTAATCAAGCTCTTTCTCAACCTTAATCCCCATGGAATGGGCAGTCCCAATGATGGACTTGGAAATGGACTCAAGAGACATGTACTTGCGATATGGATCACTCTGCTTGATCTTGGCAATCTCGTACACGTGCTTTAGGGTTATGGTGGAGACGGTCACGTGACCAGGGCGGCCGCTGCCGGACTCGATTCCGGTGGCCTTCTTAAGGTACCAGGTGACGGAGGGAGACTGGACGATGAACTCGAAGGTATTGTCCTTATACGCCGTTATCGTCACAGCCATTGGGGTATCGGGTTTGTATTTTTGGGTTTGGGCGTTGAAATCTTTGCAGAATGCCATCAGATTCAGCCTGTACTGACCCAAGCCGGCCCTACCGGCGGCGCAGGCTTTGCTCCGCCTGCCAGAACCCTCAGGCGGATTGTTGCCGCCACTGGCCGTCGAGTGAGAATCTCTTTCAGCATCGCCATGCTTCACAACCATGAACATCCACCATCCATCACAAGTCAAATCGAAAAATCAATAAACAATTCTTCAAATTAACTACTCCACAGAAATAAAAAGTGCAAGAACAAATCAAAATACCTGGATACCAAATTCGCGATTACAAGATACAACTGAAGAACCCTAGTAGGTCATAATTAGGGAATTGACAATTTACCGTTAAAATAATAAAGAAAGATCGAAAATCAGTCGTAATTTTGAATAGGAGACTCGAAATCCTATTGGTCCTCTTCAGTCAGTTCCCTTCTCAAGACCTAATCATTCGAACCTTGGAGAGAGAGAGAGAAATGAGAGTTGGTAATGGCCTGACCAGCGCATTTAATGAATTTGGGCCTTAAGTTGTAACCTCAATTAGCTTGCTTTTTGGGCCGATCCGTTTTATTTATTTTTTTATAACAATAAAAATTTGTATGTATGTATTCAGAATAGGGATGTTTTTCTTTAATTGTATTTAAACTTTGTATTTGATGGTGAGTCCACTATTTCAAGTATTTTTTAAAGTATATGCACATGTGACGTTATCAATATATTCATAGCATAATATATACCGTGTAATGCAAGGAGAAATAACACATTAGAGAAAATGACCCAAATTGACACTTTTGCCTATATTGTGTGCCAAATTACCCCCCAACTATAATTTTTGCCCCCATACCCTAATCCCTATATTAATATCCCAATCTACCACTTTTTTTTGACAAAAAGGAAGATGATGGGACTGACGGACCCGACAGTGTCAGTTGGATCACTAATACAATTTTTATGAGTAATATTTTTTAATTTTCATTGTAATTAGTAATAATTTTCCACTAATGAAATCAATACATACACGAAAATAAATAATTTTTTATAACTAATAATTCTAAATTTTCATTCTAATTATTAATAATTTTATGCCTTATTATATTATATTTAATTATTTAGTTATTATATTATATTTAATTATTTAAAATTGCCGTGTAGATTTTATGTTTTTTGAATTTACGTATTATGATAATTACCTGATTTAAAATTGCCGTGTACTCTTATATAATTTAATACATTATATTGAAATCAAAATTCATAATAAAATATAAAATATTGGCACTAATATATGTTGACCGTAAACGGCAAATTTTAAACATATTTAAGGGGTACACGACAATTTTACAATAATTGCCGTGTACCCCTTATTTTTTTCAAATTTTTTTGTAAAATATAAGTAGTGTTATAATTAGTGGAAAAATGTTGAAAAACTATTTTTTAGGGCTACCCGACATTTTTAGAAAAAATTAGGGGGTAAACTGCAATTTTAGGAAAAAAAAAAGGGGTACACGGGCAATTTTTACAATAATTACCGTGTACCCCCTAATTTTTTTCCAATTTTTTTGAAAACTTATAATTAGTGGAAAAAGGTTGAAAAACTATTTTTTAGAGCTACACGGCATTTTTTTTAAAATTAGGGGCTAAACTGTAATTTTAGGGAAAAAAAAAGGGGTACACGGTAATTTTTTCAACAATTGCCGTGTACCCCCTAATTTTTTTCAAAATTTTTGTAAAATATAATTAGTGTTATAATTAGTGGAAAAAGGTTGAAAAGCTATTTTTTGCGACATTTTTAAAAAAATTAGGGGCCAAACTACAATTTTAGAAAAAAAAAAAAGAAGTACACGGCAATTTTTTCAATAATTGCCGTGTACCCCCTATTTTTTGCCAAAAATTGCCGTTCTCTTCTTAATAATAATGGTATATAATAGTATTATATAATACAAATAATTCTTATTGTAATTGTAATCTTATAATTATTGTAATATTGTAAAAATTACCGTGTACTATATATTATAATACTATATATTGTAAAAATTGTTAATAGGTCCACTATGTATTAATTTAATATATATTAAATTGTTAATGGTATAATGAATAGTATGCATGGTACACGGCAATTTCACTATTAATAGGTCCACTATGTATTAATTTAATATATTAATTGCCTCTCTCCTAATACTATTTTCACATCATATTATATACACGACAATTTAAAAAAAAATATAAGTAATTATATTAATGTAAATATTAATGTTAATTGCCGTTTAATATTATGTAAATTATATAATATAATACTATTATATATATAATACTATTATTAAGGCTAAACGGTAATTATAAAAAAAATTGAAGGGTACACGGTAATTTTACAATAATTGTGGTGTACCCCACAAATTTTTTCAAAATTGCCGTTTGTCCATTAAATTTAATTATATTTTGCTCCCAAATAGTGCTAAACGGCAATTTTAAGAAAAAAATAAATTAATGGGGGTACACGGCAATTTTTAGAAACAAAATAGGGGTACACGGCAATTATTGTAAAATTGTCGTATACCCCATAATATATATTAATATATTAATAATATATATTAATTATATATATTAATATATTATGTGTACTGAATATATATAATTGCCGTGTACACTAATATTTTATTAATATTATTAATATTGCCGTGTACCCTAATATTAATTATTAATATATAATTAATATTTTATTAATATTATTAATATTGCCTTGTACACTAATATTAATTATTAATATATAATTAGTGTACACGGCAATTGATGGTGATAATTGCCGTGTATGGTGATAGGCAATTGATGATGATAATATATAATTGCCTATCCCATTTAAATTGCCGTGTATGGTGATAGGCAATTGATGGTGATAATTGCAATAATATTAATATATAATATTAATATATTAATAATATTACAATAATTGCCGTGTACACGGCAATTTAATATTTTCTTGGTACACATATTTGAGTATAATTGCCGTTTACACATACCTCACAATATATATTATTAATATTTTAATATATATTATTGCCATGAATATATTAATATATAATTAGTACACGGCAATTATATATATTCAGTACACATAATATATAGTATTATAGTATAGTATATAGTATTACAATATTACACGGCAATTTTTACAAGAGAATATATAGTACACGGCATTTTTTACAAGTACAATATTACAATTAGAATTACCGTTTAATAATTGCCGTTTAGAATTGCAATAATTATATATTTACAATATTACAATTACAATTACAATTATTTGTATTGCATATAACATAATACTACTTTATATATTATATAGTACACGGTAATTTTTAAACAATATTGTGGGATACACGGGCCATTATTGTATAATTTCAAAGACATAAAATATTCTAAGACAACATAAAATATGAAATTGCCGTGTACTTTCAAAGACATAAAATAGGCAAATTTTCGACTCATTATATAAGAAATCATAAATTTTTTAAAAAAATTAGGGGGTACACGGCAATTATGGTAAATTTGCCGTGTACCCCTTCATTGTTCTAAAATTACCATTAAACTCACAACTTTTTTCTAACAATGCCTTCTAGCCCAAGAAAATAGCTTTTCAACATTTTTCCACTAATGATAAGAAAACAAAAAATTTTGAAAGAAATTAGGGGGTACACGACAATTATTGTGAAATTACCGTGTACCCCACAAATTTTTTCAAAAAATGCCGTTTTGTTATAATTAGTGTACAATTATAATATTACGAAAGATTTCATAAACGGCAATTACATAAATTAATATAATATTACATAAATTGCCGTGTATGTGTACATAAATTGCCGTGTATGTGTATCATAAATTACATAAATTAGATATAATATTAATAATTAAATAAAATATAATAAGACATAAAATTACCGTTTACACTTATAATTAAATATAATATAATAAGACATAAATAATTATTTAAATAATTAGTATTATTAATATTAATGCCACAAATAATATTTTATTAATATTATTAATATTAGTGTACACGGCAATATTAGTGTAATTGTCGTGTATGACATAAATATTAGTGGCACAAATAATATTTTATTAACATTAGTGGCACAAAATATATTAATATATATATTATTAATATATTACTCCCTCCGTCCCGAGCTATTTTGCCTACTTTGACCGGCACGGATCCTAAGAAAATACAGTTGATTGTTGATTGAATGTTTAACTTTATGCTTTTTTAGTGCTTTTTTTTGCCATTTTTGGGCTGGCAAAATAAGTTGGGACAAGCAAAAATGGAAAATAGGCAAAATAAGGTGGGACGGAGGGAGTAATATATATTGTGGGTTAAATGCATCGAATGAGGTCGCCCCATATGATGTACAGGAAGATTGTTTATAATTATATTTTTTCATTATTATGTATTGTTTATATCTATATTATATAATAAATTGTATATAATATATAGTTTGTTTAAAAGCATATGAAATATAATACATGTGATCAACTTACAAATAAATTTATATTCTTAAACAATTGGAATATGAATTGCACATGAACTTTCTCAATCTCTCAAAACGTTATTGAGATGCAATGCAATCGCATAAAATAAAAAATCTTTACAAACTTCAAAATATTTTTAGAGGATTAAATTTGCAATTACTATTTTTATCAACTAAAATACGTTGATTACATAATCAAATCCAAAATCGTGCAAGGCTAACAAATGCATCATGCACTATCCAATTTTTCTCACATTTATCACAATTGTTTCTTCTCCAATTCCAATGCTATCAATGCAAGATACACTTATGTATTTAATGATCTTAAACACAAGACGATCGTGTATGTAATAAGCATTAGAGTAAGAGATGTAAATATTTACTATCTATGGTATGAAGTGTGGATCCTGCAGCTTCATGTGCATTTGCAATTGATCCAAGATCTAATGGGTCATTTCCAAATATGGGTGCTTGCCATTTCCAGCAGCAAACTCTATAACCTGGCTATTGATCTCAATGTCACCACAAAATATTGATTCATTGTATGGTGGATTTTTAACAAAATAATCATTAAAAAGATTATGATCTATCTACAGTTTGTCGATCACGATATACTACTCTATGCCCAACAATTGAGCCTCTTAATTAGGCTCAACATTTGAACATTGGACATTGCTGTTTGATAAAGACTTTGATTTTGTTGATGGAAATCAAGTATGTAGCATTCATACTCATCATCATTAGATGAGGAAGATATATAAGAAGAGCTTACGAAATTTGAATTCATCTTTTGAAAATTTAAGTGACGAAAATTCGTAATCTTTGAATAAGAAATAACAAAGTTAAAATATAAGAGATAGTGAGGAAATGAAGTGAAATGATTGCAAAGAATGCTCATTTATATAATTGTCCAAAAAATACAATTCATGTGTATGTATTCACAACCGTTTATAACCATTATGATCTTTCAATCTCAATTGTTCATGTTGTCTGAAAAGTGGTGAGAGTGCAGAAAAACACAATCCATGTGCATTCATTCGTAGCCGTTGATTATCATTTTGATCTTTTAATCTCAATCGTTCATGTTGTCACAATCCAATCTATAAGATACCCCTTCATTTCAACATAATTGATACACTTGAAATAACTCTCTCATTTGAATTCATTGGTTTCTCATTTCTCTTTTCTAGCTTATCAAATCTACAATAGCCTTCCGAAAAGCCTCTTATTCTATTGATGAAGATATACATCTTTGTGATGTGTTTGTTGATGTCTCTTAAGATTCAATTGTAGGACAAAGTATATATATATTGAACTCGGATTTTTATGAGATATGGGCTAATGTATAGCTCTTTTTCTGGGTTGGTCCCACTACTTTTTTTTGCAATAAATAACCTTCTATTTATACTAGTGAGGATTGAGAAGTTTTTTTTATATCTATAATCCCTAAATTTTAGGGATTTCACCATGTTGTAAGTTAGTATGACATTAATGGTGATTGGATGACCCGTGGTAAGATCTATGCAGAGAGTTGTTGGTTGGTTTTAACATTCTGACGTGAGGGTAGATAAGTTCGGTAAGCATGAGGTCGGCTAGAAAGAAATTGACAGGTGTTCAGTTCCGACCCGGCCTTATGATGAGATCATACACGCATCGATTTTTTGATTCTTGGTCGGGATAGATACTTGGCTTAGAGCTTGATTGAATCTCGTTTGTTGAAGAGATGTCTTTTGTTTGTTGAAGAGTTATCTAATTGATCATCTTGGTGTTTTTTAAGATAATCAATTTTATTTATTAATTCATTTTTTCTTAACCATACTTTCAGGTTGGTTAATTGAGGTTTAACACATTATACAAGAAGAATCATTTTACCTAATATTCATCAAGTTTCTTCATTGAAATATTGTATGTGCATGCAATTATTATTTATGCGATAATGGCCACACTAACGGTAATGGTTTCTTGACTCCATAACGAGGAGTAAAGTATCACCTACATGATTAGGGTGTAGGTTCATCCACTCCTCAGAACAAAGAAGATTTCTTTAATAAGAAACACTAAAAAATACGCATTGTAAGAAAACAAGCTTTTGGATTGCTAAAAAAACGATGAACAATTATAAGAAGTAGTTCGTTCTACCCCATAAAAGTTCAAAATTGTATCATCATGGCTTGTTGTTTGATAGACAATTTTGTTAGGGATATACTGAAAAGTATGCTTTTTGTGCTATTTTGTATATAAACTGATTCTTGCATTTTATGAGAATAAATCTTTTATCACTGTTTGCATTAAATATTATGAATGTTATTTATTTAAATGCATAAATGTTCAATATACTTTACATTGTAGACAATGTGGTGTGTAGAAGATTACAGAAGATCACATTGTCAGTTACTTATAATAAGCATAGTAAAATTCATAACTTAGATGGAATTGAACAATCCATTGGTAGAAGTTGAAGTGTAAGGCTCGGATCGGTTTGTCTTAACCAAGAGATTACAGTAGTGCATTTGATGTGCTGAATAGGACCTACAACGAGATAATCCTTCTAGACTGACTTGGAAAGAAGAATTAGATCTCAATGGTTATTAATTTCTGTCACTTAATTGAGATTGTATATAATTAATTGATATTGCTTTGATTTATTATGGGTAAAGAATCAATGAGATTCAATACTTTGTATTTTGGGAAATATTAATAATTATATGATAGATTGCTAAATTAATACAGAAAATCGTGTCTTGATACGTTCAAATTGTTAATGTCAGCTCATAACGTTTATCATATCAAATCTGGCTAGTGGATTAATTTTCGATATGATAATAATGTTGAGCTGTCCTTTCCCAAAGAATAAAGATATTAATTAATTAAAGCATTCAGTAGCTTAAATTAATTAATGGACATTAGATCTTAAACACATGAAATAATAATCGAAAGCCATATTTCATAATATGGGTTAGGATGGATAGTGCAATATTAATTCTATAGTGGAGTGAATTAATATTGATGAGCTAGAATAATATTGTGGCTCAATATTTGTTTCTAGGCCCATTGGGAGGTCAAATCCTAATTCTCCTAAAGGCCCCTTGAGTAGCCAATATGGAGATCAAGATTTCATATATTGGTTGAGGATATATTTGAGATTAATTATTGTTGCAAAATATATGGAGATCAAGATTTCATATATTGCTTAAGGATATATTTGAGATCAAATCTTGAGATATATGTCTGAGATCAAATTTTGAGAGATATATTTGAGATCAAATCTTGAACATATATTTTCTTCTTCTCCAAGCAAGTATTTTTCAGCCCCATGAGATATAAGTGATTGCTGGTTTTTTAAGACAACAACAAAAGTGAGAAATTAATTCTTCCCAAAAAAAGAGTTAAAGAGTTTGTTTGATTTCCCACCAGATCTACGAACTTGGACTTGGGGAATACTCAAGAAGGTGTTTGGGTTAAAGCTATTAATCTTCTCAACGGTGTCTCTCCGATCAAGAGGTAAATACCTATCCCTTAGTTCCGCATGTTTAGGGCTATGTATGATTTACCATTTTTCAAAGCATGATTTATTTGATTTAATTTGTTTTAAATCATAAGATTAGATTTATATTTTTTTTGATTTAAATTACACACAGGGACGGATCCAGACTTTTTTAATTGGGGGGGCACAAAATAATTAAAATATAAAATACGTGAAGAAATTTTTTAATACATAACAATCCAAGTCTATTACAATTGAAACCTACGAGTTTTCATTGACTGAAATATTTGCATTATTGACTCATTATCAACACTATCAAAAATCTCTTTTTCAATGTATACAATCAAACTATCATTCATCCATTGATCTCCCATCCGATTGCGTAGACGATTCTTTACGATATTCATTGCAGAAAATACTCTTTCAACTGTAGCAGTGGCAACCGGAAGAATTAAAGCAAGTGTTATAAGTAAATAAACCAAAGGATATACCTCGTGCTTTTTCGTTTCTACCATCTTTTGTGCAAGAGCTCCAATACCTTTTAATCTTCTAAACACATCAGTAGAACGCATATCAAGGATATAAGTTTCAAGCTGATCATCAAGTGCCTCAATCTGAAATGTAGAGAAGTCTTGAGGGTAAAATTTAGCAAGGATGATCAATTTATGCTTATCAAAAACCGAGAATGAATCATCTGGACATAAACATGCTACACAAAATAACAATTTTGTATTTGCCTTATTGAAACGATCATTTAACTCCATGAGCTGCATATCTATGATAGAACAGAACACGTCAAATCGATAATGATGGAGATTTGTAACTTCAGGAGCTTTAAGCCTTGATCTGCATCGAGCTACAAATTTATCACTCATATTCGTAACATCAATATCTTCTTTCTTACAAAAGAAAGAAACTTGATCATAAAAAGAATCCCATCCTTCATCCCTCATCATTTGTAGCCGTTTCTTAGCAATTTTCACTAGAGCCATAGCATTGACAATATCTTGATCTTTCCTTTGTAATGCCTTTGACAATTCATTTGTAATTCCTAAGTTGGCTTTCATCAAATGTAAGGTAAAAATAAAATCAAATGACTGCATCAATTCCACTAAATTATTCGCCTCACTCTTTTGCTCAGAATTTACCCCGTCCTCCACAATTATCTCAAAAACCTTGATTGTAGAAGAAAACAAAGTGATCAAACTAATCAAAGTATCATAATGAGAGCTCCATCGTGTATCACCTGGCCTTTTGAGTGTTGTTTCTTGATTTAAACCTTTTTTACTTGAAAGATCACCATTGTTGAGAGCACTAAAAATTTTCTCAGCTTCTTTTTTATGAAGAATGTCACACCTTTTGGAAGAAGCCCCAACAACATTTACCACACTAGTAACTGAAAATAATAGTGTAGAAACTAGAATGTGTTTTTTTGCAACAGCTACAAGAGCAAGTTGAAGTTGGTGAACAAAACAATGGATGTAAAAGGCACATGAATTCTCCTTCAAAATAAGAGCTTTTAAACCATTAAACTCCCCCTGCATATTGCTAGCTCCATCATAACCTTGACCTCGCAACCTCGAAATGCTCAAGTTATGTTTAGAAAAGAAGCAATCAACTGCTTCTTTTAGTGCAAGAGCAGTGGTGCTAGTAACATGTTCAACACCGACAAATCTTTCAACTATACAACCATCCTTATTCATAAAACATAGTACAATTGCCATCTGCTCCTTCATTGAAATATCACGAGATTCATCAACTAGAATTGAAAATAGTGCACCTCCTATCTCTTCCATGATGATATTAATAGTTTTTACCGCAACAGCATTCACAATATCCCTTTGAATACTAGGTGCTGTCAATTTGAGATTTTCAGGAGCACCTTGTATAACATATTTAATATCATCATTGTGATCAGCATAAAACTTCAAAAGCTCCAGAAAATTACCTTGATTAACAGAAGTCTTTGATTCATTATCACCACGGAATGCAAGCCCTTGACGTAAAAGAAAACGAACACAGTCAATTGATGCATTTAACCACATATGAAGTAAAATGTAAAATGAAGCACTAGTGCAATTGAAGATGAGATAGTGTATTCTGCTTTAAGCTCAAGAAACTTACATTAATAATGTTATTGAGAAAACGGCCCAAATTGACACTTTTGCCTATATTTTGTGCCAAATTACCCCCCAACTATAATTTTTGCCCCCAATACCCTAATCCCTATATTAATATCCCAATCTACCACTTTTTTTTGACAAAAATGAAGATGATGGGACTGACGGACCCGACAGTGTCAGTTGGATCAGTAATACAATTTCTATTAGTAATATTTTTTAATTTTTATTGTATTTAGTAATAATTTTCCGCTAATGAAATCAATACATACACGAAAATAAATAATTTTTTATTAGTAATAATTTTAAATTTTCATTCTAATTATTAATAATTTTATGCCTTATTATATTATATTTAATTATTGAATTATTATATTATATTTAATTATTTAAAATTGCCGTGTAGATTTTATATTTTTTGAATTTACGTATTTTGATAATTACATGATTTAAAATTGCCGTGTACACTTATATAATATAATACATTATATTGAAATCAAAATTCATAATAAAACATAAAATATTGGCACTAATATATATTGACCGTAAACGGCAATTTTTAAACATATTTAAGGGGTACACGACAATTATACAATAATTGCCGTGTACCCCTAATTTTTTTCAAAATTTTTTGTAAAATATAAGTAGTGTTATAATTAGTGGAAAAATGTTGAAAAACTAATTTTTAGGGCTACCCGGCATTTTTAGAAAAAATTAGGGGGTAAACTGCAATTTTAGGAAAAAAAAAGGGGTACACATCAATTTTTTCAATAATTGCCGTGTAGCCCCAATTTTTTTTCAAATTTTTTTGAAAACTTATAATTAGTGGAAAAAGGTTGAAAAGCTAATTTTTAGGGCTACACGACATTTTTAAAAAAAATTAGGGGCTAAACTGCAATTTTAGGAAAAAAAAGGGGTACACGGCAATTATTTCAATAATTGCCGTGTACCCCCTATTTTTTGCCAAAAATTGTAGTTCTCTTCTTAATAATAATGGTATATAATAGTATTATATAATACAAATAATTCTAATTGTAATTGTAATCTTGTAATTATTGTAATATGTAAAAATTGACGTGTACTATGTATTATAATACTATATATTGTAAAAATTATCGTGTACTATATATTATTGAAATACTATTATTATATAATATATACTTCTATTTTTTACAATTACCGTGTACCCCTATTTATTATTATTATTATTATATAATATATACTTCTATTTTTTACAATTACCGTGTACTATATGTTAATTTTGTAATGCCATTGTACACAGTAATTTTTTGTCATGCCATTGTACACGGCAATTTTATTTAATTAGTAATTAGTAATATAATTACTAAGATAATTATTACTAATTATTTAATAGGGTACACGGCACTTTCAATAATATATATTAATATATATAATAGGGTGTACACGGCACTTTCACATAATATATTAATATATATAATTAATAGGGTACACGGCAATTAATTTTTGTAATTTAGCAATTACATAATTTATGTACAGCATATTTAAAGAGTGGATACTGTACATAACCTTTTCTTAAAATTTTGAATTTGGTTTCTCCCATTTTAAACCAAATTGCCGTGTACAAAAATTAATTGCCGTGTACACGGCAATTTAGCAATTACATAATTTATGTACAGCATATTTAAAGAGTGGATATTGTACATAACCCTTTCTTAAAATTTTGAATTTGGTTTCTCCCATTTTAAACCAAATTAAATTGCAAAAATTAATTGCCGTGTACACGGCAATTTAAAATTGGCGTGTACAATTAAATTAATTAAATTTAAATTACAATTAATTTTTACAATTGTAAATTAATTTTTGCAATATACAATTTTACAATTACACGGCAATTTTTGTAAAGATTTGAGGGCTACATGGCAATTTTGAAAAAAATTGTGGGGTACACGACAATTTTACAATAATTACCGTGTACCCCTCAATTTTTTTTTAAAATTACCGTTTACTTGTTAATAATACAGTATTATGTTAAACGACAATTATTAATGGTATATAATAGTATATAATACAAATAATTGTAATTGTAGTTGTAATATTGTAATTATTGTAATATTGCAAAAATTGTATTATTGTAATTCTAAATGGCAAATGTAATTGTAATATTGTAAAAATTACCGTGTACTATATATTATAATACTATATATTGTAAAATTATTGCAAAATAGGGGTACACGGCAATTTTTACAAACAAAATGGGGGTACACGGCAATTATTGTAAAATTGCCGTGTACCCCACAATATATATTAATATATTAATAATATATATTAATATATTTTGTGCCACTAATGTTAATAAAATATTATTTGTGCCACTAATATTTATGTCATACACGGCAATTACACTAATATTGCCGTGTACACTAATATTAATAATATTAATAAAATATTATTTGTGGCACTAATATTAATATTACTAATTATTTAAATAATTATTTATGTCTTATTATATTATATTTAATTATAAGTGTAAACGTGAATTTTATGTCTTATTATATTTTATTTAATTATTAATATTATATCTAATTTATGTAATTTATGATACACATACACGGCAATTTATGTACACATACACGGCAATTTATGTAATATTATATTAATTTATGTAATTGCCGTTTATGAAATCTTTCGTAATATTATAATTGTACACTAATTATAACAAAACGGCATTTTTTGAAAAAATTTGTGGGGTACACGGTAATTTCACAATAATTGCCGTGTACCCCCTAATTTCTTTCAAAATTTTTTGTTTTCTTGTCATTAGTGGAAAAATGTTGAAAAGCTATTTTCTTGGGCTAGAAGGCATTGTTAGAAAAAAGTTGTGAGTTTAATGGCAATTTTAGAACAATGAAGGGGTACACGGCAAATTTACCATAATTGCCGTGTACCCCTAATTTTTTTAAAAAATTTATGATTTCTTATATAATGAGTCGAAAATTTGCCTATTTTATGTCTTTGAAAGTACACGGCAATTTCATATTTTATGTTGTCTTAGAATATTTTATGTCTTTGAAATTATACAATAATGGCCCGTGTATCCCACAATATTGTTTAAAAATTATCGTGTACTATATAATATATAAAGTAGTATTATGTTATATGCAATACAAATAATTGTAATTGTAATTGTAATATTGTAAATATATAATTATTGCAATTCTAAACGGCAATTATTAAACGGTAATTCTAATTGTAATATTGTACTTGTAAAAAATGCCGTGTACTATATATTCTCTTGTAAAAATTGTCGTGTAATATTGTAATACTATATACTATACTATAATACTATATATTATGTGTACTGAATATATATAATTGCCGTGTACTAATTATATATTAATATATTCATGGCAATAATATATATTAAAATATTAATAATATATATTGTGAGGTATGTGTAAACGGCAATTATACTCAAATATGTGTACCAAGAAAATATTAAATTGCCGTGTACACGGCAATTATTGTAATATTATTAATATATTAATATTATATATTAATATTATTGCAATTATCACCATCAATTGCCTATCACCATACACGGCAATTTAAATGGGATAGGCAATTATATATTATCACCATCAATTGCCTATCACCATACACGGCAATTATCACCATCAATTGCCGTGTACACTAATTATATATTAATAATTAATATTAGTGTACAAGGCAATATTAATAATATTAATAAAATATTAATTATATATTAATAATTAATATTAGGGTACACGGCAATATTAATAAAATATTAGTGTACACGGCAATTATATATATTCAGTACACATAATATATTAATATATATAATTAATATATATTATTAATATATTAATATATATTATGGGGTATACGGCAATTTTACAATAATTGCCGTGTACCCCTATTTTGTTTCTAAAAATTGCCGTGTACCCTTATTTTGTTTCTAAAAATTGCCGTGTACCCCCATTAATTTATTTTTTTCTTAAAATTGCCGTTTAGCACTATTTGGGAGCAAAATATAATTAAATTTAATGGACAAACGGCAATTTTGAAAAAAATTGTGGGGTACACCGCAATTATTGTAAAATTACCGTGTACCCCTCAATTTTTTTTATAATTACCGTTTAGCCTTAATAATAGTATTATATATAATAGTATTATATTATATAATTTACATAATATTAAACGGCAATTAACATTAATATTTACATTAATATAATTACTTATATATTTTTTTTAAATTGTCGTGTATATAATATGATGTGAAAATAGTATTAGGAGAGAGGCAATTAATATATTAAATTAATACATAGTGGACCTATTAATAGTGAAATTGCCGTGTACCATGCATACTATTCATTATACCATTAACAATTTAATATATATTAAATTAATACATAGTGGACCTATTAACAATTTTTACAATATATAGTATTATAATATATAGTACACGGTAATTTTTACAATATTAGAATAATTATAAGATTACAATTACAATAAGAATTATTTGTATTATATAATACTATTATATACCATTATTATTAAGAAGAGAACGGCAATTTTTGGCAAAAAATAGGGGGTACACGGCAATTATTGAAAAAATTACTGTGTACCTCTTTTTTTATTTTTTTTCTAAAATTGCAGTTTAACCCCTAATTTTTTTTAAAAATGTCGCAAAAAATAGCTTTTCAACCTTTTTCCACTAATTATAACACTAATTATATTTTACAAAAATTTTGAAAAAAATTAGGGGGTACACGGCAATTGTTGAAAAAATTACCGTGTACCCCTTTTTTTTCCCTAAAATTACAGTTTAGCCCCTAATTTTAAAAAAAATGCCGTGTAGCTCTAAAAAATAGTTTTTCAACCTTTTTCCACTAATTATAAGTTTTCAAAAAAATTGGAAAAAAATTAGGGGGTACACGGTAATTATTGTAAAAATTGCCCGTGTACCCCTTTTTTTTTTCCTAAAATTGCAGTTTACCCCCTAATTTTTTCTAAAAATGTCGGGTAGCCCTAAAAAATAGCTTTTCAACATTTTTCCACTAATTATAACACTACTTATATTTTACAAAAAAATTTGAAAAAAATAAGGGGTACACGGCAATTATTGTAAAATTGTCGTGTACCCCTTAAATATGTTTAAAATTTGCCGTTTACGGTCAACATATATTAGTGCCAATATTTTATATTTTATTATGAATTTTGATTTCAATATAATGTATTAAATTATATAAGAGTACACGGCAATTTTAAATCAGGTAATTATCATAATACGTAAATTCAAAAAACATAAAATCTACACGGCAATTTTAAATAATTAAATATAATATAATAACTAAATAATTAAATATAATATAATAAGGCATAAAATTATTAATAATTAGAATGAAAATTTAGAATTATTAGTAATAAAAAATTATTTATTTTCGTGTATGTATTGATTTCATTAGTGGAAAATTATTACTAATTACAATGAAAATTAAAAAATATTACAAATAAAAATTGTATTAGTGATCCAACTGATACTGTCGGGTCCGTCAGTCCCATCATCTTCCTTTTTGTCAAAAAAAAGTGGTAGATTGGGATATTAATATATGGATTAGGGTATTGAGGGCAAAAATTATAGTTGGGGGGTAATTTGGTACACAATATAGGCAAAAGTGCCAATTTGGGTCATTTTCTCTAATGTGTTATTTCTCCTTGCATTACACGGTATATATTATGCTATGAATATATTGATAACGTCACATGTGCATATACTTTAAAAAATACTTGAAATAGTGGATTCACCATCAAATACAAAGTTTAAATACAATTAAAGAAAAACATCCCTATTCTGAATACATACATACAAATTATTATTGTTATAAAAAAATAAATAAAACGGATCGGCCCAAAAAGCAAGCTAATTGAGGTTACAACTTAAGGCCCAAATTCATTAAATGGGCTAGCCAGGCCATTACCAACTCTCATTTCTCTCTCACTCTCCAAGGTTCGAATGATTAGGTCTTGAGAAGGGAACTGACTGAAGAGGACCAATAGGATTTCGAGTCTCCTATTCAAAATTACGACTAATTTTCGATCTTTCTTTATTATTTTAACGGTAAATTGTCAATTCCCTAATTATGACCTACTAGGGTTCTTCAGTTGTATCTTGTAATCGCGAATTTGGTATCCAGGTATTTTGATTTGTTCTTGCGCTTTTTATTTCTGTGGAGTAGTTAATTTGAAAAATTGTTTATTGATTTTTCGATTTGACTTGTGATGGATGGTGGATGTTCATGGTTGTGAAGCATGGCGATGCTGAAAGAGATTCTCACTCGACGGCCAGTGGCGGCGACAATCCGCCTGAGGGTTCCGGCAGGCGGAGCAAAGCCTGCGCCGCCGGTAGGGCCGGCTTTGGGTCAGTACAGGCTGAATCTGATGGCATTCTGCAAAGATTTCAACGCCCAAACCCAAAAATACAAGCCCGATACCCCAATGGCTGTGACGATAACGGCGTATAAGGACAATACCTTCGAGTTCATCGTCAAGTCTCCCTCCGTCACCTGGTACCTTAAGAAGGCCGCCGGAATCGAGTCCGGCAGCGGCCGCCCTGGTCACGTGACCGTCTCCACCATAACCCTAAAGCACGTGTACGAGATTGCCAAGATCAAGCAGAGTGATCCATATCGCAAGTACATGTCTCTTGAGTCCATTTCCAAGTCCATCATTGGGACTGCCCATTCCATGGGGATTAAGGTTGAGAAAGAGCTTGATTAATTTCAAATCTTTGTTTTTGTTTTTTTCAAGAATGAGTGCTGTTTTGGAGTATGAATGATTTGTGTTGTATTGGGATTGTTTCCTAGTTCTTACTTATTGCCATAGAGCACACAGATGAAATGAATGTGATGAAATGAATGTGAGGCATGTGAATTGGGTTCACATTTCATTGTTTTATATCCTGTCTTTTACACAGATGAAATGAATGTGAGGCATGTGAATTGGGTTCACATTTCATTGTTTTATATCCTGTCTTTTCAGAATAGTGTTATTCCTCTGTTTCGTTTTGTTTGGAAAGAAAGAAGATGGGAATTTGGTAGCTGAAGAAGCTTGTTGTAGATCCAATAATTGATTCGAATAGTTTTTTTAATGAGATCGGTTTTGGGGGTGCTATGAAAAGTCAGTTTAGTTGTGCATAATATAGTGAAGGAAACAACCATTCTTTGATAGAATAAATAGTTGTTATATGATGTTTGTAGTATTGGCCCTCGAGAAATCCTCTGGCTAACAATACTAGAATGGATCAGTAATCTTGACCTTATCAAAGATGTAAAGTTAGATGTTGGAGGATATAATGGAAGATGTTTTCAAAGCTTGGTTTGATTGTGCATCTCTACTGTGTAGGTTGATAAAATGCACTTGTTATTATCTACATGTGATGGTTACTGTGTTATGAATAATGAGTTTAGTTCGTTTGAATATTTATAATAAGGGGTTCTTACGCTTTTTGACTTGTTTGTAATATAGCACTTTGCTTCAACTTCAAATTTTAGCATTTAGGGCTGTCGCTTTGTAGTAGTTTGAGATGATGAAGATTGAAGTATAATGTTTGGGTAAAAAAACCCTTAAGAGATTGTTGTATGGATAACACTCTACTACGCACAATCAAAGCTCATTTTTACACATCTCGTGATTGATCTGTCCCACGAAATTCGTACAAGAGTTAACTTTGAGTGACTTAAGTGTGCAAGGATATAAAGTTTGATCTATAAGCTGCAAAGCTATCTTAAAATTTTTGAAGTAGCTCATTTAGCTTTTATTTGGTATACAACAAGAACTCCACCTGATAGTCCAGCAGGAAGTTATGCGGTTTCGAGCGCATCCAATGAGTTCCAAGATACAAGGGTTAAGGACTTCAGCATAAATAGCTCACCACACGCATTTGACACACGAAGGTAACATTATTGTTTTTCACTCAATATATATGTTTATTCTGTATGGCTGGAGTTATTTTTCTGTCTAATATAGCTTCTTAAAGCTTCATAAAGCTAATTGGGTCCGGGAACAATTCGTAGATTTTTGCCAACATTCAAAACTTACTGTAATTTTGTCGAGAAAATGTAGACGATTCTACTTTTGCAAATTTACAATCTGTTTCAATTTGGAAGTTAAACGCGGAATATTGTGTTTTCTGTTGTTTTATTGTCGTACTGAGACAGGGTTGTGAAGGTATTGTTCTGGGTATTGTTAGATGAAGAGCATCGAACGGTTGCCCGAGGCCATCCACAGCTCTGTGCGATCCGGAGTTGTGATATGTGATTTTACGAGGATTGTTGAGGAGTTGGTTTTTAACAGCCTTGATGCAGGTGCTACAGAGGTACGCCATTTGTAAGGTTGCTTTGTTCAAAGTACGATGACGTTCACTATGTGTAGCTTGAGTTAAAATTGCTTGTAGTGGAATATTTTCGATTTTTCTATGTGAAGGATATGTGTAATGGAATTGAGCAATTCAAAAGTGGATTGTAGAATCATCATTATACAACTAGATGTTGATCAGGAGAAAGTGGTGTTGTTTGAACAGTGGTACCGTAATTCTTCTTGTACAATTAAATGTTGTTCCATGCTGGGGTTGCTTTATGATTATAAATAATTCATAGAAAAAGTAGAAATGCCATATTAGTTTATGCATGTGTGCTATCACTTTTCTGCATCTCATTGTGCATATTCTTACTTGTGTTTGCAAAGGACAGTGGTTAATTGACCATGAGGTAATGTCATGAGAATATATTTTCTGGTGGGAACCTATATTACTGCAGTTGCAACTTTTGTGATTTTGTGTTTATATATATGATTCATCCTAAATGGTTTACTTTGCAATCCTAACTCCAATTGCTTCACTAGGTTTCTGTGTCAGTCGGAATAGGTAGCTCCTACCTTAAAGTGGTAGATAATGGTAAGTTCGTTTTCTTTTTTTGGTGCACTTCCTTTTGAGGGCTATTGAAGGAAACACAAATGGATAATACTATAGCTTCTATATTTAGACAAGTAAAAGAGATGGAAGGACGGTGCTCAATAAGTTGTCTTGTTTTTTATTTTTCAAAAACATCAGTTGTGTCCTTGTCTGAAGGTAGTTAATTATGGTTTTCTCTCCTCCTATTTATGTTAGATAACTAAGTTAAACTAACAGACCAACGATAAAATAAGCAAATTCTACATGTTCCCTTTCCTTTGTGGAATAGAGGACTGATTCATATTCTGTGATATTCACTAATATATAACTGTTGTAGGATCTGGCATTCCAAGGGATGGATTGCTTCTGTTGGGAGAAAGATATGGTAATGTCCAATTACAGATAGAATTTCTTATTTTCTATTGCTGCCTGCATCTATAATTTTACATGTGTAAGTTTGTTGTTAGAGAACAAGATTGACTTTTAGTGAAAAGAACTATTTCTTGCTATGAAGCGTTGCTTATGAATGGTCATATTCACAATGCATTATTTTGGAGTTAATTGCTGTGTGTTTTGAATAAATACCATTACCAGGCCGGTGCTATCTTTATTTTTTCCCAGGCTTGGATGACAATTCTTAAGTAATTTTCAGTTGGCGAGAATAAATCAGCTAGCTATTCATATTGCTCAACTAGTGTTCTCTTAATCTGATTTGAATTGTCATTTCAATGAGCATAGAGTTTTAAAAGACAGTTAAAAATGAAGTGACAAATCACTCTATTTTAACTGTCTTTTAAAAAGTGAAATGACAAATATTTGGTCATATTTTACATAAATAGTATGGTTGAGAGTTAATGGTGTGACATCATGGCATATAATGAGGATATTGTTGGATAGAAACTCGTCACAATAGGAAACACGATATTGTTCAAAGACATCTTGAAAGGGAGTTGGAGTATTCGATTTGGGAATGAGGGGGTAGACATCCTTTTTTCCCTGATTATCTACAGTTAATAGGGTTCAAAGAGATTTGAAAATTCCCAGCAAACATTTTTTTATTGAAAATCAAGACTGCAGGGCATTTCAGATGTCTAATTGGACAGCCATTCAATGCGATTAATCATACTCTTCTAAAACAATAAATAATAGTGAATCACATTTCACATAATATGAGTGCCTTACTATTTAACAGACATGTAATAAAAAGAGCACAGATAACTATATTTAATTCATGAAAGAGTTTTTTTTTTTCCTGGTTATGTGCATCAAACATTCAAGGGGAAAAGTGACAAACTACGATTCACATAATATTGCAGCTGTTGTGAATGCCAGACCCTCTAGAGTCATGTAATGATATGTGAAATTGAGAACTGAGATAGCTTATTTTAATTAATAAAAGAGTTTTTTTAATATATGTCTGCTAAACGTTAAAGGGATTGGGAATAGTTAGGTGCATTGGAAATTAAACAGTATTTTATTTGATGATTTGCCATTTTATTGTGCCATAGTAACATCAAAAATTGACCACCTGGCTCTGGTGGATACCGGTACTGGAAACTTTGATTCTCATGGAGAAGCTCTGTGCTCAATTTCTGATGTATCTTTGTTGGAAATTGTGACAAAAACACGAGGAAAGCCAAATGGATACAGAAAGATCGTGAAGGTACATAAATCATCAAGCTATCTTAGTTGAAGTGTATTAGTGCAACTGTTACTGTCACTGACTTGCTACTTTTTCACAGAAAAGCAAGTGTTTGTTCCTTGGTATTAATGATGATAGAAAAGATGTGGGCACTACAGGTAATCTACTTATGATTTATCACCATCAACAGCTGATGACATTTCTATTTAGTGTAACATTCTTTCCTCTGATTCTGCCTGTTTCAATATCTAGTAGCAATTTTAGCTTAACTGAATTGAAATATCAAAACTGCCAAAAAAAAAAAAAAATCTTCGACAAGAATATGAGCCATTACCTTCTCCTCTCCAAATCTCTAATTGTGAGCGAGTCTAGAAAAGTGTGTTTCACGGACCAGTTGAAAGTTCAATGGCTTGATAGATTCTTCATCTCTATATGATGGGTGACATGAGTTACTTGGCCTCACAGCTTGAATAGAATTGTGTAGAACTCATCTTATGTTTTCTCTGTGATAAGTGATAACATGGGATAGATAGTGAAAAAATAAAAAAACCATGCATACCATGTAAGAGAAGATATTTTTTGCCATACATTCTCAGTTGGTTCTTCCAATCCTTTCTGTGAAAGTTTAACTGCAACTACTGGTCAAAGTGCTGTATTCATTAATAAAATATTGGAATCCTTTGTGAGCCAAGTACAAATGTGTTGTTTGTACAAGAGATTGCCACATCGTAAGAGAAATATACGAGCATCTCAAGAAAACAGAGTCCAAATAGCTCAATAAATGCTAACACTCCTGCTGCTCATTGAGAGATCAAGGATTGCATCTATAAGAGAAATATAATGCGAATGAGTCTCAAGAAAGCTGAGTCTAATAGCTCAATAGATTTTTAATGCTGCTGCTGCTCACTAGGAGACCAAGTATTGCATCTGTTTTCATTTTCCTTAAGATACATTTTTTGGTGCTTAAATAGGGCTATTTTTCTCATCTTACTAATCAGTGTTGAAATACTGTTTTGCATACCAGTCACTAGATTTTTCAAATTTTCATTCTTTATGTTTAGCCTGGTTGTTGTGACCATGCTTTATTTATTAGCCATGTGGAGTTGTCTTCATCTATTGTATTTAGTATTCTTTTTTTTTTTCCTGTTTGCAGTCATTCTCCATGATATATTTTACAATCAGCCAGTTCGAAGGAAGCAAATGCAATCCAGGTTCATTTGGCAAATGAAAATATGCTATTAAAAAAAATTATATGCTATCTTAGCAATTTAGGGTTACCGCATGAGGGTTTCATACTAACATGATGTGGTTGTGATGCATAAATTATAATACATAGCCCCAAGAAGGTACTGGATTCTATCAAAATGAGTGTGCTAAGAATTGCCCTTGTTCATGTCAATGTTTCCTTCAAAGTTGTAGATGTCGAGAGGTACCATCATTGTCCAACTTCTATTTGATATTATCTAGATGTTATATTTCACATTTTGTCATGATCTTCATTCATCTCAACTCTAAGGCTACTTTTCTTGTTTTGCATCTTGAAATGCAGCATAGTTGAGCTGCTTCGTACTGAATCTTCATCTTCCCCACTACCAATACTTTCAAGTCATTTTGGGATTGAGAATTCAGCCAGTTTCCACAAACTGATTTTATCTGATGGTGAATTGCAGCTTTCTGGGTATATTTCAGATCCTCATGAAATATTTTCTCTGAAGGTATGATATTCAGTTCATTCCTGACTATGTAATATAATAAATATTCTGTCTTTTGATGGATTGCTGATTGTTTGCAGGCAATCCAGTATGTCTGTATCCATGTTGATGGCCCTTTTTGTGATATTGTTTGGTGGAAATGGTATTCGGAATATGTGAAATGTTAGTGTTTGTATTTCTTAATTGGCTATGCAGACATCAACTCAAGATTTATCTGCAAGGGACCAATTCATAAACTAGTGAATCAGTTGGCTGACAAATTTGATTTGTTGGGTTCCTGGGAGCATGCCCCTAGATCCCAAAACGAGAAGCGAAATAAGTATGACATGTGTCCAGCCTTCATTCTGAATCTACAGTGCCCAAGATCTTGTTATGATATAATCACTTCTGAGCGATCAAGGACCTCAGTGGAATTTAAGGTAGTCGTTCCTGTTGTGGTCATGAATTTTTTCAGTTATGCTGGGTGTGAAGCTTCTAAATGCCTCTACACTGAAACCCCTATCATGCTGTCTGCAGAATTGTGAAAATAGTGGTGCTTTTCAGCCTTTTCTGTTTTGCCAACTATATGCATAGGAAAAGCAAAAAAGAATTTAATCACAAATACAACTGTGGCATTGTTCATGCAATTTTATTTCTTTCTAGACTCAAATCTAAGAAATTTAATCTTTCTATGAAAGACGTCTGAATCTTTTCTTGGTGAAATTTAGATGGACATGGAGTATGTGTTAATGATCCTGGATTTATTGTTTGTATTCGGTTCTTTGTATCAGGATTGGGCTCCCATACTTGCATTCATTGAGAATGGTGTTATGCATCTTTGGACTGAAAATATCTCCCATGGTAATGCAGGACTATCTGTTGAATACTTATTTTAAGCTTTCATAAGTTTCTATGGCGTCTTTATATAAAAAAATTATTTGCCATGGTAGAGATTGAAGAACTCAAAATAAAGTCTTTTCCTATTCTTACCTTATCACTGTACGGGATCATCCTTTTCATCTTCAATGTTGAGTGCATTTGGGATTTTTTGCATATTCATTATAGTATTTGCTACTCCTACATATACCTTTAATCTTATCCAAACAACTTTTGAAGCTGGTTTGTCTAGTGGCTTTGGCCGATGGTGCCACATCCAAACCATCTCAAATAGTTATCACACTACCCATTCTGGCTGAGCCTACTTTTAAACAAATGAAAATATTACTTTGACGACGTAGTCTTCAGACAATTCTGCTATGACATTTAACCACATCAAATTGGTGTGCTCATTGGATATGAGAAAGTGTGTCTTGTAGCAGCTTTATTTAGTTCCACTTTTAATCTTGATCAACACTGGTGGTTGTATGAGATTTCAAAGCAGTTCTAAGTTAACCTACTTTTTTTAAAATAAGAAACTGAAGATTTTTATTAAAGAAATGAGGAATTACGAAGGAAAGAGTCATTCCAGTAAAGCTGAAAGCATTTTTAAAAGATACAACTCCTGTTTCTAGCTATATCTGAAATATAGAAGCCTTTTAACTCTTTACGATTTGAAACCACCAAGGAACCCTTAACATCATCCTATCTGCTGAAGGTGCTGGGTAGTGAGTCATTGCTTCCTAGAGTTGTTTCCTTCTCTTAAGATAAGAAATTACCCAACTTTTTCTTCCTTTTGTTTAATCTACCAACTCTTATGTCCCATTCTGTTAAAAACCTTCTTATCCTGGAAATCAATCTCTTTCTACTCGGGAACTTTCAAAGCGTCTTGTTAATTTTAAGGAATCTCCATAGAAGACAATTGTAGGTAAAAGTACAAAAAATAATACATGACAAATCTTCATACTTTTTTATGATCTTCATGACAACTTCATGGACATCGTCCTGCTCGAGGCCTTTGGTTGATTTTTAATTTTGCATTAATATGCGTTCTGCCAAATCCATGTTGAAATAGTTCTTTATTTATTTATTTTTTGCCTAATGTGTCAATGGAATATCTCTAGAAGCGCATATATTGGTGATTTTTCGAGGGCTACAATTTGTATGATTGAGCAATATTGATAAATTAGAAGCACCGTGTGCCTTGACACTAGTATATGTTTATTTTCTTATTTGTTTTATTATATGGAATACTCGTTGCAAGAGTACCTTATAATGATAACTCTTTGAACAGTTGATTTCCTTTTAGAGTTCTCTTAGAATTGTACAACTTGATCTTTACCAATAACACTCCTTATTCTTTTTTTCTCTCTTTCCCCTTCCCCAC
The DNA here is from genome assembly GCA_028654395.1 of Scutellaria barbata. NCBI lineage: Eukaryota > Viridiplantae > Streptophyta > Magnoliopsida > Lamiales > Lamiaceae > Scutellaria > Scutellaria barbata. The sequence continues at coordinate 6,052,381 of CM053651.1, read as the reverse complement.
TAAAATTGATAAATACTCTGACAATAGTACTGTTCTCATTTTTCTTTTTCATCCATTTTGGTTTTTCATATTTCCATGCTTACATCTAAAACATATGCCAGATATTTTTGTAACTGGAAAGAAGAGGTGCAGGGAACAGAACATCCAAACTCATCTAGATCTTAGCTCTCCACAGTTGAAGAAGCTATGCAAAAATCATGATAACATGCCAGTTTTAGAAGAGTGCTTATTTTCATCTGGAAAGCCATATAAAAAAATATCTAGAAAGCACCAGATAGAGTCTGCTTTACCATTTGAGACAGACTACGTAAGTCAAGCATGTGATGGAACTCATCCCGGGTACAAAGGGATTAGAGAAGAAGATATTGAAAACGATCCATCTCCTTCCAGTTTTTCCTCTCCGGTTCATGTGGCATATACTTATGGTGGAAAAGAGGATGGCATATCACCTTCAGCTCTGGGGAACACCCTGCCAGCATATGATGAGAAAATAGATAACATATCACTAATGAGTGGGCGTTCTGTTGATTGTCTTTATTCTGGCGACAGTATTCTCATTGATCAGGGTCATAGCAAATCATTTCTAAGGAGTTGCTCCTTTGAAAGAGGCTTGCTGCGTGAGAGAAAACCACCTGCAAGAGATGAAAGATTTGAATATGGAAGTGACACTGAAATAAGAAAACGGTGGATTGATAGCTGTGATACCATGGAAGATGATATCGACTTGGCAATTTGTAGAAGAGATTTAAAGAGTGAGGCAGTATCACCATTTCATTACTCTCCGTTGACTCAATTTGACATGAAAGAATTATTGGAGGCTCCATTTGACATGAAAGAGTTATTGGAGTTTCCCATAAGGAACATAGTAAAGTCATCTTTACCTGACTCCTCTGAACAAGTTTGGAAATCCACTTTGAGTTGGCAGCGTTCTGGATGGTCTCCTGTAACAGTAACGGATTCTATAGGGATCAAGTTTTCTAATGATGATGATGATACCAGTTACAAAAATAAATTTGAAGGTTGCTCTGAATTTCATGAAGATACTACACATGGATATTCTGCTCCGCGAGAAGTTCGAGATCTCAAACACAGCCATCAAAAGACAAAATACAGTTGGCTGCAGCAAAAGTGCTCTTTTACGAACTCTTCCCCTGATTATAAGAGAGATAATGGTGAATTTTTCAGGGCAGATCTTGAGGATATGTTCTCTCCAAAGCCTTTTAAAAGATCTATTGAATCAGATTGGTCACCGTCACCTTGGTGTGGTGAAGAAAGTCCCATGAATTATTCAGTGGCATTGTCATATGGCACTTCCCCAGCGGAGCACGAATGTGGAAGACGCGATAGTATGAATAGATTGATGCTTCTCAACAGAAAGAAAAGTTCCTTAAGAAGCCATTCAGCTCCACCATCTTACAAAGGGAAGAGAAGATATTTGGATTTGACTGATTCTTCCTGCATGTTGCCTGCAAAAGGCAATTCCCACGATATCTTTGTAGGAGTTTCCACTACAGGTTTGCTTTGAATGCCTACCTTAGTTCATTAGTTTGGTTTCACTGGTTCAAGTATAAAAGGGTAAAAGCTAAAACACTATTTTGCAGAGTCTAGCAACTCCAGCCATGAACAAACTATGACCATGAAATGTTCGCAAAAATCATTTGGTCATCATTCCTCTCGAATGGAAAGCCCAGTTATGAATTCTAAAAGGTTTAAATGCTTTTGGAATTTTTCTGAACATTTAATATCAAATTTTGAAACTCCCCCTAATTTTTTCATTTTCTCGCAGATCAGGTTTGGAAATAACACCAGAAATCATCGGAATTCAGAATGAAGGACCAACACAAAGCGAGCAGTTTTTCAAAATGAAGTCTGTACGTAAGTTTCCACTTTATGCTAAGAACAATTCTCTTCTTTCTCCCACTTGTAATTCTTCTTCTGAGATTTAATTGCCTTCTTTGGCATATCACAAAAGTAATTTTTGAATTTTCTCAATTCATACTTTCATTATCTCAATTGCCTGAACTTTTGTGTGAAACATGTAATCCAGGAAAAAAAAAAAATCATGATTAACTAATCATTTGTTACAGGCCTTGCAATGACCACATTCCATTTTTTTCAGGTCTGGGTTTGAAGGAACATCAGGATTCCTTTGATACCAAGGGGAAATGGCGAAATTGCTGTTTGCCCAATGCGGTTGAGTACCTTGTGTGGTGTCAAATTATGAACTATTAGCACAACTTCTTGTATTATCTTACAGGTTCTTTGGTTTCTGATTTCAATAAAATGAATATTATTAATTCCTGCAGGGTGAAAGAGGACCAGATAAGAAATATAATCAGGATACTATCCTTGACATTTTCTCTGACATCTTGCATCTTGATGGTGATTCCTTGGTTCCTAAATCTATTGAGAGGGCATGCCTTCAGGGTGCCATTGTTCTGAGTCAGGTGGATAAGAAATTCATTGCAGTTGCAGCTGGGAAAACCCTTGCTATAATCGACCAGGTTATTGCATTTCTTGAAGCCATTGCAAAATATTTTGCCTTATATTTTTATGAATGCTTTTGGGCATTTTCTTTTTATTCCCCCCACCCCCCCTCCCTGCATTTAAATATTAGTTGAGTTTGTTCATATCTAGTATTTAGTATTAAATTTCATGATGATGGAAAAGTACACTGATTCAAGCCAGACAAACTATGCTAGAAGAAGAGAATAAGAGGATTAGATAAGAACAAATATATAAAGATGATTCTGGCAAGATTAATGATTTCCAAGGTACTTTTGGTAATTTTTATTTACTTGTGACATTAATATTTCTAAAGTTGGTATGTGTTATTTCATTCCTTTTTCTACTTTCATATTCTATTTTCATATAATGATTTAAAGTTAGAATTAACTGAGCATAAGCTCTGCACTCATGTGGATGTGTCCAAAAAATGTACATGTTCCTGGCTTAATGTGAATGTCCCTGAAAACCTAAATAGAATTGACAGAATAAATTGGTGTGTTTTGACAGCATGCTGCTGATGAAAGAATTAGAGTGGAGGAATTACGTCACAAGGTAAAATTCTCAGCTGAACTCGGGGGTTATAAAGCTTTTCATTTGTGAAATTCAGTGTCATTGACTCATGCAACTGAAATTTTAGGTATTATCTGGTGAAATGAAGTCAATCACATATTTGGATGCTGAGCATGAATTGGTAGGTAGTATTTGGCCTGTGGAGTATCATCTTGATTTTTGTAGCAGAAACCTGTCTTTCCCCAAGTTCTTCTGGAATTGATTTTGATGTTTATGACATTGGGTACAGGTCTTGCCTGAAGTTGGTTATCAGTTACTTCACAATTATGCTGATCAAATTCAGGCTTGGGGTTGGATCTGCAATATCCATTCTCAGGATATGAACTCCTTTGCAAAGTAATCATTATCATTGTCCATAAAATGTTCCATATGTTCTACTTGCATAGTTTTCATGCGAATATCTCTGTCGTCCTTAGAATAATTACCCAGCTGCCTAAGTTATAAGAAGTATATTAAATGGGTTTCCACTGTAGTATTGTTTTCTGATATTTATGGATAGACAATACTCACCCTATCATGGTGTATTTGGACGCAGACATTTAGATTTTCTACACAGGGAGCCAACTGTTGTTAAACTTCTTGCGGTAAAGCTCTAATTTCTTTCAGTACTTCAAATTAGCTGGCGATGCATTGCCCTTTTTGCATGTTTTCATGTCTTATTTTTATTGTTCATAAGTTGAGCATATATTTAATTTTGTTTGCTGGATGTGATTGGGTTTTAAATGATGAAAAATGTCGGAAAACCTTTTAGAAACATTCTAGATGTATCCACAGCTTCCTTTCAGCCATTAAGTTAATAAATATTTTCCAGTTTTCTGGCATTATACATGGTGAGTGTGGAGAACTTCTTGTGATCAGAGTTCGGATGCTAAAATTAAGTAAATATAGTATATGGACCTTAATTAGATGAATATATAGTGCAGCTGTACTTTATGGCATTGTCCTATAATCATATCAATAATCATATCCTTATGTATAATTATTATAAGAATTATTACTAATAGTCATGTGACTAATGAATTGTATATCGAAATGCTCAAATAACTATAGGGCTCAGTTTCGATTGATGGATTTGGATTTAAAGATTTAATCCCATAGTAACAACTCTATTAGGTTGATTTCATCTTGCAATGGATTTTAAATCTTGAAGTTCTCATTATGAGCAAGTTTTCAGCCATTACGGTTTTTAAATCCATTCAAATATGGAGTCATTTGAAGCCTTATTCATTTAATGGAAATCACCCCCTCCAAATGCAACCTATGTTTTCCATTAGAAAATATGGTGAGTATGGTTCATGAGAAATTAGGGTTTCATAAGAAAAAAAAGTAGAAAAGGAAGAGGGATTTCCGTATTAAAGAAAATTTCCAAAGTAATCATCCATTTAAGTTTTCATGAAATTAAAATTTGGCTCATAGTTTTAATGAATACATATATGATAATCTTAATCCACGAGCATCATAGACTTGGGTTCAATCTTGTATCATCTGTTATTTCTTTGTCTGTCCCTTTAAACCTCATCGTTTTCTGCTTTCTAATTCTATTTAAGTTGACACATCTCCCTGATGCTTTTAGAGTTCTTCTTCGAGTTCTTTTTGGCTTTTTAGCCCGTGGGTGGACTCTGGGGAATTTTTTATTTTTAAATTCTTTCCGTATTAATGCTCTTACATTGGGTATTACAATTGTTTCTAAGTCAGTTTCTTTTTTCACTTCTACATTTTACCTGAAAATGTTTTCATAATTAATTTTAGGTGCCTTGCATTTTGGGTGTGAATTTAAACGACATTGACCTCCAAGAATTCCTTCAACAGGTTGTTTTCTGGTTTTTTAGCTACCTACTTAGTTTATGCTGCCTTAATGATTCCTTGACCATCAATTCACTTGCCTTCTCTCTGACACCATTTTTGGTCTGTATTCTGCATCCTGCAGCTTGCTGATACAGATGGGTCATCGATAGTTCCTCCATCCGTTCATCGTCTCCTGAATAACAAAGCATGCAGGGGTATTGCCTAGTATCTTAAGTGCTAAGTAGAATCTACATTTTCCCTATACATCTATAGTGTCTGCTTAGCATCTCTCTTCCCGGGGCCAAAGCTCAAGGAAAAAGAGAGGCTACAAAGAACCAAAACAGGAAGAGAATGAGAGTGGGGGAATGGACTTGTGAAGGAATTGGGACGTCTAGTTTCTAACTTCTAATTGATTTTGTAATGCAGGGGCAATTATGTTTGGAGACACGTTACTACGATCAGAATGTTCCCTCATTGTGGAAGAGTTGAAACGAACTTCACTTTGTTTCCAGGTAAGCTGTTGATATTCAAGAAACTAGAGGTATTGCAAGAAGCTGATTTTTGTTTGTAGTACGTCTTTATTCCTGATTCTGTATTTATTTCCTCCGTTCAGTGTGCTCATGGCCGACCCACAACCGTTCCTCTTGTCGACCTGGAACTCTTGCATAACAAGATTGCCAGGCTTGGTTCAGATGAATCTTGGCATGGGTTGCGCCAACATAAACTCAGTTTAAAGCGTACATCACAGCGCTTAAGCTCTGTCCTCTCATAACGCGGGAATCCTTTGTCTCTGGTTAAATGAGCTTGCAAAATATGGTAAGTCTTATTTTGTACACTGTCATTAGATAGATTACACAATGAATGGAAAGTGGGGATGGCCTCAATAGAAGAGAATCAGTCTGGTTTAGAAATGCTCACGGGAGTCCTTCAGATGGACATATAACTTACCATTTTCGTTTTTTTCTTTTTGTTTTTGGGTATACTGTGCTCATCTATATGAACTCTTACTGGATCAGAATATATATGATCATATCACAATATTCACCTTCAAATAAATAATAAACATCAGCATAATTGTTTGCAGTTCCAATTGCAGGAAGTGAAAATCACGTAGAAGCCCTTGTGAATGAGTAAAAGTACGAATGAGCTTGTCCTAGACATACCTTACATGCTCTGCACTCAATTCACGCTCTACTTGTTGTTCCAGCTTGTCCACATTATGGGGTATGGCAACTTCTGTTCTGATCTCTTTACCTTGTAGATATTGAATTATAGATTGTGTATGTAGACTGAAATTGAGGAACAATATTTTCCGATTCAATATAACTTTTAGGGTTTGATTACATTGATATAAACACAAATAGCAACATTTTGATGTAATTAGAGGAATCGTCATATTGTTTTTATGATACACATTACAAAATATCACAAAAATTCATCTAAAGATAGTTTCATGGAATCAATATCAGTGAGATTACGCCTGTAACCCACATACCAAATCCATTTCTATAAACTCATATGTGGATTATGTATTGTAGTTGTGCGTTGGTCCTTTCCATGAAATTAGATCTGTGACTATTTGATCTGTCGTCTTTTGAAAATTTTCAAAGAACCTATGTGTTCCACTTTGAATAGTTGAGAGACTCGCTTGCTCGATGATAAGTGGTGGTTCAACTGGTGGATTAATTGATTTATTTTTGTTTTGATAATAATTTTTTGATGAATTCTACTTTGAGCTAAAATTATATGAAAATTAATAAGGTTGCATTTGAAAATAATTTTTATTTTTCTTATGTTAAATGATTGTTTATTTACTTATATAGCTAATGGTTGACCATGGTCATGTATTCATGTTTCAATCAAATTTGTCACAATTAGGGTAATTGACTCGAGCCAAATTATATTATTGAGTGTTTGAGTTTGATTTATTTAGTTATTAAATGAATTCGAATTTAATTTATTAAACAGTTGCATTTGTGTGCAACTGCTATATGGATCTTAGATCCATACAATGTAGGTCTGGTCGGGCTGAATCTGACTCGGATTCGCACATTTTTTTTTGCCCTAACTTTTATGTTGTTTTAGGCATTACCTTTATATTTTGTTAAACATACCTTTATGTTATGTTAAACATACCTTTATGTAAAATTTTAACTTCAAAAATAACCCCAATTTCAGCAAAAAAACACTAATTTCGACGAAAAAAATCCTAATTTCAACACAAAAATCCCTAATTTGTATATATATATATATATATCTTTATGAGATATTATGCATATATTTAAGTAATATTAGTCATACATTTATATAATATATAAATGTACAACTAACATAATTAAAATGTATGACGAACATAACATAAATGTATGCTTAACATAATATAAAAATCCTAAAGGTATGCTTAACATAACATAAAAGTATGTTTAATATAATATAAATGTATGCTTAATATAACATAAAAAACCATAAAAGTATGACTAACATAACATAAAAGTATGACTAACATAACATAAATGTATGCTTAACATAATAAAAATGTATAGCACTTGGAGCGAATTTGAGTGGGTTTGAGTACACCCACCCAGTCGCGTGGGGGTGCGTGGGCCAGGTCGGGTCAGTTGCACGGTACATAAAAGTTTTTGTGATTACCAAATGCTTCATGGTTCATGAGCTTAGTCAAGCTTAATCAAATCTTGACGAATTTAATAAATAATAAAAAAAAAAATTATTCACCAATTTATTAACAAAATAAATATATTATCTAAAATTTATAATTTAATTATGAAAAATATCTATAACTAGATATTTATCTACTTATCATAAGTAAAAGTATAATATATATATATATATATATATATATATATCAAAATATTAGACATTACTGTTATATCTTACGAACTAGCTCACAAAATAACATCAAGTTTGAGTTTGTTTACTTTAACGAATCACAAAAATTCTAACAAAAATTTATCGAATCGAACTTTGAATAATTCACGAACAACTTAATTCTTTTATAATTGTAGTCACAATTTAATTTTGAGTTACATAGATTTGTGCAACTCAGCCACCTGTCTCGATCCAACCCACACCCATCAAATAAATAAAATTTTTCCTTTCTTTTTTTCCAGATCCATTTGTGAACAACAACTGTGACAACATCGTCTCTTCTTCTTATCATTGACAACTTTTTCTCCCTCTCTTCTCTTTCTTCTCCTGCAACTTCTGCTTCTTCTCCTCATGTCCTCTTCTTCGTATTTCTTCTTCTTATTATCTACCTCATTTGTCTTTTCTTTTTATATCGCGATTCATGTACATCGGTTTCTTTTTTATGACTATCATTCTTTTCATAATCATATCCACTTTTCTAACAAAAAAGAAGAAGGTTATTAGTTGTAGAAGAATATGGATAATTGTGTTATTTTACTGAAACATATTAAATGTATCACATAGATGTATTAACCATATAACAAAATTGTATTGCTGCATTAACTTAAATGTATTATCTTATTTTACTTAAAAGTGGCTATATCGTTTTGTTGGAATACGTTAATTGTATTATATAAATATATAAGTTATATTGCATAAACTATTAGTTGTATCACATAAAATTATTACTTCATTTACATAATGTGTTAGTTATATTGCATAAAATAGTAGTTGTATCATATAAAAATTATTACTTTCATTTACATAAATATATTTACCATATAATATATAAGTATTATTGCATTCACTTAAATGTATTATTTTATTTTACTTAAAATAATTTTATTATTATATTGTAATATATTATTTGTACACATACAAATTTCGGTACAAATTTATTGATTTAACCTTAATTTTTTCCTTTTTTCTTATATTCTTTTGGTGGGCTAGAATTACTCATTTCAATTTTCAAATTGGAAAATTTAAAGGAATCTTCCTCATCCGAATCATCGTAATAATTGTCGATGTGTGGTTTCAAAATATAGTATTAATATTAACATCGTGATCGGAGGAAATTAAAAAAACTTCTTTGGCATCAACTTGCATCTTGCTTTGTGTTTCCACGTCGTCAGAAAGGATGTGGATCACTTTATTATCGGTCCAAAATTTTGGCAACGGGTGTGGATGTTCTTCCAATGGAGAAGTTTCAAGATAAGTTTTAAATCTTATCAATTTGGATCACCATACTTTCAATACATATTTGCAAATGGGTCGACTTGGGAGCATTTAAAAACAAATATCGTCGTAGGCCTATAACACATTAAACTTGTTTCATTTCATTGAGGTTATGTATTACACCTAAATATGATATATATCAGTTTTAAAATAAGTTGTACTTGCAATATGTACTTACTTGCATGATATCAACCCAAGTTTCATCTACACAATGAATTTCATTGGTAGACTTATAGTATTTGACCTCATCGTCGTTCATAATCATGAAAACATCCTCATGTGTCTTCCGGAACTTTTGAACACTTGTTTACAACATTCATTCTCATCAAAATTCTTTGAAAATTACTTGTTCAAAAAGTATTGACCTGTTTGGTCTGTCAAAACTTCAATAAAAAAAATACTAACACAGTAATTTGATTCAAATCGTAAAGATAGTCATGTTTCTTCAATTGTATGTTGGGAGCCATTGATATTATATTTATGTTTTTCAAAACAATCTCTTCTTGGATTTTCCATGTATTCAAAACATATATGGGTCGAATCTTCATGAGGTGATAATACATTCACATTGCATCCTAAATTGTATATTTTCTTTTAATATAAGAAAAATTCTAACCTCCTTTTTATATGCGGTTCAATATGTGACAATGTAATGGTAATTAATATCATCCATGTCTAATTCATTATAAGAAAGTAGTGGAATTTTACCGTTTTCTGTTAGAATTTTTTATTTCAACGGTAATTCCAACGGATTTAAAACTGTTGGAAAAGTGGTCATTGAAATATTAAAAAAATCCAGTGAAATTTCCAATGGAAATTTTTTTTAACAGTACTTCTAACGAATTTTTGTCGCTGGAATTTTATGTTATTGAAAAAAATTTAAATGCAAATTCCAATGTAATTTTCAACGAAAAATGTCAATTGAAATTTGTTTAACGGTTTTTCCAATGATCATTTTCGTTGGAATTATTTAGGAAATTAGAAATTTTCAACAGTTAGTTGTGTTGTAATTTTTTCCAACGGCATTTCTAATGACAGGATGCCGTTGGAATTTTTTAGAAAATTTAAGAATTCCAACAGATTTAATCGTTGAAATATTTAAATATTTTTATAGCACAATGAAGATGTACTATAGTATTAATTAAATTAACACAAACACAAACAAAATACAAAATATGAAATCTCATTAATCACATATCGAACAACTTTCAATTAAAAAACACATCCAAAATAATGTCATAGTATAAACAATAAGTCCTAAAAATTATCATCATTATCAATAATAGTGATCATCCGCGCTATTCTCATCTCCAAAAAAGAAAAAAACATTTAATATAGAAAGTTGTTTCTGATCCAAATCCTTAAAACATACCTCTCTTGTCCTTAATTTCCTCCATAACCTCATGAAAGACGATAGAATCATCAATCTCAACTTCATCTACACCCTCAAATAGTCTACTCATCTTCAACTTCTTGTAGTTATTGTGCATATAGTTTCAAATAAGCACTAAAGACAAGATTTTTTTAACACATAGAAACAAAACAATATTGTAAATATATGTATGAACTAATATTTACCCCTAAAAATTCAACTAATATGCTATAGAAATACTTACATAAACTCCTTCAACTCTAGGATTTAGCCATTTGCCAGTTCTTCATTATAAATGGGAACTCATTTAAATACAAACAAAATACATAATACCCAAGTGGATATTATAGACTAAAGAGAGCCTCACATGTTATCTATAAGGTTTGTGCAGGATTCCAGTAAACTATGCAGGATTAGGGAGAGGGGTTCCGGTACAAATGATGTAAGATAAATGATCCTGGTCTACAGATGCTTGTAGAATCATTCGGTAAATCATTCACTACATTACTTCATTCAGAAATTAGTATATTATATAGATGTCATTATATGTATATATATAGCATATGTGAGGAATGTTTTTACCCTTTTTGGTAAGATAAAACAACAGCTAAGAGTAAGAGCAATACCATGATATATGCATAAGGGTTTTAAATATAATCCTTTTTTTAATGGGGTTAATTGTGCAAAATCCCCTCGTGATTTGAAAATTCGACATGAAATCCCCCTGTGCTTTAGAAATTGCGCGAAACCTCCCTTGTGGTTTGTTAAATGGAGCCCGAAATCCCCAACCCTTTTAATGTTAACAAAAGTGTTAAACACGCGCCTTTCATGCGAATTGGTGTTTTTTTTTTCACTTTTAGGGTGCATAAAGACCCATTTACCCTTCATTGCCTAAATAAAAAACTCATTCTCTTGTAAGTGTTTCTTACAATTGTCTTCAAACTTGTTTTCTACACTAATAGGTATGTTTCTTTCTTTACTTTCTTTTTTTTTTCATTTCATTTTTTTCACAATATTCATTTTTATTTAATTATTTATTTTATTGATATTATAGGTAAAATGTCTAGTAATTCTAAGAGATCAGTTTCAAGAAATGACGATGGTTTGGATTTGAGGTATACAATTCCATATTGTAATTGTCGATAATTTGCTGCAATTAGAGTCGTTGACCCGAACAAAGATACACGTGACAGACTATTTGCAATTATCGCACTCGTCAATGTAAATTGCAAGGGGTCAATGATAGAAATGAAGTACTAATGTCAACTGTGGATCATGAGGATGAAGTGGACTCCAACACTCTTGTAGAATCCAGAATTGAAGAACTTATAATCAATTATAAGAAACTATCACAGAATTGAACAAAACTTCTCTAAATCTTTCTCTATTTGGAAATTTCTGACAGCTCAAAATTTCTCATGTCAATAGATTCATCCCATTCATCACTCTCATCTAACTTAATTGCATCATCTAACTCAACATCACTACACCAAGCTTCATCTTCTCTTAATCCGGCTGCTTTCTTATTTGCTCTTTCCTCTGCTTTCTGTTTTTTTTCTCATAAATTGTCGTGCCAACTTATAAATATTTCTTCCATGATCCTTAGCTTTATCAACAAATATATCATCATCAACCGGACCTTCCAAATCCTCAAACATCTAAGAAGTATTTTCAGATTGTTCCTCTGAATTTGAGTACTTAGGCTAAGTTCCATTTTGCTCATGGACTCATGTAGTCTCGTATTGATCGCGCAATGACGAATATGAATTTTCTTAACTTGTGGATAAGGGTTACGGTGATAGTTGGTGTTCGTGTTATTCTGATCATTGGTAGCTTATTATGTCTTGTTTTGATGAAGTTATAAACCGCGGCCCCAGCTATTTCGATTTCAGACCATGTGGTTCTAACATCATGGGTTTTTTTGTAGGTTATTAGAGATTCTTGGAAGGAAGATGCACAGGCAACTAACCCTATTACTATTGTGGTTAAAAAGCTGAAACAACTTAAGTCAGCTTTAAAGATCAGAACTAGACTGTCTTTGGTGACATTAATAAGGGTTTCGATGTTGCTGCGAAGAAGCTCGAAGAGGTACAATGAGATATTTCTTTGCATGGGTACTCTGAAGATCTTTTCCTCCAAGAAGTGGATGCGCAAGTGGCTATGAACAACTTTCTAGATAAGAAAACTATTATGATGAGGTAGAAAAACGAGGGTCCATTGGCTGCATAATAGTGATAAAAACTCTACTTTCTTTCATAGAATTTTACGTACAAAGAATAATCGATCTTTAATTCGCAATGTGGAGGTTAATAAGATTGTGGTGGTTAATCAACAGGTGGTGAAAGAAAGCTTTCTCAACTACTTTAAGAATCTTTTCTCTAATGATGGTAGTGGGATGATGACAATGATGTTATAACAACTCTTATTCCTAAGGTTATTACAAGTGAGGATAATGCTATTCTTCAAGCTCAACCGAGTGAGGAGATTCATCATGTTGTTTTTTAGATTGATCTTGATAGTGGTCCTGTGTCGGATGGGTTTTTAGGTGCTTTCTTTCAAAATTGCTGGCAGATTGTAAGATATGTCATGCTATTTTTCACTTCTTATGCATGGGCTTTTTGAGTCAGGGTATGAACTCTAGTTTCATGATTCTCCTTCCTAAAAAGAATGATTCATCGAATGTGGAGGACTTCAGATGGATTATTTTAAGCAATTTTATATTCAAGATAATCACAAAAGTTATCTCTATTTGCTTAGGTGGTTTGATGAATAAGATGGTTTTCCCTTCGCAATTTGGCTTTGTTCTTGGTCACAATATTCACTAATGCATTGCCATCGCTTCGGAAGATTTTAATACGCTGGTTGGGAGACAGTTTGGTCGTAATATGATTATCAAGTTGGATATTAGGAAGACTTTTGACACTATGCGATGGGGTTTCTTGATCAAGGTCTTGCATGTTTTTGGTTTATGTGACATATTTATTTCCTAGATTCGGGTGGTATTGGTCGATGAAAGAATTTGTATTATTATCAATGGTTCATCTGTAAGTTACTTTACATGTTCAAGGGGTGTCTGTCAGGCTGACCCTATTTCGCCTCTTTTGTTTGCTCTAGGAGAAGATGTGCTCTGTCGTCTTATTTTCTCAACTGTTATTTGCTCTAACATAAGGTCGGTCAGTTCACCTAGGGGGATTACATTCCGCAAAGTATTTTCTATGCTGAAGACATTCTTGTTTTCTGTGCAGGAAAGTCATCCTCTGCTAGGGCCTTGCGTGATTTGTTGTATTTGTACGAATCCATTTTTGGCCAATTCTTTAGTCCGGAGAAGTCAAAAATCTATTTTGCTTCAACAATTAGTAATGGCACACAGGAGAACATCATTTGTCGTTTGGGCATAAGGATTGGTTTTCTCCCTTTCAAGTACTTGGGGGTACCTATCTTCAAGGGGACGCCTAGGAGGGCTGTGTTTGCTGATATTATAGATAGGATCCTATCGAAATTTACAACTTGGAAGGGTTCATCTTTCTCGATGGCTGGTCACAATTATCTTGTTAATTTAGTTGTTACTGGATCCCTTGTGCATTCGATGATGATTTATAGTGGCCGAGCTCTTTGTTGAAAAACATTGATCGTGCGGTTTGTAATTTTGTATGGACTGGGTCCATCTACAAAAGAGGCGTTATCTTTGTTGCATGGAATAGATGTTGCGCACCTGATTTAGAGGGTAGTCATGGCATTAGATTGGTGATTACTGCTAATAGAGCTTTTCTTATGAAACTTGTAAGGATTAACCTGTTTCCAGCCAAATTTGCTAAGTAAGGGAAAAACCGCACTTCACTTAAAGAAGCGCGAGATGATAACATGTTTTCTATTATGTTTTTCATTAATACGAATTGAAAGAAAAATCGTATTTCCACTTAAAGAAGTGCTTTTCGGAGGAGCGCATTTTCTAGCACAGTTGTTGAGATAGGAAAAGTCATTTCTCACTTGTAAAAATGTATTGGCTAAGTCACGACTTCTTAACCGTTTTAACAGAAAGCTTGGAAGGTTCAGAAATGGGAAAACGGCTCAATTTCAAGGATCGAAGTTGGTTGTTTTAAATTAGCACCGCAAATTAGTTAGTTGATGATTTTGCATCATTCTTGTTGTAATAGTTAGTATAAATGTAACTCTCTTGCGAGTTTAGTTGATATAGAAGTTTTCAGTTTTCTACAGCATAGAGTTTTGAGAGAAAGCTAGAGAGTCAGTCAGGTCTTCTTGAGTCTTTGTAATCTGTAAAGCAAGTTCTAGCTAATCGAATTTCCCCTCCCATATTTTCCCGTGGATGTAGGCATTTTAAGCTGAACCACGTAAGCTCTGGTGTGTTGATTTCATAGCGTTTCTTTTCTCAATCTTTGCTGCAAGTTTGAAGTATTGATTCTTGAAATCGATTCTTGAAGAAGTTGTTTTCTGAAAGTGTTTTTTTTAAGTGTTTCTTGATCTTCAAACTGACAAGTGGCGCCGTCTATGGGAACCGCTTAAAGATCCAAGAAATGAGTTCATCAAGGTTTGATGTGGAGAAGTTTAATGGAGATGGAGATTTTGGATTGTGGAGTCTCAAGATTAGAGCTCTCTTAGTTCACCAAGGTGCAACTATTACTTTGAAAAGTAATGAAGCTCTTCCCAAAGCCATGAAGAAGGAAGAAAAGGAGCTACTTCTTGAAAAGGCTCACAGTACATTGATCTTGAGTCTAGGAAACAAAGTATTGAGAGAAGTTTCCAAAGAAGACACGGCTAAAGGTTTATGGGATAAATTGGAAAGTCTATACATGGTGAAAATTTAGGCTAATCATCTATGCATGAATAAGAAGCTTTATGCTTACAAAATGCTTGATGAAAGGTCAGTTACAAGTCAACTTGGAGAGTTTCTCAAGATCCTTGATGATTTGGAAAATATAGGAGTATCCTTGACAGAGGAAGATAAGGCCCTTATGTTGCTTAGCTCTATGCCAAAAACTATGGAAAACTTCACCGATACCATTCTTTATGGAAGGCAAAACACAATTACACTTGATGAAGTAATCATTGCTCTCAAGTCCAAGGAAATATCAAAATGCAGTGAAGACAAGAAAGAACTTGTTGATGAGGGTTTGGCTATTAAGCAACACACACAGAAGAGAAAGTTTCAGAAGCAAGAACACAAGATAACTCCTAAGAAACCTGATAAAGAATCTCAAGGCTCCATTGATGATGTTGGAAACAACACATGTTTCCATTATCATAAACCAGGCCACTACAAGAAGGATTGTATCAAATATAAGCAGTTCAAGAAGAATCAAGGAAAGAGCCAATCAAATAAAGCAAATCAAACTACAGAAACTTCTGCATCTGCTGCTGGTTATGAGTCAGCTGAAGTGTTGTCTATCACAACAAGTAACATCACTTCAGAGTGGATTTTTGACTCAGGGTGTTCTTTTCATATGAGCCCAAAGAAGGATTAGTTCAAGATTTGAAGTTGCAAGATATTGGATCAGTACTATTTGGAAATGATAAGTCTTGTATGGTAAAATATATTGGGTCTGTTGGACTGATTATGGATGATGGAGTGGTAAGAGTTTTATCTCAGGTTAGGTATGTTCCTGATCTCAAAAGAAACTATTGGTCCCAAGTGGTGTCCGAGGTTCAGAGGGGGGGGGGGTGAATGAACCTTGGTCTATTTTGAAAATCTTTCAAAAACCCTTTATGTTCTGCAAGTTACAAGAGCTTGCAACGTCAGAACGTTACTGCTTACAACACTAGGATGCAGTACTGTACGCTGTAACCAGAGTTGATACGCAGCGGAAAATACGATTTATAACACAAGGCTGGTTTTCTCAAATATGCTTCTCTTCAAAATGTTTTATGCTTATGAGATATATATATATATATAAATAAGCGCAGATAAGAAAACGATAAAGCACTTATGACTTATAGTGGTTCGAAGGTGGTGTAATCCTTCTACGTCCACTCTACTGCTCCTCGAGCAGGAACTTTGTTAAGCAAGATTGAAATTACAGGACTTCCTAACAATCTATCAACTCAACAAGTTAACAACCTACTAGAGTCCAGCGTACACACAACAACTGCAAACTCCAAAGGCTAACCCACACAGGGTTCTACACTCCCACACAGGGAAGTTGCCTAACACTAGACAACTAAACAAACAGCAAGGATCTCTCCTATCAACTGCTTGACACCACTAAAACAACCTACGCACACAGCACAAAGGTTAAAAGTATATATGTTTGGATCTTCAACTGTTGCGATGAAGTGAGCTTCTGAATCCTCCTTGGATCTTTCAGCTTGAGCTTGCTACACTTCAGAGAGGTTGAGTGACTGAAACTTGTATAAGTATTCTGAGAGATTTTAACTTTTAGAATGCTTGAATTTTGAGCTCAAATGTTTTCAGTAACCAGCTTCAGCTTTTCTCTTCCTTTATTTATACTTGTATGGGAAGATGTCCGTTGAAGGAGACATCTTTCTTTTGAATTAAAGTTCTTCTGATCAAAGGTATGGCTCGCATTAAATGCGACTTGACTTTTCTTCATCTAACATTAAATGCGGTGGTTGTGGCTCGTTGCTTTCTGTAGTCCGTCAGTCCACGTGGCTTCTTCTCATTCGCTCCGTGTCTGCAACTTTGATCTTCTGTGGAATGGCTCTATCAAATCTTGCTTGGGTGTTCATTCCTCGTACTGCATTTATCCTTCCTCGGATTGCAGGATGCTTGATATTAATACAGGCGCTGTTTGCTTGTACAGTAAACTCTGCGTTGTATCCTTACTCTGAGTGCAGCTTATAGACTCTACTTAGTGCTGCTGTATCCTCGACCTGCTTGCAGTGTTTTTAGGTAGTACTGCTGTAACTTATTCTTCCAGTACTCCTGTAACCTTTTTCTTGTAGCGTAGCTGCACGCCGTCTTTTCCTTCTTTGCTGCAGAGCTGTAACTATCTTTTTGCAGCGGTTTCCTTTCAGAGCAGCTTCATAGATGCAGCTTTATCCTTAAAGTACATCGTTCATTCTTTACCTCTAACATCTAGATTACATTCTAATTATCAACTTAGAAAAGAATGGGGTACACAAAACTTCCTATAACTTCTGAGGTTTGTCACATCAAAATCAATACAATGAAATCCCAACAATTTCCCCCTTTTTGATGATGACAAAACCTTTACAATATGTCGTTTATGACGAAGTTTTCATACATTAACCATATGTAACTATTTCATCAGGATTACATATTTGATCAGCTTTGATAAGATATAATCTAATCCTGGATTCATCATAGATGTATCATGCTATTTCCTTATCATATATCTTTTTGGAAAAACGTAAAAGCATGCTTGAGTTCATATGCACTGAATCTTTAAGTAACACAGAAAGAAAGAAAATTTCTTCATTTGAGAGAGAGAAATTTTACAAGGCATATATATTGTTCTCAAAATAGAATACAGGTGATAGAGAAATTCAATATTCATGACAAGACCTTTTTGAAGATTCTCCAGGTCTTCCAGCAAATTTCTCCAGATCCTCTCTTTGTCTTGATCCTTTCCACCAGTTTCTGATTGATTCTTGATAGGATTGATCAAGTATATCCATGAACATAGGAAAGTGAATCCATCTGAGCCAGAAGTCTTCACAGAATGGCACAATTCTGCCCAGTTTAACTTGATCAATGAGGTATTTCTGTATATCAAGGCTTCATTCTCTGGTCAGCTGTTCATATCTCTTCAGTACAGACTTGCATGTATGATATCTTCTAAATTTGCCCTGTCTGCAAAGAAGTCTGAAGTTTCTGAGGTATTCAGAGCGTTTGAACATTGTGATCTCCTCAAATATTGGATTTCTGTTAATGGGCATCTTGACTTCCTTGAAAATGTCAAAGTGCCAGGCTATATTGTCTCCTTCAGGCCTTTGATCCAACAATACAGAAACTTCGGCAGATATGTCATCTGTGTCAAGGCGAGGCATTTCTTGATGAGGGTATTGGTAGATATTTTTGGGATAGACTCTTATCTCACCAATAACTCCGAGTCTCTGCATCCAGGAATAGTCTTCCACTATTATATCTTCTTGTTCTGCAGCAGTCTCGGTCCCACTCGACCTTCTCCTTGACTCATGATGATCGCTTTCTCTCCCTCTCTTTGAATGATGATGATGGGAGGGAGGTGCTGCATCTCTTCTTGCAGAACTGCTGTATGCAGCCCCTGCTGCTGTTCTGCTCCCAGCAGCTGCACCAGCTCCTCCTTCTCCGCCATCATCATCTCTTCTCCAGCGCTTCGGAGAGGGAATGTCAGCAGCAGCAGATGACCCAGACCTCCTTCTCCTCCTGCTGAGAGGTTGTTGGTCATCGTCTTCATCTTCTTCAGCTTTCACTGAGCTCTTGTGTCTGTCTTTAAATCCTTCCCCCTTTTTGGCATCATCAAAAGCCGGGGGTTGAGTAGAGGTAGCCGGAACCACCTTTGATCGTGGTCTTCGAGCAGGTTCGGGGGCTTCCTTGGATGGTTCTGTGTACTGAGGGTATGCACGAAGCATGATATCCCTTAGTTCACCGACGATCATCTCCAAGTTCCCCAAACGGTCGTCCACACTTCTGGATGATTTGGACAGCTCGAAAGTGCGTTCCAGAAGTGTTTCAAGAACGAGGGAGTGAGTGCTCAGCCTATCAGAGGCACTTGCTGCAAGCTGCTTGCAGTGTCTTGTAACCTGGCGAGTTTGAGCATGTTCAAGCTTGAGCTCTCCCTCCATCCTCATTCGATCTCGATATAGCGCGTTGGCGTTTTCGTTGAGATGCCTTCTGATCATCCCAGGCAGAGCTTCAAGATCTTCTTTGAAACCTGTCATGGTTTTAGTATGGAATTGGGCAGCGACTCGGATGCTGTTCCGCATGGTAGACTCGTGCTCCTGGAGGGCTTGCACCAGATGTCTAACAGCATCTGCAACTCTATCGATTGACTTGTCAGGAGTCAGCCCCGAGTTCCTTCTTGATGAGGCGGCAGTGGATACAACGTAAGAAATGACATCTTGACAAGTCTGTGCTGCATCCTGCCTTGGTATCTCATGAGCAACCGCATCCTTATGATTGTTGGAATGTGTACTGGTGGAGCTTGAGGATGGGTGCTTGTCATCTTTCCCAGTAACCTCTGCTGCTGCAACCTGAGGAGGTTCTTGAGAGCAAGCAGCGGGTGCAGCATCAACCTCCTTTTGAGGTGTCTCTAGCTGCACAGGGGTTACTTCAGCCTCTTCTTCAGTATCCTCTGTGGGTACTGTCTCAACAGCCACCCCAGCAGAGGTCTTCAAACCCTCAGGAGCCGTTATCTCAACAGCAGGCTCACTTGAGGTCTTCAGAGAGGACCCCGACTCCTCGGCCGGTCCTGTAACATGGACAGCTTCAGCTGCAAGAACGGGTTCTTGCAGCTCTGGTTGGTTTCTTGCAGCTTCAACAGTATCCAGCACTGTAAGCTCTATCTCTGCAAGAATCTGGGCATCCATCCTTCTTGCTTCTTCAGCAGCTTCTTGAAGGATGGCTGCCTGCTGTACTGCTGTCTCGTCCAGTACAGGGAGTGCCGCCTCTGCAACTTCCTCCGTGGTCACGTCATCGGCAATCTGGGTCTTCTCCAGATCAGAGAG
This sequence comes from Scutellaria barbata, assembly GCA_028654395.1. Lineage (NCBI taxonomy): Eukaryota > Viridiplantae > Streptophyta > Magnoliopsida > Lamiales > Lamiaceae > Scutellaria > Scutellaria barbata. The sequence continues at coordinate 6,032,340 of CM053651.1, read as the reverse complement.
TACATCTCTGATTATCCCAGTTGGTTCCCCCTCAGAATCTGCAGCAGCTCCTGCAGTGGTCTCTTCAACAGAGTGAGCTGGGGAATCACCGTAGTCAAGTAGTTGGGCCTCCTCTTCATCCAACGGGACAAGAACTTCGATTGTTGAGAGGCCTTCAACCATTTGCTCGTATGCAGGGGAGTTTGCATGATGTTGGCTCGAGCTTCCTTCTCCCGCATTCTCCTAGGAGTGTGCTGCATCATTATTTCTTTTACACTCTGTTGCAGCGCTTGTTGCAGCATAGCTTCCTCAGCTTGCTCCACTCCCAGGGTGTCGATTTGCTCTTGAGCAAAAGCGACGTCATCGCCCCTTCTTACAGCCTCCACAGTCGGGGTAAGGAAAACCTGGACGTTTTCCAATGCTGCTCTCATCGACAGCTCTGTAGAGTCGGATTCTGCATGAGCTTTTCCCTTTCCCTTGTTCATTGCTCCCTGAGCAGCACTGCTTGCAGATCGCTCTTTTATAGATGCAGCAAACTCAGGTTGCAGGAGCGCCAGAATATCGTCTGATTTGGCCCATAGCAGGACTGCTTGCTCCACTGTCAGGAAATCCTTCCACTTCAACAGGATTTCCCCCTTGGATTGTCTCATCTCCCTCCAGAGACTATACTGCTGCAACATATCTCTAGCAGCAGGGAAGGTGGGATCGAGCACTGAAGCCTTCTTTGTTTGTAGACAAGCTTCATTTGAGGGCTTGTCCAGGTGCTGATGTGGCTCCTGAAGCTGATGTGACACACCCACAATAGCAGCACCTTAATCGTGCACCAGAGAGTGCTCATCTCTGTGCCGATGTGACTCACCCACAATCGCAGCTACTGAATCCTCAACTCTCTCTAAGGATACAACAGGTATAGAGAGTTGGGCATCAACAGCAGCCGCATTAGATATCTTCTTATGGCGTGGGGAGACTAATCTCTTCGCCAAAGGAACGTCATCATCTGAGGGCGATAATTCAGGTTCAGGTTCTACCCTCCTTGATGTGTCCTTGATAACCGGAAGAGGACTCTGATCATCTTCATCTTCATCGTCTCCTCCGCTGCCCACGGCCTCATCTCGCAGTGCTAGGGTTGGGGTCTTTTTGCCCTTGGTTTTCTTCCGTCCAGGCCCAGCAGCAGCCATCTTCGGTTGGGTCTTACCCTTCTTCTTTTCTCCGAGATACTTCCCAATGGGAATAGGAGAGAGAGCTGCAAGTTGAAGGCCCAACTTACAAAGCAGAGAGCAGATGGTTATCCCATAGCTTCTTCTTTCAGTGATCTTCTCTGCTTCCTCCCACAATCTCTTCAAGATGAACCGAGCCCAGTTCACCTTTTTTCCGGCCATGATGGCAGACATGATCCGGAACCGGAGATCTGTGCATTTATCGTAGCTCCCCGTCCTCCCTTCGATGTAGTATGTACAAATGTCATGGAGGAGTTCGAACTCCGGTTTAAAATGTTTCTTAGGGGCACTTTGCTTGATTTCTGCCCCTGCTTCCTGAGTTCTGAAGAGATTCCACATCTCTTGTGCGTTGCCCTCCCCATATGATGTGAGTTGACTGGGGGTCATTCCTCCGGCGTAGATGCTGAAGGTCTGGGCGATGTCTCTGACGGTCAGAGACCTTTCTTCATCATCAGCATCCATCCTGAATAGGATGTTGTTCTTTTCATCAGAAGCTCTTGCAAAGGCGTAGAACCTTTGCACAGACTCCATGGAGAATCCGGCGTACACCGTGGTCAACAGCCCTTTTACCTTGGTTTGCTCAAGGGCGTCGAAGATTCTTTTCAGAAGGCTGTTGTCATACAGCCCTGAGTCATAGATGTGTCCCTCGTTGATCAATCTTCCTTTAAGAACGATCGTCTGTCTAGCCGCCATAGATGATTGTTGAGAGAGAGAATAAGAGGATTAGGGTTTCTTGAGAGAGAGATCAGAAGATTTTTCGAAATAGAGAAAGGTGAGAGAGAAGGTGATTTCGAATAATGAGCAGTTAAGATATTATGGAGTATACCAAGAGACGTGTTCTTAAGATCAACGGTTGAGATTAATCTGAGAGATTTGATCTCACGGTCCAGAAAAAGATGGAGAAGTCAAATCGTCAGAAATCATTATTACTGGGCGCGTGGGTGTCTGACAGCGCCTTATCGTTTCCGACACGCGCAGACTTGCATTTAATGTTGAAAGACATTCGATTTGCAGCCTAAATAAATGCCTTTTTAAGGTTGCAGCATCCTTGGTACGAGGTTGTAGAGAAATAAATACATTTTGAAATAAATGCTGTAACCTGGTGCTGCTAACACTCCCGTTGACTGCTGTACTGTAAGTATGGAAAAGTCAGCGCTGTTTGGATTCAGCGCTGTATGGAGGCGTAGCTTACAGCACTATGCTTACTGCATCTCGCAAGCATGCAGAGATTCCCCCTAGGCTTCTGCATTCTCTTTTTCTCCTCATAGATTGAGAATTCCCAGCTCGTTTCTAAGCATAGAAAATCTCGATTCACTCAAAGGTTTAGTGAATATATCTGCAAGCTGGAGATCCGTATGAACTTTCTCAAGCACAATATCCTTCTTTTCTACGTGATCTCTTATGAAGTGATGTCGTATGTCAATGTGCTTAGTTCTTGAGTGAAAAACTGGATTATGAGTTATTGCAATCGCACTTGTATTATCACAGAGAATTGGAGTCTCTTTTTCTTCAATCCCATAATCTTTAAGTTGCTGCTATATCCAGAAAATCTGCGCACAGCAACTTCCTACTGCAACATACTCTGTTTCTGCTGTAGAGGTTGCGATAGAGGTTTGCTTTCTGCAAAACCATGAGACAAGCCTATTTTCCAGAAACTGACAAGTCCCACTGGTACTCTTACGATCTATTTTGCAGCCTGCATAATCTGAGTCTGAGTAGCCTTTAAGCTTGAATCCTCCTTCCTTAGGATACCAAAGGCCTACTTCCTGAGTTCCTTTCAGATACTTGATGATTCTTTTGACGGCTGTAAGATGTGATTCTTTAGGTGCTGCTTAGAATCTTGCGCAGACTCCTACTGCAAACATGATGTCTGGCCTGCTTGCTGTAAGATATAGCAGGGATCCAATTAACCGTCTATATTTCGTAATCTCGACATCTTTACCATCTTCATCCTTGTCAAGACTTATAGATGTAGACATAGGAACAGATGTCGCTGTTCCATTTTCCATGCCAAATTTCTTAATAAGTTCTCTGGTATACTTGACTTGACTGATGAAGGTTCCTGCAGCAAGTTGTTTTACTTGCAGCCCGAGAAAGAAACTTAATTCTCCCATCATACTCATCTCAAATTTTGAATGCATAAGGTTGGAGAACTTCTCACACAGATCTTTGTTGGTGGATCCAAAGATAATATCATCCACATAAATTTGTACTAGCAGTACACTGTCTCCATCTTGTATTCTGAATAGTGTCTTGTCGACTGTTCCTTTCTTGAAACCATTTTCCAGCAGATAGAGAGACAGGGTGTCATACCAAGCTCTTGGTGCTTGCTTAAGGCCATACAGTGCCTTGTGTAACCTAAACACCTTCTCTTCTGCTTGCTCTTCAAAGCCTGGAGGTTGTTCAACATAAACTTCCTCTGTAAGAAGACCGTTTAGAAATGCACTCTTTACATCCATTTGGTAGACATTGAAATTCATGTGAGCTGCATATGCTAGGAAAATTCTTATTGCTTCCAGTCTTGCTATTGGAGCAAATGTCTCATCAAAATCAATTCCTTCTTCCTGACAATATCCTTTGGCAACTAATCTTGCTTTGTTTCTCACAACAAGTCCAGACTCATCTAACTTGTTCTTGAAAACCCATTTAGTGCCTATGACTCCTTGATGAGTTGGTCTTGCAACTGTTTTCCAGACATGGTTTCTTTCAAAACCATTTAGCTCTTCTTGCATAGTTTGTATCCAGTTGCTATCTTCTAGGGCTTCTTCAATACTCTTGGGCTCTGTTTGAGATATGAAACATGCAAACATTGCTTCATGAGGGATGAAACTCCTTGTTCTCACTCCTAAGGATGGATCTCCTATTATAAGATCCTTAGGATGATTCCTTAGCCATGTTCTATCAGGCTCAAAAGCATGAATAGTTCTAGGTAGCTCCTCTTGTTGCTGTACAGTTGGAGGTTCTACTGCTTTAAGAATATCTGCTGCATCCAGAGGTGCAACATCTTCTTCTCTGTCTTCTGCTGTATGCAGCACTCCCTCCACATATGGAACATAATTTTCTTTTCTTGGTACTGTATCTTCAGCTTGCTCTTCTAGCTTTTTGGTGTCACAGTGTGGTTCATCAAATACCACATGTATAGACTCTTCAACTACCAAAGTTCTTTTGTTGAAAACCCTGAAGGCTCTACTTACAGCTGAGTATCCCAGAAACACTCATTCATCTAATTTTGCATCAAAGGTCTTCAGATGTTCTTTTCCATTGTTGAGAACATAACACCTGCATCCAAAGATATACAGGTATGATATATTTGGTATATGTCCATTCCAGATTTCATAAGGAGTTTTATCTAGATCTTTGATAATCAAACATCTGTTCTGTGTGTAGCATGCAGTGTTGGTTGCTTCAGCCCAAAATCTCTTGGGTATTTCTGCTTCTGCTATCATTGTCCTTGCTGCTTCCTTGAGAGTTCGATTTCTCCTTTCAGCTACACCATTCTGTTGAGGTGTTCTTGCAGCAGAGTATTCATGGCGAATACCATTATCAGAACAGAATTTCTCAATGAACTTGTTTGTGAACTCAGTTTCTCTGTCTGATCTTATCTTCACGATGCTCAAGCTTTTCTCATTCTGGATTTTCTTCATAAGATCAGGTAGCTTTTCTTGAGTTTCTGATTTCTTTGCCAAAAAGATTGTCCATGTATATCTGGAGTAGTCATCCACCACTACAAGTGAGTACTTCTTCCCACTTATACTTACTGGTTCTATTGGTCCAAATAGGTCCATGTGTAGAAGATCTAGAATCCTGTGAGATGACTTCTGTATCTTGTCCTTGAATGAGCTTTTCACCTGCTTTCCTTTTTGACAAGCTCCACAGATATTCTCTTTCTTGTATGCTATATCTGGCAATCCTCTTACCAGACTTTTCCTTGCTAGCTTGTTGATAGTCTTGAAGTTCAGATGGCTCAACCTCTTATACCATAGCCAGCTTATTTCTGGTGGACTTTTTACGATGAAGCACGTTGGTTGAGTAGAAGAGTTCCAATCCGCAAGGTATATATTCCCTCTTCTTGTTCCTGTAAGCTTGACTTCATTAGACGTACTGTCCTTGATTAAGCATTTGTTGAGGTTGAATTCAACTGTATATCCTTTGTCACAGAATTGACTGATGCTCAGAAGATTGTATCTGAGTCCCTTCACATAAGATACATCCTTGATCTTTATGTTCCCCTTGACTAGGCATCCACTTTCTTTTGTGCTTCCTTCGGAGTCATCTCCAAATATGACCTTAGGTCCTTTGCATTCTTGGAAGTCTTTGAGAGCTTCTTTACTGCCTGTCATGTGCCTTGAGCAGCCACTGTCAATATACCATACATCACCGCTGCAACCTGGCACTGAAACCTGCAAACAATTCAAGCAGATTTAGGTACCCATTTCTTTAGGGGTCCTTTGGGGTTAGATGTTTTGGGAACTTTGGGAATCCAAACTTTCTTAATAGCCATTACTTTGTTGTAAGATTTGTTGGTTTCCTTCCTGTATGCAGTTCTGGTGTTGAACTGCTTGTTAAAAGTGTGTGCAAAAATAACGTAAGTGTTACCAACACCTGTGTAGTGTGGTCTTTCACCATACTTCCCTTGAATATATGCTCTTTTAGGTTTAGACATGTAAGTCTCAGTATTGGTGGAAATATTTCTTCTATGCTGCAACTTTGTAGGTTGCTGCATTCTATTGCTGCATGCAGCAGATGGCTTCTGCTACAGCCAGTTCTTAGATGCAGGCTTACTTCCTGCAGTTGAGCACTGGGGTTTCTTCCCCTTATCCATCATTGCCGTTTTGTTCAAGACCTTTTCTGAGTTACTAGGTAACTCGTTCTCCATTTGGGTTTTAGCTTGAACAAACTTAGTGGCTCTGGATGTGCTTGCTGTATTCTGAGAAGGGTGAGTGCTGTATCCTATTCCTGATCTATCATGCGAATCTCTTTGTTCAGCCAGACACTCTCTTGCCTCTTTAGCAGACTTGCCAAAGACCCTTGTGATCCTTTCCAAGTCTTCCTTCTCAGATTCTAGTTTAGTGACTAGCAGATTGAGTCTAGAAACTTCATCTTGTAGCTTGCTGCATCTTGAGTTATCAGACTCACATGCAGCTAGCAATCTAGCAATATCAATATTTTTGCTGCTGAGGTTTTCATTGTCGATTCTTAGATATTCATTCTCAATCTTTAGCTCCTCATGGATTGAGTTGATCTGCTCAAAGTCACTCATGATCCTCTTTAGAGAGTGGATCATGTTCAGCTCCTCTTTACCTGATATGGACAACGGTTGATAGATTACCTCATCTTTTTCACTGTCCTCGCCATCTTTTGCCATCAGACAAATCAGCGTTTCTTCATCAGATGATGAGGTTTCAGTGTCGCTGTCAGAGGTTTCTGCAGCTTTCAGCATCTCCTTTGAGATTGCTGTATTCTTGGCCTTTTCCATTTCTCCTATGAGAGCTCGAAACTTGTGTCTTTCCTCTCTTCTCTTGTCTCTCCTCTGCTCTCTCTCTCCTTCAGGATACTTATACACCATTGGGTATTGGTAATTTCTAGCATAGTGTCCTGGTTTCCTGCAATTATAACACAGGTCAACATCCTTAGAATTTGACTGTGGAGAGGGAGATACCTGAGGAGGAGGATGACTTTTTCTAAAGTCATTTCTCCTGTTGAGGTTGAAATTGCTGCTGCTGTTATTGTTGCTCTTCATAAATCTTCTAAATTTCTTTAGAAGCAGAGCCATATCCTCTTCAGCATCTTCTGCTGTAACCTCTGTTTGCTTACTGCAACTTGCCGTTGCTGTATCCTTGGAGCCTCTGGCAGTTAGCGCTGTAACTTTAGAGCTCAATTCTTCAGACTCCTTTCTCCGTCTGTTAATGTCATACTCAAAGGCTTTGAGATCAGAGAATAGGTCAAATGTACTCATGGACTTCAGATCCATGGATACCCTCATGGCAGTGGTCTTACTGTCCCACTCCGCGGGTAGGGCTCTAAGCACTTTCATGTTTTTCTCATTCTGAGTGTAGTGCTTGCCCAGAGCTTCTAGTTCATTCACAATGGATGTGAATCTCAAGTCTAGTTGCTCTAGAGTCTCTTCATTCTTCATTTCGAAGAGCTCAAACAGTTGGGTAGCGTTGGAGATCTTGTTATCTTTAGTGAGCTCAGTCCCCTCACATATTTGCTCCAACTTTTCCCATATTTCCTTGGATGTTTTGCAGGTCTTGACCTTACTAAATGTCCCTTTATCCAAGGTGACAAATAGAGCATTTTTGGCCACATTGTCAAGGTTGGCTCTTTTCCTATCTTCATTGCTCCATTCAAGTCTTGGCTTGACCAGGTATTCATTTGGTCGTGGTACACCTTCTTCTAGGTCTCTTCCTAGAATGGGGTTCAGCTTCATTGGTATAATTGGTCCTTCGGTGATGACCATCCACATTTCATCATTCATTACTGAGAGATGTGCCTGCATTTTTATTTTCCAGTCATCATATTCTACTATGCAAAACATTGGTAACTTGTGATTTGAGGAATCCATGTTATGCTGTAAGAATGAAATTTTACAATGCAGAGAAAAACAGCGAGTCAGAGGTGGATCGGGGTAGGTGACCAGAAAAGTTGGCTTTTAACCCAACTCGCTCTGATACCACTTGTTGGTCCCAAATGGTGTCCGAGGTTCAGAGGGCGGGGGGGGGGGGGGGGGGGGGGGGGTAAATGAACCTTGGTCTATTTTGAAAATCTTTAAAAAACCCTTTATGTTCTGTAAGTTACAAGAGCTTGCAGCGTCAGAACGTTACTGCTTACAGCACTAGGATGCAGTACTGTACGCTGTAACCAGAGTTGATACGCAGCGGAAAATACGATTTATAACACAAGGCTGGTTTTCTCAAATATGCTTCTCTTCAAAACGTTTTATGCTTATGAGATATATATATATATAAATAAGCGCAGATAAGAAAATGATAAAGCACTTATAGCTTATAGTGGTTCGAAGGTGGTGTAATCCTTCTACGTCCACTCTACTGCTCCTCGAGCAGAAACTTTATTAAGCAAGATTAAAATTACAGGACTTCCTAACAATCTATCAACTCAACAAGTTAACAACCTACTAGAGTCCAGCGTACACACAGCAACTGCAAACTCCAAAGGCTAACCCACACAGGGTTCTACACTCCCACACAGGAAAGTTGCCTAACACTAGACAACTAAACAAACAGCAAGGATCTCTCCTATCAACTGCTTGACACCACTAAAACAACCTACGCACACAGCACAAAGGTTAAAAGTATATATGTTTGGATCTTCAACTGTTGCGATGAAGTGAGCTTCTAAATCCTCCTTGGATCTTTCAGCTTGAGCTTGCTACACTTCAGAGAGGTTGAGTGACTGAAACTTGTATAAGTATTCTGAGAGATTTTAACTTTTAGAATGCTTGAATTTTGAGCTCAAATGTTTTCAGTAACCAGCTTCAGCTTTTCTCTTCCTTTATTTATACTTGTATGGGAAGATGTCCGTTGAAGGAGACATCTTTCTTTTGAATTAAAGTTCTTCTGATCAAAGGTATGGCTCGCATTAAATGCGACTTGACTTTTCTTCATCTAACATTAAATGCGGTGGTTGTGGCTCGTAGCTTTCTGTAGTCCGTCAGTCCACGTGGCTTCTTCTCATTCGCTCCGTGTCTACAACTTTGATCTTCTCTGGAACGGCTCTATCAAATCTTGCTTGGGTGTTCGTTCCTCGTACTGCATTTATCCTTCCTCGGATTGTATGATGCTTGATATTAATACAGGCGCTGTTTGCTTGTACAGTAAACTCTGCGCTGTATCCTTACTCTGAGTGCAGCTTATAGACTCTACTTAGTGCTGCTGTATCCTCGACCTGCTTGCAGTGTTTTTAGGTAGTACTGTTGTAACTAATTCTTCCAGTACTCCTGTAACCTTTTTCTTGCAGCGTAGCTGCACGCCGTCTTTTCTTTTTTTGCTGTAGAGCTGTAACTATCTTTTTGCAGCAGTTTCCTTTCAGAGCAGCTTCATAGATGCAGCTTTATCCTTAAAGTGCATCGTTCATTCTTTACCTCTAACATCTAGATTACATTCTAATTATCAACTTAGAAAAGAATGGGGTACACAAAACTTCCTATAACTTCTGAAGTTTGTCACATCAAAATCTATACAATGAAATCCCAACAGAAACTTAATTTCTCTTGGAATGCTAGACTCTCAAGGCTACAAGTTTCAGTCAGAATATGGATGCCTAAGTGTGTCAAAAGGATCTGTCACTGTGATGAAGAGATGCCAAGTAAATGAGTTATACTTTCTGGATGGCAAGACATGGTTTCCTCAGGCAAATTCAGCACAAGAGATGGACAAAACTCTACTTTGGCATAAGAGGTTAGGGCATATCAGTGAGAAAGGCTTGTAAGAACTTGCAAAGCAGAAGGTGTTTGGAAGGGATAAGATATCTAAGCTAGACTTATATGAATGCTGCATTCTTGGAAAGGCCAAGAAGTTAAACTTTAAGCCTGGAATGCACACTACTAAAGCTCCTCTAGATTACATACACTCAGATCTTTGGGGACCAGCTAGAACCAAGACAAGAAATGGAGGAAGTTACTTCCTGTCCCTGATTGATGACTACTCCAGAAAGGTATGGGTTTATATTCTAAAAACCAAAGATGAAGCATTCCAGACTTTCAAAGCTTGGCTTGCAGAAACAGAAAACACTACTGGTATGAAGCTGAAGTATCTCAGAACAGATAATGGCTTGGAGTTTACCTCTGAAGAATTCAATAGCTACTGCAAAGAGAAGAGGATTGCAAGGCATAAAACCATTTCTGACACTCCATAGCAAAATAGACTTGCTGAGAGAATGAATCAAACCATTCTAAACAAGGTAAGGTGTATGCTCATCAGTTTAGGAATGGCTAAGAGTTTTTGGGGTGAGGTTGTAGGTACTGTAGCTTACTTGATAAATAGAAGTCCTTCCTCAGCTATAGGGTTTAAGACTCTAGAAGAAGTATGGCATGGATCACCTGTAGATTACAGTGTTTTAAAGGTGTTTGGTTGTCTGGCTTTTGCTCACATCAGACAAGATAAGCTAGAACCAAGAGCTCTCAGGTGTGTGTTTCTGGGCTATCCAAAGGAAGTAAAAGGATACAAGCTGTGGTGTCTTGAGAAGGATAAATAGAAATTTATAATCTGCAAGGATGTGGTATTTGATGAGTCTACGATGCCACTCAAGGGTGATGAACCAGGAGCCAACTCATCAAAAGACAATGAGGGATCTGAGCTTGAGGTGGAGCTTCTAAAGATCAAAGATAATTCTCAAGAATCTGATTCTGAACATGAAGAGTCTGAAACCAGTGATCATGAAGATGAATCTGCTGAGTTAGCTAACTATCAACTAGTTAGAGACAGGTCCAAAAGGTTAGTTAAACCACCCAATAGGCTTGATTTTGCTGATAATGTTTCATTTGCATTGCTTGTAGCTCAGGAAATTGATACTGAAGAACCTAGAGACCATCTTGAAGCTGTGAGTTGCAAACAAAAAGATCAGTAGCTGGTTGCTATACAGGAAGAGCTTTGCTCTTTAGATAAAAATAATACTTGAAAGTGTTGGTCCCAAGTGGTCTCGGAGGTTCAGAGGGGAAGGGTGAATGAACCTTCATCGATTTTGAAAATCTTTTCGAACTTACTATACTGTAAGTTACTTAAACTTACAGCACAGGATGATACTGCTTACAACACTAGGATGCAGTGTTGTATGCTGTAACTTAGAGTTTTTTACAATGGAAACTTACTTTGATGAACGACTTGTTTTCTCAAATATGTTATTTTATAAAGATACTTTTATGCTTATGACAAGGTCAACACAAGATGTAGCACAGATAATATAAATCAATTAAAACACTTATGGTTTATAGTGGTTCGAAGGTGGTATAATCCTTCTACGTCCACTCTACTACTTCTCGAGCAGGAACTTCGTTAAGTAATGTGCATTACCTGTGATTGCTACTCCAAATTAAAGCCACAGCTGGATTGTTAGACTAATGTTATGTTATTGGGCAGGGGCATGTAGCGCTTATAACAGTGGATGGACTGCATCAGATTCATATCCTTATATTCTTTTTAGCAGTTCTCTATGTCCTTTACAGTGCTATTACGATGGTTCTTGGAAGACTTAAGGTAAACTTGAATGCTTTGTTTATCTACTCGACTTCCATCTCATCTACAAAAGTGGTTTTTATGCAAAATCAGAGAGTAATGCTTTCTTTCTTCAATATGTCTTGTAGACATGTTGCGACTGGATACTTAAACATGGTGCATGTCGATGCCCTGGATGATTTTTATTCAAATATCATCGACCTTTTAGAGATCCAACTAATGGGCCTTATATAAGAAGTTTACGAATCATTCAAAAGCAAAAATAATAATGAATTGAAGGAGTATTAAACTTTTTAGCATCTGGATATAGTGGTATGGATCTCTCGCCGATGACCAAGATTTCAAATCAGTGTAACTTACATTAGATTACATTGAAATAATTTTCAATTCAACCCAACATTATCTCTCATTGCTCTTCCAGATCAGTTAGTATGAGAGTAACACAAAAAATGTGGATTTGTATTACAGTATAATCTTGCAGCCAAATGCTCAAATTTCTTGGTAGGATGAAGAAATGCAGAATCTCTCTTCCTGTGTTGGCCTCTCCGTAATGAGAGATAATGACTACAATTTAGTTTAACACTAAAATTTTCCACGGAGCTTATTTTCTGAGAGTTAGCCTGAAAGAATATAAGCTCAAGTGCCTAACGATAAAATTTCTTCTCGTTTACCATATGTTTTATTCATAAACTCAGATATTATATGTATTATGTAATGTAGATTCGTGGCTGGAAGCAATGGGAGCAGGAGACTTCAACCCACAACTATGAGTTCTCTAATGGTATGTTAATTGTTCCATTGTTGTATAATCTTGAAATAGTACTTTAGCTTTGTTGCTCAAAGAACTGGTGCTTACCAATACTAATCTAATATTGGGATTTGAGCCTGCAGATCCTTCAAGATTCAGGCTTACTCACGAGACATCATTTGTGAGGGCACACACTAGTTTCTAGACCCGGAATCCACTGTTCTTCATTATTGTAAGATTTAACTTCGTCTTTTTTTAAATTAAGTTTTTCATGTTAATTAACATACTTATTTGCTGTGTTTGCTGAGTCATTGTTTTTTTCTATTGCCTGTCAAAATGTTTATTCACCAATTGAGTGCATCCTTAATGCAGGGATGCGTTTTCCGATAATTCTTTAGGTCTGTCAGCAAATCTGATTACTTGACCTTGCGCAACGGCTTCATTTCTGTAAGTTTATTATTATTATTATTATTGTTATTTTTTTTTTGCATACCCTTTATGTTTACCCATGTAATTTACCTTTTGCTCTTTGTTCCTTTTTGATAAATCTTTACTTTGTATTTTAGGTTCATTTGGCACCCGGAAGCAAGTTCAACTTCCAAAAATACATCAAAAGATCACTAGAAGATGACTTTAAGACAGTTGTGGGAGTAAGGTATAAATGGTTGATAGTTTCTTCAATTTTTTTTTATTTAATTAACATTTGGTGCTGATTTTGTTTTCCACTTTGTCTCTCTATGATGTTGGCAGTCCGGTGTTGTGGGCATCTTTCGTGGTTTACTTGCTCATAAATGTCAACGGTAACTCACATTTATTGTTGAGCATAACTGAGATTCTAGCAATAGGATTTTTTTTCTATATAATTTTTTTTCGTTTGGTTTATTGACATATTGTTTTATTACATTAAACAATATCAGGATGGCGAGCACTGTTCTGGGCATCCTTAGTTCCTGTAGTCGTAAGTTCCTTATCATCGATAATGCCGAGTTCAAATATTTAAGAACAACAACTAACCATGTAATATTTCTCAGATAATCTTAGCCGTTGGCACAAAACTACAAGCTATTTTGACAAAAATGGCCCTTAAGATAACAGAGAGACATGCAGTAGTCCAAGGCATACCTCTTGTTCAAGGCTCCGATAAATATTTCTGGTTTTGTCGGCCTCGATTGGTTCTGCACCTTATACACTTTGCCTTATTTCAGGTATTGAATAAATTAATATTTTAACGAGAGAAACCTCATGTTTCTTTCAATATTATTTTATGCTCGTGATTGAAATTCTGCTCGTATGCTAATCAGCTTAATCATCTTTGCAGAACGCCTTCCAAATTACATACTTTTTATGGATTTGGGTAATTATTCTCCTCCAATTTCTTAACAGTGTATATTATATTGCCTTTTCATGTACAACATCATTAACACTAGAAAAATTCTGATTTGCAGTATGAATTTGGTATTGATTCTTGCATACATGAGAGTATTGGACTTTTAGTTGCGAAAATTGGTTTGGGGTAAGACATCCCAAATAACCTGTGAATTTATAGGCCCTTTTGTCGTTGGATAACGACTTCAATTAATCTAACGAACTTGTGTTGATGTTACAGGGTGGCTGTCTAATGTATGTGCAGCTACATTACGCTTCCACTTTATGCCCTCATTGCTCAGGTTCGTTAGAGCTTATGTTCCTTCGTACTCTACATTTATTTCATAACTATGAAGCAATCAATGTGTAGGAGTTGAATGTTGTTATAAGGGAATGGGAACCGAATGTGGAATGTGTCTTTCTTACCAATAGCCATAACAAAATAAGTATTTAACCAAAACATTTTGAATGCCTTAAATGCGCCATTTTAGCTTCATGATCTATTGTTAGCTTCGTGATCTATGTTTATCTTCGTGATCAAACTTAGGTGATCTGTGATCCAACAATGGTGCTCTAGATGAGCTTCGTGATCTATGCATGTGTATGAACACAAAGACCAACTTAAGTTTAGGATTAGTTATATAATTTGATCTCAAATTTGTGTAGAAGACGTGCTTTTACTAAGTGGGTATTTTTCTTTTCGTGTTATGTATAATGGGTAGAATTAGAAACACTACCAGTCCATATAGTTTTGTTCTTGCATTTTTGGTTCTTGATTCTTGATTTGGATATTGAGTGTCAATGTTTTACCAATACTACAAATGAGAAGCTTGATATCATGGATTGTGTTGTTAAACCAATCTCTCTCTCTCTCTCTGCTGAAATAAATGTGCACTGTGACTACTGCTTCTAAACCTTTGATTGAAAATATACAGATGGGACCACATATGAAGAAATCTATCTTCGATGAACAAACATCAAAGGCCCTCAAGAAGTGGCATATGGCTGTGAAGAAGAAGCATGAAGGGGCGGGGGGAAGTCCCCTACTCGTACATTGGGTGGTGGTAACATGAGTCCCATTTCTTCAATGGGTTCTCCTTTTCACCCAACAGGTGCTTCACTTCTTCGTTTCAAGACCACTGGTCACTCTACTCGATCATCCGGGTATGAAGACCCTGATGCATCTGATCTCGAAGATCCATCAACACCTCCATCACCTACTGCCAGCTTGATTATACGATCTGATCCTCGTGATCGTCTCGATCATGATGATGATGATGATCATCATCTTGACTCTGAAAACGACACGGGTTTGGCTCATAATGGGCAGGAAACGAGGAATGAAGACGACTTCTCATTCACGAATCCAGTCAGCCAGAAGTGAAGATATCAACATGCTGCTGCTATTGCTTGTGTATTATTTATTCATTGTGAAGTAATTTCACAGTTCTGGAAAGCAATATGATTAGATATATAGCTATATTACTGTAAATTTCTACCCTAATTGCGTATAAGTTGGAAAGTTTTGATTTTTAAACCCCCCTTTTCCTCATGTCTTCAGGATCATATATGTTTATTTTTATGTGAAATTGATAAAAGTAGGATAAAATGTTTTAACTATATTTTTGTAGAGGCATTCAAGGGTTCAGTTATAAGTGGCTAATGATTCGAATCGAAATCGTGAAGACAAGATGTATTTATAGTTTATCAATATGTAAAACAATGTATAGACAATTGAAATATTATACATCCCAAATCGACTGGCCATTAGAGATTAATGTTGAGATCACTTGATTGTTGATGGAAATTGACAGTTAATTCTGATTAGAAACACTGATTTCAACAGGTTAAATATCCAAAAAAAAGAAAAAAAGGAAAAAGAATAGAAAAGCAAAGCATGGTTTAAACAAGTGGATTAATCTTAACTGTGGTTTCATACATGGGTTCGGTTATACACAAACCATCACTTACTTTAAGTCACCCTATTTTCTAAACACACCCTAAAATAAGTCTCTGTACATAAAAAAAAAAATTATTAACACACCCCACCATATTACAATATAATTAAAAAAAAATCCCAAAAAAGAATTCCCCTTCTTCCTTGCTTCTCACGCTATTTCTCTTTTTTTTTCTTTCTTTTGTTAACTTATTGATGAAGAAACTATGTCCATCTATCAAAAATCATTGTTTTATACATTTTAAAGCTAAAGTGATGAGATTTGTATAAAAATATCGTTAAAAATAAGTTTGAAAATAGATGTTTTTCGATCATTTGGCTCAACTCTGATTGATTGAACACACAATGTAATGTTTTATCGTCAGTAGTCGAACACACAGTGTAACATTTTACCAGTGGTCGAACATAGTGTAATGCTCTACCAGTGGTCGAACATTTTTAAGAATGTTTGACTTGTTGAGGTCAAACACATAGTGTAATGTTTGATTTATACAGATCGCATGATGTGTTTTCAGAAGAAAAAAATTTTGATTAACATATTCTTTTTTCGAAATATTTAACTACACTATATAAAACTATAAAAATGCATGAAAAATATTGAATTAAACATTTCAAATACATCTTTCATCTATCACTTAGATTATTATTTTCATAAATCAAGATTTGTTAAGAGATTTTTTTTTCAAACTTAGGATTTGAGAAATATAGAAAAGAAGATGTAGAAGAAGGAAAAGATATATATTTAAAAAAAAGGACATTTTAGTCTTTTCATACTTTTCATTGATTTATTATTATGAGGTGTTTAGAAGATGGTAGGGTGTGTATGTTGGGATATATATTATGTTGGGATTTTAGTGTTTAGATTTTGATGAGGCAAACCAACATTGTAATAGGAAGTTTGAGTACCCCATTTTTCACAGTGTTTAAGTAAAAACATATAAACTAGATTTGAGTCTGTAAGTCAAGGGTCTGAAAGATGGAGGATCTCAACAAAACCGTGCTGCATCAAGAAGATAAAATATGAAGAAACTGTAAGTATAAATTGCAGTAATACAACAAGTAAGAAAGAAAGACAAGCAACGCTGCTCGTTGCAAGCAGAAGATACTGAATGCAGGAAGTAACTAAGAAAGAAAGACAAGCAACGCTGCTCGTTGCAAGCAGAAGATACTGAATGCAGGAAGAAGTTACTGCAATGCAGCTGTAAGAAGAAAACACACTACACTGCAAGAAGAAATTACAGTAAAGCTGTAAGTAGAAGTTACAGTACCACTACAAGAATAAGATACAACGGTACTGTAAGTAAGAAGATGCTGCAAGAAGATCAAGGATACAGAGCAGAAGACAAGACTTGCTGCATACTCCAACAAACCTCGACCACAACAAACAGAAGCCACACCCTGCAATCCGAGGAAGTATAAATGCAGTACGAGGAACGAAGACTGAAGCAAGTTTAAATAGAGCCGGTTGAGACAAGATTAAAGTTGCAGGCACAGAACCAATACAGAGATGACACATGGCCTGACAGGCTGCAGAAAGCTGTGAGCCGCAACCACTGCATTGAATGCGCTGAGAAGATAAGTCAAGACGCATTAAATGCGAGCCATGCTTTTGATCAGAACTCTAATTTCAAATGAGAGATATCTCCTTCAATGGATATCTTTCTACAAGTATAAATAGAGGTCGAGCTACACTGAAGCTGGTTACAGAAACATTTGCGCTCAACAAGACTAAGCACTATCAAGCAATATTCTCTCAAGCATCCTTACAAGTTTCAGTCACTCGACCTAAGTGAAGTGAACAAGTTTCAACTTGAAAGATCCAAAGAAGGATTCAAAAGCTCGCTTCATTGCACCAGTTGAAGAAACAAATCTATATACTTTAACCTATTTGTTGTGTCCTAGGTTGGTTTAGGGTCGTCAGTTGATAGGATTTATCCTTGCTGATTGTATTTAGTTGTCTAGGAGATAGACAACTTCCCTGTGTGGGAATTTAGAAATCCTGTGTGGGTTTGTCTTTAGAACTTGCAGTTGCTGTGTGTACGTTGGGTTCTAGTAGGTGTTAACTTGTTAGGTTGATAGATTGTTAAGTGGTACCCTGTAAATCAATCTTGCTCAACAAAGTTCCTGCTCGAGGAAGCAGTAGAGTGGACGTAGAAGGATTACACCACCTTCGAACCACTATAAACCATAAGTGTTTATTCACTTCATTTTATCTGTGCTGCATCTTACATTTATTCTATCATAAACATAAAAACAACTTTAAAAGAAAGCATATTTGAGAAAACAAGCCTTCAGTCAAAACATATTTTCTGTTGCGTAGAACTCTAAGTTACAGCGAGCAGCACTACATCCTAGTGCTGTAAGCAGTAACAATCTGTGTTGTAAGTTCAAGTAACTTACAGTATAGTAAGTTCGAAAAGATTTTCAAAATTGACGAATGTTCATTCACCCCCCTCTGAACCTCCGAGACCACTTGGGACCAACAAGTGGTATTAGAGCAAGTTGGGTTAAAAACCAACTTATTTGGTCACCTACCCAGATCCAACCCTTACCCGCTGTTTTCTCTGCATCTTTGTAAAAATCTCATATTTTTAACATATCATGGATTCTTCTAATCATAAGTTGCCTATGTTTTCCATAGAAGAATATGACAACTGAAAGATAAGAATGTAGACACATCTTTCAGCAATGAACGATGAAATGTGGACGGTCATCATTAAAGGACCAATCATACCCACAAAGGGGAATCTCATGCTGGGAAGAGACATGGAGGAAGGACCACCTCCACCATCTAACTTCCTGACCAAGCCAAGGCAGGAATGGAATAATGAAGATATGAAGAGAGCCAACTTGGACAATATAGCCAAAAACGCCCTATTCATAACCTTGGATAAAGGAACCTTCAGTAAGGTCAAGACATGGAAGACATCCAAGGAGATATGGGAAAAGTTTGAGCAAATATGTGAGGGAACATAACTCACCAAAGATAATAAGATCTCCAAAGCCACCCAATTATTTGAGCTCTTCGAAATGAAGAATGAAGAGACTTTGGAGCAGCTGGATTTAAGGTTCACTTCAATAGTGAATGAACACAAAGCTCTGGGCAAGCACTATACTCAGAAGGAGAAAAATATGAAAGTGCTGAGAGCCCTTCTAGCTGAATGAGATAGCAAGACAACTGCTATGAGAGTGTCAATGGATCTGAAATCCATGAGCTCGTTCAACCTCTTCTCTAACCTCAAAGCTTTTGAATATGACATCAACAGAAGAAAGAAAGAGGTAGAAGAGTCAAGCTTCAAGGTCACTGTACTGACTGCAAGAAGTCCAAAAGATACAGCAACCACAAATTGCAGCAAGCAGTCAGAGCTATCTGCTGAGGATACAGAAGAAGATATGGCTCTTCTACTGAAGAAATTTAAAAGATTTATGAAGAGCAACAACAACAGGAGTGACTTCAGAAGAAGTCATCCACCACCTCAGGTATCTCCCTCTCCTCAATCAAATTCAAATAATTCTGACTTGTGCTACAATTGCAGGAAGCCCGGACACTACACAAGAAGTTGTCCACACCCAACAGTTCACACGTATTTGGAAGGAGAGAGAGAGTAGAGGAGAGAAAAGAGAAGAAATGATAGACACAAGCTAAGAGCTCTCATTGGAGAAATGGAGAAGATAAAAGATACAGCAGTCTCCAAGGAGATGCTGAAAGCTGCAGAATCCTCAGATAGTGACAGTGAAACCTCATCCTCAAATGAAGAAGCACTGATTTTCCTGATGGCAAAGGATTGTAAGGACAGTGAAGAAGATGAGGTAACCTATCAACCTCTATCCATACCTGAAAAAGAGGAGCTGAACATGATTAATTCCCTCAAGAGGATCATTAGTGATTTTGAGCAGATAAAC